>CM074720.1:371713506-374113506 GCA_037306005.1 Rhinophrynus dorsalis
GAGCAGACATTTGTAGATTTAGAGACCATATTAATGGGATAATATGAGAAAAGAGAGTATAGCCAACAGGCAGAAACTTCAGTCACAGGTGCCTGTGTCTTCCCAATCAGTCAAACAAAATGTTGGGGTATTTGGGGTAAATCTCCTTTGCTCCCTTCTCACACCTCAGACTCCCCTAATACAGTGATAACTGCCAGCTGGAAGGAACTTAGATCACAGCTGCTGTGCCTCCTCGGTGACACAAAATTTAAGGGTATTTCGGGTAATTCTCCTTTTCTCCCTTCTCACACCCCAGACTCCCCTAACACAGAAATAACATGTAGATAAGGAATTAACTTGAATCCTAGCTGCCTGTCTTTTCAGTCACACAAAAATTTGGGATAATCAGTGTAAATCTTATTTGCTCCCTTCACACCGCCAGATTCCCCTAACACAGAGAACAACTGGCTGGAAGGAATTGGATCACAGCTGCCAGTGTCTACTCAGTCACAAAAAACTTTCAGGTATTTAGGCTAAACCTCCTTTGTCCTTTAACAAAGAGATAACAGTCAGATAAGGAAGGAACCTGGATCACAGCTGACTGTGTCTTTTAAGCCATACAAAATGTTGGTATGTTTGGGCTAAATCCACTCTTCTCTGTTTTAACACCCCCCAGACTACCCTAACACAGAGAAAATATACAGATCGAAAGGAACTTGGATCACAACTGCCTGTCTCAGTCAACCATGATTCTTTTAGCATGTTTTATGTGATTCCCTGTCAATCTATGACTGTGTACCTTTGCATTGGAGGAGTCTGATTGGCCCGCCCAGGATGTGCCTTTATATGCTGGAGTTTGGGCACTTGTCAGTTGCCCTTTCATGGTGTTCCTGTTGCTGCGCCTTGTTGCTGAATTCCAGTGTCTCCTGTATACCGACCCGGCTAGTCTGACTCTTCTCCTGTTCCTGCTCCGTGATTTGACCCGGTTCTGGCTGATGACCCTGCTCTGTGATTTGACCCGGTTCTGGCTGACGACCCTGCTCTGTGATCTGACCCGGCTCTGGCTGAAGACCCTGCTCCGTGATCTGATCCGGCTCTGGCTGAAGACCCTGCTCCGTGATCTGACCCGGCTCTGGCTGTTGATCCTGCTCCGTGACTGATCCGCTCTCTGGTGGTGTTCCTGCGGCTGTTTCCATCCGGTTCCGGTTATCGCTCCTGTCCGGTTGCTGCTCCAGTGTCCTCCGGTCACGCTGGCGACATTCTGAACTGTTTTCGCTGTTCCTCTCTCGCTCATTCAGCTGTAGCCCGAGGTTTCCTGCCATTTACTCTCTGAGTTTGGCAGTAGCATTCCTCCTAGCCCACGGTGGTGGTACTGGCTCAGCTCAGAGCAACAGGGGCGCATCCCGTTTCTGCTTAGAGAGTGATACAGTGCTGATCCTGTGTTCCTTGCTCTACATCTAGAGACTGTTCTCCAGAGACTGATATCTATCCTGGGCGTTGTCCAATCTAGCCTGAGCCTCTCCAGTTGCTCCTGTTAACCCTTTGGGCTGGCCACAGCCTTTAGCTGTACTTATTTCTCTGTTTATATTACCCATACCTTGTCTGTATTTGTCAGTACTATTCTTACCTGTGCTGGCCCCTAGGGGCACTGTTTATCATTCTGATTCAATAAAACTGTGTTTTTACTTTATAACCTGGTCTGAGTGTGAGAAAACCGTAACAAAATCTCTTTTCTTCCTGCACTCTCCCCCAGATTCCACTAACAAAGAAAACATATTGCCTACCCACAATACTCCCTAAACTACAGTGGAAATTGACTTTACTTGCCTATCCTAACTAGCTCAAAAATATGGTGCTTTCTCTATCTCTTACAAAAAAAGAATGGCATGCTGTGAGAACCTGACACCCATTTTATACTATCCCTGTGAAAAAAGAAGGGAAACCCCTGTTTTGTTAGATTGCAACAATCTTGATTCTCTGACAATGAAGGGATTAAGTGCCAAGATATAAAAAAACAAACCCAGACATCCTTTGCTACCCCCAACCTCCCCATCCACCACCCCCTACCCCCTCAGCATATGGTGTTTGACAAAGACATATATTTGCCATGATTTTCAAGGTCCAGAGTTGTCTACAAACACCCTGGCCCACCACACCATTCACCTATAGAGATAAAAGAGAAAAAACCGGTATCACAGTCACAGCTAAAAATATGTGAAAACTAGGGGTGGGCGAAACTTGTCTCCATGTTCCCGATGGAAATGTCTCAAAAACCACATTGTTATCCGCTTTTTTGCAGGAAAATCCGCTAGCGGTTAAAATTTCTGCATCTTTCGCCCATTGGCTAAAATTTTTTGCCATTTTTTTTCAATGGCTATAAAGTTTCCATCCATTGATTTACATTGTTTCCGAACTTCTGCTATAAAAAAGTGAAGTTTTCGCTGAAGGCAGACACAATAGAAGTAGCTACAGAGTGAGATAGAAGTGTTGTGCTGTTCTGCTGTGATATTTTGCAAACATTGAGGCAGAAAAGGCTCATAGTGACTGCTATCACTATGGGCAGGTTGAAAAATAATCAGTGGAGGAGCTGGAAGGACCCTTATGTGTCCACTGAGTCTGAGGAGGAGGAGGAGGAAGTGACTAGCAGTACTGAATCAATGCTGTCCAGTCCCCCTAAATCACACCAAGGGATCTTGGGGAATTTAATGGGAAGGGAGGGAAAAAAGGGAATGGAAAGTAAGAAAGAAAAGGGAAGGAAGAGAGAAAAGGGAATGGGAAGGGAGGGAGAAAAGGGTAGTACTCGTGACAGTAGGACAGGTCAGCTGCCTGTGCCTGCTGCAAGACGTGTTGCCCCTGCTGCTAGTGCCACCATTGCTGTACCTGCAGCCACTAGTGTTCTACCTGCTGTCAGATGTGCTGCCACTAGAGTTCTACCTGCTGCCAGTGCTGTTGCCACCAATATTTTGCCTGCTGCTATTGTTTCTTGTAGTACTCAGGGGGGAAAGGAGAAAATGATGCCAAGTGTGACAGCTGTCACATTGCTCGTCACCTCCTCCAAGCAGCAGTGAGATGTCTGGAATAGATCAGCATCATGTGGTGGTGGTGTTGAAGAAGCTGGGGTGGAAGAGAAACTGATGGCCTTTTTATCAGAAAGTGAGAAGGAATGGGAGACAGGGATGAGAATGGGCATCACCACCACCACTAACAATCAGCTTTTGGAATTTGCAGAAATTGCAACTGGTCTAATTCCTGCTGCTGCTGAGATGAAAGGGCAGCAGGGTAGTGTGCCACAGACCACCGTGGACACAATGGGAATGGGGTAGTAGTAATGCTGGACTAGGACAGGTTCCACTTGTCAGCACCAGCAATACTCCTGGTCCTAGTTGCAGTGCTAAATCTGAGGCAGCAGCAGCAACATTAGCTGCTTCCACAAAAAGAGAAGGGGAATGTGGAGAACAAGAAGAAAGAGGCCATTCTTCTCCACCTGTTCCCTATCCCTCCCCCCAGAAGTCATGGGTATGGGACTATTATTCTCTTCCGGCAGGTACAGTGCAGTCATCATTAACAATGATACAGTGCAAAACTTGTGACAAGTTAGAGAGAAGGGGAAAGGAGGGAACACACCTTGGCACAAGCTCCCTGATAACACACATGAAACACAGACACCATGACATTTATGTTAAACATGTTAAAGCCAAACACCCATTACAGAAATCTATCACCGCTGTTACTGTACCTCATGACTCTCCAGAAAGGTGGAGATCATAGAGAAGGAAGAATAACAAAACCCCAACAGAGACGGGAAGTTCCATGATGAGCGAAACAACTAGCTCACCAACAACATCACCTTCTTCCTCTAGGGTAACAAGTACATCTCCTGCCAATCCTACTTGTTCATCGTTACCTCCCCGCCAAATGATAGCCACTCTTTTGATGTTAGGATATGGCAGTTCATCTCATTGCACACTGTGTGGTGCACTCACCACACATGTCAGTGTGATGGAGGAGAATCAATACCAGGTCATCAGGTGGCATCTGAGGAGATTCCATCCCACAGAATATGCTAGGATTCTGGCAGGGAGGGTTCATCATTACTATTAAACTGTCAGCAAGTTGTCATGTGTCCTTAGCAGGGTCTGGACAAGGCGTATAATGACTGCGGCAGTACTTGGGTTCTGGTGTAATGGTGTTTGGATACAGTTGTGCCCCCAGATGTTATTTACCACATACACACTGTGCACATTGCAGTTGCTGATGGAAGCCACAGTTACTGTTCTTAAGGGAAAAATATATATTCTAATAACAACTCACCCATGATTTTGGAGGAGGGGCAGGTGGAGAAGATTTAATGGCCAACTTGTTCTTTTCTCCACATATACTGGGGGCTACTTATTCTTCTGCTACTGACTCAGGAGCATCACTGGAGCCAGTCATGGCAAGTGGTACCTTCATCATCCATCTTCCATGTTACTGCTATTGTTGATCCCATTCCCATTCAGCTGCCTAATCATCCTGCTGCTTAAACAATTCAGCAGCAGCAGTACAAACAGCAGTTGCAACTCAGGACTCAGGAGGACATTTGACAATGGCCAGTGGCTACTGGCCAACATGACCTGCTGGCACTAGGCCAATAGGGCATTTTTATTTTTTTCTCAGTGCTTGTGCATTGAAAAATAAAAAATAAATACATTAAGAAAAACATAGTCCTACAAAAAAAAATAAACAATTTTTGGGGGTTTATTTCTAACAAGCCTAAGTCCTACAAATCAATGTTTCCTTAGGGATTGTTCAAAACAAGCTTAAGTCCTACAAATCATTGTTTCTTCTAACAACAAATCAAACAAATCATCCTCTACAAAAAACTCAAGTCAAAGTCAAGTGGCAGCTTATGTCAAGGGTTTCCTGTCTCTATAACTCTAAATACAAATTTCTTATTTTATTTTGTTATTAACTGTCCCCCAATAGTAGTCAAGAAACCCCCAAAACAAATTCCCTGTTCAAATTATTCATTAATTCACCAACACAGACACCCTCCTCAGACCCCTTTATACCATGTCTTATGGTTTTTATTTTATTTTATTTAGGATTTCTTTTTTATTAACTGCCCCCCAATCCCAGTAAACAACCTCAAAAAAATCTGGCCCTATTCAACTGATTCTTTCCCCACACCCCACCAACACAGGAACCCTCATGCACCTTTTACACTATGCCTTTGGGAAATGAAATAATATTTATTTTATGTTGTGTGTAACTTCAATGGAATGAGCTAGATGTAAAAAGTGGAAAAAAAACAGAAAATCTTCACTTTTCGCAGGAAATTTTTCACCAAGCAGAAAGTGCCATTTTTTGCCAATTTCAGTTTGAGGCGGAAATTTTCGCTCATCCCTAGTGAAAACCCCCTACTTCCTGGGCCATTTCCACTTATGCTACATACTGACAACATTTCTGCAGGCCACTGGGAGGAAATAAACAAGGATTGGCTTATAGAAGACCAATCCCTGTACATTTTTATCGCAATCCCATTGGCTAGGAGGTAAGGTTTCACAGAACAGATATCCGGGATCTCTTCCTCTGTTGTTTAACTTGAGGAAGGGGCTAAGAGGCTCCTGATAACCTACATGGAGAGTGCCATGACTTGGGCTGGACTGGTCCACTTCACTTTGTGAAGGGGGGTTGCCAAGGTATAAGGTTGCCAATGTGATCTCACTCAGGAAGCTAAAAAGGAAAGTAAATGTTTCTTCCGCTTTTTTTTCCTCCTAGACTGGCATCCTAGCAATTTGTTCTAAATATGTCCTAAATCTGCCCTCTCCTTTATTATAATATGACTTAGCAGCTATTCCATCAGCCCTTTCATTTTTTTTTTCACGGTTTCCTAGGGTTTTATCTGTGGGGAAGTAGTAGACTTCCCCCATGGAGGCTGTTTTAACCGGGATGACTCAGCAACGGGCTCAAGGAGGTTCCAGATGGCACATATGGAGTGTGTTTAATGAGATACCCTCCTTATTTAGTGTGTTAGCATGCAAATGTTTTGTGCTTTAAGAACTCAAAGGGCAGAAATTAAGCTTTGTGGCTGGCCAAATGTTACTTTGAACTGATCATCTGGATCCCATGGTATGTTGGACAGACATTAGAGTGGGGTAAGAAACTAGGGTAGGGCCTCCTATCAAGAATGGGACTTGCTGCAACCTACTGCAGCAATGGGTGGTAGGGGCAATGTCAAGGAGAGACACAATATGGACATTTTAGTGCCCAAAGCTGCAACTGGTAAGGGACAATTAGTGTCCAAGGCTGCTTTCTAGGCTGTCTGGGCATTGGAGTTCAAATTGGGTAGGCTTCTCTATGGTGTGGAGAAGGAAGCATGATAGAGACTGCTCACTAGCTATGAGGAAATTAAGGCCGGTAAGCCTTCAGCTGTCCATGCTAGAACACCCTCTAATTTCCTTTTCTGCTTGGAGGTGTCCTCTCATGTTTGCATGGGTGTTTCTCAAGAGGTTATTTGTTGAGGTTGAGCACTCTGTTTACCTTCATGCACATGGATACATGTTGAAGGATAGATTATTATTCCAGTGGACAGCACTAGGCTTCTATGTTGATGATTCACACTCTAAGAGGTTTTTGTGCTTGAAGGTCATGATTAATTGCCTAGCACATTTCACAGACCACTTTTGTTAATCTTTTTTCAGGATTCAGGAGGTGTTAACCGGTAAAGGAGGCAATGAACATGGTGGGTATGATTGAGGGGTTTCAGGATCTCAGTCTTCTTCTGATGATTGTTCCCTGGTTCTGGGTGCAGTAATATTTGCTATTGTCAGCTGGTCTGGAGCATCCTGTGCTGATCTGACTACATATGTGGGTGAGTCTACCAGCACTACAAGCTTGTATCTGTTGCCTGGTGGAGTGAAACGTGTTGATCAGTTCCAGTGGTTATGATACACTTGACTGTGGCCTGATTATGAAGTCTCTCCACTAACTCAAACTATGGGTTTATACAATACAAGGTATTTTTATCCGATTTTGTTTCCCAATAAAGTGTTTGATGTTCTATGGTGGTTGAATTTACCCTGTTGGTGCATGCTACCAATTATTCATGTTGTTTCTCTGTGGGAGGCCAGGCGAGCTTGGCTATGCTTGAAGAAATGACTAGTGGTCAATTGCCTGCTATAAGTTGCAATAAGCTTGGGCCCTCCCCTGTCGGCCATGTGGTGGAGCCTGCCATGGCATTCTTGGGTGATGCATGGCATGTAAGATATCAACAAAATCCATATGCCAGACATGTCTGTTCATTTGTGGTCTGGATTAACAGCATACAGGGGTAAGGTGGCAAATGGGCTAGCATTGTTTCATTCACTCTTCCTCCCGTTGGGGCAGTCTCAGGTCTAGGTTGTGGTTCCTTTGACTACCTGTGGGTTCTTGCATGATGGTGCCACTGAGTGATGGGCATCACCATAGCAGTAATAGGGAGCAAGGTCAGGCAACTATAAAGGTGTCCTACTTGACAAAGGGGGCAGGGGCATAGCTAGATATGCATTTGTTTATATTGTGGAAGAACATGATGTGGAAAAGAGGCTATGTCAAGATAGTGATGTTGTTGCCATCATTCAGTCATTGGATAGAACAGGCTGTCTGAAAGACTGTCCATTTCGAAGGTAAATGGGTAAAAAAGTAGATGCCTAATACATTTAGGTCTTGGACTCAGGTGTTTCCCCTTCTGCTCAGCCCTCTTTCAATATTCAGATTCTGTTTGCAGGGCCCATGGGAAATACGGGGGGGGGGGGGGTCGGTCAGGCATGGCAGAATTCTGCTGAGGTGTTCTAGCAACAATAAGCTTTGCTTAAGGGCATGCAGGGTCATGTACCACTGTTTATATTTGTTATTGGGGCATTCATCATTTCCATTCCAGCCAGCAGTAACAGGTCATGGGTTATTAACATGTCTTAGTGCAGTCATGGCTTGGAGTGTCATTGGAGTGTCATTTTTAGGGGTGGATGAAATCTCTCGCCGTGTTCCTGTAACGGTTTGTTCAACACTCAGACACAGTGGTTTAGGATAAAACACAGTTTTATTGAAAAATACAATGATAATTACCCTTAACGGCTATAGCGTATCTCAGCAGAATTATACAGGTGTAATACAGGACTTAGATACATATGCCTACACAGGCCCAGTATAATAGGAAGCAAGAGAGTTCCTATACTGACACAGGTCAGGCATGAGAGGGTGAATACCCAGAGTAGCAGCACAGCATGAGTTAAAGTCCCAATCGGTATAATCAGTCTCTGTTGTAGAGAAGTCTGTGGTGAGTTCTCTAGTAACGCCCAGTATGATGGAATAACAGTGAATAGGAGACTGTAGTGCTAGAATGGAGACAGAGCACTGGTAATCTGCCGGAGCAGAGCTGAGGCTTATACCCACTGCCATAGCAGTAAATGGAGGCAACAATGATACTCTGCAAGAACTGAACGGAATACAACCAATGGCACTCTGCCGTAGCAGTAACGGAGGCAACAGTACTCTGCAAGAGCTGAATGGAACAAAGCCAATGGCACACTGCCGTAGCAGTAACGGAGGCAACAGGGTTCTCTGCAAGATCTGAACGGAAACGCAGCCAATGGCGCACTGTCACAGCAGTAACTGAGGCAACAAGGAGTACTGCAAGGGTTAACGAAAGACTCAACCAATAGCCCACTGCCATAGCAGTAACGGAGGCAACAGTGAAGCTCTGCAAGAGTTAATGGACGGCCCAGCCAATGGCACACAGTAGTAGCGGTAACAGAGGCAACAGTAAACTCTGCAAAAGTTAACTGGAGGCTCAGCAATAGGTACACTGCCGTAGCAGTAACGGAGGCAACACAGAATACTCTGCCAGGTAGGCCCAATCACAGTGGAAGTCAGAATGTCGCCCAAGTGACACAATGAAGCAGGAACAGGAGAGCTGGGTCGGATCACGGAGCAGGAACGTCAGCCAAGCCGGGTCAGGTCACGGAGCAGGAACGTCAGCCAGGCCGGGTCAAATCACGGAGCAGGAACGTCAGCCAAGCCGGGTCAGGTCACGGAGCAGGAACGTCAGCCAGGCCGGGCCGAATCACGGAGCAGGAACCAGAAGCAGAGTAGTCTAACGGGCCAAGTCGGTACACGGGAACACAGCAACTCAAGTCAGCACTGGTACAGGAATACCACGAATGGGCACCAGATAGGTGCCAGAGCCCAGTATAAAAAAGGCCATACTGGGCGGGCCAAACATAGCTCAGCCAACAGGAGCGCATCACACAGAGACTGACAGAAAGCACGGGCACCGTGATAGTTTCAGAGAGAAATTCCACTAAAACCACTTTGTGGTCCGCTTTCTCTCAGGAAAAGCCTCTTTAAAACTAGAGATTACAAATTTCTCATTTTTCATGCATTGGCATAAATTTTTTTCCATATTTTCAATGGCTATAAAGTTTTTGCCCATTGATTTACATGGTTTTTTCCTTTTTGCTATAAAAAAGTGACGTATTTGTGGAAATCAAACACAATAGAAGCAGCTACAGAGCAAGGTAGACGTGCTGTGCTATTCTGCTGTGATTTTTTGTCAGGAGAGGCTTAGAGTGATTGCTATCACTATGAGCAGGTTTAAAAATAATAAATGGGGGAGCTGGAAGGGCCCTTTTGTGTCCACTGAGTCTGAGGAGGAAGAGGATGTGAACATTACTGAACTAATGCTGTCTAGTTCCCCTAAATCACCCCATTGGCTCTTTGGGAAGTTAATGGGACGGAAAGGAGAAAAGGGAATGGGAAGGAAGGGAGAAAAGAGTAGTACTAGTGAGAACAGGACAGCTCAGCTGCCGGTGTCTGCTGCTAGTTGTGCTGCCCCTGCTGCCACTAGTGCTGTCCCTGCTGTCAGACGTGCCGCTCCTGTTTGAACCAGTGCTGTATCTGCTGTCAGTGCTGAACCTGCTGCCACCAATATTGTGACTGCTGTCAGACATGCTGCTAAACTCTCTTAGTTTATGCATTAATTTTGTAAGGCACAGTATCAAAGGCTTTTGCAAAATCCAAGTATACTATATCAACAGCAATAAATAGATTAACATGATCTATTCTGCATAAAACCATTCTGAAGAGCACTAATAATGTTGTTGGTCATAAAATAATCCTTAGTACTTTTGGTTAATAATCCTCTTAATATTTTACCCACTACGGAAATCAAACTCACAGGCTTATAATTTCCCAGTCTAGTCCCCCACCTCTTTCTGAATAATGGCATTACATTTGCCTTCCTCCAATCAAAGGACATTATGCCTGAACAGAATGAATCAATATATATAGTATAATGTAGCCTTGGGTGTATACTATCAGGTCCAGGTTATTTATTCATCATACGCTTTCCCAGTCTCTTTTGGGCTTTGTCCTCACTATGCCCTGCACATGTTTGAGGGAATGATATTATTATCATTGTCTGCCCAAATTCTGCCATAGTTGATTAATTTGTGTATACAGCCATTGCCTTATCATCACTAATTAATTCAATCACATGCCTCAGTTTTATATGGGCCAATATCAATTTTAATATGTTTTGCCATTTGTATTTTTGTAGAAATGTTTTGGTGTTTTATCTCTTATACTCTTCTCATTTTAATTTTGCTAGACTAATACTTGTTTGCAGATTTAATTGCATTGGTTATTTTTATTAATAATTCATCTGGCCCTTCTGACTTTAAACAATTCAAAATTCTGCTTCTTAATCTTCCTTCCCCTATGAACCTTTTTGTTTAGCCTCATGTGAATTAATATTTCCTCTTGTATGTATTCCCCAATGGTATATAGTGAAGCATATATTTATCTGGACAAATTTCATCTTTCTTGTTCATTTTTTATCTTTAAAAATGGCATCCCATTGAGTGTCTTCTGATACTGCATTTAGCATTATAAAATGATCTGATATTTTAACTTAAATGTTTTAGTTGAACTCATATTTACTTTGGAATTCTGATGTTTTAGTTGAACCCATGTTTAGTTTGGAATTCTGAGTAGTAGTGAAGTAACAATTAGAGGATGGGTGGAATTATTCTCTTTAAAGTGAAACAGGTACAAAATGGTGGTTACTTTCTCACAAAGGTGCCAATTTTCCATTTTTTTCTACCTAGCTTATTGTATTGACATCAATTAAATCACAAATGGCAATAATCCCTTCTTTTGCCACATCAATAATATAAAAAGGGTGTTATGGTTCCCACAGCATGTTATTCTGTTATTTAAGAGATTAAAGATGAGAGTTGGTAAAATTGGAAGAGGACTTCCTGTCCACCTCCCAGATAAAACCCTTGGTCTATCTCCGTTACATAGATGATATTCTTATCATCTGGACCGCCAGTGAAGACGAACTTCTCAAATTTCATGACAACAACAATGCATTCAATCCCAATATCGACCTAACACTCTGTAACATACGGCCAAACATTAACTTACTTGACACAACTATCAGTATTCAGAACAATTCCATCCATACATCCCTGTATTGCAAACCAATGGACAGACCAACCTATCTGAAAAACAATAGCTTCCACCCAAAACACACAAAGAACTCCATCTTATACAGCCAGGCCATCAAATACCACCGCATCTGTTCTGACATGACGAACAGTGACAAGCACCTCCAGAAACTCAAAGCGAGAGATGTTTTCATATTTATCTGTATAACATGCCTGAGGAAGAGACCTAAGGTCTTGAAAGCTTGCATTCCAAATCTGCTTAGTTAGCCAATAAAGGTATCAACAACTATATTTACCTCTGTAATAGATAAAGAAATCACCATATTTTTGGGCTGGTAAAGATAGGAAAATAAAGTAATGTTGCAGTATAGCTTAGGGAGTCTTTTGGGAGGGCAATTTGATATTTGCGTTAGAGGAATTTTGGTGACTCTGGAGTATGAAGAGAAAAAAAGAGATTTATCCTAAATACCCTAAAATCTTGATTGAATGAGAAGAGACAGGCAGGTGATCCACGTTCCTTGCTGAGTTGGCTAGTCTCTGTGTCTGGGGGGGTGGCGAAGGGAGGAAGGCTGCAGTCAGTTGTTGGACTATCACTTTACTAACATATTCCTGCACTGCACTTACTCCTACCCCCCTATGCCTAGTACACATTAGCAAAGTAGTCTGTATTTTAAAAGTACACTGCAGAACCATATGTGTGTGACGTCCCTATCTGCCTATAGCTAGTGTAAAAAGGTTTTTAGCATCAGCAGTTGCTTTCTCCCAATGCCACTGCATTCTTAATTGTTTATAGTATAGGATGAAGACAGATCTTAGTCAATATACTGAACCCCATTGTAGAGGTCAGTGACAGTTGTACCTTTTTGTCTCTTGGGTATCAGTCTGCAAATTATATCTGTCAATGACAGAGGTATAGCCGGCTCAGGAAGGAATTTGCATCACCTGTCTTCCCATAAGACACCATAAATTAAACTATGACTCCTATTGTCTGTCTTTTCTGTCTCCAAAATGGTGATACATTCTCTCTCAAAACATGCTGTGGGAACCTGATATGCCTTTTAAACTATGCTGGTTGTAAAAGAAGGGGAATTTCTCACATGGGGAGAAAATCTTATTATTGATTTCAATGCAAAGAGCAAGGGTGGGGACAGAAAATCTGCACTGTTTGTGAAAAATGTCTCGGCAGAAAGTGAAATTTTTTGCCTGTTTGTAGAGCTGAAAAAAGTTGTCCATCTCTAATACGCTGTCCTATCATTTCCTTGTTCAGAAAATGTTTCCACTGCAAATCTCCTAGTATATAATGGAGATCATTATGTATGAATCATGTCCCAGTGGGAATTATTCTAATATTCTATGTAGCTGATTTTCTTTTATCTACTTTTCTTTATGCCTCACACACACACTTATATCCTCAATACAAAAGAGAACCAGTTTGACACCTTGGAATACACAATAACTTGGTAATGTCGAAGAGTGGCTAACATATGTACAATTAGTTGTGTTCAGATTATTTTTATTGAAAGTCATTCTAAATCCCCAAAGACCTTTTAATCTTTAGTTCAGCAGTGAAAACACAGCATGGTCTCTGACAGGGTTAGCTGATCACGATTTACATTTCTTGTACATGTTTTATTATTTCAAGATCTCAGGCTTGTAGCCAACCCTAAATTGTCTTTTTATATTTGGCTTTCCGTTCATTCTTCTAGTTTCCATAAAGCCCCTAATAACTATTTTTACTTTTTTGTTCCTGGCACACTTGAAAGACTAAATACTAGTTTGAATTCTAGGCAAGTGATTTGTGCCCATTGCCCTTTCATTTGAAGTCTGCTTACTTTAATTTTCCCTACATCACACTTGTTTCAAGGATTTATGTTAACTTTTTTGGGAAAAAATGATTGGGTGCAGCATAGGACGTCATTTATTTTAATAAAGGCGTCTACACCCATGTTATATGTCACACCAACAACTGGATGGTGATGTACCAAAATAATTGAAGGAATGTTGAGGCAAACCAACTAAACTATAGGAGAGAAATAAGTATTCCTCCAAATTATTATTTATTTAAATGTAACTTTTATTCCCTGAATGCTAGAAAGGTCTGCAAATTATTGCAAAGCAATGGGTTGGATGCCTTTCTAGCAAACAATATGTTAATGACCAGGGATGTGTATTTGTTCCTTATGGTGCAGTTTGTTTTCCCCACAATCACTTCTCTTTTGTCTTTCTCCATATGACCATGTACAGTTGTATGTAAAAGTTTGAGCACCATGGACATGATTTTCTAAATAAAAAGAAGATAACACAACATGTGCAGTTAACAGTTAACTTTAGAAGAAAATCATACACGTGTCACCAGAAAAGCATAGTCTATTCATATCAATAAAGTAATTGGAATATGTATCTAACATAGGCTAGGTGGGGACTCAGGCTGAGTAGTATCAAGATAAGTTTATTATATATAAAGTGGTATCTCTGGAAAGGAACCAAATTCAGTTGAAAGTCAACCCAATTTTACCATAAAAGAAGGAAAATATACTTAAGGTAAAGTATAGTATATACATTTGTAATGTCATGCTAAATGGGGGTGCAATGGAATGCATGGTGATACATGAGGCAGGTCAGACCTCCATTCTTCACTTCAAGGTTTGTCTTTATGTAGTGGTTTGTATAGAACAGAATGGATTCTGCTAAGGAAGAGGCATCTGGGAGTGAGAGTCAATACCGGGCAGTTAAGAGTCTACACTGAGTAATAAAAAGGTAACGGATGTCTCTCCTCTCATGTCCAAGTCTAGGTATATAGAGAACAGACCTAACGTGAACCATATCCACTCCCCCCCCACCTGTCTTATCTTATATACCATCAACCTATAGAAAATGGACCAAGAGGTAAATCCAGGGAATCTGTTAAAACAGATTTTTAAGTAGTTATCAGTAGGTGAAAAATCCATTGTAAATGACATTTTTCACATTCAGCAAGTCAAGCAAACCAGGAGTTTATTAAAAGAAAAATAATAAATAAATAAATAAAACATGGTTATATACATAGTTGCCTGTGATCTAACACACCAAGTGCCAGAGGGGCATGAAACGCATCACTTTGCAACTCGGCCCTGCCCCACCCCAGAACCCCAAGGGCCAAATCCCACAAATAATAAGGTCATGCAAAATAATGTGTTACCCCTTTCTGTCATCATCTCACTGTCACTGAGAAAGAAAAATGGTAACATTCATAAACCATCCGTGAATATGACATTGCCCGGTTGGAATCAGAATACCCAAGAAACATGGCACCCAGACCAACTGCTGGGGGTCAAAGATGTAGCATTGGATTGAACTGAAACAATCCTTGTACAAGCTCCATGCCTCCCGTGCTCCCCTTCCTGTTCCTCATCAAATATATCACTATCTAGGTCTATATTGGCAATGATGAAGACAGTATTATTACTGGGAATTATCATATATCAAATGCTTCGGGAGCATGAAGGACCAACTGCGTGCCATTTACTTAACACAACTAGACACCCACTGCACCATTAGACTGGACTTCATGCCTTCCCACCCCCTCCCTTTGCTCCCAATAAGAAAAGTAAATTAAACTAATATATAAAGAACAGCAGTCAGTAACCAACAACCGAAAGAGGGTCCCATGATAAAGACAGTCATGTGAGCTAAAGTAAATCATATTCCCGAATGACCAATGCTTTGGTACAAGACTATCTCACCAAACTATGCCATCTAGTTGCGGAAAATTAAATAGGATGCTCTAGAAGATATGACACCCATATCAAATCAAAGCACTGGAAGTGTGACATGATAGTGATTTAAAACTACCCCTAGAAATGCATCATGCTCCTTGATCTTCCACCACTTCCCCATCTCTAACCTTATCTGGGACAATTCTGGAGCTATGTCTGATGAGATATCCCACATGAGTTTCCCCATAAAGTCTCCCCGAGACCATGGGGGCAAATTGAGAGCCTTTTTAGTGCTCTCAACCTGGCCTCCTCGTATCCTATAAAGCAATTGTTCTTCCACCCACCACTCACCTCCAGAAAACAAATTAATAGGTAGAAATTTAACGTAATCTGAAAAAAAATAACACAAAATAAAAGGAAAGAGTCATATTAAAGACACTTAAGTGGTTCAAAATGAACCCTAGACAGGATGATGTGGGAACGATAGTCCATATAGGCCTCCTAAAGCAGGATGGCATGTAGTATGATTAAATGGCCAGGCACAGTCACTCAGGACCAAGCAGAGGAAATAAAGGGAATATTAGTTGCTCCATGGTCAAGAAGACAATTTCTTTTTGGCTGATGTTGAGCCCGATGCCTATTTCAATCTCCTCTGGGGCTTTGGTGGCATCTGGGAAGTTGACTTTTGGTCAGGCGAGGGTGGAGATATACCCAATGTAGAGCAGAACATAATGATGGCATCAGGAGATCTTAAAAGAGCAGATTTTCCATTGTGGGGTGCCAACAGAAAAAGAGGAACCCCTATTTTAGCGTATATTTGTAGGATTCTTAGATGGGGGTCAGGGTATGAACCAGTCTCCGTAGTGCCAATGTGTGAGGGGAGATGTCACCACATCTACACCTGCACAAGGAGGAAGATTACCTTCTCTAACTCTTCTCATGATCCTATATTTTAGATAATATCTATGGAAGAATACAATTATGTCTCTTGGAGAACCATCTTCTTTTGTTTTAGCGCCATGTTTGCTTCTTCAAGCAATATTTTGTCTGGAAGAATATCTCCCAAAGAGAGTGGAGAAGTAAGAGGTCAGAATAGATTTGATATTTTGGTTTGGAGTGATTCTGGCAAATTCTTTATTCTCATGTTGTTCCTTCTCCCCCTATTATTCATAGCATTGATAAGAAGTGTGAGGAGTTGCATGACATCTCTTTGTTCAACAAGAGCATGCTGAACGTTGGTGATGTATTCTGCAGATACGGTTGTGTATGCAACTTCTAGGTAGGCAACTCTCGTAACTGCATATAGTCTGCTCCAAGAGAGGTTATGTCCGCCTATAAGGTGTGTTTGATTTCTTCCATAATGTGTGATGGTCATCTGTGGTAGGGAGACCTGCTTAAAAGGCTGTCAGCTCCGTTTTTGTGATCGAAGGTTCCATGACTCATACAGGAGCAATTTCGTATTGTGGATTTGTATTGATACTACCACTCATTCATGGCGATAAGAACTCACTCTCATAGTAATATAAGGTAAAACTGATGATTCAGGACTTTCAGCTTCCTACTTTTCTCCTTGAATCCTTGTCCTATGTCGAAAGCAATGTGTGGAATGTAGCCATATTAAGATCAGTATAGTAAAATGCCTAATAAAACTCGTGAAGGCTTGTGGCTCTCAGATAATGCAACCTACTCTATTGCTAGTTAGGCCATGCCTTGTCCTCATTACTTTTAATGGACATTATAAGGATCCTGACCAAAGCATGCTACATGCTATTCACTAGCTGGTTCATGACTGTTCTCATTATTGTAAGAATCAAAGGCCAAATAATTCATTTTTTTCTGTAGTAAATTCCTGCCCCAGCATAACTAACCAGTGAGGTGGACTCACTGCATTGCATATTTGATAACAGCCTTATTCTGCTCACACAAAAGCTTTAGCATGTACAGTGTGGAATTCCACCTTTAAGGAACCTCCATTACAGTTTTTGTTACCTGGGTGCAGTAAAACATCTTCCCTCCAGATTATTCTGTCTTCCCTTTCTTCTGATCACTATTCAGGGAATATCCTCCTCAATGTGATATTTATTTCTTGGTGTGTTTTACACCCTTCATAGGGACAAGTTCCCTAGAGTTGTTGAAATTTACTTCAGCACTCTATTGAACATTACTGAATGAATAAATAATGAGTAAAATCCCATTAAATTACTAAAAAAGGGTAGTATAGACATTAGAACACAGACATGCACTCTCACACCAACATACATCATACCCAGACACCCACAAACACACTTCAAACTTTCTTTCACAGAATTATGTGCTCTATCATTTATTTTTTTTTATTACAAATTGGTTCAAAACTAATTCTTCATGGTTGAATTGCATCTTTTTATAGGATTCAAAAATGTGTAGATGTTTTTGGGGCCATAGTGAGGGAAAGGAAAGGTGAGGTGGATATCTAGCTTCAGCATCATGATTAATTATATTGTTTCACAATCATACAGACACATACACAGACAACCGCTCATCACAATTTCACACAGGCACATTCACTCTTGTACAAAGTCATACTCACTATCACTCAAATAATCAGACACATGCACATATTCAGGTACACACCCAATCTCACAAACACACACAGTCATACACAGGCACAAACCCTGTATGCAACACACACTCAAAGAACACACACTCACAGGCTTAAAAAAATTCTTATACACACACCACTTAGTCTCAAAAATTCACACAAACACTCATTTAGTCTCAGAAGCATACAGTCTCACAAACACTATCTCAAACACACAAACTCCCACACACTTATTTAGTCTCACATATTTTGGCACTATAGAGAGAGGCAGCTGACCAAGGCTGGAGAAAGTCTGTCCCACAATGGCATAAGGATTAGTGTTGAGCGAGCGTGCTCGGCCGATGCTCGGATCGGCTCGAGCATCGCTCTGCTCTGCACATGGCGGTACTCGTACGAGTACCGCCATGTGCTCGCCCGACATGTTCGGGTGAAGAGGATCTGTGCCGGAAGAGGCACAGATCCGAAGACGCTCCGCTGGACCACCAGGGAATGGAGGTACGGGGGCATTGCGGAGATGAAGGGGGCATTGCGGAGATGAAGGGGGACATTGTGGAAGAGGGGCATAGACTCTATGCCCCTCTTCCACAATGTCCCCCTTCATCTCCGCTATGCCCGTCTTCCACAATGTGCCCCTTCATCTCCGCTATGCCCCTCTTCCACAATGTCCCCCTTCATCTCCTATGCCATAGAGGAGATGAAGGGGGACATTGTGGAAGAGGGGCATAGCGGAGATGAAGGGGGACATTGTGGAAGAGGGGCATAGACTCTATGCCCCTCTTCCACAATGTCCCCCTTCATCTCCGCTATGCCCCTCTTCCACAATGTCCCCCTTCATCTCCGCTATGGCATAGGAGATGAAGGGGGACATTGTGGAAGAGGGGCATAGCGGAGATGAAGGGGGACATTGACCAGGCACCCTCCGCTCATCAGAGCAGGGGGTGCCTGGTTTAATGCTCGAGTGCTCCCATTCATTTGAATGGGGCTCGGGTGCTCGGCCGAGCACTCGAGCATCAGGGGGTGCTCGGTCAGAGCACCCGAGCACCCGAGCATCGGGGTGCTCGCTCATCCCTAATAAGGATGTAAGAGCAATCAGTGGACATTTTCACAGTAAGGATTTGTCTCTTGCTGATTCCCATGCTGCTCAAGTCACTTTCAACTGAATTGCATATTCTCTTCCCTAACGCTACCTCTCTCCCATTGTGCATATGCAGATGGCCAAACAAGTAAGACGTACTGACAACTTTTTCCATTTTCTTGTTAAGCTTCAAAACAATGTCTATAGCAGGACTACCTGCTTTCAATCTAGAAGTTCTGAGTTGGCCTTCAGCTACATTGGCCTCAATTTAATTCAATCCCTAAAACATGTGGTAGGACAAAAATGGATACTGGCCGGCAAAAAAAAAATGTCTAAGTTGGTATTCAATTGCCCTATCATCTAAAAGCACAAAGGATGTTAGGCCACAGAAAAATTCCTGTGCCAGATGTTCGCTTTGTGCGTTAGTTCCCAAAATGCTGCTAAATACAACCAAAGGAAAAGAGCTATTGATCAGTGCCTGACATACTGTTCAAGCACCAATCGTTAACATATCTATGTTAAACTTACCTGTTATCTGCTGTCCGTCTCCTTCTACCGACAAATTTGGTAATTTAATCTACCTATCTTGTCTTTGGCCTCCTTCTTGGGTGTTAAGTATCAAGTAGAATCCATTCGAGAATGTGTTTGATCCATCTGCCTTCCATCTGCTATGTGGCCTTCCCATTTCCATTGCAGGCTCTTTACACTTTCAGTGATGTCATAGACCCTTGTATTTTGTTGTTAGTTTGCTTTTTTTAAACTAGATTGAAATCTTGCTGATATTCATGTGAGAACCATTGGCTGGAGCATAGTTTTCAGAGATAGTGGAGATCCTTTGAGTATGAGGTTGCCCAAGCATGGATTTGTTTTCAACCTTTCTATAATCAAGCTTAGCCAGAGGACGAGCATGCATTGGTAGATAAACCTTTACATTTATTCAAATATTAAAACAATCCAACATTTCAGTTTCCAGGGAGACTTTCATCAGGGACAGAATTCAATATCGATTCGCTTATAAATATAACTTTCTCCTTGTTCTTCTAATCTTGCTCTGGTATAAAGTTCTGGATTTTTACTTTATAGAGACCAATAGTTGTATCTTGTATCCATGGTTGATAAGTAAACTTCTGTCTTCATGGGATACAGTAAGTCAGGTTATGTTGCTCCTTCAGCCCAGTCATAGCCAGTGTCTTGAACAATTATATATAGAACATCTCAAAAGATGCCAATCATTTTTCAAGGTCTGCTCTTTGTGTATTTTTCATAATGTGTTCAATGGGCAACTGACAAACTGTAAATCTCAATGTATTCTGTTGGTTTTTAAAGCACCAGTCATCCAGGAATGTATTTAACTCTTTTGTCATTTAGATTGTTATTCAGTGCTCTTGTAAATAATACATAAGTAATGATCCTTCATTCACTCTTTAAAATTCTTCTTGTTTTCCCACATATTATTAGTGGAATGTGCCAATCACAAATTAGAGGAAGGGAGTCTTCCATTAATAGTAGATCATCCTAATAAGTCAGAATGGTTATACCTTTCTCCCTGAGTGGTTCCAGGGCTACTGCTAATACCTTGGAGAAGATTCTTGTCGCTGAGGTCAGATCAAAGGGCAGAGCTCTGAAATTGCCAATGACCCTCGCAGGAGAATCTCAGGAATTTTCTGTAACTTATTCTCATGGGAATATGGCAATAGGTGTCCTGGAGGTCTATCTTCGAGAGATAAGAGTCCGGATGGATTGCTTGAATAACAGATGCTACAGACTACATGTTGAATGATCTTCGTTTTAGGGGTTCGTTGAGGAGTTTCATATCCAAAAAACTCTGGATCCTCCTGTTGACTTTGGAATGGTGAAGATAATTAAATACCACCCCTGCATTATCATTTCTACTGGCACCAGATCTATTATTCTTTTTGATGTCAACTCTTGCACCGACTGTCTCAATTCCAGGGCTCTTACAGGCTTAATTGGAATCTTTGATGCTCTGAATACTCTTTTACAAGGAAAAAGGTCCAATTCCAGTGGGCACCCTGTTTCCAAGACTTGAACAACCCACTCGTCTGGGACAGCCAATGACTTCCATGTTTGCTGGAAGTGTTCCAGTCTACCCACTACTGGAACAGGAAACAGGGACCTCTGAACCTCACTGAAATTCTCTTTTAATTTGGTTCTACATGTTCCCTCTAAAAGGCTGAAAAGAGGCCTGCTTCCTAGTCATAGAATTTTGATGGCTGGATGCGTCTGGAGTCACGAAAAGGCTGGCGTCCACTTTGATAGAAAGAACGTTGAGTTGAGGTCCTGTGTCTTTTATCCTGAGGGAGGAATGAACTCTTACTTCCGTGACCTTCTTAATAATTTCTTTCAGGTGTTCACCGAAGAGTAGGGATCCTGAAAATGGGAGGGAAAGTATATTTTTCCCTTCCTCTTCTGAGGAGTACTGAGATAGAATATCCTGAAACTAGAATCATCAACTTTTTCAATCCTTCTAAAAGTCCCTTCTTCTGGATCTTCCATCCTTTGCCTTTTCTTAGAGATTAACATCTACATGGATGAAAAATAACTCTTGCATGGATGTTATCATCCACAATAAAAAATCTGATATTTGGTTAGGAATCTCAGTACAAGTGGTTATCTTAAAACATTCTGGACATAATTTTTGGGGGTCTTGAGGAAGCCAACTTATTTTCACATCCTGCACAATTCTTACTTCTGAGGGGTTTTATCCTCTTTTGGCACTGAAACAACCTTTTCCTTTGCTGATACAGGTTTTGGAGTAGTAGCCATTCTTAATAAAGTAATGGTAGCAGTAGGAGCCAAATAATGTCATAAAAACATAACTTTTAATGCATAAAACTATTTGTCATAAAATATACATATCATTCCTCTTACTGTAAATGAATGCCTGTCTTAAATAGCTTCAGTAAGTGGTGTGCGTTCCAGCAAGGAACACAGAGGCCCACCAGATAAGGACAAAAAACAAGTGATAAAGGAGAAAGACTTACCATTCTCTACTCCTTTTAATCAGTTCTCTGCTGGTTGCCAGGGCTGCAGGGTCTCTGCTGGAGCGGACCTCTGCTACCACCGAGGAAGGAGCATGAAGCATTCAGAGTTCCTGAGTTCCTACCTCCAGATAGGTGTAGAACCAAAAGACTGAGGAGAGAATCTAGAGACCGCCTTTCATGAATTTGATTGGTACTACACCAGCTAGAGGGAGGAGACATTTACTCATTAGTGGTGGTTGATAGGGACACAGAAGAAAGTATGGTAGATGTCTCAGGGAGTGGGACAACATTTTCCTCAAAAAAAATAGAACCATGTCTCCTACTGCTCTTGTGCAAAGTCAAAGCACAGAGAAGGATGAGTATGAGTTAGTTAAAGGTGAAAATGTCCATGTAGACCCCACCCCCACAACCACCCCCTCCCCGCCATTATTCTTATTAAAACAATTAAGTTACACAGCTCTTCTTCTATGTGCTACCAAGCCATATTTATTGGGTACTTAGAAATAAATCAAAAGGAGCAAAACAATTGTTGCTTGAGAATAGCAGATGTGCATTTGCCCTGCTTTTCTCATAATTAGCAGAACACGTCTCCATCACAGAAAGCAATTAACGTGCAATTAACGTGCACACTAACATTTTTGGTGTTGACATATGCATCTGTGGGACTTTCTCACAGAATATGGGTTGGTAACTTACCCATATGAACACTGACTATCTCCATGGGCATCTGCAGGAGAGGAAGTAAGAGGAAACCCACCCACCTCCCCCAGACACTTGTCCCCCCCCCCAACAGGGCATGTTCAACATAGGGGCTAGGCATTTGGACCTAAGGGGCAAATGATGTTTTAGACTATCCACCCTGTACAATGCACACTGCACATTGCAGAGAGGGTCTTTTTTTAATTGTTAGTAATAACTATGACCTATGGGAAGTCAGTTACCCACCACTGGTCAGTTGTTGCTGTTGTCAGCCCCCCTGTCCGCCACCACCACCACCAGTCTTACATTACCATAGGCATCAGCCTTCTAACATTTTTTCAAGGCTGCCTGTAGGCCTCAGCCTGTAATTTTCAAACTTTATATTGCCATATGACTCAAATTATTGTTTACAAGACTTACCTTTCTGTAGGCCTTAGCCTTTTAGTAGTGCATTATAATCCTTGCAAGAGTGTAACCACCTTCTCCATGCCAAGTTTAAAATGGAGATCCCTTCCAGCCTGCTCACAATTTCTCAAGGCTTACCTTGCCATAGGCCTCATTCTGCTAGTAATCTTTCCAAAGCTATTGTTGCTGTAGGACTTTACATTCAACTCTAAATTTTTCTACTTCAGCACTGGAAATACATATGGCCATAGAAGGTATAGGTGGGAACTGCCAAGTTCTTACAAGAATTTCATTGTTGATAGAGAAAAGGCTGATTTTGTTTTTCTACCCTCAGGTATTTATGATTTTGCCAAACTCCAATTATTTTTGCTCCTTGAGTTTATTTTAATCCTTTTAGATATTACAAATGAATTTCAAAGAAATGCATTAAATTTGTCTCCAGAATATAATGGGTTAAAACGAATAAAATATGTAACATATAATTATAGAATTGGAAAGCCTATAAGAACCAACTGTCCCATCTAGTTAGCAATCTATTATCTCTAATTTATTTTATTCTTACAATATCCATATACCGTCCCCAAGAGTTGCTAAAGAGATAGTAATGTTTCACAATAAAAGCAGCTCTAATTAATCTTCATAGTATTTGGAGCATGGAGAGTGTTATTTCAATACTGTCAGAGTTGTAGTTCAAGTGTAATTAAATGATAAAATATCCCCCTCCCGCCCCTTTTACTGACGTAACACTGCTCACCTCAGAGCAGCAAGACTGTCCAGATGGATCTCAGAGAGGGACAATCTTCAATTAGCATAAGGGAAAAACCTGTCAAGGGGGGTGCAGGGTTTTCCTTATGTTCACAGTAAGAAGATTGTCCCTTGCTGTAAGCTGTCCGGTCAAGAGACCAGATTCCACATCTGAGGAGATGCACTAGGTAAAAGGGGTGGGAGGGAGATACTTTATCATTAGATTACTCTTGAACTACAACTCTGACAGTATTGTAATAACAGTCTCTATGGCTCAAATACTATGAAAATTAATTGGAGCTGCTGTTTTTGTGAAATATTACTATCCCTTTAAAATAATTTACTGTTTTAGCCTTAACTTCTTTTGGGAGGCTGTTACATTTATCCATCACCCTTTCCATAACCTGTTTTTTCTTACATTTGCACTTATTTTACACTCTACAATTTTAGAGCTTGTCTTCTTGTTCTAATTCCTTTTTCTGTGAAAATTTCATTTTCAATTTTGGAGTTTTTAAATCCCTTAATATATTTGAAGGTTTCAGTGAAATCACTCACTTTCTCTTCTGTCCTCCAAGCTGTACATATTAAGGTCATGAAGTCTTTCCTGATATGTTTTATTATTTAGCTCATACACCACTTTAGAGGCCCTTCTTTGAATAGTCCCTTATTTATTGATATAATTGTGTGGAAATGGTTTCTAGGACTGACCACCATACCCTAAGTGAGAGTAATCTAGTTGTCTGTAAAGTGCCCTTATGACCTCTTTTTTTGCTGCTAGTGCCTGTTCCTACACGACCTACTACTCAGAAGGTTTTCTCCATTGAATTTTGCATTGCTTACCTTAAACCATGAGGTGTAACTACTTGAAAGTCCCTTTCCTTGGCTGTTATTTAGATCAATGTACCGATAAGTGTGTATTCTGTCTATGGGATTTGGTGTCCTCTTTGCATTATTTTGCATTTTGTGGCCATACATTTTATATCCCATTTTTTTTCCATTCCCCTAGCATTTTTTAAATAATTTTGTCATTTGACGTAACCCTCCTGGAATGGCAACCTTGTCACAGATCTTAGTGTTATCTGCAGAAGGATGCACCTTTCCTTGAAGTCCACCAGCAAAATCACTATTAAAGATTTTAAAGAAAATATGGACAGGGTAAAATATAGACTTACAGCCTTTAACATGCTTTGAGACTTATTGTTAATCATCATGCAATATTGCACGCTTGCAACATATTACCTATTAAAAATAACTATTGATTATGTGAGCTTGTTCATCCTAAGAGGTAAATATATTGCTTAATTCAATGCTGCACTGTCTTAATAATATAATAATGTAATAATGACATCAAATCAATCAGCACCAGACTTTTACTTCCTTCTTATGTTACTCAGTGTAGACAGTGCTGACAGTTAGCTGTCCAATGCAATCAGCTTGGGGAATCACTGTGCTTCCTGCACTGGATAGCAAACAGTTTGTAATGCCAAAAATTAGCTAGTGGTATAGAGGTCTGACATTTAGTAACAGTATATGCAGCCTTAGGGGAACAGTAATACATTATTTCAATTGTTTTGTTATTTTAGTATTATTTGTTAATACATTTTACCTGATGGCTTTATTTTAGGTTAATTCTATGTACTTACCTTGTATAAGCTACTTCACTTTTACACTTCTTCTGCTTTCACTGATTTGAGCCGTTCAGCAAAACAAGTATGTGAAAACTCTAAACCAGGGGTTGTCAATCCTTTTGGAAACTACAGCTTCCATCATCCCAAAACAGTTGGTGGTGTTTGCGTATGATGGGGTTACAGTTCCAAACAGCAAAGATTGAACATAACTGCTTTGAACTATGTATTTATATTCTTTGTATCTTAGCAGCCTGTACACTTAAAACACCAACAGATTTCTTATGATTTTTTGTAGATATAGTTGAGTCACAAACACTTTTTACAGTTTGGAGGTTGAGGGTGTTCACATCACTGAAAATGAAAAATAAGGAAGAATTAAAGTGCACGCAATTAAAGAGAGATCCAGTAAGAAAAATAAATGAATGTATACAAAAAAATAATAAAACATACATTAAATCATTTTTATTATGAAAAGAATTATATATTATGGGTTATTCATGCTGAGTAAATCTCTTTTTCTACATAAGATTCATTTCTACCCAAAATTCATCCTTTCCTCTACACTTGAACAACTAAACCTTTACAAAACATTAATTATTCTCCAAAGAACTACTGTAACCTTCTTCATTCTGGCCTTCTTGTCCACAATTCATAGAGAGTCATGAAAAATAATTTACCTTACTCTGTCTGGGTTTGTCTCTGTCCCCATACTCTTGAAATCTTTCTAATGGCTGTCCATCAAACTATATATTACATATAACTGCTCCTTTTAGTCAAAGTCTTCCCCACTAAATTTCTAGACTGATCTACCACTATATTCCATCTCAGTCCTTATCATGTGCCAAATACTCTTTTTCCTCTAGCTCATTTTGTGTCTACATCTCTCAATTAAAGCTGCACCTCTTTAATGAATGTAGTTAATAGTCACTCCCACAAGTGATTCACCCAAGGTATATTTAACCTGTGTTGAACCTAAAGTCTACTCCTGAGTTGTAGTTTTCATCTAATTCTCATGTAAGGCTTCCTTATTCAATTTAAGTTGTTACCTCAACGCAGGGATATCCCTCCCACCTGTATTATATGAATCCTAAAATTGTAAAGCCCTATGAATACATGTGGCACTATATAAATAAACATATTTTGCTGTAATAGCTTTGACTGTAGCATCTACAATTAGTAAGTGCACATTTGTTCTACTCAACAGGAAATGTCCTGTATATAGTTTATTCATAATGAAACATTATATCTACTATAATTATAACAAGTAATGGCCCCCTCAGTTATAAAAGGCTAAAGGAGCAGTCGCTCTTTATTTCTGGCTATACATATTCTGCAAGTACATTTTATCCCTGACGGAGCAATCTGACTTTTTTTCAGAAAGCATTTTGTGTGGGAATGTGAAAGTAGAGTACAACAAGGCGATATAAAAAAAAACAGTGAAACAATATAGAAAAACCTGCTACTAGTAACACAGTAACATAGTTGAAGAGGCTGAAAAAAAGACACACATCCATCAAGTCCAGCCCATGCCAAAACACCCCTGTTGATCCAGAGGAAGACAAAAAAAAATCAACTGAAGTAATTTCCAATTAAGTCCCAAGTGGGTAAAAAAATCTTTCTTGACTCCAAATGGCAATCAGATAGTTCCCTGGATCAACAACCTATCTGCACTGTAGCCATCTGTCATCATTTTCAGTATTGTTCTGTGCTAGATAGGTATCCATTGCTTTTTTTGAAAGCAGTTACAGTATCTGCAAGCACAACATTGTGAGGCAAAGAATTCCATAGATTTATCACCCTTACTGTAAAAAAATTCCCTGCTTTTGTCATAGTCAAAAGCTCCTTTTCTCTAGTCTTAATGGATTACCTCTCTTTCTTAGCTCAGATCTTTATGTAAATAATTGGATACTTCTTTGTATTGAACTTGAATATATTTGTAAATGGTAATCATATCACCTCTTAGATGTCTCTTCTTTAATGTAACTAAGATCTTCCAATCCATTTATCAGTTTTGTTGCATGTCTCTGCACTTTTTCCAGTTCAATAATGTCTTTTTTAAGAACTGGTGCCCAAAACATTACTCCATATTCTAGATGAGGCCTAACAATGATTTATATAGAGGTAGAATAATATTATCATCCTGTGCATCTACGCCTCTTTTTATGCAGGCTAGTACTCTATTTGCTCTTGCAGCAGCTGAGTGACTCTGCACACTACTGTGAAGTATATTGTCTATCAGTACTAAAACTTTCTCTAATAAGGATTGTTTGTTTCTACAGCCCAGATGCATAACCTTACATTTATCTACATTAAATGTCATCTGCCACTTTTCTGCCCATTCACTCAGTTTATCTAAATCCTTCTGCAGTGAAAAAGCATCCAACCCTGTATGTATTTCCTTTCACAGCTTAGTGTCATGAGCAAAGACTGAGACATTACTTTCAAGTCCCACTTTTATATCATTAATAAAAAAATTAAAAAGCATCGGGGCCAGGACTGAACCCTGCGGCACCCCACTTACTACTTTAGACCAACTTGAAAAGGTTCCATTTACAACTCTCTGTCATCTATCATTTAACCAGTTCTCAATCCATGTACAGATATCACCACCCAAACTTAAGCCTTTTAATGTATACAGTTACTTGTTGTGAGATACTGTATCAAAGGCTTTTGCAAAATCCAAGTATACTACATCAACAGCAATTCCCTTGTCCAAATTACTATGTACCCTTTCGTAAAATGCAAGTAAGTTAGTCTGAGCTGATCTGTTGTTCATAAAACCATGCTGACTCCTACTAATAATAGTGTTTGTCTTCACATAGTTTGAATACTGTCAGTTAGAAACCTCTTCTAATACCTTGCCCACTATGGAAGTCAAGCTCACAGGTCTATAATTTCCTGGTTTGAGTCTTGCCCCTTTTTTGAACAACTTAACTACATCAGCTTTCTCCTATTCACAGGGCATTATGCCTGATGAAAGTCAATCAGTACATATTAAAGGGATAGTAATACTTCATTTTAACTTTATTTTATTTTGTAGGCATTAAAAAAACATGAAGAACGATATAAGTCTTATCTCTCAAACCTTTATGGTTTAAGAGATATTAACAAGCAAAGTTTCCCCTCCCCGCCCCTTTTACCTAGTGTAAGCCATCTCTTCTCAGATGTGAGTCTGGTTGTAAGACCAGACAGATAACAGCAGAGGACAATTTTCTTTATATGAAAACAATGAAAGCCCTGCAGCCCTTGACAAGCTTTTCAGGTTTTTCCCTTATCTTAATTGAAGATTGTCCCTCTGTGCAATCTACCTGGGCACCTCCCTTCTGCTTTGGCTGAGCAGTGTGACATCAGTAAAAGGGGCGGGAGGGGGACACTTTGTCATTGAATAACTCCTGAACTACAACTCTGACAGAACTGAAATAACACTCTCCAAAGTCCAAATACTATGATGATTAATTAGAGCTGTTTTTATTATGAAACATTACTATCCCTTTAAATATAATGGGCTTTGGTGTAAACCATTAAGTCCTGGTGCTTTATTCACCATAACCTTTTCCAGTCTCTTTTGGACTTTGTCTTCATTAAGCCATGTACATGATGGAGGAAATTATGTGGTTTTGCCTATTTGCCTGTCATTGTTGCCTCCTTTGTATATACTGAAGCAAATAATGTTGTTGTTTTTTTTTGTGAAATTATTTTACCAGGAAGAATATGTTGAGATTTCCTCTTGTTTTCAAGTATGTCCTGGACTAATTCTATCTACCTCCGAAGGGTGAAAGGCTGAGGTGAGCTTGCTGGGACTAGTACCTCTGCCCTTGTGGCTTGAACAGATTCTACAGCTGGTGCATTAACCAACTGAGCCATCTCACCAGTGTGGTATTTAGGGTGTCAGCAATAGCATTATCCTCACTAATCAATTCCCTTGGCTCAGCCATAATTCAGTACTGCAGGGAAAAGGCAACACTGTATAAATATCCCTCTAACTCCACTTATTTGCCTGTCTTCTCTTGCTTCAAAATTGTGCAGCTTTTTCACTCTCTAACAAACCCAGAAAGACATTCTGAGGGAACCTGGCACTCTTTTTATACTGGTGGCCAGAAAGATAAATTTTCCATGAGGGGGGGATTTATTCTTACTATTAATTTCAATTATTTTTCACCTGCAATGAGGAAAGAGGAAAAAAAAGAGAAACATTTCCCACTCTGTGGGAAGTGATATTTTTTGTCAGTGTCCCTTTTGAGGTGAAATATTTTGCCTATGCTTAGCAGTAATGCTTGAGCTGGAACAAGAGCAAGTAAACAACAGGCACTCTAGTATATACCTATAGAGAATCAATGCTGTTTGACATAGGGCTTGCATGTCTTTGTAAATATACAAAATATTTCCAGAGCTTCTTATGAAGTAGCAGGGAGGATGACAAACATGAGGGAATCACTGCAATAGCTCTTTTTTATCAGTCCTTGGTGGCAGATCCAATTTCACCCATCTAATTCAGACTTGTGCTGACAAATCTGTGGTTTCCCTACAATTTCATATTGCTTTTTAATCTTTCACCACATTGATGCTAGTTTTTTCCTTAGCAGCCATTTCCCATTGGATCACCGATTAAAAAGAGTGCTTTAGATATTAACCCATTGTATCCTAGAAATGCAATGTGATGGAGACAGTTCTAGTATGCCAAAAGGTTAACTCTTTGAGTGCCAGAGGGATGCACAATGCATTGCTTGGAACTCAAAGGCTTAAAAAAATCCTAGAATCTCACACACTAGGAAACTTTGTCATGGTAATGTAAAAAAAGAGCATACTTTCATATGTAATATTTTAGCTTTTGATTGTAGCTTGTTTGGGATGGTAATGTGTTCTTATAATCCACTTTAAAGCAGATTTGTATTTTGGGAATAAATGCCTTGTAGGAGGACTTACCTAGGTTATATCTAGAGATGAGTGAAAATTCCCATTTTGTTTTTAATTTTCATGAACAGAAGGGAAATGTTCTACATTTAGATAAAATCTCTCAGGGATGAAAATAGAGGAAAAATTAATATTCCCATTAACAGGCAGACAGAGAAAACACAGATACACAATTACAGGTACATAAATACATGCACATTGGGCCTTATGTATAAAGACAAAATGGGGCACATCTGGAACAAGCCAACTCTACAAGAGGAGACAATTCAAATACAAATGACCTAAATGGAGGTTTTCATCCCTTGAATGCAGCAGTGGTCAAGGCCATCTTCAGAAGTGTTCATTATTAGGCATGAGACAAAATTGACTCTTTGAGAACAAATTTGTGTGTGCATGTATGTGTGCGTGTCTGAATGTATGCATGTGCTTTTGAGCGTGTGTCTATAAGTTTGCAGTCTGCAAGGCAATTAAATCAGTGCAATTAACCTTGCACACATTAATCTAAATGTGATTTTGCACTTTTCACCTGGTTTACCTTTCAGTGGGTTCTTCCACATATGCAAATTATCACAAATTTGATGAAATCCCGGTGGGAATGAAAATAACATTTTGCCTATACCTTCACAGGCAACTGCAGAAAAAAATACATGGCCTATTTGGTTTTTCTGTTTTCACCTATTTTGGTCTGCTTCTGTCAGGATTCTCCTGTTCACCCTTCTGTCTTGTCTCTGTCTGGTTTTTCCATTTGCATCTATTTTTGTCTGTCTCCTCTTGCATCACTTCCTCCTCCTCCTGGGATCCTATTGGTTAGCTAGGATTTATAGCCTTAGGCCTCTGTACCCTCATGGCTCTATTACTCCAGCTTGTTTCTGGATAGACATGACTTTGTTTGTACTTCAACCTTGGCTTATGTATTTAGATTGTCCTCCCGGTTGTTTACTCCCTGGCTTATGTTTACTGACTATGAATTCTGCTTATCTCTTATACCCCATACGCTCCCGGTGACCTTGGCTTGTTTTGAATATCCTTCTACTTGATTCCATCCACATCAACTAGTACATTCCTATCTTGGGCCTCAGGGCCCGGGAGGTATTTATTGTATGCACTATATTACCTGTATATCTATGTTTCCTCTGACCCATCACTTAGAGTCCAGGGGTGCTCTACTATAGCTGTGGTCCTGGCCTAGATACCAGAGGTAGCAGGGGGAGTATATTTATCCTCCTTGTTGATCTGTTACCTTGACTTTGTTGCCCAATATTCCTATGGGTTCTTGTGGTGTAGGAGTCATAATAGTATTAGTCGATCACTTGGTGGTGGTAGTGCTCCTCTTTACTCTTATCTCTGGGGTTATTAGAGTTTTGTCGATCCTAGTCGTATTAGGTTTAAACCATGGTTTTAAGTCCTTCACACTTGTCATTGCTGTCCCCATCTTCTCCACCGCTGTATGGCGAGAGATATTCCTTACTTGTTTTGGGCAGTACCAGTTTGCTACATTTAAAGATCTAGTCTCTACTGCCCTATGTTTGAACCTTAAGCAGTCCCAGCCTGCTACATTTAAAGGGCTAGTCCTTATTGCCCTACTGGTAAACCTTAAGTTGTCTCAGCCTGCTACCTTGGGCAAATCCTTTTTGGTCTGCATCTCGGGATCTCAATGGGTCCTTTGTCCAAAACCAGCATTGGTGTGCATCTGCTACCATCCTGGTCAGGGTCCCAGCTCAACCAGGATCGGACATCTGGTTTAGCTGCCAACACCTTTATCTGCCTTTGGCCATAGCAATGGATAGCTGCCACCTTAAAAGATGCCAAACTATGCTCCCCAGTGCCGCTCTCCAGGTACATTAGGGTCCAGACATTTGGACACCCAGATACTGATCCTTGACACATGACCACCTTGGGAAGGAAATCTTTAACCTGTGCAGTACTGAGATGGTACGATGGTCAGCTGTTTCTGTTGTGCCAAGTCCATACACCATACCAACTGCCTGTAGTTTCATTCAATCAATCTTTTGACATAGGCCTCATTGGAGAACATCAGGTTCCTTCCTGATGTCTTCCAGCTATTGATCTCCCAAACTAACAACCCATAGCACAGTGAGATCAATATAGAAGGTCACAGAGAGCAGCAGGATTCCCTTGGTTCCATGTTACCTAAAACTTCTGGTAGGAGTGGTTGGGATTGGGAAAAGTGTCCCATCTTAATGATAACATATGTAATATCAACAGAGAAGTATGTGGCTTTTCTTAGTCTTGCACACTCATAACCAGTAAGTGCTGGTAGGGTAGAAGAAGGAGAGCCACGCTGCTCTCTAGTCACCTCTGTTAATCTCCCAGCTCTATTGGATCGAAGATCAATAGCTGGAGGGACAACGGGACGTTGATGTGAGCCAAAAGGATATCCAGTGAATAGCACCCTTGCACATACTTTTTTACTTTGCAGCTTGGTTCTATTTCCTACTGGTAGTATAAGATCCCTTCGCCACAAACAATATCTGTCCTACCAGCCTTGTTCTACTACTGACGGTTAGTTGCATATTCCCACATACACTGTCTGACCCTCCCACCCCACCCTGGTTTCACTTCCCACTATTAGTCGCAGATCCCTGCATACACTCCATGCCTCCCCCCCAAGCCTTTTATATCTGTACTGGTTATGAACATTTTAGTGCAGGTAGTTTAAAAAACAAAAACAGATAGATGCAGTTTTGTGCTTCTGGCACACTGTATGATATGTCAACCCATACCAATGTGTTACCATTTTTCTTGGGCAAGCTCGAGTGCTCAGCCGAGCACCCGAGCCCCATTGAAGTCAATGGGAGGACTCGAGCATTACACCAGGCACCCCCTGCTCTGATGAGGGGAGGGTGCCTGGTTCATAGGAAAAGGTCAGAAAATGATGGAAACACCACAGAAATGGTTCAGGGACAGCATAGGGAGGATGTCTGGATGCACATTGCCCCTTCCTCAATGCCCCCTTCATCTCCACACTGCCCCTTCATCTCCACGATGCCCCTTCCACACTGCCCCTTCATCTCCACACTGCCCCTTCATCTCCACATTGCCCCCCTTCATCTCCACACTTCCCCTTCATCTCCACAATGCCCCCCTTCATCTCCACCATGCCCCTTCCACAATGCCCCTTCCATCTCCACACTGCCCCTTCCATCTCCACACTGCCCCTTCCACAATGCCACCTTCTCCACACTGCCCCTTCCATCTCCACACTGCCGCTTCCACTGCCCCTTCCATCTCCACAATGCCCCCTTCATCTCCATCTCCACGATGCCCCTTCCACAATGCCCCTTCCACAATGCCCCCTTCATCTCCGCAATGCCCCCATCTCCACTTCACCTCCACATTGCACCTTCATCTTCACATTTCCCCTGGTGGTCTAGCGGTGTACTTGACAGATCAATGCCTCCTTCGGCACAGATCTCTTTGACTGAAGCTCCCGGCGCCGCTGTAGTAATGCAGAGGCTGGGAGATGATGTCATCTCCCAGCGCTCTGTATTACTAGAGCGGCGAGATGAGTGAGAGATCAGGTAAGCTGCGGGCGAGGGGGTTGAATCTCCCGGCCAAATGAGGGGGGCCCGGAAAGCCTCATTCAAGTTGAATGAGGCTTTCCGGGCCCCCCTCATTTGGCCGGGCCCTAGGCAGGCGCCTTGTGCGGGGAGGAGACCCGAACATGGCGGGCGAGCACATGCGGTACTCGTACGAGTACCGCCAGGTGCCGAGCAGAGCGATGCTCGAGCCGAACCGAGCTTCGGCCGAGCATGCTCGCTCATCACTAATCTTTAGGATATCATTAGCTTCTGAATTGCTGTGAATTTCTACACTTTGCCTGTATAAATTAGGTTAATTGGCCCAAAAATATAAATGCAGAGGTGTACAGTTCTGACTCAAACCAAAAGAGCCATAAGAGAAAAGTAAACATTACTAGCATTACTTAAATTAACATTGATTTGCAATGCATTTGAGACTTCTGTATCTTTAATATTGTTGCATAGCAGCACAAGGATAATTACTGTATGTAAAGGTTTGGTGATGCTTCCACTAACTACTAATGTAAATTGGTTGGCTTTTATGAAAAGTTCAGTACAAATGGATGTGGTCCAAATAAGAATTGTGTCACAATTAATGTATAAATATATTTTCTAATTGTGTTAAAAATAAAGGCAGTTTTAGAGGTTAAATCTAAAACTATGTATTACCTATTCTTCATGGAAGTGCTGTATATATGATGTAGACATGTACATTAGCAAATTTTAACAAGCAACAACAATATAAATGTAGCTTTACTTCGTTATAAATATGACCTGTTGCTATTGTTGCTTGAGAATTGTAGTGATAATTATTCAACCCTATGAATGCCAGAAGGATACATAACGCTTTGCAGAGCAAGGAGGTGAGTACCTCTGGCACTCAAAGGGTTAAGAATGATTTTTATACATCTCTCCATTGTGCCTAAAATCAGATTGCACATAAAATGCCTCTATGAGTACAAAGTTACATAAGAATAATATGATTGTTCTTGAACGCACACATACACACAAACCAGGACTGAGCATCTTATTAACTCACTCATGCTCAAACAGGGAAATACACAAGTCCTGGACTATTACTGGACCGTGAGGGCGCGAGCTGAGAACCACTGGTCTAGAGCATAGGCAGCTGCACAGAGCTAATAACAATGCATGTTTTCACTATATCCCAGCTGAAAAACAGGTGGGCTACTTTAGTTGGTCTACCCATACACTAGTTGGGAAATCCTGAAAACATGTGCTAATGGTAGAACTTGAGGACCAGAATTGGTTACCCCTGGTCTAGGTCCATGGTAGACAACCTTAGCAGATGCCCAGGGCTACAGCTCCCATAATCACAAGCTATCCAAAAGATGGAGGGTCCCAAATTGCCTAGCCATGGTTTAGCATGTACTGAGAATGGCAAACCCAATGGCAGTCATGTGGCTGGAGATAGGCTTATGTAAACTGGTTCATAAACTGAACAAATATGTGTATAAACTAGACACTAAATCAATATATAAACTAGTCACTATAAATTAGTTACATGTATCAAGGTTCAGGGTTTGTGCTGGCTGCTCAGAAAAATAAGAACATTGGGTGTGGCCAGGACAGCTGAAGTGATGCTTAAAACTGCTTGCTATTGCCTGTTCTGCCCAAAAGGAAATCTGGTCACAAAGTCAAAGTTTGCTAGCCCCTGAGTTTTTATTATCTATCTTCTGAGTGATTACACTCTGTCTTTTTGTAATTATTTCCCTCCACTGACATAGAAAAATAGATTTTATACCACAAGGTATATTGAAGTGCATGTTGTAATGACATATAATCATTTATCACTTCTGGTCTGTCATTTACTTTCATGATTCTGTGTAATCAAATCAACCAGCTCTGAAGTGTCATGCACAAAATTATTGAATGGCAAAGCCATAATGAAAATTGTACATGTCTTATACGTATCTGATAACAAAACCATGTGTAACACCACTATTCATAGTCTGATTCACAGATTCCTTCATGTTCTATCCATAAAACACAGACCTTGTGAATTTTGTTTCCCATGAGCATGACAGTTGATGGCTTGTTAGTGCCATGTTGCTATGGTGACATAGAATTGTGGTGTAATGTTTTGATGGAACATGCTAAATAGCTTCAGAATATATATTGTGTTCAGATGTGGCAGTAAAAGTCAGCTTAGTGTTCTGCGGTATCACAAAACAGCCTCACTCTTACAATATCTCAAAACCCTTTTAGCCTTAGGAAGTTCCGATACACAATAATGCACATCTGATATTTTAAATGATACTTGTGTCTCTGCACTCCATTAAAACATTGGCAAGTCTTAGAGGGCGGAATAACCAGCTGCAAACCAAAGTTATCTGAAGAAAACCAAACTTTCTCTTTTTTTTCAAACATAATGCTACCTAGGTTTGGCTGCCCTCCTCTAATTTCTCTCTAATTTTAGCCTTTTTGTACTCTGTTTTTGAGTCTTGCCAGAAATATTCTGCTGTTGTATTATTTTTAGCATTATCAGTTTTGCTAATCCTTACTGTAACTGACATGCTTGAAATGGACAAATACAACAGTCCCAATGCCTAAAAACAGAAAGTGTTCAGTGTCTTCTCTGTGTTGCATACAGCAGTTTCTTAAAGGAGATAGCATGCTACAAGAGGTCCCCTCCCTCTAGTCGTCAGATACATGAACACTAAAACGCAATCCATCTGAAATGAAGTGCCAGCTTTCATTAAAGTTTAATAAATGCTATTCTAGCATGGAGTACTGAAAATTGAAGTATGTATAACCCAAGATCATTGCAGGTGTTAGTGCTCCTTTAATCAAAACATCATGACACATATATGTCTGTTTCTTTGCCCATGTGCAATTAACCTCACATATTTAGTGCATTCCTCTAACTATACAAGCCCTTGGGACTTCATTGCACTAGAGTTGCTTTTACATGCTTTAAATTAACATGTTCCCCATCTTGTAAATTTGTAACATAAAGAGGTATGCATTGGATACCATTCTGGCACTCAAAGGGTTAAGGGTAAGTTCACAGCAGTGACTTTATTGCAGCTGTTCTAATGCATCAAATATGTTCAATAAGCTAAAGAGGAACACTTCTGGAGCAAACTGAATGCAACATAGAGGACAAATAGAAAGCTCCAAAATGAAAATGTATTTAATTCAGATTTTTTTAACCCCTAAATGCTGGAGACGTCTGCATTTTGTTGTTTTGTAATGAGTTGGAGACCTCTCTATTATTCAAGGGGTTAAAAAGCCCCATTTAAATCAATGGGAAATCTCATTTCTCCCCTATGGTGCAGCTTTTTTGGCTCTAGAAGTGCATCTTCTTAACTTATTGGATATGGCCCAGGGTGTCTTATGAGACAGGCACTGAATAAAGCTTCCAGTCTCATGCCAACTCACCTTGCAACAACTTTGGTCCAAATGTGTGTTAATGTTCTTACACATTGTTAGTATGGGTTTCAATGGGATTGCAATTTAAATGCATTAGTAATTCAGTAAATCAGTGGGGAGACTGAATTTTTCCCCACCACATGGCATTTTTCTCTACTTTTCCAGCAGCCATATAAAAGGGTATCATGCTATTCTGTTTTTGTGAGTGGAGAAAGCAGCATGTTTTTGAGCTAGTTTATGGAGTCTTTTAAGTAGGACATTTGTTCTCTGTATTAGGGGATTCTAGGGGCACTCCTGGGGAGAAGAAGGGATGAAGGAGGTTGACCCCAAAATTTGGTGTGACTGACTGGCAAAACACAGGCAGCCTGGGACAAGTTTGCTTTCTGATCTTGCTGTTATTTTTAATCTGTGTTGGATTTGTCTGGGGGTGTAATAAGAGAGCAAAGGAGGCTGACCCCAAATACCACAACATTCTGTCTGACTGATCTGGTTTGAAAAACACATGCAGATGTATTTACTGATCTTGCTGTTATTGTCTCTGTGCGTGGGAAGTCTGGGGAAAGAAGTTGTTGGTTTTAATTTTTTAGTTAAAATACATTTTTTGGAGAGTGATAAGATAGGGTGGACAACTGTTTTAAAAATAATATTATTAATAATAATAATAATAATAATAATAATAATGAAAAAAAAGGGGAAAAGGTGGACCAATGCAGGGATGTGGGAGTAAAGTGGTAGTCCAAAAACATGATTGCTGCAGCGTAGGCAATAAATGATGATGATCCCTCTCCTCCCAGAGAGGATGCAGTTTGTCAAGGTCCCACCAAAAATTCCACCACCACCAGCAGCGCCACTACAAAGAAGAATCATATAAGAAAAACACTGAAGATGACAATGAGTCACATTCTAGTGTAGATGATGGCAATGGTATAATGGAGGAAGGTGTAGCAGCTGAACCATCTGCTGCATCTGATAGTAAGACAAACAAGCACCAAAACACTTGTAGTAACAGACTTAGAGGAATATAAGGGTAGCGGGCCAGAAGTGACGGGCGATACTGATGTTGAGAATTACCTAATGATGACTAATGATGATGATGTAGATCTAGAATATATCCCTTCAGCATCCTCCTCTTCTTCAGATACAGATGAATTTGAGAGTGAGAGAGATGATGACATGAACAGAAAGTTACCAGAAAGGCAAAGGCTCAATTTTCCACCACTGAGAAGGAGCACTGTGCTTGGAAACTTTGGCCCTGGAGAAGCAAAGACGGCAAACAGTATACAGTCATCCTGTCAGTCATCATCAGCATCATCGCCTTTTCCAAGTCCAAGTCCCACTCAGCTACACAAACCTGTGTTAAGTAACCAGAAGCAACAATAACAGCAACACAGGTTATTATTATTCACAACCTGAGCTATGATGAGTGTCTCTGCTGTTCCTGGAAGTACTGCTCCTTTGACACCTAGTAGTATATAGTATTGAAGTTTCAATTTTATTCAAGTTGTATGTCTGATTGCGGACCAGTACTTCTGCTGAAAGAAAACAATCTCAGTGACAGTATCGTTTCGGAGATGGAGAACCAAGGGGACGGAGCAAGCAACGGAGACACGCGTCCAGCCACCGAGGTCTTTATACTACGGGCCCGTCATTCATGAAATCATCCGGTGAGCGAATAGCATGAACTTTGCTATTATGCCTATTATGTATGTCTCCATTACGACCTAGTGACCATCGGTTATTTCCTTAGCCCATACCCCAGCTTCATAGGTCCCGTCTGACACTTTTGTTATATATCTATAGATTCGGGATTGTTTCCCAATTTATGCTTTATGTTTATGACATTCCTCAGCAGATAATTATGTCTTTGGTTACACGATCAGACATTTTATGAATCGATAAACAATATAATTTTCATTGTCTATTAGCATATTCTTTACTGCTTGTTATAACCGCTACACTTCGAGGTCCTTTGTGCGCTGTTCTTTTCTGTTTTTGCATATTTACATTGACCCGAGTGGACTCCGGGAACACAGACAGCTGCCAGATCTCTTGTTGTTGGGGTGAATGACTAACAGGAGCAATTTGAACCATCATTATCATCAATTCATCAAACTAACCCCCATCAGACGTTTTAACCTATTCCATTCATTTCATTCCATCCTGCACGAAGAATTTAAGTACTAACTCTTTTATCATCATTTTTAACGTCATTCTTTGAACTGAGAATACTAACATTGTTCACAACCTTTGGTCTGTGTATATTGTTTGAATTATTAATTGTTTTTTGGAATCCTTGTACTTTATATAGCACGTTGGTATCGTGATCTTTTTGAATTGGACATAATTGTAACTGTTGTATATTGAGTTTGTACAATTTACCTTTTTATATTTGTGCATTTAATACTCAACTAACGTTCCCAGTGAGCGCCACTTATAATTTTGTTTTTAGTTTTTGTACTAACCCTTTACTCCCATGTCCCTGCACTGCTACACCATTCCCCTTCTCACATGTGCATTTCCTAGACATTACTAAACTACTATGTGTGTTTTCACTCTTTACAGTACACAACTGATGGAGTGTGATGTCTTGCCTTCACCCTCAACAAAATTCTTAATGTCGTCTGCTGTCTATCAAGTCTGCCTGAGTCACAGAGCTTCCAGTCAGCTGTCTAATATATTTGTTTGTTTAATTATTTATGTGGGGTGTTTTTTGTTTTGTTTTTTTTAAGGTGTCCATCCTATCCTATCACATTTAGTCCCCCCCAAAAAAATGTATATAACTGACAAACAAAATCAAAAACTTTTTTCCCCAGACTTCCCCAGCACAGAGATAATAAAAGTATAATCAGCAAGCAATTTGGACCCCAGTTGCCTGTGTTTTCAGTCACACCTAATTTTGGGGTATTTTGGGTCAATCTTCATCCTCCCTTCTTCTCCCCATTGTTCCCTCAGATTCCCCTACTACAGAGAACAAATGTCCTACCTAAATGACTCCCTAAACGGAGCTTCAATTCCCCTTTATTTGCCTATCTTCTCTAGCTCAAAAACATGCTGTTCTCTCCTCTCACAAACATAGCATGCTGTGAAAGCCTGACAGCCTTTTATATGGCTGTGTAAAACTTTTGTGTGGTGGAGAAAACATTTTCTACCCATTGATTTCAATGCAATGAACTAGGTGAAAAAAGTTGGAAAAACTGCACTTTTCACAGGAAAGAGGAAAGTGCTATTTTTCGCTGATTTCAGTTTGAGGAGAAAATTTTCGCTCATCCCTAATAACAGTACAGTTCTTGTGGATTTTCTCGTGTAAACACGGCGAGCCCTTTTGCCCACCCATAGTTGTGACCTCTTCCATAGTTATATTCAATTACTTCAAAGTCAGGGCAACATAAGCCATAAGCAGTGAGATAGCTTCCTCATTTTCAGGCTACCATTCATTTCTTAAGTAGCAAGGAAAGGAGAAACACAACCTCATAAAATACATTCCCACCTAGCTGTCTTCTCCACAAAGATTCTTCCATAGTAACATTTATGAAAATTATTAATTCCTTCATGCTTATGAAGGTATGTTATATTCCTCTTAGTGAAATGCAATCTATTTCACCGCAACACTTGGAAAAATAGATTGTAGATTCTCGATTAGGCAAACGTATCTGTTGTACAAGGGGAAAAAAAACAGGAAACATAAAGGTTTTGATCAGATGAACACTTTCCTTTAAAGACAGCTTGTACCGTTTCCACTCCTCTACTTATACAGAGGCAGCTTCCTCTCTCAAATTAAAATTCCTGAGGCCATAATCGCCTATCCCAAAATAGATCCCCAAGATTTTAACCCTTTGAGTGCCAGATATGTTACACTATGCATTGCTTTGCAGTGTGTTGCTTACCCTCTCTGGCACTCAAAGGGTTAATTTCAGATTGTGGGGTAGTGAATAGATCCAGCTGGGATGATAATTCAAAAATTCTAACCAAATTAATTCTAAAGTATTTCAGAAATATATTTTAATGTATTAATTTATAGTTTGTTATTCAATCTAATCTATTGTGCTTTCTTGACCTATGTTCAGTAGTGCTATTTAAAAATGCTGTGTTCTATCAAATAGTCGGTGTGTTTAAATATAACCATTGCAGTCAGTTTTCTTACTAAAATGAAGCCTAGAAATTGTCACCTCATGTGTGGGAAATCCTCGAGGTGTAAGGTGCATATGGTATGTAAATGACACATGTTTGACTCTAAGATATTGCTGTTCATTCTAGTGTAGAGTAATGGAAAACATGTCTGGAAAACTGGTTAAATTGCATTATAAAGTACAGACAATTCATAAATCTATTTAATTATTTCTGTTGAACTAATACAGTTTGGTGCTCTCAAAGAATATGATTCCTAGAAATCTCTCCAGGGTTTTAGCTGCAGAAATCTTTTCCATCAACAAAAATGTTATATGCGAAGGAAAATATATGTAGCTATTACATGATATTTGTTTGGAATTTTGTTGCAACCAGTCCTTGGAAAGGATGGTGTTCTAATATGATTCTATTCTAAAATAGCTCTGGATTAAACTTATGTGTGTGCTGCTTCTGCCTAACCCCTATGTACTAAGCTATTTAATGCCCCAAATTCTCCCATTAATGCTGCTTGAACCAAGTGGGAGGAGAGTTTTGGGAAAGTGTTTGAAATAACAGTAACTTTTCTTCATTTTTCTGTGCATGTTATAGACTTGTATTAAAGTATTAACAATGTCAGTATAAGTGTACCAGTATGTAAAAAGTGGTTATATGCACTTTTCATATCTTAAAGTGTAGGTGCATCATATTAAACTTAATTGCAATGTCCAGAGAAGGAGCTATTCTGGTTGATTCAAACATTTCTCTTGGTATCTTTAAAGTCCACCAGAGAAAGCAAGTGTTTAAGATTAACACATTTTACCAGATAAGAGTATGACTTGACGAATTGAGTTATTTTACCCAAATATATTTGCACAATATTTTAGTTTCTTTTTCTATCATATCTATTTGGGACAACCAATGAAAACACATATATACTACTTTTAATTCTGTTCTGTGATCTAACATGCAAAGGGCTGTGTGCAGAAACTAAGAAGATTAATTTGAAGCAAATCAACTGCATCACAGAGGGGAATAAATATTACTAGTGATTTGGTATTTTAATCCCTTGAATGATAGAGAAATATCCAATACATTGCTTCAAAATGTGTTAGAGACTCCACCTGTATTTGAGAAATCAAAATAATTATTCTTGCTTTGAACAAAAGATCCAGGTCTGGATTCAAATGCAGGAGCTAATTTTATCTCTGCTTTTATCTCCAGGTATCCCCCTAGACTTGATAAAGCGGGAGGTAACATTTATCTCCTGCATTTGAATCCAGCCCCCAGTCTTTCTATCTGTTTTAGTATCTAAGATCTTCTTACACATCTCAAGAAAAAGATCTATGCAGGAGTCAAGTCCTGGGAAAAAAAGTATGGGAACTCACTCAAGATCCCTCCCCCCGCCCAAAATAAATATGTACAGCTCACGTCAAGTGTGTCGCTCTCTATACATGTGTGTGCGTGTGTGTGTGTATCATTACATGTATGAGTGTGTCACTCTCACTCTATCTATGCCAGTGCATGTGTGAGAGAGTTTCTGTGTCTATATGTCTGTATGTCTGTTGCATGTGTCTTTGTCTCTATCAGTGTTGCATGCATGTACACACAACACACATTGCCCCCCATCATCTCCACATTGCCCCCATCATCTCCACATTGCCCTCACATTGCCCCTGAGCATGTCCACACTGCCCCCATCATCTCCAAATTGCCCCAACATCTCCACATTGCCCTCACATTTCCCCCATAACCTCCACATTATCCGTCATCTCCACATTGCCCCCATCATCTCCACACTGCCCCATCATCTCCACATTGTCCTCACATTGCCCCCATCATTTCCCCCCACCACCCCATATTGCCTCTGTTATCTCCACATTGCCTCCATCATCTCCACATTACCCTCATATTTCTCCCATCTGCTCCAACTTGCCCCCATCATCTCCACATTGCCCTCACATTTCCCCCATCTGCTCCTACTTGCCCCCATTATTTCCACATTGCCCTCACATTTTCCCCCATCATCTCTAACTTGCCCCCTATCAGCTCCAATTTGCCTCTATCAGCTCCACTTTGCCCCCATCAGCTCCAACTTGCCCCCCACCAGCTCCATTTTTCCCCATCAGATCCACTTTGCCCCATCAGCACCAACTTACCCCCCATCAGCTCCAACTTACCCCCCATGACAGACCTGTAGCTGCTGGAGCTCCAGCACGGTCTTCTCTTCAGTAATGCAGAACGCGCTGGGAGATGACGTCATCTCCCAGCGCGATCTGCATCACTAAAGAGCCGATGGCGACGAGGGAGCACAGTAGCTACACAGACCTGACTATGTTGCGGTGCTGGGCGGGGGAGTCCTGCTAGCGGAAATGGCATTCCTGCTCTGGGAAATGTACAGGAACGCCGCTCCCATGCGTTACTGCAGGACTCGAGCCCTGGATCTATGCAATCAGACATCTTAGTTCAGAATGCCCTTCAGTTTAGTACCTTGTTCCAAAAGCAACTGATTGGATACAGTGAAACATGTAAAAACAGGAGATACGACTAGTGTTGAGCGAGCGTGCTCGGCCGATGCTCGGATCGGCTCGAGCATCGCTCTGCTCGGCACATGGCGGTACTCGTACGAGTACCGCCATGTGCTCGCCCGACATGTTCGGGTGAAGAGTAGTGTTGAGCGAGCGTGCTCGGCCGATGCTCGGATCGGCTCGAGCATCGCTCTGCTCGGCACATGGCGGTACTCGTACGAGTACCGCCATGTGCTCGCCCGACATGTTCGGGTGAAGAGGATCTGTGCCGGAAGAGGCACAGATCCGAAGACGCTCCGCTGGACCACCAGGGAATGGAGGTACGGGGGCATTGCGGAGATGAAGGGGGCATTGCGGAGATGAAGGGGGACATTGTGGAAGAGGGGCATAGACTCTATGCCCCTCTTCCACAATGTCCCCCTTCATCTCCGCTATGCCCCTCTTCCACAATGTCCCCCTTCATCTCCGCTATGCCCCTCTTCCACAATGTCCCCCTTCATCTCCTATGCCATAGCGGAGATGAAGGGGGACATTGTGGAAGAGGGGCATAGCGGAGATGAAGGGGGACATTGTGGAAGAGGGGCATAGAGTCTATGCCCCTCTTCCACAATGTCCCCCTTCATCTCCGCTATGCCCCTCTTCCACAATGTCCCCCTTCATCTCCGCTATGGCATAGGAGATGAAGGGGGACATTGTGGAAGAGGGGCATAGCGGAGATGAAGGGGGACATTGACCAGGCACCCTCCGCTCATCAGAGCAGGGGGTGCCTGGTTTAATGCTTGAGTGCTCCCATTCATTTGAATGGGGCTCGGGTGCTCGGCCGAGCACTCGAGCATCAGGGGGTGCTCGGTCAGAGCACCCGAGCACCCGAGCATCGGGGTGCTCGCTCATCCCTAGTGAAGAGGATCTGTGCCGGAAGAGGCACAGATCCGAAGACGCTCCGCTGGACCACCAGGGAATGGAGGTACGGGGGCATTGCGGAGATGAAGGGGGCATTGCGGAGATGAAGGGGGACATTGTGGAAGAGGGGCATAGACTCTATGCCCCTCTTCCACAATGTCCCCCTTCATCTCCGCTATGCCCCTCTTCCACAATGTCCCCCTTCATCTCCGCTATGCCCCTCTTCCACAATGTCCCCCTTCATCTCCTATGCCATAGCGGAGATGAAGGGGGACATTGTGGAAGAGGGGCATAGCGGAGATGAAGGGGGACATTGTGGAAGAGGGGCATAGAGTCTATGCCCCTCTTCCACAATGTCCCCCTTCATCTCCGCTATGCCCCTCTTCCACAATGTCCCCCTTCATCTCCGCTATGGCATAGGAGATGAAGGGGGACATTGTGGAAGAGGGGCATAGCGGAGATGAAGGGGGACATTGACCAGGCACCCTCCGCTCATCAGAGCAGGGGGTGCCTGGTTTAATGCTCGAGTGCTCCCATTCATTTGAATGGGGCTCGGGTGCTCGGCCGAGCACTCGAGCATCAGGGGGTGCTCGGTCAGAGCACCCGAGCACCCGAGCATCGGGGTGCTCGCTCATCCCTAGATACGACCATTAATATAATATATATAAAGTTCTTTAAATATGTGATAAAGGACCTGGATTAAAGGGCAGAGATAACATTTTGATGAAGTATACATAATGTAGCAAATTTTAATTATCTGTAAAAAGAACGGAACCTAACTTAAGGTGACGTCCACTATAAGTAATTTTAGAAAGTGTTAAAATAATAATATGCCTTTTAATATGCATATAATGCAATGTAACTATTTATTGCCCCTTAAAAAAAATCTACATAAAGTTACCTAAGAAAACTTTTCTTAAACATCTTCCTAAAATAAGAGGGGGTCACTACTCTGAGGTTAAAACACTGAACCCCCCCCCACACACACACACACACACACACACCACACACATATACCATTTTTCAAACAGTTAAGTGATGAAGGAAAAAGTCTTCCTTTACCAGCCATGGTCAGAAGGTGGCAGCATAGTACTAAACACATACCAATATATACACATGAAACAGTTTACGTTTAATATACTTACAATATTGTTTTTGATGTAATGTGAGTTCATGACAAGGTTGACACAATTTTTATTGGTTTTATTAACTTCCCAGTAGTATAGTAGGATAATGGGAGGCAATTTTAGCCCAAAATTACAATACTGGCTGGCATTAGTCAAGAGTACTGTACTGTCACCTAATGGACATAATACAATCAACATTATTTTCTCAAAAACTAATTTACCAAATGTAATGCTAGTAAAACATATAGGCATTTTTAACTATATTGTATTTCTTTAAACCAAACTTGTTTTAGGATGACAGTCCACATGCAACTTTTGTTTCCAAATACCTCCGTGCATCACAGGTTCCATTAGTATAAGAAGAGTTGTTTGGAAAAAAGTCCTCTCCAGCAAGTGCATTCTTGTGCTGATACCCTCAAACATCATTACTCAAGGTAGCAAAACATATTAGGATTAGTGATGAGCGAGCGTGCTCGGCCGATGCTCGGATCGGCTCGAGCATCGCTCTGCTCGGCACATGGCGGTACTCGTCGAGTACCGCCATGTGCTCTCCCGCCATGTTCGGGTGGCGGGGATCTGTGCCGGAAGAGGCACAGATCCGAAGACGCTCCGCTGGACCACCAGGGACTGGAGGTACGGGGGCATTGCGGAGATGAAGGGGGCATTGCGGTGATGAAGGGGGACATTGTGGAAGAGGGGCATAGACTCTATGCACCTCTTCCACAATGTCCCCCTTCATCTCCGCTATGCCCGTCTTCCACAATGTCTCCCTTCATCTCCGCTATGCCCCTCTTCCACAATGTGCCCCTTCATCTCCGCTATGCCCCTCTTCCACAATGTCCCCCTTCATCTCCTCTATGCCATAGAGGAGATGAAGGGGGACATTGTGGAAGAGGGGCATAGCGGAGATGAAGGGGCACATTGTGGAAGAGGGGCATAGTGGAGATGAAGGGGCACATTGTGGAAGAGGGGCATAGCGGAGATGAAGGGGGACATTGCGGAGCTGAAGGGGGCATTCGGAGATGAAGGGGGCATAGCGGAGATGAAGGGGGCATTGACCAGGCACCCTCCCCTCATCAGAGCAGGGGGTGCCTGGTGTCGCCCCATTGAAGTCAATGGGGCTCGGGTGCTCGGCCGAGCACTCGAGCCTCAGGGGGTGCTCGGTCAGAGCACCCGAGCACCCGAGCATCGGGGTGCTCGCTCAACACTAATTAGGATGAGTAAAAACACAGGAGTGTTCTCCTTATTCCTCTTGCCCTTCTGATCAAGAGGAGGAGATGATGGCAAGTGTGACAGCAGGGTACCCTAAGTCACACTTGCCATCCCCAAGCAGTCCCACTACTACTATGACACAGCAGCTAGAGACTCAGAGTGTTGAAAGTGAGGAGGAGGTGATGGTGATGAAGAATCTGAGCTTGAATTTGTTACTGAAACAGGTGGGGTTAGAGTGACTGTTGTTGATCCTCCTGCTGAGGTTGAAGGGGAAGTGAAAACAAGCAGCCAGACTAGAGGTCAAGGGAGCCCATAACAACCCCTGAACCTGTGATTCCCCTTCTCCCGGGATTGTCCCTCTGAGGATGGCAGAACTGGCGGCTAACAGCAGTAATACTACCATCAGCACAGATCAGCTGCCTGTGCCTGCTGCTAGTCTGCCAGTCTGCCTTTATCACCTCACAGATGCAGATTCAGTATCATATATTGTTAAATTACTTCAATCTAAAATATTATATCATATGATCTTACATTCAACATTCAAATATTCAACAAGAAAAATGTATCAATATATACAAAGGTTCGAAGTGAGAACCCGAAACATTGCATTTATTCTGGGACTAGTAAAGTACTGTATTTTTTTTCAACTGTTTGATTATATGTCTTTATATATTGCCTGAGGAAGAGACCTAAGGTCTTGAAAGCTTGCATTTAAATCTGCTTAGTTAGCCAATAAAAGGTATCAAAAACTATATTTGCCTCCTGTATTTCTACGGCTAACACGGTACCAACTCTCATCTGTTTATATATTTGCTCACAGATCTTATGTTGACACACCTAGCATGCCCATCCATACAACTGGCAAATAACTATTCCCATGTAGCCTCTGTAAAGCCATGCTACAATTAACTTAGTTTATTAAACCTGAATTTTATGGTGAATATTTTCATTTAAAGAGCAGTGGTTCTAAGGGAAACTCACTGATCTATTCCAATAATATACCTATAGGGTTTCCGGAATTTTTACAAGAATAATAATTAAAGATATATTTACCATTCTCAGACTGTGTCCTGATTTTCTTTAAAGGAATAGTAATACTTTCATAACACATTCTTTAATATTGTTCTTCTTAAATAAATAAATCAAACAATCCAAGTCTTTTTTAATATTGTATACTTTGGGAGTAATATCCTTGTAAAATTCCCCCCTCCTGCCCCTTTTATTCACATCAGTGCTCTAGCTGACAAACTTTTATTCTGATCCGCAGACCGGATGGCTGATCCGCAGGCAGGTTTAAGGCAGGTACACTTTGTAGACCGTTCTCATGAAGATTCTCATTCGATGCAATGTCACTTCGGCTCTGCAGACGAGCCATCCAGTCTGCAGACCAGAATACAAGTTTGTCAGCTAGAGTGCTGATGTGAATAAAAGGGGTGGGAGAGGTATTACGCGCAAAGTATAAAGTTATTTAAAAAAGATTTGGATCGTTTGATTTATTTATTTGAGAAGAACAATATTAAAGAATGTGTTATGAAAGTATTACTATTCCTTTAAATGGGTTTTCAACTATCTGGATTTCCTATAGGTTCCTATAGGTTCTTACTAGTCTTTCCTCAAAGTTCCCTCTGTTTTCCTTTCTTTTCTTTTTAGTAGTAAGTCTCCAGTCACTAGTTCCTTTAGTATTTTTTATTTTCTCCCATGGGTAAACACCAAATAACACCCCAAATTTCTCACTGTGTCATGGTTACATAGTAAATTAAGTTGAAAAAAGACAGAAGTCCATCACTTTAAATTTTTGCCTCATAACACAGAGAAATGAGAATTATGTAAGTTTTCCTGTTGCCAAATAAGTAAGTCTTTTCTTGTTTTCCTGCTAATACACAGTATAAATCTGTATGTTCCCTCTTGAAATAAATGTATATAATTGTCTCTTAAATGTAGCCATTGTACCTGCTATTACCGCATCCTTGGACAAGGAATTCCAGAATTTAACAGATCTTACTGTAAAAAAAAAACTTCCATTACTGAAGTTGAAACCTTCCTTCCTCTAATATTAAGGGGTGGCCCCTGGTTATTTCATCAGGCCTTGGAATGAAAAGCTTACCAGAGAGATCTTTGTATTGACCTCTCATAGACTTGTCTATTGTTATAAGGTATCCCCAGAGTCATCTTTTCTCTAGAGTAAATAAACCAAGTTTGTCTAGACATTCCTCATACATCAAGTCTTCCAAGTGTGCTTTGTATCTTTACAACCCAGAGTTAAAGGGATAGTAATGTTTCATAATAAAAGCAGCTCTAATTAATCATCATAGTATTTGGACTTTGGAGAGTGTTATTTCAATTCTGTCAGAGTTGTAGTTCCAGAGTAATTCAATGACAGAGTATCCCCCTCCCTCCCCTTTTACTGATGTCACACTGTTCACCTCAGAGCAGAAGGGAGGTGCCCAGGTAGACTGCAGAGAGGGACAATCTTCAATTAAGATAAGGGAAAAACCTGAAAAGCTTGTCAAGGGGGGCAGGGATTTCATTGTTTTCATAGGAATAAGAGTGTCCCCTTCTGTTATCTGTCCAGTCTATGGACTGCATTCCACATCTGAGAAGAGATTGTTTACAGTAGGTAAAAGGGGCGGGAGGGGGAAACTTTGCTTGTGAATATCTCATAAACCATAAAGGTTTGAGAGATAAGACTTGTATCATTCTTCATGTATTTTTAATGCCTACAAAATAAAATAAAGTTAAAACGAAGTATTACTATCCCTTTAAGGGCTAACTCATATGAGGGTATCCTTTTAAAACATCTCATTGTAAACATCATGCTGCTAGAAGCCAATTAAGCATGCTGCCGTGATGACAAGGGCGACATGAGAATCTCGCCCTGCATAATAGTGAGATTCTCATGTTGCATCTTTAAATGGAGCTTCAACCCAAGCCACAGCAGCTAATTTATTGCCAGCATACCGACGGATGTGTGCTTCCTTGTGTCTCATTAAGCAAAACTAAACTTGCCCGATAAAACAAATGCATATTAAACCTTTCAACACAGAAGGGGTTAATAAAACATTACAAGAAACCAACCACCATTCTTTCAAATTGTAGCAGTGTGCGTCTGTTTCTTGTAATACTTTTATTAACCATTTATGTGCCGAAAGGGTTAATATGCATTTGTGTTTTTGGGCAGCTTTAGTTTTGCTTAATGAGACACACGGAGGCAATAACTTAGCTGCTGAGATTTGTGTTGAAGCGCCATTTAACCCCTTAAGGACCGGACATTATGGGACATTTCCGTCCCATAACGTCCGCATAGGGGCACGTTGACGGGCCGGTACACGTGACCTGTCACGTGTATCGGCGCGTCATTATGGGGCTTGAAATAGATCGCTCCGATCTTGGAGCGGTCTATTTCATGCCCCATTTTTACTTACAGCGCTCCCGGAAGAGCGCTGTAAGTAAAATGTACGTGACGTACCAGGACCGTCAAGGGTCTTTCAAGAAAGTTTACCCTTGACGGTCCTGGTACGTCAAGGGTCCCTAAGGGGTTAAAGATGTGACATGAGAATCTCTCGCTATTATGCAGAGCGAGAATCTTATGCCGCACTTGTCATAACGGCAACATGCTTAATGCAGCTTCTAGCCGCACGCTGTTTCCAATGCAATATTTTAAAAGTGAACCCTCATATAAGTCTGGTATAATATTGGCTATTCATTAGAACAAACTTTTTGTCTGCACTTTTGCATTAAAAAAATGTAACAGCAAACATATTATAAACTAAGAGTCAAATTGGCCTCAACAGCTTCCATTTTGACTACATTGTTTGACTACACATGGAAGAGTGTGCTGTTGCTCAGTGAACATCCATAACAAGCACGGTGTGTCAGTTGTTTTGCAGTTTACATTAGTTAATTTTCAATTTTCTTTTCAACTTTGCTATGTTATGATTGGCTGGATTATTATTTTGTTACGGGTACATCTGCCATTGACATGACATTTTGTAAGCTGCCTGTTTACTTTTGAATTATTTACTTGTGAATTTAGACCTTGATATAAACATTAGTGATGAGCGAGCACCCCAATGCTCGGGTGTTCGGGTGCTCTGACCGAGCACCCCCTGAGGCTCGAGTGCTCGGCCGAGCACCCGAGCCCCATTGAAGTCAATGGGAGGACTCGAGCATTACACCAGGCACCCCCTGCTCTGATGAGGGGAGGGTGCCTGGTCCATAGGAAAAGGGCAGAAAAAGATGGAAACACTACAGAAATGGTTCAGGGACAGCATAGGGAGGATGTCTGGATGCACCTTGGACTCCAACATCGCTGCTGGGAACGATCTTTCGCCCGTAGTACGCCATTTTTACAGACTGACCATAAAACACACAAAAAGGAAAATAAAAACGACTTTAGGCGAAAAATTGTTACCAAACAATATTTGCTGTATATTTACTTGTATATCATCTGCAAATTCTCCCAAAAATTTCCTTGATTTTCAGAACTGAGGCCATGATTAAGAGGGAAACGTGCGCAGAGGCAAATTCTCCCAAAAATTTCCTTGATTTTCAGAACTGAGGCCATGATTAAGAGGGAAACGTGCGCAGAGGCAAATTCTCCCAAAAATTTCCTTGATTTTCAGAACTGAGGCCATGATTAAGAGGGAAACGTGCGCAGAGGCAAATTCTCCCAAAAATGTCCTTGATTTTCAGAACTGAGGCCATGATTAAGATGGAAACGTGCGCTGAGCTGACCATCTAAAACATTATGGGTGAGGGTCTGCTGCAGAGCTGACCATCCTAAACATTATATGCGAAGGCCCGCTAGTGAGCTGACGCTATAAAACATTATATGAGAGGGCCCGCTAGAGAGCTGACCCAATAAAACATTATATGAGAAGGCCCGCTGGTGAGCTGACCTATATAAAAATTGTCAAACAGGGCCCGCTGGTGAGCTGACCCTATATAAAAATTATATCACAGGGCCCGCTGGTGAGCTGGCCCTATATAAAAATTATATCCCAGGGCATATGGAAGAGGAGGAGGAGGATGAGAAGATTAAGAGTCAACCATATACCCGTTTTTTGGGTGGAAGGGGTGAATGGGAATACAGAGTATTCCCATCATTGTAAATAACATATATAAAGTGAGTTTATGTTCCCCCGGGGCTTTCCTCCAGTGGAGTGGAGAAGTCAGGGGAAATCCAGGCCTTGTTCATTTTTATAAGTGTCAACCTATCAGCATTGTCGGTGGAAAGGCGGATACGCTTATCTGTTATGATGCCACCAGCAGCACTAAATACCCGCTCAGACAGAACGCTGGCGGCAGGGCAGGCCAGCACCTCCAAGGCGTAGAGTGCCAGTTCATACCACGTGTCCAGCTTGGACACCCAGTAGTTGTAAGGCACAGAGGGATCATTGAGGACGCTGACACGGTCTGCTACGTACTCCTTCACCATCTTCCAAAACTTTTCCCTCCTTGTGACACTAGGCTGCGCATCAGGGTGAGGGTGCTGGCGGGGTGTCATGAAGGTGTCCCACGCCTTGGAGAGTGTTGCCCTGCCTTTCTCGGAACTGCTGTGTGCTCCCCTTTTCTCCCCTTCTCGGTTGGCCAAGGTAGCACGTACTCTGCCGCCAGCGTTGTCAGATGGAAAATTTTGGAGCAATTTTTCGACAAGAACCTTCTGGTATTGCAACATTTTGCTTGTCCTCTCCACCGGAGGAATGAGAGATGAGAAATTCTCTTTGTAGCGGGGGTCCAGAAGGGTGAACACCCAGTAATCCGTGTTGTCTAAAATGCGTACAACGCGTGGGTCACGGGAAAGGCAGCCTAACATAAAGTCAGCCATGTGTGCCAGAGTACCAACAGTCAAGATTTCGCTGTCCTCACCAGGAGGATGACTCTCAATATCCTCATCCTCTTCCTCCTCTTCTGCCCACCCACGCTGAAGAGATGGAACTAAAGTTCCATGGCTACCCTCTGTAGCGGAGGCAACCGTGTCTTCCTCCTCCTCCTCCTCCTCCTCCTCCTCCGCCTCCTCCAATTGTCGCTGAGAAGACGAAGTGAGGGTGCTCTGGCTATCACCTTGTGTAAGCTCTTCCTCCCCCATTTCCACCTCTTCCACATGCAAAGCGTCGGTTTTAATTGTGAGCAGCGAGCGTTTCAGTAGACACAGAAGTGGGATGGTTACACTGATAATAGCGTTATCGCCGCTCACCATCTGTGTCGATTCCTCAAAATTGCGTAAAACCTCGCAGAGGTCTGACATCCATTCCCACTCCTCACTTCTGATTACAGGAAGTTGAACGGAGAGGCGACGACCGTGTAACAGCTGGTACTCCACTACTGCCCTCTGCTGCTCACAAAGCCGGGCCAACATGTGGAAGGTGGAGTTCCAGCGCGTGCTCACGTCACACAGCAGCCGGTGAGCTGGCAATTGTAAGCGCTGCTGCAGCTTCAACAGGCCGGCTGAAGCTGTTGATGACTTACGGAAATGTGCACACACGCGGCGCACCTTGGTCAAGAGATCATGCACATTGGGGTAGGTTTTTAGAAATCGCTGCACCACTAAATTAAATACATGCGCTAGGCATGGTACGTGTGTGAGCTTGCCGAGCTCCAAAGCCGCCACCAAGTTACGCCCATTATCACACACAACCATGCCTGGTTGCAGGTTGAGTGGCGAGAGCCACTGCTCGGTCTGGTGACTAATCCCCTGCAACAGCTCTGAGGCCGTGTGCTGTTTGTCCCCAAGGCAGATCAGCTTCAGCACGGCCTGTTGACGCTTCCCCACTGCAGTGCTACACTGCTTCCAGCTACTGGCTGATGGGGGAGTGGCGCTGTGTGTAGAGAATTCGGAGGTGGAAACGGAGGAGGAGGAGCCAATAACATAGGTGCTGGTGGAAACCCTGATGGAGGTAGGGCCCGCAATCCTCGGCGTGGGTAGCACCCGTGCCATCCCAGGGTCCGAGTCGCTCCCAGCCTCCACGACATTCACCCAGTGTGCCGTCAGGGAAATGTAGCGTCCCTGGCCACAAGCACTTGTCCATGTGTCAGTCGTTAAGTGGACCTTCCCAGTAACTGCGTTGGTCAGGGCACAGGTGATGTTACGGGACACATGGTGGTGTAATGCGGGGATGGCACACCGGGAAAAGTAGTGGCGGCTGGGGACCGCGTACCGAGGGACAGCTGCTGCCATCAGGCTGCGGAAGGACTCAGTGTCCACAAGCCTAAATGGCAGCATTTCGATGGCCAGTAATTTGGAAAGGTGTGAGGTTAGTGCTATGGCCTGTGGGTGGGTGGCTGGGTACTTTCTCTTGCGCTCAAATGCCTGGGGTAACGACATTTGGACGCTGTGCTGGGACAGGGAAGTGGATGTGGTCGCTGATGGTGCTTCAGATGCTACAGGTGCAGGGCGGGAGGTATGCGGGCCTGCGCCTTCGACAGGCGATTGGCCGGCACCGAAAACAGGGGAGGAGGAGGCAGTGGTGTGGCCTGCAGACACAGATGGGCGATCCAGGCGTTCCTCCCACTTACTACGGTGCTTGGATGCCATGTGTCGGATCATGCTGGTGGTGGTGAGGTTTCTAGTGTTCATGCCTCGGCTCATTCTGGTGTGGCACAGGTTGCAAACTACAATTCTTTTGTCGTCCGCACTTTCCTTAAAAAAACGCCATACCGCGGAACACCTACCCCTTGGCAAGGTAGATTTACGCAAGGGGGTGCTCCGTGGAACATTTGCGGGCCGGTTTGGTGCGGTCCGCCTTCTTTCTGTAGCCACACCACTGCCTCTTCCAGCCTGTTGCGGTGCTGCAGATGGCTCACCCTCAGGACTGCTGTCATCGCTCGGCTCTACACCTTCCCAGGTGGGGTCAGTCACCTCATCGTCCACCAAGTCCTCCTCCACTTCCTCACTCTGATCATCCTCCTCAAGTCTTGATCCCACCACATACTCAGTCATTGACAACTGTATAACATTCTCCTCAACAAGGTCTTGAGACGGAAATAGTGGTTGATTTAATGGCAACTGTGTCTCATCATCATCATCATCATCATCCACTACTTCCTTTGACCTTAAATGCCGTTCACATCTGTCATCTTCTTGTGATTGGGTAGCCTCTAGAGGTTGTGAATCAGGGCACAAGATGTCATGTTCCTCTGCAAGCGTGCTTGGAGAGAGGGTCAAATGAAGGATTGGTGATGAGACGAGCTCCTCACTATATCCCAGTGTGGGATCACTTCTTTGACCAGACCGTGTATGGTGGGAGGAAGGATGATCAGAGTGAGGATTATGTTGACCAGACTCTTGGCTACTGAGAGTGGACTTGGTGGAAGACAGGGTGGTGCTTAACCGACTGGAAGCAGTATCAGCTGTCATCCAACCGACCACCTGTTCGCAGTGGTCGGACCTCGAGAGTGATGTCCTGCGACGCCCTGTAAAATTACACATGAAGCTAGGTATGGTGGATGTCTTTCTTTCTTGTGCTCTGGCACCAGGCACAGTTTCTCCGCGTCCTGACCCGCGCCCTGAACTTTCAGGATCACGTCCACTTCCCCGTCCCTTTTTACCCGCCTTCTTCATCTTACACAGAATATGTGACTTTAATATTTGAGTTTGAAAACTTAACAGTATTTCTTATTATTCTGCAACTCTGCACAGTACACAGAACAGGCTGCTAAACGGCGGTGAAACACACTGAATGGAATATGTGACTTTAATATTTGAGTTTGAAAACTTAACAGTATTTCTTATTATTCTGCAACTCTGCACAGTACACAGAATAGGCTGCTAAACGGCGGTGAAACACACTGAATGGAATATGTGACTTTGATATTTGAGTTTGAAAACTTAACAGTATTTCTTATTATTCTGCAACTCTGCACAGTACACAGAATAGGCTGCTAAACGGCGGTGAAACACACTGAATGGAATATGTGACTTTGATATTTGAGTTTGAAAACTTAACAGTATTTCTTATTATTCTGCAACTGTACAGAGTACACAGAATAGGCTGCTAAACGGCGGTGAAACACACTGAATGGAATATGTGACTTTAATATTTGAGTTTGAAAACTTAACAGTATTTCTTATTATTCTGCAACTCTGCACAGTACACAGAATAGGCTGCTAAACGGCGGTGAAACACACTGAATGGAATATGTGACTTTAATATTTGAGTTTGAAAACTTAACAGTATTTCTTATTATTCTGCAACTCTGCACAGTACACAGAATAGACTGCTAAACGGCGGTGAAACACACTGAATGGAATATGTGACTTTGATATTTTAGTTTGAAAACTTAACAGTATTTCTTATTATTCTGCAACTCTGCACAGTACACAGAATAGGCTGCTAAACTGCGGCGAAGCACACTGAATGGAATATGTGACTTTGATATTTTAGTTTGAAGACTTAACAGTATTTCTTCCTATTCTGCAACTCTGCACAGTACACAGAATGTGCTGCTAAACTGCGGCGACGCACACTGAATGGAATATGTGACTTTGATATTTTAGTTTGAAGACTTAACAGAATGTGCTCTAATCTGCAACTTTGCACACTAAACAGAATGTGCTCTAATCTGCAACTTTGCACACTAAACAGAATGTGCTCTAATCTGCAACTTTGCACACTAAACAGAATGTGCTCTAATCTGCAACTGTGCACACTAAACAGAATGTGCTCTAATCTGCAACTTTTCACACTAAACAGAATATTTTTTTTTTTTTTTTTTTTTTTTTTTTCCCCCCACACAAAATAACCTGCTGCCCCCACACACAGTAGTCCTAAAAAGGACTTTTGGTTCTTTTTTTTCACAATTTTTTTTTTCCTCCCTACACTGCCTTTCCCTTCCTATCCTCAGCTCTCCCTGGCTCAGACTGAGCCGAACTCGATGGTCAGGTGCTATACAGCACCCGACCACGGGTTCTGGCCAGCCAATCAGTGTAATGCCAGCAGCCAACATGGCTGCTGGCATTACACCGATGTCAGAGCCTCCCTGCACGTTTATTGGCTGCGCAGCAGCCGCAAAACGTGCGGGGAGGAGACCCGAACATGGCGGGCGAGCACATGCGGTACTCGTACGAGTACCGCCATGTGCCGAGCAGAGCGATGCTCGAGCCGATCCGAGCATCGGCCGAGCATGCTCGCTCAACACTAATAAACATGCATTAGCTGTCAAAACCTGCAGGTTTTCTAGCAATGTGAGTTTGTGTGACTATAACTTTTTTTACAGAGCATGCTGGCCAGGTAATATAATTTCTATGGTATAATGATGTGTGTACTGTCAAAACTCATTTTAGCACTAATGCTTGTTTTTCAAGACACAATAGAATAGAGCCCCTGATCAGATAATCCTCTCACAGTGCTGTATTTTCACACAAATGAAAAGACTTTAAAATCAATAAAGTAGAGTTGTTGCAAACCAAACTAGGAATATAATAAAAGGAACATTGGAAGCATGAGTAAATAGAGAAGTATTTTACACTTTAAGTGTCTGAATTACATTATAGTTTATTAGTGTTTTATGCATTTCTCAATAGACTATGTTTAGATAAAAAGAATAAGAGAAAATATAGTAATATAACTACTCCTACATTTTAATCACTCTCAGGGCCGTATATGTTCAAAGGGATAACAACAAAGAAATGGCGTAAAATAAGAAATTGTATGCATGAACGACATATTTTCTATAGAGTATACGACAGAAAACTAGTAATGTCCGTTGTGTACGACACAACTCCAGAATTGCTGTGCAAAGGGGCAGGGCAAGGTGTGGCAAAACTATTCTCCAGTGTTGTGTAGAGGAAAAGAAAATGTGTCGTAACTAATGACAAAAAAATATCTTACAAAAGACAAAATTTGTACGTTAAGAAAAAAGTGGAGGGAATGTGTTCTGAATGTGAGATTTTTTTGTCTTTAGTTAAGACATTTTTTGTCTTTACATATGACAATATCAGTCAGGACAAATGACATATTTCCAATCACAACCGACACTCTCTGAAAATATTAATGAGGCCAACGACACTGTACTTTGAAAAGTCGTTACAAATTGCAAAAGCTATTTCGCTACTTCTTTGAACATATGGCCTCAGTGTATGCTTCATACACCTCTTTATTTTAGTCTCTCTAGAAGGATATTCCAGGCTATAACTGTTACTAGAGAGAATTAGCTGCACCTCACTGATGAGGGCCACTAAGGGTGGAGACTTACATCTGGTGTTTTTTATGCTTCTCTTGTGCAGAGAACACTTATCTGACATTCAGCTACATTATCTGTGGGTAGGACCAGAATGGATAACCCCAAGCATAAACTACTAAGTTTTATTTTAAGTATGAGCATCTCACACCTCTTTTGTTCTATATACTCCCTAAGTGGACCTTTGCTCTTATTATGCCTAGGGAGAAGCACATGCACTAGGTATGGGCAAAAAGTCCCTTATTGTTCCTGTGGGGACTTTTGTGAAAAAACATTATTTTCTGTTTTTTTCCTGAAGTAATTTCTACCAATAGAGAAACTCATAGATTTTTTTTGCCATTTTGTTAACGTCACAGAATTTCCCATGAGACCGGTTCCATTTCCCATCTATGTTATTCAGCAGAGGCAAAATGCCTACATACTATAAAAACTATAAAAAAATTTCCCACATGCAATGTGGTGTAGTTTTGGAGAGACAGACATTAGAAGCAGGCACAGACAGAGAGAGAGAAAGAAAATAAAAGTTAAAATATCTCTATGACCAGCTGGATGAACCCTATTGTTGCTTATACAGAGGTTGAGGAGAAAGTCAGAAGCACTAGTAGAAAAGGGAGCTCTCATACTCCTGACCCAAGGATTTCTGTTCCCCAGGCATTGTCCCTATGTGCAGGTATACTGAAGAAGACAGAACTGGCTAGAAGTATGAGCAGCTGCAAGTGAGCCTTCTTCTGAGGAGATGACAAGTGTAACAGCAGGGGACCCTTTGTCACAATCTCCAACCATTACCAAACAACAGCAAGAGAATGGTGGCAGTGGTGTGGTGATGATACTAAGGGTGATGTTGGAGCAGCTTATGGAGTTCTGGCAAATAGAGATAACGAATGGGAGAAAGCTGTCAATGGGCATGGCCATTACTACTACCAACAAAGTGACATTAAATAGTTTTCTGCTGTGGTAATTCCTGCTGTTGTCATAAGAGGCAGACATTCATCTGTCAGAGCAACAGGGTGATGAGTAGAATAGTGTGCTATAGACCACTGTACCCATCATGGGACTTTTTTAAGAAAGCAGTGATATGGGGCTAGGACAGGTTTCACTTGCCACCAATACTCCTGGTTCTATCTGTAATGATGATGCTGATGCAGCATCACCAGCCCTAGCCAGTGAAGGTGATTTTGGAGAAGAATATAAAGGCCCTCACTAAAATCATGGGTGTGGAAATATATTTACCTTCGAGCAGGAACAGTGCAGTCATCAGTACTGTGTACTATATGCAATAAGGTAGTGAACGCAGGACACACCTTGTCACATTTGCCCTCATTAAAAACATGCAACATAGACACCACAAAGTTTATGTAAAGCCAACCCCACCAAAAAAAAGAAATCAAGAGTCACTGTCACTGTTCTCCCTCCCCAAGGGCTCAGGGGACAAAGGCAAGAAAATCATGAAGGAAGACAAGAGAAACACAGCCTGGAAGTTTGATGATTCGCCTAATACTTTAGTTGCAATCATTTATTTGTTCTAGGGCCTGGGTGCTGGAAAATGTACTCGCTGTCCTCCTATCACCTTTACCTCTATATCCCCCATCAACCAACTGATAGTGAATCTGTAGAGGTGAGGATCTGGCTGTTAGTGTCCGCACATTGCACATTGCATGTTACACGGACACTCGGTTGTATGTGCAGTTGTGCCTGTTGCTTAAAATTAGAGCAGATGTGTACATTTTTGTAATACTTCAGTTATTCCCCTATTTTACAATATTTTCTTGTGCACACTATGCATATTGCAGGTACTGATGAAAGGCACAGTTTCTTCCTGCTCTCAAGGGAAAAAACTGTATTCTACCACACCCATGATTTTAGTACAGTGCAAGAGGAAGAGCTTAATTAGTCAACTTCTTCTTATAAGATGCATCAGAATTGGTGTGGGGTCTTCTTGCACTGTTGCTTCCTCGTCAGCAAAACTAGGGCTATTGGCAAGTAGATGCATAATTGTAACACCACCTGTAATATCAGTGTTGAGTATAATCTCATGTAGCAGCCTAATCCTCCTGCCGCTTAGACATCTCAGTGGCAGCAATTAAAGCAGTAGCAAATGCCAGAATGTCAGAAGTGGCATTTTCCAGTCTAGCACTGCTGGCAATAGTCCAGTAAGGCATCATTTTTTCTCAGGGCTTGTTTTTTGGCAAGCCTGAGGCCTGCAAGCAAACTTTTCTCAGGGTTTGCTTTTAGCAAGCTTGAAGAATGCAAGAGAACACAAATGTCCTGCATAAAAGCCTCTCTAAACTAAGCTTCATCTCCTTTGTATTAGCCTGTCTTCTCTTGCTGAAATATTTGCTGCTGTCTCTTCCTCTCACAAATACAGAATGGCATGCTGTGGGGATGTGACACCCCTTTTATGCTATGCATGTGTGAAAATAAAGGAAACTTGCCACATGGTGGGGAAAAATTTGGTTTACAGAATTTTTTTAATGCATGATTAGGTGAAAAAAGTGGGAAAACTTAACTTTTTGCTAAAAATTTGACATTTGAAAAGTGACATTTTCTCCTGTTTCTTTTTTAGCAAAACACTTACCCATCCCTGCTTGGCCATTCATCATCAGCATCAACACCACTTCCAAGTCTAAATCTTACACACTAGTGCAAAGTAACCACCATCAACACAGGTCATAAACATATGATTCAAACCTAGTTATGATGAGTGCTTCTGTTTCTGTTGGAAGTGCAGCACCTTTGACACCAACTAGTACAATTGCAACATCTAGCAATAGTAGTAGTAGTAGTAGTAGCCACTCAGGAAACACTCAATTTATGAAGACCACAGTATGGATAAACTTGACTCAAGAAACAAAAGCTATGTGTTGCTATCATTGTCTGTGTAATAAGCATGTGAGCAGTCTGAAAGCAGGATCACAGTTAGGCACCTCCTCACTGATTTTCCATCTGAAGCTCAATTACAGGTCTGATTGGGAGACACATGAACAACATGTCAGAGATGCAACGACTAGCAGCAGCAGCTTAATCACTCCTAAAAGTTCCCTGGGCTCTGGGGCACTTAATAGAAGACATGTTGATGTGTCAAAAAGTGTGCCAAGATTTTGTTAATTTGAAATAACACCTATGGCTCCAGCTGCAGAGGAGGATAACTCTGAGCTTATTGTAGGAGATGACAAGTGTTGTAAAGTGTACAAAAGTGCAAACACTGAAACCCCCACAATCTCCACAAGTGTTGTTGCAACAAAAGCTACAGAGTTATTCTATGTATAGCCTACTCAAACTTTCTGAGTTCTTGGGAAACAGTCAATAACTTCACAAAAACAAACCCAAACTTTGCCTGTGGAATGGCAATGTTGCCAAGATATTAACAGTTGACATGCAGCTTTATTCTTTTATAGAAATACAAGGTTTTAAAAAACTGATATCATATGTTACACCCCACTGGTATATTCCAAGCTGCAGTTATTTTTCAAGTCGGACTGTGCCAGAATTGTATAAGCAGGTGGTTAGTCTGATGGGCAAAGGGCTGGAAACCTTAAATTGAAAGAAAATTCACAGAGCACAAGAGCTACCTTGAGAATAGGTGATATAGTGCATGTACCCTGCTTTGAACTGCTTTGTGACTAGATTCCTCACAGAATTCAAAACCCTCAGAGAGATGCTGAATATTTCATGCAAGTCTATGCTCATTTTGGCTGTTCCTACAGGCTCAAACAATGCATTATGTCCTTGATTCAATTGCATGTGATAAATGATGCTGTAGGGCAAAAATGGATACCGGCTGACCCCAAAAAAACTCTACATCTATATTCAATTGCCCTACCAGCTAAAAGCATAATGGACATTAGGCCACAGAAAAGGACTTGTGGCCAAATATCCATTTTGTGCTTTAAGTTCCCAAAACGCCGCTAAATAGCAGCAATAATAGGAACATCAAAGGAAAAAAGCTAACTTTTGGTGTCTGACATATTGTCAAGCACCCATCATTAACTTATCTGTGTTACATTTACTTGTCATCCACTGTCCGTCTCCTTCTTTCTGTTATTTTCTCTTCTTTTTTATCTCTTCTTTCTTCTGTCTTGTATCTTCTCCATCTTCTTTTTTCTTGTAGTATAAAAAAAACAGCAGATAGCCATAAATAAATGTTGCTGAAAATAACCCACACATCTATTCATAGTTTAACCCCTTGAGTGCAAGAATGTGTCTCGTACCTCTCTGGAACTCAAAGGGTTAAAGAATGCAAGTTCTTTGGTAAATAAAATGCCCAAACAGGGTAAACTTGTGATGATGTGGCCTTATACCATTTGTCTGCTATTATGTGCAGCCACGGAAGCTTCCGCTTCCACACCTCCCAGTCAATTAGCTGCAAGCACTTACACTCAAAGCTGATTAGATGGGAGGTGTGTAAACACACATCCCAGCCAATGGCTTTGAAGGGAATTGGAACAGAGACTGCCCATATATAAAGGCAGTCTCTGTTCAAATTCCCTCACATTGGAAATGGCATTGGTCTCTATGGTACAGAGGAGTGGGGGGGCTGTGTCTCACTTTCTACACCTCCTCTGCAGCTGCTGCAGCACACAATGGCAGAGAAATGGTATAAGGCTACATTATGTTCTTGAAAAATATTTGGTAATTTAATTATGAATGGGCGCAATCTTATCCTGTTTGGGCATTTTATTTACCAAAAAAACTGCATTCTTTAACCCTTTGAGTCCCAGAGAAGTATGCAACACATTGCTCTGCAATGCATTGCTTACCTCTCTGGCACTCAAAGGGTTAAACTATGAATAGATGTGCAGGTTATTTTCAACAACATTTATTTATAGCTATCTGATTTTTCTTTTAAACTACAAGAAAAGAAGATACAAGAAGATGGAGATGAGAGAAGAACGAAGATGGGCAGTAGATGACCAGGGTGCTGAGGACTCCGCTGGACATCAAGATTAATGGCAAGTGTTACCTTGCAGAGGCTGTTGCTTTGTTAGGCTAACCCTATGAGTGCCTGTGGGGTAAGCATAACCCGCCTGCATTCATAGGCTTAATTCTAGTAAGTTTGGACACATTTTGGGTGTACTTTGGATGTGTTGATATGTGGCTTAGGGCCCCATATCAATACATCCACTGGGCACTTAGGTCTATTTTAACTTTTGTTTTCATGTCAATTGCAGTGTCGGCTGTTTTAAGATCTGATAAAGGACTCTAGTCACAAAACAAATGGGTCTTAAATTTCCTGCATTAATCTGAGTCACTTATCGTATCTTAAGGGCTAACTCAGTCATTTGAATTGCAACTTCTTGTATTTTCATTATTTGGTATGAGTGAAAACGCATTTTTACTTTATCACCCGGCAGGTTTTTTTTGTCGATATTTTTTCACAGCACGGGTAATTGAATAGCTTACAGTGCTTCAAAAAATGCTGTTGGCAGAAAAAACAGTTGTTGGACACAAGTGAATCAAGGCCTATGTTACCTAAAGAAATTAACAACCTGACTCATCATCAGCTGAAAATGAAGATCCTTAACAGATGAGATTCCACATTTTACATGCTAGCGCAATTGTACAAAATAAGGCAATTAGTGATATACAATGCAAAACTGAAAGGCTTTGAAGGGAGCACCTTTATCACCTGGGTAGTGGCAACTAATGTAGCCTTTGTGCCTCTGCCTTGCTGGTTATTATTATACGGGAAGGAATTGGTGAGACTGTCCCACTGATATATTTACTGCAGTAAAAACTGAAGAGCATGGCTGATGAATCGTACCATAATGACAATATAGACGTGCACTAGCTTGTGGAGGATGTTAGCATGCTTTGAGCAAAATCCTTGCACAGTGTCCATTAAAAGCAATAGACTTGTGCACGGGCAAAAATTTCGATTAAATTTGAATTCGGACTAATTTTTTTTTCTAATTCGGATGATCCTAATTTCGGACCGGGCCTATTCGATTCGAATGAAATTCGGATCCATTCTGAATTATTCGGCCGAATTTAAGATGGGTTAAGATATAGCAGTGCGCCTCTGTGCATGCTGCTATCATTCTTTGCAGACAGGGTGTGCATTTAGAAAAAGATCCATCCCAAAAACGGACATTGTCGTACATTGCCAGTCTGTGCATGTCACCTCTACTCCAGCATGGGATGTCAGTCACAATGCAAACGTCGAACATTGAGAACCCATGCCTGTCATTCAATTTAGCATATGCTCGAACATCGAAAACCCATGCCTGTCACATCCTACTCAACATAAGTGGTCGACTCGAACATGGACAAACTACATGTCACATTCTATGTTAGTACATTAGATTAAGATTAAGGTTTCATTTTCTGGTACCAGCCTCCTACCCTACTGTCCCTCTTTAGTACCCAAATTCCTCTCTCTCGTTTTCCTATCCTGATTTCCCCTCATATCAGATAAGTCTATGTGTATATACATTGTAGTGTTTCATACTACATCAAGAATAAACATCAATGATTGTTTAAACTGCAGTATGTGTGTCTAAACTAATTTGTGTATTGAAAATACATTAACCCCATAGCGACAAGTGACTTACCAGGTACGTCCCGCAAAAACTGTCACTTAGTGACAGAGGACGTACCTGGTAAGTCCCGGAAGTCATTCGCTAGAATGAAGAAGAAGAAAAATCCGTTGTTAAGTGCTGGGCGCGTGCACGCGCGGCCAGTCATTAAGGGGTTAATGTTGTGCTAAATCATCACCTCACTTAACCCTTCTCAGAGACTGACAGAATTGGAACGAAGTGCCAACTTGCCTTTGATTCGAGGATCGCAAATTGTGGCAAGCATTAACTTGGGACAATTGTCCATGCGCTCTTCCATGCGCCGAGTAAGTTCCTTCTTCAACCTCATTAGAAGGGCAGCAACATCTGGAAGTATATTACCCTCAGCACCAGGCAAGTGTTCCCTATGGGAAAGGAAATCATCCAATTTTAAGGAGAGGTGCGTGAAGAGGGGAATGACTTCTGCCAGACTAGCGTACTCTTTGCTCAAAAGTTTCGTCAAAGCACGGAAAGGCATAAGGACTGTCACTACCTGTTCCATCAGGGCCCAGTCAGCCCTGCCCAGTGTTCTGTTACTGCCAATGAAATGGTGACATGACATTGCATGAATTGCCTTTTTCTGCTCCAGGATACGCTCTAGCATATCTAAGGTGGAGTTCCACCTGGTCCCAACATCTTGTTTTAGGCGGTGCTCTGGGAGGTTCTGTTCCTCTCTGAGTGGCTGGCTATCTTTGACGCTCCGATGGAAGTGGCCAGAAATTTGTCGGGATGACTCCAGAAGTGCTGACAACCTTCCAGTGTTACTGCCATACTCAAGAGCAGCCTTCACTACTAGATGCAGGACATGCGCTGAGCAGTGCACACCCACAAATCTGCCATCCTGGAGAGCCTTGATCATGTTAGCTGCACCATCAGTAACCACAAACCCCATTTGCACCTGTGTGCCTGCCTGCTCCCCTAGCCATTGCGCCACCATGTTCTGCAGTGCTTTGCGAATGTTATCTGAGGTGTGCTGCTGATCCATTACCTCAGCATGGAGGAGGAAAGAGCGGTGCCCTGCCTGCTTGGCTACTGCACCTGAACTTGTTCTTGCTATCAGTGTGTCTTGCAACACATTGGGCTGCCACCAATGTGCCGTCAATGACAGGAAGCCATGCTGGCCACTCGGAGCACTCCATAAATCAGTGGTAAAGTGCTCTGACTGGCCACCAGCCTTTCCTAGCAGTTCCTTCAAAAGACCAACGCACGACTGGTACAGTGAGGGCACTATAGTTCTACTAAATGTGGTGCGGGATGGAATTTTATATCGGGGTGCAACAACCTCCATAAGTTGATGGAAGGGCTCCCCGTCCACCAAACTGAAAGTTGCACCCCCAACGGCTATGAGCTGTGCAATGAGGCGTGTAATTTTCCTGGACTGCTGTCTGCACATCCCCTTGGAATTAAACCCACCAAAATCTTCCAGTGTGGCCTGTACTTGACTTTGGGATGGGCTGTGACTGTCTACTGCTTTTACTAGGACCAGATGTGGCATGATCTCCCTGCCCTTTTTCCTGCCTACTGGTGGTGAGTGTTACACTGGTAAATGTAGTAGTGCCACCACGTTCTGCACTCATCAACACTGACTTGTGGTAGTGGTTCAGGTGTTGGTTCATCCCAGAGGTGGAAAGATGACCCAACACCCTCCCACGGCTGACTTCCCTGCCACACAATTTACATTTTGCTAGCCGGCCATCGCCAAGTGTCACAAAATGGTCCCACGCTTTGGAGCGACAGATGACTTTGGAAGGTGGCGAAGAAGAAACTGAGGTGACACTTTCTTCATCTTCACATGCTGAAGTAACCTCACTATGCTTTTTTTTTGTACATACCTTTACAGGGCTACTAGTAGACCCAAAGATGGCAGCAGGGATGTCGGGAGTGGGATTGGAGGAGGGTGGAGTAACACTGGTGGCAGAGACACTAGCAGCTACTACCTGCCTGGGAGACTCATTTGGAACTGGAGAGTCAGGTGGTGAGTTTTCATCAATAGAAGACATAATTGTAGCTGGAGAAACAGGAGGAGTACTATGGGCAGCAGTGGAAAAATGGAGCTCAGGAGAATAATCAAGGTCAGAGGAAAAATCATGCTCAGTGGAAAAATCAAGCTTAGCAGGCCTTGGTCCCTCATATTCTTCTTCACCTCTTGTAGGTTTGGACAGGAAGAAAAATCATCAGCAGCAGATTTTGGGGAGAGCTGATGAATTCCCTCTTCTGCCTGGTGGCTACCGGGAAATGGTAAATTATCTCCCTCAATAACCTTTTTTGGAGACGATATGCTCTCGGTGTCAGTGACAGTGGCGGCAGGAGAAATTTTCTCAAAATACTCTAATAATTCAAGTTTGGGTTGCTTACTCGGACGTTCACTGTAAAACTCCCACATTGATACTGCCCGCAGTTTCCCACCAGTAGTGTTCATGTTCAACAAGCTAGGTGTCCCCAGGTTTATAGAACTGGTTGTAGCAGAAGTGGTGACGGAACTGGCAGGGGCAATAGTCATTGTGCAGGTGGTTCTGGGGGGATCATCACAAAACACCTGGAGAGAGACGGGTGACGGCCGCTTCGTGGTCTTAGAGCAGGAACTGGACCTCTCTACCCTGCTAGTAGAGGTAGAACGACCAGCAGTTCCCTTCTTCTTTCTAGTTTTTGTTTTGGACTGCTGCTGCTGCTGAGTCTGACTAGTACTAATCAAAGTACTCTTCTTTCCCCGCCTGCTGCTGCTAGCTCTGCTTGAAAGCAACTTCACTGTGGTAGTGTTGGTGGTTGCTGGGGCACGGCAGCTGGTACCAGGACGAGGAACAACAGGTTGTTCACTAGGACTCAAATCCATTACGGAAAGGTAGGTAGAGTATGATTATAGTTTTACAACTTTAAAACCTGCCCACACAACAACTGTGACACTGGCAGTGTGACTCTGAAAATTATTCATACAAATAACTTGTATTATGAATATTTTAATAAAACCAACACAGGTGACTCTCCCTTGAGGTGGCGAAAAGGCACGTTTCCTGCCTATACAACTGTGACACTGGCAGTGTGACGCTGAAGATTATTCAAACAAATCACTTGTATTTTGTATGTTTTTAATAAACCCAACACATGTGGGTCTCCCTTGCGGTGGCGAAAAGGCACCCTGCCTGCCTATACAACTGTGACACTGGCAGTGTGACTCTGAAGATTATTCAAACAAATCACTTGTATTTTGTATGTTTTTAATAAAACCAACACATATGGGTCTTCCTTGCAGTGGCGAAAAGGCACCCTGTCTGCCTATACAACTGTGACACTGGCAGTGTGACGCTGAAGATTATTCAAACAAATAACTTGTATTACGAATAATTTTAATAAAACAAACACAGGTGACTCTCCCTTGCGGTGGCGAAAAGGCACGCTGCCTGCCTATACAACTGTGACACTGGCAGTGTGACGCTGAAGATTGTTCAAACAAATGACTTATACTTTTTATATTTTTTTTTTAAGAAACACAGATGACCCCCTTGCGGTGGCGAAAAGGCACCCTGCCTGCCTATAGGACTGTCAGACTGGTTGATGTGACATTGAAAATTATTCGAACAGTGCCGGCCCAATACATTGTGCTGCCTGGATCCAAGGATTAAATGCTGCCCCCTCAAAATAAAAAAATAAAAAAACACGCCCACCAAAACACACCCACATCCATTATAATGGGGTCTTGTGTCCATAGAGAGATCTTAAGTCACCAGGGTTGTAAACATGCACTCTGATTTACAATATTTCAGCCAGTAAATATGATGGTGGGGTCTTCTGTCCATAGACAGCTTAAGTCACCAGGGGCTGTGAATGTGCTCTCTCTAATTTATAATATACCTGTAGACACCAATCAAGTGTAAGAACGTAACTGATATTTAGACTAAATAGCAGTTATGCCCTTACACTTGGTTGGACTTGGTGTCTACAGACATATTGTAAATTAGAGAGAGCACATTTACAGCCCCTGGTGACTTGGGATGGAAGAAAATAGGAAGATGAAGGAAATAATAAGCCATTATCTATCTCAGAACCATAGCGTCCTACCCCTGGGCCCTGGGTGAACTCACTCACGGTCTCAGCTCAGAATTCAGCAGGACAGAGTCACAGCAATAGTCAGATGATGCACGGTCTCACACCACATGCACGGTACGCACCCCAACCAGCCAATGTGGATGGACCATATTGAGTGAGCAAATATGCTCCTCTTTAATTGGCTGCTGGCAGGCTGATGATGCGATGGTGCATGTGGGTTGGCTGTGAGGCATAGCACACTCCGGAACTGAGCCGGGTGGTGTGTCTGTGTGAACTGACACTGACTATCATATGATTCACATCACTGAAGCAGCCAGCGGGCATCACCACTGAGTGAGCATAGGGCCACCCAGCTGCTGAGAGTGACAATGATGGGACATACTGAAACACAGACCTGGCGGCTTTGCTACACTAGTAGCCACAAAACAACATCTACACTGTCTGCTCCTAGTATGGTACCACTAGTAGGCAAAGAATGAAACATACATTTTCTGATACCCTAGCCTTGTTCCACTGTCCTCTAGTAGTCACAGAACCACATATACACTGTATAACAGCCACAGCCTTGTTCCACTGCCCCAGTGGTTGCTGTAGAACAGTATTTCTCAACTCTTGTCCTCAAGACCCACTAACAGGCCAGGATTTGATGATTTCTTTGTTAGAGCACAGGTGAGTTAATCAATGTGCATGAGCCTTTGATCACCACACTAGCAGAGAAATCCGTAAGTCCTGGCCTGTTAGTGGGTCCTGAGGACAGGAGTTGAGAAACACTGCTGTAGAATCTACATGCACTGTTTCCTTAGTGGCATTCTACTGGTAGCCACAGCACCACATATAGACTGTCAGACACCCCACCCTTGTTCCATTAGTAGCCATAGATCATAATTACATTGTCTGCTTCCCCAGCCTTGTTCCACCTGCAGCGACATCCTGCCAAAAAATAATTTTTTTTCTGTTTTTTGAATGGGATATAGTATATATGATACATTCACTCCAAATAAAATGCATGTATAATCTGTGAAGAATATGTTCATAAAATTGTTTTCACTATTTGACTGTTTAAAAAATTTTTTACAGGTTTAATTTTAAGACTCTGGTCACTTTACCATAATGCACACCTGCCAGCTGTCCCTGGTTTTGACTCTCTGGACCCAGCAGGCTCTTTTGGTCCCTGACCTTAACATTGAAATGCAATCCAAAATTTTCTGTGCTTGTCATCCATAGATGAACAGGTTACAATCTTACCAGTGTTTGCTATTATTATTTAATTATAGGATTAAATAATTACATGTAGTATTATTGTATAGGTAATATCCAACTGTACTACTGTAGATGTAATGTGTTAAAAAGAAAAATTGAGACATCCTGTTGTGAACGAACACGAACTGCAACACAGGAGAGAAATAAAAAAAAAAAATGCTTGACATCTATACTGAAGAGGGGTCCACAGCATTGTCTTAGTATAGCAATATCACCGTTTTCCATGAGTGTGCAATACAGGGCTCTACGGTAATTGCTGGGCATTTCCCAACGTCATAATCAGGGGCTGATGGGAGTTGTATTCTAACTACTGTTAGGAAACACATATGTGATGCACATTCATCTCCCACCTAGAAATTATTTACACACGAGGCAACTCCCCCAAGTAATACCTAGCCCATTTCCAAGTGAAAGGACTTCCGGAAAGGTTCAGATCTCTTAGTGACTCACCTGTTATTGCCAGTCAGCGGGACCCGGAGAGTAGGAGGGGGTGATGCTATGGCTGCAGATTAAGTCTGGCACGGTGCTCTTAGTTGGCCACTCGTCACAATGTTGAAGCTCAGCCCGGCCAGCACCTTCCGGGTGGAGATACCTCACAGCAATCCTGTTCAGGACACATCATGCACTGTCGCGCACTCATACTAGGGATCCCAAATGTATAGACTCATTTCATACAGGAGGTACCCTCCTGTATTTGTAAAACCTCTCTAGCAAATCTGGGATGGTAGACCTATTTACTCAAGTCTTGACTTTAGGTGGGCGATAAACAATACAAAATAGGCATAATGTTTGACTATCACATAATTCACGTCACTGAAGCAGCCAGCAGGCATCGCCACTGAGTGATAAGAGGCCTGCCCGGCTGCTGACAGTCACACTGATGGGATACCCTGCAACACAGAACTGGCGGAAGTACACAAAATAAACATGCTATGGGACGGCAAATTGCCGCCCCTGTCAAAGTGCCGTCTGGGTCCATGGACCCACTGGGACCCATGTAAGGGCCGGCCCTGTATTCGAACAAATACCTAATATTTTTTTATATTTTGCACAGGAACAAATATTACTCGCTCTTGCAGTGGCAATAACTGGAACTAATGCTGGCTGCCTACCTATGCCTAGCTTAATGCTACCTGCCTGCCTACACAACAACTGGACACTCTCTAATCTCTTCTTCTTCTCTCTCTCAGCTCCAACAACGCAATGAGGAAATGCAGGCTGTCTGTCTGTGTGACTGTATCATTAGTCCAACCCCCATCATGAAACGAAGAAGGCTATTGGAATACAGACAAAAGAGGGAAGTAGTGCATGAAACGGAGAATGGAATTGGACTACAGACATGGAGGGAAAATTATGGAGGGTAAGTAATTGAGCGCGCACAGGAAGTACAAAAAAGTCCTGGTCGAAAGTAATCAAAACTTTTAGAAATTTGTCGATTGCCGAAACTTCCAAAAGTTTCGACGAATTTCGGTCCTGGGCTGTTCGGAGTCGGATCATTTTTTCCGAATGACCCTTGAGTTTTGGATTGGCCGAATGTCTCTGAATGACCCCATTTTCAATGAAATCCGAATGTCTCAGAATGAATTTGCACAAGCAATAAGGAATGCTTTCTTGCCACTTTGTCCCATTTAAACATAACATTTCAGAATTTCTGCCAAAGCATGATCAATTTTTGATAAGGAGGGATAATCAGCAGTATCTCTTTGTGGAACTGGATTCTCTCAAAGAATATACAGATATGCTTCTATAGTTAGTGAAATGTTACATTTTGGATGATGAGAGAGAGATAGAGAGATAGAGAGAGAGCGCACGTAAGGACCAAAAAACTGGTTGAAAGCATAGTGAAAAAGAAGTCAGCAAAGGGTTTATATCAGTAGCAGCAGCAGCAGTAACAACATCAACAAGAACATCCCATTCCCAACTTATTTATGAACAAGTCATCGTTATCACATATAGCAATTTGTGGGTCTCAGAGCAGGCAATAGAACATTTGTGGAGGTGATGGAGGCACATCTATAATGGGACTTGCTTCCATAAAATTAATTGGCATCTGACACCATGTAGCTCCTAGGAGTGGTCCCAAGCATGTAAGATGATTACATCATACTCGCAAACAAACCAATTTGTAGGTGGCCAGTACTGACATGTACTGTCATGGAAACCCTCAGATGCCCACAGCAAGAATGCAGTCTGAGTGGATTTTCAGTGCAGCTAGTTATATATTAAAGGACTGTAGGAAATGGTTTTCAAGCAGATACTTTGGGAGACTTAGATTTCTCATAATAAACCAACATCTAATGCTATCTGAGTATCAGGTAACCTACACAAAACATAACATAATTTGTCCATGTTGTAACATGCTGTAGATTTGAAAAAATGGAGCATCACTCTGGAAAGCTTGACCCTAATTTTGAAGGTTAGTCAATAAAAAAGGTATTGGGGGGTGTGGCCTGACAGCCTGACTAGATGGCTCCTTACTGTGTGAGTTCCTGATTTCAAGAATCATTTAGAGATAATTTACCTGCTTCCCCCACTCTAAAATTGCTCTCACCATATAAATGAGTGCTGTAACTAACACATCATGGTTAGAAGCCAACAAGCAAAGAAAGAGGCGGATCTTCAACATTTCTTTGCGTCTAAACTGACCTCCCAGCAATCTGACATGAAAGCCAAGATAGGTTAGTCAATAAAAAAGGTATTAGGGGGGTGTGGCCTGACAGCTTGACTAGATGGCCGCTTACTGTGTGAGCTCCTGACTTTAAGAATGATTTAGAGATAATTTACCTGCTTTTCCCACTCTAACATTGCTCTCACCATATAAATGAGTGCTGTAACTAACACATCATGGTTAGAAACCAACAAGCAAAGAAAGAGGCGGATCTTCAACATTTCTTTACGTCTAAACTGACCTCCCAGCAATCTAACATGAAAGCCAAGATAGCGGAGGTTGATGGTGCGTGAAAACGCAGCTTGTCTCCAGATTCCCTACTTCAGATGAAGCTGAGTACTCAAGGGATGATTCCTCTCTATTGAGACCTGCAACTTTCTACTTCGCAAGATGTCATAATTTGACGTTTAATTCCCTCTATTAGCAGAACACAGACCATACTGTGAAAGTTTATGATTTGGACAATAGCAACCGCAGGTGCAGCCTGCATATAAAATGATTATCAGGGGCCATAGAACAAGATGGCCTACCAGGCTTTCTCCAGCGCTCCTTCTGTCATATTACCAAAGCAGAAGCCACCAAGACTTTCTTCCTAGAGTGTGCTCACAGGGTGCTTAGACGAAGGAAACCTCCTACTGAGGCACGTTGAGATATTATTGTGTGATTCCACTCTTATCCAGACCAAGATATGGCCTTCACTGTGACTAGAGAATTGTCCTCCATAGACTGAAAACCATGTTCTATCGGTGTATTAAGACCTGTCCCCACTGAAGGTACAATGGCAGAGAACCCTGAAACCGATTACAGCAGAGTTACTAACCGGGCACATAATATACTGCTGGGGATGCCCTTTGTCCTTCCTTGTGCCCCACAATGGACATACACATGCCTTTAACTATAAAGGAGACGTCAAGGCCTTCATCTCAGCGCTGGATCTTCAGATCCCTGATTTGGCCCAGGTGGTGTTGGGAGAGGCTTCTTTGGATATGGACTGTAGCCCCCTAAGGGGACAAAAGCTTCTAAGGCAGCATTCCTCCCCGCTGTTCAGATACGAAGCATATAGTGACACTAGAACTGTTACCTGTCATTATGACCAGTTTTGGGGCCAGTGCCCAGTGGATATACATTGAGACTATGGACTGAGGGAACTGATGACTCTTAGCAGGGCTTACCCCCTGTCTTACACCTGAGTTGGTTGAATAGAGGGGTCACTCTCTCATTCCGCCCCTGGAGTGGCCATGGAGTCATCACATTGTTGACTTACTAGCAAGCTGGTTGTTTATTAGTGATGGGTGAAAGTTGTTGCCGTGTTCCTGCGAGAAATTTCGCAAAAACCATCTTGTTATCTGCTTTTTCGCTGGAAAATCCGCTTTAAAACTAGCGATTAAAATTTTCTCATCTTTAGCCCACTGGCCAAAATCTTTCACCATTTTTTCAATGGCTAAAAAGTTTTCGCCCATTGATTTACATTGTTTTTGCACTTCCGCTACAAAAAATGTGACGTTTTCGCTGAAGGCAGACACAAAGGAAGCAGCTACAGAGCGAGATAGACGTTCTGTGCTGTCCTCTTTAGATATTTAGCAAACATTGAGGTAGGAGAGGCTCATAGTGACTCCTATCACTATGAGCAGCAAAAAGAGGAACTGGAAGGACCCTTATTATGTGTCCACTGAGTCTGAAGAGGAAGAGGAGGAGGAGAAAGTGACTAGCAATACTTAACCAATGCTGTCCAGTCCCCGTAAATCATTCCAAGGGATCTTGGGGAACTTAATAAGAAGGGAGGGAGAAAGGGGAAGGAAGGGAAGAAAGGGAAAGAAGGGAGGAAAGGGAAAGAAGGGAGAAAATGGAATGAGAAGGAAGGGAGAAAAGGATAGTGAGAGCGGGACAGGTCAGCTGCTTGTGCCTGCTGCAAGACGTGCTGCCCCTGCTGCCAATGCCACCATTTCTGAACCTGCAGCCACTAGTGTTGTACCTGTTGCCAGATGTGCTGCCCCTGCTGCCAGTGCCACCATTTCTGACCCTGCAGCTACTAGTGCTGCCACTGCTGCCAGTGCCACCATTTCTGTAACTGCAGCCACTAGAGTTGTACCTTTTGCCAGACATGCTATCCCTGCTTCCAGTGCCACCATTTCTAATACATTAGTGATGTACCTGTTGCCAGACTTCCTGCCCCTGCTGCCAGTGCCACCATTTCTGTAAACGCAGCCACTAGTGTTGTACCTGTTGCCAGACGTGCTGTCCCTGCTGGCAGTGCCACCATTTCTGATCCTGTAGCCAATAGTGTTGTACCTGTTGCCAGACGTGCTACCCTTGCTGCCAGTGCCATCATTTCTGTAACTGCAGCCACTAGGGTTGTACCTGTTGTTAGTAATGAACCTGCTGCCAGTGCTGAACCTGCTGCTGGTACTGAACCTGCTGCCACTGCTGAACCTGCTGCTAGTGCTGAACCTGCTGCCAGTGCTGAACCTGATGCCACCAATACTTTGCCTGCTGCTAGTGTTTCTTGTAGTACTCGGGGGGGGGAGGAGAAAATAATTCCAAGTGTGACAGCAAGGGACCCTAAATCAGACTTGCCATTCCCAAGCAGTCCTGCCACTGCTAGTACTACTACAACTAAGGTCCAGCAGCTTGTTAGCCTTAGGAGTGAAGGAGGGGTAATCAACAATATCCTGATATTAATAATGACTGTGAGACTGAGGAAGAAGACTCTGCGGCTGAACTTGATGTGGTTGGCGTTAGTAGTAGCAGTAATGGTTAAGCAGCCAAAGTGATAGAGGAAACATTTTACAGCATCCAGACTAGTGGTCAAGGGAGCCCACACCATTCTCCTGACCCTGGGACTGGGAGTCCTCCCCTTCTCTTCACTACAGTGTCCAGGTGGAACATGAACCTGACGGGGCCAGAACTGGTGTTGAGGGAGGAGAGCAGGCTGAGAATTAATACCACCACCACCAGCAGGAGCACAGATCAGATGCCTGTGCCTGCTGCTATTTTTGCTAGTGCTAGTCTGCCTTCTTCTACAGGTCAAAAGGCAATGGCAAGTGTGACATTAGGGGACCCTCTGTCACATTGCTCGTCACCTACTCCAAGCAGCAGTGAGATGTCTGGAATAGAGCAGCAGCAGCAGCAACAACAACAACATGTAGGGACTAGTGGTGGTGGTGGTGGTGATGATGCTGGAGAAGCTGAGGTGGAAGAGACATTGAAGTCCTTTTTAGCAGAAACGGAGAAGGAATGGGAGACAGGAATGAGGATGGGCATCACCACCACCACTAGCAAGGACATCCTGGAATCTGATGCTGAGATGCAAGGACAGCAGAATGCTGAGGAGCAGGTTAGTGTGCCAAAGACCACCGTGGACACAGTGGGAATGGTGTCAACAAGCAATGCGGGACTAGGACAGGTTCCGCTTGCCAGCAGTAGCAATACTCCTGATCCTAGTTGCAGTGCTGACTCTGTGGCAGTAGCAGCAACAGCAGCAACATTATCCGCTGCCACAGACAATGAAGGGGAATATGGAGGACAAGAAAAAAGAGACCATTGTTCTCCACCTTTCCCCTTCCCTCTGAAGTCATCATGGGTGTGGAACTATTTTTCTGTTGGGGCAGGCACAGTACAGTCATCAGCAATGGCACTGTGCACAATTTGAGACAAGTCAGTGAAAAGAGGAAAGGAGGGAGCACACCTTGGCACAAGCGTCCTCATATCACACGTGAAACACAGACACCATTACATTTAATCCAAATGTGTTAAAGTCAAATACCCACCACAGAAATCAAGCACCGCTTTTGCTGTCCTTGACTCACCAGAAAGTCAACAAGAGGCAAGGCGAGGATCAAAGAGGAGGAGGAATAGAACAACCCAGACAGAGACTGGAAATTCCAGGATGAGTGAAACAATTAGCTCGCCTTCACCTTCTAGTTTAACTACATCTTCTGCCAATCCTCCTCGTTCATTACCTCTCCCGCCAAATGATAGCCACTCTGTTGATGTTAGGATGTGGCAATTCGTCTCTAACCATTGCACACTGTGTGGCGCACTGACCACACATGCCAGTGTGGTGGAGGAGAATCGCAATCAGTGCATCAAGCGGCATCTGAGGAGATTCCATCCTGCAGAATATGCTAAGATGGTGGCAGGGAGGGTTCATCACTACTATTAAACTGTCAGCAAGTTGTCATGTGTCCTTAGCGGGTGTGGAAAAGGGGACAGTGACAGCGGCAGTACTTGGATTCGGGTGTCATGTTGTTTGGATACAGTTGTGCCCCCAGATGTTATTTACCACACACATACTGTGCACATTACAGTTGCTGAGGAGATCCACTGATTCTGCTCTCAAGGGAAAAAATATATTCTAATAACAACACACCCAAGATGATTTTGGAGGAGGGGCAGGTGGAGAAGATTTAATGACCAACTTGTTCTTTTCTCCACAAATACTGGGGGCTACTTATTCTGCTGCTACTGCCTCAGACGCATCACTGGAGCCAGTCGTGGCAAATAGAACCTTCATCATCCATCTTCCATGTTACTGCTATTGTTGATACCATTCCCTTTCAGCTGCCTAATCATCCTGCTGCCTAAACAACTCAGCAGCAGCAGTACGAACAGAAGTTGCAACTCAGGACTCAAAAAAATAAAAAATTTTTGGGGGGTTTGTTTCTAACAAGTCCTACAAATCATTGTTTCTTTAGGGCTTGTGCCAAACAAGCTTAAGTCCTACAAATCAACACAGGCACCCTCCTCAGACCCCTTTATACCACGTCTCATGGTTTTTATGTTATTTTATTTAGGATTTCTTTTTTATTAAGTGCCCCCCAATCCCAATAAACAACCCCCCAAAAACATTCCCTGTTCAACTGATTCTTTCCCCATACCCCACCAACACAGGCACCCTCATGCCCCTTTTATACAATGCCTTTGGGAAATAAAATATTATTTTTAATGTGTTGTGTGTAACTTCTATGTTCCCATTGATTTCAATGGGCGAAAAAAGCGTAAAAAAGGCAAAAAACTGCACTGTTCACAGGAAATTTTTTGCCAGGCGGAAAATGCCATTTTTTGTTGATTTCAGTTTGAGGTGGAAAGTTTCGCCCATCCCTATTGTTTATGTCCCACTGAACAAGTTAATAGACTCTGAACATGTTTTCAGCATGTTTTTGAGCTGGATGCCGGTCAGACTGGAGTTGGTTTTGGGGGCACAGTTCTCCGGAGTAGTTCTAAACTAGGGATGGGAGAAAAATTTCACCTCAAACTGAAATTGGTGAATAATGGCACTTTCCGCTTGGCAAATAATTTCCCGCAAAAAGTGCTGATTTTCTTATTTTTTTGTCTAGCTCATTCCATTGAAATCAATGGGAACATTGAATTTACACAAAACACATAGCAAATATTATTTTATTTCCAAAAAGTCATAATATAAAAGGAGCATGAGGGTGCCTGTGTTGGTGGGATATGGGGAAAGAATCAGTTGAACAGGGATTTTTTTTTTTGTAGGGGGTTTGTTTACTGGGAATGGGGGACATTTAATAAAAAATAAATCCTAAATACAATTTAAAAAAACATAAGACATGGTATAAAATGGTTTGAAGAGGGTGCTTGTGTTGGTGGATGAAGTCTGAGGAATGAATCAGTTGAACAGGGAATTTGTTTTGGTGGGGGTTCTTGACTGGTATTGGGGGGACAGTTAATAAAAAATAAATAGAATAAGAAATTTGTATATAAAGTGATAGAGACAGGAATCCCCTGACATAAGCTGCCACTTTGGTGGGCTGATACTTGACATGATACAGTATTTTGTAGAGGATGATTTGTTAGATTTGTTATTAGCAGCCAAAGCCCTGAGGAAACATTGATTTGTAGGACTTAGGCTTGTTTGGCAAAAGCCCTGAGGAAACATTAATTTGTAGAACTAAGACTTGTTTGGCACAAGCCCTAAGGAAACATTGATTTGTAGGACTTAGGCTTGTCAGAAACAAACCCCCCAATTTTTTTTTTTTTTTGTACAACTTTTTTTTTAATTTTTCTATTTTTTTAAAGCACAGGCCCTTAGAAAAAAATGCCGCATTGGCCTAGTGCCAGCAGGTCATATTATCCAGTGGCCACTGGCCATTGTCAAATGTCCATAAATGGCGAATTTGCAACTGCTGTTCTTGTTGCTTTTGCTGCTGAGTTGTTTAAAGGGATAGTAATACTTTGTTTAGGCATTAAAAAAAACATGAAGAATGATATAAGTCTTATCTCTCAAACCTTTTGTTGTGACCACTGTGGTAGATGGGCTAGGTCCAGTAAAACCTCTCTCTTCTTGTATTCTGAGAAAGGATCTTGAGCTCCGGGCTTGGTTCCTCCACCTGGGGGTTCTATGACACTCAATTTAGTTTATAGGTTGTAGGTTTATACTGTGTGTGGTAGGGTTACTTCTATTAAATATGCTTTAGTTTATTTCAAAAATGGGCATGTGCGTCTTAAGTTGTGGACGGAGTGGTTTTCCCTGTTCACTATCATGCACTGTTCTTTCCACTTTTAGGGAGACTTGGCTTGCGGGGTGCTCTGGAGGTGAATCTCCCTCACTCCCTTATTATTGTAGCTTAGGGGGTTATTATGATATGGTGGTGTTGCTTTCCCTCACCCACCACTCCAATGGATAGAGGGGTCATTACATTGTTAGCCTATAGTTGCTATAATTTTCAAATTTACACTCCGCTTCTTGGAACGACTTAAGAGATCTTGGAAAAATGTTATATGCACTGTGCAGTTTTAGCCTTGGTATAAACTGAGAGGGGGTCGAGTTTGGGGGCTCCCTTCCCCGCGTGGTTGGACCTGAACCTCCTAATTTTAGGGGGATGCCTGTTGGTCCAGTACTCAGGGGACAGGGTACAAGATGGAGGGCTGAATGCTTAGCTGTACAGCACAAGCTATTAATGGTGGTTGTCATGACTGCTAGGGGTGGGTTGGCTGGGTTCAGTAGCTCGACTCCAGGCCTCCACTTAGAACGATAATAGCAACTTCCATGTTTACTCTGGCAGGAGCCATGATGCTGGGCTTGGTTCCCTCTCCTGACGATCTTGAGGGAGACCTCCTCTTTCTTACAGTAGCTCTTAGTGTTTAAGATGGAAAAACGTTGCTCTTGCAGTGTGGTGGACTGGAATGGATGGCCTAACTTTGTTTAAGAGGAGCCTCCTCTTGTGTTGTACTTATTGGTAAGACCGCGTTTCTGTAGAGACAGCTAAGAGATAAGTGGGGTACACTTTCTACTCCTGGAGATGCCCTCAGCTTGACTTGGGGTACTCTCAATTATTTCAAATTCCTGAGCAGGATTAAGTAATAATGTTAAATATTAAATATTGCAACTTATGTTCTTCGCTTGTTTCTACTTCATATGAGTTAATTGTCATGTTCCCGAGGTAATAGATGGAACACATCCCTAGTGACATCTGGAAACTCTTCTCTGGATGGCTTCCTATCCATAGGCCTTTCTAGTATTCTCTCTCAATTCTGTAGGATGCTCTTTTCTTTTTTTTTTTTGGTTTAGGCTCCCTCCTAGACAGCCTAATTGAAAAATTTACTGTCTACTCTCTTTTTTGCTCCCTCTGTCCTCCCCACCCTTTTTGTTTTTCCTCCCTTTCTACTCTCCCTCTCTCCCCTCCCTTTTCTCCATTCCCTGTGCAGCCTTGCTTTCCACGGTCCTTCCTGCAATATCAACTTCTGACCTCCCACAACGATAGATACAAAGGTACCATCAAAGAAGTCTTCATTCTCAGTTTTATCTTATAATGTGCAGGGGCTGAACTACCCAGCTAATCTTTCCATGGCTTTACATTATTTCCATCACCTGAAAAGGGATATAGGTTTTGTGCTAATTTCAAACATTCTAGAGAGCTGTCCCTTACTAACTGCTTTTATTCTCAGGCTTTTCTTGCCTCAGTCCTATTCAAAAAGCAGGATGTAGCCCTTGTGATCTATAAGAGTATCCCCTTCATTCATTTGTCTGCCTTTCAGGATTCCAGTTCCCAAGGGTAGGTGCCTCCTTGTGAAAAGATCGATAAATAACCAACTCTATACATTTGTGTGTTTTTTTTTCCCCCTAATATATTCCAACATCTATTTCACTACTCGATGCTAGATAGCTTGGATTCTTTTTGAGAAGGGGTACTGATCTTCCTCATACCCCCATTCTTTGACCAGGCATCTTATCTGCACTCTGTGGGCTCATAAACTAATAGACCCTTGCAGAACAAACCATTTTGACCGTCTGGACTATTCTTTTTACTTGCAACCTTACTGCCTATACTCACATATTGATTTTTTTTTCATACCTTATGATCACTTATCTTTGGTTGAGGCAGCTTTGATCGGCAATATCTCATGGTCAGATCATGCCCCATAGCACTTAATATTCTCCTAAGCAGAGGGGATCTATCAAAACCACAGTGGAGACTAGAAGAATCTCTTCTTTGTCAACCTGAAGTCAAACACTCCATTGAAAGATCCCTGGTGGACTACATCGCTCATAATTCCACCTCCGATGTATCACCACCTTCCATTTGGGCTGCGCAAGGAGTCAGAACAGTAATTGAAACACCACCTTTATTAAATGAGAAGCAAATAATCAAGGAGTAATAACAAGCAATACTTCACAAAGTGTAGAGAACCTGACTGGAAGCAAGCGGCTCCTACCAGGAATAGGAGACTGCTCCTGAAAGGACTTAATCACAGGAAACAGTGCAATAGCACCAGAACTGGGGCTAGGACCCAGCCTAGTCCCTAACGGGAACAGGTTGTAATAGATGGGGTATTGCCCAAATGCCAGGGATAAGACCCAGGCAGGTTCCTGAACTGGAACCACTCGCAACAGGTGTAATATCAGGCTGACATAGGCCTAGAATCAGTCACAAGTAACCCAATAAAGTAATCAAACATGCCAGGAATCAATATCAGAGCGGGTAGTCAGCCAGAGCCGATGGTCACAACCAAGCAGGATAGTCAGACAAGCCACAACAACTAGGCACCGGGAGTAACGGATGGACAAGTCAAGGATCATACACGGACACCAAACTACACAGACAGCACTGGAACACTACTTAAGAGCAACTATGGTAGTGTCCAGGCAGTTAATATACCCTCCCACAACCCAGGAGGTGGAGTGCAGAAAGACTCTGTGGCTGTAAGAGTGGAGCTCGACGTCACTAGAGGGATTCCCTGTGACACGCACCCGCACTGAAGCCGACCGGATGTGGAAGGCCAGACTGAAGACGCGGCATGAAGTCTCGAGGAGAGCTGTTGGCAGAGGGAACTGGCCCCCCTAGAAGATGCACCAAAACCTCGATTCTCCTCTGCAAAGGTAAGAGCATCGCGCTGACAATTCATCATCATTCAGGCTCCTTGACATGATGAAAACAAAATTGCAACTGAGTTTCATTCTTTCTACAACAGCCTACATAATTTATGGTCCTCTAAGGATTCACCTCTGGACCTCTCCACACTACAGCTCTACAGCTGACTCATTAGAAGCACCCATTACTATTCAAGAAGAGCAATGGGAGATCAATGATCTCCCATTGGGTAAAAGTCCAAGGCCTGACAGGTTCTCACAATTATATTATAAATCCTTTTCTGCTCTTCTCGCCCCACTTATGATGCAGGCATTTAGATCCTTCCCTGATAAAATGCCATGCACCCAGCCATGGCCAAAGCTCATATAACAGTACTCTCTAAACCAGGAAAAGATCTACCAGACTGTAATAGTTACAGACAGATCTCCCTTCTCAATCACGATTTTAAGATATTTTGCAAAAATACTAGCTGTACGAATTAAACCAATTCTTCCCTTTCTAATACACAATGATCAGACAGGCTTTCTGGCTGGTAGAGAAGCTAGGGATAATAATTGGAAATTCTGAATTTACTTCACCAGTTGCTCACCTGCAGTCCTTCTGTCCACAGATGCCTAGAAGGCGTTCGACCGGGTAAGTCTGACCATTCTAGAGCATGTGCTCTGTGCTTAATGTTCTGTCCTTGTATACTAACTCCTAATAGTAGGGTAAGGGTGAATGGTTGTCTCTTTGAGAGCTTACAGATTACTAATGGAACCAGGCAGGGATGCCCTCTTCCCTCACCCCCCAACTTTTTGTATTAACCATGGAACCCATGGCTCAACACATTAGAGGAAATTATTCTATATCAGGAATTGCCTCAGGTGGGGTCGATTATAGGTTAGCAATATTTTCTGATGATGTACTCTTCACTATCAAGCATTCTGATTCCTCCATGCAGGCTGTTGTGGAGGAATTTCAGGTCTTCTCTAAACTGGTGGATATTAAAATATATTTTTCAAAGTATGAAGCTTTGTCTATAGGGCTAACCCCCTCTGCTTTAAATGCATTAAGAGCTCGCTGTAACTTTCTGTGGTCTGCCTGTGCTATTAAGTACCTAGGAGTTTGCATTTCTCCCACTTTTGACAATCTCTTCAAACTAAACCCCCCCCACCCTCCTGAACCAAGTGAAATGGGACCTCCATAAATGGGAACCTTTATTTCTTTTCTGGTATGGTAGGGTAAATGTGTTGAAAGTGAACATTCTTCCTACATTCCTTTATCTCCTTCTATCTTAACCAGACCCTACCTATCAAACTTCACCCATCTTTTTTCACCCATATACAGTGGCCTGGCCCTAACATTTAGAATTATTGGACAGAATGTCTGACAACTATTGAATGCGGCTTAACAATCTCCTTAGATAAAAGCCAGTGGCAGTCTTTATTTTATATGAACCTTCCATCTATGCTAGGAAAACAAAAAAATACACATATAGCGCTCCAATAACTGTTTCATAAAATATTACACTAAATAAGTCACATAAGAACCTAATCCATTGTACAATGACACCTCCTGGTTTCAGCTGTAGTCCACTGTGTCCTTAGTAGCACCTATCACTTAAAGAAAAAATGGAAAGAAATAAAAGGACAAGAGCAATACTCTAGGGGTGAAAATAGTCAAAGGTGGTATATATATCTCTTTACTTACAGGATATATTCCTGTAAGTACAACGTATGGAAGTCACTTAATATAGCAAACAGTCTGGATAGTGGATAAGTGATGGAAGATCTGATTCTTAGAGCTGGACGTGGTCACTGTCAGGTTCAGTGCTGTCCTTAGAAGTCCTTAATGTGGAAACATAAGAAAAGAGATCTAAGGGTAGATCTGTATAATAACATGTCCCAGAAAGGCCTCTTAAATGGATAGTAATGTTTCATAATAAAAGCAGCTCTAATTAATCTTCATAGTATTTGGACCTTAGAGAGTGTTATTTCAATTCTGTCTGAGTTGTAGCTCAAGAGTAATTGAATGATAAAATTCCCCCCTCCTGCCCCTTCTACTGATGTAACACTGCTCAGCTTAGAGCAGCAGGGTGTGTCCAGGTAGATTGCAGAGAGGGACAATCTTCAATTAAGATAAGGGAAAAAGCTGAAAATCCTATCAAGGGGAACAGGGTTTTCATTGTTCTCACAGTAAGAATATTAACCCTTGATGTGAGCTGTCTGGTCTATGGACTGGATTCCACATCTCTGAAGTGGGGGCTTACACTAGGTAAAAGGGGCGGGATGGTGAAACTTTATCATTCAATTACTCTTGAAATACAACACTCACAGTAATAAAATAACACTCTCTATGGCTCAAATACTATGAATATTAATTGGAGCTGCTGTTTTTGTGAAACATTACTACCACTTTAATAGGACCAGACTCACCAGATGGTTACTTGAATGCATAGAGAGCCCGACCCAGCTACAGTAACCTGTATCTACTGGAATCAGCGACCTTAATAAAGAAACAGAAGAATCCAATCTGAGAGTGTATCTGTATAACAAAATATAGTAAGGCCCCTAAATAGGAACACACTCACCAGAAATATACTTGTGTGTAGGAATCAAAAGCCTGACCCGGCTTCAAGTACAGAGATCAGTCGAAGCTTGTAAATATAAAAATATAAACACTTTATTATATACAGTGTCCCTAAGAGTTTCATAGAACAACAGTCTACTTTGTCAGGGGATAAGAGAAGAATGTACATTATCACTTGTATTTATAAATACTGTTAATAAAGCAATTGACAAACCAGGTGCAGAGATGGAGGACGGTGTCCGGCCTCTATGCTGCAGCTGAAGAAACATCTCCTCTTTACTATGTTACAAGCTGCAAAGGCTTGGATTTCACAATACTTGGGGGCTACTGCATCACCTTTGTGAGAGGGAGTTGGGAACAACTCAGCTTCTGTTGCTTAGAGTGACTTTGTTGAAATGGATCAAGGACCTGTATAAGGGCAACACATTTTTCACTCACAACTTTCCACTCAAACCAGTGGGGCTAGGTGTTGCATAGATTCCTTATAAGTAGCAGTGGTGGGGCAGCAAAGTCCTACCTTACATTGTTCCATCATGTCTCATCCTATCTCCCCTTCCACCACAACCCAGTACCCACCTTTTTCTTGTATCTTTTCCCTTCCTCTTATTACTTTACTATTCTCTCTACCTACCTCTCTCATTTCTCTCTATTCCTACCTTGCTCTCCTCTGCCATCCCTCCCCCTTTTTTCTCTCTTTCCCTCCTCCTTCTTCTTCTCGCTCACTGTTCTCTTCTATTTCTTATGCTTCCATGATACATTGCTATGCTGATGTTCCATGCAGATATTTTGATAGCCAATTTCTAGATTTATGTTGTCTTATTTCTGCTTGAATTTTGTTCACACCTGATGGCTTTTATATGTAAGCTTTTCTATATAGCTGTCTACTTTGATGCAATGTGCTTTCTCTAAATACAAATTTTAACCCCCCCAAAAAAAAGTATTATTACATACTGCAATAGTCTTTAATTTGGCATCCACACCACTGTACTAACACGACTCCTAAATTATATTATATGCAGCTCCACTAATGCTGCATAGATGGAACGATAGCATATGATGGAACAGTGGAGCAAACCAGTCTCTCAACCAAGGAGGCCCAACCGGTTAGCATGGAGACAGCAACAACCGGTGGATATCAGTTACCCAGTGCCATTTAAAAAAGAGCAGTAAAGCCCAACCGGTTCTACATAACTAGATTAGCAACTGGTGGAAGTGGAGTAAATCAGCAAAGCGTACTGGACTAACCAGTGCATAACCGGCTCTATACAAGCAAATCAGCAGCTGGTGGATGTTGGAGCAAACCTGCACTGATGTAGGTCAACAATGGAGAACACACGGCTCTAGAATAGCTGAATCAGCAGCCGGTGCATGGTGGAGTAAACCAGTACCACGTACTGGATCAGCAATTTGCCCAACCGGTTCTATACAAGCAAATCAGCAACCGGTGAGAGTGGAGTAAACCAGTACCGTGTACTGGATAAGCGAATGCCTAACGAGTTCTATACAAGCAAATCAGCAACCAGTGAGAGTGGAGTAAACCAGTACCGTGTACTGGATAAGCGAATGCCCAACGAGTTCTATCCAAGCAAATCAGCAACCGGTGAGAGTGGAGTAAACCAGTACCGTGTACTGGATAAGCGAATGCCCAACGAGTTCTATCCAAGCAAATCAGCAACCGGGGAGAGTGGTGTAAACCAGTACCGCATACTGGATAAGCGAATGCCCAACCGGTTCTATACAAACCAAACAGCAACCGGTGAGAGTGGAGTACAGAGATCAGAATGTCTCCATAGCGACTACAGCAGCCAACCGGATAACCAGCAGCAGCGACAGCAGACTAGCCAGGACCACACAGGAACGATAGCACCGCCAACAGGATCAGGAACCAGAGCTTGTCCCCTCACTGACCTCATTAAAGCAAAACATGGTGAGGTGGGACAGCAAAGCAGAGGACTCCTTTTCGGATCTTTGCTCTGCGATGTGTCAACAACCTATCCTGGTGGCACCTGACTTCAAGAAAGAATTCTTCTTGCAGACCGATGCCTCTGAGGTGGGTTTGGGGGCGGTACTTTCACAGTACTTAGATGGAGAAGAGCATCCTGTCATGTACTTGAGCCGGAAACTGTTGACCAGAGAGCAGCGCTATGCGGTGGTCGAAAAGGAGTGTTTGGCTATTAAGTGGGCTATGGACACTCTTAAGTATTAATTGCTTGGTAGACGCTTTACACTGATCACTGACCATGCTCCCTTACGGTGGATGCAAACCAACAGGGACAGAAACTCCAGGGTCCTGAGATGGTTTCTGTCCTTACAACCGGTTAAGTTAGTTGTGCAGCACCGGGCTGGTTTGCTTCATGGTAATGCTGATGCTCTATCTAGGGCGACGGTGGCTGCTTCCCACACCTGTATTAAGCTGGGGAGGGTGATATGCGACAGAGTCCAGGACCATGTATACGTCAGCCGTAGGCTACAGCAAGCAGTTTATCCCAGCAAGTAAAGGGTTAAGTTTTGTCTTTTGCCTCTGCTAGGACACTTGCTCTTGGTTAATTAGCTCAGACCTATAGAGTAGGTCTGAAAGAGCAGGGTGTGGTCAGACTGAACTGGGATAGAGTGGTTAGGGACCTGCAAGCTGTCTGTCTGCCTCTGAAACCAAGGAATGGTGAGCAAGCCTCTGAACTGAAAAGATTGCATGTCTGCTTGTTTTACTTGTTTTGTACTGGAACCCAGAGTAACTGGGCCAGTAACTGGTAGTGAGGGAACTACTGTGAGTTAGCCTCCTGAAAGGAGTAGGCCTGTTTGTTTCTGGTCTTTTTATTTTGGTGTCAAAAACCTGTTGATTTAAACTGGAAGCATACCCTAAAATTGGAAAGAGACTTTTCTTTTGTTGTTGCTGTTACAATAAACTGCATTGAAGTTACAACCTCCTGGCTGTCCTGACCATGTTTGAAGGGACCTTACCACAATATATATATATATATATATATATATATATATATATATATATATAATACCTGTCAAAAGCTATTGGAGACTTAGTTTATCTCAAAATTGATAATATCTTACAGTGTATAACTTTCTTAAAATACTTGAAAAAGAAAACATGTTACAATGTACAAAATAAACCAGAAGGAGTATTAAATCAATGTTTAAGAACACTGAAAATGATATCTAAATCTTGGACTATTAAAAAAGCCTTAGTCTTAATATCAGCCTCACACACAAATACAAGACATTCAGTTAACCAATTCCAGAGGAAATCACCTAATATCTTTCCAGCTCTTCTGCAGCAAGTACCAGGGATGTAGGGCACTTGTGGCTTTGCTCTGACTCTTCTGTCCAAAGCATCCCATGCAAGGTCTGTGGAATTGGAGACTTGGTGATCCTGGTCATTAGACCGAGTTGTCCTTCATTTTCCTTTTTCAAAAGATAGTTGCCTAACTAGCCATAACCTAATGGAATGGCATGCCTTTGATCCACAGTTCTGTCACCAGCAAAAAAATCTCTTTTTTTATTTTATTTAGGAATACGAGCTGATGGCATGTGTGGTGAAGCTTGTGAGCAGCATGCATTTACTGTATCCCTTTGTATGTGTCAAGGAGTGCAATTAAAGGGAAATATACAACAGAGATAAGCAGGTCTTCATTTTTTCCTCATAAGACCTTACCTAGATATGCATCCTTCCCATAACAGTACAGTATATCTAATTTCTGTTTTATATAATTTGTTCTTTCTTTTTATATTGTTTCACTTGTTTTTTGTTTTCTTTTGATTATTTTATGTAAAAACTCCTGGTTAGCACCCTTTACATTAGTAATGCCCCTTTCTGACTAAATTATTGAAAATATCATGTGGTTACGTCTGTGTGTTCCCTTCTGATAATAAACTATGCTAACAGCTTTTTTAATGCGCAGAGAATGAAACAATGATAGTTTGCTCTGTTCTGGTATAGTCATTTATTGTATCACTTTTATGTTTTGAGATATTTGATATTTTGTATCCCTGTAATTTTGATATAATAAATCACTCTTTCTGTGCAGAGAAAGCCAGCAATGATTTTTTTTCTCAGTATATCAATACCTCTGTATAGGTACTACCAGATAGACAGAATTGAAGTGACATTGTACTGCCCTCTATAAAATTCTCAGGTAAAATGTATCACATAAATAATAAAAAAATGAAAAATTGTTACATACACATTGTACACTAGTCTTTAGGCGGTATGGCCTGCAGCTCAATTTGTACCTGATCTAAAAACTTAAAGGTCAGCTATTGTAAAATGGTCAATTTTAAAACTGGCAAGGGACCAACTGCAAAACAATAAATGTTAAAAACTGTAAAATCATAGTTAATTGTGCATTGTTGGATCTATTGTACAGACTGTCCTACTGATTCATTTTGCTGGTGAACTTTTTATTTGAAATGTATATTTTTTTTAAGGAGACATTCAGTAAAATGCAACTGACACTTTTTGCAACCTAGAAATGCTGACATTTACAAATTATATTTAACTCTGATCATGTACTACAACCCAGGGAAAGTATTTACATTTAAGTCATGAAGGACAATTACTGTATATCCATAATAGTACCTTTGTCTTTCTAATCAAAGCTATTTTATTTTCATGCCCTTTCATAATAATTATGGAATGATTATAAAATAATGGTAATAAAACATTCTGGCAGCTCAGGAAGTAATCCTTAATTACTTGGTATTACCACCTTGATGATTACCTCATCGAATGAAGTCACCCTGAAAATTAGAACCTTCCCTAGAATGCAACACAGCCTTGGTTAGCTTACATCTTGTGTGCAAAAGGGGTACAAACAGGGAAATGATTTTTTAGACCTGGCAACAAGAATGTTTAGATGTGGACACCAAATTTGCATGACCCACATGTATAAAGGAGACTCTTGAAATTTCTTCGTCTTAGTCACAGTTATGATTTCAGATGAATGATTATGCCATACTCTGTGTATAAAATTACATATATAACATCATCAAAATAAACTTTTAAGTGGCAAAAAATCCCTTACTTTTTACAAATAAACACGCAATCGTTTGAGTATTAATTTTTTATTGGTTTTGAGAAATTGCATCACTGGGGTGTAGAAAGATAAATGTATAGCAAGACAAATATAATAATAATAATCAGTTATCCATCACAACAATTAAGTCATATATTATAAAGACATGCAGGATATAACACATTACTGAAGAGTGAATCATAAAAAGTCACATACAAGGGATTTAATTTATAATCAACAATATAGTCAACAATATCAATCTCTTACGTGTTCATCCTTTACCAGTGAGCAAATGTTTTCCATCGTGAATATGTGCAGGACTCTTAACTTATTCTGTAGGATCTTTTGACTTATAGAGTCCCGGGATAGATACTCTGGGTGGATTTATAAGGGTATGTTTTAATAAGTCTTCATGTTGGGCATGTTAGGAAAAATAAGCACGGACTTTTGCTGTGAATTACAGAAATAAACATTAGGCTTTTCTGCGCCTTTCTACCATACTACAATGCAAGATGTATGTTTGATTTTTGTGTTAATGTCTTTGTATTACTTGAAAAACTAGATTAGAATCAAGTGAACCGTTCAGCCTTTTAGATTTCCTATGCACTTCATCATCAAATATTTTGTCTTCTTTAATCCTAATTTTTGCTTACTCTGTTCTTACATCTATCCTAGCCCATCTTGAAAGATTTTACTACTATTCAATGGCAAAAAAACACTTGTTAAAGTCATGGTTAGGTTCTCACTTAAAGTACACAGGGTGCTGAGTTAAGTTGGAAGAACTTTGTCTTTCCATTTCTTTTTATGTGCATGATTGAGAATTTAACTGTGGCTTTTTTTTACCATTGAGTTTCCATATTTTTTTTTCCCAAATTATTATTATTACTTTAGTGTGAGTACATATTTCTAGGACTTGGTATGTGGTAAAGCTTTTTTCACATACCTTAGTTATTGGTATTTGTATTTCATCAAGTACATCATACTTATCATTCTGCTTACAAATTTTGGTGAGAATCCATATGCTAGTTTGAGTTATAGACCTGACTCCAGTTTCTGAAAGGGAAAAATATTTTGGTATTCCGAAATGACGCAACCAATTTTTGGGAAACATTCAGCGATGGAAAGGATTACCAGTCAGAAATGGAATCCTAAATTTAAGTTAATTTTGTTGCTGTAATCAAAAGATATGTGCAAAATAAAAATGTTACTGTGTAAACTTAACTATGGAATCCCTATTGGATTTCTATAATATTTACATCCCTACAGTCTATAAAAGGCTATTACATGCATTATCAGCTCTTTCCTTAAAGATTTATAATGTTTTTTCTGACACAGGGCTCTTATTTGACCTTGGTTGTCTTAGTTTACTTGTTTACTTTACCATTCCTCTCTCATTAATCCCATGGAAACTAGTTAAAACACATATGAGATGCCTACAGCTTGCAAGAGTTTAAGGGTAGGAACTGCCTAGTATTAAGCATTAAACAAGGCAGTGATTGTTTCCCATCCCTGTTTACAGTTTGTCAAGATATAGAGGGAAAAGGGAAGCATATGTTAAGAAAATAGAGTAATTCATAGAATGCTTTCCCTCAACACATATCTAGACCCTTTTTCAAACTAATACCACCACATTTTCTTCTTTATTGTTAAAGAAAAAGAATAATATGTTTCACCTGAAAGAAATCCAACCTCAGAAGAGTCTTATGTCCATTCCTGTTTTAAGCCCAGTGTCCAATCTAATCACTTTCCTGCTGGCCTTGCACTACATCATCACAATCACCTTTACAGCATTGCACCTACATTACAATAACAATAACAAATCTGCTTGCACTGCCATACCTTGCTAATCAGAGTATTCCAGTCCTGCACCATTCCGTTGTGAATCAAAGTCGAATATCCAACCAAATTTATACAAACAATAATTCTGTCACAAAATAAAAAAGCAGATTAAAGTAATTCATTAGGTTGTATTTCCAATTAATTAATCCATTATCCAATTGACAAAATAAATGGCGAAATACTCAAGAAAACCAAGAAAGTAGTAAAAATAATATGAGATTCGTGATGAGAAATTTAATCAGACTAGAGTCACAATAAAAGGACCTAAAACACTAACAATGAACTCAACAGAGAATGGCAACTCACTGAATTAAAATACAATCAAAACTATTTTCTGTAGAATGACATTGGACATTGTATTGTCTTTCTGCTGTAGAAAAAAACCTGATTCTCATTGATTAAAATGTTATATCTGTAAAAGCGCCCAGGATCTCTTTTCCCAGGAGACATGCAGCGATGGAAAAGGATAAAGTAGAGCAGTCTGGTGGAATGCATAGGACTTTGTACATTTCACCTGCAGTAAGAGGAAGAAAAAAGAGGTTTCTGCATTGTTCATATTCTGCAACTGAAGTAGGTTTTGGGAAAAAGTGGTCTGCAGCGAAGAGGAGGCCTGCAGTGTCACATGAGAGGAATGAAGCACTACTACAGTCACCAGCAGTTAGGGACACAGTTCAGATTTACTAAGGTGGTGGTGAGCTTGACACTTCAAATAATTCAGGAAATGTTTTGGGGGGTTGTCTTGAACTCCTTGACAGAGTTCATAAGTTCTATGGAAAAAGGGAAGTAAACTAAGTATGGAATGCTGCTGTTGAAAGAGATAGTAATAGTATGAGTGGGGGTTGAATGACTGTGATGCCTTGTACAGTGCAATCAGATGCAATTAGAATGTCTAATATTAAATATTTATGAATCCTGCTTGTGAGAGGCTCTAACTTATGATTCATGACTGCTTGGTTTTCATCTTTTTACTCAGGTGAAAGAAAAGAGCTGGAAAGCTGTACATACTTCAGTTACTTGGGATGTCACTAATGATGTTCCAACATCATTGCACAATGTAGATTCCTCAACAACTGTACATTTAAACATGAATGTATAATTTGTAGCTTGAGATTCCCTTGCTTTTGATGTTTCAGGAAATACTTGTCTTTGCCTCAAGCTATAGCAAAAAGGAAAATTTCCAAAGGCAATAATACCTGTGAACCTGAAAAACATGCTTTATCCAAGTGAGGAGAGGTCTCCGTTAAGAGAGGTTTTGAATTGTCAACCTGTTCTGAACAAATGTTACAGTGAGTTGACAATCTGAGATTGGCAGAGGAGCATCCAGATATAGTATAGGACAAGAGTCAAAAACAGATTGAGGCCCCAAAAATCTACTGGGTAATTTTTCTCCTGGAGCCTCACTGAATGATCAAATTAGAAATTAGCTATTTTCAGTCACTTACGCATGTTTTGAAGAGGCTTTAGCACTTGTGAGGAGATCGGGTCCATGGGCTTTGTTGGCTAAAGTGGACATAAAATATGCATTTCACATTCTACCTATTCATTTAGATAATTTCTATTTTCAGTGTTTTCAGTTCCAAGGCGATTTATTTTTTGATTAATCCATCCTGATGGGATGCTCGTTATCGTTCTCTTATTTTGAGAAATTTGCTAATTTCATTGAATTGGTAGTGAAGTTCAGTTCTGGACACAAAAGTGTCATACACTGATAGATTTTTTTTTTTTCAGAAGAATGTGGGGGTATATTAGACCCAAGAATCGAAAGCTGAGCCCTCCACAGAAATAGTTTTTAAGAATCACTATTGACACTCGAGATACAGTTTAGATTTCTGAAAGAAAAAATAAATAGATTGTGACAGCAGTTGTGGTTAGTGATGGGTGAAAATTATCGCCTCAAATTGAATTTGCCGAATAATGGTACTTCCCGCTTTGCAAATAATTTCCGTCAAAAAGTGCAGATTTTCTGCTTTTATCTCTGAGCTCATACCATTGAAATCAATGGGAACACTGAGTTTACACAAAACACATAACAAATATTATTTTATTTCCCAAAGGCATAGTATAAAAGGGACATGAGGGTGCCTGTGTTGGTGGGGTGTGGGGAAAGAATCAGTTGAACAGGGAATGTTTTTTTGGGGGGTTGTTTACTGAGATTGGAGGGCAGTTAATAGAAAAATAAATTCTAAATACAATTTAAAAAAAAACCCATAAGACATGGTATAAAAGGGGTCTGAGGAGGTTGCCTGTGTTGGTGGGTGGAGTCTGGGGAAATGAATCAGTTGAATTTGTTTTTGGGGGGTTAACAGGTATTGGGGGGACAGTTAATAAAAAAATAAATCAATAAAATAGAATAACAAATTTGTAGTTAACATGATATTTATAAGCTGTCACTGGGGTGGACTGACACTTGACTTCATAGAATATTTTGGAGAGGATGATTTGTTAGATTTGTTGTTAGAGGCCCAAGCCCTGAGGAAACGTTGATTTGAAGGACATAGACATATTAGTGGCCCAAGCCCTGATGAAACATTGATTTGTAGAACTTAAGCTTGTTTGGCACAAGCCCTAAGGAAACATTGGTTTGTATGACTTAGGCTTGTTAGAAACAAACCCCCCCCAAATTGTTTTTTTTTTTTTTTTTTTGTAGGACTATGTTTTTTTGTTTGTTTGTTTGTTTGTTTTTTTTAAGTGCAAGCCCTGAGAAAAAAAAAGCCCCACTGCCCGAGTGACAGCAGGACATGTTGGCCAATGGCCACTGGTCATTGTCAAATGTGCTCCTGAGTCTGAGTCCATAATTGCAGGAAAAAGAAGTTGGCCAATAATTCTTCTCCACCTGCCCCTCCTCCAAAATCACGGGTGTGTTGTTATTAGAATAGATTTTTTCCCTAGAGAGAAGAAACTGTGTCTCTCATCAGCAACTGTATCTAAACACCATGATACCAGAAACCAAGTACTGCCGCTGCCACTAAACCCCTTGTCCTTACCCTGCTAAGGACACATGACAACTGACAGTTTAATAGTAATGATGAATCCTCCCTGCCAACATATTAACATATTCTACGGGTTGGAATCTCCTCAGATGCCGCTTGATGCCGTGCTTGCGATTCTCCTCCACCAAACTACCATGTGTGGTCAGTGCACAGTGTGCAATGGGTAGAGACGAACTGCCACATCCTACAGCAACAGCGGTGCTTGATTTCTGTGGTGGGTGTTTGGCTTTAACATGTTTGACATAAATGTCATGGTTTCTATGTTTCATGTGTGATATCAGGGAGGTTGTGCCAAGGTGTGTTCCCTCCTTTCCTCTTCTCACTGACTTGTCACAAATAGTGCACAGTGCCATTGTGATGTGATGACTGCACTGTGCCTGCCCCAAGAGAAAAATAATACCACTCCCATGACTTCAGGAGATAGGAAACAGGTGGAGAAGAATGGCCTCTTTCTTCTTCTCCTCCACTTTCCCCTTCACTGTCTGTGGCAGCGGATGATGTTGCTGCTACTACCTCATAATCAGCACTGCAGCTAGGACCAGGAATAGGGGTGGGCAACACATGTCGCCGTGTTCCCGCAGGAAATTTCGCGAAAAACACATTGTTATCTGCTTGTTCGTGGGGAAAATCTGCTTTAAAACTAGCGGTTAAACTTTTTGCATCTTTCGCCCATTGACCAAAATGTTTCGCCATTTTTTCAATGGTTAGAAAGTTATCGCCCATTGATTTACATTGTTTTCACACTTCCGCTACAAAAATGTGACGTTTTCACTGAAGGCAGACACAATAGAAGCAGCTACAGAGCGAGATAGATGTGCTGTGCTGTTCTCTTGTGATATTTTGCAAAAAATGAGGCAGGAGAGGCTCATAGTGACTGCTATCACTATGAGCAAGGTGAAAAATAATCAGTGGAGGAGCTGGAAGGACCCTTATGTGTCCACTGAGTCTAAGTCTGAGGAGGAAGTGACTAGCAGTACTGAACCAATACTGTTCAGTCCCCCTAAAACACCCCAAGGGAACATGGGGAATTTATTGGGAAGGGAGGGGGCAAAAAGGAAGGAAGAAAATGAAAGGAAGGGAGAAAAGGGAATGGGAAGGGAGGGAGAAAAGGGTAGTACTAGTGACAGCAGGACAGGTCAGCTGCCTGTGCCTGCTGCAAGACGTGCTGTCCCTGCTGCCTGTGACACCATTGCTGTACCTGCAGCCACTAGTGTTTTACCTGTTGCCAGATGTGCTGCCCCTGCTGCCAGTGTCACCATTTCTGATCCTGCAGCCACTAGTGTTGTACCTGTTGCCAGACGTGCAGCCCCTGATGCCAGTGCCACCATTTCTGATCCCGCAGCCACTATTGTTGTATCTGTTGCCAGACGTGCTGCCCCTGCTGCCAGTGCCACCATTTCAGATCCTGCAGCCACTAGTGTTGTACCTGTTGCTAGTACTGAACCTGCTGCTAGTACAGAACCTACTGCCAGTGCTGAACCTGCTGCCACCAATACAATGCCTGCTGCTAGTGTTTCTTGTAGTACTCAGGGAAGGAGGGAGAAAATTATGCCATGTGTGACAGCAGGGCAACCTCTGTCACATTGTTCGTCACCTCCTCCAAGCAGCAGTGAGATGTCTGGAATAGAGCAGCAGAACGTAGGTACTAGTGGTGGTGGTGGTGGTGTTGGAGAAGCTGGGGTGGAAGAGACATTGATGACCTTTTTATCAAAAAGTGAGAAGGATGAGGATGGGCATTACTACCACCATTAGCAATCAGCCTTTGGAATTTGTGGAAATTGCAAATGCTTTAATTTATGCTGTGGCTGAGATGCAAGGGCAGCAGGATGCTGAGGAGCAAGCTAGTGTGTGCCACAGACCACAGTAATGCGGTACTAGGACAGGTTCTACTTGCCAGCGCCAGCAATACTTCTGGTCCTAGTTGCAGTGCTAAATCTGAGGCAGTAGCAGCAACATTATTTGCTGCCACAAAAAGTGAAGGGGAATGTGGAGAAAAAGAAGAAGGAGGCCATTCTTCTCCACCTGTTCCCTATCCCTCCCCCCAGAAGTCATGGGTATGGGACTATTATTCTCTTCCGGCAGGCACAGTGCAGTCATCATCAACAATGGTACAGTGAAAAATTTGTGACATGTTAGTGAGAAGGGGAAAGGAGGAAACACACCTTGGCACAACCTCCCTGATAACACACATGAAATACAGACTCCATGACATTTATGTCAAACATGTTAAAGCTAAACACCCATTACAGAAATCTAGCACCGCTGTTACTGTACCCCCTGATTCTCCAGAAAGGTGGAGATCAAAGAGGAGAAAGAATAAAGAAACCCAGAAAGACACTGTAAGTTCCGTGATGAGCGAAACAACTAGCTCGCCATCAACATCACCTTCTTCCTCTAGGGTAACAAGTACATCTACTGCCAATCCACCTTGTTCATCATTACCTCCCCCACCAAATGATATTCACTCTTTTGATGTAAGGATATGGCAGTTTGTCTCTACCCATTACACACTGTGTGGTGCACTGACCACAGATGCCAGTGTGGTGAAGGAGAATCGATATCAGGCCTTCGAGCAGAATCTGAGGAGATTCCATACCGCAGAATATGCTAAGATGGAGGCAGGGAAGGTTCATCACTACTATTAAACTGTCAGCAAGTTGTCATGTGTCCTTAGCGGGTGTGGAAAAGGTGTACAGTGACAGCGGCAGTACTTGGTTTCGGGTGTCATGGTGTTTGGATACAGTTGTGCTCCCAGATGTTATTTACCACACACATACTTTTGCATATTGCAGTTGCTGAGGAGAACCACTGTTTCTGCTCTCAAGGGAAAAAATATATTCTAATAACAACAAACCCATGATGATTCTGGAGGAGGGGCAGGTGGAGAAGATTTAATGGCAGCTTACTTATTCTACTGCTACTGCCTCAGGCACATCAATGAAGCCAGTCATGGCAAATGGAACCTTCATCAGCCATCATCCATGTTACTGCTATTGTTGATCCCATTCCATGCTTAATCATCCTGCTGCTTAAATAACTCATCAGCAGCAGTACGAACAGCAGTTGCAACTCAGGACTCAGGAGGACATTTGTCAGTGGCCATTGGCCAACATGACCTGCTGGCATTAGGCCAGTAGGGCATTTTTATTTTTTTCATAGGGCTTGGATTTAAAAAAAAAAATAAATAAATAAATAAATACTAGTCCTACAAAAAAATAAACAGTTTTTTGGGGGGTTTGTTTCTAACAAGCCTAAGTCCTACAAATCAATGTTTCTTCAGGGTTTGGGCCTCTAAGAAGTCTAAGTCCTACAAAGGCCTCTAACAACAAATCAAACAAATCATCCTGTAAAAAATACTCTATCAAGTCAAGTATCAGTCCACCCCAGTGGCAGCTTATGACAGGGGTTCTTGTTTCTGTCACTTTAAATACAAATGTCTTATTTTATTTTATTGATTTATTTTTTTATTAACTGTCCCCCCAATGGCAGTCAAGAAAGCCCCCCAAAACAAACTCCCTGTTCAAATGATTAATTCATTCACCAACACAGACACCCTCCTCAGACCCCTTTATACCATGTCTTACGGTTTTTAATTTATCTTATTTTATTTAGGATTTCTTTTTTTATTAAGAGCCACCCAATCCCAGTAAACAACCCTCCCCAAAGAAACATTCCCTGTTCTACTGATTCTTTCCCCACACCCCACCAACACAGGCACCCTCATGCCCCTTTTATGTAATGCCTTTGGGAAATAAAATATTATTTGCAATGTGTGGTGTTGAACTTCTATGTTCCCATTGATTTCAATAGGTGAAAAAGCTGAAAATTGACACTTTTCGCGGGACATTTTTCGGCAAGAGGAAAGTGCCATTTTTCGCAGATTTCAGTTTGAGGAGGAAAGATTCACCCATCCCGACCTGAAAAAGGCAGACTGGCAGCAGTAACAGCATTCACAGGCACATGATCTGTGCTCCTGCTGGTGGTGGTGGTATTAATTGTGCTCCTGCTCTCCCCCAACAACAGTTCTGGGCTCCTAGTCTTCAGGATCATGTTCCACTTGGACACTTTAGTGTAGAGAAGGAGAGGACTCTCAGAGCCAGGGGAATGGTGTGGGTTCCCTTGACTGCTAGTCTGGATGCTCTCAAATGTTTCCACTACCACTCCAGCTGCTTCACCATTACTGCTCCTACTACTAACACCAACCACTCCTAATGTAAATAAGCTGCTGGACCTTAGTAGTAGTACTAGCACTGATGGGACTGCTTGGGGATGGCAAGTGTGACTTCTTCACCAACCTTCTTGAGTATTACAAGACACACTAGCAGCAGGTTCAGCATTGGTGGCAGCAGGAGCAGCACGACTGACAGCAGGCACAGCACCATTGGCAGCAGGGCAGCATGCCTGACAGCAGGCACAGTATTGGTGGCAGCAGGTTCAGCACTGGCAGCAGGCACAGCATTGGTGGCAGCAGGGGCAGCACGTTTGACAGTAGGCACAGAAATGGTGGTAGCAGTAGCATGGGCAGCATATGACAGCAGATACAGCACTAGTGGCAGCAAGGGCAGCACGTCTGGCAGCAGTTACAACATTGATGGCAGCAGAGGCAGCAAATTTTGCAGCAGGAACAGGCATCTGACCTGTCCTGCTCTCACTAGTACTACCCTTCTCTTACTCCCTTGCCAATAATTTCCCCAAGATTCCTAGGGGAGATTTAGGGGGACTGGACAGCATTGATTCTGTAGTGCTCACTTCCTCCTCAGACTTAGTGGACACATAAGGGTCCTTCCAGTTCCTCCTTCTATTAGTTTTAAGCCTGCTCATAGTGACAGCAGTCACTATGAGCCTCTCTTGCCTCAATTTTTCAAAACAATAACAGGGGATATCTCCCCTATCCTTATCACTATAAAAAAAACTCCCTTTTCAACTGATTCATCCCCAGACTCCCCTAGGACAGTAATAAAAGCCAGATCAGGAAGAAACTTAGATCAGGGTTGCCTGTGTCTACCCTGTCAGTCACACAAAATTGTGGAGTATTTGAGGTAATTCTTTTTTGCTCCCTTTTTACACCCCAAGACTGCCCTGATACAGCGATAACAGTCAGATCAGGAAGGAACTTGGATCACAGCTGACTGTGTCTACTTGGTCACATAAAATTTTGGGTTTTTTTGGGGGGTAAACCTCCTTTGTTCCCATATGACTCCCCTAGCACAGAGATAACAGCAAGATCAGGAAGGAACTTGGAGCACGACTGCCTGTGTCTACTAAGTCACACAACATATTAGGGTATTTGGAGTAAACCTCCAATGCTCCCTTCTCAGACCCTCAAACTCCCCTAGGACAGAGGTAACAGCCAGATTGGGAAGAAACTTGGATCACCTCTGCCTGTGTCTTCCCAGTCAGTCACACATAGTTTGGGGGTATTTGACATTAACCTCCTTTCTACCTTCCTATACCCTAGACTCCCCGAATACAGAGAACAGATTTCTTTCCTACAAGACTCCCTGAACTAAACTTCAACTCCACTTTATTAGCCTGTCCTCTCTAGGCCAAAATGTGCTGCTTTCTCTTCCTCTTACAAAGACAAAATGACATTCTGTGGGAACATGACACTCCTTTTATGCTATTCCTGTAGAAAAAGAAGGCAAACTTGCCATGTGGTGGGGAGAAATTCCCACTGATTTCAATGCAATGAGTTAGGTGAAAAAGCAAAACAATTGCATTTTCATTAAAAATGTACCTGCTCAGCAAAAATTTCATTTTAATCCAGTTTCTCTTTTGAGGCAAAAAAGTTTGCCCATCCCTACCCTAAGGTCAACATGAAAGTTCAAATTCCTGGTGAGGACCCACCCCCACTATCAAGAAAACAAAATTGTGTTGTGACTAAGTATAAAACACTCAAACAAAACAAAACTGATTTTCTAAGCAACAGTCCCTGTGAAGCTGCACTACTGCATAAAAAAGTACACGTGCAGACCCACAAACAAAAACATTCAGACCACCGAATGCAAAATATTGACAAAAACAGATGGGGCTATGCCATACAATGACCTCCTTAGTCCTGGGAATTGATGTTAAACTTATTTAGATGGAATTGCCGACACTGTGTAATCCACTCACAGTAAAGTATACTTTTCACGGTGGATAGGTGGAAAAATTGAGATCTATGTTATATAGCTTGTTTGTAGGTACTCCCCCATGGACTTCAAGCGGCCCAAAGTTGTAGGATACTCAGGGGATGGTGGAGCGGAGAAAACCCACAGGGGGCATGGAGAGAGTCCCCTTGTCTGTCAGGACTACAGACTAGCCCAAACGTTTTCACAGATTCCGTTCTGCTTTCGCAGGGGAATCAAGTTAGATCCTCATGACTATTGGTTTATATAGGCTCTCTCCATAAGGGTAAAATACAATAAAAATACAACAAATAAGCATAAGTAATAAAAAATAATAATGGATAAAATTGCCTGTGGAAACCAATAATATAACTACATTTTATCTGTCTGAGGTGTAGAATTGAATTTGATGTGATTGAATTTGGAGTTGTCTCTATTAGAAAAATTGCCTAGATGTTTGTTATGGATGAACATGTTTGAATAAAACTCATTTTGGAAGAGGTTATTAATACTACACGTTTAAGGGATATCAATTTTGAAGAATTGCAGGAGCGCTTAATATTAATTTGCCTTTCTATTCAAAACTAGAATGTTTCCGTCCATTGATTGACGTGGTTTTTGCCTTTTTGCTATATAAATGTGACGCATTTGCGGAAGTCAAACACAATAGAAGCAGCTACAGATCAAGGTAGACGTGCTGTACTATTCAGCTGTGATCTTTTGGAAAAATTGAGGCAGGAGAGGCTCATAGTGACTCCTATCACTATGAGCAGTTTTAAAACTTATAAAAGGAAGAACTGGAAAGGCCCTTATGTGTCCACTGAGTCTGAAGAGGAGGAGGAAGTGAGCACTACTGAACCAATGCTGTCCAGTCCCCCTAAATCACCACAAGGGATCTTGGGGAATTGAATAGGAAGTGAGGGAGAAAAGGGAATGGGAAGGGAGGGAGAATAGAGTAGTACTAGTGAGAGCAGACAGGTCAGCTGCCTGATGCTAGACGTGCTGCCACCATTGCTGCCCCTGCTGCCACTAGTGCTGTGCCTGCTGTCAGACATGGTGCCCCTGCTTACAGTGCCACCAGTGCTGTGTCTGCTGCCAGTGATGTGTCTGCTGCCACCAATGCTAAAGCTGCTAGTGTGTCTTGTAATACTCAAGAGGGGGGGAAGGAGAAGATGATGCCAAGTGTGACAGCTGGGGACCCTACGTCACACTTGCCATCCCCAAGGAGTCCTACCAGTGCTAGTACTAAGAAGGTCCAGCAGCTTGTTACTTTTAGAAGTGAAGGAGGGGGAAATCATATTACTAGTGACTGTGAGGAGGAAGACTCAGGGGCTGAACTTGATGTGGTTGGTGTTAATAGTAGTACTAGTAACAGTGATAGTGAAGCAGCCGGTGGGACTAGTGTTAAGGGAGTGGTAGGGGAAGCATTTGAGAGCGTCCAGACTTGTGGTAAAGGGAACCCACACCATTCCTCTGGATCTGGGAGTTCTCCTCCTCTTCCCTTCTCTACAGTGTCCAAGTGGAACATGATCCTGAAGAGACCAGAACTGGTGTTGGGGGAGAGCAGGCTCAGAATTAATATCACCACCACTAGAAGGAGCACAAATGATCTGCCAGTGCCTGCTGCTAGTCTGACTTTTTCAAGTCAAAAAGAAATGCCAAGTGTGACACTAGGGCACCCTCTGTCACATTGCTCATCACCTCAGTGAGATGTCTGTAATAGAGCAGCAGCACTTAGGGACTAGTAGTGGTGGTGGTGATGATGATGGTGGAGAAGCTGGGGTTGAAGAGACATTGATGGGCTTTTTATCAGAAACTGAGAAGGAATGGTATACAGGGATGAGGATGGGCATCACCACCACTAGCAATGAGCTTTTGGAATTTGCGAAATTTTCAGCTGCTCTAATTTCTGCTGTTGCTGAGATGCAAGGGCAGCAGGATGCTGAGAAGCAAGCTAGTATACCACAGACCACCGTGGACAGTGGGAATGGGGTCAACAAGTGATGCAGGACTAGGACAGGTTCCACTTGCCAGCAGTAGCAATTCTCCTGGTCTTAGTTGCAGTGCTGATCCTAAGGCAGTAGCAGCAACAGCAGCAACATTGTCCGCTGCCACAGACAGCGACAGGGAATGTGGAGGAGAAGAAGAAAGATGCCATTCTTCTCCACCTGTTCCCTATCCCAATCCCCTGAAGTCATGGGTGTGGGATTATTTTTCTCTTGGGCCAGGCACAGTGCAGTCATCACCAATGACAGACCTAATACTGAACCTTGAGGTACTCCACTCTCCACTTTAACTGTATTGGAGAATTTTCCATTTACAACCACACATTGTTCCTTACCCTTCAACCAGTTTTGTATCTAATTGCAAAGGTTATCGCCTAGCACCAATTTCCTTATTTTGTACACCAGCCTTCTGTGTGGCACTGTATCAAATGCCTTTTCAGAGTCTAGATATACTACATCTACTGCTTTGCCATTCCTCATAGAAGCTGAAAAGATTAGTTTGGCATGATCTATTCTTCATAAAGCCTTGTTGATTTGTGCTAATGATCTTATTTTTTGTGTTGTAATCCTGAATATTGTCCCTTATTATCCCTTCTAGCAGTTTTCCTCCTACAGAGGTCAAACTCATGGGTCTATAATTCCCAGGTTCTGTTTTAGTTCCCTTCTTAAATAGAGGCACTATGTTGGCTCTTTGACAATCCTGTGGCACTGAGTCTGTGGTGAGAGAATCTTTAACGAGTAAATATAGGGGTTTTGCTAACACTGCACTAAGTTCCTGAAGAACCCTTGGATGTGTACCATCACGACCTGGTGCTTTGTCAGTCTTAATTTTGTTCAGTCTTCCCATTACATCTTCTTGAGTTAACCCAATATCTGATAATTGTATTGTTTTATTTGTTACTTGTGGAGGCTCTTCTACCATTCCTTTCTCCCTTGTATATACTGATGCAAAGAAAGTGTTTAAAACATCGGCCTTTTCCTTATTCTCAATAATCAACTCACCCATCTCATTTTTGAATGGTCCAATGCAATCCCTCTTAAGTTTTTTTGCCATTTATATATTTGAAAAACTTTTTTGGATTAGTCTTGCTTTCCCTTGCAATTCAAGTTTCATTTTCTATTTTTGCTACCCTAATTGCCTTTTTGCAATCTTTGTTGTAGTCCCTGTATTTTAAGAAAGATTGTTCAGTTCCTTCAGACTTAAATAGTTTGAATGCTTTTTTTTTCCTTGCCATTTCTTTCTTTGCATGTGCAGTTAACCACATTGGCTGTGACTTACTTCTTTTGCATTTGTTCCCCATTGATATATACTGTTGGGTACTTTTCTGCAACCTAAATTTGAATTCTGACCATTTTCCTCAGTATTTTTTGCCATTATATAAAATATCCCAATTTATGTATTGCATTGAAGCCCTTAACAATTTGAAGTTAGCTTTTTTTAAAATTAAGAGTTTTGGCTGAACCTATACAGTTTTGCTTTGCCAGACTAATCTCAAATGTAACCATATTGTGATCACTGTTTCCCAAATGTTCTTTTACCTTAATATTGGATACCATTTCTGCGTTATTAGTTATCACTAGGTCCAATACATTGTTATTTCTTGTCGGCATTTCCACCATTTGTGACATGTAGTTTTCCCGAAGTATGCTTACAAACCTGCTATCCTTAGCACTCTGACAGATCTCATTTTTCCATTTGATATCTGTATAATTAAAATCTCCAATAATTATAGTATGCCCAAGCTTGGCAGCTTTCCTCATTTGCAATAGCAGTTGGGCCTCAACATTGTCATCAATATGTGGTGGTTTGTAGCATATACCCACCAACACCTTTTTTTTACCTTTTATACCACATTTAGTCTCGATTTCTACCCACAAGGACTCCACAATTCGGCCAGTTTCCTCACTAATATCACCCCGCAATACTGGATTTAGCTCTGGTTTCAAATATAAGCACACACCTCCACCTTTTCTATTAATCCTGTCTCTTCTAAATAGGGAATAGCCTGCTATATTTACAACCCAGTCATGTGCATCATTCCACCATGTTTCTGTTATACCAATTATGTCCAATTGCTCATTAACCGCCAGCAGTTCTAGTTCTCCTATTTTATCTACCATACTTATTGCATTTGCTAGCATACAACAAATTTTGAAATCTTTACATATATTACACCCTACATGCCTTTTTTCTGCATCTTCATTTGCTATGAGTTCCTCCCTATTGACTAAATTTATCCACACCACCCTCCTGATCATTTACTTGGACCTGGTTCCTATCTGCTCCATCTACCACATTTTTGGTATCGATACCCTCCCCACCTTTCCTATTTTAAAAGCTACTCCAAGCTTCTTAGCATTCTCTCCCCTAGCACAGAGGCTCCTCTACCATTTAGGTGCAATCCGTCACTTCCATATAGATTGTACCCAAGAGCAAAGTCAGCCCAGTGTTCTAAAAACTCAAAACCCTCCTTCCTACACCATTGCTTGAGCCATCATTAAGCTCCCTGAGCTCCCTCTGCCTACCTGCACTGGCACATGGCACAGGTAGTATTTCAGAAAACAATACCTTAGAGGTCCTTGCCTTGAGCTTGCAACCAAAATCCATGAAATCATTCTTTAGGGACCTCCATCTTCCTCCTACTTTGTCATTGATACTAATATGTACCAATACAGCTGGATCACTTCCAGTCCCTCCCAATAATCTGTCAGCCCTGTTCGCAATATGCCGAACCCGAGCACCTGGGAGACAACATACTGTTCAGCATTCACGTTCCTGGTGGCAGATTACCCTATCTACCCTCCTAATAATAGAGTCCCCAATTACCACCACCTGCCTTGGTTTCTGCCTACTCTGCATCCCATCTAGCCTGGAAGGAGGACTGTTCCCCTGGCTGCTAGAGGAATTAGCTGTCTCCAGTGTTGCCGATTCTGAGCTGTCCTTTATCAACATTTTCACACAATCTTGCAAATCTGTTGGACTGAGTCAACTCAGAACTGGTCTTCCTCTTCCTCTGCCCACTACCTCCCCTCCTTACTGTTACCCAGCTACCTACCTGTTGCTCCTCATCTACAACTCCACCCTCTTCACCACTAACCCCACATACTACCTGCTCTAAACAAGATAGCACAGAGTCTTCAGTAAGGCAGGCAGTGTAACATAGTGGTGGTCTACTGACTAGAGAATTCTGGAAACAGAAATTCAGCAAGACTACTGTAAGCGGTGTATACAGTTGAAGATGAAAAATAGTATGGGCAATTTGACAGTACATATTATGTTCTTGCAGAAAGTAAAAACTAAAGCATTACTCGTGAGAATTAATGGAACACCAAACATTTTTTAAAATAAAAAGAATAAGAATAATATTGCTATCCCCATCCCTAATAGGATTGTATATAGAAGCTTGGATAATATATGACAGAGACTAACCTGTTGTGAAAATATGGTGTAATAATGAAGTTTGTCTCCCTCTTGTGGAAACCTTTAATACATACATTTCAGAATGCAAATACAATAAAAAATATATACTGACTTTTATATCTTGAGATGTCCTCTGAGGTGTCTTTAACTGTGCTTTGTTGTGTGCACCTTTTGACAGATTTATAGTGTGAACACATCTCCATTTTAATGTAGGAGTTTATAAAAAGACAGCACTGCAGTATTGCATTAATTCCTGTGGAGTCTTGTAGCATATAATGTCCAAAAGTATGCTGAATTACAATGGAAATTAATCACTTTACTCACTGAGTGTTGGGCACCCCTCTGGCATGCAAAGTGTTTAACAGGTAAATTTAAATCCTTGCTACAAAAGCAGAGCTGTAATTAAACAGTGCGAGAGCTACAGAAAGCAGAAAAAGATGTTATTAAGTCTAAAACTGACATTTGAGTCTCCAGATGAATGAAGTATAGTAAGAAATATCACCACACCATATAAAAGTGTGTACTTTAGTCAAGAAGTTGATCAGATGGCCAAGTACAAATGTATGTCCCACTGGTTGCATTCACATCTCAGTGAGACTGCCTAAAATCATACCTGGGAACATTCATATATGGACTCTCAGATATTTGAAATATTATCCCTCAGCGTTTTCATAACACAGATCCTAAGTGATATCTCTTTGTTTGCTCTAACACAGGCATTCTCCAGCCATTCCTCATGGAAACCTTAACTTGCTAGAGTTTGGAGATATCATTGACTTAACACACAAGTTAAATAGGCCTTTGCCATTTACTTTTTTTTTTTAGAAATGGTACTTATTTACAGAATAAAAGCAGTTAAGTGGTGCATATGCTTATCATGCTGAGATCTGGGACAAAACATTGAGTCTTAGGGTTAAACCATCCCAGGTAAGCTTAAATCCAGTTATTGTAAAATCAGCAACATTCTATAGTTCTAAATTAGTACATTTTAAGTGTAAATATGCTTATTAGCAAGATACACAATAACTGTCACGACCAGAGGCGAGGACAACAAAGGAACCGGAGCACCTGGGAGCAGGATAAGGACGCTCCTCCAACAAGAGGCCGCTGAGCAAGATGCTAGGGGACGACGCTAGGGAATGGAGCTAGGGATCGTAGGTTGCCTAGGCCAGGGTTGTGCTGCGGCTGAGCCGCCTATAGGTGCTGGCCACAAAGCCATATGTTGTGGCCCCCAGCAGAGGAACTGCTGGGTAACCCCGGATAACCCTAACCTAGACAAACTATTCTCAGAGGTCCCCAGGGAGGATAGTAATCTCCAAAAGAAATAGGTACTCACTCAGGTCTCCTAGGAAGAGGAATCCCGCGAGGCAGGTACAGCTGATAGGACACACCAAGGCTGGTGGAGAGAAAAGGGCACGGTCCTGGAAGATCCTCAGGCGGCTGGAACCAGAAGAGGCAAGGTCAAATACTGGTCCTGGAAAGAACACAAAGGAGTAAGCAGAGGGTCAGGCAGAGGCTAGGTCACAGGCTGGTCCCGGTCATACACAGAGGCACAAGCAGAGGGTCAGGCAGAGGCTAGGTCACAGGCAGGTCCGGGTCATACACAGAGGCACAAGCAGAGGGTCAGGCAGAGGCTAGGTCACAGGCAGGTCCGGGTCATACACAGAGGCACAAGCAGAGGGTCAGGCAGAGGCTAGGTCACAGGCAGGTCCAGGTCATACAGAGGCACAAGCAGAGGGTCAGGCAGAGGCTAGGTCAAGGCAGGTCCGGGTCATACAAGGCACAAGCAGAGGATCAGGCAGAGGCTGGGTCAAGGCAGGTCTGGGTCATACACACAAATACTGGAACTCTATCACTGGAAGAACTGATAGATGCTATACTAACGCATCTAAGCAGAGCTGGAGGCAGAAGATAAAGGCCCCCAGCCGGAAGGAGCCTAGAGAGAGTGGCTAGAATGTCGGCGGACCTTCTACACAGTCCTCTCTATGATCCGCCGACATGCGCATGCTCGCCGCCTCCGTAAGCAGGCACAGATCAAAGGAGTCGCGCGGGGACCGGGAAGGCAACCCAGAGCTGAACAAACGCCCAGGGTAAGACGCTGGGCGAGCGGGACATCACACTGCCGCCCACCCAATGGCCGCCACCGGAGGCCGCTAGGAGGGACGGCTGGGAAACCGCAAATGGAAATGGCAGAGCAAGGACAGGGCATGAACGTCCCACACAGGAACCCAGGAACGCTCCTCAGGGCCGTAGCCCTTCCAGTTAATCAGGTACTGGAGACAACCCCGCACCCGACGGGAGTCCAGGATGTCGTCAATAATGAACTCCTCCTGCCCCTGAACTGTGACAGGAGAAGGGACAGGAGCAGCAGGAAGAGGAAACCGGGCCAGAACCCAGGGCTTGAGCCGGGAAACATGGAATACAGGATGGACACGGAGAGACCTGGGCAATGCCAAACGGTAAACCACTGGGGAGATCCGTTTCACCACCCGAAATGGACCCAGGAAGCGTGGACCAAGCTTCACAGACAGTTGGCTGAGGTGGATGTTGCGTGAAGACAACCAGACCCTCTCGCCCTGCGTGAAGACAGGGGCCGGGCCGCGATGGAGATCGGCGGCAGCCTTCTGGCGGATCTGGGAGGAAAGCAAGGTGGTGCGCAGAGCGGACCAGTGCTGGGCCATGGACTGGACCCTGGTCTCAGCGGAGGGAACAAGAGAACGGCCTGGGGAAAGCAGAAGAGTCCGTGGGTTGTAACCCAGGGCAGCAAAAAAGGGAGATTCACCCAATCATCTTGCCTGTGGTTGCAATGGGTGTGGAGATAGGACTCCAACGACTGATTGGGGCGTTCGTCTGCCCATTGGTTTGTGGATGATAACCGGAGGAAAATTGAAGCCGTATCCCCAGTCTGGCACAGACCGCCCTCCAGAACTTGGACACAAACTGTGGGCCACGGTTGGAGGTGATGTGAAGAGGGATACCGTGGAGACGCACTATGTGTGTGAGGAACAAATCAGCCAACTCGGCAGATGAGGGTAATTCCGGGAGAGGAACGAAATGTCCCTGCTTGGAGAACCTGTCAATTACCACCCATATAGCAGTCATACCCTGGGAAACAGGTAGGTCTACAACGAAATCCATGGCCAGTTGGGTTCATGGTAAGGAAGGGACTGGAAGTGGGTGAAGCAGACCCAGACGTCAGGAGTGCGGGGTGTTAGTTCGGGCACACATGGGGCAAGAGCCAATGAGGGCCTCAACGTTGGCCTGAGAGCCAGGCCAATGAAAATACCTAGAAAGCAGATGGTGGGTATGTTTAACCACGGGATGTCCGGCTAGTGGGGAGTGGTGAGCCCAGTGAAGGACCTCAGTGCAAAGAGGAGCAGGAACGAACAGGGTCGGACAAGGATCGGGAGACCCTGTACAAGGAGCAGTCTGCTGAGCGTCCTTAATGGCCAGGAGGGTAGTGGAGGAAAGTGCAGCCAGGACACGAGAAGGAGGAACGATGGTGTCCACCGGGGACGGTGTAGTAGGAAGAGGTTCATGTAGGCGGGACAAAGCATCCGCTTTGGTGTTCCTACTCAAAGGAATGTAGGATATTTTGTAGTTGAACCGGGCAAAGAAGAGTGACCACCGTTTGGCTGTTGCTAGGCAGGCCAGGTTCTGGTGGTCGGTTAAGATGGAGATCTCGTGGGGAGAGCCCTCCAATAAATACCGCCATTCCTCCAGAGCCAATTTTATAGCCAGACGTTCCCGATTACCAGCATTGTAGTTCCGTTCAGCAGAGGTAAAACGCCGGGAGAAAAAGGAAAACGGATGGCTCTTTCCTGAAAGGGGACACCGCTGGTACAGGACGGCTCCGGTGGCACCCTCAGAGGCATCAACCTCCAGAACAAAGGGTAAAAGAGGATCAGGGTAGTGTAGGACAGGAGCAGAAGAAAAGGCGGTCTTGAGCATCGCAAATGCTTCTAAAGTCTTGATGGGCCAGCAGGAAGTATCCACCCCCTTTCTAGTGAGAACCGTGATAGGTGCTATGATCTGGGAAAAACCTTTAATGAACTTCCTATAATAGTTGGAAAAGCCGATAAATCTCTGTATGGCTCTGAGAGAAACGGGTAAGGGCCATTCTGAAATGGCTTTGACCTTGGCAGGGTCCATGATGAGCCCAGCAGAAGAAATAATGTAACCAAGAAAAGGCAGAGAGGTCTGCTCTAAGGAGCATTTCTCCAATTTTGTGTACAGATGATTAGCCCGAAGCCTCTCCAGAACCTCACGAATGTGTAGATGATGCTCGGCAAGAGTCCTGGAAAAGATGAGAATATCGTCCAGGTAAACAACCACAGTAGTGAGGAGGAGATCCCTGAAGATATTGTTGACGAACGCCAGGAAGACAGCTGGGGCATTACAGAGACCGAAGGGCATCACGAGGTACTCATAATACCCAAAGCGGGTGTTAAAGGCTCTCTTCCATTCCTCACCCTCGCGCATACGGACCAGGTTGTAAGCACCCCATAGATCAAGTTTGGTAAAGACGGTGGAACCCCGAAGGCAATCCAGTAGTTCGGAAATGAGGGGAAGTGGGTAGCAGTTCCAGCGCGTGATAGCATTCAGACCCCTATAATCAATGCAGGGTCTGAGAGAGCCATCCTTTTTGGACACAAAAAAGAACCCGGCCCTGGCCGGGGAAGTAGACGGGCGGATGAAGCCGCGAGCCAAACTGTCCCTGATGTATTCCTCAAGGCTCCTGTTGAAAACGTCAGAGAAAGCCCGGTAGGGTTCAGGCGAGGTGGGAGGGGGAAGACCAGCCTCAGGCTCCTCTGCTGTTGAGACAGTGGAAACAGCACGAGTGGTAGGGAAGGACAGGGTGCCCGAAAGCCAATCAATCACAGGGTTAGCCTCACGCAGCCAGGGATACCACAGGATGAGAGGGGAATGAGGAGCGGAGATAAGATCACAGACCACCCGATCGACATGGCCTGAAGCGGTCCGAAGGGTAAGAGGTACCGTGGATTTGGTGATGTGACCTGACCTAAGGGGGGTACCGTCAACTGCCACCACCAGAACAGGAGAGCTCCGAGACACCACCGGTATATCCTGACTTTCGGAGTCCAAAAAGAGACCCGCAGCCCCAGAGTCCAGAAGGGACACAGAAGAAGCAGGAGACCAAGACAAGGTGACAGGAATAGTGAGGCGCTGGGACAAAGGAAAGGGGACAGAAGAACAACTTAGGGAGAATCCCCTACTCACTAAGCCCCGACTTGTTGGGACAAAACCGCTCCAAGTGCCCGGGGGCGCCGCAGTAAAGACAAAGGCCCAGAGAACGCCTTCTGGACCTTTCGGAGTCGGACAACCAGAACACACGCCTGATCTCCATGGGCTCCGCCACCTGCTCGGTAGCAGCAGGGGTCTGGAATCTAAGAGCCAAACGAACTGCCGGACAAGGAGGAGGATGGCGGGAGCGGTCCCGCTCCTTTTCCAGCCTATGTTCCAGAACGCGGTGTTCCAAGGTGGTACAGAGCGTGATAAGGTCTTCTAAGGCATGGGGTATCAGACGAGTAGTGAGCTCATCTTTTAGCTTCTCGCAAAGCCCTCTGCGGAAGATGGCTTTAAGGGCGCTATCTGGCCAGTCTCGTTAGCCAGGGTGCAGAATTCCACCGCATACTGGCTAAGGGGGAGCTGACCTTGTTGGAGGTCCAACAAGGCAGCTTCGGCTTGTTCCTGTCTACCCGGCGTATCGATCACCGAATGAAAGGCCGCGAGAAAAGCGTCATAATCATCGAGGATCGCAGACCAGCGGTCCATCAAGGGAGAGACCCAGGCCAAGTCTTTCCCCCTGAAGGAGGGACACGACAAAGGCAATCCTTGCCTGATGTGCTGCATAAACCTCGGGCTGACAGCAAAAGTGGAGGTGGCACTGATTAAGAAATTGTAACAGTTTTTAAAGACTCTCAGACCAGTGTGTGAAATAAAAACACAATTTATTAAGAGTAAGGTAAGGCAAAGGTCCGCCCTCTAGTGGCGATTGATATACACCAGCAATGATGACTGATAGATACAAATGTAAATGCACAAACGTATTACATGTACAAATGCAAAGCAGTAGAATGGAATATAACCACAGAGGGTTAAGTCCTTGATAACGGTCAGTCTCAGATGTGGATGTTTGGCACGCCCTGGGTGTTATTAAGCTGTGCTGGAGACAACGTTCACCATAAACTGATACAGAACTGCCTCGCCACGGTGTTCAGTAAAAAGCAGAACAGGAATCCACTTAGCCCCCTCGGGCGTACCTACTGGAACTGCTTCTGCTAGTGCGAGTGAAAATAGCCCCCACGGGCGTAGCTGGAACCGGCCTGCAATGCAAGAGCTCCCAAGCCTCCTCAGACTCAACCGGACACTGGGATATGACGTGCAAGAGCCAACAGCCCCACGGGCGTAGTTACCGGATTTGCTAGCGCTGAAGCCTTTGCCTGCCACCACTCGGTATAACGGAATCACCCAGTATTTGTAATGAGAGAGAGACCCTTAAGCGCGCAACCGGCCCAACGGATGTGAATACTCTGCAAGGATGTACAGAGTTGCAGACGGAGAGCGGCCAACTCAGCAGGAGTATCACCGTGAACGAGGCTCACACTGGAGTAGAGAGAGTGGGACCAAGGCCGCACTGCTAGGGTTAAAAAGCACGTTTACTCGAGGCTTTTCAGCGGTACAGCAAGGCTCTGCCGTATGAGTGAGGCGTACAAACACACAGCTCTGCACAGGTAGAAACACTGCACTGATCGGGGTAACACCAGGCAAGGCAGCCATACAAAGACTGGAACAGCAGATAATAATGTCGCGGCGGCAACAACTGGAACGCAGGTCACTGGAACAAGCTGGAAGTTGATCTTCGGAGCAGGAAGTCAGCCAGGCCGGGTCGGAGCACGTAGGAGGTAGTCATACAAGCCGGGTCATACACAAGCAGGAACGTCAGCCAAACCGGGTCAGGATCCAAGGGTGGTAGTCAGACGGGCCGGATCATACACAAGCAGGAACACTGGAGAATAGTCAGGACAAGCCGAATCGGTACACAGGAATCCGGAAAACACAGGAACACAGCAACAGTACAACTGGCTCAGAAACACCACGAAAGGGCATCTGACAGATGTGATAGCCAGGTATAAAAAGGTCACCAGGGGGCGGGCCAAACCAACTCAGCAAATCAGTGTCTGCCACAGATGAGAGTGACAGGAATCACAGGCACTGTGATAGAAATCCACGTAAATCTTTAGGATTACTGTCATAGCGTGGCGGCAAAGGCAAACGAATGGTGGGGACCGAGGGTGAGACCGCTGGTGCAGGCGTAGCACCTGAGACCTCCAACCTCTGCTGCAGTTGCTGCAACAGGTTGGAAATAGAGTCCAGTTTTTGGTCTAAATGGACGATCTGTCCAGCATGTTGCTTCAGGGCTGCACCCTGTTGCAACAATGCCGCCGACAGGTCCTTAGGGTCCATGACCGGGGAAGGTGGCGTTAATATAATGTCACGACCAGATGCGAGGACAACAAAGGAACCGGAGTACCTGGGAGCAGGATAAGGATGCTCCTCCAACAAGAGGCCGCTGAGCAAGATGCTAGGGAGCGACGCTAGGGAACGGAGCTAGGGAGCGTAGGTTGCCTAGGCCAGGGTTGTGCTGCGGCTGAGCCACCTATAGGTGCTGGCCGCGAAGCCAGATGTTGTGGCCCCCAGCAGAGGAGCCGCTGGGTAACCCCGGATAACCCTAACCTAGACAAACTATACTCAGAGGTCCCCAGGGAGGATAGTAATCGCCAAAAGAAATAGGTACTCACTCAGGTCTCCTAGGAAGAGGAATCCCGCGAAGCAGGTACAGCTGATATGACACACCAAGGCTGGCGGAGAGAAAAGGGCACGGTCCTGGAAGATCCTCAGGCGGCTGGAACCAGAAGAGGCAAGGTCAAATACTGGTCCTGGAAAGAACACAACGGAGTAAGCAGAGGGTCAGGCAGAGGCTAGGTCACAGGCTGGTCCCGGTCATACACAGAGGCACAAGCAGAGGGTCAGGCAGAGGCTAGGTCACAGGCAGGTCCGGGTCATACACAGAGGCACAAGCAGAGGGTCAGGCAAAGGCTAGGTCACAGGCAGGTCCGGGTCATACACAGAGGCACAAGAAGAGGGTCAGGCAGAGGCTAGGTCAAGGCAGTTCCGGTCATACAAGGCACAAGCAGAGGATCAGGCAGAGGCTGGGTCAAGGCAGGTCCGGGTCATACACAAAAATACTGGAACTCTATCACTGGAAGTACTGATAGACGCTATACTAACGCATCTAAGCAGAGCTGGAGGCAGAAGATAAAGACCCCCAGCCGGAAGGAGCCTAGAGAGAGTGGCTAGAATGTCGGCAGACCTTCTACACAGTCCTCTCTATGATCCACCAACATGCGCACGCGCACCGCCTCCGGAAGCGGGCGGAGATCAAAGGAGTCACGCGGGGACTGGGAAGGCAACCCAGAGCTGAACAAACGGCCAGGGTAAGAAGCTGGACGAGCGGGACATCACAATAACAGAGCATAGAATTCAATAATGGAATACACTCAATACAAGCCTATATGTATATAAGCAATGAATATTGTATAAAAGCAAGAAGAGTTGTGAAGAAGACAATCAGGTCATTCCATCTCCCGTGGGTCAACTTCCCTTTGGAGGAAGGGAGTGTGTGTATATCTGTATACGTGTGTGTGTGTGTGTGTGTGTGTGTGTGTGTGTGTGTGTGTGTGTGTGTGACCAAGCAAGTGTGTATTCATGATGTAAAGTGTATTTGTGCATGGTAATATAGACATGCATGAATTGTGATGTCATCTGGGGAAACAACAGAAACACTGTACTGAAACTTTGACATTTGGAGTATGAAAGGCAAAACTTAGCACAGGATCAAATTGCACTGTGCTACACCTTCCAGAGGTACATTTTCTTTCCTGCATCACTTTAGTGGCCCTTCTTTTAATAATCTTTAAATTATTGATGTCCTTCTGGGGATATGGTCTCCAGAACTGTACACCATACTGGAAGGCAGGTCAGTCAAGTGATCTGTAAAGTGGTATTAGAACCTCTCTCTTTACTGCTGCTAATACATTTTCCTATATAACCTAGTACTGTACTGGCTTTTCACTTGGCTTTTGACGCAGTGCTTGCCTACCTTTAAATCATAACATACAACTACTCTGCTGCTGCTGTTAGAAGAGTATCATTAACATATATTCTATGGAGCCAATGCACTAAGATTTCACCAGCTTTGGAGATCTTAGAGCATAGGATCCATAGAATAAAATAGGAGAAGTGGTATCACTGGAGAAGGAATCTCTGCATCATCATCTCTTTATTATGCCTTATTGCATAACCCCCCAATGTGAGCCTCGCAGGCCTGTAGTTTCCAGAGCCTTTCCTATAACATTTTTTGTGGAACTACATTAGCAAGTATCCGGTCATCTGGCATTGTTCATGCCAACAGTGACCGACTAAAAAGTTCAGCTACTAGAAAGGAACTTACATGTCTAAGCTTTCTTTATACTCTTGAATGTTCTTCATTAGAACTAAATGATTTGTTTACTTTTCTCTGTAAATAGACTTTCTTTTAATACTGGTTCCCACTCTTCAGACATCTATTAAACTAGTCAAATAATTATTTAAGCAGTCAGCTATTGTATTATTGTCCTCCACATATCTATCCTTTTTTATATGTATTCTAACTATAGCTGCTTTTGTTTTTCCCCAACTCTAATATAACTAATGAAAGCTTTGTCACCCATTTTTACTGACTGGGGTATTTTGTCTTCTACCTAGGCTTTTGCATCTTTGATTATGTGCTTAGCGCTCCTTTGTTTACTGTCTTCATTAAACAGAGTTTATCTATATTTTTAAGCAATCTTTTTTGTTACCTTCTTAGAGAATAAGAGTGGCTTTTTTATTTTTACTAACATGCCTGATACAGACAACAGTTTTATCTGAAAATGCAGTTTTTCATTGTTTGTACTGTTCCTGTACTAAACTCAGTAATCTCATCTCATACAAATATGTATTCAAATATTTTCCCATACATGAAAAATCAGTGGTTCTAAAATATATGAATTTTTTTTAGTGACAACACTCTTTTTTTACCTATATATCAAACCTTGCTAATAATCTCTGGACCCAAGTCATATCCCACCATTCACCAAATACTCTATCATCATTTGTGAAAATGAAAGCTGGATGTTTGAAAAATTGATGGGGGAAACAGCACAACAAGAGTAAAATATGGCATTTTTATTTATACAATAGTTATGAAATATTAACAATTTTTTTGCATGTTTAAATATTCTCCCTTCATTACATTTATCAATCTTGATACTGAGTTCTACTTAAATACACCTTGGGATAGATGCATTAAGGCATGATAAAGAGGTGATAAAGAGGAGATGACTTCTCCAGTGCTACCACTTCTACAGTTTCTATGTTATTCTATGGAGCAAATACACTAAGATTTCTCCAGCTTTGCAGATCTTAGTGCATGGGCTCTATAGAATAACATAGGAATTTGAAAAATAATATCACTGGAAAAGTCATCTCCATTTTATCACCTCTTTACCACCCCACCCCCCTTGTTTCCTGGAAGCAACATTGTCTAAGCAGGGACAGGCTAGAGATAATTGTACCCTGCATACTTTGATACACTGGTGACAAACAAACACTGATGCATCTAATTTTGTGAGTATTCTATACATGATTTGAAGCAGTTGTTATTTTGAATTGCCACTTACACCTTCTTTTCTAGTGTAAATCTAGTATTTCATCCTTGCAAGTTGTTTCATTGAAACGGTTATCTAAGTGATACCCATTGCAATGAATCCAGGATATCCCTGCTCATGGCAACTGAGACAGTCTACATCCAGCACCAGTGTATTAAAACCACCCATAACTATTACTTCTGCCTTTCCTGAAAATTTTAAATATTTCCTTCATTGATTTTCTTTAAAATTCTTCATCTTGCACTGGAGGCCAATTCAGTATTCCAGTATGAAGAACAGCCCTAGCTCCAGTTTCAATGGCTAACCAAATGCTCTCTAGCCTGTCTTCTGTATCTTGTATTAAATTAACCTGTTAAATTTGTTTTTCAAATAAGAGCAACTCCACCACGTTTCTTTTCTATTAAATATTTTCTTAACAGACTATAACCTGTTATGACTATGTATCTGTCAATATTTTCATTGTACCAAGACTCTGTTATAGACAGTGTCCAGGTCATCCCTAGTCATAATGAAAATTAGCTCTGGGAGCTGGTTTCCTAAGCTACCAGAATTTATGAAAATACCATGGAAATTTTGCTTAGTGCTGTTCTTAGATTTGTAATTTTTGGCTATACGCTTCTTACTTTGATTTTTACCCTCCGTAGTATACATTACTATACAATATCCTTGTCAGGTTGCCTATCATACCAATAACCACTGTAATACTGAATTATTTTGAATCCTCTCGCTCTTCAAACCATTTTCTTAATAACGTTTTATTTCTTTGTGTGAAACATCCCACCTCCTCCTTTCTTGTATACAGACAAAATCTCAGAAAGACATTGATGAAGCTGTCTGATCCAGATAATTTCCAAGCTGACAAGGCCCTTTCTGCAGTATTCTGACATCATAGTGGGATTCCCCAAGGCTTCATTCTTGGCCGTTTCTCTCGTGCGGTGAGGATTTGCCTGACATTTCGGAGCTGGACAGTCTGTGGGCGGGACCAGTCTGATATGGACATGGAGATTTCCTCTCTGTAATGGCACATGGGAGTGAAAAACGTGAGTTGTAGCACCATTGAGAGGCTACCATGCCTTAGAACAAGACACTTAATCTTGTTCGTGCTTGATGTGTGCTCCTCACAACTCTTTTTGTCTCCCTAAGTTTAAGGGCATCCCAGGCATGGGCCCTTGCTTCCATGTGCCTAGAGGGATTCGGCTGCACCACACTGACGAGGCTCACATAGGCCGAAACGTACGTCTGTGGTTTTGCCGTTTCTCTCGTGCGGAGAGGATTTGCCTGACATTTCGGAGCTGGACTGTCTGTGGGCGGGACCAGTCTGATATGGACATGGAGATTTCCTCTCTGTAATGGCACATGGGAGTGAAAAACGTGAGTTGTAGCACCATTGAGAGGCTACCATGCCTTAGAACAAGACACTTAATCTTGTTCGTGCTTGATGTGTGCTCCTCACAACTCTTTTTGTCTCACATTGATGAAGCTGTCTGATCCAGATAATTTCCAAGCTGACAAGGCTCTTTCTGCAGTATTCTGACATCATAGTGGGATTCCCCAAGGCTTCATTCTTGGCCCTCTTCTATTTCCTCTATTTATATGTGATCTGTCCACGGTTTGCAGAGCATCTTCTGTGCACATTTATGCAGATGACACCATAATCTATGATAAAAATTCAAACGTATCTCATCTTGAGGCCATATTACAGTATGATTTCTCATTATGGATAGCTAAATGGATAGCTAAGAACAAACTGTTCTTAAACACAGGCAAAAGGTTACAATGGTGTTTATTACAAAGCACAAACTACATAAACTCCACAATAGCCATCTATACATTATACATTGTAACAGTCTAATCGTAACTTGGTTTTAGTGGACAAATATCTTGGTATGTGGCTTGACCCCAGTCTCACTTTTATTCTTCATATCGATAACATCCAATCTTTATCCCAAAATATGCGCTCTGTTTAGAAACAAATCTTGTTTAAGTGACCTCGTAAGAAAACATATTGTTTGGCAGATATTAATGCCAGTCATAGACTATCCATCTTGGTAAATTTGACACTCTATATAACTCATTATGCCACTTTATCCTCCAATGTAATTACACTACCAATCACTATGATGTCTGTTTCTCCTATCACCACATTCCCTTCCTTTCTTCTTTAGCCATCATGTCCTTCTCTCTCCCATCCCCACCTCTGTCTTCCATTATCCACCTCACATACTTTCTCTGCCATCAAAATACCCGCTGGTCCTCCAATTACTCCATGTCCCAGCTTCTCTCTACAGCCATCTCCCTTTTACATGCTTTTTTCCTCTCACACAATGTCTCTTGAATGGTAATGTAGTAAATGCATGACTTTGAATCTCTGCCCCTTCAATGGACACTTCATCTTTGTCTCTCTTCCCCTTACCATGATTGACAAACTTCCTCCTTCCTCCTTCAGTGAAACATCAGGTCACATTCATCACTCTCTTCCACATAACTCACTGCTTTCAATCTCTGAACAGACTTTGATTTCACTTGCCAACCACCATTTCAGCATGAACTGTCTTACATACAAACACATAGCTCACAATGCCAAGAATCATTCACAATTACACATAACATTCAGAACACATTGAATCATCCCCATGTAGCCACTTTCAAAAGCCTACCATACCCTTATACAAATCACAGCATCTCACTAATGCGAAATGTGCACATCTCGTTCCACACATTTAACCACCACTAACCACACACCATTACTTAATCTTTACTGTATGCCTACTGCATTAAAATACCATTACTGTTTCCCTTAGCACCCTCTACAATGCAATTACTTTTTTCATGCATAGATTCACAGTTTGGCATTTTGTCTTCACTTCACAATCATCCAATGCAGTTGTCTGAGACCCTCACAAACCCTTCAAATAAACACAACACACAATACATTTTTCTAAAATATACTTAATTCAGCCTGCTAGTTATTAGTATAATAGAGCACATTATAAAAATAATAGCAGATTAACCCTGTTAATGCCAGTAGATATCCAACACATTGCTTTCAACTGCATTGGATACCCCTCTGGCACCCAAAGGGTTTATCATTTTAATTACTGACTTTGTCATTCATACTTAGAAATTTGTGCATTACAAAAAAACTAGGGTAAAAGCCCGTGTACAGGGTCAAAGTTCCGGGTGATGTTAACCCTTTGAGTGCCAGAGGAGTACGCAAAGCATTGCTTTGCAATGCGTTGCATACCCCTCTGGCACTCAAAGGTTTAAGAGGCCGGTCCTGCTCTGAATCCTGCTGCTCATGCAGTCATACACTGTAGAGACTACCCGAAAGCACAGAATGCACCCAGCACAGAACTCCCAGCATTCTGTGCATTCGGGCAGTCTCTAATGCGCATGACAGCTTCTGACAAACATCCTAGTGAATTATTGTATAGGATATTTTTTAATGCATATGCACGCATGCACACACACACTCACACACACACACACATTGTATTTCTGAATTTATGTAAACATTAAAATTGAAATTGTATAAATCAACACAATATACGTTGCTGTTCCAGGACAGTGAAAAGGCACACCTACCACTTCACTCTTGAAACTTAACCCCTTGAGTACAAGAGGGGTGTTCAATGTGTTCCTTTTCAATGCAATACGCACACTCTGGTCCTCAAGGTGTTAACCCTATGAGTGCCAGAGGTGTGTACACCTCTGGAACTAAAAGGGTTAAACCCAGTTAATGACAAAATATAATCGATATTCACAATGTGCAATGTGATCAAGATAATTCCAAGGGGTTAGAGCAATATTGTGCAGACTGTCAAGTAATCCGTTATGATTCGCCAGAATTCAGAGGATCACCCCACCCCTTTCTTTTTTGCATAATTGAGAAAGGTTTTTGAAATCTGGAGCATAGAGAGTAGAATACAGATGATCTTGTTATTCACTAATAGGTCAGATGACCTTTACGATGTCTGCTGTTTTTGGATGCTAATATATCTACTCGACCCTGTAGTCATAAACAGTGTCAATTAATATAATTAATAATCTTTATCTGAGCATCATCACTTGCAAATTAAAGGACCACTAACACCTCCTTATAGCCAAGTTGACTTTTCTTAGAAAATAATGGCCACTATGAATCAATTATGTGAGTGTTAATTAATTGTCCATGGAAGCAGACGTTATTCTGTGTTGCCGGACTCAATGACAGCAAACTACTCCCACTGAAGCCTTAAAAAGATAGTAATGTTTCACAAAAAGCAGCAGCTCCAATTAACTGTCATAGTATTTGGGATTATTATATGTTATTTCAATACTGTCAAAAGTTGTAGCTCAACAGTAATTGAATGATAAAGTATCCTCTTCCTGCCCCTTTTACTGATATAACACTGCTCACCTCAGAGCAGCAAAACTGTCCGGATGGATCGCAGTGAGGGACAATCTTCAATGAGCATAAGGAAAAACCTGTCAAGGGGGGCAAGGTTTTCCTTATGCGCAAAGTAATAAGATTGTGCCTTGCTATGACCTGTCTGGTCCCAGGACCAGATTCCACATCTGAGGTGAGGTGGCTTACACTAGGTAAAAGGGGCAGGAGGGGGATTTTTTATCATTCAATTACTTTTGAACGACAACTCTGACAGTATTGAAATAGCACTCTTCATGGCCCAAATACTATGAAGATTAATTGGAGCTGCTTTTATTGTGAAACATTACTATCCCTTTAAGTGGACTTAGACTGGTAATAGGTTTGGTAACTAAATAAATACTAAATTTGTAAAGCCATTCTACATAGTATTGATCATTTATAGTAACAATAAGGATTTTAATTTTTTTGTGCAGATTAACCCTTTGAGTGCCAGAAAGGTATCCAACGCATTGCAACGCAATGCATTGGACACCTTTCCAGCAGTCAAATAGTTAAGGTAAGTTGAAGGTTATTATTAGGAGATAGTAGTTTTTATTGTTATAAAGGGATAGTAATGTTTCACTTGACACGCAGCTCGGATCCTTCATCATATTTGATAGTACTGCTGTCCGATGCTCTTCCGCTTCAAAATTTGCTAGCTATGCTGTAATGCTATGATGACGTTTATTCCTCCCACCCCTTTTCTCGATTGCAAGCCACCTTCCCTTAGATGTGAAAAACAATCCTGTGACTGGACAGATCACAACTAGGGGCAATGCACTGGATACCTCTCCTGCACTTAAATGGTTAAGATAAGTTGGGGGTTAATATTAGGAGGTGTTAATGTACTTTTAACACAAACCACACCTATGTTTTCTCTACCCCTACTGCACCATAATGAAAGGTTTGCCTAAGCTAGAGTTCAAATATTAAGTTAACATGAACATGGTCACTCACAGTGAACTATGAAATCCACAGCATCGTTCCTGCTTGCCAGCAGTTGTTACTATGGGCACAAGTCTTTGGAACAAACAGAGGAGAAAGGAGATTAGGACATTAAGATAATTGCAGTGTTATACTAGAAATATCACTGAAACATAAACTAATTTAGAAATCTGAGTATTTTGACTGGAGCTCCATGCAGAGGCCAGAAAACATTAATGTTTCAATCCAAATGTTCTCTTTGAAACCACTTTTAATTCCTGGAAATCATTTTATGAAAAGCTGGGCGGTTTGGGAATAAGAAAACTCCGTTTACAAATCAGCATCTACTTCAGCAAAATAAATGTCAAGAATCCAGATGAAAACAAAATTCAACAGCCAGAGGTAAACATTCAGTGATGTGACAAATTAGAGGGATTTAGAATGCAACCGTAACATAATTAACCATTAGGACTCTAGGGTCGTGTTCAGAAAGCTAAAGTAGAGCAATTCTGGAGCAAACCAATTGTACCCTAGAGGCAATCTAAAACTTCAATTCCCATTGATTTAAATGGATAGCTAGACTCTTGAATACAAGAGAGGCATGGCCACATTATTTCTATGTAATTAATTTGAAATGTTCTGTTGTCACCTCTGATGCAGATAGCATGCTCTAAAAATGTTCTAATTTAGCTTCCATGTAAGTCACTTCCTATTGCTTAGAGTCCCCAACTTCTGCAAAAAAGGTTTTTATCAACACTCTAAATAAAGCTAATACAGAGATAAATAATTGTCTTGTCATTTCTTTAAGAAAATGATTAACTTCCTCAGGGAATATTCACACAGAAGTATTGTATATCTTTCTGTCTGTCTATCTATCTATCTATCTATCTATCTATCTATCTATCTATCTATCTATTTTGCAACTGTAGCTCAATTGTTTGTTACATTTTAGTCTGATTTACTTCATACTTACTCACAACAGACATCAGTGTGAAAAATAAATCCTATAGAGGACTCTCAACAACATGTGACCTTACGGCCCAGTCTTTCAGCATAATAATAATTGACTAAAATGACTGAACCCCAGTTTAACTCTCCTGTGCTGTTCGTGGGCACTGACTGGTTGAAAACAGGTGAATCAATCAGTTTCTTATTTCTTGCTTGTTTTAATTACATTCACATATGTATATAGGAAGATATCCTTAAAACTGGCTCTGATGAGGAAAGCTTTGTGTCCGTATAATACAGTGAAAAACTCATCCTATAGTTCTTTAGAACAGCATTTATCAACAGTGGTCAAGTTCCACAAACAATGCAGGTTTTAAGGATTTCCCTTCCTGAAAGCAAGTGAACTTACTAATTGCAAGCCTGTGATAAGGTATGGGGATCCTTAAATCCTGCTCAAAAAGGGGTTCTTGAGGATTGATTTAGAACAGTTTAAGATGAGAAACTAAACCTGTCACCAGAGCCTGTATACCAGCAGGGATTTAGGGATATACTTGATTAAGCATGGTGAGTTAGTCAATGTCCCATTCATTTTGACTGATACACCTGTACTCAAGAAGGGCTATCCCTCAATACTGTGCTTTACACAGCCCTTGAAGACAGGTTTGGACACCTCTGCAGTAAGTTTTTATATAGTGAAATGCCATTGTGTAGTGTAGACAATACTTCTATAGATTTTATTTAGCTGAATTCCCCCTTACGCAAATATTATTTACATTTCATTATCCCGTGGCTTCAGTCTCTTTACATGGTAAGAGAAAGGGAAGGCTTGTCTTACAAAAATGATCTATATTTACACAGTGAAATGTAAGTAGGTATATATGCAAGGAGTAGCTCTAAACACAGATCTGTAATGTGGCTTTTTCCTACCCAAGTGCAGTGGTTGGCATTAGAGAAAGCCACAGGTATAGGCATATGTTTAGATTGTGCATAGAGAGCAATGACTCCATGCATCTATATTTACATTTCCACTGCTTAAATATAGGACTTTTTTAGATTACTGGAGCTAATGTCAATAAATTAAGTGAAAAACATTGTTTGAGCTGCTTTTTATATAGTGTTAATCTTATTAAATAGACCCCCATTCAGTTTGATTCTATGGTCATGTGATCCACATTTACGGATGAAGAGATGGAATTTATTGATACCCATCACTCCTAGAGATGTAAATGAACAGTACCACAATAAGATGTCAATAGAGGGAGAGAGATCCAAATAGAAGACCATGTGATCACCCTCTCTCCGTGTCAGCTTAAATAAAAAATAAGCCAGTTAATGGACTGAAATAGGTCCACACATTACAGACAAGACAGTTTAAGTGCAGCATGCTGCAGTAAGCATAAACACACCCTGACACACAAAAAGAAGTAAAAATAAACATGTGTAAATCTACTTTCTGAACCATGTGGAAGCTAGACTTATCTTCAGCATACAATTGTTAAGTAAAACTAATGGATAACAAAACCACCATAATATATGCATATATGATTCCATGTTAAAATAGGGGCTGGACTAGATCTGTAATAACATAACATCTCATTTTATGGTGCTTTTGACAAAGTGGAATGTAGGCCCATTTCAGGGTTTACCAATAGTGTGTGTCTTGTTTAGCATCATATGTTAACAACGCACTGAGGAAACCTGTGTGAAATGAGTCAATTTTCCTGCACATGCTGTAGACAGTCACAACCACTGTGAGTGCAGTTGTGCTATGGCCCATCCAAGGGAACCACATATGCCCAAAGACCTAATAAGTTCTAATTATGCCTCTGTGATAATATTTATGTGATAGATGCCTCATTTTGGGCCCACTATCTTTTTCTCTGTTCATGACTACAGGAGCAGGAAGATCTAGAGCAGAGACACAAAGTTCCTTACTTCCCCTTGCATAAGACAGATAAGTCCCCATAGACCATATTCAATTAGATAAAGCGCTGTTTTGAAGCTGTCCACATAAGGTACAAACTGCACCATACTGGACAGCTGTTTTTATGGATATATTTCCTTTAAATAATACCTGTGAAATCAGTCCACAGTGAGCAACACCTTAAAGGTAGATTACTAAACATGTTGTTTATTTAACCAAATGGTAGGGAAATAAGTTCTGCTTTCTATTATTTTTACATCTTTAGTTAAATGAAGATTGTTTCTTTTGAATACATGAACAATCCTTTATAATAAGCTAACCAGACCTCACCTTTAACCCTTTAAATGCCAGAAGGGTATGCGATGAATACTCTGGTCCTCAAAGGGCTAACTGGGGACAAATAGTAAGTATAATTTAGAGTTGCTTTGAAATCAAAGCAGGCCTGCAATAAGTATTTTCCATAAGTGCTCACTGGTTAAAGATGAGTTATGGTCAGCCTGCTGTAGAAGGCCCTTTAGAATCATGGTCATGCCTGGCTAGAGCCATCATGAGCAAACCACACTTTAGAATCATGGTGGGGCTGGCTAAAGTGATAGAGAGGGAGCCAGGCCCATGACTTTGAAGGACTTTGTATACATTCAAGATAGTATGAGTCCCCACTCCAACAAAGTTTAAATGCAAAAAAAAGTATATAAATATAATTGACTGTTGTATGAAAGACACCTGCCTATGTATGTTCCCATAAGCAAATTAAGAGCCAGTTATTCCAAATGTAATGTTCCCCCTTTAATGTATTGCTGCACTGTATTTATCATTTGCACTAAATTTTAAAGTGGAACTACCACTGCTAAAAAACTTGAGCTCCAATAATTCCCCATCTGGCGACTAGCTGCTCAGTAGCGCTAGTAGCCAGAATTATTACAGCGTTAAGGAGAGTTATCCATTGTTCCCGGGCTGACAGGCAGGACGGAGCGCAGACATATTTTTATAATGAAGTCTGCACGCCTGCGCCGTCAGTCTCTTTTGGAGCTAAGCGGCTCCTAGCAACGCCTCCTAGAGCTGACTGGGAATACCAGTGCAGGCGTGCAGACATCACTATGGAAAGATGTCTGCACTCCGTCCTGCCTGTAAGCCCAGGAACAATGGATAATTCTCCTTAACGTGGTAATAATTCTAGTGACTAGCGCTACTGAGCAGCTAGTCGCCAGATGGGGAATTATTGGAGAGCAAGTTTTTTAGTGGTGGTAGTTCCGCTTTAAATGAAATCATAGGTGTATACAACATTCAGTGTAGGAGGCATAAAGCAGAACTCTCATACAGAAAAGCTAATATGAAATCACAAGGAAATATAAAAAAACACAGACTCAGGAGATGCAGTTATAGGCAAATATAGTTTTTATACTAGCTCAAGCAGAGCTTTATTGTGCAATTAATAGTTATAATGAATTAGTGCCTTATGTTCAAAAGAAAAGTGTAGGAATTCTGAATCAAACCAATTGCACTACATCATTCCATTGTAAATAAGGTTTTAAAACAAGACACAAGTCCATCAGGTTCAACCTTTCTCTCAGTTTAACCCAGAAAATGAGAAATACATAATCATTTGAGGCTCCAAGATGGGTGTCAGTCTATTTAACAGAAATTCCTGATTTATCTGATAATATACAGTATAATCCTGTATGTTCCTGATAATATACATTATAACCTTGTATGTCCCTATTTCCTACAAATGTATCTAATCTTCTTTTAAATGTATCCATTGTATCTGCCATTACCACATCCTTGAGCAAGGAATTCCACAATTTAACAGACTTTACTGTAAAGTACCCCGTCCACTGCTATGGTTGGAACCTCCTCTTGTCTAATCTTAAGAGAGCGGCCACTAATTACTTTATCAGGCCTTGGAATGAAAAGTTCAATAGAGAGATGCTTGAATTCATGTTAGGTGTTGATTTGCAATGCACTGAAGATATCTCTAGCATTCAAAAGGCTATAAATCCCCATTTAAATCAATGGGAATTTTTAGTTCTCCTCTATAGTGCAATTGGTTTCCCCAGAATTTGCCCATTTCTCCTTTGAACATACTGCCCTAATTAGTCTTTTTTTTCTCCTTTCCCCTTTCTATCTACTTCTCTAATCTCCTCTCTCATTTTCCTCTTATTTCACTGTATGTACTTCTTTCCATTCCCTCTCTTTATGTGGCATGTACGAATACAATTCTGAGCTAAAATAGTAGCTTGAACCAAATTTTGAGTGCTACACCTGCCTAATGCCTATGTACTGAACTATTTACACTGCGTATTCTACTCTTTACACAACGTGGGTCAAGGGGAGGGTAGTATAGGAATGGAAGAGCATTGCATCACATTCCACTATTCAGTATCTTGCTTAATGCCATGAACCAAAAAGCCACAGAAGCAATCAACATAAAATGACTCCTTTATCCTGTGCATGTTATAGGGGAGATGCAAGTGTGATCAGATAAAGAGATCATACATGCTTGTACCCCACTGTACAGGTGCATAATTTGTGTGCCAATACCTAAGTGCATAAAATGAGCTGCACTGGCAAGTTTGATACATTCCCTCTTCTGTCTTCCTACCGATATGTACAGAGCCAATGTGCTGAGGCTCACTCATAGAATATTTCAATAAAGATTATACAGTTTACTTTTTAAAATATCTGTTACTTACTGTTGGATGTAGCATATAGATCCTTAAGTACAAAAAGCAAAACTTGTAAGAAAGCTGGATCAAACCAACTATTCCATTAGTAGCAAATACAAAGTCCTACTGGTTTAAATGGGGATTTGAGCTCCATGAACACGAGAGGCATCCATGGCTCTCCAAATGGAAGCATCTATAGCATTCAAGGGGCTAAAGGCTCGATTTCAGGCAACAGATATTAGTTTTCTATGATACACCTGGTTTGTCCCAGAATTTGCTAAATGTGCAAAGAAAAACACACATTTATTTGAGCATTAGAAATTTGCTGGTTTAAACCTTTGATGACTAAAGGGTGACCAACGCATTGCAAGGCAACACATTGCTCAATCCTCTGGTCCTCAAAGGGTTAACTATGTACTAATGTAGTTATCAATGAGCAAGAAGAAGAACAGGCTACAGAAGTGCAGAACGTCCATTGCCATTGGATTGGATGGAGTGGTCCTTCCTATCTTGTAGATCCAAGAGAGGTTCATTAGAAGTGCATCAATCTCGACCTGCACCACTGGCACGTAGAGTGCCACAAAGGTACATCTCATGTTATTTGCAGTGTGCATGCTGCCAGTGGTTGACATTTTAATGATACATAGTCTAAATAAGGGTCAGCTGTGGACCTTCAGCTTCTGGGACTAGAATTCCCACAGCCCAATTACCCGATGGCTGGTCGGGCGTGATGGGAGCAGTAGTAGTAGTAGCTCAAGGTCTGAAGGTTGACTAGCTCTGGTTTGAATTAACATTACTATGCAGCTGACTCACAACGTTATCTCTCTTTTAAACCAGAAGCTGAAGATCCAATATCTTATCTTTTATCAACTGACGTCTAGATGAGCTCCTAGAGTGGATGAATGCCAGCTGGCTGAAGCTGAAATCTGATTAAATAGAGGTAAACATAGCAGGAGAACATCATCTGAAAACAAAACGACTTCAGAATTATAAAACCACCTGGATCTAAAGTCTAGTAATAGTCTAATGAAAAATACATCATTTCTTTATCTGAGAAATATAGCAATAATGTAGCAGTTGATTTCTCATCTATAATGCATGCCTTTATATCCTCACACCTTGACTATTGTAATTTACTGCATCTAGGTTCTACAGATGAAGAACTCATGCAAATCCTGGTTAGTGTTATGCTACATAACACTTATTCATCGAATATGTATATCTATTGGGATAGATATATATTCCCTAATACTCCTTCTTGCTCTCTTTAAATAGCAGAAAAAAATTAACTATATGAACCCAGCGTCAGTATTTGATGCCTGACTCTTTTGTCATGCTGCCGTCTCCCCCTTACAGTCCGACAGGTGTCATCAATGGAACTGTTTAAAAACTCAAAATGCACATGATTATTAAAGTCTGTGATTAACAACTGTCAAGATTTTCATTCTTTTTATACAAAAATACAATTTACATTGGCTTTCACCATATACAATATTAACACTATGTTCCAATATTAAATATGAGTCCCATTAGATGAAAGGTGCTATATATGCTGTTTTTCTTATTATTATAATTATTATAATGGCTAAACATGCTAGCAACTACAATGGTACAAAAGTATTGTCACATATAATTCAGATAAATTAGTTAAAGTGGTAGTAATGTTTGACAAAAAGCAGCTCTGATTAATCTTCATAGTATTTGGGCCATGGAGAGTGTTATTTCAATACTGTCAGAGTTGTAGTTCAAGAGTAATTGAATAATAAAGTATCCCCCTCCCGCCCCTTTTACCTAGTGAAAGCCTCCTACCTTCAGGTGTCAAATCTGGTCTCATGAACGGACAGCTCTCAGCAAGGGGCAATCATGTTTTTCAGGTTTTTTCCTTATGCTCACTGAAGATTGTCCCTCTCTGAGATCCATTCGGACAGTCTTGGTGCTCTGAGGTGAGCAGTGTTACATTGGTAAAACGGGCAGGAGGGAGATACTTTATCATTCAGTTACTCTTGAACTACAACTCGGGCATTATTGAAATAACGTTCTCTACATCCCAAATACTATGAAAACTAATCAGAGCTGCTTTTTTTGTAAATCATTATTATCCCTTGAAGTTAATACTCACAAATTTTTCAATAAAATAGTGCAATAATAGGTCATGAAACTAGTTATTTTCAACCTGGTAGATTTTGATGATTATAATCTGTGATAGTCAGTGGAGTCAAACACATTCATATACATATGCATTAAATATATGTGTATCATAACTGTGCTTTGTACACAGAGAGGCCAATTTACTAAGTAGAAATGGAGCAAACCAAAATGCACTATGGGGGACACACCAAAATTCTCATTAACTCTGAGTGGCAAAGAGGTGTGCAACTCATTGCATCGCAATGCATTGTGTACCCCCTCTGCATTCAAAGGGTTAATTTAAATGGGACTTTGGATTCTAAAGAGGTCTCTAACACATGCCTTTTTTTGCAGTTTCAATTTGTTACCTATGGTGCAATTGGTTTGCTCTAGTTCTTCATAGGACATCAATCTCACTAATTTCTCGAGGACTTTATGTACAAAAAAATGGAGACATTTCAGGGAAAACCAACTGCACCATAGGGAAGAAATAACATTTTAGTTTATTTAAATGATGCTGTTAATTTCTGGAGTGCTAGAGAGGTCTCCAATGCATTGCAAAGCAAAGCACTGAAGACCTCTCTAGCATTCAAGGGGTTACAAACCCTATTTAAAGTCATAGAGATCTGCAGCATGTTTATTTCTCCCCTGTGGTGTACTTGGCTTGCTCCAAGATAAGTCCACAGTTTTGTTGTCTGTGAAGTTCATTTTAAGGTCATGTCAGGTAGGCGATCTATTACTTTTTTATTCAGTATCATATGCCACTATCAGAACAATACACCATGGCATGTAACCAACAGGGCAATGGAACACTGAAGAATGACCTGATGCTCTTATTTTTAGAAAATCACATCTGTGTGTTTCCCAGCATTCATTAGCAAAAAAAATAAGTGGATCCAAAATCTTCGATTAGTTTACTTTCTATATGAATTGATGTAGATATATTTTTTTTTTTGCAGCTGCTGAGAGTGACGTGTGATATACAACTGACCTGACTGTGAGGTGAGTAACTAGAATCCCCAAAGACCTGGGGCTTGGGTCAACTTAATGCAATATTAGTGCACTGTGCATCCCATCTGCACCAATAAAAGTACATAGATTAGTATAATTACATTCTCTGGCAAAAAGACCTGGGGCTTTAAGCAGGAGACCTGGGGTTTAGCCCTCAACCAGTACCTAGTCACGTGACTGCTGATGATAGTCCTTCAAATAAATATTCAATTTCTTACACCAGATTAGTATTTCTCTGGTGACTATGGAAATCATGAATATGTCAAGATGCAGCTAAGATATTTGTGTATGTTTTTCAGCATGTGACTATAATAAAGTGGCACATTTATTGTATTACTATATTTAAAATAATAGTCATATTTTTGGGAGGCAGTATAGATAGGGACATGCATGCAAACATTTTATTTATTGTTTTGATTTCTGCACTTCAATGTATCAGTATATAATGTATAGTTGTTGCTGCATTCTTTGTGCCCAATATACCACAATGATTTTAGTAACATACAGAATAATCAATGTAGAGTGGCACACCAATGTATACAGCTCAGAAGGCCTCAAGAGGTTTCTTCTAGTAAAACAGTGTATTTATCAGTTTGGTGCAGGGAAAATCTCTACTGGGATGAATATGGTGCACCAATGAGCAAAGGTTAAACAAAATATTTTATTTAAGTTATATATAGTAACTGTTGAAATGTATCATACCTAAAGTACGCCTAAAGCGGTAAAGTACTCACCTCAATGATTGGATCCATCTTACACGATTTGCATAATTACATAATTATTCCTCCCCATTAATTTATTCCACTTCTTTCTGTAATATGATATGTTCCATTAGCCCCAGAAGGAGGAGTATGGAGGAAATAGGCTATTTCATGACAGGTAAGTAATTAATTACACAGCCTGTGCAACACAGGTCAGAAAACTCAGCTCTATAGAGTTTAAAGAGCCCCTAACTACTAAACCAAAAATCTCTAAAAAATGTTCTAAAACCACTATATTGATCAAAAGAAAAACAAAAGCAGTATAAGTAGTTTAAACAGACATTTAATGAGACTAAAAGCTATGTACTGACAAATCCACATCTACTGAATTTTTGCTACTATTAGTGCATTTTCCATTTGCACTTACATCACAATTAAGAGCCATACAGATCAGATGCACTTCCAAACTATCTGAATCTCTGCTTGAGTCACATGGTAGCAGTGGGTGGAATATCTTAGACATTGAACCTACTTTTTGTGGGAGACGAGAAAGGAGCTTCAGCATATGTTCGACAAGAAAAATGTAGATGAAAATGAGCTTAGAAGAACTATTGTATTCCCCTCTCTTCTCTTCTCACCTCTTGACGTCATTCTACCAACAATCAGGATGTTGAAGAGGTATAACTTACAGCCTGAATGTCAGCCAGTATTACTGTCAGGTGCTCATGGGCCTCTATGCAGACCTTTCTTACTTTACTGTGTTGATAATGGAATGCAGTGAAGATGCAGAATACTGGACTTTGGTGCATACCTTTGAGGATATAGTCACCAATGTGAAAGGAACTATTGTCTGCTTTAGCAGTGTCTTCAGACAGACTCCCAATTTAAAACAACTGATGGTAAGGAGTGCCCTGAACAAAAAAACAAAAAATGGCACATTACCCTGCCTACAAAGTAGGTGTAAAACCTGTGCTCACATTTACACCCATACCAAACACCCAGTTACACCATAAGATCAAAGGTAATTTCACCTGCAAATCATTCAATGTAATATACCTCATTTTGTGAGCAAAATACCCAACAGCTCTTTATGTGGGGGAAAAGGGGCAGGCATTACATAAGAGGTTTAATTCCCACAGATCCAGCATTAACAACAAAAAGACAGAGACAACAGTGGGAGAACATTTTTGCCAAAGTGGACACAGTGTCAGGGAGATTAGACTGACTGTACTGATGGGACAATTTTGCATTCAGAGGGACAGAAAATTATGGGAGGTAAAATGAATGCTACAATTTGATTCTTTGACTTATGGGCTGAATAGAGACAGGGAATTTCTGTCACATTACCACATTGTGAATTAACTTTTGCAACAGTCCCTCTGGGATCTAAAATACCTGGATTCCTCAGAGGAAGAATGCAATTTAAATCACATCCTCTACCACTGACTGATCAAAGAATCAGTATCTGGACTAACATTCTTAACTGATTTCCATTATAAACAATGCAATGTGTACTTGTATTTAAGAGAGAAGTTTTCATATTTATCTGTATAACATGCCCGAGGAAGAGACCTAAGAAGTGTTGAAAGCTTGCATTTTAAATCTGATTAGTTAGTCAATAAAGGTATCAACTTTACTAAATTTTTGCCTCCTGTATTAGCAGTGTCTCACATACAGCAGTGGAATCTACAAATGTGCTTCTGAGTTTATGTATGTGTCAAGGGCCTGTTTTTGAGCGCTGCACCTGTCTTATACCTATGTACAAATGTTTTACTTCAGAAAATAGTGATAGATAGGTAGGTAGATAGATAGATAGATAGATAGATAGATAGATAGATAGATAGATAGATAGATAGACTTAAATGTTCATTAGCAAGTGCAAAGATGCCTATCCATGGCTGTGACTTTGGTAACAACACTGAAGTTGACAAATATATCAATTTGATGCATTTTTTTTGTATTTTAAGACATTTTAGTTTGAGTGTCATTGGCATGCATTTTGTGAAACATCAGAAGGCACAAGAAGTAATTTGCCTGCACAAGGACTGAAACTACAATTCAGCAAAGTATTATTTCTTTAATTATTCTGTTTCCAAAACACTAACCAATTTCCTGGAGTTTGATGGACAAAGGAAAAAAATAAATGGGAGAATTCTGTCACAACTGCAGCTGATATTCTCCTTTATATACAGAGATCTGCATGCAATATACAGTATAGCAAATGTACCTCGGTTGAACACAAGGTTCTTAATCCCTTGTAGTCTTGAGAAGTTTTCATTGCATTTCAAAACAATATGTTGAAGACCTCACTAGCTTCCAAGGAGCTAATTTTTCATAATATTTATTCTGGATGAAAAAGGGAAAGAGGACTCCTGATAAAGAGTTAAAACCTTCAAGGGGGAACAGTAGCATTACATAGCAGCACTCTGTGCAGCTTGTCTGTTAATGCTATTGGATTACGTGTGCAATAAAGAGGCAAAAGACGTAAAAAGGAGAGTGAGATAGACAGAGGGAGGAAAGTCTTAAAACAAAGATCAGTGGAAAATCTCTAAAAGTGATGTAAGAGAAAGCAAAGTCAGGGATTGGAGTGTAGAGGCTGGAGCAGGGACTATAAAATCTCTCAGAACAAGCTCAAAAACCAAGGATTAAGCAGAATCAGGAAACAGTGCAGTAAGGACGCATAAAGTTGGAATCAGCTGAATCTCATTCAAGGTAAGATGGGGAGAACATGGCAGTTTCCCAGGAATGTAGAATTTGACTCTTTGAGTGCCAGAGAGGTATCCAATGCATTGTGTTTGATAACTCTCTGACACTGAAGGGATTTTATTTGACACCAATCTATCTATATATATTTATTAAACTGTGTAGTTTGATAGAACATTATCTCTAAGTTGATGAGTATAAATCATTTTTAAAGGTCAATTGATCAAGATCCACAATTTTAGGATTTTTTTTTTTAATGAAGGCATTTTTACCAGGAAGGATATACTGAAATTGTCTCTGGTTTTCATGTTTCTCCTGATTACTTATTTTATCTGTCTCAGAAGGGTGAAAGGCTAAGTTGACCTTGGTGGGACTAGAACCTGCAACCTTGAGGTTTGAACAAAGACTACAGCTGGTGCATTAGCTATCACACCGGGAATTAGATAAAATGAGTGTGAACAATACTGACTAAAATGAGTATCTATCAGGTTCATTAAAAAAAATGTTTTAAACCATTAGATGCATCTCAGTGTACTGGAAACATGCCTAGCATCCAAGGTGTTAAAATAAATGGTTAGTACATTTTATCATAGACTCACTGATAAGTTTAGAATTGTACTTTACACATTGTAACATATTTCATTTATCATACATTTATTTTATAAATTCGGTAATGCACTTTGATATATATGCCTGCTATTATTCTTTATGCTTTAATTTAACCCTTTGAGTGCCAGAGGGTAAGCAACATATTGTTTTGCAATGCGTTGCTTACCCCTCTGGCACTCAAAGGGTTAAAAGTAACGTTAAACAAGACATAGGAACAAAACTAATTTCAATGATCATGTGGTAAGTTCACCCTTTCTCTTTCTGATGTATTCACACCTGTCAACTAAGGTGACTATATATTAATTTAAATCAGGGGCACATAAAAACACACACTTCAAGGTTCCACTGATTCTTTCAGTTGTGAATGAAATTTTCAAAGACTCCCTGATTTAAAGGGATATATGAACACCATGCTGTCAACCCATCTTAAATGGCTTCCTCATTCATTAAGTGGTATATAATTATCCAGAGTAGTGCTAATAATTAAATATGAGAATGTATTCCAAGCAATGCACTCCCTAATGCAAAAGTAATCAATTATTGGAGCTCTAACTACTGAGGACTACAACTCCCATCATCCCAACCATCTGCAAGCTACAATGTTTATTAAGTATGCATCATTCAGGGCTGTACTGGAATAATCAAGCAGCTCTGCAGTTTTTTTAAATTCATTTTAACTATTTCAGGGCTTAGTTGCTCACCTTAGCAGTAACAAGAAACGCATGACTGCAAATTGTATTAACCCCTGAGATGAATGAGGACTCCTAGATGTAGCAAACCAATGAACAGGTGACATCCCTAGCATTCAAGGGGTTAAAGGATGATGTAGAGAAGTTTAAAAAAATCTAATATACATATAGATCAGGAGAGTAACCTTGTGGCTCTTCACCAGTTGTTGGACTACAGTGTTGTCATTCTTAATGTGACCAGAGCTCCATATGCATGACAGTTATGAAAAACACACATTGCAGGGATACACCGGTTCCTGCTCAGTCCTCCAGATTGACATTTTCATAAGCGATGTAAGAGCTACAGATTGACCACCATGAATGTAAATGAAAGCATAATACAGATTGATCTGTGTAGATATTCCTCCTGTTGGGAGATAATTATCAGTAACAGACATCTAATCCCAAGTTTAGACATGTTAGGATGTATTATATATCAACCAGAGCAGGGTATACGGCCGTTGGCTCTCCAACACTTGGGGTCCTGCAATGTACAGTATAAGCACATGCTGCCTGCAGTGCTACAGCTAGTAGAGAAAAAAATCACTGCAGCATTTTAAAGGTGACACAGAATTTGATGAAAAAATAAATTGTCTTCTTTAGGGGAGGAGTTACAGGTGTACTGGTCTTTTTAAATGAAGTAATCTTTATCTGATAAGCTACATACAGCGACTTTCATGGGGATCCTTGTTTACTTAACACAGAAAATTATAGTAAATAAGAGAGAAAAACCATGGATGATGTACTGCTACATCTATATCTAAATTAGTTTATGTAATGAGCTGCAAAATATTTCCAAATTTTATGACTTTTCTGTGGATTTTCAAAGTTAAGAGGATATAAAAGTTTTGAGTTTGAATTAGCGCATTTCCATGTGAAATGCGTCTTTTGAATAGGGTTTATAAAGAGATCTTAAGGTTTGAATAGTACTCCTTCACTGCCAGGGTACAGAGACTTACTGCAGAGGGCTGATTTTGACCAGAATGCTTCTGTAATGAAAAGCATTTATGAAAATGTCATTCTACCGGACTGTAGAGTAAGCTGACCAGACTGCATTTAATTCATGACTCATATGAAAGTGCACACTGCTGGGATGCTTTGATTTCAGTGCAGACCTGAAATAAGCATACTTTATATCTATCCACAGTAAATGGAGAGGTCTTGCCAGCTTAATGTAGCAAGCGTTTTTCATAAGTTGAAAAAAAGATCTGGTAACATTCATTAATTAAAACACTTAACTAAAATTGAAGTAAATTGGGTTTGTGTGTATATATATATATATATTTACATGTCATTATATATTCAGATCAGAATGTTACACTTCCTATAAAGTCTGTGAAAGTCTAGATTTTGCATTTCGGTTGTCAAAGTTGAAATGATAGGTCATGCAGGTTATATATCTTAGGTGATGCCCCCCCCCCCCCATAGTAGGGAAATATATTATAACTGTTGTTTTTCCAATTTATATAGATTGAGTCCTTAGCCTCTTCAATGCCTATAACATAACGTATTGGAGACCTCTCTAAAAGTCAGGGGTTTAAATTACCCATTTATAGAAGGGATGAACATCTTCTCTACAATTGAGTTGATTTGCCCTATAATTGATCAGTTTATTTGTACATATGACCCACAGCATTCTCCTATACATTCTGTTGGTCAGACCTCACCTTTACACACAGGAAATATACATTTTTCAGGACTGCACTAAAATTAAAGCAGCTCTGCACTGTGCTGTTTTTCTATGTGCCCCAGATAAAGGTAGGTCTGGTCATCCTACTATATACACCCAATCTTTAATTGTAAGAAAAGGATAAGAAAAAAGTTAAGTGCTTTTGTGTGCAGTAGTAACTCTGTGAGTGCCATGTTAGAATGGTTTCTCACCCCTGTGACACCCAAGGTTGAGTTCCAAAGGGGTATCCAATGCATTGCTTTACAATGTCTTGGCTACCTCTGTGACATTCAAAGGATTAAAGACTTGCAGATACCCTGTGCCGTAAGTTTGACCTCATTTGGCAGACTGGAAAATGAATTCACTGAACTCCAATAAAGGACATCAGTACTTCACCCTTCATTGCTGTCTGTTAACATGATTTGCAAGTAGCATGTGATTGGTCCTGAAGCTGGTATTAGGCTGGGCCAATGTTGTGCAACAAGCAGACTTCTCCTGCAGCCCCCAGTCTGTTTTCAAATGTAGTAGAAAGAAGAGATAGCATTATTCTGCCACATTACATACCCTATCTCATCCACCAAAATGTACATATCCTTTATTTCAGAATATATTTCCTGCACACTCAAACTTTCATTGTGCTTTGTTTCACAATGCATTGGAGACCTCTCTGGCATCCAGGGGTAATCTATGTTTTTCAGCCTCTGTTGAGAATTTTAAACTATAATGTGTGACACTTTGGCAGACTGAAGTCCCACCTATCAAGCCCCTGGGGTGAAAGAACAAATAGAATATCTTGCTTAATGAGGTGCTGGAATAGATTTCCTAGCACTTGGCCACTATAATGCAAATTTACTAAGTTCCTTAAAGGGATAGTAATACTTAATAATTATTAATCCCTATATTAAAGTCATATTATAAAGAAATGTATTGCCCCCAGTGTCATCTCTCAAACCTTTATGGTTTGAGAGATAATCGCCCCTAAAGTTCCCCCTCCCTCCCCCTTGCCCGAAGTCAGCGTTGTAACTGACTAAAGGGAAATCCGGTCTTACGATCATCAGGCTGCTCTGAAGCAGAGCCAAGATTGCGTTAATAAAAAAATATATATGTCACTAAAATGGTCTTCTACGTGTGCTTGCAAACCAAGCACACGTAGAAGACCATTTCAATGAAAGATTTATTTTTTATTAACGCAATCACGGATGGGCTGCAGAGCCACCTGACGGTCGTACGACAGGTTTCCCTGCAGTCAGCTAGAATGCTGACTTCGGGAAAGGGGGCGGGAGAGGGGAACTTTAGGAGTGATTAACTCTCAAACCATAAAGGTTTGAGAGATGACACTGGGGGCAATTTCTTTTTAATATGACTTCAATACAGGGGTTAGTAATTATTAAGTGTTACTATGAATGTGGGCATTCTCTTCCTCTACGCTAGTTTAACCCTGGGAGAGCCACTCTGGCATTCAAAGGGATAATGCTATGTACTAAACAAGGCATGGAGGAAAGGATGTAACTTTAAGAGGATAGTAATACTTAAAATGTAAAAAAAAGGTAAAACAAGGGTACTCCCACTGCTGAAAGGTGTTTTATTCAAAATTTATTACAGCTCAAAGTTGAATTTTGTAGGTGCAGTATCACAGTGGCCTGAATTTTGTACAGTGGCGCTGTTGCTACACCATCCTATGGAGGTTTATGGTCCCAGGACCAGAGCTGTCCATAGGATGGTGTAGCAACAGCACCACTGTACAATTTCAGGCCACTATGATAGTGCATCTAAAAAATTCAACTTTGAGCTGTAATAACTTTTGAATAAAACACCTTTCAGCAGTGGGAGTTCCCTTGTTTTACTCAGGGGGATAATCCCTACAACATATTTTTTTTTTTTACATTTTAAGTATTACTATTCTTTTAAACCATTTCCCTGTGCATGTTATAGGGCAGGTGTAAGGGACTTGCTGGCATTAAAGCTCTTATGACAGAGGTGAGTACTAAAGAGATTATACATTATAGTGGATACTGAAGGTGTATTTGTACATTCATCCTGCCATACTTTTCTAAGGAAAAGACAGACATTTTATGCTTCCAAGCTGCTGTAATAACAGAACATTATAATACTACATAAATCTTTCCATGTAAACATATACATTTATATAGAATTCTGTAATAATTAATTTATAAATGTGATTTATACATTTTTCAGAAAATATACTTCAATGTGGAAAAACAAGCAACAAAATAATATAAGGAGAAATATATATATATATATATATATATATATATATATATATATACTTTTTTTTAATTAAAATTGATGCATAGAATTAAAATTAATGCATAGACGGGTCTGTTTTGTATTTCAATATAGTGTTATCAAATAAAAAGAGTTCTAATTGCAAAAAATAATAAAAAGTGACTGTGATTATGCTCAGTTTTTTTTATTATTTTTTTTGTTTGATTAATTATGATTAATTCTAGAATGTGCAAAAGTTTCAGTGCAATATCTCTGTTGTGGTATATTTACAGTTCAAACATGTGTTGTAACTTTAAAAGAGCTAAGTTTATGTGAATCATCATTACCCAGTACAATGTAAGGACATTACAATTATAGGAATTAATGACACTGAATGAAGTTAAATCTTTAAGTATGACACTGGACACGGTACCTTCAGATATGAATTAACCCCTTGAGGACCACATGGGTGGACAAACCCTTGCATTTCATGGGGTTTTACACCCCTCTGGTCCTCAAGGGGTTAATAGCACACTAACTGTTGTATATGCTTGTTTAAAAATAATTTTGACAAACTCACTTGTTAGCACAGTGCAGCACTTTATGCTAATTAATTAAAGTTTCAAATCAATGTTACACACAGTATGCTATAAATGAAGCTAGGAGAACACACACAATGGGTCATTTCTAAATGCACAATATGCAATGAGTTTGGCCTTTAACATAACTAATTAACATAATGTGCTAAACATTAAATAAAGTACCACACTATGCAAGTTAATTACTCAAAACTGATCTATTGGACATAAAAATGGTAATTTCAACATATATGCAGAATTATCTGTAAAACAAATAAACCTTTTGAGTGCCAAAGAGGTTTGCATTACATTTCAAAGCAATATGTTGAACACATCTCTAGCAAACAAAGGGTTACATTTGTTTTAGGATGAGAGGTCTACTGTAAGATTTATAGCAATTCCCTTAATCCTGTACAATATTTAAACATAGTACCACATCAAGAAAATCATTTTTTGAAATATTCTATTTAAAGTTTTAAGTTTAAAATTCATGTTTGCCTCATGTTTTTCCTGCTTTCATCTATATAAATTCAATCTGTAAAGTACATTTACAGATCCTTGCTAATTTATCTTTTTCATCCACACATATTGTTTATATTATAGAATCAAATAACTGACTCAGGGCTGGATTCTATTGCAGGTGCTAATTTTATCTCTGCTCTTATCTATAGGAAAATGTATGATAAAATGGGTGGAAACATTTATAACCTGCAATAGAATCCAGCCCTCAGAATTAACAGAGTGATACCAATAAAAAAAATATACTGAAAAAATTCTGGAAAAAAAAAATAGTAACTATTAATAACTAAGGAGCTATAATCTCTTTAGAGAATGCGGCATAATCACATAAAATAAACAGGTGAACCCCACATTTTAAACACAAATTAATTTTGATCAATACTTGCAAGATTAATTGATAGGCATATCATATTACTGATAAAATAATTCTAGAGCAAACTATTTTGTAGTAACCAGTAGCTAAAATGTCTTTCTCAACCAAAAACAAAAAAATAAAGATTAAAAAGGTGTCTTGACAGCACAAATACTATTTTAAAATAGGTAGATATCATAAGGTAGTAGTAAATTTTTTTCAGAATTATTCATCCTGTTTTTAATTTTGAATTTAAGGAAACAAAATTAATTTCTGAATTTGCTTATTGTGCTATTAAAAATACTTCTTCATAATCTGGAGTAAATAATAGTTATCACTGAGGCAGCTAAACAGACTGTTTTAAAGGGATAGTATTACTTCAAAATTACTATCCCTCATATTGTAGCCCTTAATAAACTGAGTTAAATGACACCAGCGGCATCTCTCAAACCTTTATGGTTTAAGAGATAGCCACTTTCAAAGTTTCCTCTCCCCTGCTGTCAGAGTTCTGCTGCCAGCAGGAGAATCCGGTCTCTGAATCAAGAGGAGGCTCTTCAGCAGAGCCGATATTTCGTTATGGAAGGAAAAATGATTCATTGAAACAGTCTTCTACGCATGCTTGGTAACCAAGCACACATATAAGACTGTTTAAGAGCCTCCGCCTGTCCCGGGACCGGATTCCCCTGCTGGCAGCAGAACGCTGACAGCAGGGGAGAGGAAACTTTGAAAGCGGCTATCTCTTAAACCATAAAGGTTTGAGAGATGCCGCTGGTGTCATTTAACTCCGTTTATTAAGGGCTACAATATGAAGGATAGTAATTTTTAAGTAATACTATCCCTTTAATACCAGGAAATGAAAGCAAACTGATTCACAGAATTTTGAGGAATTGAGTACATGGTATAATAAATGTATTATGAAACTTTGCATTATGATTGCTAACATGTTACAAAATCACTAATTCCCATAAGTGTTTGTAATTAATCCCATGGTTCAAACTAACAAAAATACCGTAAAGAATAAATCATCTTTTGTTTGATTATTCATTCTTATACATTTTTAACATAGCCGTATTCAGTTATAAATTTTTTATTGAGTATTTAATTCAAGAATTTCCAAGTGCAGTCGGAGACAAGAGATTTTGTACTATGTTTAAACAAACCAAGCAGTACACTATGTTTAAACGAAGCAAGTGGTCCGATTGTTTAAAGTTCCTTCTAGTTGAATATAACGAGCTTTATGGATAGAATACATTAACTAATGATTACGTTGCTTTTAAGGAGTTTGTATATCAGCTTAATAAAGCAGAACAGTGCAAATATATCCTTAGTTTATGGGAAATAATTATAATATCTGTTTCATTTACTACAATGATAATGTAACTGAATCAGAGCTGCTTATAAAACACACACTGCAGGGTTGCACTGATTAGTGTGCAATGCCGTAGAACTGGGTTTTCGTAAGTATCCCTGATTTAAAGTAATATACCATCACCTAAATGATTATCACACAACTTAGCAGGTGTTTAAAGCACTACAGGTCCCAGAAAGTTTTAAGAGTCTTATTCAGTATGCTAAAAAGATACAATATTGGAACAAATGAACTATACTTTAGGGGAAAAATGAAAATTCACAAATTCACATTAATTTAAATTGGTATTTTAATCCACTTGAATGCTATACATGTATTGAGTGCATTGTAAATCATCCTCCTCAGTATGGTATATAGTCATCTTTGCTTCCAAGGGGTTAAAGATCCATTTTAATAATTGGGGAATTTTCATTTGCCCCCTATGGTACAGATGGTTTGCTCCTGAATGGCACCTCTTCAGCCTGCTGTATACGTCCCTAAAGAAAGAAATTAGGTGCCATTCTGGAGCAAACCAAAAGCACCACAGGGAAAAAAATAAACAAGCCCCTAATTCCTACTGAGTTAATGAGACTTTTAAATCTTTGAATGCTAGGTCTCCAATGCACTGCAAAAGCAAATTGTTGGAGACCTCTCTAGCATTCAAACATGCTGAATGCTCCTTTTAAATCAATGGGAATTTTATTTTTTCCCCATGACACAATTGGTTGTTCTAAAATTGTACCTCTTTAGCTTATTGAATACAACCCAAAATGTGTTGTATGTTATACGATATATGTTATGTTATGTGTTTGTTATATGTTATGTTTTGTTATACATTTCTTATATTTTGTGGTAAGTTTTTTATATGTTTTGTTATATGTTAATTTGTGTTAGCTTTGGGGGATCATCTAAGCAATAGAAACATCAGGACAGTTCATTACATCATATGACATGAAAATATTGCAAACTCCAGATTTCAAAGAGTGTTTCTACAATGTACAGAATTTCTAATCAGAAGACATGACATGCAAATTATGTTAAAATAAATGTAAATTCTCAAAATTTAAGATGTCCTAGAATGAAACCTCTAGTTTTCCCTGAGGTAAGACCAGTGTTGCCTCGAGGGGGAGCAACCCAGCAATAAAAGTGTTAAACAGGATTGTTAATGCAGGCCAGCACTGGAATAACAGATGCAGCCTGCAGCGTTACCTAGTTTTAATTACTCTTTTAACTCTTTCATAGCTTGGTTCCTCACCTTTGAGCAGGGCTAGTAAACCCTGGTCCTCAAGAGCTACCAACTGTATTCTTTTAGAATATCCCTGTTTAGAACAGGTGAATCAATCAATCAATGACTCAATCACTTCAATCGATCCACCTGTACTGAAGCAGGAATATCCTGAAAACATGCACTGTTGGAAACTCTTGATGATGGGAGTTGGCTTCCCATGCCTTAGAGATGCCCGGACCCCCATTTTAAAACATAATAAACTGTAACAAAAAAAATAATTGATGTCCTGTCTCTCAAAAACATACAGAAATTATATACACTTCTAAAGTTCCCCCCTCCCTCCCCTTTCACAGACATCAGTGATCTAGCTGACAGCATGAGATTCAGGTTGTGCAACCCAATGGCGGCTCTTCAGCATAGCCGAATTAGCGCTATCTAGAATAAATACCTAAATAAATAAATATTGATTTTCAAAGGGCTTCTAATCCATAATCCATTGAATGGGGTTAAAAAGCTTATTTAATTCAACTACCATTTAAGGGGTATTATTTATTCCCTATGGTGCAATTTGCCCCGGGATTGTTCTACTTTTCTGTTTGAAGATCTGGCCCAGAGTAGGCAAAGCAAGGACTGAAGCAGAACTTTAAATGGAATTTGTCTACTTTCCCTTAACATTCCCTTGCATTAGAAATAGACTGATTAGAACTCACCATTAACCCTCTGAGTGCCGGAGGGGTGCGCAGCGCATTGCTCTGCAATGTGTTGCACACCACTCTGGCACTCAAAGAATTTACTATGGATGCATGCTTTGATTTCCATGCAGCTTTGAAATACTCATATTTCCTATGTGCCCTCAGTTAAAGTTGAGGTCTGGTCAGTTAAATTAGAAATCTCTGAAGCATTTAAAGGGATAGTATTGCTTATTTTAAACAAATTTTAGTATTGTACACATTAAAAATATTAATACAATGAGGTATGTCCCATCTCTCAAACCTGTATAATTTGTGAGCTCTAAGCATCTAAAGTCTCCCCCTCCTGCCCCTTTCATAGACGTCAGCGCTCTAGCTGACAGAAGCATATTCTGGTCCCGGGACTGGCCGGCGGCTCTTCCGCAAAGCCGAAATAGCATTTTATAGAAAGAAATACTTAATTGGATCGGTCTACAAAGTGTGCCTGGTTTGCTTCAATCTCTCAAACTATACAGGTTTGAGAGATGGGACATATTAATATTTTTAATGTCTACAATATTCAAATTTGTTTAAAACAAGCAGCACTATCCCTTTAAAGCTTAATGACTCATTAATATCTATATTTGCAATTATAATTTACAGGCATTATTATTCTTTTACATAGCGCCAACTTATTCTGCAGTCCTGTAAAAATATGGAATGCTTCACAAATTTGAGTGCCATCATCATTATGAATTCATTAATTAAATTCACAACTACAACCTATTAATAATATGTATTTTTTTTATTCAACTATTTTTTTTTTGCAACTGCAAACAAATCAAATATTTAGCTTTCTTACCTAACACGATTACCTCATGCGTGTCTGTTTTCAGGTCAGATAAGTACTCAGATTAGTAGCTTTGTATGTGTAATACTGGCCAGATTTCGCATTTGGCAGAGTAGGCAACTGCGCAGAACTCCTTGTTGTGACGGGAGCTTCAGTTGTGCTGGCCACACCCACACTTTCAGTTGTGATCATTGCTAGCACAGTTCCAGTGCCTTTGTACATTCGGATGCTTTTTGGAGGTCAGTTTACATACCCCCCTCAAAGGCCATTATTTCACCCCTTGGATGCTAGAGAAGATAAAAACGTTTGTGTTTGCATGTTATTGGATGTATGTATTTTCTGTGCAAGGGATAGGTATGGGGTGTGGTGATTTTTGTGGTTACTGTCACATTTGTCTACGGACTGCAGAAATGTAAATCTGTCCACATGTATAACTTTAGGAAGGTAACAATTTGCAGTTCAACAGTAGTTCATTGCAAAAAATATACCATATATATTTCCAATTTATATATAGGTGACTATTTACTATTAAAATACACTTTGATGGTAATTATTAAACATAGGAATCAAATACACATCAAGGTCTATATTAACCCATTCAGTGCTGCCACAGGAATATATATGCAAATGTAACTCTTTGAGGACCAGAGAGGTGGTAATGCATTGTTGTATGAGTTGCATGTCCCTCTGGTCTTCAAGGTGGCAAAGAAGTAGTAAACTTTTTTTTATGGAAAAAGATGTTTCAAGCTTTTCCTGTTGATGAAACCAAGGATGATTCTACTGCGGGGAGATTTATTTTTATTGTAAAAGTTATTAATTGCAGCTCATTTTTTAATTAAACTGCAATCCTTGTCTATGACTCATGCACTCCCATGGAGCGTATTATAAAAACAAAATGGCTTTTTGGAGACTGGGTGGTTATGTTGTTAACATATTAATAAAAAAAAATTTGAGTGGCAAAACTGTTTTGAATGAAGCATCTGCCAAACATATGATTAGCTTTAGTTCACAGGAAAATCCCTATATATTTTTTTTCAAGAAAATGTTTATTGTTCCTTTTAGAAATGGAAAGGGAGATTTTCGAACACAAAAGGCAAAGGAAACATGGCAGGAAATAATTGACAGGTGAAAATAATGTATTAAATGCCCTTAAGTCTGTCATCTAACATGGATTTAAGTATGATACCAGCAGATGACAGAACTTATTTTGAAGTGAATGTACAAATAGAATTCTATGCTAAATCTGGCCCTGGAATTGGTTTCCCAGTCCCATGCCTGCCTAGTGCCACTTTACTAAGATAATTGCACAGAAAATTATCTATTTGATGGGACTGTAACCCTTTGTTTTGACTTTACATATTCTTCAAGTGCATAATATTTAAAGTTAAATTGCCTATACTTCTTTTTTCATCTTCACCTATTTTTTTACACTTATCCCTGACAGAGAGCTTTCTGTAATTTTTTTAGTTTTGTTTTGTTTTCAGAAAGAATTCTGTGTGGGTCTGTGAAAGGATGCACAATGCAAAAATGTTAAAAATGATACAATGTAAAAAACAGTGAAACAATGTAGAAAAATCAGCCTCTACAACATACGGAAGACAGAAAAGTCCCTGCATTCAGAAATGCAACCAGGGACAAAAAAAATGTATAAAAAAATAAGCAGATATAAAAAAAAAGTGTAAGCAACTTGACTTTAGATATAAAGTGAAAATAAAATGTTACCCTTCCTTTAACTATGCTTGAACCAATAGTAGTGTCTGTGGGTACTTGTTCTTGTTCTCTACATAAGGGCTGTCAAAGTTCAGCCCTCAATGGCCTTCAACAGGCCAGGATGTAAGGATTACCCTGCCTAAGCACAGGTGAGTTCGTCAGTGGCTCATTCATTTTGACTTATTCACTTGTGGTTAATCAGGCAAATCATTACATCCTGGCCTGTTGGTGGCCCTTGAGAACTGAACTTGGACAGCCCTGCTCTACATTGTGTTTTATGCTATGTTCTAAACAAGGCATAGATGAAAGGGTATGATTTTAGGCCATTTTTCTGCTCATGCAATGTAGCAGACATAAAAGGCTCGCTAGAATTAAATCCCAACAAAGCAAAAAAAAAAAACAAAATATTCTTTAAGAAAGTCCACCAAAAACAGATGGTTTCCTTGAATATTGTGACCAACCCTAAAGAGTAGTAATATTACAAAATCAAAAACAAGTACCAAAAATTAAAAAGAGATAAACAATAAAACATATATATATATGTATAAATCAACAGTCTAAATCACAAGTCTTTTCCAATGTAGAAATCCTCAAATACTTTGAAGAGTCGAGCTATAATCGTTCCACGCTGCACACTTCCATGGGTAGGTACTACCATACTCAATATCGACAACTAGCAAAAAGAAAACAGAAACGTGTTGCAGAAGATCTCTCTAAGTGCAGTATGTGTGCTTCACGGTAATCCTTCACTAACACCAATCTTCAAAAGATTTACTCACATTTTCCAGAGGCTATAACTAAGCTCCCAGAGTTATAGCAGTCACTGTCTCTCACCCAGTATGGTGCTCTTCCATTCGATCCCAGCAACCAATCAGGTACGTTCAAGCTTTTGTGTGCTCCAATAACGGGTAAGCATGGGATTCACCGACCAGGTGCTGGGTCACACCATACCCAGCATCAACATCAGAGGAAGCCTACTTTATTTCAAGCCCTTTTGTGTTTAATGGGCAAAAAGCTATACAACAAAGCAAATGGCTGCTATTTCATATGTTTTTATTTCTGATGTTTGTTTTTATTGAGCAACTGTTCATATAATATTGCTATTACTTTTTATAATCAATCTTTTTTTAAAAAAAGTATTTCTCCATATGTGTGGAGTCACTGGCTCATTTATAGTTGTATAGCTTTGTGCCCATTAAACACAAAATTGCTTGGAATAAAGTAGGTTTCCTCCGATGCCGGGTGTGGTGTGACCCAACACCAGGTCGGTGGATCCCACATTTACCCATTATTAAAGCACAAAAAGCTTGAACATACCTGATTGGTTGCTGGGATTGAACGGAAGAGTACCATACTGGGGTGAGAGCCAGTGACTGCTATAACACTAGGAGGCGAGTTATAGCCTCGGGAAAAGGTAAGTAAATCTTTTGAAGATTGGTGTTGGTGTAGGATCACAGTGAAGCACACATACTGCACTTAGAGAGATCCTCTGCACCTCTTTTCTGTTTTCTTTTTGCTAGAATTAAAGTCCGAGTGAAAGCGGTCAGTGTTTGCACTGGTATACATTACAGTTATCTTATTCTCTACTGCATGTCCTGAAGAGTAGAACCTGGTTTTGGAGGATAACACCTGTAGAGCTGTGCTGGTTTAGTCATAAATTAACTCCAATTATACAAATTGGCCCTAGTCCTTCTAAATACATTATCCTCAGTGAGATTTAAACCCTTAGGGAACAATAGAGGCTCCCACACTGACATTTCTATATAAATGTTCTTTTTTTTTACTGCTGTAACCTGTTAGAAAGGTTTCAGGTTCAACAATGACCCTTTGTTTCTTTTTAAATATTTTGCAACATTCCAGACAGTAAGACATGCTGCTGGCAAGGCTCTGTATGGGTGCTGTTCCTTCAGAGTTGGAAGTGGAATAATACCTATTAGAAACACATTTGTTTTCTTTTTTGTTAACTTTATTGGGCAAATTTGATGTTTATATGAAACTGAAATATGGAATCCTGGGCATTATGTATAAAACTGGCGTAATGCATTTCTGAGGCGAAGCATAGGGGACTAACACCAATTCCACTTGATTTTAAATTGGAATTTACTATTCAAGAGTTTAACAAAACTAATTTATGGGGAATGTTTGCATCCCCTATGGTGCAGCTGGTTTAACCCTTCGAGTGCCAAAGGGGTACAAAACATATTGCTCTGCAATACTTTGAGTGCCCCTCTGACATTCAAAGTGTTAAATAAGAATGGCACCTCTCCCTAGAGGCCTTCTGTAAAAAAGGAGAGAAACAGGCTGTCTTACACCAACACATAGACACCACACCAGGCAAACACACTGTTCTGCATACTCTTATGTGTGCACATTATTTTTGTACTTTTTTTTTACATGTACTTTATTCCAGGGAGAACATGGCAAACCGGCAGGAGGTACTTGCAGCAAGGATATATGCTACACAAAAGTTCCTAGCTAGCTCCAGGCATTATTATACTAGCTGTTACAGTGGCTGTGCTTGAATAATGAATATGAAGGCTAGTCCAACATTTCTAGATTGCAGGCAGGTCCACCTTCTAAGTGCAGTGTATTGAAGCTTCTGCAACTCATAAGCTTAAAGATGAAAAAAGTTAACACTGCTTTCTCCTTGCTTGGCCATGTGCATATGTGAGACTGCATGTGTGTGTGTTGGAGAGAGAGTGTAAGTGTATGAGACTGTGTGTGTTTGTGTCACGGTCCCAACAAGAAATCACAGGACAATTACTGAAGGTAACATCAACTTTATTAAGGCAGGAAATATACAGAAATATCACAAGACAGTAAATCAATTTACAAGATGAAGAGCAGCATACAACGGAGCAAGAGATGACTACCAGGAATAGAAGCCTGCTACCGTGTGATACTCTAGATACCGTGTCCCAGCAAGGAACAGGAGTGTCTGCAATACCTCAGGTCCGCACCTGGGAGAAGCCAGACAGAGATAAGGATAACCAGAGTCCCAGGTCCGCACCTGGGGAAGCCGGCAACTAGGGAGGCAACAGAAAGGAGTCTGCCAGAGCCACATGCCTGCACCAGATTGGTTATCTACTCAAGGGAAAGTCATGCACAGAGTGGGTCGTCAGGCAAAGAAACAGGTTAGCACCAGGAAGGATGTCCACTGAAGCGCTGGTATGCTGGATACGCAGTGGACAGATCCCCAGGTCAAAACCAGAATGGATAATCAACAAACCAAAGGTCATACATGTAGCGGGTAGTCAGACAAAGCCAGGAGCAACACACAGAATGGTTAGTGTGCCAGAGGCGCAGGTCTGCACCAGAATGGATGTCCAACAAGCCAAGGGTCATACACGGAGTGGGTACTCGGACAGAGCCAAAAGTTAGCACCAGCTCAGTTAGTCAGACAAGCCAAATCATACACAAAGCTCAAACCACTAGAACTGCACTGGACATAAACGAAAGGGCAACTAAGCCCTGTGTCCAGGCAGTTTAAATAGGAGATGAAGCAGGAAGAGGAGGAGCAGACAACAGGTGACTGTCCCTTTAAATGGAGCGCACGTCCATGCTTTTGGATGTGCTCCAAAAATGACATCACCCGCTGCTGGAGCCCCGCAACAGAGGAGGCTGAGCCGCGTAACCAGAGGGAATAGGGCCTCAACGGAGGCACAGAGAGCAGGGGACCATGCGGCTGGAGCTGCCAAGGGCAAATGCAGTTGGCTCGAGCAGCCGCCACGACGGGTATGTGACAGTTTGTGAGACCAAGTGTGTGTGAAAGTTTTTGAAACTGAGTGGTATGTACATTTGACTGTGTATATGCTTGTGGGTGAAACTGTACATGTTTCCTTGAGTTAATGTCTGTTTGTAAGTTTCTATCTTTGTACGAGAATGAATGTGTGTGTTGTGTGGGCAAATATGTGTCTGTTTGTGAGAATAAGTGTGTGTCTGACTGTGCAATAGTGAATTTGATTGTATGTGAGATATGTGTGTGTTTTGAGTGGTTGTCTGTGTGTGAGTCTGTGAATGTGACACAATATAATTCATCATAATACTTTTCCCCCAAAAAGTTCACATCTAATAAACCTATAAAAAGATGCAATACAACTAGGAATAGTTAGTCACTGAAATCCAGTTTATAAAATATAAAACTGTGTGTGAAAAAGTGAGTGTGTATCTGTATGCAAAAGTGCATGTGTGTATGAGAGTGTGTTTTTATGGGCTGATGTCTGTATGAGAGATCATGGGGGTTATGCACTAAGGTGTGATAAAGAGGTGATAAAGTGGAGATGACTTCTCCAGTGTCATAAACTATCCAAGTCCTATATTATTCTATGGAGTCTATGCACAAAGATGTGCACTATAGTGATCTTAGTGCAGAGGTTCCTTAGAATAACATAAGGTGGAATGCAAGAAAGTTTAGCATTCACTTTTTTTGAAAGCCATATATTTATGTGTTATTTATGATTGCTCAGCAATGATGCTGAATAGTACATGCTCCTAAATTAACGGCAAAGTTGGCACATGTGCCTAAATTAAATGTAAAGTGTGTTAATTGCTTTGCTGAATTAGGTGTAAATCTCTAATCCTCTCACAAAATGGCAGACATTTTAGTCACGCACACTTTTTGAAATGTATTGGCAAAAAAAAGCACAAACGTTCGCTAATTCTGAAAAAACATGTGCAATTCAACAACATTTTGGTGCTAATCATTTTGCCATCAATAGTACACTGTAAATAGTGATTGTGCATGTTTCTTGCATTCCGCCCATAGATCTTGGAGAGTTTATCACACTGGAGAAATCATCTCCACTTTACCACCGTCTTATCAACTTTGTCACACCTTAGTGCATAACCTTATTGTCTCTGTAAGAGAAAGTGAATGTATGTTTGTGTGTGTCTGGGTGGGGCAGGTGTCTGTGTGAAAATACATGTCTGTGTTCTAATATCAGTGTGACCCTTTTTGAGTTACATGATGGGATTTTACAGATTATATATATGTTGCACTTTATGAAAATGCTTACAATTCTAAGGGTACTTGCTGCGAAAAGGTTGAGAAACATTGCATTATTGGAGAAATAAAAATACCCTTTGAGTGCCAGAGTGGTACGCAACCTGTTGTTTTACAATGAGCTGCATACCTGTCTGGCACTCCGTGGGTTAATTTAACCCCTTAATTGGAAGATGGGTCTCCAACACACTAAAAGCATTGATGGGGATAAAAGCCCCATTTAAATCAATGAAGAATTTGAGAATATTTGTTTCCTCTTTAATGCAATCAGTTTACTCCAAAGTTACTCACGTGGGGAGATGCACTAAGAGGTGATTATGTAGAGATGACTCCTCCAGTGATATCACTTCTGCATTTCCTATGTCATTTTATGGAACCTATGTACTAAGATCAATTCCACTTGAGAAATGTTAGTGCATATGCTCCATAGAATAACATAGGAACTGTAAAAGTGATATGTTCTCTATGTAAAAGATCCAGGCACCAGTGCAATGAGATAAATATTTTAGTTATGTATACATCGTAGAGGAAAAAAGAGAACAAAAGCAAATCAAGAAAGAATATAGCTGTCTTTTGGGGAAAGCCCCTGCTCTTTTGGTAAGCTAGCTACTGCCAAGAGCACAGACTAATTAGTACATTCCATTACACAATGCCATTAGGACACAACTTCTACGTGAACAAGCACATAACTCTTTGAGTTCCAGAGGGGTGTCCAACGCATTAAAAAAAGATTGGAAAAGGGTAAGGACACTTCAGTGCTGGGATAAGGAAAAGTAAGAATCTTGCACTGATTTGCACGACACCTACTTAGTAAATAGGAAACATCTTGGTACTTTTATATACTCCCTTGTAGCAAGCAGAGAAAGTGGCCATTTTGTTGCACAAATGTTTTGTACATAGGAGTTAGACAATTTCAGATTAAACAGAAGTTCTTTTTAAGTATTTTGCAATACACTCTATTAGTACATTATTATTATTGCCTTCAAGCAGTGCCCTGTTTTTGCTTAGTGATTTTACCTTTCTCTGACTACTGTAATCTTTCTCAGTATTGGATTGCAACAGCTTAACCAATGATTGGTAATCAAACTACTAGGTTTTACTGCGCTAGTCAATAAACATGGGTGTTCACGGGGGGGGCAGGATGGGACACTTGCCTCCTTCCTACACTTGCTTCCCACTGGATAAACATAGGGGCTGGGTGGGCTGCCTTGGGGCTTATTATGGCATTGCAACCTCCGAAAATATTTCTGTGGACGCCCATGTCAATAAACGTATTAATATTAATTTCTAATAATGAAACACAGGAATGGGGATAAGAATTTATGTACATGAACTACATATAAGATTGAAATTTAATTTAAGCCTAATTAAATGTATCTATTTAAACTTCCTGTAACTTCTGTTTTCTTTAATTTACATAGTTACATTGTAATTTAGGTCTAAAAAAGACTTGCTTCCATCAAGTTCAACCCTTTTTCTATTCCTGTTTACCGATACAAAAGATCAATTTACAAACAGGTTAATAGCTTTAAAGATATTTGATTTAGTAGTTTGAGAATCTAATTTCAATAAAGCTTTGTTCACTGACCTGGTCTAATAAAGAATAATGCATAATTAATTATTCATGTCATGAAAATATCATAGGAGGAGAATAATGAAGGCCGGAAATGCTTAGCCTCCCAAAAAGTCACTAGCAACGAACAGATTATCAGGGAAGAAGTCATTCTATATAACAAATTATTATTATCCTCCCCAAACACAAAACCCACACTACTTCCGTGCTCTCCACTTTCTTAGCCAGCTAGGTGGTATAAATTAAAGGGACAGTAATGTCCCAGAAAAAATATTTAGCATTTTGTTGAGCTTAAAAAGTTGAATTGAATGCAAAAAAAACCCTATCTCTCAAACCAGTATGGTTTGAGAGATATATGCATTCAAAGTTCCCCCCGCCCTCCCCTTTCCCTGACATCAGCGCTGTGCTGACAGCAGGGGAATCCTGTCCGGGGACCAACTGGTGGCTCTGCAGCAGAGCCACAATTGCATTATTTAAAAAGAATGACTTAATTGGAAAGGTCTACAAAGTGTGTCTGGTTTGCAAGCACACTTTGTAGCCATTCCAATGAAGTAATTTGTTTTAAATTACACAATTGCGGCTGTGCTGAAGAGCCTCCTCATGTTGGCCAACATGGATCTCCACAGTGGTTTGAGAGATAGGGTTTTCTGCATTCAATTCAACTTTTTAAGCTCTACAAAATGCTAAATATTTTTCTGGGACATTACTGTCCTTTTAATGGGGGGTAATCCTGCAAAACATTCCGAGATCTAAGTTACTACTGAGGGGAGGATTTGTAGAAGTGAGGGGCCCTCTTCAATATCCATATCTTTAGATTCCCCTGCTAATTAATACAATGCAGTGAGTTCCTTCTCTTTATAAGCTAATCTTGATATTGGGAAGGCAAGTGACTTGCCTAAACTGACAAAAAGCTGATATGCTAACCAAATCAGAGGGACGATTCACTAAGCGGTGATAAAGAAGTGATAATGTGGAGATGACTTCTCCAGTGATATCACTTCTCCAGTTCCTATGTTATTCTATGAAGCCTATTCACTAAGATCTCCAAAGCTGAAGAAATCTTAGTGCATAGGCTCCAAAGAATAGGAACTGGAGAAGTGATAAACTGGAGAAGTCACTATTGCTTTATCACCTCTTTATCACTGCGTAGTGAATCTCCCCCCAGGCTTCACTGCTACAGGATCAAGGTCATCCAACTGAGCTATTCCCTTTCCATATAAAGTAATATGTTTTCCTGCAGGTGACATTTCATGATAAAGCTGGATGACACCTTAACATGCAGTGTATTTAACATTAGATGATATGCTCACAGAAGTAATCTGCAGGATAAGCCTATCATTGGCTTTCATGTATTGCTCCTCCTATTGAGTTCCATTGTGAACCTGCATACCAAAAATGGCAGAAAAGCTGAAAGAGGTACTATTGTTATGTGGACTGTATTCAGGGCATTTTAAGAGGGTATTCAGGAATACTCAGTATCGACACCCCTCCCTCCCCCCACAAAAATAAAAAAAATATGTTATAATGTATCATCAACTTACTTTTCCAATAAAACAGTCTGAAATACATCAATATGACACATAAAATCAGCAGGTTGTTAGAGCAGTTTTCAATGTATGGCTCTGCAATGTAGCTGAGACCCGTCAAGGGTTAAATTGTACAGAAAATTCAGTCCAATGCCCTTGGTCATGTTTTACATAGTCTTTGTTGATTTACAGAAATAGGGAAAAGAGTTCATGTGGTCTGTTCACCTCACCCTGAGTCATTATTTTACGGTAAGCACAAACTCAGGAAATTGTTAGATACAAAAATTGAGGGTGACTGTTAATGCTTTTATACATTTTGTCTTCAGGAAATGGTTCACAAATTAATGAGTATTCTAGGAAGGCATTTTTAGTCTACTCTTTTGCAGTTCCAGGTGGAACCTTTTTCTGAGTCTAATTCAGAGTGCTGTTCTCTTATTTCTAAGATGATGCATTTGACCCTCTGATTACCATAGCGATGTCCAGTCTCCACTGTGTTGTGGAGCAATTAAATGGACTCCTTTTTTGTCAATCAAGAGTTAGAGTAGCAACAAATAGGTACACAAATGTTGTAACATTTTATTGTCCCTTTAAGAATCTTCTTCAAAATTAGAAGAGGATAGCATTTTGTATACGCCCATCCCCCGGTAATGTGCCTTTAATATATTCCTCCAAAATTAGTAGAGGGCAGCATCTTGTATAAAACCCCCATCACTGTCCCTTTAAGAAATGTATTCAAAATTAGAGGAGGGCAGTATTTTGTACTGCACCTCTTTAACTTACTGAATATGGCTCTTAGTGACATCTGTTTTCATCATACCTGGGAACTTTCAATCCCCAGCTCCCAGAGTATCAAGGAGGGGAGGGGATGAAAGTGTCATAATGTGCATAGTGCTTAATTAGGGTGGGCGGGATTAGGAAGTGAAAAGGCATGGTTTGTCAAATAAGTGGACGAACAGGCATGGGAGTGGGAGGGGTTACTAGGAAAATCATTGAGCTAAAGAATTGTCTTAGAATCAGCATCTGTCCATGGAGAGTCAATAATTAAGTCTGAAAACTGGAATTTCCAGGGTATTACTTTTTTATGATTTTGAGTGCCATGCAAGATATTTAACCCTTTGAGTATCAGAGGGGTATGGAATGCATTACAAAGCGATGTATTGTGCACCCCTCTGGCACTCAAAGGGTTAATTGTCATCCTTTGCTGTTTTATGCTGAGTAATGTTCAAAAAGTTACAGTTACTCAAGCTTTAGTACATCTGTGTGTCCTTAAAAGGAAGTTTCAGTAAGCTGTGTGTTAAACACGATATTGTTTTAAACAGTAAAGTGATCACTTGCACAGAGAGAGGATCCCAATGTTGCATTAAGTCTATGTGTCCTCTCCTCCATATTTTTGTTAGCTGGAAAACTTCCTTTGCTCTAGTTTTTATTATATTTTTCAGCTTTATTATGCCTCGTTAAGGCTGAAATATGTCCTATCTGTTTCTCAGTATCTCTGTTTTAGTTGGACAAGCAACAAAGTCTTGACACATTGTAAACTGTGGGTGAAAGCCATAAATAAGTCTGCTTCATAGGCAGGAGATATAATCTAGCGTAAACTATGCAGAGACATAATGTAGATATTACATGACTCAGGAGGCCAAACCATGACTAGACTTGTAATATAAGTTGTTTACATTCAATATCCACAGTGACTGGGGAATAGAATAGCCAGACCAAAAAAATGATATTATTACTTGTTCGGAAAGCAAAAGCTGATATATTGCAGCATTGTGCTTGAAATGTTCTCAGACATAACAGCATAATTAATATTGAGACAAATAGAGAAAATCTCTTTAATTTCAAATAAATACTTAGGGTTATTTTTGTCAAGCCAAAGAGGTACAATTTTGAGGTAAACCAACTGTACCACAGGGGGTCAAATGGAACCTTCGCAAAATCAGTGCTTAACCCTTTGAATGCCAGAGAGGTATGCAATGCATTGATACGCAATGCACTGCATACCCCTCTGGCACTTAAAGGGTTAAAATGGAGCTTTTTAAACTCTCCAATGGTAGCGAGATCTCTTAACTTCTTCCCGACAATGGGCGTACATGTACGTCCTGCAAAAACTGTCACTTAGTGACAGAGGACGTACATGTAGGTCCCGGAAGTCCAGGTTCCCACGCTGTTGCACGCCGTTCAGGGATTCCAGAATAATTTAAAAAATAAATAAATTCTTAGCCGGGTGTTAAGTGACGGCTGTGTGTGTACACGGCCGGTCACTAAGGGGTTAAGTATTGCTTCTCTAGCATTCAAATAGTTAAATGCCTAATTTAAGTAATTAGCAATTTTCATTACTCCCCAAAGGTGAATTTCTTTGCCACAGAATTTCTGCTCTTTTTCTTATGAAGTAAGGCCCTTCTAAAAGGTAACTTTACCATAGAAATAAGTGGCCCTTAAAGGGATAGTAATACTTAAAATGTAAAAAAAAATGTTGTAGGGTTTATCCCCCTGAGTAAAACAAGAGTACTCCCACTGTTGAAAGATTTTTCATTCAAAAGTTATTAATTTTCAAAGTTGAATTTTTTAGGTGCAATATCACAGTGGCCTGAAATTGTACAGTGGCGCTGCTGCTACATGATCCTATGGACAGCTCTGGTCCCGGGACCATAAATCTCCATTGGATGGTGTAGCAACAGCGCCACTGTACAATTTCAGGCCACTGTGATATTGCACCTAAAAAATTCAACTTTGAAAATTAATAACTTTTGAATGAAACACCGTTCAGCAGTGGGAGTACTCTTGTTTTACTCAGGGGGATAAACCCTACAACATACTTTTTTTTACATTTTAAGTATTACTATCCCTTTAATTTATGCAACAGTTTAATCTACCTAAGTATGTGGCCTCCACACAGCAGTCAGGTAATATTTCTATCAGATTTATTTTGTGCATTGTATCAATAGTTTTCTTTATATGATTATCTCTATTGAAGTCTGCCTTTAGGTCACAACTCCTCAAATCAAACAATGGTCTTCAATAGACCTGACTGAGTATTGGGGGTCACTAATCTTTATCAGATGATAAACTAAAACAATTAGCAATAGACTATATGTGATACCAAATTAAATAATAAAAAGTATATAGACATAATTGACTGTTGATTGATGGACTTTTATCTGTTAAATACATTAAGAGCCAAGCCACTAGGTTTTAGGTAATATTTCCCCTTTAATTAAAATGGAAAAAAAGTTGTGATCAGTGTTCTGGATTTGTATTATAGTACCTAAAGCTCAGGACCTCAGTCCTTTAGTTAAAAAGTAGATACATACAGAAATGGTTTACATGTAACCACAGCTATAAATAAAGATGTCAGAGGAGGTCACAATTCAGGATCTCCCCAAAAATGCCTGAAATAGCACTGCAAAGTAAAAATAATGTTCCCCCTAGATCACCTTTAACCTCAACATTTTGTTTTGGGCGCCAGAGTGAGGAAATAAGAGGCAGAAAATGATACACTTTCCAAATTCTGCATGCGTCTAATTTCAACCGCTCAATCAAGTGTCTTTTGTTAGGCAGGTGCTAGAGTTTATTTTTGTTAGTATACCATATTCTATTTTTAGAAATTTGGTCTTTTGGATGAATAAACCCAAGCAAGCACATTAACCCATATTAAATGTGTGTATTTAGGCTGCACGTTTATTTTTACATCCTCACATCCAAATAATCAGGATGTGGTTATTGAAGAGGTGATAGAGCCTCTTTATACTTATACATGCATACAGGCATAGTCTAACTCTATTCATGGATATTCTATTGTAGGAGGGGGTGGGGTAACTGCAGGGGGGCAGATTGTGCAGATGCAGGTTCTAGTTATGACTAAGTGAAAATATTTTTTGTGATGGGGGTCCAAAAAATGTTTGCATTGGGGCCCTCAAAATATGAGTTGCTCCAGTTATTGTAGAAGTGGCCTCCTGGGTCACAGAGGAGAGATCCCTAAAGATTGCACAAGGTTCTCTTATCTGCATGTTGTTGGTTGAATCAACCCTCTCATTGAACATTACATCATAAAGTAAAACAGAAATCTGTAAAGAATGAAAACCGTTATTTGCATGTCAACTTGTGCGTATGTATGTATACAATATATAATGGACTGAAATCAATTTTGTTAATTAACAGTTGAGGCTTAGTTCAAAGGCATAGAAAATCTGCACACAACTTTACCTTTTAACCCACTAAAAATTACCTTGTAGTTATTAATAGGGATGGGCGAAAATTTTTGCCTCAAACTGAAATCAGTGAATAATGGCACTTTCCGCTTGAAGAAAAATTTCCTGTGAAAAGTTCAGTTTTTCTACTGTTTCCCGTCTTTTCTGCCCATTGAAATCAATGGGAAGAAAATTATTTCTACACCACACAAAAGTTTTTTACAGCCATGTAAAAGGCTGTGAGGCTCTCACAGCAGTCATTCTGTGTTTGTGAGAGGAGAGAGCAGCATGTTTTTTAGCTAGAGGAGATAGGCAAATAAAGGGGAATTGAAGCTTCATTTAGGAAGTCATTTAGATAGGACATTTGTTCTCTGTATTAGGGGAGTCTGGGGGCACTCTAGGGGATAAGAAGGGAGGAAGGAGGTTGACCCCCAAATACTCCAAAATTCCATGTGATTGACTGGCAAGACACAGGCAACTTATTTGCTTGCTGATCTTGCTGTTATTGTCCCTGTGCTGGGTGGGAAAGTCTGGGGAAAGACATTGTTGATTTTCTTTTTCAGTTATAATTTATTTTGGACAGACTGTGATAAGACAACAGGGTGGACAACTTAAAAAAAAAAAGAATAAAAAATGAAATATCTTAGATGATAGTGACATACAGCTGACTGGGCTTAGGCAAGGCATCATACAGCTCCATCAGTTGTGTTGTGCACTGTACAGTAAAAAAAACATAGTGTAGTTGCAGAATGTCCAGCAAACGCACAAGGGGAAGGGGGAGGGGTGGAGCAGTGTAGGGACGTGAGAGTAAAATAGTAGTCCAAAAACCTACTGCAGCAATGGTTTTTGCAACGTGTGCAATCAATAATGATGATCCTTTTACTCCAAGGGAGGATGCAGTTTGTCAAGGTCCCAGGAAAACTAGGTCCAGCACCACTAGTGCCAGTAGAAATACAGAACCATATAAGAAGAACAATGAAGATGACAACAAGTCACATTCAAGTGTTGATGATGCTGGCAACAGCATAATAGAGGAAGGTGTAGCAGCTGAACCACCTGCTGCATCAGACAGTGAGACACCAAAACACCTGTCCTTAAAGTAGTAGTGAATTTTGTTACAGTAAAAGTAAAAAGAAATTTTTGAGACATAGATGAATATAAGGGTAGTAGGGCAAGAAGTGTCAGGTGATGCTGATGCTGCTGAGGATGACCTAATGATGACTGATGATGATGCAGATCTGGAATATATCCCTCAAGCATCCTTCTCTTGTTCAGATACAGATGAAGTTGAGAGTGTGGATGATGAAAGGGCTATAAGTTTAGCAGAAAGTCAAAGGCTGTATCTTCCGCCACTTTTAAGGAGCACTGTGCCTGTCTATAAACTGTTTGAGAAAGCCATTGGAATATCTCACCCTGGACAAGTACAGATGTCAAAAAGCACACAGTCACTCTATCAGTCATCATCAGCATCATTGCCTCTTCAAAATCCAAGTCCCACTCAGCCACACACACCTGGTTTGAGTACTCAGCAACAGCAACACAGGTTAACATCCACAGTGTTAGATATGAAAAGTACCTCTGGTGCTGCTGCTGTAAGTGCTGCACCTTTGACACCTAGTAGTATGGCAGTAGAATTACATCAACATCTAGCACCAGTAGTAGTAGTAGCAGAAACCACACATGACAGACAAAGTCAGGACAAATATATTAATAGCAGCACAGATGATGAGGTGGAGGACAGATGGCACCACTGCTATGACCGATAAGTAATGTGTGTCAATAATCTGAGAAGGAGCTTAGAGTATGACAATGGTAAAAATGCATACACAAATCACACCATGCCAGTCCCCCACCACCACCACTAAAATACATATCTCCCACATTGTAGGTTGTACTTTACGTTATTTTTTTATTACTTGATATCATCATGAATATGTGCCAGTGTCACTTAAGCAAGAAAGTGTTATGGGCAAAGGACAAATACATTCTGCATGCTAACACATTTTTCAAGCCATATTTTGCTGTAGGATTCACAACTTTAACTTTCAGACACTTATTTCTAAACTTCAGCCCTCAGAAGAATTAATATTACAGTGGGAAATGTAGGAAATATGGGCGAAAAATGTGTTAAAATAGGCAAAAAATGTGTTAACATAGGCGGAAAATTTGTTAAAATAGGCGAAAAGGAGGACATTTTTGCATAGGAAGAAAGGCAAAATTTTTCGTGGGAAAAGCGAAAAATCGGCACGTTTTCGCGAAATTTTTCACGGAAAATGTTTCACACTTTTCGCCCACCCCTACTTATTAATGATTTCATCTGACACATACATAATATCACAAATGACATCACACGTCCAATAAGAAATCAATGAGACACTAATACTAGCAATAATATCTAAATATATATTTTTTCAGTTGATAAGTAGACAACAGGGTATATATGAAATCTGAATGTATAGTAACATGTAATGAATGAAACTTTATTCATAAAATGATGTTGCTGAATTGCATAGTAAAGTTGGAAGAGAGCACCAAATAATATATATAGTATAGTCTTGTTTTTTTAAGGTATTTGCAATTATAACAATCCATGTACTTATGACTATTATTGTTTTTATCTATCTTCATTTTGCCAACATATTAATGTAAGCTTGCGGGGCTATAATAACAGTTATTGTTAGGAACTTAGGTTCAAGTGTAAGTAGGTAAGTTTAAATTATACTATGAAAGTGTCAGTGATACAAATCTGTTTATCTGGTTATTGTTGAAGGTTATACATAAGAACATGAGTAGACTTGTAGGATGACAGTAATGTGTGGCAAAACTGTTGCACTTGCTTAAAGGGATAGTTATATTTAATATGTAAAAATATATATTGTAGGGCTTACCCTCCTGAGTAAATAAAAAATGTTGGTCTCACTTTTGAGAGGTGTTTTAGTCAAAAGTTATTACAGTTCAATTCAGAGTAGCACTGGTTCTATACCATTCTATTGGAGTTTATGATGAACTGACCATAGCTATCCATAGGATTGTGTAGCAACATTGCCACTGTAAAATTTCAGGACATTGTGATACTGAATCATCTAAAAAATAATGTTTGAGATGTGATAACTTTAGAATAAAATCTCTCAGCAGTAGGAGGACCTTTTTTTTACTCATGAGGACAAACCTTAAAAACTATATATATTGTTTACATATTAAGTGTTACTATCCCTTTAAGTTTATGAATTTAGGACTTGAACTTCTTACGAACATTCACATCAGTGCCATGATAGTGAATTGTGCATTATGTCACAGATTTTGTATGATGCATTAGCAGATGTCACTAATTATCACATTGCATGTGATGTCATTAATGATATCATACACATTTTATAAATGGTATAGTTGCTTGAAAGCAAGTATCCAATATGAATAATATTTGAACATAGCCATGTATAAAAAGCATCAGCACTTGAAAAGGTAGGTGAGCAGCTACATTTTATAAACCACCTGCACAGATTAGACAAGGGTGACTGATGGATATTTTTATACAATGCAGAGAGAGTTTTATTTTGTGAGAAGACCAAATCCCTTCACGGGGGAGATTAGGGTTCTGCGGATTTAGCCCAGCTTGTGAGCCGATTCATGGTATTACTTCCATATGTCCCTTGAATTTGCTTAAATGTCTGGCTTTTGTAAAGGCCATTCAACTCCTTAAAGGTTCCTAATGGGTGACATTTTAATTGACAGGCGACAAGTACTGCTGTCAAAATTGCTAAAGTAAGTAAGGTAACAAAACAAAAAACATTTTACATACGCACTTTTAAACGTAACTTTTGGGCAGCTCTCTTAAAAAAACATACATGTCTGAAAGTGAAATGGCACCCATCACATTTATATGCGCTGGTGCTAGAGCAGGTATGTCAAACTGAAATATAGTCAAGGGCCACATTTAGGGAGGAAATGGGTTAGAGACTTCCTCCTCTAACATTCAAATTGTTAACCCTTTGAATGACAGAGGGGTATGCAACATATTGGTTTGCAATGCCTTTTGATTCCCTCTGGGAATCAAAGGGTTAAAAGCTTAACTAAAATCAGTGGGATTTTTTGCAGTTGGTTTGCTCCAGAGATGCTCTATTTTTCTTTATTCAGGATGGTGTTTTATTCCTCCCACATCTTGGCTACAGTCAGAAGCTCATACTGGAGCAAGCACAGGAGGGAGGGTTGAATGCTCAGGCTGTATAATAAAGTTCAGTAGAGCAGGGTTGTACAGGTTCGGTCCTCCAGAGCCACCAACAGACCAGGACGTAAGGATTTCCCTGATTAAGTCCACGTGAGTTTATCAGTGTCTTATTCATTTTGACTGACCCACCTGTGCTTAAGTAGCGAAATTCTTAAATCCTGGACTGTTGGTAGACTTAGAGGACCGAACTTGGCCAGCCCTGCAGTAAAGGGTTGATGCTTTGGATTTTATACATTTACAATTGATACATTCCTCCAGTGTGAGGTGGATATTTTTACGTAACACTTTGAAGACCAGATGGATGAGCAATGCATTGTTTCACAATGTGTCACTCACCCCACTAGTCCTCAATGGTTAAAGTTCAAAAACATTCTGCACTAGCATTATCTATGATTTAACCCTTTGAGTACCAGAGGGGTAGCCAACACATTGCTTTGCAATGAGTTGGCTACCCCTCTGGCACTCAAAGGGTTAATAGACACTAGAAAGGACCACAGCTTAGGAAGGAGTTGGCTGCATTCATGCCTGGCATAAAAAAATGTTATGCAAATTTGATGGACAAAATGGATATCAACGTGGACTAATGTAACATGTTAGAGATATTAATAAATAAGGTGAATTTATAGACCTGAAAAAAAAAATCCTTTATAATGACATCTCCAATTTAACAACAGTAATATATATATAATGAAGGTTTATATTTCTACCTTTTTGTGTTACTAAGTTATGTCACACTGATATATCATGGTATTATGTACAGTATGTTCTTCTACTGGAATCAACTAATGTTTGCCTGTGCTTGAATTTCCTCCCTATTGCCACTAATTCATCCTCAAGGATAGGTTGTATATCTGATTGTCTTAAAAAGGTAAATGTGAACTTTAACTGTTAATGCTGATTACATTGAACCTTGCCAAAGAGGTGTTCAATTACATCTCTGCCCCTCAAAGTGTTAAACCCATTTTGGTGCACTGTGGGCACTAGCTTACGGCCATAACAAACAGAACACAACAGGAGGGACAGTAGTGTCATACTACGTATTCAATCAGTTGGTAATCTAAGGGATAATATGTATATTTATATACATATTTATATATACATATATATATTTCATATTATATACATTATTTCCTTGAAAAATGACCAATACGATGAATATGGTAGGGGTGAAATTCCAGCCTGTGTAAAAAAAATATATATATATTGAGAACCAATGAACCGACTGAATGCCTGATTCGTTACTTTGTACTGTGTCTGACACCGCTGATCTCCTTTTCAGATGCTGGAATGGAGCCATGTGAGTGTCTATCTTCTCCTTGCTGTCACTCTGCTGCAGTGGACTGCTGGAAGAGCAATTCTCACAGAGGCATCTCCAGAGGTAGGGGAGTAAGTACTAGACAAACATTTACCGGTTAACCCTTTGAGTGCCAGAGGGGTACGCAACGCATTGCTTTGCAATACGTTGTGTAACCCCTCTGCCACTCAAATGGTTCATAGTGAGGATCATCTGGTGGAACATTGCAGAACAGCAAATAAAACAGACATTGTAGCAACCTAAGCAGTTTTCATCTCCTCTTTAGACATTTCTTTCATTCGAGTTAAACTGGTCAAAGCCCAGTACTTATCCTGGATTCATGGTGCCTTTGCACCAGAATTGCACCACTCTTTGTTTTAATAGGTAAGGTCCATGTGCTGCTGTTATTATGATACATATTTTATATATCCATATCTTTATTTTAACCCTATGAGTGCCCGAGGGGTATGCAGTGCATTGCTTTTCAATATGTTGCATACTTCTCTGACACGCGAAGGGTTCAAATCTGTTTACGTTCATGTAAAATGGTAACTGTTAGATTCTGCTTGACTAAGATGTTTTCATGATATTGTGATAGCCTGTCTCACTTGTTTAACCTTTTGAGTGGCAGAGTGGCCTTCAGAAATTGTAAAACACTCAAAAGGTTAACCCTTTATTGTCTGAAAGAACTGTCCTATTCAGCAGTACCTAATGTACTGTATGTAATTAAGGGATTGCTGCAGCCTCCCAGTTCTTGTAGGTCTACAACTGTCACAATACCATATTAATCAGCCAATGTGTAACTGAATCCCTTTCATATACATATTTCACTTCTGTGATTAGGTTACTCGGTGAGACAGATGTACTATGAAAAGGGTTGCAATTCCCAGGGCTGGATTTACATCTCAGGCACCCCAAGGCAAGGCACCCTTATCTCTGCCCATGACCATACCCCCATTCCTCACATGGCCCCACCCCCAGACCAATCCATTATTTCCTGGAACAGAAAATACTCTGTCTATAACAAGCAAAACCAAAAAAAGTTTAACCCCTTGTTTGCTAGGGAAGCAATACATTGGAGATCTCTCTAGCATCCAAGGGGTTAAATAATAATCTGCAAAGGGGTGCAGGGAAGTTGAGATTGCTCTGGCCACTCCCACAATTCAGAATATAGGCGTGTCCAACACAGCTGAGGCACCTCTTAAAATTTGGAGCTCTAAGTAGTTGCCTCCTTTGCCTATTGGAAAATCCAGCCCTGGAAATTCCAGTGCAAACCAATTGCACCATGGGAACAAATACAAATTTTCAAAATTCCAATTGATTTAAATTACAGTGACATGAGCACTTTGATATTTGGTGATACCCATTTTATTTGGACTAACAGTTTGTATTCTAAAACATTTTCCAGAGAACAACTGTCTTCCTCAGGCCAGGCAATACCGAATCACAGAGTCTGCTCCATACAGTGCACAGTTCCCAAATTAAAGAGCACCAGATACAGAAGTACTTATATCTTTGTATTACTAGAACTGGAGTAATATGGCTACTACAAGTGGATTCATTGAATTCAATTGGAATTTTAACCTCTTTGATGCTGCAGAGATCTTGGATGCATTACTTTGCAATGCTCTAGATAACTCTCCAACAGTCAAAGGTTGAGAACCCCATTTAAACATATGGAAATATTAATTTGTCCCCTATGGTGCAGGTGATTTGCCCCAGAACTGATCCACATTCTCATACATCAGCTTCAATGGACAAAGCACAGTCACTGCCATTTGTTACGGTGCACAAGGGACTGACAAGGGACTGACAGCGCAGGCACACGGACGTCACTGTGAAGAGACGTCCGTGCTTCCTGCTCCTGTAAAACGCCGATATCTGAAGAACCGGGTAAAATTTCTGGCGACTAGCGCTACTAAGCAGCTAGTCGCCAGGTGAGCAGTAAGTGGACATGAAGTTATTGCGGGGTGAAAGTTCCCCTTTAAGTACCAATGGATGTGACGTCCCATATCTTTCTATCAGTCAGAGCAGTGTATGTGTTGTACAGTAATCTATAAAAGGACCAGAGGGGTATAGGATGCATTGGAAAGCAATATGTTCCACATCCCACTGGTCCTTAAAGAGGTAATGGCACACAAACAAAAAAAATATAATTTTAGGTTTTGGTTGCTATACAGTTAAGCATCATGTACTTAACCCTTTGAGTGCTAGAGGGATACCCCTCTGACACTCAAAGGGTCAAAGCAACGGTAAAATGTATTTATATTATGTTAGATCTCTAAACATAATCATAAACTTGCTTTAATAATGCCTAATCAGACAGGATTTGGTTAACCCCTTAAGGACCCATGACGGCCCAGGACCGTCTTGGGTTGTTTTCCCTTAAGGACCCATGACGGTCCTGGACAATGGGAGAGCACGGGATGGCTGTAACTAAGAGCTCCGGTACTGGGGCACTTCGTTACAACCAGTAGTAACGTTGTTGCAACATGTGACTTGCTTGATCAGCGAATCACACGTTGCAAAAGCCAAATGACAGGGATAGTATTTGTAAATACTGTCCCTGTCACATCTCTCTGCCTCCCTCCATCTTAAAGGGATAGTAATACTTCATTTTATCTTTATTTTATTTTGTAGGCATTAAAAAAACATGAAGAACGATATAAGTTTTATCTCTCAGACCTTTATGGTTTGAACGATATTTACAAGCAAAGTTTCCCCCTCCCGCCCCTTTTACCTAGTGTAAGCCATCTCTTCTCAGATGTGGAATCTTGTTGTAAGACCAGACAGATAACAGCAGGGGACATACTTCTTCCTATCAGAACAATGAAAGCCCTGCTCCCCTTGACAAGTTTTTCAGGTTTTTCCCTTATCTTAATTGAAGATTGTCCTTCTCTGCAATCTACCTGGGCACCCCCCTTCTGCTCTGGCTGAACAGTGTTACATCAGTAAAAGGGGCCGGAGGGGGATACTTTGTCATTGAATTACTCTTGAACTACAAGTCTGACAGTATTGATATAACACTTTCCAAAGTCCAAATACTATGATGATTAATTAGAGCCGCTTTTATTATGAAATATTACTATCCCTTTAAACACTTCTGAGGTGGAGAGAGACAGATAGACTTCGTGCTCCAGTGTTCCAGAGCCTGTTCCAGCTGTAAAGTTTTGCTGATGAATGGGTATCACCAGCCAATTTATGCCCATGAATTCCTGAATTCACAGGCAATCCAGGAATTCAAGTGGATGTGGCAGGATTTACCTATGTTCAGTTTATATATTTATTTTTGGAGGAAGAAATTTTGGGGGAAATTGTGTCTCAAACAAATTTATATGCAGCCCAATATATTGCCACCAACCCATCAGCGTTTCTATCCAAGGAAGAAATATGGCAACCCACAGACCTTTTAGAATTCAAGAAATTCTGGGCCCTAACGATGCCAATGGGAATAGTAAAAAAAAAAAAGTATTAGTTCCTACTGGAGTAAAAACCCCATACATGGTACCCCTATATTCGCCAAAACAATGACCAAGACTAGATACAAAATGATTTTGCACTTTGGCGATAATTCCCTGTGCCTCCCAAAAGAACACCCCCAATATGACAGACTGTTCAAAATTTGCCCCCTAATAAATCATTTACAGGAAAAGTTTGTCCAAGTATATACCCCCAAAAAAACACATAAATATAGATGAATCCCTTATGAAATATAAAGGCAGGTTAGGTTTCAAGCAATACATCCCCTCCAAGTGATCCAAATTCGGCATTAAATTTTATAAATTGTGTGAAAGTGCCACAGGCTATATCCAGGCTTTTCGAATTTACTAGGGCAAGGACAGCCAACTTGACCCTCCTGGTTGCCCTGAATCTCTGGGAACAAATGGGAAAATATTTTGGGATCTAATTTACCCATTACTAAATAAAGGATATCAATTATATGTTGACAACTACTACATCACTACTACTTAAGAGGTTAATTGGGTTTGTGCTGTTTGTAATTAGAGCTAAGGAATTGAGATTAGTACCCACTGCTCTTATACTACAAAGGCTGGTACTTTATCTCTGGTTGTCCATAGGCAATAAGCTCTAGCACTTCTCAGACACCTATCAAGATTGCTATGTTAATGGAGGCAGGGAGCCTAGCAAAAATCAACAATGGAGGCTCCCATCCTATAATATAAAAGGCCAGATGTATGTTTGTCCGATGCAGTCGTGTGCAGTAGAGCCTGCCCGAACACACAGAATGCTGTCCCATGTACACAGGCTTTTACACTAGTAAAGCATATATAAGACTAGATTTTACACTTCAGAAACCAAGTGAATATTTAAAGGCTAGCATGAAGTAGAAGACTTCTAAATGTATTTTGAAGTGCTGGTGTTCCTCTAAAGGGATCAGTTAGTCTCCTGTACATGGAAAGAATAGGTTTGCCACTCACCTACAGTGTTATTACTGTTATATATCTATAAAAGGCACCACTACTCAATATTGGTGAGGACCCTTCTACAAATATATTTCTATTGGTATAATTAACTTAAAAAAACAACTATCTTCTTTTAAAAAGCAGTGATTTATATTAATCTGTATTCACATAAAATGTTTTTGGCGTGAGTTACATTTATTGTTATTAAGCTGACGGTGAGCTCAGTCCCTATATGTGGGAGACTGCTAGAGTAAATATGATTGCTTTAGAATACAAAATCTCAAGACAACTTAGATCTGTTTGTCAGGCATGTTAGAATTACATTTATCATTATGACATGCCTGTCGAAGAAACCAAATAATGTACCAGTCTCCTGCTTCTTCTATAACTAACATGGTAATGCTTTTTATCTATACCTCAATGTAAACAGTGCAATCATTTGGTCCTCAACAACCATTTTTGAACTTACTGTCTATAAACGAATTCAGGAGCTCCCCTCAACATTCTAAATGCCTTGACTGTTTTGGGACTAGATTGCACCAATGATCAACCCTTTAAAGACCAGGGGAGTATGCAATGCATTCTACATCTCCATCAGTCCTTAGAAGGTTAAATGTAGGCCCAAGAATCAATATAACAACAAAGAATATAACTTCCACCTAGAGCTGTTGTCATTAAACCAAATATGTGCAATTCTAGAACAAACCAAGTGCATCATAGGGTGGAAATGAAAATTCCCTTTGAGTTAATTGGGAACCATAGGGTTCAGGGGCATAACTGCTCCACTATTCTTAATACATCAGCCTCACTTTTATTGGTTCTGTTGCTACCAGTGGACATGTGGAAAAGTATGAATACAGTGGGGGGAGATTCTCTAGTACTTATGTTATTCTATAAAGCCTATGCACTAATATCTCCAAAGCTTAAGAAGTCTTAGTACATAACTCCATAGAATACAAAGCGAGACAAATCTGCCCTCCTCCATATAAACTATCCAAATGAGAACCCTGTGTAAAGCATATGTGATACGACTTTAATAAATTTTGGGGTCTTTGTTGCATAGATTGGCCAAAGTATGTCTAAGCCCACCTGCCAACTTCAAGGCTCCCCAATATCAGGAAATGGAGAAGTCATCTGCACTTTATCACCTGTATATCACCTCTTAGAGAATCTCCCCCATGAGCTTTATCCCAGTAATATAGTCCTGATGCTAGTTTTAGTATAAATTAGAATGTCATTACCACTGATGGTACCATGTTAACCCCTTGTAGTTAGTGGGGTGACAAAAGCATATCACAGATTGCACTGGGTTAAATGTTTTGTTGCTAGGGTTCCACTAACATTTCATCTGAAACCAAAGGGTTACCATGCTGTTCAATCAGCTTATTATTAATTTGTTCCAGAAGGGGTGTCCAGTGCATTGCAAAGCAAGGCATTGGATACCTCCATGGCAATCAAAGAGTTAAAGGAATACTAAGTCCTTACTTTAACATTACATAGTCTGCAACTGCATAATATGTTGTCAAATTGCCTCTACTTTTTTAATATTTATTTTTTTTTGCCTTGACCTAATTTTTTTTTTAACTTTATTTCCTTGATATAGAGCTCCCTGGACTTAGGTTTCCATACAGCTTTCTGTTAGGCACTGTGATACAACATGAAAAATATCACATACAGAGAGCTCAGTGCTGCAGTGATACATTAGGGGTTATTCACTAGGGCGTGATAAAGCGAGATAACTACTCCAGTGATATATCTTCTCCAGTTCCTATGTTATTCTGTGGAGCCTATGCATTAAGATCTCCAAAACTTAATACATTTTAGTGCATTGGCTCCATAGAATAACATAGGAATTGGTGAAGGGATATCACTGGAGAAGATATCTCCATGTTATCACATCATAATCACTCTTTAGTGAATAGTCCCCACTGTATCAATGCCCTGATTTAATAGTTGACTTACCAGAAAACTCTCTGGAAGTAATTCAAGCAGTTTACTGTCGGGAAGATATGTGTTAAAAAAACATGAAAAAAATATAATAAACTATAGGCAATTTGAGTTTACATATTATGTATTCACAGAGTATTTAAAGTTAAAATAAAGGGTTATACCATAATATTTGCTTTCTTATTTAGAATGGCTGAGGTCTTCCAGAAGTCTCCAAACATAAGCAATATTCATTTCTTATTACATTTTTATTCAGCTTGCAATCTGTATTTCATTTTACAGTCATTTGACTCCACAATTGTTTTGGATGTGGGTTCACGTGCTGCATCCAGTGAAGAAAAGTCGGCAGCGGACTTGGCAGCTAAGCTTCTGCTCCTAGATGAGCTTGTCTCCCTGGAAAATGATGTGATTGAGACCAAGAAGAAAAGAAGCTTCCCTGGATTTGGTTCTCCTCTTGACAGGCTTTCTGCAGGCACCATGGAATTAAAGGGCAAGCAGAGGTATGTTGCCTTTAGTGGTTCTCTGTTACACACAAACACTGTCAGGCAAAATGTATACCAATGAACAGTTAATTACAAGGTTCTCCCAACCACGGCCCCATCAGCTTTATGGACCTTTTGGAGGCAGTCTTTCTGCTAAGTCAGGGCTAAAAATATTTCAGCTGTTGTTGGACAACAATTTTCATAATCTTCAACAACAAATGGATTGCTATAGATTTGCCTGCTCTGCTCTAAGCTGTTGTGTGATTATTAATAAAATAATTACCTATTCTATACTATTGATGCTCAATAGCACAGCTATTGTTTATACTTTATATTGGACTGCTATGTTAGACCTTTAATCCCTTTAAAGGATCAGAGGGGTGGTTTGCTCCTTAAAGGGATAAATGAACATTTTAGAAATGCTTACAACTTTTGAATACAATGCTAAAAGTAAGCTAAAATTTGGCACTTTTACATCAATGCCAGTCTACATAAACACTTCAAATTTAGATAAAATTTGAAGGTCCAGAAATTCTTAGTGTAGTACCATTATAATGATTCCTGCCATCACAAAAAACTTCAAGGCTATAGTGAATTATATTGGGCAAATATACAGTGTTTCTCAGTCTGAGACAGGTGTTTTGGGGAACTATTCACTTTTGTTTACAAAGCTGAAAATGGAGGCCCCATCCCTGAGATATTTAGTTTTAAAGTCACAGTTCTGTAATGTAATTATACAGAAAAATCAAGATACATGCAGAGACACAACTTTGACTCACTTAGCCATGTATTCAATAAAAGCAGTCAAGTGCATGCACACACACACACACACACACACACACACACACACACACACACACACACACACACACACACACACACACACACACACACACACACACACACACACACACTGCTCTTGATGAATCAAATACATTTTCCAAAACGTTAAACAAACATGTTCCTTGAGTCAGTGGCTAACTAGTCAGTGGGGGCCCCTGTGAATACATTTTTTGTCCCCCTAACACTAAAATATTCTCCTAGGGATTTAGCTACAACCCATTGAGCTTTTGTGGTTGATGGGCTGCTTTGAATGCTGGGTCCCATCAGTGATCCTTCTGCACCCCCCGTTGTTACTTTTAATATGCTTAATATATAGAAAATTATAAATAGCAGAGTTTATCCCTCTGAGTAAAACATAGATACCCCCACTGTAGAGAAATGTTTAATTCAAAAGTCATTCCAGATCAAATTTATGTACAATACATTCTTGGCCTGAAATTTTATTGTGGCGGTGCTGTTGATACAGCTATGGTCTATGACTATAAACCTCCTTTGGTTGCTGTAGCAACAGTACCAATGGAAATTTTCAGGCCATGGAGGAACTGCAGCCAAAAAGTGCAAGTGGTAATATCCATATCTAATTCAGCAGGATAAACTCTGCAGTATATAGATATTTTTCAAGATGAAGCATTACTGTTACTTTCATGGGCGTGGAGGGCAAGAACCATGACAGGTTTTGTTTTTTCATATGAGTAGGCTGATTTGTGCATTGAAAGCTGTCTTGTGGTCCCAACAATAACTTGTTTAATCAAATTTATAGATAAGTGACTATTTCATTTGCTGTTGGGATTCACAACAAGCAAAGGCAATCCCATAATGATTCTAGTAATTGCTGCTTTATCCATACTGGTGGAAAACACACATGCTAATAAAGCAGTTACAAGAGAGGGACATGCAAGGAATCAAAGTGGAAATGCAGACAGGAAAAAATAAACTAAAAGTGAAATTCTTTAGGAATCTGAACAGTGTTGAAGATGAACTGCCAAAACAGTTTGACCACATAGCTGCATCTTAAAGACAGTTTATTATTTTTTTATATTAAAACAAAAAAAAAATCTGGCATCATAGTGCTTTTCAACAGAATTATCACCAGGTTCTAAAAGTCAGCAGTACTTGAAATCACCACAAGATGGAACCCACAAACAACCGACTGATATGGTTAGCTCAAGCTCCGTGCAATTATTGTATTAGGCAAAAACTGACTTTAACCCTTTGAATGCCAGAGGGATACACAAAGGGTTAATCCCTCAAGGGCCATAGGGCAAAGTTACAATTCTCACTCAAGTTGTGAAATTATTAATAAAAGTTTTAAGCCTCTACATGCTTTGATGACTTAACATGCATCAAAAGGAGCAAATCCCAGTGGGTTTTCTTAAAATGTTCAAAAGTTATTTGTTTGAAATCTGATATTTACCTTCAGTGCGCAGAGAGGACTACGGTCTGAATTCGGAGCACCCCGCTCCCTTATCTGCCGTGGCGTGGGCAGTCTCTACTGTGCATGACTTCATGGTGGCCGTTGCTGCCTGGCACTGTGGCCCATGTACACGCGCTCTTCAACTAGTTTAATTCATAAAAAGCAACTGCAGCCTGAAGTTCTAATCTCTGCAGATATAGCACAGCAAACCTTTTAATATGACCTGAGAATAAACTGCGGTGACTAGGTTTATATTGAGCATAATGACCAAGCTGCCGCTTGGTTTTACGCAGAGCTAGTATTTTGCCATTCATCCTTAAATGCACACTGAAAAGGCATTAACCCTTTGAGTGCCAATGCGATTCGTACCTCTCTGGCATGCAAAGGGTTAAATGAACTCTAAGACCTAAAAATAAAATTGGTTGCTATCCCTGTAAATATCATTTACTTTCAGTTAGCATCTGTAACTTATGATACCTAAAATATAATCCTAAACTTACTTTTTGAATGCATGTGTAGAGCGTTCTGTTCAGACACCATGTGGTTACATTTGTTTGTCCAGGTTATAATGCTGCTTGTAAGGACAGATATGAACTTATGCAGTTAATGTATGGGAATCTTTTCCATCAATGGGAAGCACCATGCAGAAGCAACAACAGGCCATGACCAGTAGAAAAGGCCACCAGCAGGGTGACCCATACCATCAGCATTCCACTTTGTGCATCCAGTGCTTTGAGAAACAATCAAACAAATCTGTAGATGAGTAGGGAGGGGCAAACATTTTCGCCTTAAAACTGAAATTGACGAAAAATGGCACTTACCGTTTGGTGAAAATTTTTCTATGAAAAGTGCAGTTTTTTCACTTTTTCCAACTTTTTTTTGCCTAGCTCATTGCATTGAAATCAAAGGGTAGAAACATTTTTCTCCACCACACAAAAGTTTTGTACAGCCATATAAAAGGCTGTCAGGCTCTCACAGCAGCCATTCTGTGTTTGTGAGATGAGAGAGCAGCATGTTTTTTAGCTAGAGGAGAAGTGATCTCCACTTTATCACTTCCTTTATCACCATACCTGGGAACTCTCCGGTTTTGCCCCGGAGACCCAGTAATTCAGTTTTAAATCCGGAGTCTCCGGGGCAAAACTGGAGAGTTCCCAGGCAATGTGTGAATCACCGGGTGGGCAGAGTTTAAGTAGAAACTCTGCCCACTTGTGCTCAATCCTGCCTGGTTCCTCCCACTCCCCGCCCTCTTACCCTCCATTTTGCGGGGGGGGGGGTTTGTCCTGCCCCCCTCCGCGACTAAGCCCCACCCCTTTTATGACACGAATCACGTCATTTTCGGCACTGACAGGGTTACCTTCCAGGTAGCCCTGCTTGAAAAGTTCCCAGGTATGTTTATCACCCCTAAGTGCATCTCTCCCATATGAGTATAGTTTAGCAGAAGCAGAAGAAACACAAGACAGAGAAGCATAAATCATGTAATAATAGCAGCACCAAGGAGGACGAGGAGGAGGAGGAGATACTCATACAGTTGTAACTATCTGTGATAGCTGGAACCAGTATTAGCAGGTTTATAGCAAGACAAGTCTTGAAATTTTGTTTGCAGGCTTACAGTCAGGTGGTAAGCCTCTATCAGGAAACTTATATGCCACCCATCAGTGATATTATGGTGTCTGCTAATTTAGACCCTGTTGCAGTCATTTGAGCATCTGATTTCACAGGATTTGGCTGCTGTATCCACCATAACCATAACCATGATAGTAGTATTGGTGGTTTTAGTGAGACTGGGATCCTTTTCATCCTCACAGGCTTTGGTGGCAGAATCTTTTATTTTGTGTCATTTCACTTTATTTTATGCATGGACAAAGTATTCTTAACCTTATATTGGTAGACAATGAACATCCCTATGGCACTTAAAGGTTTACAGGAGGGTAGCTGCTGTCTTCTCTTTAGCAGAGACAGGAATGGGGGATACATAGCAACGCTGGCAGATTGTGTTAGATTGGTAGTGGATTTACAGGGATTTGATGGTGAAGACAACGTCATACATGCTATCAATATGCCATCAACACCACTTTGCCACCATATCGACATCCTGGCCACTTATCACCTCTTAATGCATCTTACCCCCAGGGTGAGGTGCATGGAGGTGTGATAAAGCAGTGATAAAGTGGAGATGACTTCTACAGTATTATAAACTCTCCATTTCCCATGTTATTCTGGGGAGCCAATGCACTAAGATCTCTTAATTTGGAGAAAAGTCATCTCCATTTTATCACCTCTTTATCACACCTTGATGCATATCCCTCCCAGAACAGGTCATTACATTACACATCATGACATTGATTTTTATTGGGCTTTTAAACACTTGAATGCAACAGAGGTATCCAATGTATTCAAGGATTTAAAAGCTTAATTTATATGTTTTATTTATTACTTATAGTATACTTGGTTTTCACATGACGTGTACCTCATTGTGCTATCCAGATTTAAATATCCTGAAAATGTGTACATTAGCACCTTTAGGAACTGGTAGGTTTATATAAAATGATGGACCATATGCAGTAAGTAAAGGATGAGCTTTCTGTATAAGGCAATGCATTGGGCAACTGTCATTCCATTCCATTCTGACACCTCATCACAGTCAGAAAACCATTGATGATGTATGCTTAAAGGAGCAGCAAGCTTTTTTATGAAAAAATATATATTGTAGGGCTTTTCCTTTGAGCAAAATAAGGGTACTCCCACTGCTGAAAGATGCATATTTCCACTACTATTACAGTTTAAACCAGTATTTTTTTAAATTAGCAATGTCCTCTAGTGGTCAAATTCCAATTAGTTATTCTGTTAGATTCTAATGTAGAGGAATGTCAGTGACTTACAGTTCTCTATAGAATGTGATAGAAACTACTGAGTCATACTGTCAGTTAGAACTTCCAGGAAGTAAATGCACAGTAAATTATTTGAACCATTATAAATGTTGAATAAAACAACTGATAGTGGTGGGAGTACCCTTGTTTTACTCAGCAGAAAAAGCTCTGTAACAAAAATGTTTTCATAAAAAAAGTTTACTGCTCCTTTAAAATGGACCTTTCCCCCTAAGGTAATTTTAGTTCAGACAATGAAAAACTGCCTGTATGTTGTACTAGTAATTTGCTGGTGATATTATTTTTTCGGAAATTAATGTTAATGTCACAGTTTGGCACTTTATGCTAATTCATTTTGGTGCTTCTTCCATATTCTCACACTGTGCTACGAATTAATCTAGGCAGAACACACACACACTGGGGTCATTTCTCTTAACACACCAAGCAATATATTAGAACTCAAACTGGAGTAATTTATACATATATTTGTGTATTACAGAAAAGTGGTGGAGATTCCTAAAAGGAGATTTGGGATCCCTCTTGATCGGATTGGCATGAACCGCCTCACTAATACCAGAGGCTAACAGCTTTCAGCAGTGAGTTGATTTTTATGTTGTGTATATTAACCACCAGTATACAGCCCTGCAGAATATGCTATCAATATATATATATATATATATATATCCTATAACATAAAGTGATAGATTGCGTCACTCCCTGTGAGCATAACCGCACATGCGCAGTAGAGAACGCGCTGGTCCGGAGTGGGGAGCTCCAGACGGCTCACCACCTGTCTCTGGTCCGGGGCAGCAGCCGGGTGCACTTTAGCCAGTGTACACGGGCTTTGATACTAATATATATATATATATATATATATATATATATATATATAATACATATTATAGTGTTGGTATTCTCACAGCTGGGGAATACTCCATTCAAAAAGTTATTTCAGCACAACTAATGTGAATTATTTATTATTTATGAGCAGCAATGTCAACTAGTGTCCAGAAAGCAAATCTTGAGATTGATATGGTAAGTAGAAATGGGACAATTCTAGAGTAAAGTAAGATAATAGTGGATGCACACAATGACTAAATAGCCCACACATACATAGTGCTAAATGCAGACCCATCATGGTCTCCTACTAGGTAAGATTCACAAGACTGGGTACATAGGAGAACACACTCAAGGCAAAGTGCATTCAAATACTCAGCATAGGGTTAGTTTATGGATGAAAAGACAGAAAAATCACACTACATGTAATACTATGTCTGTAAAAGAAATAGATCTTGATAAATTAACACTTTGAGTACCAGGAGATATCCAACACATTGCAATCTAAGGGTTAAACATTTTATTGGTTTAGTGTTCCACTTTATGCTAATTTCCTGCACAGAATGCTAATTAATTTTGTTTGAAGCTAAATGTATTGCTTGTCATGCTATTAGAAATGCTTCATTGTATGTGCTCAATTCATTAAAAAAACACTGTCCCATATTTAGAAAAACAAACTTTATTATGGAATAAACCAACTGCACTATAGGGGAGCAAATAAAAATTCCTGTTCAATTAAATCTGGCTTTTAACTCCTTCAGTGCTAGAGAGGTCTGCAGTGCATTGCAAAGTAATGCATTGAAGACCACTCTGGCATTCAAAGGGTTAAAAAGCTCTATTCAAGTGCATGGGAATGTATGGAATTTTATTTTGTCCTCTACGGTGCAGTTGGGTATAGCTTCAGTTTGCTTTTATAAATGTGTAGCATTACTACCTGCCACCAACAAATACAGGTTCATTTCTCAAAAAGAATATTTAAAAATGGCTAGTAAACATACAGCCTGTTTTAAATTATCTTTAAAATTATGTAAATGCATCTTAGGGTAACAATTTAAAGAGATATTAATGTTTCACAATAAAAGCAGCTCAAATTAATCTTCATAGTATTTGGGCCACAGAGAGTGCTATTTCAGTACTGTCAGAGTTGTAGTTCAAGAGTAATTGAATGATAAAGTATCTCCCTCCCACCCCTTTTGCTGATGTAACACTGCTCACCTCAGAACAGCAGGACTGTGCCGATGGATTGCAGAGAGAGACCATCTTCAGTGATCATAATGAAAAACCGGTCAAGGGGGCAGGGTTTTCATTGTTCTTACAGTAAGAAGATTGTCCCTTGCTGTGAGCTGTATAGTCTATGGACTGGATTCCGCATCTGTGGGGAGATGGCTTACACTAGGTAAAAGGGGCAGGAGGGGGAAATCATTCAATTACTCTTGAACTACAACTCTGACAGTACTGAAATAACACTCTCTATGGCTCAAATACTATGAAGATTAATTGGAGCTGCTGTTTTTGTGAAACTTTACTATCCCTTTAAGCTGTTCCTGATTTGGTAGGGCATTAAGGAGCATCTTTGACCAACTGATTTTTACAGTTCTGAGTTTTTAAAATGAACAACTAAACAAAACTCCCACTGTGTCATAAATATGGAGATGACAGTAGGAAGGCATCAGGAGTTCTCAGCCTAATCATTTTCTCTTGCTTTATTGAACATTTTACCTTGGTTGTTTTTATTTTTTGCAGGTACGTACACCCTGGATGATATATGATACGCCTCCGATGCCACCAAAACACTGCTGATGCCTCAGAGAGCTCCTGCTGTTGATTTATGTTTCAATGTTTAATGAATTGACCATCTATAAATCTCTTTCACATTCTCTGTCCAAAGAATAATAGATTCAATCCATCAGATCAGAACTGTTTCAGCCAGGGTGTGTCTGCTCTGATCCCAGGGTTGAAATGTGTATATACTGCACCTTATAGCTATCTTATATCTAATTTCCAAGATGAGCAGTTATAAAATCTGTGTGTTATTATTATGATGATGACTAAGTCAGAGTGATAAAGCAGTGCTTCATTTTACAGAGGTGGATCCAAGATAGGACTTTGTATCACAAATGTAATCTCACTTAAACTTTTGCGACAGATGGTGGCTCATATGTACAAATACATAAGAGGAGGGTAAACCAACTGTACCAGAGGGGGAAAATAAACATTCCCATTGGTTTAATTTGGGACTTTAAACCCATTAAATGCTAGAGGTCTCTTAACCCAATGCTTCGCAATGCATTGGATACCTCTCTGGCATTCAAAGGGTTAATGTGTTTGCCACATTACCTGCCTAGAGTCCTTCATACAGCAGTCGGTTATACATATATGGAGAGAGAAATAGATATACACGCACATATATAATTATGTTGCCCAGTATTCACTGTTTTCACCCCACAATAAACAATAGATTGTATCTGTCTGAATGAGATTAGTCAGAAAGTTCTGCCTGTGATTCTAAGGAGACTTACAAACCTTCAAGATAGTAAAATGTTCTGTTCAGGTTTATACTGCAGCAGGGTTCATATGCAAAAACCAGTAATAGATATAACTGGCTGTTGTATAAAGGACATATTTGTAAGTCCTTCTATTAAACAAATGAAAAGCCTCCAGTTTCAACTGTGTATACTGCTTTAATATCCCCTTTAAAGTGGACCTGTCACCTTGATTCAAATTTGCATATTTGAAAACGTCCTTAAAACCTGCCTATGTGTCATATTAGCCAAAAGGCCAGCAAATGTAAAATTAAGGAGATATTCACATTTGGGGCCATATGATAAAGTAATTTGCCAGTGATATTTCATATTCTAATGGAGATTTTCAGAGACATTTCATGTGCTATTGATGCCTTTTCAATCATGTTTCATATTCTAATGAAAATTTTCTCTGATGTTTCATATGGTAATGAAGCAATGTGCTGTACCAGGAGACTTTCATTTTCCCTGGAAATAAAAGTATGATTATTTCCTAAACTATACATCTGCTGGACTTTTGTTTAACATGACACATAGACAGGTTTGAATGAAGCTTTCAAATATGAAAAAAATTAAATAAATCAAGGTGACAGAACCACTTTAATTACTATTCTTCACTGTACACTAAATATACATTGCATGTCAGGAATTCAGTTTACGCACCATTTTATGTCAATTTGTATTTATTTTTTTTTTTTTTTATTTTATTTATTTTACAAACGGGATATGACCAATTCTTAACTGTATGTGTGCCGGGAAATTGTGTGATACACTGCAGAACACACCTCTCAAGGGAAACCATTAGGGAGTTCCATTTGCCTCTTTTGCTCCCATCAGAGCAAATAGTTTTAGCACCCCAATAATGAGAGAATGTTTGATTTTCTGAGTGTCTCATTTAGGGAATCTTGTGACTTGCAAGCTGTTGCTTATTTACACCTTCTATCAACCTCATTGGCCACTGAATGATACAATTTGTATCCCAGCAGCTGTGTATCTGTAGGTTACTCAGCTCAGGTCTATTTAAAAGCAGTTACAATGATTTTGGATGCAGAATCGCACAGAATATATTCTAGGTAATATTATGACGTTACTTCTATTTCTTGGAAACCTGTCTTTGGAAATCCTTACTTTCCCCTCCCTCCATGTGGTACAAAGAGATATTTCTGCATAAGGGTTATATTCAGGAAATAATCCACAAAAGCATACATCAATCTGGCACTTTAGAGTTGATATTAAAGGGTAATTATAACATTATACTAAGTCTCTTAAATCGGGAGCATACTTTGTAAAATGTTCAGGTCCACACTGCAGCCTTGCCAAGTCACCCTTATCAGCTGTTAATCAGTGAGAACACTAGCCACCTTAGATGGAGCTTAACCTAGAAGTAGGTTGCTCTCAGCCTCAAACTCCTAAGTTGCATGTAGTCCTCTTAGGCCTAACCTAATGGGTTTTCAAGGGTCTATGGGGACCTACATTGTGCATGACAGGAAACTGTCCACAGATGTCCGTACAGTATTTCTATTACAAAAATAAAAGGAGTACTGTATACTATAACAATATCTATAACATGTTTTCTGTGAAATCCTGTGTCTTTCAATTCACAATTTCAATTGTCTGATAATTCTCATCACCTTCAACTTGTGTGTGTGTGGGGGGGTTCTGTACATCTGGAACCCAACACACACACACACACACACACACTCTCTCTCACACCCACACACACACACACACACACACCCTACTTAGTGTGAACTGGCTCTGGTGTTTAAATCATGTTTTTTTATTGGACTCTGGAATCTGTGTTTCAGTAACATTTACCTTTACACATTCTAGCTGAAAAAAAGACAAATCATTGATGGCCACCAAAGTCCTTTACAGAACATGATCAATAAAATTACTGTAGCATTTTTAAATGAAGTGCAAATAGGCAGTAGCATTTAGTGCTTTAATTGAAACCCTTGAATTCAACATTCATCTCCTGCACACTGAGGAGCAATGCACTGGTGATGTCATTAACATCCAAGTGTGTAATTATGCATTTAACAACATCTGCATTTACTGCTGAATCATCAAAAACTTTAATTACATTGAAGTACCCGCACACAACACAGTTTATGAAATCTTTGTGATATGTTTAGAATTCAGTCATTATGTGAAATCTTTTTTCATTGCCCTATAGTATATTTGTTGTACAGTGAAGAAGCAGTCCATTGGTGGACATGTGCCACCACTCAGGGAATTTTAAGAAGCCCTGAGACCACCGTGGAAATTATGAATGGGTGCCCCCAAATTTAGACATAAATTTAGGATCCACTTAAGTATTGTTGAAGACTACTTTTTTCTTCCCTTCCTATATGTGGGAAAGATGCAACATTTATATGTTGTGAATCCAGAATAGTCTCACTACTCGCTGACATCTGACCAGAAATAGTTGTATCAAGATCAATACACAGACAAATAAAATAAATAACTATAAAATGGTAAAATAAAAAGGCTCAAGTAAAACATTACTAGCTCTTTAAAATGGAACTGTCATCTCAGTGCGGATGATTTTCAAAGGGCTTTGACAATTTGAGTGCCAAAGGGGTACACATACCCTCTTGTTCTCAAAGGGTAGAATTATATATATATATATATATATATATATATATATATATATATATATATATATATATTTGTGCTAATTGCAGTATGCTACACTGCAACTATTTCTTCCTAGATCCTATTGTAACCTCTCCAGCAAAGACAAATCAGTGCTAAATTTGTTGATTTTCCTGTGCGTGCTATAGATCACATTAACCCTTTGAGTGCTAGTGCAAAGCAATGCTTTGTTCACCCCTCTGGCACTCAGAAGGTTAAAGCAGTGATTCTTAGCTCCAATCCTCTTGCCATGCCAGCCGTTCAGTATTTTGGCATACCCTAATTCAGGGCTGCCAGAGTTCAGTCCTCAAGGGCAACCAACGGGCCTGGATGTAAGGATTTCACTGATTAAGCACAGGTGAGTCAGTCACAATGAATGATCCACTGATTAACTTCCCTGCTCTTAATCAGGGAAATCCTTACATCCTGGCCTGTTGGTGTCCCATGAGGACTGAACTTGAACAGCACTGCCCTACTTAATTACCGGTAGCTCAATAAAAATGACTGAATCACTGATAACCCATCTGAAATTAAAGGGATAGTAATATTTAATATGTAAAAAATATATATGTTGTAGGACTTATTCTCCTGAGTAAAACAAGGGAGCTCCCACTGCTGAATGGCGCTTTATTCAAAAGTTATTACAGCTCAGATTTGAATTTTTTGGGTGAAATATCTCAGGGACCTGAAATTGTACAGTGGAACTGTTGCTACACAATCCTATGGACATCTCTGCTCAGTTAATAAATCTCCATAGGATGGTGTAGAAACAGCACCACTGTACAATTCTAGGCCACTGAGAGACTGCACCTAAAAAAATTAAGTTTGAGCAGTATAACTTTTGAATTAAGCACCTTTCAGCAGTGGGACTACCTTTGTTTTACTCAGGGTACCCTATGACAGATAAATATATATATATTTTAACATATTTAGTATTACTATCACTTTAAAGCAAAGGTCTTGAAAATGTAGCAGTTTTATTGCGCTCCAAAGACTAACATTGAGAAACATTGCATTAAAGCCCAAATGCACTAAAATGATCATATGTTCTAGTACATACATACATAGATGTGCAGTTGGTATCAGTGCAGTGTGAAGCTCAATAATGGTAAAACTGCCTTTGGAAATAACATGTTAACAAAAATATGTAGAAAGCTCTTTCAAAATCACCTAAGTTATTTTGAGGTGGCAGGAGAAGGAGAAGTTACACCTCCTAATGATACCCCCCACCTTATTGTTACCAGGACCAGAAAATCCCATTGATCTCTATGAAGTTAACCTATGTGCCTTTGTCTAAGAGGCAGACATGACAGCTGCAGGAAGTGTTTTCATACTGAAATAGGCAGAGTGCATGGGCTTACTTCACCCTTTAAGGTCTATAAGGATGCACACCACATTGCAAAGTAATGAATTGCACACCCACTGCTCCTAAAGGATTACAATAACACATGCAATGTGCAGATTTTATGTCCTCTTACACTGCTACCAACTGTCATGCCTACCTCCATGGACTAATTGAAGATGATATATATTGAACAAAGACAAAATATTTAAGGATCATTATGATTTTCTGGCCATGATACGTTTCAGACGCTCTCTTACTTTCTGGCATACTACCCTGTGATCTTCATGAAAATTATTGAAGGGGCAGAGCACTGTGGCTGAATCACACCAAAATAATTTAAAGGAGCATTTCTGAAGCAAAACACCCAATGCACTGAGCGCTACACACACATGAAAGCTATTCTTGTGGAGGCTATTGTACTAAGAACATTTGCAGCAATTCTGGAGCAAGGCAACTGCACCATGGAGAACTATTTAAAAATCTCCAAGGTTCTCATTAACCCTTTGAGTGCCAGAGAGGTACGGAACGCATTGCTTTGCAATGCGTTCTGTACCCCTCTGGCACTCAAAGGGTTAATGTAAGTGGGCTTTTAACTACGTGAAAGCTAGAGAGTGGTCTAATGAATCTCTAATGCATTGGAGACCTCTCCAGGAATAATGGGATGAAAACCCATTTAAAAGAAATGGAATTTTTATTTGTCCTCTATGATACAGGACTGTTCTAGGCTACCTTAGTACATCAGTCTCATCGAGTGTTAACTCTTCAAGTGCCAGTTCTCTGGCACCCAAAGAGCTAACCATCAATAAGATATGAAACCTTAGCATCCCTTCACACTGTGCACGTTGAGTGGCTGGACCACATTTCAATGTAATACATTAGTGCTTTAATCCATTAGATGCTAGTTAGGTCTCCAGTTCATTACAAAGTAATATTCTGGAGAACATTCCAGTATGTAGGTGGTTAACACTCACTTTGATGTAGCCACTCTGCAAATGGAATCATAGATTATTTTGTGGGTTGCTGTGCAAACAACTGAAAAAATGATACACTTGTGCTGAATAACTTACAATTTTATGAACCCAGAAAGTAAAACCAGCTTCTTCTTTCATGAATATATTAGTATGTATTTGACAAAAATAGGTTTTGTAGATATATTCTTCACTACGCTGGTCTATTAATTACAATTACCGTACTCTGCTGTGGCTGTAACCTGAGCTACTGAGGTTTATTATGAAGAACAAGATCAGTTCTAGAGGAAATAAAACTGACCATGATTCCCATTGACTCAGAAGCAGCTTTTTACCCCTTAGGTGCCAGATAGTTCTCTAGCGCTTTTCTCCACAATTGTGGTTATGTAATAAAGCAGGATTAAGAGGTGATAACATGGAGATAACCACTCCAGTGATATCACTTCTCCAGTTCTTATGTTATTCTATGAAGCCTATTCACTAAGATCTCCAAGGTTGGATACATATTAGTGAACTGATTCCATAGAATAACATAGGAACTGGAAAAGTGATATCACAGGAGAAGCTATCTCCACATTATCACCTCTTTATCACACCTTCCTACATAACCCCTCATAGTATTGGAGTCCTATCATTTAAGAGGTTAAAAGTCCAGTTTAAATCAATTGACACTTTAATTTGTACCATGTGGTACAGTTGATTTGCCTCCAGAATTGCTCTAGTTCTCGGTATAACAACCTCACTGTATCTTAATCTTTCAGCTCAAATGCTTTATAATTTACATTTCATTCAGTCTGCCTGTCGCTGCAAGTGCAATGCATCTACATTGTCTATTGAGAGTAGAGTGACAGCAGTACCTTCCTGACTAAAATCTTGAGCTCAAATTCAGCTACTCAGTTACTGTTACTCAGCAGGTCACTTTAACCCTTGCTCAAAGGGTTAAAGAATGTGTGCTTGTTGGGGGGAAAGTAACTGGTTACGTCTATCTAAGAAATAAGCATGAAAGTAGTCATTTTACCGGAGGAGGAGAGGCAATGCTATTCTTAACTGGGCCTATTTCTTTGTCATTAAAAATGGCCTATGTATAATGTTAGCCAAAAGACCAGCAGATTCATAGTTTAGGAGATACTGCACTGATACTTTAATTTCTGAAAAGAGAAATTCTCTTTTAGTACAACACCTTATTCTAATTGACCACTCTGCTGCAGTGAATGCTTATTTAGGATATGGTGAGGCATTCAGATCACATTTGAGAATCTTTCCCAAACTATGCATCTTCTGGTTATTTGGATAACATGATACATCAGCAGTTGTTAAATTAGGTTTACAATTATGCAATCATAAATGCAAGGTGACAGGTCCAATTTAAAGTCCCTATTTGATTCGATTAAATGCCTCCATGTTATCTAGTTCTGACCTATAGTATCCTTTGGGGGAAATCATTCTTTAGTCCTCCTGCTGTAAAATTACAACTCTCGTCATCCCCAACCAGGCTTTGGGGGTCTGAAGATCAACTACCCCTGCTTCAAAATTGCACATGCTCCCTAAATATTGAAAACAGTTCTTCCTTTTTCTTCTGCATCAGTAACTATTAGTAAAATGATTATCTGTACTGTAGCAGATGCATGTTGATGTTTTTATATTTGACACACACATTCATTCTTGCTTACTTGTAAAATATGTTTAAATACTTGTTCCCCTTTAGGAATGAAACTCATTTAGTTATTCATATTGCTTGACTCCCATTCTTACAGAATGCATGACTGTAGATACATTGTTAGTTTAACCACTACATTTATGTATAAGTAACAGAGTGAAATAACTCATCTTTAGATTAGAAAGAATCACTTGCTGTCTTGTTTGGTTTGCTTGTATTTCTTTTACTAAAACGTGGGATTTTATCATTGTCTTGATGGGATTAACCCCTTGGATGCCAGAGAGCTGTCCTATATAGTGTAACACAATGGGGCACATATATATATATATATATATTTCATCAAGACTGGAATAAGTCGGGGCAAACCAATGCCACACTAGGGGACGAATAAAGAGGCACATTGATTAAAATGGCGCTTTTAACCCCTTGAATGCTAGATAGGTCTTGCAATGCATTGGAGACCTCTGTAGCATTTTAGAGGTTAAACCCCCATATAAATCAATGGGGTTTTTTATTTATTCTCTATTATGCAGTTTGTTTGCCCTAGAATTGCTTCATTTTTGAGTTGTGCATCTAACCCACTGTGTAGTAGGCCTTTCTAGTGCCTAAGGGGTTAAAGTAGGGATTGGCGCATTGCAGTGCAATGTTGACCAGCAAATGCAATAATGAAACGGACACCCCGTGTAGTTTCCATCAATCGCTCATTATATGCTAATTTTCATTCACTGAAGTTAGTGATGTTAAAGCTGAAATTTAATTCACCGAAAGGGTAGAGAACCTTTGGCTCTTCAGCTGTTGGGGATTACAACTCCCCAAAAAGCTGTTGGCTCATTGGGGAAGATAGGAGTTGCAATCTCCAATAGCTGGACTGCCAAATGCTGCCTACCCTTACCTTAACCCCTTGAATGCCAGAGACATCTGTACCAAGTTACGTCACTATGCTTTTGAGCTGTATCTAATAGCCAAGGACTTAAGATCGTATTTATACATACAAACTGGAGTAAACCAACTGCATCATAGGGGGCAAATAACAATTCCTATTACATTAAATTGGGCATTTAACCCCTTGAATGCTACAGAGGTCTCCAATACATTGCAAAGTAATACATTGGAGACCTTTCTAGAATCCAAGGGCTTAACCCTTTGAGTGCCAGAGGGGTACGCAACGCATTGCTTTGCAATATGTTGAATACCACTCCGGCACTCAAAGAGTTAAAAAAAAGGTCTATTCAAGTAATTAAGCATTCACAAAATGAACAAACAAAAATTCTCCAAATTCTAATTCATGAGGCTTTTAACCAGTGATTTGTTTCACAATGCATTTGAGAACTCCAGCATTCAAGGGGTTAAGAGCTACATTAAATCACAGGTCATTTTATCTGTCATATGAGCAGTTGTTTGCTCCAGACTTTCTCATCTTTTGAGTTCTACATAAGACCTTTAACCCTTTTACTGCTGGAGGGCTACGCAATGCATTGGTCTGCAATGCATTGAATACCCCTCTGGTACTCAAAGGGTTAATAGCATGTTTATACGGGGAATTTGTTATCCAGAACCTGTGCAGATTCCAGTCATGCACATAGTCCCTTGATTTCCTTTTAATTCAATGTCACTTTATATATTTATATATATATGTGTTTTCATCTCATATATATTTGTATCTATTCCATTTTTGTTTTTTTCTTTTTCTCTTTCTATATTTTATTTCAATTTTTATTGAAATAATATTATACCAATGAGAAATAATACCTTCTTTACTGACTGTTGCTTCATCATGTCTGTTTTTGAAATTAGAAATAAAATATGTGTTTTAAGATAACACTGCATTCTTGTGTTTGCTTATGTTCATTTTCTTTAGGAGTGTATTACTAAATAACATTGGAATACATGATGTCACTTCTCCAGTTCCTATGTTATTCTATGGAGCTAAGATTTATCCACCTTTGGAAATCTTAGTTCGTAGTCTCTATATAATAGCATGTTATATCACTGGGGCAGTTGTCTTAACATTATCACCGATGTATCACACCTTTTCAGGTCAGAAAAAATATTTAGCTCTTTAGTAATGAGAAATGATTGCAGTTGTGCATTTATCCATGGCAGAAATCCTGCTCTTGTTAGGAGTGGGTAAATAGGAAATATTTCTCTTTCCCCTGAAGTTCCTATGGGAAGGAAAATACCAGCAAAAACGAGAAATTGTTATATTGAAATAGACAACCTTCTGTAAATGCTAACACATGCACTTCATCACGTATGCACACTTCATGATGCATTCACATGTATATACCAACTGCACACTCACACATCCACTCACCACACATGCAGAAGGATAAGTGTATACGGAATAACCACATAATAACAAATAATTGGGTAAGAACAGGCCATTTATTAAAATGACATAAATTAACAACCATAATTACCAGCATAGTCCTTGCCCCATAAGACCCATACCAAGTATTCCAATTTACAATTCCTCAGCATGGCCAAACCCAAAACGGGCTCATGCTTCAACTCCACCATTCTCCCATTTAAAGTGCCATTAACCAGTTACCCCAATTGTTCCAGACCCAGTGAGCCACAATTGGGTAACGTAACCACCCGCAGCATCCGCCCTGTGTCAACCTCCCTAGGGTTAAATCCCTAAGGATCCATCCTGAACTCTTTTCCACCATTCAACATACTCCATCCGAGGCAAGGACACCACCGCCAGAGGGCCTACTGCTTAACCCCCCCGAAGCAAACCAACGGCCTGTTCAATACCCCACCGAAGCTCCAGGTTGAAATGGTCCAGCCCATTATTGGAATGAAATCCATCAGCCCTGAACACATGAATCCCACAATCCCCTAACTAGTTCCTGTAACCCTCCCCCTCTGCATGTTCCCCCTCTGCTAGAGCTCTGGGGGGTTTCCTTACCACAGGAAGATAATAGCAGGAAGTGAAATAGACCATCTTCTACCTATTCCTTACTGAGTTAAATTTGTCTTCAATCTCTAGTTGGTGGATTACAACTCCATCATCAGCCAGCCAATAGTAGTACAATAAAAGACAGAGAACCACAGGTTGGGTTGACTACCCTTGGATTACTCACAGAACAACACAACCCAAATTTTAAGTATGGCTTGCCGTTTTTTTGTTTTGTTTTGTTTTTTAAACTCTGAAAATGCTAGGTTTGGCCCCATGAGAGGAGTTTTTTACAAAAAAAAAAATCCAAATAAACATAGGGCTCTTTTAACCACTTAACAACCCATGACGGTCCAGGACAATCATAGGTAGCATGCAGTTAAGGACCCATGACAGTCCTGGACCGACAGGGGTTAAATGATAGCAGCGTGCCTCCGTGCACGCTGCTACATTCATTCCAGACTGAGACTGAACGGTCCGTATCGGAGCGTTCAGTCTCAGCCCTCGGTTGTGCCGGGTCATGTGATCGATGTAGCAGCGATCACATGTACCAGCATTCTCAATGAATGAGGTAGTATGCAAAGCACACTGCCTCTTTGTATTCCCTATGCCTGTCTGTCCCTTACAATAAAATTAAGGGACAGAGAAGAAGAGAAGAGACACCTAGTGGAAAAAATGCAGCAGCTGTGGGTATTAACCCCTTCACTGCTGTGCTGGAGGCTGGCTGGATGCAGGTCCATTTTTGACCTGTTAAAATCAACTTTTGTTTTTAAAAAGACACAACACAATATTTTTTTTTACAACAAAAAAAGTAATTAAAAAAAATGTCAATAACCAAAATTGTAAGTGTGATTGTTGTAGAGCCAAGTAATACACTTATACACAGTGCCAAATGTCATCAATAAAAAAGTGGGAAAAAGGGACACGGGGATTTTCACCCTGGGGGGACAGTGCCCACATAAAACTGCCCATTTTGTAGGCATGACTGACCGGTCATACCTTTCATGCAATCTCCATAAAAATTATGCTACTTGTATTCTAACAGCAGCTGCACAGGCCTCTGTCACTCAAAGAGTTAAAGTGGATTAAACTTTAGAGTGGAGTGGCAAAGGGGTATCCAACACACAATGACTTGCACAGCCTCTTTGGCACTCACAGGATTAATTCACTTAAACCCTTTGGGAGATGGATGAATTGGCACCCCATTGAAATGTATTTGCTTGTTTACATAACATAAGGGTTGTTAAACCTATGACTCTCTAGTTGCTGTTGGATTACAACTTCCAGCCATCAGGCTGATGGGATTTGTGGTCCAACAGCAGCTGCAGAGCCACAGATTGAACACCCATTATAGAAATAACTGTGAAGATCAAAGAGTTCCCAACCCTCTTTCACTCAGATGGTTAAATTTAATTAACACCTTTCCTAAACATGGGGCATGGACCCCCATCTCAACAGGGCCAAGTACAACAGTCTTACCATGGTGGGGCCTGCTGCAGAGTCACAGTGAACAGGAATTCTTATATCTTCCCTACAGAGCAGTTGGTTTGCCCCAGAACTGCTACATTTGTTAACATTAAATCACCCTAAAACCAAAACTAACATTTGCTTAGTAAATAAAAACGTTTATGTATTACCATGCAATTGTTGAAACAGGTCAAGCTAATTATAATACAGCTACAAAATGTAAACATTACCATCACCCTCCGCCACACACACACACACACACACACAAAAACACACTCACACACAAACACACACACGAAAGCAAGCATACACATATACATGCTCATGATAACAAGAATGCACATGCACACACATACAAAAGCAAGCATACATAAACACAAACACATGAAAGCAAGCACAACACATGAAAGCAAGTATAAACACCCATGAAAGCAACTACAGACACAAACACAAAAGTAAGCAAACACATGAAAGAAAGCATAAACGCTCACATGCACACATGAAAGCAAGCACGTGCACACACACACAATCATGAAAGAAAGCATACTCACTCACACAAACATATGAACAAGAGCAGGCATATACACACACACACACACACACAGGAAAGCAAGCATACACACATTTACACAAGCAAACCTAATCACACACATACATGCACACTCATGAAAACAAGCATGCACACACACGACAGCAAACATACACACATAAGCACAGACATATGCACCAAAGCAAACACACATATACACACACATACATTAAAGCAAGCATACACACTCACACAAACACATGAACAAGAGCAAGCATGCACACACACAAACATAAAAGCACACATACACACATGAAAGCAAGCATTCACACTCACACACATGCACACTCATGAAAACAAGCATACACAAATGCACACACACTTGACAGCAAGCATGCATAAACATAATCACCAAGGTAAGCACACACACATGACAGCAAGCACACACACGCACACACACACACACACACACACACACGCATGCATATACACCAAAGCATGCATACACATACTCATGAAAGCAAGCATACACACTCAAACAAGCACATGAATAAGAGCAAGCATGAATACACACAGGAAAGCACAAATGAAAGCAGCATACACTCATATGACAACAAGCATTCACACACACCTGCATGAAAGAAGAATACACACTCATGAAAGCAAACATATACACATAAATGAAAGCAAACATACACACACACACTCACACAGACACACACATACATGAAAGCAAATAAAACACACAAACCCACACCCACACATTCTTTAAAACAATTCAGAATTTTGGATATTGCCATATGCCTTGTTTAATTTTACAAGACATAAATAGGACAGTGATATACAGGGATATGAAAAATATACATGGCATCTTTTTATTTTAAAATATATTGGGTGAGATCAAAACAGGCATAGGCCAATATAGAGCAGTGTAGCTCATTTTGCATAATTCTAAAGCTGTATCCGTAGGGTAATTGTCACATAAAAAGTATTTCATCTCAATAAAATGAACATGTGAAGTAAAGTCAATTTATCAGATATATACTGTAGGGCCAGCTGTGCAGTACTGATCCTGTAATTAATAAGCAGGGTCATAGGTCATAGTGTCTTGACATATGGGAACACAAATCATTAAAATAAAGAAAGAAAACAATTTATAATAAAAAGCTGCATATTCACAGACACATATAGTGAATATATATATATAACTTTATTCAGCTAATGCAAAAACTAAACAATTACTTGCTTCCTTTGGACAATTAATATATTGCGTATAATATATACAATCTATAATAAAGAAAAACTAAATTGATGTAATTGTATCTGATGCTATGAGCACTCAATGTTGCAGTCTAGCACAGTAAATAAATAAAACCCATTACTGCCAAGGAGACAAGAGAAGCATCACTCTGCAGTGCATTGCTGGCCTCTATAGGGTTATAGTGCTGCAATGAGGCTAATGTACTAAGACCCTGAATAATTCTGGAGAAAACCAGCTGCATCATAGGGGACAAATCAAAAGGTCCATTGATTTAAAAAGAGCTTTTAACCCCTTGAATGCTAGAGAAGTCTCCAAAGTATTGCTTAACAATGCATTGGAAACCTCTCTAGCATTCAAATGGTTAACCCTATTTAAAAAAATCAAAATGTGTCCCCTACAGTGCAGTTGGTTTGCCTCAGAATAACTCCCTCAGTGTGTCATGAGTAGAATCTTACTGACATGAGCATGTAAATTACAAACATAGCTTAAAAATAACATCACTGTCTTTTTTTTCATTTTTCTGTTATTATGGGGGTTAATATGGTAGAATTTCATCAAGTGTTGCAAATAATCTGCTCTTCTCTGCTGGATAAACATCAGACACAGTATTTCCAAAAGCAAGCTGAAGAAAGATAGAAATAACAAATAATGAGGTATAGCAGACCAAAAAATCCCATTGCATCCCAAAACTGAAGTTCTTATACCATGTCCCTAGAAGTGAGCCAAGTCAGGGTTTGGACTGAATACTTCTCAGGCAGCCCCAAGCAAGGCATCCAGATCTCCCCTAGCTCTGCACATGGTCACAACCTAATCCTTGAATGATTCCACTCAGGGACGGATGTCCCGATAGGCAGAGTAGACAACTGCCTAACTGCTGAGCTGGCCACACCCACATTCTGAATTGTGGGTGTGGCCAGAGCAATCACAATGTCCCTATGCCAGTTTTATACCCCTATACAGGCTATTATTTAAAGGGTTAGTAATGGCCAAAGATAACTTTATGTTTTATTGTAGATTTTAAAAAAATAAATTATGTACAGCAAATCCCATCTCTCAAACCTTTATGGTTTGAGGGCTATTCGCATCTAAAGTTCCCCTTTCCCTCCCCTTCTCCTGATGTCAGCGCTCTGCTGACAGCAAGAGATCCCGGTCAGGGGACCAGTCAGCGATCTTTAAAAAGAATTACTTCATTGGAACGGTCTACAAAGTGTGATTGGTTTGCAAGCACACTTTGTAGACCTTTCCAATGAAGCAGTTCTTCTTAAAGATCACTATTTCGGCTCTGCTGAAGAGCCTCCTCGAGTCAGCTGACTCAAATCTCCTGCTGTCAGCTTTACAGCTGAGATCAGGAGTGGGGGAACTTTAACACTCAATATCTCTCAAACCGTAAAGATATCAGAGATGGGATTTGCTGCACATAATTTATTTTTTTTAAATCTACAATAAAACAAAGTTATCTTTGGGCATTACTAACCCTTTAACCCCGTGGATGCTAGATAGATCTCTAACTGAGATCTCTCTAGCAACCAAGGGGTTAAAGCCATTTTTTTTCCTTCCTTGTTATAAGTTAAGGGTACTTTTTGTGCCAGGAAATAGTGGATGGGTCTGAGGGTGGGGCCATGTGAGGAACATGGGTGCGGTCATGTCTGAGGTAAGGGCACCTAGAATGCCTTGCTTAGGGGTGCCTGGGATGTAAATCCTGCCCTGATTCCACCCTACCCCACCCCAATGCATTACTTTACAATCCACTGGAGAACTCTTTAGCTTCAAAGAAGTTACTAAAGGAGACTAAAGCTGTATATAATCCTATAAATTAAAGGGATGGTAATGATTATTTGGAAACAGGAAATCTGACCCTGATTGGGAATTAGGATGAAATGCACAAGTTGTGACAGTTTTAAGGACTGGATATATTTCTCTGTGGAGAGGATACTCACCACGTTTGTTAGGGTGTGAGGGCGACAGTCCCTCTACTGCATATGTCACGTCGGCTGTCTTCCCTTCCAAAATCTGTTCCTTCAGTTTGTCCAGCTATGTCAAATAAACATTGGTTTAATGTCCTTGCTTTACTGCACAGAAATGGTATTTATATAGGATCACTCAAATGTTCTTTATTAGCATTTAAACCTTTGAGTGCCAGAGAGGTATCCAATACATTGCAAAGCAATCTATTGGATACCTCTCTGGCACTCAAAGGGTTACAGAAATAGTTGTGCTTTTTGAACCCTTTCAAAACAAGAGAGGTACTAGTACCCCTCTGGCTCTCAAAGGGTTAAGGTTTGTTATTTCATTAGCATTTACTAAATTAATTTGCCTATGGCTTTCAAATCATGGAAAGTGGGAGAAAAGCAAAAATTGATGATTCAAGGTTCATAATTAAAGATAAGGAAGAAACCCACCAGGTAAAAAATGCATATCACAAAATTAACAAATTAAATACAATATTCCTTTTACTTTTAAGTTCTTAATGTTTGCCCTTTCTTTTAAAATGTTAATGCTTCTTTACACATCACAATCTAAAGAAATTGAAACAAATGAAAAAAATGCTTTATACCATTGTGCACATGACTTTTCTTACACAATTGCACATCATGTATATATTTCAATAAATGCAAAAGACTTCATAATTATAGACCCTCATGCATTTTACTATGGCAAGAATTTTTCCTTGTGCAATTGCCAAGAGATAACATATTCAGTCTATTCTGGATGCCACATGCTTGGAAGTGGACATGAGAGCTGCTAGTAGGAATACTGGACCTCAGACTATACCCACTTTAACATCAGCGAGGGGATAGGTTTCCCTAAAGTGCATAACATTACATTGTAAGTTGGCAGACTTTGAGATCCAATTTGCATGAAAGAAAGAATCATGTTGTTGTCCAAGACAGATTAAAGATTTTGGGCTGGATTCCAATACAGGTGCTAATTTTATCTCTGCTTGTATCTCCAGGTACCCCCATAGACTTCAATAGGAAACATTTTGATAAAATGGGAGGTGTCCATTACAATTATCTGGCCATAGTAAGCTAAGTGAATGGGTAATTATTAGGATCATTAGTGGGATAATTATAGTGGTGTAACTCATTGCTTAGCAAGGTGTTAAAGACCACGCTAGCATCCAAGAGGTTAAACAACTGAATCAATAGTTGAAACCAAACTTATACATGTTGCCAAGTTATATAAATCAAACCTACTGTTCTTGATTATCACATTGCCATCTACTGCAAATAGTATGTAGTCATTCTGGGGCAAACAAACCATGTCATAAGGGAGCGCTAAAAACTTGAAGTCAGAGACACTCAACAAGAAACGAGTCTACAATACAAATTTTCCCTGTAAGGTGCATTTGGTTTGCCCCGGAATTTCTGCATTACGTTATACGCATGCCCCTTAGTTCACAATTTAAGTAAAACTACTAGAGTGTACAAGTACTACTACCTGTTCCATTTGCTCCAATTTATTTTGCAGCTCCAATTCTGTAAAATAAAATACAGGTTGATAAACATACTGATAATTGTTTGATACATGCATCTCACAATCTGTATTATTTGTAACCCATGGTGTGGTTGGTTTTCCCTATGGATTGTTTAGCTGGCTGGCTTGCAACAGGTTGCCAGTCCCCTGCACCAGTGAAAACAGATGTTGGCAGAAACAGCCTCACACTAGAATTCCCACCAGAGGGGAAACTTGCAGTTTTGTACCAATTTCCTCCCGCTGCAAACATTTTCCTTTCCCTTGCAGACAGTGTACATGTATAGGTCTGTGACTACCAGTAGATTTACATATTTAAGTAGTGTAATTTATTTGCAATTCAGTCTTACCTTTCTTGTAATTAGTACAAAGCTCCAGGGCCAGATGGTATACACCCACGGGTACTTAAAGAGCTAAGCCAGACCCTAGCCAGACAGTTATATTTGATTTTCAGGGATTCTTTTATTTCAGGTATGGTGCCTATGGATTGGCATAAAGCAGATGTGGTGCCCATATTTAAAAAGGGATTAAAGTCACAGCCAGGAAATTACAGACCTGTAAGCTTGACATCTGTGGTAGGGAAGCTGTTTGAAAGGTTACTAAGGGAATATATTCAAGAATTCTGCTGGAACAGGAATATCATTAGCAATAGCCAACATGGCTTTGTGAAAGACAGGTCTTGTCAAACTAACCTGATCGCATTTTATGAAAAAGTGAGTAATAATATAGATGCGGGAGCGGCGGTTGATGTGATCTAATTAGACTTTGCCACGGTATTTGATACGGTTCCACACAAGAGGTTACTGTACAAATTGAATGAAATAGGCCTAGGGGAAAATGTTTGTGTGTGGATTGGAAATTGGCTGAAAGATAGAATGCAAAGAGTGATAAAATGGCAAGTTCTCCAGTTGGATAAACGTGATAAGTGGAGTACCTCAGGGATCTGTCCTGGGTCCTCTTCTTTTTAATTTGTTTATTAATGACCTCCCAGAGGGCATAGGGAGCCATGTATCAGTGTTTACCGATGACACAAAATTAAGTAAGGTAATAAAGTCTCAACTGGATGTGTCTTCATTACAAGAGGATTTGGACAAATTGAATAACTGGGCAGGCAAATGGCAAATGAGATTCAATATAGACAAGTGTAAAGTTATGCATTTTGGGTATAATAAAAAAAATGCAACATATAGTTTAAATGGTGTTTCTCTGGGGAAATCTACTAATGAAAAGGATCTGGGAGTTTTGGTAGACAATAGACTTAGCAGTAGCATACAGTGCCAGCTGGCAGCTGCAAAGGCCAATAAGATATTGGCATGTATTAAAAGGGGTATTGACTCAAGGGAGGAAGATATAATTATGCCTCTTTATAGGTCCATGGTAAGACCCCACCTAGAATATGCTATTCAATTCTGGGTGCCCTTTCTGAAAAAGGACATTATGGAACTAGAAAGAGTGCAGAGGAGGGCTACAAAACTAGTAAGGGGAATGGAAAGTTTTAGCTATGAAGAAAGGCTAGAAAAGTTAAACTTGTACACACTAGAGAAACGGCATCTTAGAGGGGATATGATAACACTATATATATATGTTCAGGGCCCATACAAAGGGTTCTCCAAAGACCTGTTCATTAACAGAACAGTACACAGGACAAGGGGCCACCCGCTTAGACTTGAGGAAAGGAGATTTAATCTACAACTGCGGAAGGGTTTTTTTACAGTAAGGACAATAAAGGTGTGGAATTCACTGCCTGAGGAGGTGGTGCTATCGAATACATTAGATGCCTTTAAAAGGGTCCTGAATACTTATTTAAAAGAGCAGAACATAGAGTGCTATGTACAGTAGTATTGGGATTAATATTTAGTTAGGGATTGTTGATCCAGGGAGAAATCTGATTGCCATTTGGAATCAAGAAGGATTTTTTCCCCCCATTCAAGGCAGAATTTGAAATTGCTATATTGAGGGTTTTTTTTGCCTTCTTTTGGATCAACAATGGTAAACAGGAATATGAAAAGGGGTTGAACTAGATGGATGCAAGTCTTTTTTCAACCTAAATTACTATATTACTATGTTACTATGAGCCATATTCTATAATCTCAGAAGGCGCAATTCTGGAGAATACCAACTGCACCACACAGGGGGTAAATAAAGATTCCCAGATAATAAAAGTGGGGTTTTAACCCTTAAATGCAAGCTAGACAACCAATATATTGTTTCACAATGTGCTGAGACATCTCAAGCACTCAGGGGTTTAAAAGTACCCATGGGAATTAGGGAAATGTTTATTTGTCTCCTATAGTGCAGGTGGTGTGCTCCAGAATTACTTCTCTTTAGCCTGTGATTATAACTTTATAATGTGCAATAAGAAATGCATTATCATTTCCAATTACCTGCTTAATTATTTGATACATTTTGGTTTAAAAATGTAATCTTAAATATCAAGTACCCGCTAGTATTCAAATAAGCTTGATGCTGATAAGTGAACTTTACCCTAAGAGCATGTGGATCTCAATTTGTTTTCCAAAAAGACTAATCAAACCTGCAATGCATTGGATACCTCTCTGGCACTCAAAGGGACATGCCAGGCAACACCACATGCCAGCATTTGCCTGTCATTTAGAACATTGGTGGGCTAATATCAATATAGTAAATGGCAAACAAACTGCTTCGTAGTAGACAAATAAGAGCATATGCAACAGAAGACTGTAGACCTCTGGAAACAAATGAGGAGTACAAGCTGTTCAATTGTATATAACCCCAGATCATTTGTATTTGTTAGTGTGCCTTTAAGAAAAAGCAAGTTAAGGCGACAGGTCCACTTTAACCTGCTGTGTCTGTGACTGTTTGCAGGGTAAAAACACCCATCGTTCATGACCATGGCATTGTTAAATAGCAGCAGATTAGCCCCACTTCATGTACCTTTTAGTTAAGCTACATAGAGAAGTAATTACAAAAAGTTAAGTCTGGGTGAAGCAGTTTTAAAAGGATAGTAATACTTTGTTTTATCTTTATTTTATTTTGTAGGCAATAAAAAAAACATGAAGAACGATATAAGTCTTATCTCTCAAACCTTTATGGTTTGAGAGATATTCACAAGCAAAGTTTCCCCTCCCTCCCCTTTTACCTAGTGTAAGCCATCTCATCTCAGATGTGGAATCTGGTTGCAACACCAGACAGATAACAGAAGGGGGCAATCTTCTTCCTATGAGAACAATGAAGGCCCTGTCCCCCTTGACAAGTTTTTCAGGTTTTTCTCTTATCTTAATTGAAGATTGTCCCTCTCTGCAGTCTACCTGGGCACCTCCCTTCTGCTCTGGCTGAACAGTGTTACATCAGTAAAAGGGGAGGGAGGGGGATACTTTGTCATTGAATTACTCTTGAACTACAACTCTGACAGAATTGAAATAACACTCTCCAAAGTCCAAATACTATGATGATTAATTAGAGCTGCTTTTATTATGAAACATTATTATCTCTTTAAAGGGTTATTGTTACTGCTCTTGCCTTCCCTAAGCCTTCTTTTCATTATAACCAAGTTATATTCACCCTGTACATTGTAGAACCCACTAAAATAAAAAGTAGCTTCAGGGTTGCAGAAGCAGTCACATAAAAGCTGCTTCTCTGGGACTAAGTTGCTTTCACCCATTTTAATTCCAGAGGGATGTGCCACTCATTGAATGTTTCACACTCATTTAGTACTCAAATTTTTCAAAGCTGTTTAATGAGTGAAGAAGCTTTGATCTTCTCCTACAACTAAGCCCCAGAGATAAGGCATAAAGGTAGCAAGTAAATGGGGAGAGTTGAGGAAGTGAGCTACATTGGGTGGGTTTGAAGGAGCTGGGACTAACAGGAGGGGGACAGAGAGTGGACCATAGTTGTGGGAAGATCTAGCAGTGGCCTGTTCTATCCAATAAAATGGTGTGTGTGCCAGTCATTATACACTATGCCATTTACATGCTCCTTTCTAAACATTATCACTCCTTTTACTAAGTAACTCAAATACCAATAGCAGTGAGTAACCCAAAACTAAAAGAGTTAAAGAGGGTTGTAATGGAATAACAGATGCACCATGCAGCTCTGCCATGTTTTAATCTTTCTATGCTGCAATGTGTTACACACTCCTTTGGCATTCAGATGGTTAAAAGATGTTTAGTCCAGTGAAACAGCTTTGGTTTACCTTCTGAGCAGTATCACTCATTTAACTCTTTAAGTGCCAAAAGGGTGTGCATAGCCACTCAAATAGTTAAAAGCTGCTGAGTCACAGTGAAGTAGATTTGATCTTACATTTACTCTTCCTGCCCACTTGCCACACCCCAAGTTGTACCTCATTTTATATATTAACTGTCTGAGTGCCAAAGAGATTTGTAACACAGTGATTTTCAAATTTTTTTGGTATTCAAAGTTTGCAGTCTGGATTCCCCATGTGGACCCACTTCAGTCTGAATTCCGATCTACAGACTGCAAAATCCAAAGGCCATTTCTCTATATGTATACTACTTTACATGTCCTCTGCCTTTGATACAGTTAACCATTCCCTTCTTGCTTAGATTTTAAACAATCCTGGCTTCTTCAGTCAAGCTGCTTCATGGCTTTCCTACAATCTCTTACAACTTTCCCTTTTGTGTCTCCTCTACAGTTCCTCTGTGGGGGTGCCTCAAGGTTCTCTATTTTCTCACTGTACACCATTTCATTGGGTAAACTTATTATTTCATTTGGCTTCAAATATCATCTATATGCTGATGATACCCATTTTTGCATGTCTACTTCTGATATTTCACCTCAAATTCAGCTGCAAATTTCAGACTGTGTCGTGGCCATCAACTCCTGGATGGCCAACTGTCTTCTTAAGATAAACATGCCCAAAACAGAACTTCTCATTTTCCCTGCAATAGCTCACCCATCATCCATCACTCACGGTTGATGGAATTAACATTCATCCAGGGAACTCATAAGGTCAAACTTCTCCCTTCACATTAACTCCTTGGCTAGAACCTGTCACTTCTTCATCAATAAAATTGAAAAAATCCATTCATTCTTGACCCTAAAAAGTACTAAAACGCTAGTGTATGCCCTCATTCTGTGCCACTTAAACTATTGCAGTATACTACTAACTGGCCTCCTGGATTCACATCTTTCCCCTATGAAATCTGTCAGAAACTCAGCTGCATGAATCAGCATACACTCTTCAAAACTGAACCAGTTCACATAATTTTTAGATATCTCACATGGCTCCTTATTCTGCACTGTATCACTTACAAAGTCCTTGTTTTTTCCGTTAAAGCTCTCCACACTGTTACTCCATTTACATCTGTTCCCTCATCTCCAGTTATATCCCTGGCTACATCCTTCACTCAACACACCATCCACACCTTCTGCCCTCTTCCATCACAAACCTTTTCCACTTCCCACTACTTACCTCTTGAAATCCATACCTGTCTCCCTACATCAAAAACTATCTCTTTCTGTCTTTAAAACGGAACTACCCCCCCCCCCCCCCCGAATACATTTGTCCCAAATAAATACCCATCTGGCGACTAGCTGCTCAATAGCGCTAGTTGCCAGAATTAGTGCCTGGTTATTGAGAATTAAACACTGTTCCCAGACTGACACGCAGGTAACAGAGCAGAAATCTTTCCATAGTGATGTCTGTGCTCCTGTGATGTCAGTCCCTTTTGGAACCGAACTTCTCCTAGCAATGTCTCCTAGATTAGGCTGGGACTGTCAGCACAGGCACGCAGACATCACTATGGAAAGATATCTGTGCTGTTTCCTGCCTGTCAGTCCGGGAACAGCGTACAATTCTCAAACACCAGGTAATATTTCTGGCGACTAGCGCTACTGAGCAGTTAGTCACCAGATGGGTATTTATTTGGGACAAATTTATTCAGGAGTGGTAGTTCTGCTTTAAATCTGCCCTGAAATCCTATCTTCTGGAGCACTATCTTTTGTAAAAATCAGCACTTAACCCTTTGAGTGCTATAGAGGTATTCAAAATATTGCAACACAATGCATTGAATACCTCTCTGGTACTAAAAGGGTTAAACTCACAGCTCTTGAGACCTTTCTGTGTCTCCTCTTACCCATTTAGACTGTAAGCTTCTTGGATCAGAGACCTCTTTCTTATTGTTTCTATGTTTGAGACACTTATTTTATGCCATTTTGTTATTGTAACATATTATTGTCTGGTGCCATATAAATAAAGATGTCCATACATACAAAACACACAAAGATGCTTAGCTACAGTGAAGCTGCTTTCATTTTGCTTTTACAATCAAGACCCTGTCCTCTCCCACCTACTGAACATCATCACTCCTTTTAATGGGTAATCCAACTCTTTGAGAGCCAAAATAACACATCAATCTGTAATGTGTTGCACAACCTTTTGTCACTCAAATGGTTAAAAACTGCTTAGTCCAGATAAGTAGTTTTGATCTTACTACTCCTACAATTAGGCCTACTCTGTTATCCATCCCAAATGTTCATCTTTGAGATTTAACCCTTTGAGTGTCAGAGGGGTAAGGAATGCATCGCAAAGCAATGTACCCCTCTGGCACTCAAAGGGTTAAATCCATTGGTACCTTTTCCAACCCTGGTGTCCCTCTTTTTAGGAGATCAGACTTTGTGTGGTGTGTATATAAGTGTACAGCAATGAAACCACTTTAATAAAATTCAGTATGTCTTTATAAATTATTCTGTGTAAAAAATATTCTCAGAGGATTAAACCCCTAATTGAAATAATCAGGAATTAGTACTTGTCCTCTGTGTTTTACCCCAGAATTACTCCAGTTCTCCCTTGTATAGCAGCCTCTCTGTGTGTATAAGGTACAGTGCATGGTGTCTGTGGAAAAGTGCTGCCACTTCAAAACATAATTGTTACAAAATCATGGGGGATGCACATTTACAGTTTCACACTGGTAGACATATTGCCTACAAATGGCCCTGAACACACATACACACACGCACAGATTCACACACTCATACACACACATATATACCGACACACACACACAAATGCACACTCACCACACATTTACACACACTCTTACACATATATACACACTCACGCATATACACACAATATCATTTGTGTTGTCCTGGGGGCAACTGCGATGGCCACTAAGTCTGGTTAGGTTCCCCTGTTATAATTCTGTTTAGTTCCAATAGACTGCAAAATGCTCTGGGCAATGGAATAAATTGAATCAACTCAACTGGTTGGACCTGGAAGAAGGAACTATGATGAGTGCAGTTATTCTCCATGGACTTGTATGTATGAACTTATTTACTAATAGCACCCAGGAATTATATGATTTGTATTGTTTTTTTTTTTTAATGAGTACCTAGCTAGGAGTTAAAATAACCATTTAAATCAATGGGGGTTCGGGGAATTTTCGTTTGTCCCCTGGTGCTGTTGATTTGCCCCAGAATTGCAAACCTTTAGATTCATGAATACAGTCTTTGATGATGTAAGGTTGGTTAGGCACTACTTGATCTCCCCTCACAGATAGATGACTAGATGCCCTAACATGTCAGAACATACAAGTGTTGAACAATTGAATGGCACTTAATAGGACTATTTGATTTTGGCCTTCATATGGGAATCAATACGGGTCTTTGTCAAGACATTGATAAAGCCGATACTGATAAAGTCTTGATAAAAGCCCAAATAAGGGCTGAAATGTATTTAAAAAGTCCTACTGAGTGCCATTCAGGTTTTCAGCATATAAAAACATCTCCTAAGAAAATCATTCTATAGGTATAGTTTCTCTGTAACCTCTTAGATACTAAACAAGTCCCCAACACATTGCTAACTTGAGTTTTATACACTAATGCTGGCAACAATAAAATGTCTTAATTGTAACACTTATGTGACTTTTGTGCATTGTTGCAGTTATGACTCTTAATTTATTTGTCAACGTTTTGGCCCCCTAAAGGCCTTTATCAAGATAGAGGCTTGATAAAGGCCCTTTAGGGGGCTGAAACGTTGACAAATAAAATAAGCACCTTTTTCACAAGACCTGTGTGTGCTCTTAGTTCATGGTCTTGTACCATTTGTTTCTTATATATATAAAACATTCATACACTTATTGGGTAAATTTGGCACAATAAAATTAGCTTACAATCTGCACACTATTCAATCTATTGATAGCAACAAAATGATTTCTATAGGGGTTCACGGAAATTATGTCCATGCACAAATACCTTTATACATGCATGCAGCCATGAATGTATGTCGGTAACTCTTTTATACATTTCCCCATTAGAATCACACATGCACACGCTCATCTATATATTCATATACTCTCTATTTTTCCTTCTCTCTCTCTCCCTCTGTCTTGGTAGTGGTTTTTAGTCATATTATGAAAGATGACTAAATAATTATTAAAAGATTTAAAAAGCATCTTAAATAATTCTGTGATAAGTGATCTAAAGAGTGTGTTTTCAGTCAGAGCGCTATGGCACCAGCCATACTTTGAACACCTTGACAAAAAATATGAATGTTGTGTTTAAAATGCAAATTTGTGGAACTTTTATTCAACAAAAATTAAGGTGTACATTTATATCTGTACTCTCCATTATGCACTTGACAAATGTCATTTGTAAAGCACAAACTACGTAATCTCTGATATACCCACCTATCCATTATAACAGAGTCTTATCATATCCTGGCCCTGGTGGACTCCTACAAATATCTTGGTATGTGACTTTCACCACAACCTCACTTTTGGTCTTCACATGGATAAATTAACATCCAAACATTATGCCAAAATAGGTGTGCTGTTTAGAAACAAATCCTGTTTAAGTCCTCTGGTAAGAAAACGTATTTTTCAACAGGTGTCAATTTCAGTCATAGACTATGGGGATGCAGTATATGCTCCTGCTCCACAAATCCATTTTAGTAAATTTGACACTCTGAGTAAGTCATTATGCCACTTTTTCCTCCAATGTAATTATACTACACATCATTGTGATATGTTTAAAGATATAAATTGGCTAACACTCGGATCTAGCCATGCCCTTCACCTTTCTTGCTTAGTATACAGCTACTTCTCTGGAAAGCTACCAGACTACCTGAGCAATATGCCGACTTCAGCTCCCTATATTAACTATAACCTTAGTTCCACTGCTAACAACTCACTGAGTGTTCCGCTGTACAAGGAAGAAGCCGGTTAATCTGCCTTCTCCTTCAGAGTTCCAAAAGCCTAGAATATCCTGCCAGAAAAAGTTAGACCTTCTCTAAAGTCTAAAATCCTTAAAAATAAACGATTTTCTATTTCAAAAAGCAATATGTGACTGAATATAAATTTGTAGCATGTATGTATTATTTGTGTATATATAATGGTTTGCTATTTGTATAAATATGCAACTCTATACTGTAAAAACTCTCCAGGACATACTTGAAAATGAGAGAAATCTCAATGTATTCTTCCTGGTATAAAATTTTCCAAATAAAATTTAAGATGCTAGTTGTGCCCAAAAAAACTAATATTAAAATACAACTTGCTAGCCTATAAAATTCATTACATCATTTTAAAGGTATGATATTTTGAATGAATTTAATACATCATAATGCATATACCACATATGTGGAATCATAGATACTAGGGTGGAGATTTATAAATGACATTCTTAGTGTACATTTATGAACCGTCGCTAAATTTCACATCGGTTCATATTTATAAAGAAGTAAAGTCAAGTTTATTAATATGTCTATCTGAGAATTTTCAGAGAATATTCACAGAAAATCTGCAACTGAGAATATTTTTTTGCATACATAGCTGTCGCTATATACTTCCACTAAGGACAGATTATACCTGGCATTAAAGGGATAGTAATGTTTCATAATAAAAGCATCTCTAATTAATCATCATAGTATTTGGACCTTGGAGAGTGTTATTTCAATACTGTCAGAGTTGTAGTTCAAGAGTAATTGAATGATAAAGTATCCCCCTCCTGCCTCTTTTACTGATATAACACTGCTCAGCCAGAGCAGAAGGGAGGTGCCCAGGTAGATTGCAGAGAGGGAGAATCTTCAATTAACATAATGGAAAAACCTGAAAAACTTGTCAAGGGGGGCAGGGCTTTCATTGTTCTCATAGGAAGAAGATTGTCCCCTGCTGTTATCTGTCTGGTGTTGCAACCAGATTCCACATCTGAGGGGAGGTGGCTTACACTAGGTAAAAGGGGTGGGAGGGGGAAAATTTATCATTCAATTACTCTTGAACCACAACTTTGACAGTATTGAAATAACACTCTCTATGGCTCAAATAATATGAGGATTAATTGGATCTGCTGTTTTTGTGAAACATTACAATCTCTTTAAGATTTAATCAGTACACTGCCTTTATTTTTGGTGTAATTACTGAATTTATTTTGTAAATACATTGTGACACAATTCTTATTTAGACAAGACTGTTTCTTCTCCACCTCAAAAAAGCTTACTGACTGTAGTTAGCAATTAACTAAAATGTCGTTAAAGGTTTATACATATCCTTGTGTCATTTTGAGTCAATTTTACAGACACTTTCTTTACAACTCCAGTTTTATAAATCCCCTGCCTAGGTTCTTTGAACATACTGTATATAATAATTTACTAATATATCTGTGTGTGTTATAGTATACGCTTCATATAGTAGCAACTGTATTTCAGTATAATTGTACATTCAATACCTTCATTGAAAGCAGATAATGTTGTTGATGAGAACTTACCAAAAGGTGACGGTCTTTTCACTGGAAGGTGTTTATTGAGAAGGAATGTTAATAACATATCCTGGTGACTGGCCTCGTCTTTCTCTGGAAACAGTTCATTATCTAGAGAATATTTAAACACTTTAGAAAATATACGATGGGCAGACATATTGAGGGAAAGCTAACATTTAAAAATTAAAGTGTAAAGAAAAGCTAGGGAGGCTAGTGATATATCCATGAGCAGCATCAAATTTGTTAACCTTTGAGTGTTCAATGTCACTCTAGCTCTCAAGGGATTAACCCCCTTGGTTTGGCCAATTGAACCATCTACAGATGAATGTAACACTTGAAAGAAATAACACATTGGATAGATTCATTAACTGGTGATGAAGTGGAGATCACTTCTCTAGTTTATCACTTCTCCAGTTCCTTTGTTATTCTATGGAACCTATGCACTATGATTTCTTCAGCTTTGGTAATCTTAGTGAATAGGCTCCATAGAATAACATAGGAACTAGAGCGGTGATAAACTGGAGAAGTCATATTCACTTTATCAGCACTTTATCACCTCTTTATCACCTCTTAGTGAATCTCCCCCATTGTTGGAGAGGTTTCTATAGCATTGAATAGATAAGCAGAATGTTTGCAAACTGACCTTTTCCCCCATCTGAGTGCCAGAGGTTAAAAGCAATCACTGTCAACCCTCTTCCCACCTGAGTGCCAGAGGTTAAAAGCAATGCACTCTCAAGCCACTGTCAATCCACTGATTGCCAGAGAGGTATCCAACACATTGCATTGCAATGTGTTGGATGCCTCTCTGGTACTCAAAGGGTTATGTAACTGTAAACATACCCAGCTACTGTTAGAAGGTCTTCCATTGTAAAGTGGTTTACTTGAGTTCCTACTAGGAATTTTGGGCCGGTGCTAATTATTTGATTACTACCAGCAGAACATACAGACCTCTTGTGAATGACCAAAATTATAAAGCTTTGTTATTACACTGGAGAACATTATTAGCTGATTGTAGTTGTACTGAACAATGTATTGACACTTCAATTGGATCAGCACAGCTTGTTGTTTGAGACATGCATGACAAATGGGGACAATAAGGCTGTTACAGCAGTGCTGAGTAAGGAGACCCCAGATTGTTCTATTGTCCATTGTATCTTATTATGCATGTCTTAGTTCACACCGTATTCCCTCTCCAAAACCACATATCTTCTTTCTTTTGCCTCAGAGCATACCTCACTTTATAGTTATATGGGCACACATTGGAGAGAAAGTATGATTAAATTCAACACTAAACCAGACTCTGGAAACTGGATTTATGGTCTTTCACCTGCCTAATACCAATTAACCCAGCTACTTACTCATGAATTTCCCCTCTTAATACTGTCAGCCCCAAGATGAGGGCAATGGGAAAGATTAATTTCCTCTGAACCTTGTACTAACAAGGCCCAGAAGAAATTGGCGTAAACCTTACTGCATTTTCCGATGCTTACTATGGGGAAGGCATTAAGCGGCTTTGCTGGCAGTAAAGTCTTGACAATAGCAGAGTCTGTGTACCGATATGTACTAAATTGATCATGTGCAATAGTGATACCCCTCAGTGCATCTGCTGGTGTTAGAATATAACACTAGTAGAGCTGTTGTTACAGATTAACACATTTTACCCTTAACCCCTTGGTTGCTAGAGATGCTCCAAAGCATTGTAGAAAAATGCATCAGAGACCTCTCTAGCATCTGAAAGCTTAATCTACTTTTTCAAATAACTGCTTAGAGTTTTTAATCACTGAACAACCGGTGACATGCCAGGACCATCACCGGTGTTTATGCCTTAAGGACTGGTGATGGTCCTGGCACGTCATGGGTTAATGATCACAGTCCCATATGTCAATTGTAAAACTAGAACAGACCAAGGGCCTTATGTTCAGTAATTTTATGGCAATTCAACTGCTCCACAGGGAACAAATACATGTTTCAATAAAATTCCCATGGATGTATGTGTCTTTATTTATATAGCGCCATACATGTACACAGCTCTTAACAAAAGTTGAAACATAATACAAAACTACAGAACTGGGTTAAGAGCATTATGCTTAAGTGCAATCATTTCATTATTCGTGGGGAAAAGTGCAGCAAGGGAATCCTAGACTGGGAAAGGGACCCTGCCCCAAAGAGCTTACAATCTTAGTTGAATTCATAATGACAAACAGAGACAGTAGAAGGAGGATTATAATTTCAGATACAAGGTGTGGTGAAAGAAGAGCAGAAGGATTCTGCTATGACTGTCAGTGTGCAAGTGGAGGATATTGCTATTGAGATGCCTCACTGAGCAAGTTGGTTTAAAGGAGATACTTGAAAGTGATGAGTGTGGATGACTGGCAAAAGGTGATGGGTAGGGCATTCCAGAGTCGAGAAGCAGCCAGTGAGAAAGCTTGTAGTCGAGAGATGACTCGAGTTGTGTAGGGAGAGAACACAAAGAACCCTTGAGAAAACCGTAGGGGATGGGAAGGGGTATAGCAGGAGATAAGAGCAGAAATGTAAGATAGGGTGACCATGTGTCCCTGATTGCCCGGGAAAATCCTGGATTTTAATTGTGTCCCTTGTCTCAGGCAGCCCCCTTCTGGGACAATACAAAGTCCCGGAATTGAGACTTCACAGTACAGAGTTATAAACACTAGAAAGAGAACTGCCCATTGTCTACTGTGACAGAAAGTTTTGGTTCTGCTGGAATACAAAAATGGCCTCCAGGCAAAGCTCTGAACACTAGAGAGATAACTGATCCTTGATTTGGGCATCAATCGGGAGCTGCAGTGCAGTACTGTTGTAGTATAATGCTAATCTAAGGATTTGGTCTTGATATATATTTTCTTGTAGCCCACCACAGCCATTGTTTTCTGTCACAGCAGTCAATGTGGAGTTCTCCTTCTAAAACTCTGTGGTGCGCTCTTCTCTCTGCAGTGTCCCTGAATAGCAGAATCGAAATGTAGTCACCCTAATGTAAGAGGGTGCTAAGGAGCAGAGAGACTTACAAGAGAGGAGGAGAATCTTGTAAGAAATACAATACTTTATAGGTAGCCAATTGAGGGATTTCAGGGGGACATGAGAAGGGAGGTATCTGGGAGCAAATGTGGTGATTCTTGCGGCTGGATTGATAACAGATTGAAGTGGAGAGAGATGAGAAGCAGGAAGACCGGAAAGTAAAATGTTGCAGTAGTCAAGTCTAGAGAGAACAAGTGCCTGAGATAGTGTTTTAGCCGTTGATGTGCAGAGGAACGAACATATTTTTGCAATATTTTTTATGAAGAAGCGACATGTTCTAGTGACAGCTTGGATATGGGGGAGAAGGTTAATTTAAAATCAAGTATGACCCTAAGACAGCGTACTTTGGATACTGAGTGTATGAAAGAGATTTCTATTGTGATGGCGAAGGGGGTTGGTGGATGGGTTTTAGGAGGGAACACCACCAGCTCTGTCTTAGCCATATTAAGTTTGAGGTGGCGGCGGGCCATCCATGATGAAGTGGCTGAGAGACATTGAGTGACTTGAGACTGCGCAGCTGGAGTGAGGTCAGGGAGAGATAGATTAGTGTGTCACCTGCATACAGATGGTAATTAAATCCCAGAGATGAGATGAAGTCACCAAGTGAGAAGGTGTAGAGTGAAGTGGTCCCAGAACTGATCCCTGAGGTACACCTACTGAGAGGTCGAGGGGAGATGAGAAAGTGTTAGCAAAAGAAACACTGAAAATATGTTTAGAGAGGTAGGAGGAAATCCATTCTAGAGGTGTGTCACGGGTGCCAAGGGTGTGTAGTGTGTCCAGTAGGAGTGCATGGTCAACAGTGTCAAAAGCAGCAGATAGATCTAGTAGGATTAGTATAGTAAAGTGTCCTTTGTCCCTTGCTGTATATAGGTCATTTGTAATTTTTGTTAGGGCTGTCTCAGTGGAATAGTTGGAACAGAAACCTGACTGTAAAGGCTCAAGAAGAGAGTTTGTATTGAGAAAAGAGATTAAGTGGGAGAATACAAGGCATTCCAAGATCTTAGATGTAAAGGGGAGGAGTGAAACCGGATGATAATTTGAAAGGCAGGTGGGGTCAAGTGAGGGTTTTTTGAGTATAGGTCTGACTATTGCATGTTTGAATGAGGATGGAAAAGTTCCGGTAGAGAGAGAGGAGTTAAAGATATTAGTAAAGCTGGGAGTATTTGCAAGATCCTTAACAAGGTGAGATGGCATGGGATACATGGGGCAGGGAGTGGGTGGAGAGGAGGATAGTAAAAGAGATTTCTCCTCCTCTGTTGTAGGGGAGAATGAGCTGAGGGTTGCTCGGGGTGGACTAGGAATCAGAGGCATAAGAGGAGAAGATGTAGAGGGTATCATTTTATGGATGGACTGTACCTTATTTTTGAAAAAGTCAGCAAAGTCCTGTGGAGTGTTGGAGAAGGAGGAGCAGTTCAAGGTTGGGGGTTTGAGAAGAGAATCAAAGATTTTAAAGAGGTCATGGGGGTTAGATTTGTGGGTAGTGATGATGTTAGAGAAGTATTTCTATTTAGTCTGGTTGAGAGCTGTGTTAAAACAGGATAGCATGAATTTATAATGGTGGAAGTTGGCAACAGAATGAGACTTTCTCCGCGTAGCATGCGGGTTGTTGAATTTAACCAGGGTCTGGGATTCCTGGGGCGGGAGTGTCGACGTTGGAGGGGAGCATGCAGGTCCAAGAAGGACATTAATGAGGTGTTATATTCGTGGACCAGAGTGTCTATGTTAGTAGTAGTAGCAGTAGGGGAGAAGCAATAGGGCAGAGAGAAGAGAGGGAAGTCTGCACAGTCGATGCCAGGTCTGGTAGTTTGACTGAGCGTAGGTTCATGGTTAGAAAGGGTGATTTAGGGAGGTCAGGGGAAGGTGTGTGAGCTAGTGTGAAGGAGATAAGATGATGATCAGAGAATGGAAATGGGGAAACTGTGAAATCAGAGACTGAGCAGTTTCTGGTGAGAACTAGATCTAGCCAGTGACTATCCCTGTGGGTGCTGGCAGCAGTCCACTGTTGAAGGCCAAAGGACAATGTCAGAGAGAGAAATCAGGAGGCACTAGATGAGGATGCATCATGCATATAGGTTGAAGTCTCGAAGGAGTAATGTGGGAGTGTCTGAGGACAGAAAGACAGAGAGCCAAGTTTCAAATTTATTTAAATGAGGCTTTTAAACCTCTTGAATACCAGTGAGGTCACCATCGCATTGCTTCCTAGCATTCAAGGGGTTAAAAGCCACATTTTAAAAAAATGGGGATTTTTATTTGTTTCCTATGATGCAATTGGTTTGCCCCAGAACTATTCAATTTTTCTTCTAAAGATAAGGCCCAAAACCCCCTGGAAGGTTATTTACTAAAGTCTCCTGCGTGCAAATCTAAGGCAAAGTCTAATGGGTATACAATTGTATCTATAAGGGCAAAAGTTGAACATTTAAAAAACTCCCATCAATTCCATTTGGACTTGATATATGTGGCTGTTGGACAATACTGTGTTAGATCAATCAAGGTGAGGAAAATTATTTTGCAAGATGAAAACTTGTAAATCTTTAGAGTTGTGCCACAAAAATGTAAGCCAAAGGTAAAACAAAGATCTATGTTTTGAAATAGTTAAGTATATTAAAATAAATAATTTGGTTGCTACTGAGCTTTGGAGTGGCAAAGGGAAACACAAGGCTTTTCAGAGTAATGCTTTGCTTACCTCCCCTGGCACCCAAAGGATTAAATAACATATTTTACCAATTATACTAAGAAGTGCAGGGGAGGGCTGGCAACTTGTGGCCTGAGGAGAATGTATAATTAAGTGGCCCATTTCTTCTATCGTTCCAGCCCACCGTCTCAGCCTAAGTGTTGCCAAAGAGCTTACGATGAAAGAGAACCTACACTAGTGATACCACATAGCTTACAATTAAAATGGGGCTACACTAGTGATACTACAGAGCGTATAGTTGAAATGGAACTGACTTGCGATACAACAGACCTTACAATTGTAATGGAGTTATAGTAATTTTATCATAGAGCTTACAAAGAAATGGGTTATACTACTAGTGTAGCTCCATTTGTATTTTAGCTCTGTGGTATCATTTGTGTAGTGCCATTTCAATTCTAAACTCTGTGATATCTCTAGTGTAGCTCCATTTATAGCATCAAGTGGGAGATTGAGTGAGTCAGTGGCACACCAGCCCAGATATATGACTGGATCAGGGAGCAATTGCCCCTTTGACCCCCAGGCCACCCGTCCCCTGAAGAAGTGGGACAATTCTGGGGCAAACCAACTGCACCAGAAGGAAAATAACATTTGCCAAAATTCCCATTGATTTTGATGGGAAAATTGACCCAAAGAATGCATACATTGAGTCTTCTTCAGCATTCCAGGGGTTAATAGCCCCATTTAAATGATTGAGAATATGCAATATCCCATATGATAGGCTAACCAGACCTCACCTTTAACCAGGGACACAGAGGAAAAATGCACACTGCAGGACTGCTTTGATTTCAGTTAAGTACTGAAATATGCCTATTTCCTATGTATCCCCGGTTAAAGGTGAGATCTGGTCATCCTACCATATGGCATAGATGGTTTAGCCTCAGTTTGCTCCAGCTCTTCATGTTTGAGTTCAAGTAGCACAGTGTAAATCAGGGGTAGGGGATTGTTGCTGCTAGGCACTACAATCCCCACTGGGTGGCTGGGGATCAGGGGTGTTGTAGTCTGGAAGTCCAACAACTGACCAATTCTGGTGCAAACATTTATGTCAGATATAGTATTGTAGATTGTAAACTATATATAACAGAGATAGGCATTCAGTGTTCAGTTGGTCAAAGTTTCAGCTCTTCTCATAAACCTTTCTTACGTTCTCATGGCAAAAGTTCACAAGAAACAGTGAAACATTACCCCCTGAACAGTGATGTAATAAAACCTATACTTCCACCTAGAACAGTGATTCTCAACATTTGTACTTGGGGCACACCAACAGAGAAGATTTTCAGATTATTCCTGCTTAATCACAGTTGATTAATAAGTGGGTCAGTCATTGCCATTGATCCACCTGTGATTAATTATGGTTAGCTTGAAAACATGACCTGTTAGTGTGCCCCAAGGACTGGAGCTGAGAATCACTGACCTAGAACCTGTGAGTGCCTAGCTTTCTGTTCTCTACAAGGACTCATAACTGTGGCACCCAGACATGTAACTTCATCCTGTGAGTGCTTGTCTCTATTACGTGTGTGCACATAATATGTAAATCCTGGTTCATAAGAGTTATCAATGCATGTTTTCAGCATATCTCAGAATTAGTGTGTGTGTGTGTGTGTGTGTGTATATATATATATCCTAGAGTTGCTAGATACTCTTTTTAAAATAGAATACATGTTGCATGGTATAATGGGAGCCATAGCAGCATAGTAATAATAAATGCAGCCCTTCATCATGCATTTTTCATAAGTTAAAATAAAAGGGATGATCAGGCAATATGATCTATCCATTTTTTATTTTATAAACTTACCTTGTAATAAGAATGGTTTTGATTGAGCAGAATGCATAGAGATCATGAATAGAAAAGTGAGAGACCCAAGGCACAGATGAATTGAAGTTCTCTTATCCATTTCGCTACCTTCAGCTGCTGGAGCAGAACCGAGGTCTGAGGATGTAAATGATCCTCTCCTTTAGCTGAGCTCACTTTTAAATGGTCGCAAGAGTCAGAGTTGTGACATCTTCCAAAATCTTCCAATGAAAATAATTCATCCTGTCAACATTATTCATTTCTTGGAAAACTGACAAATGAACTGAGTAAAATCCTGACGTCAAACCCAGGTCAATCTATCTTGAATATTACCAATAAAATAAGAGCATGAACACGCATGCAAAATATAAAGAAGAGATTGGTGGCTGACTCTTGATAATTTATTGCTACAATATATTTTCTGGCCCTCATTTTAATTAGACTGAGATGTTAGCAATGGATTCCAAAATGAAGGCTATAGAATCACTAATTGAATTGACTTTAGGACCCAGATCTTTCAAATGACTTCATGGCTAACTGCTATAGGATTAGTGCTATGAGATTACTTGGGTGAGGAGGATGATGAAATGAGGAGTGGAGAAAGACTGAAGAGATACAAGATTCATCAAAGAGACATAACAGATCTTCACAGGTGTCATGAGAAGTTGTAATAACGCCAGTAAGAAATTGACCAGTGCTTTGATTAACTTTAGATGAATGGTTGTCCTCTGTCGCTGATGACTTGAGGTGTGAACATTCTCCACTTTGATTTTTTACAGCCATATGTCAATGTCCCATTTCTAATTTTCTCTGCCAGTGTTTGGAATCTAAAGGAAGATGACACAATATTTTGTCTAGAATAAAAAGAACAATATGTGTGCAGACAGTCCTAGATTTACAATTAAGTTGTATTACAATATACATTGTATTTGGTCTGAAGCAGCATTATGGGCTGGATACTATACAGTTATCATATAAGTTAACATTTGTGTTAGCGCTAGTGATGAAGGTTTCTAGATGTGTTGTTATACACTGAGGCTGGATCAGTGGTCCACAGACAGTAAGCTGTGGCCCTTTGGTATGCAGTGGACAGTCAGTTAGGGTGCACTTTCTTTTCTATAAAGACTTGTGATTGTTGAGTCTCAAGTACATATTTATGGAGATTGTTCTAAACAATATATATATATATATATATATATATATATATATATTTTTTTTTTTTTTTTTTTTACTCTGATAGTAAGCACTGTAAATGACTGTATATATTTATAGATTTGTACCCTTTATTACTCCTTGACAAATGATTTATATGATGTTAGGGTGCCTTGTAAATTCCAAAATACATTTTAGGGGTGCGCTAAGCAAAAAAAAAAAAAAAAAAATTAAGAAACACTGAACTAGAGCAATTATGGGGTACGATTATGGGATACGACTGCAATATAGGAAACAGATAAAATATCCACTGATTTAAATTGGTATTTTAACCCCTTGAAAGCTAGAGAGGTCTATAAAGCATTGTTTTTCATTGCAGACCTCTATAGCATTCATGGTGTTAACCCTTTGAGTGCCAGAGAGGTATCCAATGCATTGGATACCTCTCTGGCACTCAAAGGGTTAATATCCCTGTTTAAATCGATAAGGGTTTTGGGAATGTTCATATGTTCATGTGCCCCTTATGGTGTGGTTATTTGCCCTGGAACTTCTCCAGTACTTCTTAACCATTTGAGTACCAAAGGGGTATGACAAGTTCTTTGTTAATTTTTCTGTGAAGTTGATTGAACAAAGACTTGTACTATCAACACTTAAAGTGATAGTAATGTTTCACAAAAAAAAAAACAACTCTGATTAATCTTCATAGTATTTGGGCCATGGAGAGTGTTATTTCAATAGAGTCAGCACTTGACCCTAATGTACTCTGTATTTCTCCCATTACCACTTTAGTTTGTAAGCTTTCGGGCAGGGACCTCGCACCCAATGTTTCACTCTACAAAGCACCTGTAACCCTGTATTGTTTAAATCCTGAAATTGTAAAGCGATGCGTACACTTGTGGCCCTATATAAATAAACATACTCATTCATTCATTCAATACTGTCAGAGTTGTAGTTCAAGAGTAACTGAATGATAAAGTATCCCCTTCCCGCCCTTTTACTTACTGTAAGCTGCTTTCCCTCAGATGTGGAATCTGGTCTCTTGACAGGACAGGTTGCAGCAAGGGACAATCTTCTTACTGTGTGCATAAGGAAAACAATGCCCCCCTTGACAGTTTTTCAGGTTTTTCCTTATGCTCACAGAAGATTGTCTCTCTCTGTGATCCATCCGGACAGTCTTGCTGCTCTGAGGTCAGCAGTGTTACATCAGTAAAAGGGGAGGGAGGGGCATACTTTATCCAGTGGCGTAACAATAGGGGTTGCAGGGGTCACACCTGCAACCGGGCCTGTCACTCCAGGGGCCCGGCCACCCCCCTGCGATCCCACCATCTAGCGCCCACAACGTTCTGATAACTGATCTCCCTCCGGCATTCTAGTAATGCAGAGCGCTGGGAAATGACATCATCTCCCAGCTCTCTGCATTATGAGAGGACCACGCTTGAGCAACATCTGCATAGAGGTCTGTGCGGAAGGAGGCACAGACCTCTCCTGCCACACCACTGGACCACCAGGGAGGTAGGAGATGGGCAATGTGGAGATGGGGGGCAGTGTGGTGGCAATGTGGAGATGGGGGCAATGTGGAGATTGGGGCAATGTGGAGCCAGTGTGGAGATTGGTGGCAATGTGGAGATTGGGACAATGTGGAGATTGAGATGTGGAGATGGGGATAGTATTGAGGCAATGTGGAGATTGTAATGTGGAGATGGGGGGCGGTATGGGGGCAATATGGAGACTGGGGACCATGTGGAGATTGAAATGTGGAGATTCCATTTGATTTAAATGGGGCTTTTAACACCTTCAGTGCTAGACAGATCTTCGCAACACGTTGGAGACCTGTCTAGCGTTGAAAGGGTTAAAGCCCCATTTGTGATATAAACCAGAGAGAAAAAAAAGGACCCTCCTTGTGTAGCTTAGATCAAAGAAAAAACAGAATGGAGGTGCCGATAGTGCCTTATCATCACTTATGATACCAGCGATATTAGCGCGGTGTTGCCCGTGCCGTTAATAAGACAATGACAGCGATAATGACTGGTTTGTAGAATTTTCACTTGGTGTGTAGCATTTAGTGTGTAGCACTTGGTGTATAGCATTTGGTGTGTAGCACTTGGCGTATAGCATTTGGTGTATAGCACTTGGTGTGTTGCACATGGTGTATAGCACTTTGTGTGTAGCACTTGGTGTGTAGCATTTGTCGTTTTACATAGGACGTTTTTTGTACTGCGTTTTGCCATATTGATTTAGGCTTATGGCATTCTGTGTATAGCATTTTTCGTATAACATTTTGTGAATTGCTTAGCGTACGCAGTGTGTGTGTGTGTGTGTAATGGGTACACAGTGTGTGTGTGTGTGCAGTGGGTGCACAGTGTGTGTGTGTGTGTGTGTGTGCAGTGGGTGCACAATGTGTGTGTGTGTTCAGTGGGTGCACAGTGTGTGTGCGCTTGAGTGCTCAGTGAGTGAGTGTTGTGAGTGTGTATAGAGGAGATTTACATAACTCCTCCATACTGATGCCCCTGGGTGTGTTTTCCCAGTCAAAATAGCATAAAATAAAAGTAATACTCTCAAATTTGTATATGGCTATGTAAATACATACACAGCTTCAAGGCATACAGGGATAATCTTACCATCCCTGTTCGCTATCAGCAGGTGGAAATCATGGAGCTCTCCTCTGTGGGATCTCCAAAGAAGTGAAAGTCGCCAATTATTAAAGAAACCGCTCCAAAAAAAGTCCAATGTATATATAAAAAAGTTTAATAATATAAAAAATAATACAATCCTACTAACAAACGTGTTTCGCAGCACTCAGCACTGCTTCTTCAGAACTGTAGGTCACAAATTACTAAATTTGTGACCTACTGTTCTGAAGAAGCAGTGTTGCGAAAAGCATTTGAGTGAGGGGCACCCTATATTTTTTATTTTGTATGACCTGAGAAAGCCCCATTTAAAACAGTAGAAATTTGGGGATTATTTGTTCATCTCCCTGTGGTGCATTTATTTATTTCTGCACCAGAATTGCCCCACTTGCACTTTATACATATGGCCACAACCTTGTGTTTTCTGCATATATATATATATATATATATATATATATATATATATATATATGAGATGGTACATATAGGGTAATAGAAGTGTCACTGATCTTCTGTTGTCCCTCACACTCTAATCTGACTTCTCTGCAGCTCCTCAACTAACGCGTTTCACCCCGGAGACCTGCCGCTGCCTCCTGGCCTAGCTAGATGTATCCTGAGACTAGTCTGTATGTGCTGGTGTGTATGTGAGGACCACAGTGAGTATGTATCCTGAGCAGGGGAGGGCTAGCAACATTTGGCCTGGGGGGCAAGTTTACTCAAGTGGCCCATTTCCATCACTCCAGCCCTCCATCCCTTTACAAATTGTTTAAGTACCAGAGGGGTGCGCAATGCATGTCTCCTCAATGAGTTGTGTATCTCTCTGTTAAATCAATGTGTATATCACGGTGCCCGTGATTGCTGCAGTTCCTTGTCTGTCACCAGTAGGGGGCTGCTATTGGCTGTCTGCAGATAGCCCGCCTTTCATTGCCTATTTAAACCTGGATTGGGCACCCTTTGGTTGCCCTTTCGTGTTGTTTCTGACCTTCTTGCTATCACTATGCCAGTGATAGCTGGGCCTCTGTTCCAGTGTTCCTGAGTTCCTGATCTCATGTGTTCCTGAGTTCCTGATCTCTGCTGTTCCAGTGTTTCCTGCATGCTGAGTACTTCCAGTCCTGGTTCCGGCCTAGTCTCTGGTGTTGCAGTTCCTGCTGAACTTCTTCTCTGCTGTTTCCTGACCTGACTGATCGTTGCTGGTTCCTGTGTTCTCATTGCCTGTCTCCTGTATCCTGGCGACCTCCTGCCTGGTCGCGTTGGCGACATTGCTTGTTACACCAGCGTGCGGACGCTGGTTTGCTCCTAAGCCTTGCGGCTATACAAACTTGCTTGTTACACCAGTGTGCGGTCACTGGTTTGCTCCAAAGCCTATCGGCTATACAATCCTGTGTTGGTCCCAGCGTGCGGATGCTGGTTTGCTCCTAAGCCTTGCGGCTATACAAACTTGCTTGTTACACCAGTGTGCGGTCACTGGTTTGCTCCAAAGCCTATCGGCTATACAATCCTGTGTTGGTCCCAGCGTGCGGACGCTGGTTTGCTCCTAAGCCTTGCGGCTATACAAACTTGCTTGTTACACCAGTGTGCGGTCACTGGTTTGCTCCAAAGCCTATCGGCTATACAATCCTGTGTTGGTCCCAGCGTGCGGACGCTGGTTTGCTCCTAAGCCTTGCGGCTATACAAACTTGCTTGTTACACCAGTGTGCGGTCACTGGTTTGCTCCAAAGCCTATCGGCTATACAATCCTGTGTTGGTCCCAGCGTGCGGACGCTGGTTTGCTCCTAAGCCTTGCGGCTATACAAACTGCTTGTTACACCAGTGTGCGGTCACTGGTTTGCTCCAAAGCCTATCGGCTATACAATCCTGTGTTGGTCCCAGCGTGCGGACGCTGGTTTGCTCCTAAACCTTGCGGCTATACAAACTCGCTTGTTACACCAGTGTGCTGTCACTGGTTTGCTCCAAAGCCTTGCGGCTATACAAACTCGCTTGTTACACCAGTGTGCGGTCACTGGTTTGCTCCAAAGCCTATAAGCTATACAATTCTGTTTGTCCCAGCGTACGGACGCTGGTTTGCTCCAAAGTCTTGCGACTTTACGATTCCCCAGTTGGTCTCAGTGTGTGTACACTGGGTTGCTTACGATCCTGTCAATTTGCCATTACCATCTGACTGCTGCTACTATCTCTGGGCTGCCCTGCCCGGTATTGGTAAGGCCGGTAGAACCGTTTGCCACATTCCATCTGAGGTTGCCTTACCCGCTATTGGCAGGGCCGGTAGAGCCTACATTGTAAATCTATTGAGGCTGCCTTGCCTGGTATTGGTAAGGCCGGTAGAACCGTTATGCTATTCCATCTGCAGGTTGCCTTACCCGGTATTGGCAAGGCCGGTAGAGCCTAACATTCTATTACTTCAGACTGTCCTGTCCGGTATATTGACAGGACCGGTAGAGTCTGCCTTCTGTCTTTGTTATATTCTGTATATATCTGTATGTATGTGAATGCCATCCTACATTATCAATTTATTATTTCAATAAAATTGATTTTTACCTAAAACTTGTGTCTGAGAGTCATAATAAACCGTGACAGTGTATCACCACTTGCATGGCTTTGTCAGGACAATACGCATTGGGTTTTGGGTGTGTAGGCTAACTGTGTCTTTATTTACTCCCGTTATGTTACCATGATGGCACTTTGTGTCTTATATATATTTTTCACTCCTGTAGAGGTTATATATAAGCACTTAGCACTTTACAGGCAGTATACTTGTTCCCTATACATATTTCCTATTTATGGTTACTTTGTATAGGGGATCTATTGTGACAATATTTATGCGGATGCTTTCTGTGAGTTTTTAATTAAGTCCTGTGGTGCTGAAGGGGTGAAAAAATGGTGTGAATCTCATCAAAAAGGGGCAGTGCTTAATAGGGGTGAAAAAATTGTAAAAGAAGGTTGGGGAAGGAGGAACATAATGTGAAACAGCAGAAGTGGGAGGAGTTTCGGTAGAAACTCCCCCCATACAGAGACTCTGCAAATCTGGAGAGTTCCCAGCTATGCCAATTGGGCTAGTTGCAGATGATTGGAATTGTAGTCCAACAGCAATTAAAGGGCTACAGATTTCCCATTACTTGTGCATGAAGATAAATTAGAATTCAAAACCAGTGGGCAACCCATGACCCTCCAGCTGTGTTGGACTACAATCAACTTTATGCCAATTTTGCCGAGTTCAGGATGATGGGAGTCGGAGGGATACATACTTCCTATTACTTGTGTAGGGGGATGAGTCAGTGCACAGCAGTTGTGGGCAACCTGTGATACTCCAGCAATGTTGGACTACAACTTCCATCATTCTCAGCTCTATGTAGCCCACCTTAGGAGTATGGGAGTTGTAGTGTAACAGAGGATGCTGGAGGGCCACAGATTTCCCATCAGTTTTGTATGGCAAAGACAAACAGAGAGAGGTTGAACAGCCCAGGATCCCCCTTCCCATGAACACTTTTTTCCCCTGTCAGAGACAGACAAAGCATTATGGCCTCGGTAATGAGACATTATTACTACTCATGCCATATGTCTAGCCCAGGGGTGGGCAAGCTGTCACCCTCCAGCTCTTGTTGAACTACAATTTCCATCATCCAGCCCACACCTGTGTATTTGTAATGCTGCTTGGGTATGCTTTGATTGGCTGTTTTCCCCATGCATTCTTTTTAAAGCAATCACATCTTATACAGGAGGAGTGAATATTACAGCCCAATGTTACTCTTTGACTGTATGCCAGACGACTCTTGCTTGTAAGCGCATATATTAACTCCACTTTTTGACACACTTATTGTTCTTGTCCATCCTATCCTACCTAGATCAGGTTACTACTAGCTCACCATATAATATATATATTATATATACAGGGCTCAAAATTTCCACTCGAATCCTCGCATTTGGCGAGTAGAAATTGAGCGAGGGCGAGTGGAAATTCAGCAGATTACATAGACTAGACGCGGCTAGATATCAGGCATACAGGGCGGCATTGGGATCTGTGAATTGAGACTGCCGCTCACATGACCAGGGAAGAATAGAAAAGTGCCGCTTCTTCCCTTGTCACACACTTCCTGTGCATGGGGGGGGGAGTGAAGATTGATAACCTCTCCTTCTCTGATTGTGTGAGTTACTTAGCACTGGTTGTCCAGTGGAGAAGGCAGCGCTGAATGACATAATTGCGCACGCGAGTGGTGGCCTTCGCTTAATGCGATGGAGCCTCCAATCCAGGACTACATTCGTACCTGTACCTGGGTAAGGCATTTCAACCCTGAACCCCCTTATGAATACAGTAATTGTCCAAGAGTGTGCATAAAATCTTGGGAGACATCAGCCTCACTCTGGACTTAACCCTTTGAGTGCCAGAGTGGTACACAACGCATTGCAAAGCAATGCGCTGCGTACCACTCTGACACTCAAAGGGTTAAAAGCACTTGTACCCACAGCCTGCTTTTGCCCATTAGAACAGGACACTTTCCTGAGGTGACATGCCAAACAGAGCAGTAAGCAGCAATGCTGGATAATGGAAAGTGGTCTCTATCTTGCTGTACCAATTAGCCATATATGTTGTAGCTGGCGAGTGATAGAGCTCCCCTTCTGGTCTGTATTTTTGCTGTCTGAGTTAGTCTGTGTGTTGGAGAATGTGTGTGCGTGAATGTATGTGTGTGTTTCTGCGATAGGAGTAAGTATGTGTATTTGTATGTGTCTGGGGGTAGGATGTCTGTATGCGTATGTATGACAGTGAATGTATGTGTCTTTAAAAATGTAATTCATTATGAAACTAAAGCTAGCTAACTCCTTTCCTCTCACCCCCCCCCAACCCACATGCAGACTCAAAAAAGGTAATTTTAATGGATTTTAATTTCATTTAAAGGGACAGTAACACATATATATAAGCAGGAGGGGACAGAGAGTATGAATTAGTCACAGAGTGGGGCAACTTTATGTGTATGTATTATAAATTGATTATACCATGCACATTAAACTAAATCTTGTCCTGTTATAACAAGCAGTAGGCAGGACTGAGTATAGTGGGCAGACAGTATAATCAATTTATAATACAAATACTGAGTTTGGTGCACAGACAGTGTAATCAATTTACAATACAAACATAAAAAAGTGCCCCATGTTGTGACTAATTTATCCACTGTGGTCACTTCTGCCACCTTCAAAATAACTAGGCTTCCCTCCCTGCTGTCTGATCAGTCCAATGACAGCACCACTTTACAAAGCATAAGTGTCTCCACTGTGGTAAATAGGTTCTGAAGCTTTAAATCTCTGTTTGGCTCTAGGGTAAATGATTCAGATGTGCTCAGTGAACTCCAGAAATGTTAAGCTTCATATCCTAGTTACCACCATGAAGACACTTGCACATTCCACAGTGTGCTTGTGTGTGTTTCTGTGTCATACAAAACACTTTTACATTATTTAAATGAAGCATTTAACTGCTATAACCCTTTGAGTGCCAGAGGGGTACCCCTCCGGCACTCAAAGGGATAATGCTTGAGAGGCTAACACACTGTAGACTTTGCTAGCATTCAGGGGGTTAAAACTGTTGGAATTTTGCACAGTTTTTGTCCCCTATGCTATATGCTGAACAACAGTGTCATTTCATCAAATAGAACTTGAGATGGATGGGGTTAAAGGTGGGCATATGGGTGGGGCTAAAGGCGGCGATATGTGTGGGGCTAGGCGTGGAAACTAGTGGCGAGTAACTTTTCAGGCCTGGCTAGTAGCTCAGGACTTGAAATTTTGAGCCCTGATATATATATATATATATATATATATATATATATATACATATATATATATTCATGCAAACTTGCCTTCCATTCAAATGTATTTTGATTTCTTTAGCCTTTGTTTTCTTATCTTTTTGTTTTGTATTTTTGTTTTTCTGCTATATCATATATGTTTTGACCACTATGAACATATTGTTTTATAAATCTTAATACTACACTTAGAGACCTCCTTTGCGCTGCCCCCCCCCCATTACCTCTAAATAAATCTTCCCATGGTTTCTAAGTAGCCTATTTATCCTTGTTTGACCAGTGAAGAATAATAATAATAAACGTATCTGTTGTAAACCTCACATATTCCGCAAACCTTTTGCAGGGGTGGGCAAGCTGTCACCCTCCAGCTCTTGTTGAAGTCCAGTTTCCATCATCCTCAAATACAGTTGGATGGATGAGCGTGATAAGAATTGTAGTCCAACAACAACTTGAGGACAATAGCCCTAGGTGTGAACTTTCAAAACCATCTGAAACTTAGATCTCTGAAATATTCTTAGATCAAAAAAAGATTAAATATGTCCCTACTTGATGTAACCTAACCTGCTGAGATGCCCCAATTATTCCTCTGACACAACACTGATGTGCCCATGAAATATTCTGAAACATAAAAGAGAGGAGTGGACAGAGCAGAGTAAACCCTTTGAGTGCCAAAGAGTTATCCAACAAATTGCAGAGCAGTGCGTTGGATACCTCTTTGACACTCAAAAGGTTAACATTTTTGCTTTGCTTATTGCTTACCACTGCTCCATGGTGCCACCAGCAAAATTTTCTTGAGAGCTGAGCGTCAGCCCAGACAGCTCCTCACAGACTAGACCAGATGCACACCACACTCCCTCTTTGCCCGTTTGCGCCTCTGTGCGTGACGTCATACAGCCCAGCATCATCCAATGAAACACTGAGGCACTGTCTTGAGACAGCAGCCAGTGTTTCTATTGGGTATGAAATCAGTGAATGAGAATAGCCTACATGTTTCACGGCCTGCGCAACATGAAGGCTATCAACCAATAATTTAATTCATCATATGCAGCAAATAGCAATAAAGCGGCGTGGCTCAGTTTGGCTCACCAATCACCTCCATTTGGGGTTTGAAGAACTCTGTACAGCAGTCACCAAGCACATGGCAAATGTCTGGCCCCAGTGACAATTATTTATTTATGTCAATGCACCAGCCCATTACAGTTAGTGGCCCTGCGGCCAATTGCCCCCCTGCCCCCCGGGCCAACCCGCCCTTAGTACTGATGTCTGATAATTAATAGTATTGATGTAATAGTACTGATATTTAATTGTTAATAGTATTGATGTGTTAGTAATGTAAGATAGTTAATAGTACTGATGTCTGGTTAATAGTACTGATGTCTGATATTTAATAGTACTGATGTCTGAAGATTAACAGTACTGATGTCTGATAGTTAATAGCAATGGTGTCTGATAGTTAATAGTACTCATGTAATGACAGTAATGTCTGATAGTTAACAGTACTGATGTCTGATAGTTAATAGTATTGATGTAATAGTACTGATGTCTGACAGTTAATAGTACTGGTGTCTGATAGTTAATAGTATAGATGTAATAGTACTAATGTCTGATAGTTAATAGTAATGGTACTGATGTCTGATATGTAATGATACTGATGTCTGATAGTTAATAGTATTGATGTAATAGTACTAATGTCTGATTGCTACTAGTACTGATGTCTGATAGTTTATAGTATTGATGTAATTATAGTAATGGTTATAGTAATGGTACTGATGTCTGATATGTAATGGTACTGATGTCTGATAGTTAATAGTATTGATGTAATAGTACTGATGTCTGATAGTTAATAGTACTGATGTCTGGTGCCTGATGGTTAATATAACTGATGCCTGATGGTTAATAGTACTGGTGGTTAATAGCAGTGATGCCTGATAGTTAATAGTATTGATGTAATAGTAGTAATGTCTGATAGTCAATGTATTGATGTAATAGTGCTAATGTCTGATAGTTAATAGTATTGATGTAATACTACTGATGTCTGATAGTTAATAGTACTGATGCCTGAAAGTTAATAGTATTGATGTAATAGTACTAGCTGACAGCAGGAGATTGCGGTCATTTGACTGGAAGCCGGCTCTTCAGCAGAGCCGAAATTGCGTTATTTAGAAATAAATACTTCATTGGAATGGTCTACAAAGTGTACTTGGAAACCAAGCACATTTTGTAGACCGTTCCCATGAAGTATTTATTTTTATATAGACTATTTCAGCTCTGCTGAAGAGCCGCCGGCTGGTCCCAGGATCGGGATTTCCTGCTGTCCACTAGAGGGCAGATTTGTCTGAAACAGCCTAGAGGGGAGAACTTTAGCCAGTTATACCTCTCAGACCATAAAAGCTGGGACCGGGATTTCCTGCTGTCTGCTAGAGGGCAGATTTGTCTGAAACAGCCTGGAGAGGAGAACTTTCGCCAGTTATATCTCTCAGACCATAAAAGCTGGGACCGGGATTTCCTGCTGTCTGCTAGAGGGCAGATTTGTCTGAAACAGCCTGGAGAGGAGAACTTTAGCCAGTTATATCTCTCAGACCATAAAAGCTGGGACCGGGATTTCCTGCTGTCTGCTAGAGGGCAGATTTGTCTGAAACAGCCTGGAAGGGAGAACTTTAGCCAGTTATATCTCTCAGACCGTAAAAGATTTGAGAGACAAAACTTACATCAATGTTAATCTTTTTTTAATGCCTACAATATTAAAGAAACTTAAAATTAAACATTACTATCCCTTTAATAAAAATCTGTAAGTTGACTTTTCCATCTGAGTAATACAAGGGCAGTGCCATAACTTGCATGTCTGTTGTTATAACAGCTTAAAATTATTTCTGAACACAAAGGTCCAGGGAGTTTACTTCCTGAACGTTCCACATACTATGGAGAGCAGCTGTCAGTGACTCACCTGTCCCACAGAATGCAACAACTGGACACGGTGACTGTAAACAAACTATAATAACTGAGTAAATATGTGCAACATAGAACAAAAAAGAAGAAACAGGAGGCGCCCCAATACTGTAACTCAATTTAAACTATCAAGTAGTAAAAATAAATCAATACTTCTCACAATATATATAAAGTCAGTCTGATGGTATCACCGGTTCTGACCACAGAGCATATGGAAAGAAATGAAACTGTCTCCATTCAGGTAATGCTGATGGAAATACTCCCCCGTTGGCAGGCAGTGATGAATCCAGAGAACAGTAGAAAAAACAGGCTAACGGAAGCGTGTCTTCTTATAACAAGCTTAATATTTAATACAATAAAAGATATCAATATTTCATATAAAAATATAAAATGTCTCTATCCCTTACGCATCCCGTAGCTAATTTGCTGCTTTATCAAAGGTATTGGCCTAATAGTAAAAGGAGAGAAACGCTCCCGCTGCATTGTCTCCATTATGTGCAGCTCTGTAAACCCACCCCTTGCTTTATTCCATAGATAAATCCCCGCACTGTATGGTTTTTACATTTAAACCAAATTCACCGCTCCTTTATCGGTTGGGGCAGGACATAAAATATTGGATAACTTTTTTAATTCATAAATTAAACTTTAAAATGTTTTCCTTTTTACACTTATTTTTTCCCCGAGAAAAATAATATTGATCTCTTTAGGTACTTGAGACTTCTCCAGCGTACTGGTTCACAATTCATCGGGTATCATTCTGGTATTTAACCCTTTCGGCGCCAGAGGGTTTTGTCTGGTGCTGAAAGGGTTAAGGTGTTAAAACAACTCTTTCCTTTTACTATGAACTGGTGTCTGATTCAATTTTCCCTGCAGCGTTTCTGCAGAGTCTCTCTGCCTCCATCTTGTATCTGTCTCCGTGCCCAGCCTGCTCTGTAGTGTGTGGAGGAGGAGGGAGGAGGACTCTGTGCTGCTCTGTGGCCTCTGCATAGGAGCAGGGATGGATCTGCACTTCCACTGTAGCCTCTAGGGAGCGCTGTGACCTCTGATTTCCCACAGACAGGGAACTGCTACTATAGGAGCAATGGGGGGGGCTATCACAGTTCAGTTCCCCTTTCCTGTTTACTGTTTCCTTTTTACTGACAATTTCTCATTTTCGCACACCATAAGAAAATGACTCACTACATGCGAGTCACCTGCACAAGAAGTTTTATATTAAAGGGATAGTAATGTTTCACAAAGAAAGCAGCTTGGTTATTCTTCATAGTATTTGGGCCATGGAGAGTGTTATTTCAATACTGTCAGAGTTGTAGTACAAGAGTAATTGAATGATAAAGGATACTTTATCATTCATTTACTCTTGAAGTAACTATCTACCCTGAATTAATAAGATGAAAACCCAACAAATACATATATCACAAGTTATCCCAAATGTTAATCGAGTGATACTTATGTATGGTCCAATATGTAAGATTAACCAAGCTTTATACTTGAAAAAGAGAGAAATCTCAATGTACTCTACCTGGTGCAACACTTTCTAAATAAATAGTACTCAGTCTAAACCAGGGTTAGGCAAACTTTTGACCTCTGGCTGTTGGATATTACAACTCCAATCATACCCAATCACCCAAGGTTGTCGAAGATATTCAGATAGGATAGGGTTAACAGGAGAACCCACTAGGTTGGATATCTTCACATAAATAAATAAAATTAAATTTGAGAACTTTACACTATACTAGGTATTGACACACTACTTCACAGTAACGAATTGATTAAAATAATCAATCCCGCATATTTGTCCAAAAATATATATAATTTATTTAAGTAAATTATACTATATACAAAGTGTAAACAACAATGATATAAATGAGTGACCAGCAATTGCAACAGATATACTGTAACTCAAACCACAATTATCATAATTAGCATTACCAGCAATTAAAGGGTTAACCACACATAGGCATATTAAGAGGTATTAAATAACAATAATTGAACTCAGCAGCATAGAAAAGGATAATTGATCCTATAATTAATTAAAATAGAGTTGGCAACAACACATATGAATACCTCTGCCCCAGAAGAAAAAAAAAAAAAAAAAAAAAATATATATATATATATATATATATATATATATATATATATATATATAAACTATGCTAACTTGAGGTTTAAGGTAGGTTGTCAGGTGATTAGGCTTTAATATTAAGCCAGGCCCTCTGACAATTTCCTTATACCATATGCAATATCAAAATTTAGAGAAACTAACTGGAATAAGATCCCACACTTATATCACTATAATTTAATTATCTACTGATTTCAATATTGTATACATCTGAATAAAACATAAATTGCATTTAATATAGTCATTAATAGATTATACCAAGAATATACTCAGAATCAAATCTAATAATATATGTCTAGACAGTATACCAAACTTCTTGCAACATATATCATAAACATGACCATAGCAATCCTATGTAAAATCTATAGGGTACTACAAGGGTTAATCCACTTATTAATATAGGATGCCCCACCCATGATGGCGGCTTCTTTTGTCTAGTGAGTGTCACGGATACAAGAACGAGAACTGGACCAGTACTGAAGGTAACACAATCTTTATTAAGATACACAACGTACAGAACAATGGTAACAGCAAGAACACCATACAATCTAGATGATGTCAGGAAGGATAATGCTGCTGTAGTGGTACTGACTGAGTCCCAGAAGGCAAGTGGAGAGAAACTGCCTCAGGTCCGCACCTGAGGATCTACTACAGGTCCGCACCTGTACAGACAAGGGTCCTGAGTAGGTTTACTGCACTACAGGTCTGCACCTGAATAGACAATGTTCCTGAGTAGGCAACTGTGCTACAGGTTTGCACCTGTATAGACAACGATCCCAAGTAGGTTAACTGCGCTACAGGTCCACACCTGTATAGACAACGTACCCAAGTAGGCTAACTGTGCTACAGGTCCACACCTGAATACGGCAGTATAAGAACAGAAACAAGGGGAAGTCTGCCAGAGCCACCAAGGGCACCCAATAAGTTATCCACTGGAGCGCTGGTATGTTGGGTGTGCAGTGGACAACCCCAGGTAACACCAAAGTGTGTAGTCAGACAAGCTGAAATTAGACAGAGCAAAACATAAATCCAAGCCTCAGGTCTGCACCAGATTGGTTTTCAGACTAGCCAGGGTCATACACAGAGCGGGTAGTCGGACAGAGCCACAGGTCAGCACCAGGACGGATAGTCAGCCAAGCCAAGGGTCATGCACAGAGGAGTTAGTCTACCAGAGCCGCAGGTCCACACCAGAAGGAATGTCAGCCAAGCCAGGGTCATACACAGAGCGGGTCGTCAGACAAACCAAAGGTTGGCACCAGAATGGGTAGTCAGACAAACTCGGTCAAGCACAAACAACACAAGCCAACTGGACTGGACACCACGAAAGTGCGACTGAGCATAGTGTCCAGGCAGTATTTAAGGTTAGGAACCAGGAAGAGGAGGAGTCACAAAATGTGTGCTGTACCTTTAAATGGAGCGCACGTCCATGCCTTGGATGTGCGCCCATAATCTATACAGACCCGCACCGGAAGCCAGCCCAGAGCGAGCTGCCAGTACATGCGGTTCAGCCGCCAACAACAGTGTGGCTGAAGCCACGGGTCAGACTGCGGCTGGAGCCACCAGATACAACTGCGGCTGGAACCACCGGACCAAACTGCGGCTGGAGCCGCTAAAGGAAGCCGGGGTCGGCTCGAGCAGCCGCCGCCAGGTACACTGACAGTGATAGATTTAAATAATCTTCCCACTGTACAAAAGTTTAGACCCAAAAACATACACAAAGAAATCCAAAGAAACACCTCAAAATAAATAGACAAATAGCAGTTGAAGGGTTAATAAATTAATTCAAAGAATTCCCCAGATCAAATATTAGTCACAAAAACTATATTAACCAATATATAAACAAGGATATATAGATCTCACTGTTATCAACTATTTTATACTTATCTGGCAAAATATGACTAATTAATCAATTCTGATTAATTTCAGAATCACTACAGCCAATATGGGTTATTATAATTTCTAAAAATGGATGGACAGACCACTAAGAAAAATTATAAGAAAATTATGTTTCTTCAAATATAGAAGAAATATGTATTTGATTCTGAAAATTTGCAGAGTTAAAATAAGGAAATATATAGTTACCATACAATAAGTGTGGATTTCTATGGATTTCTTTAGCAGCCAGCCAGGAATACTTTAATGAAGCAGATTTAGGAAACCAAGACCCCTCAGGAAGTCAAAAAGCCCGTTTCTCTCTCAAAACTTACATATTTATAATGTAAAATGACCCTTATCAGAATCTCCTCTGATTGGATAAAGATCCATCTCATTATGCAGTGACATCATCAGGATTACCTGTTTGGACACTCTAAATTTCTATTTTCCATATGAATCATGCATTCTTCCTGTAGTAATTCTATGAAACCAGAAGATGGTACTCCAACACTGTATAAACATTTTCCCTGAAAATTATTTTCTTATTAATAGACAGGAATTTGTCTGGATTCCATCATCAGATAAAAATGTCAAAAGTTATCCCATTTGGGAGTATATCTTTCTTTAGCCACTTAGACTGGAACAAAGTCATTTATAACCCTAAAACTCACTCAAATATTTTCATTCCCATTTAGGTAAAGAGACCCCTTTTGTTTTAACATGAGATTATTACACCCATCTTAAAACAGACTTTCAAAGAATTTGGCTTACAAGAAGAATTAACCATTTCCTCCCCATCATGGCAATGTCACTGATATAATCCCCCTTTTTAGCATAATTTTTCTAACTTGATTAAAATCCTAAAATATTATTGCTAAAACTGGAAGAGACCATTTGTCATTTTCTTCCCATGACTGGGATCGTCGCTGAAGTTATCACTGTTTGCTTCAGTTCATCACTTAGATAATGACACACGCTTGATTCCAAAATATGAAGTACTTATTGTTTTCTTCAATAGATGAAACAATATCTCCAAATAGGAAACCAATACACCAACTTGGTTGATAGTGAGACGTGGTATCTAATACAAATAGTTGCTTGGCCTACTTAAGGATCTCCTTAGTTTTGGCTTGAGATAAAACGGCACGTATATCATATCAGACTCACATTTTTAGAGACTGGTAGTGGGAGAAATATCAATTTCCTCTTTATGGTGACCATGGAAACATGTTTACAAAACACCTCTGGGATACAAATTCTTCTCCGTCGGGATGGACTCCGGCATTTTGTGCCCAATGGTTCTTTATGAAGGCACTGGAACCATGCTTGGCTTTGCACAAAACTCCTGTCACAGAAGAAGGATGATCACATCACGGCTTGGTCTGGATGTCCATAATGTCACGGCCCCGGCTGCTAGGGACCCGTGGGGTGCCGGCTCAGGTTAAGATGCTAGCATGCGGAGCTGGGGTGCGAAGCTTGAGAGTGGTGACGGCGTGCCAGGTACTCCTTTGCTGCAGCCGAAGCTGTCTAAAGGTGCTGGTCGCGAAACCAGATTGTTCCACCCCAGTTGAGCCGGGGTGCAACCAGGATAGGAGTACCTAGGAACCGTTGGGAAACCAGGCCGGCAGGTCGGGCGAGATACCAGGCAATGAGGGCTGAGCAACAGGAATGGTCAAGCGAGGCCGAGATTCAAGTTGGGAACGGAGTTCAGGCGAGATCAGGAGCGGAGCCAAAGGTCAAAAACCAGGAGTGGAGATCTGGAGTGGTCAGGAGCAGAGCCAAGGGTCAATACCAGGAGTGGAGATCCGGAGTGGTCAGGAGCAGAGCCAAGGGTCAATACCAGGAGTGGAGATCTGGAGTGGTCAGGAGCAGAGCCAAGGGTCAATACCAGGAGTGGAGATCTGGAGTGGTCAGGAGCAGAGCCAAGGGTCAATACCAGGAGTGGAGATCCGGAGTGGTCAGGAGCAAAGCCAAGGGTCAGTACCAGGAGTGGAGATCCGGAGTGGTCAGGAGCAGAGCCAAGGGTCAGTACCAGGAGTGGAGATCCGGAGTGGTCAGGAGCAGAGCCAAGGGTCAGTACCAGGAGTGGAGATCCGGAGTGGTCAGGAGCAAATCCAAGGGTCAGTACCAGGAGTGGAGAGCAAAAATACGTGATCTAACTTGGAGCAGAGGTCCAGAGCCCAGAACCTAGCCAGAGCACTAACTATGGAACGGGCGCCCTATGCCTGGGGCAGCCCGTTCAAATACTAAGGCTGACCAATGGCTAGGAGAGCGAGAGGGGCTCGGCTGGACGCCGCAAGGACATAGGGGAAGGACTGTCCAATAGAACGCATCCGCCCGGCTGAAGGCGAGGGGGATCTGCGCATGCGCGGCCCGATCGCCACCGCAACCCGGAAGCGCCGCCACGAAATACGCGGCCCGGGAGCAACGGTGACACATAACAATGGCATGTCAACCAACCTCAATCCTCAATCCTTTAAGAACTCTTTGGTCTAAAAGAAATGACACGAGTGATATCATATATGAAACAATTGTATGCATACATACATTACAATACAGTTTCAACTGTAATAATATCCCTATTATTTTGGTACTGTTAAGATTTCTGAACATTTATTTTTGCACTAGTCTGCTTGTGGCCCTCACTGGCCTTAAGCTAAACTATAATAATTTAACACTCTATCTCTGCATTTTCCCCATTCACAGAGGAATGACCCTCAGCTGTATGCTAAAAACAAAACCTTGTCAAAAGGAAAAATAAAATTAGCATAACAACATTTTTTTGAGCATCAATGATCAGGAATTCATTTGTTCACGAGATATGTTAGAGTGTTAGTGGGGAACATACATGCCACACAGACAGACAAAAGAAAAAGCAATGTTTCACTGAAACAAAAGAAGGCAATAGGACCAAACGTGACAATGTCATTTGGACAATCAATGAATAATCATCCATCCGATGATTAAATTAGGATCCTTGTTCTTCTTCAGCTTCTCCTTCCATGATCTGTAACTGAGATTTTGGGTGACAAGCAGGTTTATATGAACCCACATTTCTACAATTTCACCATTAATAGGGATAGAAACCTTATAGGCAACTGGAGATAGTTTATCAGTTATGATATATGGCCCTCTCCATGAGGAATTTCTTCTCTCTTACCTGGTTTCTTGCAAAATTGTACAGATAAACATATCTATGTATTGGTGTGTTGTGGAGGCATTAATTAGATTTTTATCGGACGTACGATATAGCAAGTGCTGGGGTAGGACCATCTTTCTACCTGTCATTAATTCAAATGGTGACATTTTCGTGACTGCACTAGGAGTAGCCCGAATAGCCATGATAACTAGGGGTAGTTTTAGATCCCAATCCTTACCCGATTCCTTAACAAACTTCTTGAGAATGTTAACAATGGATTGATTATATCGCTCCACCCCACCACTTGACGCAGGACGGTAAGCAATATGTAATTTACATTTTACCCCCAATTGTTTCCATGGTTTGCTCATCACTTCACTGGTGAAATGGCTACCTTTATCTGATTCAATCCGCTGTGGTAGGCCAAACCTGGAGAACACATGGTTAATTAACAATGCAGCAGCAGTTTCTGCCGTATTATTGTTCTCGGGTAAGCATTCAACCCATTTGGTGAACAGACAAGTAACCGTTAGCATATACTTGTTCCCCCTTGCTGTCCGGGTAACTGGTCCTATAAAATCTATTTTGGTAATGATATCCTACTCTTCTGTAGTGGTGCACGATGAGTGGGGCCTGATGGTTGGAATTGGGAACACACCAAACAACCTTGACAATAGGTTTGTACATCTTTAAGCATATGAGGCCAATATGCATAATCACTGACAATCTCATACGTGATTTTATCTCCACGATGACCTGAAGTAGGTGCATCATGAGCAGGTTGGAGCATTAAACCTCTAAATGCAGTTGGTACAACCCATTGCTGTATTTCATTTTTAGAGGTTCTGATTAACAGACCATCTTGTATATGGAATTGGGCCTTGGATCTCATCAAGATCCTTAAGTCTTCCTTTTCCACACTGTCCTCCTCAGAGATTGGGTGATTTATGGGGTGTTCTAAATGTTTATAGAATAGCCCTATGATAGGATCCCCCTTCTGACTTGTAATCAAGTCCTCACTAGGTGATTCTTGAATCCACTGCACTACTGGGGCGTCTGCTTTGTTACGGACTTGATGCCTAGTAACAGCATTTACCTGTATAGGACCCAATAGATGTGATATATCTAAGGCTTCCCCCTTAAGGGTGCCTTCTTTAGCCAATAGATCAGCTAGATCATTTCCCTGTTTTTCAGGGCCTAGAATCTTGGAATGACCTTTGGTCTTTTACCAATAGATGGTAAGGCCATTTGATGTCATGAGATTGTCAACCTTGCGAACTAATTTACCATGTTTCACTGGATCGGAGCATATGGCTTCTTTTCCAACCTGGGAGGTATTCTACAAAGCTATGGCAAACATAATTAGATTCAGTTATAATGACAAATTCCTTAATGTTATGCTCAATAGCTAATAAGACTATCTTATAGACTGCACAGAGTTCTGACACTTGTCTACTCTGAGGTCCTAAGCTATACCCTTTGGATATAATAGTGCACTCACCTGTCCAGGTAATCCCTATACCTGCTACCAGTTTTTTTTTGGTGCCAGGTACGACATGATATGAACAACCATCAATGTATCATGGAGCTCGGCTAGTCCTTGACCTACAAGATTCTTCCTGTTTTGCTTATACCTAATCTCCAATGGCCATCCCTGTAGGGATAAGTTCCAAGCGGTAATCGTACTATTGGAGAGGTGTCCTTCCTTTATCCTATCACCTTGCAAATATTGCAAAGGCTGATGAGCGGTTTCAATTATCATTTTCTCACCCTGAATAAAACTAGGAAAGTTCTGTAATGCCCAAACAGCAGCAAATAAAGCTTTATCACAGTCATTGTATTTGATTTCCACGGAAGATAGGGACTTACTGGCATAAGCAATAACCATATTTAGGTTGTCCTGCTTTTGATATAAAACCCCACTGAGACTAAGATTAGTGAATCCTGTCTCCAGATAAAATGGCTTACCTCCTTCTGGATAGGCCAGACAAGGAGCCTGGGTGAGGTTGAGTTTATTCTTGAGCTCAGATACAGCATGTTCCTGAGCTGCACCCCAGATCCACGGTTGATCTTTCTTCAATAGTAACAACAATGGTTTGGTTATTTCTGAATAATTATCAATAAACTTCCGGAAATAATTCATCATGCCTAGGAAGGATCTCAATTCATTGAGATTAGTGGGTGTTTTGGATTTGACTATCGCTTCAACCTTCTTTCTTTGGTGCGGCACATTTGTGCCTTTTTAAGTGACAGTTTAACACCAGCTTCCTATAGCTGATTAAATACATTTTTAATCTCTGTGATATGCTTTTGGAAGGTATTACTTCTAATCAGGACATCATCCACATAGCAGAGAGTTCCCCTAGCCATAGCATCAGGCATAGCCTTGTGCATAAATATGGCAAATTCATGACCTGAGTTAAGATAACCAAAAGGCATTCTAACCCAGGCATATTGTACTCCTCCAAAGGTGAAAGCTAGTTCATATTTGTCTTCCTCACTGACTTTAATGGTCCAGTACCCTTGGGCATAGTTAATTGCCGTAAAGAACTGAGACCCTTGCATCTAAACTAAACACTGATCTATATACGGCACTGGCCAGCTGGACATATATACACGTTTGTTTAGTTGCCTTAAGTCAGCACACAGACACCATTGACTATTGGGTTTAAGGATTCCCAAGATGGGGTTATTATATGAGCTGTGCAACGGCCGTATAATGCCTCTCTCTTTGAGGTTTCTTATGATTTCTGCCAATGAGTCATAGGACGCAAGTGGAAGATGGTTCTGTTTGACATATACAGGAGGCAATTTAGGGTCAGTCTGTATACAGGTGACATATATGCTTGTTAAACCACAAACATATGAATCTTTGGCAAATGGCTCTTGGAATTCCATGAGGATTTCCCTTAGCTGTTGGTGTTCACAGTCATCAGAGCACGCATCTGCAAGAGAGATTTGCTCCTCTACTAGCTCATTGAACTATGGAAATGCTTCAGGCCTACCTATCTCATAGGTTTCCTCAAGCTGTGTAGTTAAATCATGAGCATTTACTCTTACCTTTCCACAGCCTCCTGATATTCTCGGGACTCTTGTTCCTCCATCTGGTGTTCAAATACCAGAGAGGATTCCTCAATCCAGCATGTACCTGTATCAGGGCTATATGGATACACAGATTGAATGGAAAACAGTCCCTCTGGGAGGGAGTAAAACATTTGCTCAACTAGTTGCTCCTCAGACAGATAATTATCAGGCTGTAGGCCAATTACTTGATTCTGAAACCCAAATGTATAGTATTCTGAATCCAGTCCATAACCTATTACAGTTCCCTTCTGTAAGGTAATACTGTGTGGGGTTTTGTTATTTACCACAATGTGGACTGGTGTTCTACGAATACTCACCATAGGGGTGTGCGACACAGAAACTCCTAATTGTTGAATCCTATTTGAGAGGCTAATTAATGCATCAGGATTCTCAAGGTTTTAACCACTATGAACCTGCAAGGATATGGGGACCTGACTTGCCCCACCAGGTATAGTGACCTCATTAGCTACCTGTAATTTAACTGCGTATGGCAACAGTTGGCATGACTTCAGGGCTTTTAAGTCATCCTGAAATCCACAGGGGTTCCCTTCTAACCTAGTCCACAGGTTATTATTCACCAGATCTGGGCAGCAAAACGATAGATTAAATAGTTGCCTATATAGATCTGGTGCTGAGGTTCCTCCACTACAAGAAAAACGTGTTTTGCAGACCTATCACCTAGCGATACAGATAACAGACATCTAGCAACAACGTTATAACTTGCAGTATCGTCATCTAGGTAATGTACCAAATTATCATATGGAGCCAGATACTTAATATGGATAGGATCTCTTACCTCCATCAGCAGACTGTTACTATTGTAACTGTGTTCCAGTTTCAGATTCAGTTTGGCCTGTTTGATCCTCCCCAAGTCTTTAACCTGTAAGGAAACAAACAACTCACCCCCTGTATTGTTAACGGATGTCAGATATTGAGAATGATTCTCTGGATCTGTTGGTTCAGAGATTGATCTGTGAACAGAGATGGTTAAGACATTGCCTTCTAGCTCCACATTTTGAATCTGATCTGGTAATGCCTTGATGGAGAGGTCACCTTCCATATTCTCATCATTGGTATTAGGCATCTGTAAAACAGTGAGATTAGGGTTCTGGCTATTGACAAAATGGATTTCAATAGCATCTCTAGTTTCCTCTACCACATAATCATTTCTATGGGGGCTTTGCAATGCCCGCTCATATCTGATTGGGGTTTTAACCTGTAACCAGATGACATTATTCACACAGTCTACGATGGGACTTAATCGCCGTAGCAGATCGGCTCCTATAATTAACCTATTATAGGGAACTTCAACTACTATGACTTTATGTGTGAATGATTTATTACCGATCTTGAATTTTAACCATGTGGTTCCCAATACGTTTAAGGGGTTACCTCCTACGCTTATTAAGGATCCATCAAATGCTTTCAACACTGGCTTTACAGTAGCATTCTCCATAATTTTATAATACTGGGAGCTAGACAATATGGTAGCTTGTGACCCTTTATCCAGGAGGCTGGAAATAATGAAGTCATCAAGCTCCTGTAATGTGACATCTATAAAAAATCTCCCTTCATATTCATGCATTTCACATAAATAATTACGATGTAAAATCATCTTAGAATCCCTCCACAGCCTGCAAGGGATAATTCCTGAATTTATAGGAGCAGACTTGCTGACAACTTGGTCAGGTTGTACTGCTGCAGCATCCCCCTTCACTCCTCCTCCAACCTGTTCTGAAGAAATGCAGGGAAAAGAAGTGACATCATCAGGGATGGACTTATGTGTACCTGGCTGTGGGTGAGATAAGGAAGAAATGTTAGAGTCAACCAAAGCATTTACATCCTGTAAAGAAAATGTATTAGCATTACTGTTGGTTAAAACATGATCTGTTATTGTAGGCAAAGCAATGGTATTCTTTTCTCCTAAGGCCTGCTTACCACTACCCTGGTGTTCTGTTACTGAGTGGTAGCCGCCACTCCTGGAGCTGTCCCTAAAAAAGGGTTAGATCCCTGCTGAGCATTATAACTAGGGTTTTGGCCTAGCTATGCCACATTAGCCATCATTTTGCCATCATGTCTGTCAGGTTATTAACGTAGACCCTGAGATTTACCTGCTTCTGACCTTGGTTCCCAGAATCAGACTTATTGGTTTGCTGATTTTGCTGGGACTTGGACCCCTGATTATTAGGGATTTTACCCTTTTGAAACCTCTTGGGAAAATTTGATCAAATTGGGATATTACCCTTAACTCTATTTCATCAATCCATTGCTATGCATCACTTTTAATTTTTAGGTGAGAATGGATTGCATAAATTAGCCTACCTTCTACAGCCAATTTCATGTCTTCTTCTGAGATCTGTTCCACTGGATCAGACACAGAAGAACCTGACCGAGTCATGTTTATGCACAATTATGTTACTGTGTAATATATCTGCCAATAAAATTATTTGACAGATGTGTCAACCCTGTGTATAGATCTCAGCAGTGCCTCCAAAATATATGTTGAAGATATACAGTAACTCAAACCATAATTATCATAATTAACATTACCAGCAATTAAAGGGTTAACCACACATAGGCATATTCAGAGATATTAAATAACAATAACTGAACTCAACAGCATAGTAAAGGATAATAGATCCTATAATTAATTAAAATATAGTTGGCAACAACATATATGTATACTTCCGCCCCAGAAACTGTATAAACTATGCTAATTGAGGTTTAAGGTAGGTTGTCAGGTGAGTAAGCTTTAATATTAAGCTAGGTCCTCTGACAATTTCCTTATACCATATGCAGTTACATCCCCGACTTAGATCACTATAATTTAATTATCTACTGATTTCAATATTGTATACCATCTGAATAAAACATATAAATTGCATTTAATAAAGTCAGTAATAGATTATACCAAGAATATACCCAGAATAAACTCTAATAATATATGTCTAGACAGTATACCAATCTTCATACAACATATATCATAAACATGATCATAGCAATCCAATGTAAAACCTATAGGGTACTCCAAGGCTTAATTCACTTATTAATATAGGATGCCCAACCCAAGATGGGGACGTATTTTGTCTAGTGAGAGGTTTAAATAAACTTCCCACTGTACAAAAGTTTAGACCCAAAAATATACATAAAGAAATCCAAAGAAACACCTCAAAATAAATAGACAAATAGCAGTTGAAGGGTTAATAAATTAATTCAAAGACTTACCCAGATCAAATATTAGTCATAAAAACTATATTAACCAATATATAAACAAGGTTATATAGATCTCACTGCTATCAACTATTTTACACTTATCTGGCAAAATATGACAATTTAATTAATGACTTCTGCTTAATTCCAGAATCACTACAGCCAATATGACTTATTATAATTTATAAAAATGGGTGGCCAGTCCACTAAGAAAAATTATAAGAAAATTATGTTTCTTCAAATATAGAAGAAATATGTATTTGATTCTGAAAATTTGCAGAGTTAAAATAAGGAAAGATATAGTTACCATACAATAAGTGTGGATTTCTTAGGATTTCTTTAGCAGCCAGCCAGGAATACTTTGATGAAGCAGATTCAGGAAACCAAGACCCCTTAGAAAGCCAAAAAGCCCCTTTCTCTCTCAAAACTTACATATTTATAATGTAAAATGATCCTTATCAGAATCTCCTCTGATTGGATAAAGATACATCTCATTATGCAGTGACATCATCAGTATTACCTGATGGGACACTCTAAATTTCTATTTTCCCTCTGAATCATGCATTCTTCCAGTAATAACTCTATGAATCCAGAAGATGGCACCCCAACACTGTATAAACATTTTCCCTGATAATTATTTTCTTATTAATGGACAGGAATTTGTCTGGTTTCCATCATCAGATAAAAATGTCAAAGGCTATCCCATTTGATATAAATCTGTCATCTTATATGGAAGTATATCTTCTTTTAGCCACTTAGACTGGAACAAAGTAATTTATAACCCTAAAACTCACTCAAATATTTTCATTCCCATTTAGGTAAAGAGACCCCCTTTGTTTTAACATGAGAACATTACACCCATCTTAAAACAGACTTTCAGAGAATTTGGCTTACAAGAAAAATTAACCATTTCTTCCCCATCATGGCAATGTCTCTGACAGGGTTATGTGACAAACCAGCGCCCATATGTCAGACATGCAGCTCATGCGCATGCACACGCCCACAAAAGTATGGCAGCCACAGTTCCATTCTTATTGGGGACCCTGGTTCTACATGAGGGGTTCCCTGGGGCTTGTGGTTCACTGCTGATGGCATGAGGATGCTACTAATGTAATGACCTAGAGGACAGCAGCACGGATGTCACAGTGTAAACCCCCCCATTGAGGGTGTCACCAGGTGTGGTCCGCACCTGCCACACCCCACTCGTAACGCTGATGGGTTGTATTGATTTCAACCAAAGAGATTACAATCTTGCATTAAAATGTAAAGGGAGATTATCATGTGATACATGCTCTCACAGCAGGTCTACTCCTCTGGAAGCAGGCTGCCAATGAAGCTGGTGCTAATTGCAAGCCTCAGTGGATCAGCGGGAGAGGTTACTTGTGAGAACTTGTGCTGAGCCCATAAAGTTGACTGGCTGCAAGATACCAAAACTCGCACTTCCAAATCACAGGGGAAGGACATGCACTTCTCAAGACTGCTAGAGGTTGCCAGGCTTCCTGTTTTGTCCAGCCACCCTGCCAGCCAAGGGAAGCAGTTTTCTGAGTCACCAAATGGCTGATGGGAGTCATTTTGAGGCTACATTGTCCAGACTCTAACTTTTACTAATTATCCTTCTCGTTTTTAATGCTAGAGAAGTCTCCATCATATAGATGCTGATTTAATAAGAACTAGAGACATTCTGGAGTAAAGCAGCTGCACAATTGATACAAATAAAAATTACTAGTGAAATAATTTGAGCTTTTTGTAGCATTCAAGGGGTTAAAAGCCCCAGTGAAAGCAATTGAATGGGGAATGTTATTGTGCAGTTGTCTTGCGGTTACTATAGTTCTAGCTCTTTTTATTAAATCAGTCTCATAGCTTAACAATGTATTGGAGACCTTTGTTTAAATATATCTGTTCATATACCATTTAGAATATTAGATTTCGTCTGTTTTTTAATCTGTTAAGTGCCAAACAGGCACTCAAACAGTTAAACCATCTTCATTATACTGTATTTATACCAGTTTTATTCAACAAGTTTACTACCTAAACCAAACAGGTATTGTATCACATGGTATACTTAGCTTTTTCACAGGGGTCTTATGAATAAAGGCAAAGTGGGGCTATTGTGGAAAACACAATCTGCAGCATGGTGGCAAATTCCCAGTTAGTGTCATTGCTTTAAGCAGGACTTTTAACCCAATGAATACTAGAAGGATCACAACACATAGGTTGTAATGCACTAAAGTGTGTTAAAAAGGCGATAAAATAGAGATGACTTCTCCAGTGCATCCTAGTGCATAGGTTCCATAGAAAAGGGTAATTGGAGAAGTGATATCACTGTACAAGTCATCTCCACTTTATCATCCCTTTATCACACATTAGTGCATCCCGCAAACCAATGTGTTGGATACATTTCTAGAATTCAAGAGGACTGTTTAAATCAATAGAATGGAACTAGGGGAGCACATCTCATAGGGTAATACTTTCATGCACAACATTAATACATGCATGAAAATCAGAATGTACTTAGTGGTTATACTGATGTATTTTAATTGTTACATCCCAATGCATAATAGCAAAACAGTTATGTGGAGGATAGTATGTCTGCCACTGCACAGATGGCTCTCAATACAATATTCAGTTGCTCCCCTTAGCAGGCAAGTCTGTCCCTTTAAGATAAACAACAACATCACAGCTAAAATAAATAGAAACACTCATCAAGAGGGGGTGCTATATTCACAGATTTTGTATGAGAAAAAGTAATTCACCCACTGGTAAAGGGCTGGTAAGTTCTCAGTATGTACAGGCTGAAGTGCTTTGGGGAAAAACCCTCTCCTGTTCAGGTACTCTAGGCAAACAGACTTCAAGTGACAATCAGATCTTAAGTAAAATGTTTATAAATAATAAGAGTTAATTATAATTTAATTAAAAATGATGCAATAAACATGTTTCAAGGACTTTATAACCTTTACGTGGCATTTAACTCAATTGGAATTTTTCTTTGTCCCCTATGGTGGAGCAGAACAGTTTCACTTTGCCTCTATACATAAGGCCCATATAGCCTTACAGGGTTCCTGCATTCCAAATTGAGAATTATTTTTTATCAGTCCATGTCAACTAGTTTCAGCTCTTAATTTTTAGTATTACGGAAGTGAAAAGCAAGTGACCTCTAATTTGAAATGATGTATACTGTTTCCCTTCTTGTTTAAATTTCGTGAATCAAAAATATGACATTTTACTGAAATTCTACATTTTGTTATGCACTTTTTGTATTCCTAGAATCTATTATGGTAAGTCATACTATACCAAGATACACTATGTAAATGTCACCCTGTATTTGGCGATCATCAAAACGCTGAGATCATAATGTCACCTGAATTAAAAAGGCAACATTCAGATGTTGCACGCTTAAGTGTCACTCCGAGTACCATACATCTTTGTCTTATCCTAAATCCTGCTGCCACTGTATCTGCTCTACCCTTTGAGTGCCAGAGGGGTCCACAACGCACTTGCATTGCAAACACCTCTGGCACTTTAAGAGTTAAGGCTCAGATGGAGGGTACTCGAAGCACAGTAGAGCAGAGACAGTGGTGGTAGGATTTAAGTAAAGGCACATATGGAGGGTAATCTGTGTGACACTTAAGTGTGCAACATTAGAATCTCACACTTTTCATGCAGGCTACATTATGATTGCATAGTTTTGATGTTTGCCAAATAGAGCGCAACATTTCAATATGATACCCTATACTAAAGGGGTAACATTTTTCTCAGGAGTTCAATTGCAAATCTAATAGTGGATACATAAAAAAACACAATTTTTATGATCGCGTTACATTTTAGTTACTTTTGTGCAGTCCAGCTCAGGGTTAGAAAGACAAATAACCCTTTATTTGATGTGAATATTTAGCCATCATTTTTAGAATAGCATACTTTACTTACTTTACATTGCTTCCTGTATTTATTTAAACTATTTTATTGCAGACAATTCATGTTTAATCCCTTTGAGTGCCAGAGGAGTACGGAGTGCATTGCTTTGCAATGCATTCCGTACTCCTCTGGCACTCAAAGGGTTAAAAACAAGTATCAGTTTTGTTCTCCTGATATTGCTATGCCAACAAATAACAATTATGTTCCATTTTGCTTAACAGGCCAGTAACTAGTGAATGTGATATAACAATAAATTTGTATAAGTTTTATTTTATTGTGAAAGTGCAAAGTTTACTAAAAAAATTATATATATGTGGCTTTATCATATAAAGTGATCAAGATGGTAACTTTACTGTAAATAGAAAAAAGCATCAAAATATGGATAGCATGGGGTGAAAATGTAAAATAATTGAAGGGATTAAGATTTATTATAATCATCATGTAGTATGTGTTTGGCTTCAGATATTATGAGTTGCTTTGAAAGAAAACATTTCTGAAAGGAAATGTTACAAACATGTCCAAGTTAAGCCTTTCCTGTCCAGACAGGGTACACTTTGTTTTAAATTCTATCTATAGCTAATCCAGTGAAGCTCAGTTAGATTCAGCTCTGTTTTTTTACAGTATGCCATTGACTGAGGTGCACTAAGGGCAATATACACAATAAAAAAGAGGAGCTATCCAGGAGCAGAACAAATACATTATGACTTAAATGGAGCTTTTAACCTTTGAATGCTACATATGTCTACAACTCCAGCTTCACCATATGTAAATGGATGGAAATGTTGGGACATTTTATTTTGTCTCCTATGGTAAAGTCAGTTTGTCCCAAGTTTTTCTTAGTACATCAGACTTAGTAACTGTTTATTGAGGAGGATTCAATGTACCTCTCTTTCAGGGGCTCCCTAGTCCATCTCTCCTAATGATAGACCCTCACATCAAGAAGTTTTGAACTGGTATTTGGTATTGCAAAACAGATCTCAGCATACAATGGTCGGCAATGCTTCAAGTTGTATACCACTCTAGCCTTCAAGGGGTTACAAGCCCAATTTTAAATCAATGGTGCAGTTGTTTTTTTTAAATCCATATTTTAAATCAATTAAGCAGTTGGTTTTCTCAAAATGGCTATTTTTTTAGTATGTCAGCCTCCCTGTCTCAACCCACTGTCCTCTATGCATATATACTGCAAATACCCCTGTTGTAAAGTTTCCACTGAGGGTGTTTAGAAGGGACTCGTGTCAAGTAATTGTATATCAGTATAAAATAAATGTATTAGCTAAGTTACAAGTGTATGTTTGTGGGAGAGTACTAATGTCAGGTGATCATATGATAAAGAAAGAAATTCTACACTAAGGTATTTGTACAGTATAAACTTATGCTCTGGGAACCGACTACATTCTATAAACCTATAACAACTGGATACCGTCTTTCTTATAAGGCCCAAAGTACTATATTAAATATAACAAAATGGGAACATTTTAGTATCAAACATAGAAACATTTAATTATTTTCTATAGCTTCAAATCCTGGGGGTTTTATATCAAACCTATCTGATAGTAAAAAAAGCAAGAGACCTATCTTTCATTTGATATTATATATTAAGGTTTTATACATATATATATATATATATATATATATATATATATATATATATATATATGCCTTGTTTGCATTACCCTCTTTTTGAAATGTAATTGTGAAAAATATAATCGTGTATTGAAAGCTACAGCTTGTGATAGCTGCAATTATGAGAATCTGCTCCCAGATATCCTGTTCTGCTATTACCTGCAGTTCTGTCTGCTTCTCTGGACACACCTGCTCCACTCACTCCTGCTCTAGAATTACCTCTGCTTCTGATTACGTTGCTGAACACACCCCTAAGGCCTATAACAAGCAGTCTCACTAACATTGCAGTGTTCATTCAGTATATACACTAACTAGTGTCCGATACCTCCCAACATTTCAAATGGCCAAAGAGGGACACTTCTGATTTAGGTGGCATTTCTGGGGGCGTGGCTGGTAGACGGGGCATTTCCAAGAATTTGTACATTACTTCTTGACCTTTCTGCACCTCTTTGTGCAACTGATTAATGATTTAGAACAAGACCAAAGTATTTTTATTACACAGATTCATTTATAAACACATATATTAAAGATTAACAACACATTTATGTGAGTTTTATTGCTGTGGAGCAATGTGATACACACCACTCATTCTGATGTCCTAAAAAGAGGGACAAAAGGGTAGAAAAGAGGGACAGAGGGATTTGGGTCTCAAAGAGGGACTGTCCCTCCTAAAGAGGGACACTTGGAAGGTATGGTGTCCCATAGCTTTGTTTCCTGTTTATAGTATCTGACTTCAGGTTCTTCCTGAGTTTGCTTGTTTACCATGTACCCTGATGTCTGCTACATTCCTGACTAAAACTCTGCCTGCTGATTTGGATCCTGCACTTTTGATTAGCCTAGCTTGGTAGCTGCAGGTTTTATAGATCTTGTATCGGTATCTTGCTGCTTCCACCAATGAGTGCAGCCATTCTGATCCAAATGTGACTCAACTAGTTCTGGCTATTTTACCTTGTGGTAGACAAATTTACCCAAAGCTAGTAGCCATAGCAAGGTAGCTGTTGAAGTCAATATCATTCCCATCTTTGATTTCTAGCAACAGGTTTTGGAGTTTGTTTAATTTCCCAACCCATAGTTCCCAGCAGTCCAGTATGATCACTGTCAAGTAAGTGCCAAGTTTTCCTCCTCTTCTTCATTAGTCTGCCTTCTGTCCTGTCAGTCAAAGTGACAACAGCTTTGTGTTCCTACTATGGTAAGTCAAGCTATACCAATGGAGTACCACTTTTCTCAGTAGGCCAGCAGATAATCCAGTGGTGGAAATATAAAAAAAAAAAGTTATTGTTTTTTTCAGTAATACAACATTCTAGTAATTTCGGTGTAAACCAGAACATGGTTAGAAATAGGACATTTGCCATTACCATTGATCTAATTTTTTTAAATTATATGCTTTATTTGCTTTACATTCCCTCCTAGAGTAGAGTTCTTTGAACCATTTTATCATAGGCAAGTCATGTCTCTAAAAATACATGAAGCAACTGTTTGGCAGATTTGCTATACTGTATACTCTATGCTATGTCAACCCATAAAAATAATGTTCCATTTTGGTTGGGAGGTATTGATTGTGGAATAATATTCTGTGTTTATAAAATTAATTTTATGTATTTAATTATTTATTTTTTGTTTTGCTTTTTAAGTACAAAGTCTACTGAAAGACTTTTAAATGACTTGTGTGAGCTGTTCACTTAAAATTACCAAAATGATCACTTGACTATAAATAGAAAAGAAGCATCAACATACATGGGATTAGGATTTATCACAATCATCATGTAGCATGTTTTTGGATTCAAAAGTTCTCAGTTGCTTTGAATGAAAAAACTTCTGAAGGAAACTTTCACAAAGCTGTCCATGCAAAATTTTGCCTGTACAACACATAGTACACTTTGTTTTAAATTCTATCTATATCTATCTATAACTCATACAAAGCCAGATTGGAAAGGGATAACAGTGATTTATAGCAGAGATTCAGTATAGTACCTGACAGAGTGAGACAGTAAGCGAAGTGCTGCAGTTGGTAGTTGATATGAACTATCCCAGCAGCATCATTCATGATGGTCTAGATTGGTAATAGTCTTACAAGAGGAAGACCAACAAAGACGGCACTGCTATAGTAAAGTTGAGACATTAAATGAGCATGGACTATGGGTTTCCTAGTTTCCTGTGTAAGAAAATGTTCCATAGGTGAAAGTTATTGTATCTGGGGAGTAAAGGAGAGGGCAGAGTCAAAGATAATTCAATACGCTTGCTTGGTAGGGGTTATATTGGAGTTATTGACCTTGATGGTGATATCAGGTATGGGCATAGCAGCGTGAGAGGGAAATATTATAAAGTTTATTTTGATAAGCTTAGTTTTAGGTGTATCGGGATAAAATAGTAGATCTATAGTTGGTGATACAAGAATGTAGAGTAGACGAGAAGTCAGGGAAGGAGAAGGAAACTTAACCCCTTGAGTGCCAGAGGGGTACGCAATGCATTGCAAAGCAATGCATTGCGTACCCCTCTGGCACTCAAAGGGTTAAAACAATTTCGCCAATTTTAAAACATCTGACAAAAAAGCCCATATATCTGTCAATACATCCTTAAAATTGTATAAAAGCTGAAAAATACCTGTCATATATGAGCACAGAAGATGCCATAGAGGAAACTCCCCATACGTCTCCCACTCATTATCAAATTGTCTCCTCAGAGAACCCCAGTGTAGTTAACACATTGATTGCCAAAAGGTATGCAACCTTCTTTGCTTATCTGACACTCAAAAGGTTAAACATACATTTAACCATTTGACTCATATGCTTTGAGTACCAAACACTAAAAGGATTTATATATAAAGTAATAAAGTATGATATTTGGGATGTTGCTTTTTCCATCATAATAGGTGCTAAGGTATTTCTCTATGGTCATTAAATGGATTTAACCATTGATATAATTAAATAGGACACACATTATAGTACCAGGAAGATTCCATATATAACATTCTTTTATTGATGCTCCCCACCCTTTCTTTAATTAACCCTTTCACTACTTTCATACTGAAACATGATGGTTCCTTTACTGCAGATGATTTCTGTAACCTGTGTGGCAGCTGGTGGAGTAAATCAGTGTTGCATAAACAGCTATCTGCTAGGAGTCAGCATCAGTTCCCTTTAGTCTTTCCTGTATATTATACCTTCATATTTATTTTTATTATTTATTTGGAAAATGTTTTACCAGGAAGAATACAGTGAGAGTTCTCTCATTTTCAAGTATGTCTCGGAGTGTTACAGCAAAGAGTTGCATATTTGTACGAATACAGAGACATTATATATATATATATATATATATATATATATATATATATATATATCTATATATATATATATAGCTCAAAATTTCCACTCGCCACTAGCCAATGGCGAGTGAAAATTTAGCCCTGGCGAGTAGAAATTCAGCCCTGGGGGGTATGTTTTGGCTTGCAGTGGCGAGTAACTTTTCAGGTCTGCCTAGTAGCAAAGGACTTAAAATTATAAGCCCTGATATATATATATATATATATATATATATACACACACACACGTATTTAAAAAATGTATATACAGTTGCATATTGCTTTTAGATATAAAGAAGCAGTTATTTTTAAGGATTTTAGACTGGGAGAAGATCTGATTTTTTTTTAGGTAGGTTATTCCAGACTGTCGGTGCTCTGAAGGAGAAGGCAGATTGACCAGTTTCTTTCTTGTAGTGTGGTGAGTTGTTAGCAGTGGAGCAGAGGTTATAGTTAATATGGAGAGCTGGAGTGAGCACACTACTCAGGTAGTCTGGTAGTTTTCTAGAGAAGTGGTTATGAACCATGCAAGAGAGGTGAACGGCACATCTAGATTTGAGTGTTAGCCAATTTAGTTCTTCACACATATCACAATGATGGGTTGTGTAATTACATTGGAGGGTAAAGCATCATAATGAGTTATACAGAGTGTCAATTTTAGAAAGATGGATTTATGGTGTGGGAGCATATATTACATGCCAATAGTCTATGACTGGCATTTACATCTGTTGTAGAATACGTCTTCTTACCAGGGGATTTAAACAGGATTTGTTTCTAAACAAAGCACCTATTTTGGGGTAAAGATTAGATGTTAACTTATTGATATGAAGACCATACGTGAAGTTGGGGTCAAGCCACATAGCAAGATATTTGTAGGAGTCCACTGGGGCCAACTTACGATTAGAATCTGTTACAATGGACAAATTGGTATTGCAGAGATTGCGCAGTTTATGCATTGTACCAAATAACATTGTGACCATTTTGTCAGTGTTTAAACTTCAGAGAAATCATGCTGTAATACAGCCTCAAGTTGGGATACGTTTGAATTTTTAGCATATATTATAATGTCATCTGCATACATGTGTATATAAGATACTTTGCAAACCATGGGTAGATCATTTATAAATAGAGAAAATAGAAGAGGGCCAAGGATGGAGTCTTGGGGAACCCCACTTGTTACTTTGAGCAGAAGGGAAGTATTGTCAGCAATATATTGCATTGTGCCTGATAAACAGGATTGGAACCAGTTTAGAGAATGATTACCCAATCCTGAACTTTTGAGTTTACTTATCAAAATACTATGGTCTACTGTATCAAAGGCCTTTGCAAAATCTAGGAAAATAGCTCCAATGAGTTTACCATTTTTGGTGCCAGTCTGGATATCATTGGTTACTTTTAGGAGGGCAGTGATTGTGGAGTGATTTTAGTGAAAGCCTGATTGAAGGGTGGTAAAAAAACTGGTCAGCTGGTAATAGTTATATAGTTGCACATGGACACAGTTCTCTAGGATTTTAGTTAATATGGGGAGTAGGGATATTGGTCTGTAATTTGATACTACATTTGTATCCACAATTTTGTGGATAGGCACAATGCTTGCTATTTTCCAGGCATTGGCCATATACTCAGATGACAGGGAGGCATTAATTAGGGTTTAATAGAATGGGCAGTGACCGAGGCACTGAGCTTTAATAACACTGCTGGTTCTTGGTCAGGGCCAGAGTGCAGTTTAATTTTGGGTTAAGGAGGTGGTCATTTATTTCACTCTCATTTACTGGCATGAAATTAAATTCATTAGCATCACTGGACAAGGTAGCAGGTGACAGAAGAGGTTCTGTGTATGTTTCTACTTACTGTTACTACAGAATTACTTTTGTTTTGTGTAATCAGAGTGGTGGCACATCCAACAAAGTAGTTCTAAAATGCATTAGCTATTGCTATGGGGTACTGCATTGTTTCTTTGCCTATGATTATTGTTGATGGGTGAGAGTTGTTAGGAGGGTTGTAGATGTTTTTAATAACCTTCCAGAAGTTGGGTGGTTTTGAAATGTTATTGTTCAAGTTGTCAGAAAAATATTGAGCTTTTTCTAGTTTTTTTGCTTTGTGCAAGTATTCCACAATTGCTGTATACAGTATGCTCATTAGTGGAGACAGTTTGTTTAAATTGTGTCCATAATGTATCTCTGAAACAATATAACTCAAACAGTTCAGCAGATACCCAGTGAAGATGGTCCCCCCTTACCCTAATCTTCCTTAGAGGGGCATGGGTATTACAGACTTGTAAGAATTGTGAGTAAAAAAAGTCAGTTGCTGAGCATAGATCAGATATAAGGTGTATTCTATACCATGGGTAATTTCTTAGGAAAGACTGGAGATTAAAATGTCTAATTGATCTAGTAATTATGACTTTTGGACTTGATTTGATTGGTTCTACTTTGTGAACACAGGTGATTATAGAGTGATCGCTAAACACATTTGTTAGTACACCTGAATGTTGGATTCTGCTTGGGCAGGATGAAAGGATCCAGTCTAGAAGAGTATAGTTGGATGTTTTAACATTTATGCAAGATGAGGAGGAGATTAGCTGTGATAAGTTTGATGTCTTTAACAATGAACAGAATTTTTTATTCTTGCCAATTAATCTTAAAGTCTCCAATATCAACAGTTCACTTTTCTTATTATGATGAGTCGCAATCTCATTGAGGTGATGGGTTATGTCTGTAAGAGACTGTGTTGGCATATTTGGAGGCCTGTAGATGCCAACAATTATGATTTGTTTAGAGAAGGGAAGAATAATTATTCATATGAATCAGAGTTGTAGGAGTCATTTAAAAGTATAAAGTGTCTAGACTCTTGGGTGTATATTATTATGCCTCCTCCTCGCTTTTCTTGGTCCCTCCTAAAACATGAGTATCCTTCAATCACAACAGCAGTATCTGTTATTTTAGGGAATATGGCAGGAGTTTATCATACACTATTGATAAGCATTGTAGTCTCCATGTATAAAATAGTGTTGCAAGTATTTGTCTGAAATGAATTGCAATTTCTATGTAAAATTGTGAAATCGGTAGAACATGAAGTGTGAAAGCTCTTCCACATCAATGAACATTTTCAATTTTTAGATCCTTAGGCTGTTGAGTGTCAGAGGAGTGCGAAATATATTGCACACTGGTAATTTAAGGGTTAAACAATATATATATATATATATATATATATATATATATATATATATACTAGCAATTTGTATCGGCATTGCCCGTCATGTAGTGAGTTTCTGTGTAGAGGGTACACAATGAATCACGTTTCCCTCTGCAAGTGAAAATATGAAGCATTGTTAAAAAAAGAAATAAAAAAGACTACACACAAGATATCTCAGAAGTCAGAGGGATTAAGCATATTAGTTCTCCGCTGGCTGTGTGATCTTCTACAGATGTGAATGGCAAGCCTAAGCGGTGTCAATGTAGGAGATATGAGAAATCACCTGGAGTACCTCAAAAGTTATTCCACTGAAGAAAAATAGGACTATACATTGAAGAGCAAATACACACCTTACCCAAACAGTGCAATGCGCAAGCCACAAGTCTACACAGTGCATTGCAAAGCAATGCTATGCAATATCTTCTGGCAATTAAAGTGATATTATTATCGTGGAGGGTTAAATATTGATGAAAGTTAAAAGACCCAGAAAGGATGAATATGGAGCGCAACCTCTAAGAGTATACCATTTAAATGTGTTTAATGTCCCCACATTGTTCAATGCACTCATCAGATAGATTATTGTAATAATGCTTCAACTAATATCTCCTCCGATATGTCCGATACCAGGGAACCTGTCAGATGTTAGGCAGAATCTGTGCGTCTGCACTGCTCACAATCAGTGTAATTGCTTCCGAATGAAGCAATCAGCCGGAGCTTCCAGTGATACACTTGATCAATGGATGGAGCAGGTTATATGAAGTGTCTGTCAATCTGTATATATATCGTGCTCTAAAGAGATAAAGAGATGATTGGCTTCATGAGGGTGCGCATATACCATCTATTATCTGTTGAGTGGGGAATATTGGGGGCTTGAGTACTTGTCCTTCTTTGTTTCTGCAGTTCCACTAGTAGAAGAATCTATCTGCTGTGTGTGCTGAAGAATGAGGGGACATAAAACACACATTTAAATTGTATACTGTTAGAGGTTGCGTTTTTTCCTAACTTTGCTATATAGCTTTGGTATTTGTAATATATTTGTTTTTTAAAAAAGTTAGCGTACCCAAAATCACACCATGTAGACGGTAAGGGCTGTTGGTCGAGGAGTCGTGTATTATGTGATATGATTCATAGATTGCGTTGAACTTTTATATTAATAGTTAGTCCCTCCTCTTAGGTGTTATGTGATTTGTGATATTAAGTTTTAATAGGTGTTTATTGTGATCTGTTGATATTTGAGTGTTGTTTGTGGGCTGTGTAAGTGTATATGAAGAATGTAAAGAAATGTTTTAAATGTAAAGGCATATTAAGACCTGAGTGGCCGCTGTGCACCCGACTGACACGGGCCCAGTGTGCCGCTGTATACCCCCAGATCACAGTAAGCCAACAGAGGGCAACATAGGATCCTATATATGATGCTGGACTACAAATACCATCCTCCTCCAGCAGCTAACTGAGGATGATGGGAGATGTAGTCCGGCAACAGCTGGAGAATCTGTAATTATCCACCTCAGCCATAAAGTTTACAGCCCAATATATCCTCTGCCATGTTGGATAGTGTGTGTGTGTGTAGATGGGGCTTGTGTCTTCTTTTTTATTGTCTGTGTGTTGTTTCCTGAGTTGAATGTTTTGACATTGTGGTTGCGGTGGCACACAGTGGCTCTTCAGTTGAGGCAACTTTGCAATATGCCGAGGGAACAAATATAAAGTGTTGTTTGAGGCTTGCCCTCGTACTGAAACAGAGTGTATGGAGGGTTACAATTATCTGTGGGAGGTGAAACAGTGTGATTGTGGGGTCATGATCCTGATTGAGAGTGTGTGTGGTCCGGGAGAACTTCAGGAGCAAGTGGCAGCTATATATTTTTTTGTCAGTTGGATAGTGTTTTGTCAGTTGGATAGTGATGGGTGGGCTGGAGGGGGCGGCCCAACTCCCTGTATGATAAACATGCCCCGCTAGTAAGGAGGGCATTCGTCAGAGAATAAATGAAAATGCTAATGGTAACTTTGATGGAGATGGAGAAATCCACAGCTGAGACTGAAGACGCTGTCTATGGGACAACTATCACCCAGTTGTTGGGCTTTACTGAACAGTGACAAGAAAAAAACACTATTAAATCCCATTTGGATATTGTCAGCATGTGAGAGATTTTGAGAGAAGTATGTTGCGTAAATAAGATGGCAAAAATCCCAATTAAATCCATTTTAAAGAGATAGTAATGTTTCATAATAAAAGCAGCTCTAATTAATCATCATAGTATTTGGACTTTGGAGAGTGTTATTTCAATTCTGTCAGAGTTGTAGTTCAAGAGTAATTCAATGATAAAGTATCCCCCCCACCCCTTTTACTGATGTAACACTGCTCAGCCAGAGCAGAAGGGAGGTGCCCAGGTAGATTGCAGAGAGGGACAATCTTCAATTAAGATAAGGGAAAAACATGAAAAACTTGTCAAGGGGGGCAGGGCTTTCATTGTTTTCATAGGAATAAGATTGTCCCCTGCTGTTATCTGTCTGGTCTATGGACTGCATTCCACATCTGAGAAGAGATGGCTTACACTAGGTAAAAGGGGCAGGAGGGGAAACTTTGCTTGTGAATACCTCTCAAACCATAAAGGTTTGAGAGATAAGACTTATATCATTCTTAATGTTTTTTTAATGCCTACAAAATAAAATAAAGATAAAACGAAGTATTACTATACCTTTGACCCTAGCTTTCAACACAGAAAAGGCAAATGGAGGTTAACACTTGAAGGACACTTATCTATTCTTTATAAGTGCAGTATCAATAGTGCTGACTGTGATAGATGAACCGTAGAGGATAATGCATATTGTTTGAGGTAAGGAGTCTGGCAACAAAGTTTTAAACATGTAAGAAGGTAGATAGGGCACCAGCTGTTAGGGAAAGAGGGGCCAATGTGTAGACCTCTTAACATGCAAGAGGTAAAAATGTTTAAATCAGTTGTAGTTTTGAGAATGTTTTTCCGCATACAGTGCAGATGGTATGCTCCATAATTGCTCAAATAAGTAATAGGTATAGACAGGCTTTTGTATAGTACATTGATAGGCGACCATATTCACCCCAAGCAGCATATTTGTGACACACATGCATCATGAAGCCACACATATTATGGTTAAAAACTGTAAATGGAAGTTGAAAAAAGGTTGTAAAACCTTTGAATGAAAGGGACACCTGCAACTCTTTGCTTAGCAATGCACTGGATACATCTCAAACACTCAGGGGTAAAGGTGGAACAGTGCAAGTGTAAAGAAAGATATGATCTTCACAGAAGAAGGAGAACAAGTGCTTCTGAGTCAAAACAGGGTGAATGTGCTGTGTTAGAGGGAAATTAGCTATTGTTCCCAGTGACACAGAAAGCAAACTGAAGGCCACAGAATAAACCTCTAAGGGCCATATTTTGCCCGCCACTGGTATACTGCATAGGACAAAGTGATATATGTATCTTTATTTAAAAAAGCATCATGTATGTACAAAATGCTTTACAGACAGAGTCAGGCTAAAGTGTCATCATTGCATTATTAGCAGGAGATAAGTGCAACCAAGTGAATCACACATTGGGAAGGCGACCTTGCTGCTAAGAGCTTACAATCCAATTAATAATTGTGGTAAAATATAGAGGCTAATAGCATGACCTTCCTGTCTTCAAATTAAAGTTTGTTGCCTAATTAAGTGACTTAGCAAATCCTTCATTATCTTGAGTAAATAATCATAAAGAAGCTCTCAATCTAAGAGGTCTATTCATCAAAGTCATGAAAACAATGTGCATACTGATTCATGTGCCATTTGTCTTTTTGTGGAAATCCTTGATGTTTACGAGAGCTAGTTCACAGATTGTATGAAACAATTCAGTGAGCATGAGTTTTACTATGCAAAGAATGGAGTGTGCTTCAGAATCTCCTGGCTGAAGTACTGATTCTTCTGTTTGCTATTGCAACTGAATCTGAGTATATTGCTGCAGATCCTCATACTGACAGTATACACTAAATAATGCAGTTTTACTTATAAATAGAGAACTTTAGTGTATAGTCTAACATTAAGGGGCTGAACTTCAACAGGATGGGCAGGAAATAGGTGAGACATTCGAAATGAGTAGGGAAGTGAGTGGGACAGGATGAGAAGTGTGTTTTGGGGGCAGGGGGGGTTGTAAGGTACTCACTCTCCTAGCCTTCAGCCCCTTTAGACCTGGTACTTTGCAGTAAATGCAGGAATGTACAGGACATTTCATAGGTCTTCTCACTGTAAAGAATCAAATGAGAATATTTGCATGATCACATGAATGTGAATTAAATGAGTAAAAGCCAACTAAGAAAGTTGTTCAAACATAAAAAATAAGTTTCACTCATGGAAAAAAAACATGGAAATTGATTGCACTTATTAGTGCTATAAAAATGTAAGTGATCCCATAAAACACAAAATATTGGTCAATAAGGTCATACAAAGTGCTGTTTTAACCACTGCTGTGGCCTAATCAAAGAGTAAACTAGAAAGCCATCAATACCACAAGTGAAGAAAAACCCAAAAACACAAATGATTTAATAATTTGAGTCCCAGAGGGGTATGCTGTGTTTGGTTTGCAATGCATTGCACACCCCTCTGGCAATGAAAAGGTTAAATCAGGGATGTGAAGTCCGTGGCTCTCAAGCTGTTGTGGACTTTAACTGTCCCTCATCCTTCATCAGTCAGCCATTGGTCTAGCCATTAGTATACAAACTGAAGGAAAATCTGGCCTAGCCATTAGTAAGCAACCTGAGGCCCTCCACAACAGCTGGAGGGCCTCTATTTGTCTACTAGTGGCTAGACTAGTTTTCTGTATTGCTAAAAGTAGTTATTGAAGATTATAGCAAATTCACACAGTTTTTAGTTGCCATAAGATTCATGGAATATTGTGTGCTCAAACCTAATTTTACACAATGCTAAGTCCTTATAACAAGTTGATAAAATCAGGTTGTATTTTTTGGCATGTCATGGGTCAACTGTTGCCATGCCAGTGCCTTATTATTTAAAAATGTTTTATTTGGAACTCTTATCTCATTAAGAGAAACCTTCAGTTCTGCTGTAAGAAGTGATCAGTCTGTGACTGTAAGTTAGGTCTTATTTATCACACAGGTGCAGAGGAATCCCAATGATGTACAAGAAATGATTACTAATATCTTAAAAGTGATGGTAATTTTCCCTGTGAGCAATGATTTAATTGCTCCAGTTCTTCTTAGAACATCAACCACTGACACTTAAACCTTTGAGTGCTAGAATATGTGGGCAATGCATTGCATTAATTGTCAGTGAGTGAGAGCAGTAACGTAGAGCAAAGACAGGAAGTGCCTGCATAAAATGCCTTAAACAGCATAATGTATAAATCACCACAGTTAGTTAAGGTGGTAAGGTCCCTTTAAAGTTGACCTGTCCCCATAAATCAGGTTTAGTTTGCTTTAGAGAAAATGATAATCTGCTTATATGTAAGGATGAGAGGAAATTTCAACAACAGATGAAATTTACCGATTTCTTCCTTAATGTGGGCTGGAGTGAATGAGGGTGTAAGTGCGCATGCATACGGCATATATGTGATGCCATGGGTATGCTTCATGATGTAATTGCATAAACATTTCTAGAAACCAGGAAATCCAAGTCAGAACATACTCTGAAGATGTTTTACAGGTCTTTTCTCAGCATGGAAATCACTGAAGAAAGGATTTGTTTCCACAGAAATTCTCATGAGCACAAATTCCGCACATCTCTAGTTATTTGCTGTACTATCAATTTTCTTTAATATAAATATTTTTTGTAAATTAACCTTTATATTTTGATGGCACAGTGTGGCACTTTATGGTAATTTCCTGTACAATATAGTAATTAGGTATGCTTGAGAGCAAATGTATTGCATGCTGTGCTATTAGAAATGCCTGCAGTATGTGGGCTCTGTCTAGCTTCAGTCACACCAGAGAAACACATTAGCATAAAGTACCACACTGTGACACCAGCAAACTAGATTTACTATGAACAAATTTCTAGCACAACAATTAGACAGTTTTTAATTCCCTTTAAAAATAAGCATCTCTAAGGATGACATGTCCAGTCTGAGTATGTTTAAATATATATCACCATTGTTCTTTGCAAATGGATGAAAACAGAACACAATTAATAACAATACATTGCTTTATGCTGTTATAGCCTTTCACAGTCCTCTTTCTCTGCAGGGACCACTGGAAAACTACAGGGGGCCAATAAGGCTAATTTATTGGCATCTCTGGCAATTCAGAGCCAAATCAACTGCCCCATATGGGAATTTAATGGACCACAGTCCATTACTGGAAGTTCTCTCTGGGCATAAAGACTGTCAACCCTTATTTTGGACTATGGGGAACTTGGAACATTCTATTAGCAGGCAGCTATGAACAAGGGACTAACTGCACAGCCTGCCTTGCTTGGGAGCATCAGTGATTAGCAGAGCAGTCACAGGTTCAAGGGGACTGCGCAATACATTTTCCCTATAATGTGTATTCCAGCCCCTCAAGCCTTTTTGGCTATTGCCTACCCTAGCCCAAGCCCTTTGTGTATTAATGTAATCATGTCTGCCTTATTGTGTATCCCTGAGCCATCTGTTGGTTCTTTATATTAGGTGTTGTGATTACATTATCCCTGTGAATACTCCTATTGTGTTATGTGACCTATTGTATCCACTGTGATTGTATTATGTCTCCTGTACTGGCCCCAAGGTAATATAGTTGAGGTGTTGTGATTACATTATCCCTGTGAATACTCCCACTGTGTTCTGTGACCTATTGTATCCACTGTGATTGTATTATGTCTTCTGTACTGGCCCCAAGTTAATATAGTTGAGGTGTTGTGATTACATTATCCCTGTGAATATCCCCATTGTGTTCTGTGACCTATTGTATCCACTGTGACTGTATTATGTCTTCTGTACTGGCCCCAAGTTAATGTAGTTGAAACTGTATAAATAAGCTATGTTTCCAAATAAAGTTGAGTTAGTTGTACTGAACTAAGAAGGAGTACAGTGTTCTTAGTTTGAATGGTTTAAAGGGACCCCTCTGTCCCCCATTCAGATATCTGAGGTTCCAGCCTTCCAGGGGACAGATTGCCTGTGTCCCGGTTGTTTCCAGTGAATGCTTCCAGCCTGCCTTCCAGAAACTGTGATCCCTCTTGGGGTACAATTACCAGCCAGCATTCAGCTACAGAGTTCCAGCCAGCTTTCATCTTGCTTCACCGGCCAGGCTACCCACTTATAGCCGCATCCAGCATGGAGAGACCTAGAACGATGGCCCAAGACTTCCTGGCATCTTGGACTTCCGTTGGGAGAAATAATAATTTCCATTGCTTTAAATGGGATTTGTAACCCCTTGATACACTGGAGAACTCTAACGTTCATAGGGGTTAAAGGAGTAATTAAAAGCAATCACATTTTGGACTTTTTTAAATTGTCCCCTATGGTATATATAGATTTACTATGGTATCTGTTACCTCTTCTACCCTGAGGAAAATTTTTAGCCTGAAGATGCAATAAAGTATTTTTATTGTTTCACAGCACAAGACTGAATGCTGTCATCCTCAACCTTTGGTTGCCCCAGGCTGAAAGTATTTGTATATCTCCTTTATGGAATGTGCACCAGATAACTTATCTAATTTCACGGGAAAGATATAATATTGAGTGTCGCTGCTTTTGTGTTGTTATATATATAACAATAAACACCTGGTGCTAGGTCCACATTAACTGTGGTAGTTAATGGTTAAGTACAAATGATTGTGAATGGCACTCAGTCTTGTGCTTTCTGTTGCCACTGTGCACTAACAAATTTGGCAATTTCATCAAACCATCTTGTCTTTGGACTTCTTCTTATGCATTTAGTATCAAGTGGAATCCATGCTAAAATTTGTGTGGTCCATCTCCTTCCTGGTCTTCTTGCTATGTGACCTGCCCATTTCCTTTTTACACACTTTGCTCTTTTAATGATGTCATAAACCTTTGTCAGTTGATGAATCTATACAAACATTTTTCAGTCTCTTTTATGTTCAAAATTCAACTCTCCATATTTTTCAGGATAAGCTTAGGTTTTTGTATGGCTTTGGCATTCAGTAACCATGTTTCACAGCCTTATATAAGAACCTGGAGGACACATTGGTCTAAAAACCTTTTGCTTGAGATAGAATGGCAAAGTTGTCTTAAAGACAATACTACTACTAAGTTTTTCAAATACTTGCCATCCTGATGTTTGTCATCTCTCAGTTTTCATCATGGTGCTTCCATTGACATTTCCTGTACACAGGAAATATTCTTGTCCACTTCTTCTAATTTTTGTCCATCTATCGTGTTAAACATGACTTGTGTTTTGTTGATATTCATTTGCAAACCAAAATTTTGTTCTTTAATGTTTCTTCTAGTTCTTTAGGACTACTGGCAAAGAGTATGATATCAAAATATAAGTGATGTAGTCCATTATTCTTAAATACTTTTTTGTTCCAATTTAGTTTGCAGAACATTTCTTCTAAACAAGCAGGAAATAGTTTTGGAGGGATTGTGTCTCCTGGTGTGACGACTTTTTCTAAGATGATTTGATATTTATTATTGTTGACCTGTATTGATACAGTTGCATTTTCAAATTTCCATATATACAAAGCAACCCACCCATTATCATTGCAAAAAAAAAAACCCAAAAAGTGGAAACTTTAGTGCACTTGAACCAGATTAATACAAAATGACTATATTCATTTTACACTTAAATTATATACAAATGTATTTTTTAATAACTTTATTTTCACCAATGAAGTGTGGATTAAACCTGATTATCATTATTAAAATTAAAGCACTCCCCTTGATTTGTTGTTCTTCGGCCTCTGGCATTCAGAGGGTTAAAGCACAACACACACACACACACACGTACACACAAATAGGGGCAGCGGTAAGGAGGAATTATTCAAATTCCAGTGCACTGTTACCAAAGTCTACAAATGTGTGGGGATAGTGATTTGGACAGCATTGGGCAGGGGGCAAGATGAGGGAGCTCCATACACAGTAATGCCTTATTGCATCTATACAGTTACCATCACTCACTGCACATACTGGAGCATTTAACTGCCCCTATTGGCTCACTATACACTATACAGTGCTTTAGCACTGCCCATAGAGCTCCATTTACTCAATGTATCTTTGTTTAACCACATGAGGATGTGCAATGCAAAGGGCTTTGCAACATTTTTCGCTGCTCTCTACTACTCAAGGGGTTAATAGAAATGTTCAGACGGTGGGGAAGGCAAATCAAATGTGCACCTCAGCAGACACGTTCCTGCAGTTATTTGGGCTAACCTAGATACTGGTCTGTGAGGTAATTGTCACTCTGTGCCCAGGCCAGACCTCCCCTGAAACACATAAAAATTCCTCATTTTCCCGTTTTAACTGGATATTTTAATCCCTTGAATACTAGTGAGGTCTCCGATGCATTGCAAATCAATGGACTGGAGATCTCTCAATCATTAAAGTGGTTAAAAACCCAATCTGACAATCTGATTGCCAGAGGGTTCTGCAGCATATTGCTCCGGATTGCATTGCGTACTCCTCTGAATGGTGGCATAACTTGTCATTGGAGGGCCCCATGCAAAAACTGTTTGGGCCCACTATCACAAACACATTTTCACAGGGACATAACTAGAACCTACTGGACCCTGAGGCAGATGAGGGCCCCTTGGATTCTCAGCACTGCTTCAATTTCACCCTCTGCAACCCCTGTAGTTATGACCCTGCCTCTGACACTCAAAGTGTTAAATCTATGTGAATGTGTCTGTTTGCTTCTGATTGTGAAGTTGCTTTGCCCAAAATTTGGTCTGCATTCCTCTATATACATATGTCCCAATATTCTCTGCCAACTACCTACCAAAAAGAAATACTTTGTGGCATGTGTGCCAGTGCAGGTCATTTTCTGTGCTTAGACTTCAGCAGGAGATGTATAACTGCACATGAATGCTTTAGTACATACTGGTGCACATGTTATGCCACCCATTTAGATTGGACAGGAAAATGGAGTTGTTTTACATCAATTTCCTCTGCTCCTTGTTAGTACAAAGCAGTAAACAAACAGAAGACCCTGAAATGCCCATACACTCCCATGTTGCCATTCTCTTGACACAAGAAGTCTAAATAGGAGAGGGTTGGGGTAGATAGCTTAGTACAGTGATTCTCATGTCCTGTTCTCATGGATATCCACAGGCCAGGTTCTCAGGATATCCTTAATTACGCACAGTCAACTTTATCACAGTGACACTGAGCCATTGATTAATCACCTGTGCTTAAGCAGGGATATCTAGAAGATAGATAGATAGATAAATCAGTTCCTGCACCTATTTTGGTGGGTGATAATTTTATTATATCCTCCATATTGTCTTCATCATATGATAACGACTATCAAATATATGGCATGTATAACATGATCATATCATGTTCATAGCTATTCTTCGTGTAAATACTTTGATGAAAACAATTTTTATATTATAAGATATTAATTTATACCACATGTCCATTCAGTTTTAAAACACTGGGCTATGTATTTACAATGAATTATAACAGTGTGTTTTGTGCAGGCTGATTTTCCATTTCAGGACTACTTTGATATGAAAGCTTTTTATCTGGTTTCTTATGGAACAGAAGACTTGGCTAAGCTTCAACTACTTTGAAGCACTTTTTGTAATAAGCACTTTTATGAATCAGTTGAATTAAAAATATAAAAGAATAAACAGATCAATTATGTAGAACAGATATATGACACACAAGTAACACGCAAGAACTGAGTGGTATAATTAATTAGCAATGCTACCTTGGCCCTCAAGTAATGCAGAAGCAAAATTTGCTGTTTAATCTAATTGACCCCATGTGAAAAGTTGTGATGAAATGCTGGGTGTACATAGTTTAGTACATTGACGTTAGCCAGACATATGGGCTCAAAATCAATTCCTACATTTGATTTAGTGTGGAATCCATTTTGCACATTCTTCCCACTGTGATTCCATGTTAACTTACCCATTGTAACCAAGGCTTTTATATTCACTAAATGTTTTAATAAACCAATCTAAACTTTAACTTTTATAATAATATTAAAATCTAACTAAGGTTGACACATTTCTGTTATATTCATTAAATGTTTTAATAAACCACTCTAAACATTAACTTGTTTAATCATTTTAAACAATAATAGGAATATAAATAGTTTACTTAAGGATGGGGATGGGTTTAACCCCAACAAGTTATTTAAGATGAGGAAGCCTCCTGCAAATCTCTGTTAGAAGGACTGTAGTCATCCCTGATCCATGCTGCACTGCTGGTGGATGTTCCTGAAGTTCACATCCTTTTGGGAGGCTGTAGACTCCTTGACTGTGGGATGTGTAAACCAGTCTGTAGATCTGGACCATTCCTAAACCTCTGGTCTTTTGTTACCCCTACTTAAACAAGCTAATCACTTAATAAATCTGGGTGTCAAAGACAGCTGTACTAAAAAAGCCCTCTATTCTTGCTATACAGCAATTCAAGACATGAATATGGAACAGTGGTTCTTAACCATTGGCTGCACTCCTAGAGGCTGGTCGGAGGGGTATGCAACATAATGCATTGCATACCCCTCTGGCACACAGAGGGTTAAAGGGTTGTATGCCCTCTGTTTCTTCTCTTTGGCTGTATGATGCAATGATGTTTGCTATACACCCTGACTTTTATTCTTTTCTGTACCGTCACTCCCTCTCTATAATTTTATCAATAAAACTTCAGTTTCAAAAAACCAGATAGGGATATGTGCAGTCAGTTATATGATACATGAAAATAGGGACAGATATATATGTTTGCACTACTTTTATACATCCTGTCCTTTGAGATTAAAAGTCTTTTCTGTTGGCCCCAGGTCTCTTTCATACCATAATGATACACAGTGAATAGGACCATTTATCCCTATAAATCAGGGATGTTTATGAAAACCTAATTCTGCTAGACCGGACAGGAATTAGAACAAACTTGAAGTGTGTGTGTTTTAAGAGTCCCCGATTTAACTCGTTGAGTGCCAAAGAGGTATCTAACGCCTTGCTTTGAATGCCTCTCTGGCACTCAGAGGGTTAAATGGATATATTAAGTGCTCAGTGGTTCGGTGCTCATACACAAGAAACGTATCAGTCATTTTTATATCCTCAATTGAAGACAGTAATTAAAACAGGCAGATTCTTCAAAATAAATGGGCCACTGAATGATCCACTTGTGTCCATGTGAGGTGATTCAGAAATGCTCCAAGGCTGGGGGCCCCAGAGATAGTTTTGAGCCCTAAGTCAGTGATTCTCAAACCTGTCCTCTGAGAACAAAAACAGACCAGTGGTTCGATCCAGTTGTCCCCGGTAAAAAAAAAAAAAAAAAAGCACAGTAAGTCATCCAGTTGCCTGTGCTGTGAAAAATTACAGCAGGAAAAAAAATGTCAGGTGCAAAATTTTGCACCCATTGGAAGCAATAAAAAAGATGTTGAATTTCAAATTCAGTTCCATGCATTGGGTGGTAACATAACCCCATGTTTAAGACAACCTGGAACAAAGCTGGAAAAAAAGCTAAAAAAAAAGCTAAGTGACCCAAAACCACTGAACAAAAGCTAAGCTCCACATAAATGCATCCAAAGTACTGAAAAAAATGTGTGCAAAGTAAGAAAAATTAAGCTTATGAGTGCCAATGGGGTATGCAACGCATTGCATAGCATTCAGTTCCAGTCTTCTATCTTGTGTCTTTTTCTTTCTTCTTATCTTTCTATTCACTACATGTGCACCACCTCCCTCGTGCTGGATCAAATGAGGAATGGCTGCAAATGGGCAGGCATGCTAAGCACTTCACTACAGTCCTTCACTGCATGTGTGTGAGTATATGGAGGACTGTGGTTATTACTCACAGAGGTTTTTATGCAGAGATCAAAGAGAGGTCAGAACTTCCTGGGACAAGTACCCAATCATGAAGAAGGCAGGGCAGAGACCATAAAATAGGACTATCCTAGGAAATCTAGGACAGTGGACACCTATATAGGTATGGGTGCATATAACAGAGATTTTTTAGGGTAAAGTTGAAACAGAGAAACACACACTCTCAGAGTAAGGTAGATATTATGTGGTATAAAAGTAGGGTCTTTAGAGAGTTCTTGTAGGTTGGGAAGCTTTGAGAATCTGAGAAAACAGAGCAACACATTCCAGTGTTTGGATGCAGCTCTTAAAAAAGTATTGGTGTCATGTATAAGAGGAGGTTATTCAGGAGGAGGAAAGCATGTGTAATGACCTTCTGGTTCTTGCTGGCCATGCTCTTACTGTGTGAAACCTCTGGCACTTGCATTTGTTTGCTCACATGCATGGGAATGTGAACAATTTTGAATGGGAACATTATATCATGAGCTACTGGTTTTGCATAACATTTTGCACATACATGTTTTTTTTGCACCAGTATTACCGCATTTGCCCTTATGTTGGTTCTCAGTTGTTAGCCCTGGTTGCTGTTATTCTGATTAGTCCTTCTGGTTTCGACTTCGGCCTGTTCCTTCACTTTGCTTGATCACTTCTGTCTCGTCATTTGGCTATCCATTTGCTTCACTCCCAAGCATCTCCATTGCAGTTCATCAACACCTATTTACAGTTTCCTTATACTGTTATCGGGACCTGGTAGCCCTTTACTCTTTTTTGTCCAGAGTTGTGGACTGGAACAGCTTCTGTTCTCCATTTTTTAGTTGTTAGAATATTTAGTTTTTCCTATATGAACTGTCTATTCATATGCAGTTATATATACACAGGTGTATACCTGGGGCTTATACTATTCACTTACTCGACCTACATACCTCCTGCAATTTTAAATTGAAGAGTGAGTGCATTATCTGTATTGATGCAGGTCTGAAGTATGAGTGGGTGAGAAGTGAGAAAAATTTCCTGCATGACTTTTTGCAAAAAAACTGCCAGCAATTTTTTTGCCAATTCCAACACATTTCTCTCCTATTTTAACACATTTTTTGCCTATTCAACACGTTTTTCTCCTATTCCAACACATTTTTGTCCAATTCCAAGTTTTCTCCGATTTCAACACATTTTTCACCTATGTTTCCTATGGTGCAACATTTCCCAGCACAATATTACTTCATCTGAGGGCTTTAGTGGAGAAATAAGTAGCTGGAAGTCAAAGTTGTGAGTCCTACAAAAATATATACCTTGAAAAATGTCTTATCATGCAGAGTGCATTTGTCCTTTGCCCACAAAGCTAACTTCCTGCTTAAAGGGGAACTTTCACCTCAGAAATTTTTTTTTACCAGTTAAGCAGTGTTAGGAAAGATGCTTCATATTTTTTATTTTTACATACTTTGGAAGATATTTGATGTCCAAGCCGTGCACTTCCGCATTCTGCGGCACTGGTATCTTCGGTACAGCTCTCAGGACCTTTTCATTCTCCTCCCACCTCCCTCCCAGCTGCCCCAGGGAGCGCATTCACGCTTTACTTCGGTGTGCTGTCAACAGCTCCTAGAGTTACAGCAAGAAGCGATTAGCATTATACCACATTATACCATAGAATGCGGAAGTCCACAGCTTGGACATAAAATATCTTACAAAGAATATAAAAATAAGAAGCACCTTTCCTAACACTGTTTAACTGTTTAAACATCTGGTACAAAAAAAAAAAAAAACATGAGGTGCAAGTTCCCCTTTAAGTGACATATTCATGATGATATCAAGTGATAAAAAAAAAAATACAACCTACAATGTGGCAGATGTGTATTGTAGTGATGGTGGGGTACTGGAGTGGTATAATTGGTGGAACCTTGACAAACTGCATCCGCCCCAGGAGGAGAGGGATCATCATCATTTATTGCACAAGCTGCAGCAACCATTGTTGCAGTAAGTTTTTGAACTACTACTTTGTTCCCATGTCCCTTCACTGCTCCACCTTTCCCCATCCCCCTTGTGCATTTGCTGGACATTACTCAACTACTGTGTGTGTTTTTACTCTTTAAGTACAAAGCTGATGGTGTGTGATGCCTTGCCTTAGCCCTCAACAATATTCTCAATGTAGTCTACTGTCTATCAAGTCTGCCTCAGTCAAAGAGATCACATCATTCTCCCAGTCAGCTATCTGTCACCTAATATATATTATTTGTTTAATTATTTATATATTAATTAAAATATATATTTATTTATTTTTTAAGTTGTCCACCCTATATTATAAGTCAGTCACCCAAAAAACATTTAACTAAAAAACAAAATCAACCACTTTCCCCAGACTTCCCCAGCACAGAGACAATAAAATCAAAATCAGCAAGCAATCTGGACCCCAGCTGCCTGTTGTCTTGCCAGTCAGACCAAATTTTGGGGTATTTGGGGTCAATCTCCTTCCTCCCTTTCTTCTCTCCCAGAGTACTCCCAGACTCCCCTAATTCAGAGAACAAATGTCCCACCTATACTCCCTAAACTAAGCTTGAATTCCCCTTTATTTGCCTGTTTTCTCTAGATCAAAAAGATGCTGTTTTCTCCATGCTGTGAGAGCCTGACACCCTTGTATATGGCTGTAGGAGAGTAGAGAAAACCTTCATGTGGTGGGGAAAAATATATCTTCCCATTGATTTCAATGGAATGAGCTAGGCGAAAAAAGCAGAAATACGGCACTTTTGCAGGAAATTATTTGCCAGGCAGGAAGTGACATATTCACTGATTTTGGTTTTCACCCGTCCCTAGCCTTGAGTTATTTTTATATTTTTCAATTGTGGCTCTACTAAGATTATACAGTGGGTACATAGCAGGAACAGATCTGTGAAGGATTTAGAAAGTCAGTGTTAGTATTTTATGGTTTATCCTGGGGCTATGATGAGCTAGTGTATGAGATCATGCACTAAAATTGCAACATTTTCATGTGGTCTCTTGCTGTTACAAAAAAATTGCGAATGAGCTAAAGGTGCCTACTAGTAGTTCTTATCCAGTCCCTAAGTCTGAGGTGGAAGCTTCTTGCTGCATGACCATCAGCATGAAGATGATGTAGTAAGAAATTGAATAATTGTATAGCAGACCAAATTACCAGAGAGTATAAATTGCATTGATTTAAATGGAGCTTTAACCACTTGGCTAGAGGAATTTCTAACATATTGCATTACAATGTGTGAGAGACCACTAACCTTCAATGGTAAAAATCCCACAAGAATTTGTATGTACTTGTAATTGTAAACTGCAAAGTTGACAATAGTGATCTGCATCAAACAGCAGTAGAAAAAGCTAACTAAATATTATACTGCATAAAAGGGGCATTGAAACAATAGTGTATAAAATAATTTTGCAGCTGTACAAATCATTAGTATGACTTTGTCTGGAATATGCAGTGCAGATTTGGGCACCAATTTTTAAAAAGATATTATAGAACTGGAGAGAGTACAGATAAGAGCAGCAGTTGAGTGTTTGTAGTATGAAGAACATCCAGCCATACTTGTTTTTTTACTATAGAAAGAAGATGCCTAAGAGTTGATTTTTTACACTGTATAAATATATTCAAGGTCAGTATAAGAATTAAGGATAAAATAACAGTCCCATTGTGTTCCTGTGGGAATTTTTTGTGAAAAAAACATGATTTTCTGCTTTTTCAGTGGGAATTCCCTCCCATAGAAAAACACATACATTTTTGCACCATTTTGTTCCATTTGGCACCCATGTTTTCAATGCTGGAGAAAATTCCCACCCCAATAATAAAAAACCCAGAGCATGTTATAGGATAGGCAGAAAGGAGTGAAAGAGTAAACAGAGATAGAGAGAGAAATATAAAGTAAAGCTGTTTTGCGTGAGACCTACCACAATTAGAAACAGGAGAAGTTAGGGAGAAACACTGCTGATGGTGCTGGATCAGACATGGAGGAATGCAGCACCTCCAGCCGTAAAGGGAGTTCACTTCCCTCTGCCCACATGATCCCCAGTCCACTAACTTTGTCCCAAGGAATGTGGTGAACCATAATCAAATAGGGGGTCACTGGATGGCAGTATGAGCAGCAAATGTCAGCTGCCTGTGCCTGCTGCTGTTGTCGTCAGTGTACCACATTCTGAGATGACGTGTGACAGCAGAGGACCCGCTGTCACATCTGTAATCACCAACCAGTATCATAGAGCAGCAAAAGTCTGGTAGTAGTGGTGCTAATGACAGAAAGGGTGGTGGAGCAGCTAGTATGGAAGAGAGTATGAAAGCATTTTTAGCAGAATGCTATAATGAATGGGAGAAAGTAATGCAATTGGGGATGGGCATCAAGACCCCCAGCAATGACATTCGCTGCTGCTGCGTTATCTTCTGTCACAGCAGCAAGATGATGATGAGCAGGCTACTGTGCCACAGACCACTGTGGCTACCATGAGACTGGTTTCTGGAAGCTGCAATATGGGATTAGGAGAGGTTCCACGTGCCACTACTACTCTTGGCCCCAGCTCTAGTGCTGATGCTGAGGTAGAAGCAGTAGCAGCAGAACCTGCTGCATCCAGTTAAGCCTCTGTTGTCCACCTCTCCCCTCACTGAAATCATGGGTGTGGGAATATTTTCCCCTCAGGCAAGCACAATGCAATCTATGCCACTGCACTATATGTGATAAAGTAGTGAAAAGGGGGAAGGAAAGAGCACACCATGGTATATCTGCTCCGGTAAAGCACATACAATATAAATACCACATAAAGAACAACCCACCCAAAAAAAGATATTGAGTTCCTCTGTCACTGTGCCCTTTGTCCCTCCCCAAGGGCACAAAGAATGAGGGAGAAAAACCCAGTGTAAAACAAAAGAAACCCTGCCTGGTAGTTCAGTGATGAGATTAACATCTGCATTGTCATTGTCTTCTTGTGCAAAGGTCAGTGTGCGGGAAAATGTGCCCACTGTCCCCACCCAAGCACCCTCATGGTCCTCTTCCTCCTCTGGTGTACCACATTTTCCTCTGTTACCTCCCATACCAGCTCATAGCAAGTCTACAGGTATGAGGATCTGACAGTTATCATATTTTTATGGGTTCACAGAAAGCATGTATTCACGATGAAAGAAATTGCTGATTATTTTGTATTCCCCATTATCCCACTGAGGGCCAGAGAAGTATGTGACACATTGAGTTGCAAAGCTTTGCATGGGACTCAATGGGTTAATTAACTTCTTGGAAGTAGAGATGTCTCCAATACATTGTAAAGCTATTTTCGGAAAGTATCAAGAGGTTAAAATAAAATCTAACATTGTCTTAAATAAACCCCACTATGTATCTGCTGAACCTTTGGCTAGCATAATGTATATACTGGTTTAATGAAGTCTACATTTATGTCAATATCATTATTAGAGAAATTATCATGTTTTTACTTTTTTGTAATTGGCCACTAAATGTCATTATTAGTATCTAAATAATTAATACATAAAGTATCTTGGTTTGAAACATATTTTCCTGTTTATTTTTTCACATTATAATTAGCTGATACTCACAGTGCAAATTCACTGAATGAACCCAAAATGAATGTGAAGTGGATCACTGTATGGCTTTTCTTCTGTTGCAGCAGTGACCTTTACAGTGGTATTACCATTCCTATCTTCTCACATTTCCTTGTTTATATTTACAGCTTATTGTGGGTAGCTGTGTGTGGGCATGTCTCTGAATGTGCATGTGAATGGGTGTGTGTACAAATGTGTATGTATTTAAATGTGTGTAGGTGCATGCAAATTTGTACATATGCAAATGTGCCAAGTGAACATTCTTGTGCAAATGTGAGCAAGAATGTGCATGAGTTAATCATGTGAATGTGTGTACAAATATTCATATGCATGTGCCAATGTACAATGCAAATGCTTGCATGTACACAAATTCATGAGAATGTGCACGTCAGAATGTATGTGCAGGAAGCATGTATGAGCATGGAAATGTGCCTACAATTATATATACAAATGCACGCAATGTTCATTTCTGTGAATGGATGCACAGGCAAATGTGTACAAACACATGCATATTTGTGTGCATTCCAATAAGTTAATAAATGTACATGTGGATGTGCAAATTTGTGTTTGCATGTATGACTACAACTCTTTGTAATAAAACTCCAAACATTATTGCCTGTTGTGCAGCCAAAGATGATTGACGCTTTGAGAGGTCATGATTAAGCGCGCTGTGCGCAAAACGCGTTGATCTGTAGGGGAACCGATCCGATACACCTGCAAATTTGACATGTACACCTCTCAAAGGGCTAGATTTAAAGGCAGCCGTTAAACCATCCGCTAAGTAAAAAAGGCACGTCGGCCGCAAAGAACACATGGTTTACGGCAGATTCAAAGGTACAAGAATAGCTATCGGGCGTAGGCACTACAAAAACACGTTACACAAAAACCAGCGTCGCACCTGATTTCGCATCACCGTGCGTCCCAAACACCCGTTAAAACACAACTTAAGTCAAAATGTTACATTACGGCTGCCGTTGTCTAGCAACCCTGATAGATGCACAAACAAAATTCAAACCTACAGCCAATCCCAAGGCCCCAAAGTATCAAAAATGTTCAAATACACCTATATATACCTCAAAATAACGGTTACACCCTGTCTGTGTTTCGAGTTTCAGCAAGCTAGAGCACAGGACCCAGGAGTGGAGGATAGTGTTTAGAGAGAGAGAGAGAGAGAGAGAGAGAGAAGCATACACAGGAGTAAGGTAGAGGGATCTTGGAGAGAAGTACATTTAAATAGACACATAGCACACTTTTGCACATAGCACATACATCCATACAAACACAAACACATACACATACATACACATAGTCTTTTTTTTTTTCATCACACCTTACACATTTTAAACTTTATTTTTACAGTGTGAATCCGTGAGTGAAAGTGTGTGACAGAGAGTGAGTGGGATTGAGTGTGTCTGTGAGGGCGTGTGAGAGTGCCTGGGTGTGAGTGGGTGAATGATGGCTAGGAGAGGAGGACAGGAGAGAGGGATGGGGAGACTAGTGGAGGAGGAGGATGAAGGTCAGGAGGGGATCCCTCAGCAGAGCAGGGGTGGGAGAGGGAGATCCGCAGGGCGGAGGGGGACCAGGCCCACAAGAACAGGCACACTAAGAAGAAGAGGGACAGATCCTGCAGTGGGACGAGGGGTAGTGCCTGGGGACCACCACACACAGGCAGGGGCAGAGCAGGCAGGACACTTCGGGTCTGACTCCTCGCATGCCGGAGCTGAGGGGGACAGGGTCAGGGATCCCCGATATACCGAGGAAGAAAACACGGCCCTAGTGGAGGCTGTGCTGGAGAGGGAGAGTGTCCTCTTCCCGGGGGAGAGACTCCCTGGCCTGTCTGCGAGGAGGAGAGCTGTCTGGAGTCAAATCTGCAGCAGAGTTAATGCGGTGGCCACCTGCAGACGGGATGTGGACTCAATCAAGAAGAGATGGGGCGACTGCAAAAGGCAGGTGAAGAGGAAGATGGGGGATGCCGCCCTGCACGCCCGAGCCACCGGAGGTGGGCCACCTGTCCCCATCACCTTCAGCGCATGGGAGGAGAGGCTGCGGCAGACACTGTCGTCTACCCTAATTGAGGGGGTCCCTGGAGGATCAGACACTGGGGATGAGAGGAGCCTCCACACCACCGGTAAGTGCATCACCCCAAAACCACACACCACCTCAAACCACACACCCATCACAAACAAGCACTCACATCCCAACATCTGCCCTTCATTCAACCACACAATTGCACCAACACAGCACCCTGAGGGTTTAAACAGGAAGCAAGACAAGGACAAATGTCAAGGTTCAACAAGGCCAAAACCTGTCCAACTCCCTGGTTAACCCTCATGTTGCTGTGCTGATCACACATAATACACACAAACCATGCTCAGTAAAGTGTTGTATGTCAAACATCACAATTGTTGTCACACAGTGTTACCCATGTTCACACAGGGAATCCAGCACATAACCCCATGAGTGCTAGAGGGATCATCAATGCATCGATCAACAATGCTTTGGCAACCCCTCTGGTACTCAAAGGGTTAATCAGACAACAAACACATGTCGATAGGTTAACAATTACATGACACATAGGGGACATTCACTAAGCGGTGAAAAAGAGCTGATGTAGAGAATTTGACACTTACATACCCTCACTTTACCAATTACAATGTTAGTCTATGGAGAACATCCAATAACAGGATTCAAGCTGCACAGGCCCCATTGTGTGGACTCCATAGAAAACGCTGCAGATGGGGAAATGAGGTCAGCGGAGAAGTCAGCATCATAATCAGTTCATCAGGTCCACTTAACCGCTTACTGAATCACCAACAGGATGGATCAGGTCACAAATCACAGTGCCACTGAGAATAAATGCTTGTATGTGCAACACACAGGCCAAAAACAATCACACATAACTAAAGGTGAAAAAGTTGGCCTTGGTGTTGTGTATGCAATCATTTACGCTAACTTCAATTTACATAGCTCACATTTGATTCACATATAGATCCTCAGGAGTGCTGATGCCATGGATGGATGGTACACCAGACACTATTTGCAGGATACATATGGGAACCAAATATGAACCATTGAGGTGTGGTCAATAACAGGCCAGGAATTATGGATATCTATGATCGGGTCTGGTTGCCTCACACAGAAGGATGGATGGGCTGATCCAGGAAAAAAAAGGCCTCAATCAATGATATCCTTCAATACTGGCTTGATTGTTGCCCCTCAGGATTCAACTTGAACAGAGCTCATGGACAGAATCCTGTAATGTACATCAATCCCTGATTGCCACGGTGATATCCCATGCATCACAATGCAATGTATAGGATACCATCATGACAACCAGAGAGGGACATGTCTAATCTGACAAAATCCAGCACTGTACGGGATGAACTGATAACATAGGGATGAATACTACTTGAATCACACTGCAGATCTATTACAAAAAGATATGTACAGAAAGATAAACGACCAGATATGTATGTGGATATATCCCTTTCAAATGGGTACAAATAGGTCCCAACAAGATGTAAACCCAGAGTTCGGTTCAGTACGTGTGATTGTCCTACTGCCCATATATGTGCACCCTCAACAAAATAACTCATATTGATTTCATCATCAGAGTACATATACCTAGTATATTACACCTACTTGGATGGGTATCAGTGGTATCTATGAAAGTTCATTTGTGATGGCTGTACATATATAGGCAGTAAGACAATCACATGTTCTGAACAGATCTCTGGGTTCATATCTATCAAGGATATGTTTGTACCCATATGAAAGGTACATATACACACATATCAGACCATATTCCTCACTGTGTACCTTGGCATGGCAATGGTTAATTTCACTTTGATGTAACCTTGCAGGCATCATAAAGAGATGTTTAGAAAGATGTTACTGTATGTGACAGCTGGAGATGTCAGTCATATGACCACACGGAGGCTCTTCAGCAGACCCAAAATTGAACCAATTGGAGATGGATCCATCATTGACATGGTCCACAGAGCGTGCTTACAAACCAGGAACACTTAGTAGACAATGGCAAAGATGTAGTTATCTCCAAATGGGTCAATGTGGAGTCTGCTGAAGAGCCTCCGTGTGGTCAAATGACTGACATCTCCAGCTGTCACATACAGCACCATCTTTCTAAACATCTCTTTATGATGCCTGCAATGTTACATCAAGGTGAAATTAACCATTGCTATCCCGTTAAAGAGATAGTAATACCTAAAATGTGAAAGGAAAAATACATGTCATAGGATTGATCCACCGGGTAATGCAAGGGTATTCCCACTACTGAAAGGTGTTTCATCACAAGAGTATAACAGCTCAAAGTTGAATATTCCAGGGACAATATCACTGTGGCCTGAAAATGTACTATGCCAATGTTGCCAGACCATCCTCTGGCTAGCTTTGGTCCAGGGAGCAGAAATCCACAAAGGATGATGTGGCAACAGCGCAAATGTACAATTTCAGGCCACTGGGATGTGGCACCAAAGGAATTCAACTCTGAGCTGCAATACATGTAGAATAAAACACCCATCACCAGTAGGAGTACTGTTGTTTCACACAGGGGGATAAACCATACAACATATATGTTCCTTTACACATTTCAAGTATTAATATCAATTTGACACCATCATGGCTAAGTTTACTGATCACACAATCTCAATCCTCCACACAGGTTATGTGTCTCCAGCACATCAGGAGCCCATGGAGGAGGCCACCTCACCACCCAGTGAGGAGTATATGGAGGAGGGGACCAGCCAGTGGGCACCGTACCCAATGACATCCACACCTCTTGGCCAGCTGGATGCCCCAACTCTGCCTGCACCACCTCTGGCTGCACCAACTCTGCCTGCACCAACTCTGCCTGCACCACCTCTGGCTGCACCAACTCTGCCTGCACCAACTCTGCCTGCACCAACTCTGCCTGCACCACCTCTGGCTGCACCAACTCTGCCTGCACCAACTCTGCCTGCACCACCTTATTACAGTGACTGGATGCCCCCCACCACCTCCAGGACCTATTATCCTCCAGCAGCAGCAGCAGCACCACCACCACCAGGGAGGCAATGGCTGCCCGGTGATGTGTCCACCACCCAATACGGGCCATACTCATCACAGATTGACCTACCCTCCTGGATGGCTCCCCAGCATGGCCCCAGGTATGATCCCAGGTGGGGGCCAAGCACATACCATTGGCCAAGGTTTGACCCTTGGCCACTCGACTACCAACACCTGGGCCTGCTTGGGGAGCCCCAACAGCCTATGCGAAGGGACGTGTTTACCCCACCACCTCCACCAGCACAGACATCGGTGGGCAGCAGTGGGTCAATTGATGTGGTGGGCACATACCCATCTGCAGCACAACCAGCACCAGCAGAGGAGGACACAGCACCAGCAGAGGAGGACACAGCACCAGCAGAGGAGGACACAGCACCAGCAGAGGAGGACACAGCAGCAGCTGATTCTCCAGGCACAAGCATCACCAGCAGTGAACGGCCCACGGGAATGGAAGCAGAGTGTATGGCTCTGCAAAGGAGACTACTCAGGTCAAGCCTCTGCACCAATGACAACATCACCAGGAGCCGTAGGGAATCCCGTAGAAACACTAACAGGATAGAGGCAAGGATCCATGCCCTGGAGTTGGAGGTCATGAGGATCAACACTCAACTCCATCAGCTACACACGGGGGTGATGGACCTGCTTGCACAGGTACTGGTGGAGTTGAGAGAGCTGAACCGCAGGGAGGACTTACGGTTGGAGAGGGAAAACCTGCGCTCCACAGAGGGATCCACTGCCCCCACCACCCCCTCTAATGTGACCCCCGAAGCCACACCTAGGGGGCAAAGGGTGACCAGGAGATCATCCAGGTTATCCACTTCTGCCACACAGTCTAAGCCCCCCCCCCTAAGAAAAAAAAATAAAATGCCCAACATGTTAAATTTCCCCTGAATAAAGGAACATTGTGCTTTTGAATCCTGTCTGATCTGCTTTGAATTTGGTCATAGATTGGGTGGCAGAGTTGTCTCCAATGCATTGCCAAACAATTCAGTGAATACAACTTCTGCCTAGGTAAGATGTTTGTGGGATGTTACAACATGGGTTCACACACACATCGTTGTACAAAATCAACTGTAAAAACATCCCTGTTGCCATATTACACAACTGTGTTATATGGCAATGTTGTGTGTTGATTTTGCATAACAAAACATTCCCCTTAGGCCAACATTTGGTACAACATTGAACATTCATCTACATCATATGTTGTGTTTAACCCTTTGATAGCCAGAGTGGTAGGCAACGCATTGCAAAGAAATGCGTTGGGTACCACTCTGGCACTCAGAGGGTTAAGGGGATAACCAAACAAACGGCTTAGCGGTGAGATAACAAGCAGGACAGATAAATGGGACATGTATCCATATTGTCTTGGATTCACACACTCACTGTGCAACAGACTGACTGGGGAAGCCAATGTTTTTAAACTAGGATTTCAATGTGTAGCACACACATTGATATCCTGGGATGAGCATTGGGGCCTCCAGTAAGTTGACTTGTTGTTTTTTCTAAGGGTGTAACAGACTTCCCCAGTGAAAACACTTGTCCACTTGGTCATGTACTGTGATATGTCCCAGTGGAGCAATATCACTGAACATTGATTATACTGAGCAACACATTAACTGTGGACAGGAATTCACTGTGGAAGTGTGTCCCCTTTATCACCTCTTTATCACTCCCACAACACATTAGTGTATCACTGCCACCATCTGTTAGCGTGAATACATCACTGAGTCCACTCACTTGCAAACAAGTGGTGGAGTCCTGTGATACGGGTGATGCCTTTCCATGTATGGGGATACTCTACCCTGGGTGTGGTAACGCATTGACAAATGTGTTCTCAAATATATCCTCCTACAGACACAGATAGAATGGTGATGGTTCATCTTTATTGTGTCTCAAAGTACATTAGGATGTACATGTGTTTTCTGTGTATTGCCTATATGCATTGAACACCTGTATGAGAACACTAAATGTACTTTGAAACTAAATCGTACTACTTCAGTAACACTGCTGCCCAGCTCATGTGTTGTCCACAAGGTTTGACAACTCTGTAGCTGAGCATCCTAACTGTACAGGTTATAACACTCAAGAAATTGTGTTTTCTGTGTCTATATGAAAATGTTCCAGTAGAGGTTTGTGTGAACCTCAGGTCAAACTTTGCATCACCAACAACATCACCATAAACAGCAAGGGGTGATCTTCATGAAGGTGTTGTCAAGACATCAATCCAGTCACATGGAAGATCTTCAGTTCAAGGATGGATCATGTTACGGATGCCTGTGGGACAAGAGGACAGGATTTGGAGCAGTAGACCTGAACTGATCATCAAGCAACAACAATTTAGTCTTTTTAATCCCCTCAATTTTCACAGTTACAGGTGAGTACACAAACCATTGCTTGACAATGTGTTGTGTACTCATCTGTAACCAATTATGTGGAGAACTAAGGACATGTGCCCCAGCCCTATGGATATGTGCCCCTGACATGGATACACACATCAACAAGTGTTCTGAGAGCTCCATGGAAGTAATGAATTTGGGCTGCCACTGTGAATGTGACAGTGGCAGCCCAATGTCATTTGTTCCATGGAACTGTTAGGACACATTTGTTGATGTGTGTATTCATGTCGGGGGCACATATGTCTGCACACTCACAGGTCAGCATGGTGTCCCTGGTAATCTGATCTACGTCTCATGACCTCTACATTGTGTGCCCATACCACTGTACATCCACCCCTGTGCTGCTCTTCTCAGCTGTGGCACAGTACAGGTCCCATATTGAGTCCAATGGCCCTTTAACCCCTGATGTGACGGAGTATTATCCAATGCATAGCATTGGATAACACTCTTTCGCTACAAGGCTAGCATGGTTGCTCTGGCTATGCTCATGGCAAATCAAGTTAGCTGCTGTCAATCAAGCCCTGTAAGGCGATGAACATGGGTTATGTGTTGTACCTTGTTTCTCCTGAGGGTGTGCGTGATATCCTTGGGGTCTGTATGTCAACGTGGAGAGTGGAATGGAGGATGGTTTTTGAGTCCACACACACAATTTGCCACGTCCGCTGCCAGTGCAGTGCTGTGTCACTGTTCCTGTGGGGTGAGACAGAACAAAATGTGCAGTGTGGTTAGTGTCACAGGACTGGTGGGGGACTTGCATGGATTGTTAGCATGCCTGTGTTATACTCACATGTAAAGTGTTCCGTGATGAGCCTGTCTCTGATCTGTGTCCCTCTCAGGGTCTCCTCAACGTGGCCGATGTCCATGGGCACTTCCTGTATGGGGGGGGCCTGGATGTGCTCCAGCAGCCTGGTGTCCACTGTGATGTTGTGCAGTATTGCGCACGCCACAATGATGTCGCACACCTTTCCAGATGCATACTGCAGTGCTCCCCCCGAGTGGTCCAGACATCGGAATCTTGACTTGAGGAGGCCAAAGGTCCGCTCAATGGCATTCCTCGTTCTGCCATGAGCCTGGTTGTAGCTTTCCTGGGCATGTGTTCGAGGATTGGCCAGAGGGGTCAGTAGCCAGGACTTGCATCCATAGCCAGCATCACCTGTGTAATGTGAGTGACATGGTGAGACAGGGAGCACATGTTGTGTGAATGATGTTTTGTGTGGTGGACGTAGTAGCTGTGGGTCAGGAGCATGCTAAGCAGCGTTGTGTGTACGCCTGTGTATGTGATGTGATTTTGTATTGTGAACTCACCCAAAAGCCATCCCCCTGTAAAAGTTCCATTCTCGAAATCTCTGTGGACTGAGGAGTTTTGGAGAATGTATGAATCATGTGAGCTGCCAGGATACTTTGCACAGACATTCATTATCCTCATATGGCTGTCACACACCATCTGCACGTTGATGGAGTGAAAGTTCTTCCTGTTGAAGAATATCTGTGCGTCACGTGCTGGGGCCTTAATTCGGACATGGGTGCAATCTATAGCACCCATGACCCTGGGCATGCCTCCCCTGGCGTAAAAGGCCTGCTTGACTTGTATCCAGTCCATGTCGGTGGTGGGGAAATGTATATAGGTACTGGCCTTGTTTTTGAGGGCTGGCAGGACCTGGGCCAGCACCCTGGAGAATGTGGCCTGTGACATGCCAGATGCGTAACCCTCTGTGGACTGGAAGGCCCCGCTTGCCATGAAGTGCATGGCACAGAGTAGTTTCTGCAGGCCAGTTAGGGCATGGTTGTGGATGTAGATGGGATCCACCTGCTCCTTGATGACCTCATACAAGGCAATGATGCTGTCAGGCCTCAACCTGTAGCGATCAATTACCTCATCATCGGTCATTCCAAAGAGGGTGACCCTTGGGCGGTATACCCTGGGCCTTGGTGGTCGTCTATACATCCTGTGCCCTCCAGGTGGGGATGGGCTCCTGTGTGGCTGCTGAGCCAGAGCCTCCTCACTTGCAACAGGTGGTGGCTGTTGATCAGGCATGCTTGGAGGTTGCTGATGTTCCCCAGCTCTCTCCCTTGCACGCCTTCTCCACAGCCTTCGCAACAATATGTAACCCAACATACTGTTTGCTCTCTCTATCTGTCTCTATCTGTCTCTATCTATCTATCTCTCTCTCTATATATATATATATCTCACTCTCTCCATCCCTGAGTGGAAAACAAGCCACAAGTGAGTGTGTTGAGTTGTCCCTTTAAGTACTTGCTAGGGCGTTGTGTAGGTGTGTTGATGAGGTGAGTGCTGACCAATGGTGAGTTGTTTTTGTCCAGGTAAGTGTTAGCAGGTGTGTGTGTGTTATAAGATGTGGTGTGTTGTGCTTGTTCTGTGTGTGCCATTTGCGGACGTGCAGTTGTGGGGTGCAGGTCGCGTGTTGATGTTGCCCAGGTGAGCTTGTATTTGCAGGTGTCCGCTTTGTGTGATGACCCCCATTGTTCCGTGCCATGTTGTGTTGTTGTTTTTTTGTGTGTCGTTGTCCCTGTGGTGTTGGTTGTTGTTGTGTGTGTGGTGATTTGTGTTGTGTGTGCATGTTTTTGTGTTGTTTTGGCATTGCACGGGTTAATTTTCCCATTTACATGGTTGTGCGGTAAGCATTTTGTGTGTTTTCCTATGTAACGGGTGTTTTGTTTTCGCCGTTAAGTGTCTAACGGCTAAAAAAAGTGGGTCTTAACTTTTAGCCGTTAGGTGTGTCTTTTTTTCAGCCGTTATCAGTACCGCAAGCCTTTGAATAGCTCTGGGGTATGTTTTTCCATGCGTCTGAATGCACGTAAGTGTATCGGCCGTAAGGATTCTACAACTGCCGTTAGCTGTTGTTTAGACGGATCTTTGAATTGCAACATGTCACTTAACGCACCCGTTAGTGATTTTTTTTGCTAACGGCTGCCTTTAAATCTAGCCCAAAGTCTCTCCTCCATTGTAACAATTTTTTCTGGATGTTGTCAAGGTATTTATCATTTTACACTTTGAAAAAATAAAGATTTATTATTTTTATTACACATTGCAGTTGATTTGTGCCAGTGATTTTCCAGTTTTGCTTGTTCCATCATCATCCTGTCTCCCGGCTCCCTAATTTAGCCGCTCCAGGCCTCTGCTGCTCTGTGCTTTCCCCAGGCCTCCTCAGGGCTTGCTGTGCTGTCTGAAGGCCCTCCACACCTAAATCTTCCAGTGGGGCCCACCTGGTCTGGGGATCTGCTGTAGGGAGTTTCTACTTGTCTGTGTGGTCTCAGGTCAGTGGGGAGATCCACAGGGTAAATCAGGGGACATTCCAGCACCTCAGTTGTCCTCTCTCTCCCCAGCAATTTTACCATGTTTGTTAGCTTACTGCCCTATACCTTCCTGGCTATAATGTCTGTTGCCTGAGGGCCCTCTCCTACCCTATGGGCTTCCCAGACCAGCACTATCTAGCCCATGACCTGTGCAACCCTGGAACGCAAGCCTTATTGACCTGCTACAAATCTGCCGCTGCTTGAATATCTTGCTTTCCTAGCTACATGCTCAGTTGTTTTGCCTTCTTTATTTCCCAACATGGAGCGGTTTGTGCACACCTCAGACCCAGCCAAGATCCCGCGTCCCCAGGGTGGCGATAAGAGGAATGACAAGAAAAAACAACCCCAACTTTCAGATTCTGAAGAGGATGTTACTGTGGAGCTCACCATTACCACCTACTCTATGATTCCATCTATATAAGATGAAGATACCGCTAAACCAGTCTTTGCATTACTTACTCCTGTCATAGATACCAAAATGGACGCTATCCAGTATTCCATTCATACAACGCTGGGAGAACTCAGGTCCCACAGTGAACAAATAAAGGGTCTAAAACAATGTGCTGACTACAGTGAGGCTATGGCGAGCGACCTTAGATGCACCATACAATGCTTGGAAACTACTGCTTATACCTATCAAGGTTCCCATGATCTTTCTCTGTCACTCTCTCTTGTGCTGCTCCCCTATTGGTTGAGCCTGTTCTGCCCTCCCCTGGTGACCTTTTTATACCTGACCATTGGCACCTGTCAGGTGCCCTTTCGTGGTGTTCCAGAGCCAGTGTTGCTGTTGCTGTGTTCCTGCATTCCTGATTTCCTGTGTACCGATTTGGCCTGTTCTGACTACGCTCCTGTGTTCCTGCTCCTTGATCTGACCCGGCCTGGCTGACTTCCTGTTCGTGACTGATCTGGCTTGTCTGAGAATCTCCTCCGTGATCTGACCCGGTCTGGCTGACGTTCCTGCTCGTTACTGATCTGGCTTGTCTGAGAATCTTCTCCATGATCTGACCCGGTGTGGCTGACGTTCCTGCTCGTTACCGATCTGGCTTGTCTGAGAATCCCCTCCGTGATCTGACCTGGCCTGGCTGACTTCCTGCTCCGTGACCTGCACTGGCTTGCTACAGTCTCTGCTACCGTTCCTGCTTCCAGCTGCTGTTGTCGCTCTGGCGGCATTCTGATTCCTGCTGTGTTCGTGGCAGAGCTGATCGAGACTGCAACCATTAACTCCTGCTGAGCCGTATCTCCAGAGCTGAGTCTCCCGTTACCCTTGCAGAGCTGTGCTTCCAAAGCTGAGTCTTCCTTGGCATTTGCAGAGCGATTCCTTCACACGCTGAGCCTCCGATTGTACTTGCAGAGCTACATATCCAACCCTGGTGCTGTTGTTAGCTCTTGCAGTGCTACCATCTCCCTGATCTGAGCCTTCTTAACACTTGCAGAGCCGTTGCAGTTATCCGCTGCTCCTGCTGAGCCGGCCGGGTTGTGGGCCTTGGTTAGACGGTGGCTCATATTGTCAACTAAGCAGAGTAGTCCGTCTCCGTTAACGAGCCGTTGGGAGGCGCCATTGGCTCTAGCTCCATCAGTGTTACTCTCCGTTACTGCCCGGTCGGGCTATTGGCTCAATCACTTGCAGCACAGGTGGTTTCCGTTACTAACACCCATGGGGGCTATCTGCTCAAGCTCTTGCTGTACCCAGTGTCTGTTGTTACGCCCGTAGGGCTATTGGCTCACGCTCTTGCAGTGCAAGTTGTCTCCGTTATACGCCCGTGGGGGCTATAGTCTCAAGCTATCACTGTACGGTTGGTCTCCGTTATACACCCGTGGTGGCTATTGGCTCACACTCTTGAGTACCAGTTGTCTCCGTTATACGCCCGTGGGGGCTATTGGCTCACGCTCCTGCATTACAAGTTGTCTCTGTTATACGCCTGTGGGGGCTATCTGCTAACTACTCTGCAGTGTTCTGCCTCAGTGTCTGTACTGCCAAAGCAGCTCTATACACCTATGGACTTAAGGTGTTGCGTAATCTAGCACCTATTGCTGCCTCTTATTCACTTTGGGCGTGCCAAACACCACAACAGAGACTGACGATTCCTTTGTATTTAACTATTGATTGCCAGTCGCTATTCTGATCCTGTCCTGTGACAGTATATGCATTATCTGTACTTCTTTATACTGGTCTTGTGAAGGCCTATGTAGCCTATCTAACGCCATTTACTGTGTTGCCTATTGAGGGCGATCTTTGTTCTTTATTTTTTTTTAATAAAACTGTGTTTTATTCCAACCTGCTGTCTGAGTGTCTGAAAAACCATTACAATACCCTAACAGACAAACTGGATGACCTTGAAAACCGTAGCTACAGAAATAACCTTAGAGTTATAGGTCTGCCTGTGATGGTTAAAGCAAAGGATCTCCTACACTTTCTTGCCACTAAATTGTCGCTCCTCTTAGGGATGGAGGATACTGCCAAGCCACTAATCATTGAAAGTGCCCACAGACTGGGCCAAACCCCCCCATCCGAGGGAGGCCATCCCATGGCCGATTATCTTCAAATTCCTACACTTTGACAACAGACAGTGGCTCCTTCTTACTTATTGAAAAATTGGGAAAGTTAAATATGACAACCACCAGATTCTCCTGTTTCGGGATTTCTCAGCTAAGGTGGCGGCTGAGTGCCGTGGGTTTTCCAGGATATGCAATAAGCCTTTTCAACGGCATATCAAGTTTGCTCTGATGTACCCAACACAGCTCAAGGTCTTGGAGGATATGTCCACCCTATGGTTCGACATACCAGCAGCGGCATGGAAATATTATGAAAGTCTATCTGTGCATTACAGTGTACGTCCCGGGATGACATGGTTAACTGGAGTAGCAGCTATCTCTTGTTCAAGTGGTTGCATTGTCTTCTTGACTAAATGTAGTCCCACCTGGTGGACTGACCTACTTTTAAGCTGTTATTGTGGACTCTCCTGCTATCCCACTGGAAACTGGTCTGATATGGACTGCTACAGCTTTCTTGAAAGTGCCCTTCTCTACGGATGGGGTGAAACTGGTAACTTTTCAGCTCTCTTCCACCCATTTGTCTTGGTCTACCAGTGGGGTGCTCCCTGGGTTATTGGGGAGAGAGCTGAAACATTGAGAAATTACCTGGGAGACCCCAGGAACCGATTGCCTTATACGTGGGTGGGGAGTTGGTTTGTTATATATACTGCTGGGGTGTTGGGAGGGAATTATAATATTAAAAGCCCTTGTGTAAGGACTGGGGGTGCAAAATGTGGCTATCCTGCCCTTAAGGGCTGCTCTGGACACTGCTCTCCCCCTCCTCAGTGATGTTTCAGGGGTGGTTTATTATCTCTTGCTGTTCATCATTTGTGGGTTGGATAGGGGGGCACATCAATGTACCATGTATCATTTTCACATTATCTTTTTAGGGAGTGCAAAGCTGTAGTACCTGCGGCCCTCACGGCTATGCCCTGGCCCATAAATGAACCCATTAAATGCCACTCTTCCCCTCTCTGTCACCTTCCCCCATCCTTCTCACACCCCTTTTTTCCCCTCCCAGGTTCTCCTCTTTCTCTCCTAATTGGGTATCTCTGGCTTCATTCTGGGCTCATGTAGTATCTATCCCTGAGGAGGCATTGCACTCCCTGGGTGTATCTGTTTGTCTATTGTTATCTCAGTTACTTTCCTGCATGGTCTGGAGCCCCGCCCATGAGTCCATGAGAACAAAGGTTCTCTTAATAGTTAATGTGTCTGCAATTGACTGTTCTGATTGCTAATTGTTTGTCTATGTTTAGTAATTTTTATGTGCGTGTGCATTTCTCTAGCTTTGCATATGCTGTACCTGGTTGGTGGGCTGCAGGTCTGGGCGACCACCCTCTGTCTTGGTCTGCCATTGTCTCCTCGCTGAGAGAGTTGCTGACCTCTTGTATTCTTACTGATTATTTTTGGATTAACTTCCACTGGCTACCTCCATGTGACCACTAACTCCCTGATACACTCTATCCCTCACTCTTTGTGTCTAACCTCTTAGAACATTGGGGGAATACACAGTCTTATTAAGCATAAACAGATATTGGGACACCTTCGGCATCTACATATGCAAATTGCTCTCCTTCAGGAGACTCATCTCCCTGTTGCAGAAGGCGTGGGTGGGACACTGTATAGCTGCAGTTTGGGTTTGGCTATCATTATTCAAAATCTCTCGCTTTCACACACTTACAGACTAAAAGGGATCCGGAAGGTCAGTTTTTAATTGTACTTTGTGAAATTAAACAAAAAGCCATTCCTACTCTGCAATGTGTATGCCCCTAATGACCCCTCCTGTGCCCTTTTCTCCACCTTACTTCCTCATCTTGTTCCACACATCCTGGGTAACATTCTTATTGGAGGTGATTTCAATACAGTCATTAACCAAAAGCTGGATAGAAGCTGGTGTCCCATCACCTCCTCTCAGCCATCCCTAAACCCTCTACAACGCTTCATGAACCAGGTCCCTCTGACTGATGTTTGGTGTCTCCTCCATCCTTCTGACTGACAGAATAGGTTCTTTTCTCATTTTCACAATACCTTTTCCAGAACTGATTATTTCCTGGGGACCTCCACTGTCCTCACCTATATCACTGACTGCCAGATCCATGATATTCTCATCACTGACCATGTTCCCATAGCTCTCCATCTCTCTTTTCGTCCTCCAATTAAGTCGCCTTTCTATTGGAGAATGACCTCCTTTTTTGCCCAATCTCCTGACTTTTGCCAAGTCTTCGGAATGCGATGCTCACTTTTCAAACCGATAATTCATCTCAATCATCCAACGCTAACCTATTCTGGCCGATGGCAAAGGCGGTCCTTACAGGCCATAACATATGAGGCAAAAATGTGCAAAGAAATGGCTAATAAACTCACCCAACTGCAGCGTACACTCACCAAATATTATTTTGGGCTATCTTTCTTGTGACCTAATCGCTCAAAATAACTTGATGCTAAACAGGCCTATGAAACAGTATTACACACATCAGAGCAGTTTCAACTAACCAAATGCTCTGCACACTACTACTATCAGAAAGCTAACTTGCAAGGCAGGTTATTGGCACATCTAACCAGACTCACGAGGGGCACTAACATCATCTCTTCCATCCGACAAACCCAGTGGACATTAACTCCACATTTGTTGACTACTTTTCTAAACTATATGGCCTGGAGGTGGACAGCCCTGTGCCTAGACTGGCTTTCTTGAATACTCTGCCTTTACATGGGCTCTCTCCAGAACAATGCCTGTCCCAGGATGCTCCCATCTCTCTCTCAGAGAGTTGGAGGGTGGCACTTAAATCTTGACACATCGTCAAATCCCCTGGTCTAGAGGGCCTTCCCGCTGAGTTTTACAAAATTCTACAGGCTGATATCACTTCCAACTTGCTGTCTTTATATAACACTATTTTTGACTTGCATACTATGCCCTCTTCATTCACCTTAGCCAGGATAATAGTTTTACTTAAGCCAGGCAAGGATCCCAATCAAGTTCTATCATATAGACCAATATCACTCTTAAATACCGATTACAAGATACTCAGTAAAATCATGGCTAACCGGTTGACTCTCCGCATATCTACGACCCCGAGGTTTCAATGACTTGAATTCTCCGACTACTTGTGTACCAACTCTAGCCTGCCTTATGACTCTCCAGTATTCTATGACTCAAGGTTTCTAATACTTGCAGTCTTCGACTATTTGTCTGCCGACTACTGCTTCACTTAAAGGCATCTGCTTGTTCTTGTTGCCGACTGCCGGCCTCTGCAGTAGGGTTCCGACTCTGTGTCCAAGCTTGTGTGTTTCTACATCCGGCACACTAGCTATACCTCGCCAGGCTGAGAGACTGTGATATATCCACAGTGAAGACTTGGCAATATATGAGGCAACCACTCTTTAAATCCCGGTCAGTCTCAGTGTTTTTACCTTCCACTAACAAAATTTATTTTCAACGTGATGAGCCAGACAAATGTTTCTTCTACTGGGCCTCTTGTGGTGTTAAGTTTGTCGGCCATCTTCTGGACCCTCTAACAAAACAGGTAAATTCCTTTGCTGACTTACAGGTCAAGTATTGGCTGCCAAATAGCCATCGCTTCGCCTTCTTTCAAGTCAAGCATTATGTCCAGACTCTCCTGCCTACTTTGACCTCTCAACTCGATAATAACCCTCTGGATTGTCTGATAAAAAAGCTCCCTGCATTATCCTTCAAAACTTACCATATCTATAGAACTCTCTTTTCAATGGCTTATGCGGACTGGAGCCAGTTGGAGTCCAGTGGTTGGTCAGTGGACATGCTTACTTTAATGGCAGATACGCTTGAATCTTGCTTTGCTCATCATCTGTGTTGCTCCCTGTTGGCATACTTTCATGAGCTCTCTTACAGGATACTGCACAGAACATATGTTATCCCCTGGTTGCCCATCTTGTTGGCCTCACCCTTAAACTGTTTCACTTTACTAGACTGCTCTGGACACAGGGCCGTTTCTGATAAAGAGGTGCTGGGCGCTCTCTTTGTCGCCCCATGGGAACCCTTCATCCTCACCCTACCCACTTCCCGTCAGGTAGAAGTTTACCTCTGTTTTCAATATAACTCATGGTTGGGAGAGAGGATGCTGACTGGATAACCTCACCACACTTTTGTTCAAGTTTATATAAAACATACACACATATACAAATAAACAAACTCTATTTACTATTGCCTCCCCATAACCAACCCCTTTTTAATCTACATCTCCTGCTATTGTTACTTTATTCCATGGAACCTAAAAAAGAAACCACCTAATCTCTCCCTCCTTTCTTTTTATCAATAAATATTCTTAAATATCTTCATTATTATTATAACATGAATTCCATCTTCTCCATTCTATCCCTGCTATATTTACCAAATTTTCCACTTTAACTTCACATTCCATTCACAGCTGATAACTTATTTGATTTTTAACCATTATCCATGCTGGTATTTCCTGCTTCTTCCAATTCCTAGCTAACACAATTTTAGCTGCTATTAGGATATGTGTCAATAAACATTTTTTTTCTTTAGTCATCTGAGGCCAGCCTACATGCAACAAAAACATGTTTGGAGTAATCTCAATGCCATCTATTTCCAGAATATTTATAACACCTTTTATCATTTACCAAAAGATTAACGATTTACTACAATTCCATCAAATGTGACCATATGTCCCCTTTTCCTTCCCACATCTCCAATGCAGTCTATCATAAATATCATTCAGTACTTGTAGGTGGACCTCATAGGTGGGGTCCAACATCTGAAGGGGAATGTCTTCATCGTGTGCAACAGGGAAACTAATTTTACTGAATGGGGGTATGACAGAGCGGGCACAATTAATGAGGGAGGGGCAGCACTGAGCAAAAAAACAAAAGGAAGGACAAAAATGCAAAAGAGGAAACCAACAACTATCTGTTTAAGCCAGGCAAAATCAGGAAGCCATGACCACAACCGATCACACCACCCATCTCCAATTGTACCCTGCTGAATACCACTGACTATGTCATGCAATCCCTGAATATGGTCGTGTATTGACTTTGAATAGTCAGATAAATTGAAGCAACACATCCCCTCAAATTCCTCACACCCATGGTTGTGTTTTAGTAACGAATAATCAATTGCGGCCCTGTTCTGAAGTGTCATGCCCCAAAGGCTCTTTGCATCAGCCAAGAGTTCTTCCATAGCCATAGAAGTGTGGTTAATAGCCTTGGCCATGGCACAGGCAAGTTTTTTAATAGTCTTAGCATTACCCACTGCCACCATGGGAATCCCAATCACTGAAATAACTAACGATAGAATTTCTGCATCACTCATTAGTCTGACTCTGGCATCACAATCTTCTGGTAGGTGTGTATGGTTGCCTTTTAACCCGCCCTATATCTTGGTTAGGTGGTTCTGTCTGAAGGACAGATCTAGAGGGGAGTGCTATGGCAATTCTGCTAATGGCACATGGTCCTCCCATGGTGTTCCCTGGAATATAGGAGTATGAAGTGTTTCCACATGAGAAGAACCATCCCATGGGTAGTTTAAAATGGTAGTAGATGGACTGGAAGAGAGCAGTGTAATTACATATCATGCTGTTACGGGGGATGGTAAACTTAGTTGACTCCCCTATCAAAGAGAGTATTCTCCCCCCTAGGCCAAAAAACTCCCTAGGGATACCACTAAGATACACACAAAATTCTGGTGGGGCAACAGATATAGTACATATTGATGTCATGTTTGGCCACGCAATATCAGTGGGTCTTAAGGTATTTGCAGCATTATCGGTTGTGAGAGCAGTCATGAGAGTCCAAAAGGGAACTGCACCAGCCTGCATATCATTTGGGTGAAAGGCGAGATTCGGGAGGGTTGGGAGAGGAGTAGGAACACTGTGTCACGGTTTGTTACGACTCTCAGACACAAAGTTAGGTAAAAACACAACTTTATTGAAAATAATTTAAAAAATGATCCCTTAGGATTCCAACATGACATACAACATACAATAATTGAGAGATACGAATTACAGGCTCTACCGGTCTTGCCAAATATACGGGGCAAGACAGCCAGTTAATCTAATACAATAGGCTCTACCGGCCTTGCCAATACCGGGTAAGGCAACATGCAGATGGAATATGTACCAGGTTCTACTGGCCTTACCAATACCGGGAAAGGTAGCCCAAAGGAGCTTGCATAGGCTCTACCGGCCTTGCCAATACCGGGTAAGGCAACCTGCAGATGGAGTATGTACCAGGTTCTACCGGCCTTACCAATACCGGGCAAGGCAGCCCAAAGGAACTCACTCTAGGAACGCCCCAACAGAGAGTACGTTATAATGCTCTTGAAGCAAACCAGAGTCCACACGCTGGAACCAACAGTGATTCGTATAGCCGCAAGGCTTTGGAGCAAACCAGCGTCTGCACGCTGGAACCAACAGTAATGTGTATAGCCGCAAGGCTTTGGAGCAAACCAGCGTCCGCACGCTGGAACCAACAGTAATGTGTATAGCCGCAAGGCTTTGGAACCGACTAGCGTCCGCACGCTGGAACCAACAGTAATGTGTATAGCCGCAAGGCTTTGGAGCAAACCAGCATCCGCATGCTGGAACCAACAGTAATGTGTATAGCCGCAAGGCTTTGGAGCAAACCAGCGTCCGCACGCTGGAACCAACAGTAATGTGTATAGCCGCACGCTGGAACCATCAGTAATGTGTATAGCTGCAAGGCTTTAGAGCAAACCAGCGTCCGCACGCTGGAACCAACAGTAATGTGTATAGCCGCAAGGCTTTGGAGCAAACCAGCATCCGCACGCTGGACCCAACAGTAATGTGTATAGCCGCAAGGCTTTGGAGCAAACCAGCGTCCGCACGCTGGAGCTAAGAATGTCGCCAAAGCGACCGGGCGTCAGGGATACATCTGGCTGGACAAGAGACGACAGTAACTTGCAGGAACCAAGCAACCAGGAAGTCTTCAGTAAAGGCGATCAGCAGGAAACATCAACCTCTCAGGACTAGGCAGGAACCACTCTGGAACAACTCTGCAGACAGGAGACTCAGGAACAAGATGCATTCTGGAACTCAGGAACACAGCTACAGATACTAACGAATACTGGAACATGGTCAAGGCTAAAGTGGTCAAAGACACCATGAAAGGGCAACCATAGGGTGCCCAGACCAGGTTTAAATAGACAGACTGAGGCGGGATAAAGGCAGACAACCAATAGGAGCCCCCTAATGGTGACTGACAAGGAAGTGCAACAATCACGGGCACCGTCATAGTACCCCCCCTTTCAAAGACCCCCTCTCCTAGAATAGGGTCTAGGCTTCTGCGGATATTTAGCGTGAAAAGCCCTAGATAACCTAGGTGCATGGAGGTCCTTACTGTCCACCCATGATCGATCTTCAGGACCATATCCCTTCCAATGCACCAGGTACTGTACCCTTCATCTCAGCCTTCGGGAATCAATAATGCTCTGTACTTCATACTCCTCCTTATCCTCAACCTCAATAGGCCCTGGTACCACAGGTGTAGTGGTATAAAGGTTGCATACGAGAGGCTTAAGAAGGGACACATGAAACACGTTATGAATACGCATAGATGCAGGTATTAACAGGGTTAATTTTGCGAATCACTCTGTATGGACCAATGAACCGGGGAGCCAACTTATTAGACGGAACCTGGAGCTTAAGATTTCTGGAAGAAAGCCACACTCTATCTCCAACCTGAAAGGAAACCGCTGGAAGCCTTCTGCGATTAGCATATCGCTGATGACGCTGAAACGACTGACCAAGTGCCCTCTGAACTTGTGCCCATGTGGAACGGAGTTGCTCAATATGCTCATCCAGAGCTGGAATCTGTTGCGTCTGAAAGGAGTCTGGGAGCAAACAGGGCTGAAACCCATAATTGATCAGAAACGGAGAGCTACCAGATGAAGAATTAACCGCACAGTTCCTGGCGAACTCTGCCCAAGGCAACAAGTCGGCCCAGTTGTCATGATGGTCAGTAATAAAACAGCGCAGAAATTGTTCCAAGCCCTGATTTGCTCGTTCAGCGGCTCCATTGGTCTGGGGATGGTAGGCCGAGGAAAAGGACAGCTGTATACCCATCTGTTCGCAAAATGCCCTCCAGAACCTAGACACAAACTGGCTCCCCCTGTCGGACACCAGTACCCTGGGCACTCCATGCAACCGAAATACTTCTCTGGCAAATTGCCAATTCCTTAGCCAAGGGAAGGCCACGGAGGGGCACGAAATGAGCCATTTTCGAAAACCTGTCCACCACCATTAATATGAAGGAATATCCTCTAGACAAGAGCAATTCTCCCATAAAGTCAATGGAAACATGAGACCAGGGGTGCTTGCCATTAGGCACAGGTTGAAGCAAGCCCACCGGGAGATGTCTAGGGGTCTTAGCACGGGCACAGGTGGCACAGGCATTAGTAAACTCGGCACAATCATTTCTCATAGAAGGCCACCAAGATAACTGAGAAAGGGACCATAACAATTGGTCTCTACCAATATGTCCCGCAGCCTTAGAGGAATGGTATGTTTCAAGTAATCGAGTACGGAATGGTTCAGCGACAAAACATTTGCCCATCGGGGTCTCCTGAGGTGCGGAAGCCTGGTAAGCCAAAATCTCCTCCCCTAATGGAGAAGTGATACTAGTACGTATCATAGCCAATATTCGATCGTGTTGAATGATAGGTGCTGGTGCTTCCATACTGTCACTCTCAGCTTCAAATTGTCTTGACAAGGCATCAGCCCTAACATTCTTAGATCCCGGTAAATATGATACAATGAAATTGAATCGAGATAAGAATAACGCCCATCTGGCCTGACGAGAAGACAATCTCTTGGCCTCAGAGAGATAAGTCAGGTTTTTATGATCCGTCAAGATTAAGACAGGATTTTTAGTGCCTTCCAGTAAATGTCGCCATTCCTTAAGGGCAAGGATAATGGCCAATAACTCTTTGTCGCCAATCTCATAGTGGCTCTGAGCGCCAGTCAATTTTTTTGAGAAAAACCCACAGGGTCTGAGTACTCCACCTTTATTGTGTCTTTGAGAAAGTACTGCCCCAACCCCACTATCCGAGGCATCAACCTCTAATGTAAACGGAAGCAAAGGATTGGGGTGGGCTAACACAGGAGCCTCCGCAAAAGCCAGTTTTAATTTTCGAAAGGCCTCCTCAGCACTTGCTGGCCAACAGGATGGATTAGCGCCCTTATGCGTAAGGTCAGACAATGGTTTAACAATGGAAGAAAAGTTCCTAATAAACCTCCTGTAATAATTAGCGAAACCCAAGAATCGCTGTATAGCTTTAAGACTCTTAGGTCGTGGCCACTGTAGGACTGCTGTCAACTTTTCTTTGTCCATGGCAATGCCATCATTGCCAATCACAAACCCCAGGAATGGCACACTAGTTCTGTGAAACTCGCATTTCTCTAATTTGCAATAGAGCTTATTCTTTCGTAGCCGTAGCAATACTTCAGACAGATCCTTGATGTGTTGTGACAAATTTTGGGAATAAATCAGTATGTCGTCAAGATACACCACAACACATGACTGTAACATATCTCTGAGAACATCATTTATCAGTTCCTGAAAAACTGCAGGTGCTTACACAAGCCGAATGGCATGACTAGGTATTCATAGTGCCCAGATCTGGTGTTAAAGGCAGTTTTCCACTCATCACCGGCTCGAATCCGAATCAAATTGTATGCCGCCCGTAAATCTAATTTGGTAAAGATCGAAGAGCCCTTAAGTCTGTCAAAGAGCACGGTGATGAGTGGTATCGGATAAGCGTTCTTAGCCATCAGTTTATTTAAGCCACGGTAGTCAATGCACGGTCTCAATTCGCCATTTTTCTTTTTCACAAAAAAGAATCCAGCCCCTGCCGGAGAGGTAGATTTCCTTATGATCCCTCTAGCAAGGGCATCAGAAATATAATCTTCCATAGCCTTATTTTCTTCACAAGATAATGGATATGTGCGTCCCCTGGGAGGTACTACTCCAACAGGCAATTCAATACTACAATCATAAGGTCTGTCCAGAGGTAAAGTGCCAGCCTCTCCTTTGCTAAAGACATCACCAAACTGCTGGTATTCTTCTGGTATTGCAGAGGAGGTGTACAGAACCTTAATAGGATGGGTGACGCACTTATCCATACAAAACGGAGACCAAGCCGAGATTTCACACTTTTGCCAATCAAATTGCGGATTATGTAACTGTAACCAAGGAAATCCCAATATTACCGCATGGTGAGGAGAATTAATAAGTTGGAACTGCTGCTCCTCTCTATGGAGAGCCCCAATAGTCATAGATAAAGGCATAGTTTCAAATGCGACTTGAGCAGGTTCCAAAGGTCTACAATCAATTGCTTGTATAGCCAAGGGGGTTTCCCTTTCAATACGAGGTACCCCGTGCAATTCAGCAAAGGTATTATCCATAAAATACCCTGCTGCTCCAGAATCAACCAGGGCCAAAACCTCCACTGAACGTTGTGCCCAGGATAATACCACCCGTATGGTGGGTTTCAGTGTTCCCAACACTGGGGACGATTGTACACCACCTAGGGCCTGTCCCCCAAGGTACCCTAGGTGTGTTCATTTGCCGGGCATACTGGGCAATATTTTAACAAATGCCCATTCTTACCACAGTACAGACACAGACCTTGTTTCCTGCGATAACTTTTTTCCTCTTTGGTTAACCTAGTGAAACCTAGTTGCATAGGTTCACCTGGTTCCCGTATAGGTTCACTAGGTTTAGATGCCACGGGAGGGTTGGGTGGGCGAAATGTACTGCTAACCCCATTATTTTTAGACCGGAACCTACGGTCTTTGGCGGTAGCTCTTTCCCGTATTCTGACATCAATCAATATAACATATTCAATATAATCATCAAGATCAGTAGGCAATTCCTTAGCTGCAATCTCATCTTTAATGAGATTAAAACCTTGGGCAAAGGCTGCCAACAATGCCTCGTTGTTCCACCCCACCTCTGCTGCCAATGTGCGAAATTCGATGGCATAATCGCCCACTGTACGCCTGCCCTGTTGTATTTCCATAAGGCGTTTGGCAGCAGAGGAGGTTCTACCAGGAGGCTCAAACACTCTCCGAAAGGATTGCACAAATTCTCTGAAGCTCTTAGTGCAAGGTTTTGCATTTTCCCACAATGGCTTAGCCCAAGCCAATGCTCTGCCAGTCAATAGGGATATCATGAACCCAATCTTACTGCGATCATTGGAAAACACACGTGCCGTCAATTCCATGAACATTTCAAGCTGGTTGATGAACCCTCTGCATAGACCAGGGTCACCATCGTATCTGAGCAGCAAGGGTGCATAAGCCGTTAACCCTTTCACTGCAACCCCTAATTGTCTGGTCTCATTCTCTGATATCTGACTGGGCAAGACCACTGGACTGGCTCCAGACTTGTCTGCAAGTACAGTGTGTTCAAGGATAGTTTGAATTGCGATTGCCAACTGATCCAAAAGTTGCTCATGCATATCCATTCTCCAATGGATATTCTGTGCATTACCATCACTCTTGCTGTCTGAGGTCATGGCCCTTTCGTACTGTCACGGTTTGTTATGACTCTCAGACACAAAGTTAGGTAAAAACACACCTTTATTGAAAATAATTTAAAAAATGATCCCTTAGGATTCCAACATGACATACAACATACAATAATTGAGATATACGAATTACAGGCTCTACCGGTCTTGCCAAATATACGGGGCAAGACAGCCAGTTAATCTAATACAATAGGCTCTACCGGCCTTGCCAGTACCGGGTAAGGCAACCTGCAGATGGAATATGTACCAGGTTCTACCGGCCTTACCAATACCAGGCAAGGCAGCCCAAGGGAGCTAGCATAGGCTCTACCGGTCTTGCCAATATACCGGGCAAGACAGCCAGTTGATCTAATGCAATAGGCTCTACCGGCCTTGCCAATACCGGGTAAGGCAACCTGCAGATGGAATATGTACCAGGTTCTACCGGCCTTACCAATACCGGGAAAGGCAGCCCAAAGGAGCTTGCATAGGCTCTACCGGCCTTGCCAATACCGGGTAAGGCAACCTGCAGATGGAGTATGTACCAGGTTCTACCGGCCTTACCAATACCGGGCAAGGCAGCCCAAAGGAACTCACTCTAGGAACGCCCAACAGAGAGTACGTTATAATGCTCTTGGAGCAAACCAGCGTCCGCACGCTGGAACCAACAGTAATGTGTATAGCCGCAAGGCTTTGGAGCAAACCAGCGTCCGCACGCTGGAACCAACAGTAATGTGTATAGCCGCAAGGTTTTGGAGCAAACCAGCGTCCGCACGCTGGAACCAACAGTAATGTGTATAGCCGCAAGGCTTTGGAGCAAACCAGCGTCCGCACGCTGGAACCAACAGTAATGTGTATAGCCGCAAGGCTTTGGAGCAAACCAGCGTCCGCACGCTGGAACCAACAGTAATGTGTATAGCCGCAAGGCTTTGGAGCAAACCAGCGTCCGCACTCTGGGCCCAACAGTAATGTGTATAGCCGCAAGGCTTTGGAGCAAACCAGCGTCCGCACTCTGGGCCCAACAGTAATGTGTATAGCCGCAAGGCTTTGGAGCAAACCAGCGTCCGCACGCTGGAGCCAACAGTAATGGGTATAGCTGCAAGGCTTTGGAGCAAGCCAGCGTCCGCACGCTGGAACCAACAGTAATGGGTATAGCCGCAAGGCTTTGGAGTAAACCAGCGTCCGCACGCTGGAACCAACAGTAATGCATGTAGCCGCAAGGCTTTGGAGCAAACCAGCGTGCGGACGCTGGAACCAACAGTAATGCGTATAGCCGCAAGGCTTTGGAGCCAACCAGCGTCCGCACGCTGGACCCAACAGTAATGCTTATAGCCGCAAGGCTTTGGAGCAAACCAGCGTCCGCACGCTGGAACCAACAGTAATGCGTATAGCCGCAAGGCTTTGGAGCAAACCATCGTCCGCGCGCTGGAGCTAAGGATGTCGCCAAAGTGACCAGGCGTCAGTGATACATCTGGCTGGACAAGAGACGACAGGAACTCGCAGGAAACCATGCAACCAGGAAGTCTTCAGTAAAGGTGATCAGCAGGAAACATCAACCTCTCAGGACTAGGCAGGAACCACTCTGGAACAACTCTGCAGACAGGAGACTCAGGAACAAGATGCTTTCTGGAACTCAGGAACACAGCTACAGATACTAACGAATACTGGAACATGGTCAAGGCTAAAGTGGTCAAAGACACCATGAAAGGGCAACCATAGGGTGCCCAGACCAGGTTTAAATAGACAGACTGAGGCGGTATAAAGGTAGACAACTAATAGGAGCCCCCTATTGGTGACTGAGAAGGAAGTGCAACAATCACGGGCACCGTGATACACTGATAAGGCAGGTAATCAAAATACTTGTGACACTGATCATGCGGGCTAGACAGAAATCTGGGGGTATTCAGTATGTGTAAAGCCATGTTTGACCATACATTTGGGGATTCTTTTTCCCCAAAACTTCTATGGGTTCTAGGGAGTATATCATGGTGCCTGTGCTGTCAGTCTCTGTGTGTTGCGCTCATATTGGCTGAGCTATGTTTGGCCCACCCACTATGGCCTTTTTATACTGGCTTTGGCACCTGCCTGGTGCCCTTTCATGGTGTTCCTGTACCAGTGCTGACTTGAGTTGCTGTGTTCCTGTGTACCGACTTGGCCCGTCTGACTACTCTGCTTCTGGTTCCTGCTCCGTGATCTGACCCGGCCTGGCTGACGTTCCTGCTCTGTGACCTGACCTGGCTTGTCTGACGTTCCTACTCCGTGATCCGTCCCGGCCTGGCTGACGTTCCTGCTCTGTGACCTGAACCGGCTTGTCTGACTTTTCTGGTCCGTGTTCCGGCCCGGCTCTCCAGTTCCTGCTTCGTTGTGTCGCTTGGGCGACATTCTGACTTCCGCTCATCTGGGCCTACCAGACAGTGTGTCGTGCTGCCTCCATTACTGCTCTGGCAGTGTATCTGTCGCTGAGCATCCCGTTAACTCTTGCAGAGCCACTGTTGCCTCAGTTACTGCTACGGCAGTGTACCTATTGCTGAGCCTTCCGTTAAATCTTGCAGAGCTTACTGTTCCCTCCGTTACTGTTGTGGCAGTGTGCCATTGGTTGCGTTTCCATTCAGCTCGTGCAGAGTACTGTTGCCTCCGTTACTGCACCGGCAGGGTACCCTTGGCTCTATTCCATTCAGCTCATGCTGACACCGTGCTTTCTGTCAGTCTCTGTGTGTTGCGCTCCTATTGGCTGAGCTATGTTTGGCCTGCCCAGTATGGCCTTTTTATACTGGGCTTTGGCACCTGCCTGGTGCCCTTTCGTGGTGTTCCTGTACCAGTGCTGACTTGAGTTGCTGTGTTCCCGTGTACCGACTTGTTGCCTCCGTTACTGCTACGGCAGTGTATCTATTGCTGAGCCTACCGTTAGCTCTTGCAGAGCTACTGTTGCCTCCTTTACTGCTACAGCAGTGTACCGATTGCTGAGCCTTCCGTTAACTCGTGCAGAGCTACTGTTGCCTCCGTTACTGCTACGGCAGTGTACCGATTACTAAGCCTTCTGTTAACTCTTGCAGAGCTTACCGTTGCCTCCATTACTGTTGTGGCAGTGTGCCATTGGTTGCGTTTCCGTTCAGCTCGTGCAGAGTACTGTTGCCTCCATTACTGCACCAGCAGAGTGCCCTTGGCTCTATTCCATTCAGCTCATGCAGAGTACTGTTGCCTCCGTTACTGCACCGGCAGGGTGCCCTTGGCTCTATTCCGTACAGCTCTTGCAGAGTATTGTGTGGCCTCCTTTTACTGCTATGGCAGGGGGTATAAGTCTCAGCTCTGCTCCGGCAGATCCATAGTGCACTGTCTCCATTCTGCACTACAGTCTCCTTATCGCTGTTATTCCATCATACTGGGCGTTACTGAGAACTCACCAGATCAGAGATTGATTATATCTATTGGGACTTTAACCCATGCTGTGCTGGGTATTCACCCTGTCATGCCTGACCTGTGACAGTATATGAACTCTCTCACTTACTTTATACTGGGCCTGTGTAGGCATAAGTCTAAGCCCTGTATTGCACCTGTCTATTCTGCTGAGTTACGCTTTAGCCCGTCAAGGGTAATTCTCATTGTGTTTGTTTAAATAAAACTGTGTTTTATCGTAACCACTGTGTCTGAGTGTTGAACAAACCGTTAAAGTACGAAAGGGCCATGACCTCAGACAGTAAAGGTGAAGGTAATTCACAGAACATCCACTGGAGGATGGATGTGCACGAGCAGCGTCTGGACCAGTTGGCACTGGCCATGCAGACGTTACTTGAACGTACGGTACACCTCGATAAACCAAGTCAGAATCCAGTGGTCCCCCCAGTTTTGACACCGGAGAATCATTCCGTGACTACTGCTGCACCGACTAGAGGGTTAACGGCGGCGGCGCCATTACCACTCAGATATGATGGTGAACATACCCTATGCAGAGGGTTTACTTAATCAATTAGAGATATTCTTGGAACTAACGCCTCATGCTTTCCCCAATGACCAGAGCAAGGTTGGGTTCATGATATCATTACTAACGGGCAGAGCCCTTGCTTGGGCCAATCCTCTGCAGGAGAATGCCAAACCTTGTACTCAGGACTTCAGGGAGTTCGTCCGAATGTTCCGGAGAGTATTTGAAGTCCCTGGTAGAGCTGCCTCTGCTGGCAAAAGATTGATGGAGGCACAACAGGGTAATCGTACCGTGGGCGATTATGCCATAGAATTTTGTACATTGGCAGCAGAGGTAGGAATAACGAGGTGTTAGTGGCAGTTTTTGCTCAAGGTCTTGCCGACCATATCAAAGATGAAATAGCTGCGAGAGAAGTACCCAATGACTTGGATGAATACATTGATTATGTCATTTTAATTGATTCCCGTATTTGTGAAAGATGCATGGCTAAAGACCGTAGGCCATGGCCTAGAAACTATGGGCAAAGCAGCCTTTTGAACCCACCCATGCCTCACTTGCCTCCCATGCCTCCTGACTGTTTACCGGAGTCCAGCTAACCTATGCAACTCGGGTTCACCAAACTCACAAGGGAGGAACGGGCACACCGTAAGAGGCAGGGCCTATGTTTATACTGTGGCAAGGCTGGGCAGCTATTACGCACTTGTCCTGTACGTCTGGGAAGCGAATGCACCTAGGGTAGCTTGGGGGACAGGCCATAGGTGGTGTTCAGCAGTCCCTAGATCCAAGTACACAGAAACCCACTATCCAGGTGGTATTTTCATGGGCAGAATAGCCAGTTGAGGTTCTGGCCCTGGTGGATTCCGGCGCAGCCAGTTACTTCATGGATTGTTCATTTGCCGAGTTACATAAGATTCCTTTGGTCAAGAGGGACTCTCCCTTAGCCATTGACGGCAGACCATTGGAACCCGCGCTGATTACTATGGAAACTATTCCTATTACAATGACTATTGGGGCCCTCCACAAGGAGGAATTACGATTTCAGATAATCCATTCCTCGAATCATGCGGTCATTCTGGGGTTCCCATGGCTACATCTGCATAACCCTCAGTTTGATTGGCAGAGATGTGAGGTCACATCTTGGTCTGAGTATTGCATGGAGCATTGTGTGTTGCACCCAGTTAAGATTTTATGTACCTCTCCCTCTGTGCCAGCTGAATACCGCAAATTCAGTGACGTGTTCAGTAATGGAGAGGCTAGCACAGAACTTACGATTGCGCTATTGATTTGCCTCCGGGCGTAGTGCCTCCCAGGGGTCGCACGTACCCACTGTCGTGCGATGAGAATAAGGCTATGGAAGATTACGTTGATGATGCCCCCTTAAAAGGGGGATTATACGCAAGTCTACTTCGCCAGCTGGTGCTGGTTTCTTTTTTGTGAAAAAGAAAAACGGCGAATTAAGACCTTGCGTTGACTACCGCGGACTGAATAAACTCATGTCCAAAAATGCCTACCCCATACCACTCATTACGGAACTATTTGATAGGTTAAAAGGTTCCTCCATTTTTACGAAACTTGATCTACGGGCCGCTTATAACCTGATCATAATAAAGGCTGGGGATGAGTGGAAAACGGCATTTAATACCAGATCTGGGCATTATGAATACCTAGTTATGCCATTTGGCCTCTGTAACGCACCTGCAGTATTTCAAGAATTTATTAATGACATCCTCCGTAAAATGCTTCAGACCTGTGTTGTCATATACCTTGATGACATACTCATTCACTCAGCTAATCTATCCCAACACATCAAGGATGTGTCTGAGGTCTTGCTTCGCTTACGCAAGAATAAACTATTCTGTAAATTGGAAAAATGCGAGTTTCACAGGTCTAAAGTGCCTTTCCTGGGTTTCGTGATCTCTAAAGATGGCATTGCCATGGACCAGGAGAAACTCGCAGCTGTGTTACAATGGCCACGACCCAAGGGGTTAAAAGCTATTCAGCGCTTTCTTGGCTTTGCCAGTTATTATAGGAAATTTATCCAGAACTTTTCCACAATTGTTAAACCTCTGTCTGACCTTACGCACAAGGGTGCTAATCCATCCCAGTGGTCTGAGGCAGCTGAAAATGCTTTTGAGACATTGAAGTCTGCTTTCGCATCTGCTCCTGTACTGTCCCACCTCAACCCTGCTCTGTCATTTACATTGGAAGCTGATGCCTCCGAAATAGGGGTAGGGGCAGTGCTGTCTCAGTGCCCAGTTGCGGGAGACACCTTGAGACCTTGTGGGTTCTTCTCAAAGAAACTTTCTAGTGCCCAAAGCCACTATGAAATTGGTGACAGAGAACTCCTGGCTATTATTCTCGCTTTGAAGGTATGGCGTCACCTACTGGAGGGTACTAGAACTCCCGTATTCATTTTAACTGACCACAAGAATCTGAATTATCTCTCAGAAGCGAAAAGGTTGTCCTCTCGTCAGGCTAGATGGGCACTGTTTCTATCCCGATTTAACTTTGTAGTATCCTCCCTGCCGGGCCTTAAAAACGTTAGGGCAGATGCCCTGTCTAGACAATTTGGGCCAGAGGTAGAGAAGGATGAGCCTCCCTTGCCTATCATTCAGCCTGATCGTATTCTGGCCACTGTACGTACTAGTATCACTTCGCCACTGGTGAGGAGATTTTGGCTACCCAGGCTACGGCACCTCCAGAAACCCCAGTAGGCAAGTGTTTTGTTGATGAGCCATTCCGTACCCGTCTGCTTGAGACATATCACTCGTCTAAGGCTGCTGGGCATATTGGGAGGGATCAATTAATATGGTGTCTCTCGCAAGTATTTCGGTGGCCCGCTCTTAGAGCCGATTGCTCCACATTCACTGCAACCTGTAACACCTGTGCTCATGCCAAAACCCCCAGACACCTCCCAGTAGGCTTACTTCAACCTGTACCTAATGGCGAACGCCCATGGTCCCACATATCCATTGATTTCCTGGGAGAGCTGCCTGTGTCCAGGGGGTATTCGTTTATTTTAATGGTGGTTGACAGGTTTTCAAAGATGGCTCATTTCGTACCCCTTTCTGGTCTTCCTTCAGCCCAGGAGCTGGCAGTGGTCTTTGCTAGAGAGGTGTTCCGCTTGCATGGGGTTCCTAGAGTTGTGGTGTCTGACCGGGGGAGCCAATTCGTGTCTAGATTTTGGAGGGCATTCTGTAGTCAGATGGGCATTCAATTGTCCTTTTCCTTCGCCTACCATCCCCAGACCAATGGGGCCGCTGAGTGTGCCAGTCAGGGACTAGAGCAGTTCCTGCGCTGTTTTGTGACTGATCATCACAACAATTGGGCTGACCTGTTGCCGTGGGCAGAGTTCGCCAGGAATTGTGCAGTTAATTCATCGTCTGGGAGATCCTCGTTCCTCATCAACTACGGGTTTCAGCCATGCCTGCTCCCGAACTCATTCCAGTCGCAGCAGATTCCAGCTTTATATGAGCATATTGAGCAGCTCCACTCCACTTGGGCACAGGTTCAAAGGACCCTCAGACAGTCATTTCAGGGTCATCAGCGACATGCCAACCGTAGACGGCTGCCAGCGGTCTCCTTCCAGGTTGGGGACAGGGTATGGCTCTCCTCCAGAAACCTTAATCTTCAAGTTCCATCCAATAAGCTGGCTCCCCGATTCATTGGTCCCTTCAGGGTGATCCGTAAAGTTAATCCTGTCTCATACACTTTGGAACTCCCAGCATCTTTGCGCATACATAACGTGTTCCATGTGTCCCTGTTAAAACCTCTGGTATACAACCGCTACACTACCACTCTGGTGGTTCCTGGTCCTGTGGATGTTCAGGGCCAAGAGGAGTACAAAGTTCAAAGCATAATTGATTCACGGAGATTTAGAGGAAAATTGCAATATTTGGTCCATTGGAAGGGCTATGGCCCTGAAGAGCGTTCATGGGTTGATCAGAAGGACCTTCATGCCCCTAGGTTATTGCGCAATTTTTACTCCAAATATCCCCATAAACCAGGACCCTCTTCCAGGAGAGGGGGTCTTTGAGAGGGGGGTATTATCACGGTGCCCGTGATTGCTCTCTTTTCTTGTCTATCACCAGTAGGGGGCTCTCCATTGGCTGGCTGCCTTCAGTCCGCGCTGTATTGCCTATTTAAACCTAGCCTGGGCACCCTTTGGTTGCCCTTTCATGTTGTCTCTATGCTGTTGCATATGATCCTGTTCCTGAGTATCCTGGGCCTCTGCTGTGTTCCTGCGACCTGTATTCTACATGTTCCAGTGCTTCCAGTTGAAGAGTTCCTGCCTTCGATTGATCCGGTCGAACTTCCGCTTCCTGCTGCCAGTCTCCGCCGATGTTCCGGTTGACCATCTGCCTGCTGGTTCCTGCTTCCATTCGCTGATTCCTGTCCAGTCATTTCCTGTCTTCAGACGTTCCTGAGTCTCCTTGGTGACATTGTTAACTTGCTGGTTATCGTACAGGGTACTGGTTCGCTCCCCAAGCCATCCGGCTGCCTTAGTGCTATAGCGTTCCATGTACAGGATACTGGTTCGCTCCCCAAGCCATCCAGCTTCCTTAGTGCTATAGCGTTCCACGTACAGGGTACTGGTTCGCTCCCTAAGCCATCTGGCTGCCTCAGTGCTATAGCGTTCCACGTACAGGGTACTGGTTCGCTCCTCAAGCCATCCGGCTGCCTCAGTGCTATAGCGTTCCACGTACAGGGTACTGGTTCGCTCCTCAAGCCATCCGGCTGCCTCAGTGCTATAGCGTTCCACGTACAGGGTACTGGTTCGCTCCTTAAGCCATCCGGCTGTCTCAGTGCTATAGCGTTCCACGTACAGGGTACTGGTTTGCTCCTCAAGCCATCCGGCTGCCTCAGTGCTATAGCGTTCCACATACAGGGTACTGGTTCGCTCTTCAAGCCACCCGGCTGTCTCCGTGTTACAGTGTTCCATGTACAGGGTACTGGTTCGCTCCTCAAGCCATCCGGCTGCCTCAGTGTTATAGCGTTCCACATACAGGGTACTGGTTCGCTCCCCAAGCCATCCGGCTGTCTTAGACTGATAGCGTTCCACGTACAGGTTACTGGTTCGCTCCGCAAGCCTTCTGAATGTCTCTGTATTGTCGCGTCCCACATACAGGGCACTGGTTCGCTCCTCAAGCCACCCGGCTGCCTCAGTGTTATAGCGTTCCACATACAGGGTACTGGTTCGCTCCTCAAGCCACCCGGCTGCCTCAGTATATATTGCGTTCCACGTACTGGGTACTGGTTCGCTCCATGCATACCTGATTGCTCTATAGTAGTATGGCGTTCCATCTGTGAAGAGCATTGCTGAGCTCCATTATCTCTGCTGCTGGCGGCTTCCTTACTGACTCAGCCTCTTTACCATCATAGTGACTGTTTTTCCACCAGTCAGTCACTTTAGTGTGTGGTTGATATTTCCTCCTGTCTATGGGCTGCCTTGCCCGGTATATGGTAAGGCCGGTAGAACCTGTCCTGTTTCCTTGGGTTGCCTTACCCGGTATTGGCAAGGCCGGTAGAGCCTGTGTAGTCACCTGTCAATTGGCTGCCTTGCCCGGTATATTGTAAGGCTGGTAGAACCTGTCCTGTTTCCTTGGGTTGCCTTACCCAGTATTGGCAAGGCTGGTAGAGCCTATGTAGTCACCTGTCAATTGGCTGTCTTGCCCGGTATATGGTAAGGCCGGTAGAACCTGTCCTGTTTCCTTGGGTTGCCTTACCCGGTATTGGCAAGGCCGGTAGAGCCTCACCTCACAGTTCTGATCCCCTGGCTGCCTTGTCTGGTATATTGGCAGGGCCGGTAGAGCAAATATTGCTCTTATTTGCATTGTATTCCTGTCTAATAAAGATATATGTGTGTATGTGTATATTACCCTACGGGGCTGCATTAACTTTTCAATAAAGTTGAGTTTTTACCTAACTCTGCCTCTGAGAGTCTTAACAAACCATGACACCGTGCTTTCTGTCAGTCTCTGTGTGTTGCGCTCCTATTGGCTGAGCTATGTTTGGCCCGCCCAGTATGGCCTTTTTATACTGGGCTTTGGCACCTGCCTGGTGCCCTTTCGTGGTGTTCCTGTACCAGTGCTGACTTGAGTTGCTGTGTTCCCGTGTACCGACTTGGCCCATCTGACTACTCTGCTTCTGGTTCCTGCTCTGTGATCCGACCCGGTCTGGCTGACGTTCCTGCTCTGTGACCTGACCCGGCTTGTCTGACGTTCCTGCTCCATGATTCAACCCGGCCTGGCTGACATTCCTGCTCCGTGACCTGACCCGGCTTGTCTGACGTTCCTGCTCTGTGTCCCGGCCCGGCTCTCCAGTTCCTGCTTCGTTGTGTCGCTTGGGCGACATTCTGACTTCCGCTCATCTGGGCCTACCAGACAGTGTGTCGTGCTGCCTCCGTTACTGCTCCGGCAGTGTACCTGTCGCTGAGCATCCCGTTAAATCTTGCAGAGCCACTGTTGCCTCCGTTACTGCTACGGCAGTGTATCTATTGCTGAGCCTACTGTTAGCTCTTGCAGAGCTACTGTTGCCTCCTTTACTGCTACAGCAGTGTACCGATTGCTGAGCCTTCCGTTAACTCTTGCAGAGCTACTGTTGCCTCCGTTACTGCTACGGCAGTGTACCGATTACTAAGCCTTCCGTTAACTCTTGCAGAGCTTACCGTTGCCTCCGTTACTGTTGTGGCAGTGTGCCATTGGTTGCGTTTCCATTCAGCTCGTGCAGAGTACTGTTGCCTCCATTACTGCACCAGCAGGGTGCCCTTGGCTCTATTCCATTCAGCTCATGCAGAGTATTGTGTGGCCTCCTTTTACTGCTACGGCAGGGGGTATAAGTCTCAGCTCTGCTCCGGCAGATCCATAGTGCGCTGTCTCCATTCTGCACTACAGTCTCCTTATCGCTGTTATTCCATCATACTGGGTGTTACTGAGAACTCACCACATCAGAGACTGATTATATCTACTGGGACTTTAACCCATGCTGTGTTGGGTATTCACCCTGTCATGCTTGACCAGTGACAGTATATGAACTCTCTCATTTACTTTATACTGGGCCTGTGTAGGCATAAGTCTAAGCCCTGTATTGCACCTGTCTATTCTGCTGAGTTACACTATAGCCCGTCAAGGGTAATTCTCATTGTGTTTGTTTAAATAAAACTGTGTTTTATCCTAACCACTGTTTCTGAGTGTTGAACAAACCGTTACAGAGTAAGGGTCTGGTCTCATTACGGATTATCATTGTGTCTGAATGGTGCATATAAACTAGCATAGTAACCATAGTGGTAACCATGGCCACACCCAAAATCACCATGTAGACACGTTAAAAATTTCTGAATACTGGATCTGGTGTATGTGACCCAAGCTGGTGGTATCCCATCCCTCTATCAGGGCACTCAGGGGGAGTGTGTTCTGGAGTTCCTCAGGGTAAGTAAATAGCAATGAGTTCATCAAAAGCGTAGTCATCCAGAGCAGTCAGTTCATCTTGGGGGCCCTCTGGAGAAGGTTTAATCAGTTTGCCTTGGGAGCCTTCTTGAGATGGCTTGCGTGAATACATGTTGGGCAGTTAGCACGGCTGTGCGAGTTACTGCAAGGACGGTGGTTGGTTCACCAAATGGAGGATCCAAGGTTTTATTCCTGAAGAGCTGCTTTACAAGGACCAGGTCTCCGGGTTGGAAATGGTGTGTTGGTTTACCTGTGGGAAGAGGGAGGGAGAGAGAAACATCACCACAGATGCCATTCAATTTATCAACCAATTGAGATACATATTCTTGTTTAATACATTCCAAATCAGCTAGTGACTTAGGTGGCCCGTGTGATTTTGCCCAAGGTTTAGGAAATGGTCTTCCCATTAAAATTTAAAATGGGGGAACCCAGTAGTTTTATTGGGTGTCGTCCTTATTTCTGCCAGTACTACGGGCAAATATGCCAGCCAATTAACAAAGGTACCCCTTGTCCCCTTTCTTAATTTCTCCTTAATTGTCCTATTAGTTGTTTCTACTTGACCAGATGACTGTGGATGGTATGGTTTATGAAATTTCCACTCCACACATAGTTTCTGACAAATTAATTGAGTAATTTGTGCTGTAAAAGGTGTTCTCTTGTCAATGTTGATCACTAGTGGATATCCAAATCTAGGGATGACTTTTTTACACAATATACTAGCCACAGTTGTGGCATTTTCCTTGCGCACTGGAAAAGCCTCAACCCATTTAGAGAACTGATCACAGATGACCAACAGATATTGAAACACCTTTGACTTTGGCATACGTGTAAAATCAATTTGTAAATTTTGCATAGGTCCATCGGGAGCAGGCAAGTGTTCATGTTTACCATGTTTTGTACCAGTCGGGTTGTTCCTAGCACATCTCAGGCATCTTGGCAACTGGTTATCAACTAGGTCTGTCAGGCCCTATATAACAAACTGTTTCTGTCTGGCTCTAGCTGTCTGTTTCTTACCTATGTGGCTGAAACTGTGAAAATGACTAATAAAAATAGGAGCTGCTGTCCTGGGAATGCCTATTCTCCCCTCCTTATCTGACCAGAAGCCTTCAGGGTTCAAGGTCAGATCATTACTTGCCCAATAGTCCTTGTCAGAGTCAGAAGCCAATGCTTGCAATACAGCAATATCCACAGCAGGAGTAGGGGGTATCATCACCATTGCAAGCGGAGTGTCAATAGTAGAGTTGTAATCGCTATGTAAAGGTCCTGTGTAGGCTGAATCCCTTGCGACCCTATCAGCTAAGGCATTACCCCTGGCCAGTTCCGTATTGTCAGTCCTTTGCATTTAACAATAGCTAGGGTTCTTGGCAACAGGATGGCGTCAAGCAAATCATTGACTAACCATGCATGTGATATGCCTTTGCCATCCGCTGAAACAAAACCCCTGTTTCTCCAAATAACACCAAAATCATGCACTACTCCATATGAATACCTAGAGTCTGTGAAAATAGAGACATCCTGATCTTTAAACATTTTACAAGCTTGGGTTAGGGCAACCAACTCAGCTGCTTGTGCAGAAACAAAAGGTAAAGAATTAGCCATTAGAATAACATCAGGCAACTGTACAACAGAGAACCCAGTATGATACACTGCATCTGCTGGTTTGTAACAGGATCCATCAACAAAAAGCACTTCTCCTATTTCCAGTGGGGTAGTGGATAAATCATGTCTGGGCTAGGTGTCAGCTCTAATGGTTTACAAACAATAGTGTGGCTCTTCATCTTCATGCGTTTCTCTATTTGTGAATGTGCTAGCATCTTGTGGAGTACTAGTGAAGGACCCATATGTGAGGGATAGTATTTGATGTATAAGTTCTGTGTAGATGTTAGTATGGTTTTATAACCAGAGCGCCTCCGTGCTGTCATGTGTTGAGTAGTGATATCACCTTACAACACATAAATCCAGTCCCCAAACCAGGAACTGGTACATGGAGACTGACACAGGACCTGAGAAGTATCAATGATCTAGTGCAACCCATAGCACCTCTAGTGCCGGATGTTAACGCTATATTGTCTGCCATCCCAGCCACTAGCACTATGTTCACAGTTATTGATTTGAACAGTGCTTTCTTTAGCATACCAGTACACCCTGATACAGAACCACTTTTTTCCTTCAACTATAGAGGGAGCCAGTATACTTGGAGACGGATTGCACAGGGCTTCTGTGACAGTCCCAGTGTCTGCTCTATTGTTGTCCGTAAGATGCTGGAGAACTGGGCACCCCAGAAAGGTTCCACGCTATTACAGTACGTAGACGACCTGTTGCTTTGTAGTCCAAACCAGGATTCATGCCAAAAAGACACGTACAGTCTGCTGTTGCATTTAGCCAACAATGGCCACAAAGTATCACCTAAAAAGCTCCAATACTGTCTACCAAAGGTGAAATACTTGGGATTTGTCTTATCAAATGTTTAAATAGTTTAAGGGTTAAAGGCTATATCTCATATACCTTTTGGCTCTAACACATAGGCTTAGTGTCAAATGATAAGATATAGTTAATGATAAAACAGCTTAACACAGCAATTATATTCCAATTACGGGAAAATGTCAGCACTGGAAAGAACCTTAGTTTCATTCTTGCTCATGTTACCGGAATATATTTTAATTTCTCATAAATGCTTGTTATTTTGATATATATATCTTGGACATTTAGGGAGTAACTCATGCCTAGGGGCATTTGGCCAAGTGATGAATTGTTCCTTCAGGTTCCTGTTTCTCATAATGGTATCCTGTTATTCAGAAGACAGCTGTTGTTTTCAGAACCACTGGCCCAAGTTCTAGGTATGGAGTGGCCCCTAGTGGAATTGTGACAAGGCTTACGCGTGCCATAATTAATAATTATTAATTAAATAATTATGTCATGTATCCTGGGAGGTAATCGCCTAATGAGATATTACCCTCCCATTTTTAATCATTATAAAAACGTATGTATCAATCAAATAAATTTGAGGAGAGATTATAGCATCAAACCACGTTGTCTGTGATTTCTTCTCCTGAGTGCTCGAAGGCCTACTAGGTCCTGAGGAACGGTGTGGTGTCCAGTATCCCCGGGGAGCAGGTGTTAATTAAATAAGAGGCTGAAAAGACCAGTATAATAACAACCGGCGTAGCGCCGGCAGGATCTTCTTTGAGCCTGTGAGTAGAATATATATTTTATCTACTTTTATATATATATATATGCTGCTATATATGTATACTCTGCTCGCCCCTCTCTGAAGATATATGCATCTGTTACTGGTGGTTAGAGTCCACCTGGCAGGTGGTTCAAGTCTACCTACTGGTTATATCCGGTGGTTAGAGTCCACTTTAAGGATTATAAAGGTTTATTTGTGGGTTTTAGTCCCATTTATTTAGTTACGGGAGGTTCAAGTCCTACCCTACTAAGATACGCACCCTTCCTGGGGATTGAGGGGTCGGGGTTCATTTATGTGTTGTTGTTTATATTTTTTGTTGATTGTTATTATTGTTTTACTTATTGTTCTTATTGCATTACATAGCTTTGTGATTGCTATATATGATGATTTAATGACTATGCTGGACTGGCATGCACGGCTCCAGTGTAGTCCCCCTCCCTGCGGTTAGTTATACTTATGTGTCTCTTACAAAGGATATTTTAAGGCATTGTTTGTGTTTTGCTTACATGTTGTTTTTGCTATCTTATCTATGCTATTATGGGTACTAAACAGAGTAAATCTAGGAACCCTGTACAACCTATTAAAACAGATCTCAGGAAGCCTAATACAAAATCTTGCAAGATGACACCTGGCCAGACCCCAAAAGAGTTTGTAGTAAAACAGGCGGGGGATTATTACGATGATCCCTTTGTTGATGATCTTGCAGGTTGGTCTGAGGCTATGCACTCTTCGAACCCTTTCCCATGAGAGGGTTCGTTCAGTGAATGGCATTTGTTGATGATTAAGGGACTGTGTTTGGGCGACGACCAATGGTTGTGATACGAAGGTGACCCGAATTGGGATATGCCATACATGTCTGAATGTGGTAAACTTTGGGTTGACTTGGCACCTTATGCATGTAGTACTAACCTTCCACCTCCTCCTCAACCACCTTCCTCCATTCCTACTGCACCTCCCTTGCCACCGCCTTACCCTGTTCCCAAGACTCCTCACACTCTCTACCCTTCATTGACTGCATCAGGGTCCATAGATGACGAGTTAGAGCTGATACTCGCCACACGTAGGCAAAAAACCCCCAAGAATGAGTTTAAACATGAAATAAAAGAGGAGCAGACAGAATCTCACACTAGCACCCCCACAACCTCACAAACTATTACTAGTACGGACCGCACCCCCACACAAGGACAAGAACTGAAGGACACCACGGCTAGACAGGATAACACAGTAGTAACTGACATCTCAAGGGATCCAGCAGGGACTGTAGGAACTCAGTTTAGTCAGAAAAGGGGTTAAGGAAGATATACAGAATGCACAGACACAGCAGGAGCTACAGGAAAGGCAAGAACAATCTATGTCCTACACAGGCACACCACTGGATCTCCCCTAGCTTTTGACAATTTGTAGCTGGCCTTGAAAAAAGGACCCAGTCTTTGTTAAAAGAACATGACAGGTTGGGATTATCCCCAAGACTTAGCAGACAAAACCCATTCCTTGAAGATATATGGGTGACCAATGATGCTAGTCCTATGAATACAAGACAGCCTCCGCCAGAAGTTCATACACCCTCAACTTTTAAATTACCAACCACTGACACACCCAGTACTCCGGGACTTATGGAAGGGCAAAAAAGGGGCGTGCTTCAGGTAGTTACTAGGGCCTTAGACATGACTTCTGACTGAGACCTGAAAGACAGACACACCACTATGGGAACTAGTGTAGGGATGCAGACAAGATGGATGACCAGGGCTTCCGTGGCACAACAGAGGTGACAAGACACCGAGACTGAGCCCATCACAAGGGAACAGGCACTTCAGACCCTTACCCAGTCGGTACAGGACATGTGTGTTAGGGCAGGACTGTCCCCCAGAACCCAGGGAAGACCCAAGGTAGTGACTACAGTTGACATGCATGAGGAACCATGTACCCCCAGTAGCCAGACACACTTGATTATGCCTTTCATGATTATGGGTGACCAGGTTATTAATAAACCCCCTGACGTCCTAACAATGAATGCTTGGGCCAAAGATTGCCCAAACCCGATTAAGTCCCCCAGCACCCAAGGAGCACAACTGACTGGACCAGACTACAGATTTCTGTTAGATGCTTGCACTAAACATATGGGTATTGACTGGCCCAAGGACTGCCCAGCGTTAGACACTAAACTTGACTTTCCCCAAACTATGGGAGAAAATGTATGGTATTTGCCAGATCATATTACAGAAATGTGGGACCAGGTGAAGAATAAGTTAACCACACTAGGAGGGGATTCAAAGGATATTACAAAAGCTATTGCCTGTAAACAAAAGGGTACAGAACGCCAGGAGCTTGTTTTAATTGTGGAAAAATGGGACACTGGGCAAGAGAATATTGGGCACCAACAACTACAGGACAGGTGAATACCCCTTACAGTAGACAGACACCCTCTGCTCCACCCTTTACTCAGCACAGAACCCTCAACATGATATGGGTCAGGGGAGACCTCCTGTCCATCAGATACCATGGGAACCCCAAACCCAATAGGGCTGCCAGAGGATAGAACCCCTTGCTTGCTATTTTGTTACACAAGTGTCTGAGAGGTGGGACACGCTCCCTGTGTTAACTCTGCAGGTTGATGGGTGTGTGTATGACTTCTTGTTAGACACTGGGGCCACTAAGTCAAGTATTTCTGCTAGATTTTACGCAGGCCCAATCACAACTGCAAGCGTGTCCTCTGTTGGAGTGGGAGGGGCCCACATTGAGTGCAAGGTCATCCCAAAATCGGAAATTACCGTTGAAGATTACGGTGCTGAATTGTTACATGCCTTTTTGATTATGCCTAATTGTCCTGTTAATCTGCTAGGAAGAGATTTGATGCCAAAATTACAACTGTTGTTGCAGATTACTGAAAAAGGAGGGATAGTGTGCTCTTCCACATTTCACTTCCTTATATGAGTTGTACAGAGCACCCTGGCATTGAAGGGGTTAAATTCCAACATTTATTTTTACTGGTGCCGGATAACATTCTCAGCGTCTTTGGCAATGTTTATAACAGGGTATGTTAACCCAAAGCTACTGTAATTGTACGACATTGGACGCCAGAATGTGTTTTCGGAACAGACCGTGAGGCTGGCACAGAACAGGTCCATGGTTTATGGTTCAGTGACCAATGTGTGTATATTGTTACCACTGAAGGAGCTTATCTGTGGCTTGAGGGCAGTTGTTTGGTGGATAAACACGTATACATGCCCCTAGATCCAACTCCCATCATGGCATATGCACATAATAAGCCAAGACCCTGACATACCCCCAGCACTAGCTGATTTACCTCACACCTTATGGGCTACTACAGATTGCAGAGAGGGACAATCTTCAATTAAGATAAGGGAAAAAGCTGAAAAACTTGTCAAGGGGGGCAGGACTTTCATTGTTCTCATAGGAAGACGATTGTCCCCTTCTGTTATCTGTCTGGTCTTACAACCAGATTCCACATCTGAGAAGAGATGGCGTACACTAGGTAAAAGGGATGGGAGGGGGAAACTTTATCCTTCAATTACTCTTGAACATGACTCTGACAGTATTGATATAACACTCTTTATGGCTCAAATACTATGAAGATTAATTGGAGCTGCTGTTTTTGTGAAACATTACTATCCCTTTAAAAGAAACTTATTGTATTCTCTATTTCCAGCCCTGGACAATAAACCTTTCACAGGTGCTCATCCAGTATAGTTATGAAAGTTCAATATTCCCTCTGAGTTTTCTCCTCCAATCTCATTTCACAAATAGCTTCCCAATCTTTAATGTAGATCTTACTGTTGGGGTAGATCTACATTTTTCTCAATATACCCAACACTGTATCATCAGTATAGTCACACAGATAGCATAAACAGGCCTGTTATATCTTCCATAACATTTTCCATTGACCATCCTTTTTTAACAAAGCCATCTTATAACCAGTTTTATATATGTATTACTCTGCTATCTTGCCTAGCGCAGGGGAGGCGTAAATCAACCTGCAAATCCTGCAGCTCTTCTTTATAAACCTGCAAACCTTGCAGCTCTTCTTTATTTGCCCATGCAGTTTTCCCTTTAATACAATATCAGAATTATCTGCTGTCTTCACATCATTACATTTGCATTTATATCCTAGTCCGCTTATCCTCCTTTCTTCTCCTCCAGATCCCTCTGCCTTTTTATCTCTCATCTTCTTATTCCTACCCAGTCTGTCTTATATTGCACTCCTATCCGAGTGCCTTCCCCACAGCTGCCAGTTCCCAATACCTCATTTTGTCCTCACTGCCTCATCCTTAGACTAGACAACTTCAAGGCTTCAATTCAGCATTAGTGTCTGATCTCTGGCTTCGCTGGGCCGGCCGGAGGGATCGAGGTCTAAATCAGATTCTGTAAGTAGGCGTCTCTGCATCTGCTAGGCACAGTAGGCTGTAGGGTTACACACCGCTGGGCTAATCCTCTTTCTCCACTGTAGTGCTTATTGGGCTGGGAGGCCCGAGCTGCTAAACTTTCAGGTTGGCAACCATCCTTACTTTGGCGTGCTTTCTCCAACTCCTGTAACTCATGCCGTGCATAGCTACGTCATCTCTTCTCCTGCTATGGGATACACATGCATTTAACCATTTGACTCAGATGCTTTCAATGCCAGAGGGATTTGTCTAGAACTCAAAATAATTTAACACTTGACTTTGTAATTATAAAACATAAATAGGACAAACATTACAGTACCACGAATATCCTGTATATAATTTTATTTTATGTCTTTCTCCAACCTCTTGTATATTAATATTTTCACTGTTCCCATACAGAAAAGAGGGAACAATCACCTTAAAAGAAGCATTTTGGTTTCATAAGCATTTTTGTTTCCTGTACAGAATAGTGTTGCAAGTTTTTATTTGAAATAAAAAAAATAAAACAAAATTTAAAATTAAAATAATAATGAAAATAAAATAAAAATTAAAATAATGAAAATATATATTTTTTTTATTATTTATCTTTTTATTTTTTGATAGTGTAGCCTCCTATTGAATTATGATGTTCTTCTTTTGGTGTCGGTTGGCTTGTAGACTCTTTTTTGCATTTCCTCTGTTCTGAGTTATCCATTTGGATACTTTGTGGCTCTTTTTATTCACCACCGGATGGCACTGGTATTTCTGTGTATGTTTTGTTTTCTGATGGTTCTGCTGGAACTCTATGGGTTCTTTCCTCGTGGGTTCTGTCCGTCATCTATGACGTCACATTCCCAGGTATCGGATCACTTTGGGTGAGTTATCTATTTATTTCTTTATCTTTTTTTCTGTTGATTTGCAAAGGTCCTAATAGCGGACCGAAACGTTGCTATATTGATTAAAGTGTATCTATTTTGAGTCTGTGAGTGCATAGCATTGTTCATTTGTGTATTATACATTCATCTATTGCACCCGGCATGGATCAGTATTGATGTGAAGTGTGAGTGCCGATCCTTTGACTATTATATATATATATATATACATATATACATATACACACACACACACACACACACACACACACACACACACACACACACACACACACATACATACATACATACATAAAAGGTGGAAGGATCAAGCACTTACAGGTCTTAAATCAATAAAAGAAGGTTTTTATTTGCTCAAAGTTTTGACCAGACAACGGTGGTCTTCATCAGGACTTTTTTATCCTGATGAAGACCAGCGTTGTCTGGTTGAAATGTTGAGCAAATAAAAACCTTCTTTCATTGATTTAAGACCTGTGAGTGCTTGATCCTTCCATCTTTTGTGCATACTTTAGTCTTGATTAAGCACCCAGGCAGCCATAGAACTTTATTAAGTGAGAGTGCTTCCTTACTTTTGGATTTTATATCTATATATATATATATATATATATATATATATATATATATATATATATATATATATATATATATACATACATACACATACACACATACACACACATATACAGTAATGTGCAAAAGTTTTAGGCAGGTGTGAACAGTTGTTGCAAGGTACAAATGCTTTCAAAAATAGACATGTTAATAGTTTATATTTATCAATTAACAGAATGCATAGTGAGTAAACAGAAGAAAAAACTAAATCATATCAATATTTGGTGTGACCTCCCTTTGTCTTCAAAACAGCATCAATTCTTCATGCACAAAGTCAGGGATTTTGTAGGCATATAGTCAGGTGTATGATTAAACAATTTTACCAAACAGGGGCTAATGATCAATTAAATATGTAGGATGAAACATAATCATTAACTGAAACAGAAACATCTGTGTGGGAGGAATAAAACTGGGTGAGGAACAGCCAAACACAGCTAACAAGGTGAGGTTGCTGAAGACAGTTTAATGTCAAAAGTCATACACCATGGCAAGACTGGGCACAGTAACAAGACACAAGGTAGTTATACTGCATCAGAAAGGTCTATCCCAGGCAGACATGGGTTTCCAGATGTGCTGTTGAAGCTGTTTTGAAGAAGCACAAAGAAACAGGCAACATTGAGGACTGTAGACTCAGTGGTTGGCCAAGGAAATTTAGTGGAACAGATAAAAGACACGTCATGTTTACTTCTCTTAACAATCAGATGTCCAGCAGTGCCATAAGCTCGGAAATGGCAGAAAACAGTGGGACCCATCTACTGTCTGAAGAAGACTGGTCAGAAGTGGTCTTCAAGGAAGACCTGCGTCCAAAAAGCCATATCACTGACGTGGAAACAAGGCAGATCAACTCAATTATGCACAGAGATTATTTTGTGCTTTGTTATTTTACTGTAAACCGTAGGGATTAAGTTATCTGATGCCAACCAAGCATGTCATGTACAGTACTGTCAAAATACCACTACAGTAGCTCTTGGGAGAAAAGAAGAATTGTGACACTATCTATTAGTCTAGAGCCAAATAGGGGAGCTAGTTGATTGTGGTTGTAGGGAGTGTGCGTGTGTGAGTGAGGTGTATAAAGTGATTGTGACAGATATATAATTAAAAAAAATAGAATATAAAAAAATTTCCTGATAGAGACAAGCAGGATTTTTCTTTTTTTGATGTGCACAAAGCTAATGTTAAGTATTGAACAGTCCCAGCAACCAGAGAAAAATAATACAGAATCCATGATTTCAGGGAAGGATAGAACTGTTGACTGTCTCCATGGAAGTGCCCTCTTGTGCTCACGCTGCTGTACTTTCTGGAACTGCTGTGCCTGCTCCTGCCTCAGTACTACTACTACTACTATTGCTACTACTAGGAAGTGGAACAACATCTTTCACCACTGCCTGCTCCATGTCATCACCACTAGGTGTTAATCCACCATGATCACCACTAATTCCACCACCAATACTTGCACACATGGTTATTGTCAGGGTGGATGAATCAGCTCTGCCTGAACCTACTGTGACATATGATCATCATCAGAAATCCAGCAGCAGGAACTAAACTTGCAGATAGCTGCATGATTTCAGCAGTACTGTTGATGGTGGTAGTAGTAGTTATACTCAGTACCTCAAGATCTCTCTCCCATTCTTGATTTGTCACCTCCAAGAACTCTTATGCTTGACCCACTACCAATAATATTCTTCATGGTATCATCACCACCACCATCTCCTTCCTCCTGCTGTACTTGTGATGAGTCCATTCTCACACTATTAAACATCAAAGCAGCTGCTTCAGGCTCAAGCAGCGGTACTGTGGTGGGAGTGGAACTTGGGACAGGGTGAGGACAGTGGGGGACTCAGGGGGGATGGGACACAGTGGATGTCTATATCTCTTTAAATTTGCCTATGTCTTGCTCTATGGAACTCTGAACACTGTTTGGCAAAGGAGGAAGTTTTTATTTTGTAATGTTGGGATTCTAGGAAATCTTACCCAATAGAGAAACATAGTCAGAAAACATCAAAATTCATGAGAAAATATTTCAAGGAAAAGAAAAAAAAGACGTTTCTATGGGTGAAATGTTCCTCAGGAAAAAGAGAAAACTTATTTTTTCTTGAAATTTCCCATGGGAAAAAAATTTATTTTTCTCCCATCCCTACTCCCCTCATCACCCACCCCAAGTCATATTTATCCCCCATAATACAACCACCCCTCCTCATCACATCCCCTATATCACCTTCATCCCCCACAGCACTACCTTATGCCTTCATCATCTCACCCCCATAGAACCACATTTTCCCCTCATCATCTCTCTCCGTATCACTACTTTCTCCCCTCAACATCAGCTTCCCCCGTAGCACCACATTCTCCAGTCATCAACTTGCAGGTAATCCCTGCTAACATAAGACAAGAAGAAGCTTAAACGTCAAAGAAGTCAGGGTCCTCTGCATCCGAACCCAGCTTCTTTCTTGGCCGTTTGTGATCTCCTTCATGGATCCTCTCAGTATGATGATGTCATTACATTGACCAACATCTTTTAAGGTCAGGAAGGAGCGCCAAAGAAGAAAGAAACTAGTTTGGGATGTGGTGGACCCCACAGGAATATTTGAAATATAAGTTTCAGTCTAATTAACCTCTTAGTATAGAGGGCATGCAAGTCCTCCCTGCACACTAGTCCAATCTTACTGCTAATAGCCACTTCCATTGGCTCCTGCAAGTCAGTTTGGGCTCTTAGAAGGTACAAATGGAAAACCTTGCAGGTGCAACCAGTCTACGGCCAGGCCCTCACAGAGTAATGTGCCCTAGGTATTAGCACCAAGATCTGACTGGCTTGAAAACAATTTTAATAAATAAAACACATGTAACACAACACAGATTTGCAAGATGCTTTAAAATTGACTATGTTGTTTTCAGGTGACATCTCCACTTTAACTAAACTTATCTTACAGTGATAAGTCCAACTTAAGAATAAATACAGAATGCAGTAGGAATGAGCTGATGAAGTATCAGTAAGAGACAAAACGTGTTGGATAGATTGCTGTAGCTGCATTGTATCACTATTATCAGTACGGAGGATTTTATGTGTACTCAGTTGGAGAATTGTCACATTTATGGAAGAGTCTCTTCAGTGTTTTACTTTCCGAAGTAGCCACGTGACCATCGTCAGTATCTTTCATTGCCAGACTTAAAGCGAAACATACATTCCATTAATATTGAGCCCCAAAATATAAGTACAATAGCGATATGTATAGATTTACTTGTAGTTTCAAGTATAATCGTGGCATTAGCGAGAAATAGACCTTTCTACGCAGACAGGCAGCAAGGAACAGCGCAGACATCTTGCAGAGCCGGTACCTCTGAGTCTGCGCTGTCTGTCCCCTTCAACTCAAAGATTGGTGAGTTGAATGCCATTGTGTCTTAAGGGACTTGAAGGGACTGAAATCACAGGCTCAAAGAGCACCTACTGCAATATTCCTGCCAGTGCCTGTCTGCCTAGAAGGGTCTATTTCTCCCTAATGCCGCAATTATACTTGAAACTACAAGTAAGTCTATACATATTAATGGCATATTAAGCGGACCTCTGCCTGCTTGCTCCTTCTGCCTGCAGTCCTCACATATCCATTCGAATTGCTGTCTACCCAGCTGGGACTTGGCTGAGACCACCAACATAGGGGAGTCCCTGTTATTCAGCAGATTGTTTAGTATCAGGGGCACTTATGTTGAACATCCATTAGGGGATCACTGAGGACAGGAGAAAGGAGAAGCCACATACATTCTACTCAGACACCTTCTCATACAGTCAGGGATATATTGAAAACCTGACCTGAGGAGTAATCCTAAAAAACACTGGTCTGTAATCTACATTTTTAGCAACATTAAGGGTTACAGAACAGTGATTCTCAACATTAGTCCTCAGGTCAGGTTTTCAATATTTCCCTGCTTAATCAAAAGTAATTAGTGGAGTACTGGTTTTGACTGAGCTGCCTGTGCTTAATTATGGCTGTCTCAAAGACCTGACCTGTTGAACATGGCATACTTCCCAACATTTTAAATGGCAAGAGGGACACTTGTCTTAGTTGGCTGGTGGACAGGGCATTACCAAAAATGTTTTAGGTTATTTCTTGACCTTGTGACACTTCTTTGTGTAACTGAATAACTTATTTAGAACAAGACCAAAGTATTTTATTTACACAGACCAATTTACAAACACGTGTATTGAGGTTTAAACAAACAATGTAAGTTTATTGATGTAGAACAATATAATGCATTATATATACCTTGCACATTCAGATTTTCTAAAAAGAGGAACACCAGGGTGTGAAAGAGGTGCAGAGGGATTTGGGTCTCACAGAGGGACATTTGTTTGGTAAGTCTTAGTGAGGGGTCTAAGTGAGCAGAATAAAGGGACTATCAAATAACTGATTCGCTTCTGGGTTTACATCTGCACTGCTATAACGGGACCAAGCACAACTCACTGTTTATTTACTGTAGTTCTGCTTGTTTATGGAGTCAAATGTAAAGAGGGGACAATGCTAAAAGAAAAACATTAAAAGATAAATGAGAATGCGAGAGATAGGTGTAAATAGTAAAAAAAAAATAATGTTGCAATATACGTTATATTCTTGGTTCCCTCTACTTGCTATCACTTTAAAATCAATTAAAACCTTTCTACAAGTGACTAAAATTATTACATAGACTTCCGCAATTCAATGTACTTACTGACATAACATTACAAGAAATCTCATCGTGGCAGCGGAGGTGTTAATTGGACTGCTGCTTCTGCTGTTACCAATGTGAATCTGATGAGCTCATGCGATTGTTTAGCTGGCCCAGCCCTTCATACTTTTTGTCCTTTCCTTCCTACCATACAACTCTAGTAAAAGGCTTTCCTGACTCCTGATTACATTGTATCCCTTCTTATGAAATCTTGTTGATCGCGCAAAGCGATCTTTCTAGTCTCAGGGATTTTGTGGCCAATGACAGTTTTTTTTCTGCATGCAGCCTCAAAGTGGGATTTACACTGGTTCGTATAAATCAATACGATTGAATTTTTGGAAGCCAGGAGTCTCCAAACATGACTGAAATCAGCATCGATAATTCCAAGCTGCCAGGAGTGAAAGAAGGTAATTTTTTTTAACTCCTCAAGAATCAATGGGGGGTAAGCAACGCATTGCGCTTCACTCACCTCTGGTCTTCAAGGGGTCAACATGCTCCATGTGTCTGAATTGTAGTAGCCAATTGACTAATGCAGTGGTAGGTAATCTATGGCCCCCCCAACGGTAGTAAGAGTCCCACTCCATAATGCTCAACCGGAGTGACGTTGTAGTACAGTAGTTGGAGAGCCACAGGTTGCCTATCCCAGAACTGAAAACATGGTGAAGTTGAGCTACTATATATCTGTTAATTATGGCAATCACACACACTCGCCACCAAAACACTGCTATGCAGTGTGTAACTTATCACTCAAGAAATAAGGGCATTACTTTGGAAATGCTTAGGTTTAAATAATATACTTAACCCTTTCAGTGATAGGCTTCAAACGCATTGCAAATGCAATGTGTTGAAGACCTGCTTTGCAATCAAAGGGTTATTGACCCAAAAGCTAACACCACTATAGTCTTGTACAACAACATCAAATATCTACTTACATGTGGCTACAACGAATTATCCACCCGTATTAGTTTTCTGACAAACTGCACCTGTTTTACTGGCTGTTCAAAGCGACATTCGGAGATTTGCTACGCAATTGCATATATACCTTTTTTCACGCATCAAGTTGGGTTACATTTGAAAGTTAACCCTTTGAATGGTAGATGGCAGCACGCTGATAGGATTAATCCTTTGAGTGCCAGGCGTTGCGTACCCCTCTGGCAATCTAAGGGTTAAGCAGTTATAAACTTTGGAAAACGTATGTGATTTGAGATTGTGCTTTTTTATTTATTTACTTGGCCATTTCTAATTGAGGCAGTCTTTATACTATATTGGTATATTTCACTGGTGAATACACCCGAATATGTATTTTTTACAATATCGTGTATTCATATTCGATTTTACATAAACATTCATGAAGTGCAGTTCCCCCAGAATTACTCCACGGACAACTAAAAATACAAAAACTTCCATTGGTTTAAATTGGACTTTTAATCTTTTGACTGTTAGAGAGGTGTGGATTCCAGTACAATTGCTTTGAAATGCATTGGAGATCTGTTTAGTATTCAATTAGTTAAAAGTCCCATTTAAATCAGTGGAAATGTGTTTCCTTCATTATGTTTCAGCTGCTTTGCCCTGAAATTCTTTCACTTTTGATTTTATACATAAGGTCTACTGTATCCAATAATTAACAGCAATGCACTGAATTGTATTGCATGTGAAAAAGTTATCAAGTGTGATACATTTAGCAGAGGTAATAAAATCACATGCATTAGGTTTGGTTGATAATATTTTTTATTCAGAGTGTATGGTGCAGGCTGAGCAAACTATAGCTTTCCAAATTTTGGACTGCATCGCTCATTAACCTCATCTGGCCAAAGGTAGTTGTAATCTAATAACAGCTGGAAGGCAACATGTTGTCAGTTTGGTATAGAGCTTTCCACTTTACCTAACTTGTGTTTCTTAATGTTTTTTACCTTTAAACCAGCTGAGGTTGGTCCAATGGAAGGCATCCCAAACTGCAGCCAACTTGCTTTTCTCAAGGGCCAATGCAGCAATCAGTTCATTGAATGATTTATATTCCTAAAACCGTTTATTTTCTGTCATAATTGCTAATATTACTTGGAGCTACATTATATAACACTCTATATAAATTGATGATGATAATCCTCAACTAGCAATATTATTTATTTATTTATTTTTTTTGTGAAAGTATTTTACCAGGAAGAATACATTGAGATGGTCTCTCATTTTCAAGTATGTTCTGGACTCATTTTATCTACCTCAGAGAGGTGAAAGGCTGAGCTGACCTTGCTGGGACTAGAACCTGAAACCTCAAGGTCTGAGAAGATTCTACAGCTGATGCCTTAACCAATTGAGCCATATCTCCGGCACTCTATTTGCACTCTAAATTGCCAAATTAAACATCTAATGTTCCGAATTTTGCTGCCATTGGAGAAGACTTGGTATAAAGACTGGTGCTGCACTGTGCAGCCCCAAATGCTCAAGTCAGCTGTTGAGGTCTCAGAAAACTGGTAACTAAAGAGGTTATGCACAAATGTGTGATAAGGAGGTGCTAATGTCTCCAGTTGGATCACTTCTCCAGTTCCTATGTTATACTATGGAGTCTATGCAGTAAGATCCTCAAAGTTAGGTGGTTAGTGCATAGGCCACACAAAGTTTCTATCTCCCACCTGAGAGACCTTCTCTGTAGAAAAATGTAGAACTTGGAGACATGATCCCATAATCCTTATATACTGGCGGTAGAGCTAGTCACAACCTGAAAGTCTGAGAGATATGCACTAAGTTAAAGGTAAAGTGGAGATAATATCTCAAGTGATACCATTTCTCCAGTTCTTATGCAATTCTGTGGAGCCAATACACTAAGATTTCTCTCAACTCTGGGGATCTTAGTGCATAGATGCCATAGTATAACAAAGAAACTGGAGACGTTATTTGCTTTATCACTGTTTTATCACACCTTGGTGCATCTCCCCCAGTGAGATTTGTGGAGAGTCCCTTTTTACACCTTGCAGCTTGTCACTATTATCACTACTGTACAAAAAGTAAATTTTTTTTCCTCCTCTCTGATAGTGCAGTCCTATCTAGGAATTATGCCTTATGAATCACCTGTCAAGATTTCAAATTTAAAGGGATAGTAATACTTCATTTTAACTTTATTTTATTTTGTAGGCATTAAAAAACATGAAGAATGATATAAGTCTTATCTCTCAACCCTTTATGGTTTAAGAGATATTCACAAGCAAAGTGTCCCCCTCCCGCCCCTTTTACTGATGTAACACTTTTCAGCCAGGGCAGAAGGGAGCTGCCCAGGTAGACTGCAGAGAGGTACAATCTTCAATTAAGATAACAGAAAAACCTGAAAAGCTTGTCAAGGGGGGCAGGGATTTCATTGTTTTCATAGGAATAAGAGTGTCCCCTTCTGTTATCTGTCCAGTCTATGGACTGCATTCCACATCTGAGAAGAGATTGTTTACAGTAGGTAAAAGGGGCGGGAGGGGGAAACTTTGCTTGTGAATATCTCATAAACCATAAAGGCTTGAGAGATAAGACTTATATCATTCTTCATGTTTTTTTAATGCCTACAAAATAAAATAAAGTTAAAACGAAGTATTACTATCCCTTTAATGGGACAATCCAACTACACTACATGGGAGACCTAAATATTCCTGCACTTTTAAATGAAAAGACAATCAGAAGATCCTAATCTAACTAGAGGACTGCTGTGCTTGTCTAGCTCTAAGTTGCTCTGTTCACTTGGGGAACTAATACCTACCCCGTCATATGGCTGATACTGTGCTGTACCTTGAAGGCTAGGGGAAAGCCGTCTCCAGCTACTACATCTGATCTGCAGGATTGGCCATTTGGGTAGGTAAATATTAAACCTTGAGCTGCCCGAGCAACTTAGTCGTACTCAGGTGAACATAGGTGTTTTTCCTCTGTGTCCAATTCACAGCATACTTTGGGTAATTGGCTCCGTCTCCCAGCTGGTAGGACCAATCAAAAAATATAAATTCTGTGAGCTCACTTCCCCCTGCAGTTATTTTGGTCTTATCAAACTGGAGGGCGGAGGCTTTTTGCCTATCTGTATCTCTCTCGCTCTCTCTCATCTTAAACTTTGAAAGTACTATGTTATTATTTTCTCTCCCATGTGGCCTGCCTAATCGCGGCTTACATCACCTTGTAAAGGAACCTCATACCTCAGAATCCTGGTGAGGTCGCATGGGTTCCGATTTAGTTGGTCCTGGGGTTCTGGCCAGATGCACAGCACAGTGCACAGTCCTCTCTTCTTGCCATCTAGCTCAGAGCGCTTGTTTGAAAGTGCACGTGTGTAGAGCAGCCTTGCCTCAACCGTAAGTTCAGCACTTTTGCATTCCACTGGTGAAATGCATAAAGGAAACAGGCTGTTCGATGGACATGGGACAAAATGCACATTCAGAATGGCATGCAGGGACAGTGAGTAACCTTTTTGGTGGTCTATTTGCCTTAAATATATATTTATTGCTTGTTTGATTCATACAAATGCTTGTGGTTGCCTTCTATACTTACTGTGAACTATTGGTTATTGCTGCTATGCCATTTGCACTATGTTTACAAATGTTATAGGGAAAGCCCAAGGCTTCTGATCGTCCCAGGCAGAGAAGTTAAGACCAAAACCTGTGCAGGATGTGATCAGGATATAGCTATGACAGGCCCTGCCAAACTCTTTGGTACTACCTTAGCATGCTGCTGCTAGTATAGTACCTGCTCAGTTCCAGGACATCCTTAGCTGGAAGAAGACATTGCAGGAAGCGTCACAAAGGGAGCCTAGAACTTCTGACTCAGATGAAGGATCCACTAGGTGCATGATGAAGATAGTTTCACTGATCTTGAATCTGCAGTCTTCTCAGCTGAAGAAGCTGAGATTACCAAATAAGTTGGCAGCTTCATTATTGATCAGCTGAACTGACTGGTAAGGGTCATGAGAATCTTTGGACCTTTCCAAGGTCCAGACGGCTTTGACTTATGAATACTGCATTGTGGGATATAAGAGATCAAGCCCCCACATACCAGTTTACAGCTGTATAAAAGATATTATTACGAGTGAGTAAAAACAATTGGGCAGAATTTGACTACTGCTGTTCCCATGGCATCTTTCATACACTACGCATATGGCTAACCAAAGAAGAATAAACTGAGTATTCAGTCTCTAGATTCCATATCTTAAAAGAACTGGGTTCTATCAAAGAGACTGTCAGCTATTCTTATGATTCGATGATCAAAGCCTGGGAAGTAGACCCTTCTTCTAAATACAGTCTGGTCTCTTTGACTTTGTCTGGAACTAAGCTATTCTGTGATCTGCCAGAAGAAATTATCAAGAGGTTATCAAGATCCCCTTTTACCCCAGGAGAAAAGAGCCAGAGACTCTCCTACCAAAACCGGTCACTTTAGACATCAGTCTTTTAAGAAGTCAGAAGATCCAAGCCAGATGAGCGATACGACCAGGAGGAAGTGTGGCCTTCCCCAAAATCAGAGATCTGGAAATGGTAAAGATTTCCAAAAATGATGGCAGCTCCAACAATAAAGCCAGACCAACCAGTCCTGGAGTCTAGTTCATCACGACAGATGGGTTCTGGAATTTCAACCTGTCTCTGATTCTTCGCTTCAGGTCATCTATATAAAAACAAGGTCTCTACAGATGAAACAGGCAGTACAGATTCTACTTCAAACAGGGTACATAGTAATTGGGTTAAATAAAGACACAGATCCATCAAGTTCAACCTCTGCCTCATACCCTAGCGACATGAGAATTGAATAGCTATCCTGCTATCAATTATGTTAGTTATTTATTGGACCTTCCTGAATTGCTGACTAATCTTCAGTATAACCCTGTTGTCATGCCAAGGCATGAGTTGGCCCTCTGGGTGGTGTAATTTGTTTGCCGACCTGTATGTTGTTCAAAGTTCACCAGTCCTAGGCCATAAAATTAGCTGGGTAGATAACATCTCCAGAGCAGGATGTAGGGCTACTATAAAATGTATTGGAAGATCTGCTTTGATGGAGGTCATCCGGGGACACCCAAATGTGTAAAAAGGTTCAATGCAAATATATATTCAGAATGCCAAGGTTTTACCCCTTTGTTGGGTACCAAACATGCCAAGGGGAGGTGTTCCTTCTATGAGTTACAAAAATAGAAACTTTGCAACCAGTTAAACCCAGCATGTTTGGTGTCCAGATATTCATACAGATATGAGGAATATGATTATTATAACATTATAGAGGTGTGCTGTGGGTTGCATGTTTTGGGAAGCCTTATGATTTTTCAGGTAGAACTCTGCAGTAGCATCCCTGACAGATCTGATTAAGTGGGCCGTAAACTGTCAGGCCAGACCCCTGACCCTCCCAGGTAACACCCAGGGGGTCTGGCCTCTTAGAATCAACTGTAGACTCCTATTTTTAATATGGGTTTTTGGATGAAAACGGAAATTCTTTGTAACAACTGAAGGGGGATATACCATCAGAAGTTCCCAAGGACTCTTAAAATACCGGTAATTGTATTTAAGGATTTCTTGTTTCTCCCATTTTATTTTATGGACTGTTTTTGCCAATGTGTAATCTTTATTTGTGTATGTCCTTTATTTCTGTATTTTTGTAACCAACACTGTGAAGCCTTTTTCAGATTGTTCAATTGATCAGCTCTTGTCTCTGTTCTCTAACATGAATGCACTACTCTGAAGGAAGCTCAGCTAGAACACACTACTAAAGGGTTAAATATAGATGTCTGATTAAGGTGACTTTATACTGTAATTCTGTTTGGGGTAACCTAAGACGCCCAGATATAAAGTCTTGGTGGTGGCAGCAGATTGTAGTGCAGGAGGGATTTCAGGGGTTAATTTGGTGGTTGCTAGGAATAGTAACAGGTAACCAGGGGGCCTGGTATTATTAACCCTTTCACTCCCACACTCTCCCCACTGTCTCAGCAGGGCCTATAGCCTTTGCTTGTGACACTGTATGTTCCCTTTTGCAATAAATGTATCCATTGTATCTGCCATAACCACCTCCTTGGGCAAGGAATTCCACAATTTGACCCTTTGGGTTCAGGAGTGGTACTGAGTGTAGGGCTGCAACTAACGATTATTTTGATAATCGATTAGTTGGCCGATTTATTTTTTCGATTAATCGGATAAAAAAACAATATGCTAATTTTTCATTATTTTAAATTATTTAATGAACAAACTGATATATGTACATACACACATATGTACATACACATACATGTGTGCACGTACGTATACTTGGGAGGAGACTCAGTCACCACTGTGCATGAGGTATGAAAGCAAACTGAAGGCCAGTTTACAATAATCCATACGTCTCAAGCCCAAAACAGTCAGTTTACCTTCCACCTCCACTGCAGAATACCATGCCACATTTCATAAGTGGTCAGTTATCCCAGTGAACTACGGGGCCCACATAATCGCATCTGTTCACTGAACGCCACATGCACAAGAAATAAGGTGTGTTTGAAAACTAACTGTGCCATATGGGAGAAATTAGCTTTAAATGGGGATTAACATCTCTGAAAAATAAGGCCCTCATGTTGCTTCAATACTTTGGAGACATCTACCACTTAAATTAGAAGACCAATCTGAATCATGAGATTTTTGGGAGTGTTAGTCCTATGCTGCAGTTTGTTTGTACCAAAATGCTTGGACATCAAGAGCAGAAGGCAGCATTTGTTTTGAGTGGGCCTCATGTATAAAAGCAGAATGAAAAAATTCTACAGCCAGGGGTACTATATAGGACACGTAAATCATCAAGTTCTATGGATTTGAATTTACCTTTTACACCCAATGACCTAATTTATTTGTCTCCAATGCGCCAGATATCCTTTACCAGGTGTTAAAAAGCCCCCACTTAAATAAAATGCAGTTTTATTTACAACAGTCCTTTTTTTTACCCTGTGTGGCACTATTTATACACATCGGCCAACAGCCACAGAAATGTGAAGTCTGACGAACCCAACACAGATAGAGATCATATAGTACCCCATCAGTATACAGAGGAGGGCAGAGTTGTCTGGATTCAGTAATCCAAGTAGTGCTATTTTAAAGAAAATACATTAATGGGGGCTGGATGAGAGGAGTTACCATATAAAGGTATTTAATCCTTTGAATGCTTGGTCTTGACAGGGAATTGGACAGCTCATATTCAAGGTACCAAACGTTACATTCAAGTCTGTAATTATTGTGAAGTATCATTGGTCTTAGAGACTTTAACTTGCACCAGTTAAACCTTAGAGTGCCAGTGGTATGCAAAGCAATGCTGTGCATACCCCATCTAGCAGTTTAAGGGTTAAGTATATATACATCCCTTAGTGTAATACATTTGCTCAATAAAACCCCTGGGACCCAAAATATTACTGGTTCAAACCAGCTGCATCACTGTGAGATAACCAGGTTCCTGGGTCCCATACACTTTTTGCGGTCTAACACAAGGAAGGCAATTCCAGGACAAATCCATTGCACCAGAAGGGGAAAGAGTCCATGATTTAACCCTTTGAGTGCCAGAGTGGTATGCATCGCATTGTGTAACACTCTGGCACTCAAAGTGTTAACCCTTTGCGATGTTAGGTACCTCTGACAATGTGAGAGATAACTAGCACTCCGTTAAAGAGGACTGAAGGCTAAAAAGGTTTTCAATGCACTGAACCAATTTGCATTTACAATGGCCATCTAACTCCTTTCAGAGCCAGAGGGGGATGCAATGCATTGTGCATACCCTACGATGGGTTAAGGGCCAGCTGGTTGCTCAACATATTGTATAAGCAATGCGCTGCACATCCCGCCGGTCCCTAAAGGGTTACAATAGCGATATTACACACCCCTGCGTGCTGCATAGGGTTACATGTGATGACCCCTCCCCACATGTCACAGTGAGCTGCACATCTATCACTCTAGGGCTGTACTCCGTTCGGGAACACGCAGCCACTGACCTAATCTCTACCAAACGCGTCTATCACCACCTTCCCCCGGGTGTCCACGCTGCGGGATAGAACTTGGTGTTACCGCATGCACAAGCCCGGTAGCACTTGGATTGCTTCTGAAGCGCGCGAACCAGCCTGCCCCCGGTACGCTGGAGGGCAACCTGTGGCACCCCAGCCATTCAGAAGTTCAATCCTCACCAACCCCAAGCAGCTGGGATTACCCCCCGGGCTCTGTCCACCACGCACACGTGCAGCCGGCTTGTCCTACACACACATCTCGCTCGGTCCGGTGGTGTTCTAGTAATGTGCCCCAGTGTAAGAGCCGTGACGAAGCTCCAGTAGCCATAGTGGGAAGCGGGGCAAATGAGTTAGTGTTGTACTGGCACCGGCTCGGCATCGCTGATTACTGGCTGGGTGGCAACCCTATCACTGCAGCTCCTTTCTGCACAACTAATCAATAATGAGAATCGTTGGCAACGATTCTCGTTATCGATTTAATCGATTAGTTGTTGCAGCCCTAACTGAGTGCATTGCAAATTGTGCGTCCCGTGCCACTCTGGCACTCGTGGTTAACAGACCTTACTGTGAACCCCTTCCTCTGCTGAAGTCTAAACCTCTAATCTCAAGGGGTGTCCCCTAGTCATTCCTCATATGTCAAGTCCTCCATTCCCTTAATAGAGAGGTCCCACTACATCAGAGATTCAAGTGCTTTTTCCACTATTTTTATGTTATCAAACCTATGGGGAGCTATGCCTCATCCTGGACCTTAAGAAGATCAACTCTGTAGTAAAGGTCCGTCATTTCAAAATGGAAATTGAGTCATCAACTCTAATTTTGATACATCCGCATGTCTTAGTCAACTGAATAGATCTGCGTGACATACACTATCACGTCCTGATCTGGGAAACAAACAGGAGCTACCTCAGATTCCAGATTTTCGGTCATCAGTATTAGCACAGGGAATTCCCATTTGGTTTGGCGTCAGCCCCAAGAGTCTACACAAAGATTATGGTAATGGCAATGCTGCAACATTCATCTGATCAAAGTGGCCCTCTATCTAGACAACATTCTGTTTAGTGAGACATCATATCCCCAATCAGTAACCAGCATAAACATTTGCTGGGACCTTCTCGGCTAACTCTGCTGGACAGTCAATTTGGAAAGAAGCTCTCTCCTTCCCAACAGCTAAGATTCTTGGGAATGCAACTCAATACCAGTCAAGGGCAAGTAACCCTGTCCCTAAATACCCAGCACTGCAGTTTCAATAGAATTGTGGCCTTTCTTCAGTGGAAGTTCCACACCACAGTAAAGCTTTTCACGACTACCAGATGCCTCTCATCAACTTATCAGATCCCACCATAGGCCTAGGTTCATTCACATTTAACCCAAGAGAATTATCTCCGTTGTTACAAAAGAAATTCCCCTACCTGACCTAGAGGATCCCAGTCTTCTGGCCCACCAGTAAGCAATTGTCGTGGTGGACTCTCCAGAAAAGCCCTCAAGGGGCCACCCACTTATTGAGCCAGACAGGCAGATGCTGTGTACAGACCCCAGCAGCACAGATTGAGGAACAATCTGGAATCTGCACACTATTCAAGGCATTTGGGCAACTCCGCCTACACATCGATGTTTTGGAAGTTTCTTAAACATTTCAGGCCGATCTACAAAGTACAGCTGTCTTGATTAGATCAAACAATATATCAGCAGTACACTACTTTCTACACCAGGGAGGACCAGGGAACACTACACTCAACATCCATGCATTGGGGATTATTATTGGGTAGCAAAGAACCTGATGACTCTCTCAGCATCCTTCCTGTCAGGTCATCTAAATGTTCAGGCAGACTTTCTAAGCCGCAAGAAATTGGATCCAGGAGCATGGACTCTAAACAAAGAAGGGTTTCATTCAGTAACAGCAACTTTAGGATACCCTCAATAGATATGATGGACACATCTCAGAACAGACAGTGTTAGACCTATCTATCCAGATGGCACAGACCTCCGACCCTGGCACAGAATTCTCTTTGTTTCCTGGGACTTCCATCTGGCATACCTGTTTTCTCCTTCCTATACTCGTGGAGGTATTAAAGGGGAACTACCACCCCTTAAAAACTTAACCTGTGCTGATTCTTCATCTGGCGACTAGCTGCTTAGTAACGCTAGTCGCCAGAAATATTACCCGGTTCTGAAGATTTCTGCCTTTTTCGGACGGTCACTGGAACAGGAAGCACGGACGTGTCTTCACAGTGACGTCCGTGCGCCTGCGCTGTCAGTCCCTTTTGAACCGCGCGGTGCAAAAGGGACTGACAGAGCAGGCGCACGGACGTCACTGTGAAGGCACGTCCGTGCTTCCTGTTCCAGTGACTGTCCGAAAAAGGCAGAAATCTTCAGAACCGGGTAATATTTCTGGCGACTAGCGCTACTAAGCAGCTAGTCGCCAGATGAAGAATCAGCACAGGTTAAGTTTTTAAGGGGTGGTAGTTCCCCTTTAAGATAAGGCAAGACAGGTCATATGTCATCCTTATCGCCCCGGACTGGTCTAGGAAACCCTGGTATGCTGATTTCCTTTAATTGTCAGGCCCCCATGCCTCTGCCAAACATCCCGGACCTGTTATGACCATGTCCCCTTCTTCCTGAATCCAGCTTTCTTCCAGCTCAAGGCCTGGAGGCTGAGCAGGAATCCTTAAGACTACAGGATGTATCTGAGCCTGTCGTCCAAACCATGCTGATAGGCAGACAACCCTCTTCTACAGTGCCTGGTCTATTTTACACAAGTGGTGCCTGTCCAGAATCTGGATCATAAATCAATCTCTGCTCCAATAATCCTTCAATGTATTCAGGTAGGGTTTGAAAAGACCTTGAACCTACATCCCTGAAAGTCCAGCTCTCTGCTGTCTCTGCACTGCTAGCTACTCCCTTTGCAGACAACCATCTGGTAAGAAGATATTTTACCTCAATATTTACCAGTTTTGGTCTTCCATCAAAATAAGGTAGTCCTACGTCCTAAGGCTTCCTTCCACTCCAAGGTCATTGCTCAGTTTCACCTTCACCAAAGAATTTCCCCTGTCCTTCTGTCCCTATCCTTCAAATGAGATTGAGAAGAGACTGCATCATTTGGACCACCTCCACTGCCTTCAGATATCTCAGCAGAGTCAAACTCTACGTAGGACTGACACATTTCTCAACTTCTTGGAAAATTCAAAGGGTCTTCAGCCACCAGACCCTCTATCCCACGTGGGATTTGTGACTACATTAAGAGGGCCTATGACTCAGCTAATCCAGACCCTCCTCAGGATATTAAAACCCACTCTACCCATGCTATCACAACCTCATGGGCTCAGGAAGCAGCTGCAACACCTACTGAGGTTGCAAGACTATTTCATCATCAGTCTCTATTTTCATCAAACAGTATAGACTGGACCTTCAACCATCACTGGACAATAAGTTCGGTAGGAAGGTGCGTGAAGCCGACATTCCTGTCTGAACTTAGTCTCAGCCCTCCCGAACTTTTGGGGTACTGCTCTGGTAAGTCCCACAGTATGTCGTGGATTGGACACAGAGGAAAAGGTGAAATTTACTCACTGATATTTGTCTTTCCTATGTGTCCTTCCATGGCAACCCTATTATATTATTATAAAAGCTGTAAGTGATTTTGAATTCACATTGTGTTATTGGGGTTAAAAATGTCAGTGTCACTGAAAATTTCACAGAAAGAAAAGCATAGATGTCTGATACTAAAGTAGCAAGTTTTGTCGAAGTGTGTGAGAGCGCTGCATGGGACACAGCGGTACTTAGATATAAAAATGTCAGTGGAACAATTCTAGAGCAGAACTGCACCATCATGTCCAAATAACACTTCCTAGTGATTTCAATTGGACATTTAAATGGTTACTTGATAGCAACAGTGGTGCTTTACAACGTTGGGACACTCGGATAGCATAAAAAAAGGGGTGACATCTCAGATATTTGTTTTTCCTCTGTGTCCTTCCACAGCATACTGTGGGTAATTGGCTCCTCCTCTCAGCTGGTAGGACCAATCGAAAAATATAAATTCTATGAGCTCACTTCCCCGTGCAGTTATACAGTTGTCCAAGCTGCAAGAAATAACAGGATAGAGATGGTACACTGCAGTAGATATGACTGATATATTATAGTATTATGGAATCAATACAAATACCCAAGAATAACCTGCTAATGACTTTTATTGTAGTGTCAAAAGGTATAAAACTGTATCTATTAAAATTCCTGGGAATCTTGATGTCCCATTAGTAAGCTTATCCCTTTGGTGATTATTTCGATAATATAAGAAAAATTGACAAAATGGGAAAAAATATAGGTTTTCCTGTGATTTGTGCTCCATTATGGATTTTTAACAGGGACTGGATAAAAGGCATGAACATTCATTCATTCATTCATTCATATAATAATTCTTTATTTTATATAGCGCACACAGATTACGCAGCGCTTTACATTCATATTGGTCCCTGTCCCCATTGGGGCTCACAATCTAAATTCACCTATCAGTATGTTTTTTTTGGATGCCTCTAAAGTGTCCCATATTGGCTTTCCCCACCAGTCCTGCTTCCATTACAACAAAAATGCCCCATGTTAGACCATTTGAGGCACTGGAAGCTCTGTTCTGCTTCTCTCTTTCTCACAGTCATGGTGAGGAGGAGAAAAGCAGTGTTTACATACATTGCCTTTGTCATGTGGCTCCATTGGCACACGGAATTGCTGTAACAGAGATCACATGTGCTGAGTCACCAGGGAATGGGTGAAACTTATTGCTCTGGTCCTGGAGTACTCCGTTATATTCTACTCGCAATAATCAAAGCCTTCCCCAATGAATGCTGCAATCAATAACCCATGATGTGCCAGGACCATCACCATCATTCCATCTGAAACTTAAAGGAAAACAGAGAGAAAGGGAGTGGGACTCCTATAAATAAAAAAATGAACGCTAATAATAATAGCTTAAATCCCATTCCAAATTCAGACCTTTTGGTGCACACGTTCCAAGTTGGAATATCCAAAACATTTCTCTGTGTGCAAGGGTGTAGGAAAAATATCTCCACCCCTTGCCAATTCATGTATCTTTTCTATTCCTTGGAATCTAAAAAGGTCCAAATTTGAGTCATGGAGCATAAAATGTCGGGCAACCAGAAATCTCACGTCCCTTCTCTTGATTACATTTAAATGCTCCCTGATTCTTTCTTTTAAAGAACGTGTTGTCCTACCGATATACTGCTGCCTACATTCCTGACGTGATCAAATAAATAATATGGTAGAACAACAATTAATGATTTACTTGATCGTATATTCCCTATGTGTCTGACTACTAATAAACATTTTTGAAACACATGCAAATTGGCAACATCGACATCTACCTCCACATTTAAAGAAACCATCAATCTGCAACCAATTAGTCTTGTGACGGTCGTTCTTTTGCAGAGAAAAAATCTTGTAGACAACTTTGTAATTATAGTGGAGGCCTTACAGCTGGTAAATCTACAACCATCTTTCATTTTAATCCTCAACTGTTGGTCCTCGGATAGAATCGACAAAAGATTTCTCACCGAACAAATTTTATTGTATTCTTTACTATAATCCGAAACAAAAGTAATAGGTCCAGCCTTCTCATTCCTAAACTTGTGTTTACCTGAGCATGTAAAAGACTGTTGAATTAGTTCTGATCGATTTGAGTGAATCTACAGCAGATGTAGCCTGTTGTCTCGGTGTATCCTCTATCTTTCAGACTTTTTGTTAGTTGTTCTCCTGTTCCATGTTACACTCTTCTGTAGAACATATCCGCTTCAACCGTATAAATTGATCTTTAGGAATATTTGTAATAAGGTGTTATGAATGACAACTACTGGCCAACAGAAGAGTGTTACCCGAAAGTGGCTTTCTATAAACACTGGAAATAACTCTTCCTGTTCTGACATCACCTTGGAGAATCAAATCCAAAAAGTCTATGCTGTGCCTCTGTATATTATAAGTGAACTTTAAACCACAGTTATTGCTGTTAAGATATACCATGAACTGTTCAATCATTGACACTTCTGAGCATATAAAAATCAAATCTATGTATCAATAAAAAGAAACAATAAATTCTCAATAGGGATTTCAATCTCCAGGGACGTAGAGCCGCTCCCACCAACCCATATAAAAGTTGGCAAAAGAGGGTGCAAACTTTGCTCCCATAGAGGCTCCACGCTTCTGGAGATGGTAAATCTCAGCGAATAAGAAAAAATTGTGAGTTAATAAATATATAATAGATGTATTGAGAAACAGTTTAAGATCATTAGAATAAAGACTCTCATTGTCAAAAAAATAATTAGCCCCACATCGTGTGGAATGGAAGAATACAACACTGCATCCACTGTTAGCCAAGTGTAGTCACTCCGCCACTTAATATTGTCCATAATTTGTAGGACATGTGGCGAATCTCTTAAATATGTTGGAAGAGAGACTAAAAGTGGCTGCAAATATTGATCCACTAAATCAGATAAATTCTCATTAAGTGAGCCAATGCCCAAAACAATGGGCCGATCGACCGGATGTGTCAGCGATTTTTGCGTTTTAGGCAAATGATGAAAAATGGGAACAGGTTCCTCAACCATTAAAATATCCGCTGTTTTTTCACTGACACAGCCGGTGGTCACTCCTATTCTGATAATAGACTTTAAATCAAGCTGCATGTGAAATCCCTCTGTCCTATCTTCCCTGCGGGTGGCATGCTTGCATTTGCCACCCGCTTCCTTTAATGTGCTGTCAGGACCTTCCGCCTATGGTATTGCCCTGTGAGGACCCAGAGATCCTCACAAGGCACATTGACTGGTGATCCTGAAAGCCCATTGAAGGAAGCGGGCAGCAAATGCAAGCATGCCACCTGCAGGGAAGATAGGACAGAGGGAGCTATTTCACATGCAGCTTAACCCGTTAATAAACTGCAGCATCAGGAAGTATTATTTTGACATTGCATTGTGCTGTGGGAGGGAGGGAAGGTATCTGCTAGCCCTAATTTTTTTAATGCGGTAAAAAAAACCTCTCTGGTATAATACACACCCACCACTTCACATAAGGTGAAGAGGGGTAAAATTGTACGTAATATACCCAAGATTTTACAGTAATTGTTACGAACTGCCCAAGGTAGCTGAACGTAAAAAAAGTTGCAGCTTGCACAGTGAGAACACATTTTTCCATTTGTATATGATTACAACATATTTCTATTTTGATATTTTGCCTATTTTTAACCTGAAGCACAAGTCACTGAACAATGCAAGGTACCAGTTTTGATCAGTTAACATATCTAACTAGAGGTTTAGGCCTCTCTGTTTTTGGTTCCAAAACTTAGAAATTGCAGGTGTCCTATCAATCCTGATTGATTTTACAATTTGGCGAGCTGAATGAGGAAACAACAGTTCTTGTGGATGTGAATACACTATTTAACCCATGATGTGTCAGGACCATCATGGGTAAACTTGCGTAAAGGACCAGTAACTGTTCTGGTGCATCATGGAATTCATGGGTCCCCACAAGGCTGCATGTTGTTCTGGGACCACTGAATCCATTGGGCAAATAAAAACAAACGCCCCGTGGTCCTTAACTGCCGGCTACTTGCTTCACAGCCGGTCGTTAAGGGGTTGAAGAGCTAACAAAAGCCATGTAAAAACAAACTCTTACGTGTTGAAAAATTACAAGCTTGCAAAGCTATTTGATGCACAAAATAATTCCACCTGGTTTAACAGTCCCCTGGTACCAGTGTCTCATTTGATGGATGAAAATAACAATAACATTATAACTAAATATTCCTTAGAATTGATAGAACGGATTATAGAAAAAGAAAAGATAGAATTGGAGAAAATAAACAAAGAAGTAGAAGATCAACTCGCCAATAGCAACACTAAATCTGGCGAATGATCTCCAGAATGGAAAATCTATAAAAACAATTCTTGAGGATTTTGGAGAAAGCGAAATCTATGAGTAATCAACCAGTCTCAGAGTCTGAAATTACTGGCTCAGGAAGTGGAAAGAATGGAGGCATAAGGAGGAATAAGAATAAAAGATGTGATAAACGATACAATAAGCCTTTTTTAGCCCAACAATCAGGGCAAGGTCCCATAACAACAACACAACATCAATTTGAATTAAGAGAGAGAAACAAATGGGGCTATAAGATGACAAATATAAAATAACTCACAAGTTTCGCACCATAATACTTTTGGTATTCAACTGACTCCCAAGAATCTATGAAGTTGTCAATTTATAATCTAAACAGTGAACATTTAAAGGGATAGTAATACTTAAAATGTAAAAAGAAATGTTGTAGGGTTTATCCCCCTGAGTAAAACAGCTCTGGTCCCGGGACCATAACTCTCCATAGGATGGTGTAGCAACAGCGCCACTGTACAATTTCATGCTACTGTGATATTGCATCTAAAAATTCAAATTTGAACTGTAATAACTTTGGAATAAAAACCTTTCAGCAGTGGGAGTACCCTTGTTTTACTCAGCGGGGAATAAACCCTACTATATATATATATATATATATATATATATATATATATATATATATATATATATATATATATATTTATATTATATAAATTTTTTTTTTTTTTTAAGGACATTGAGACACCACCTGGTTGACTATACTAGATACTATAGGTCTATCTCACAGAGTGATCAAGCATTTACATACACCAAATACTATGAGATTTACCATCTTGCTCATAGGACGCAAACTAGAATGGAAGGGTTATATTTGAATGATGACGACTTCTTTGCAAGTCTTGATTTGTAGTCCCTAAGTATTAAACATGAAGTTTGAATTAAATCAGTCAAATATTACTTATCGACAAGTCTTACAAACCATTTAATCAGTTTGTTCCTGTGCTTCTGGAACTCCTTCTGATTTAATCTTCGATAAAAGATTCTACTATCTGATACAAGGGACAGAAATGGGAAGCTCTAGTGCTCCCACATATATGCTAAAATATATATAATTATAGGATGATGGAAAAGACACATTTGGTTTTTATAGAGGAACCAATATATCACTTTGGCTAAAGTATGTTGACAATATACTGCTGATCTGGACTGACACAGAGCAACAATTACATCAATTTGTATAAGATGTTAACTGATCTCAACTTGAGGTTAATGTGTCACATAAGTAAGCAGCTAATGCCATTTTTTTGGATATGACCATAAAAAGAGGACATTAGACTATCATGGAGACAACTCTTTATCATAAGCCAGCGGCAACTAATAGTCTGTTACAGACTAGTAGCAACCATCCGGAATAGCTGATAAAAAGTATTCCAGTCGGCCAATATCTCGGACTGAGACGACTATGTACAGCTGTTTCAGACTTCAAAATGAAAGTAGCCAAATTAAGGACTTGTTTCAGGGAACAAATAAATCCTTAAAAGTAGCGTATATAATAGAGCTCTAAGATCTGACAGATATGCATTACGTTACTCCACCCCATTCCAAATACCCAAAAGGAGAATAAAATAATATGGCTTAAAGGGTTAATAATGTCCAATTATAATTTGATGCTATATTGTATATTTAAAAAAAAAAAAAAAAAATCTTGAGCAAGTCCCATCTCTCAAACCTTTATGGTTTGAGAGAGAGAACTTTTTAAATCCCCCCCCCCCCCTTCCCCTTGCACTGACATCAGCCAGAAGGAGATCCCGGGGCCAGCTGGTGGCTCTTCAGCAGAGCCGAAATACTGCAATCTAAAAATAAATACTTAATTGGAATGGTCTACAAAGTGTGCCTGGTTTGCAAGCACACTTTGTAAACATTCCAATGAAGTATTTCTTTTTAGATTGCAGTATTTCGGCTCTGCTAAAGAATCGGCCAACACGAATCTCCTTCTGTCATCTTTACAGCTGACATCAAAGTAAGGGGAGGGAGGGGGGAACTTTGAAAAGTTATATCTCTCAAATAGAGATGCACAGATACCAATTTTTTAAGACCGAGTACCGATACTTTTTTTCAAGTACTCACCGATACCAATTACGATACTTTTTTTGCAGTCATTTGCTGGTTTTCCAAGTACCTAAATAAATAAATATATACACACACACCACCTCTTGATTCTCCCCTTTTGCCTCTTTCTCCCCCTCTTGATTCCCACCTTTTACTTAATTTCCCACCTCTTAAGCTCCCTCCTTTTTGCCTTGGCTTTTTCTCTCCCTTTTGATCCCCTTTGTCCCCCTCCTTGACTCTTGATCCCACCCTTTTGCCTCTCTCTCTCCCCCTCCTGACCCCCTCCCCTCCTTTTTCCTCTTCTTGGCCCCCCTCCTTTTGTCTCCTGATCCTTCCTCCTTTTGCCTTACCCTCCTCTGCCGGGTGCTCGCTGTTCTCTCGCAAGCCCCAGCAGAGGTCCGCGTCGGAGCGTTGCCATGGTAACCCACGGCAATGCTCCGACGCTGCAGCAGGGAGACCGGGGAGCATTGTGAGCAGCTCCCCGGGCTCCCTCTCTGCAGCACCGACCCTGACACAGGGTATCGGTGCTGGCATTGGCCGTATTTGCACGAGTAGAAGTACTCGCGCAAATGCTGGTATCGGCATCGGTGCAACCCTACTCTCAAACCATAAAGGTTTGAGAGATGGGACTTGCTCCGGATAATTTATTTTTTTAAATCTGCAATATAGCATCAAATTGTAAACTGACATTACTAACCCTTTAATGGGACATATGATGACCAACGTACAAGAATCAAGCAGATCTTAAATAAAGATTGGTATCTGGAGTGGTTTATGCCATGACTTCTGTTTGTGGCAAGGGATACTTAGGGAAGACCAAGAGACAACTTCGGAGATGGATACTAGGACATTTGGGTGATGTTAGAAACAATAGAGATAAACCAATTGTAAAACATGTCAAATGCTTCCACAATGGAGATCCCAAAATGTTTCTTTAAATGTATAATGAGATTCCAATTCCTTGTAAAAACCCGTCTCTTTTTAAAGGCTTAATATGAATGATAAGTGGCCTATAGATAAGAAAATGAATAAATTATTAATTCCGTACTCAAGTAATTCTGCAAGTCCTATAAAATATGATCCTAAATGAAATTAAGCACATGTACAGAAGCAAAAATAGAATTTTCTGGATCCAAAACAGGATTGTATGTCAGAAGGATAATCACTATACTGATGGCATTAATGGTACCCTACGTTGTATCATGTACATCTAGCTTTCAGAATGGAGACAGTAAATATTTAAAAATATTTTCTGTTTAAAAAGAGTACTCCTTTCCTTTTATATATAAACATAAAACTGATTATGTACTACACTTTTTAAATCTATCCACAAATATATTATGAGATCCTTTACATGAGAAAAAAGTAATTATATGGCAGTCAGATGCCGTATCATGACTATGCCCTTTTTGGAAAAATGTTACTAATTAAAGTGCCCATGTGATAGATGGAGATTATATATATATATATATGTATGTGTGTGTGTGTATGTATATGTATATATAAATGCAATAAACCTGGGCTTACCAAGAGGAGACAGCACACGGTAGATACGGTGTACAAAATTTATTTCATAATGTGCTTCACAGGCCAAACGTTTTCGGTCCCTTAGTGGACCTTCATCAGGGCAAACAATGTGTGTAAAGAAACATGAGAATAAATACCTGATGGAGGAGAGCAAAACCACCCCCAGCGTCCTGGGAGCCCGCCAAACGCATCTGGAACGCAAGCGGCACCGACCGTGAAACCGGCTGATGACGTCACGCCCGATAAGCGAATCGTTGGGCTTCCAGGAGGCCGGATAATATAATGTGAAAAGAACAGAAAAAAAGGATCAAAAGATGTACTACAGATAAAAACACATCGGAACATCATCCCTGAGACACATGTAACACATATTGGCAACAAAGTAACAGTAAATAGATACCAAAGTAGCTTGTCCATACGGAAAGACTTTGCGATGCTCAGGAGACCCGTATCCACAAAGAGCCGAACACGGGAACTCCCTATGTATGAATCAAAGATGGGAAAAAGAAACTCCACATAACCCAATAAAGAAATAAAAAGATAACAAAATAATAAAAGAAATAGCGGTGTGGGGAATATCCCACGCCCCATTTGAAACCTGAAAAAGGGAAATACAAATTCAAAAAGGCCATGCCGTGTGGGTAATGTCCCACACGGCAGAGCATTAAATAAGAAAAAAGAAATAATAGTCATTAATAAACATAAAGTAAACTGGAACGAAGAGTCCCCGTGGCAGAGTCACCGGGGTGCCTCCGGTAGGTGGCAACGCGGACCCCACGAAATCCAAGAAAACCAATATATAGCAAAGCCTTACACACACAGTGATGCTCCTAAAGAGCATCCTGTAGTGCAAGGGAATCCCGCTACACGGAGCGCATCCCAGCCAAAGTCACATCACCGGGAGGCGCTGCGCGATGTGTAGGAGATCCCACATCGCAGAAAGACTCCATATAGAAGTCAACCAGCGATGCGGGAGACATCCACATCGCTACGCTACAATGAGAGAAAAATTGAGAGAAAAATTATTCAACCACGGGAATGCAAAATAAACAGGAAAAATAATGTGCACAAAAATTGTTCAACAACCTACATATGGCCATGTTAAATAGAATAAATCATAATATACTTCCCAGTTCAAAATTTATAATTGGGAAATTGGATATCAAAATTAAATAAGCGTATATTGTCCTTGTTGAGGGATCCCGCAAACATCAACATATAATGTCTTTCATAAAGAAAGCCTGGATCTTCATCTGTCAATCCAATGAGATAAAAGTCACATCTTATAAGCGAAAAGTACCATAATCATCCAGAATTACTGTCCTAAAATATCCCAATATTCATATTGTAGAAATCCTTCAGGATGTAAAAGGTGACTCCATAAGAAAACATATCTAGGTCCATCCATAGTGACCATAGTGGCTGGGTGTAAGCATGCCGTGGCGCTCGCCACAGGACTGCCACCATCAAGTGTTGCCACTGTGTACAAATCTCCACCAACCCATATCCAGATGAGTGGATCATAGACAAGCGAAAGAGTCATCCAGAATAATGACAAGATTAGAGGTCCATAATAGATTACACAAGCGGCTGGGTGTAAACATTCCGTGGTGCTCACCACAGGAGTGCCACCATCTAGTGTTACCGCTGTCTCTGCATAGGAGCAATTAGACCATAAACAAGTAGAGATGGCTTCATCATAAAAAAGCTCCCAGCTGTAATTCGGAATTGAGTCCTTTCGGATGCAAGGTGTTGAGTGAATAGATGAATTTAGCTTCAAGTTGGAGGAGCAACTGTCCACGGTTACCACCTCTATGTGGGCTTTTCACTTGTGCGATTGGCATGAATTTAAACTCGCTCAACCGATGTTGAGATTCATAAAAATGTCTCGCCACAGGTTGTTTGGCTCCATCTTTTATATCCAAGGTACCCGCCAGTGCCTTCTTAATTGATGACTTATGGTTGTTAATCCTTTCCTTAATCATGGTTGTAGTTTTCCCAACATAGTAGAGGCCACATGGGCAAACGATAATGTAGACCACAAATCTACTTTCGCAGTTCAAAAAATCTGTGATGGGGATCACCTTCTTAGTGTGTGGGTGAGTGAAACCTTTACCCACAATAATGTTCCCACAGTTGGTGCAGCCCTTACATTTGTGAACCCCTACGGGCCGTGTCAGCCAACTCTTGTCCTGAATGTACTTATCCACCGGGTCTGCTTGAACTAATCTATCTCTTAAATTCCTTCCTCTACGATAACAAAACAAAGGGGGACTCTGGACAAACTGGCCCAACCCCGCATCACCAGCAAGGATGGGCCACCTGTCCAGTATCGCTTGTCTAATCTTGGGAGATGCTGTAGAATAGGTAGTTTGTATGCATAACCTCTCAATCTTCTTGTCATTGGTCAAAGTTTTGCCAGGAATAAGTAACTGAGATCTATCAAGCATACATGCTTTTGTGATAGCTGACTCAACAATCTTGGGACTATAGCCCCTTTGGAGAAATCTATCGCCCATTCTCTTGAGACTCTGTATTGCAATCTCAGGATCAGTAGTGTTACGAATCACTCTCAGCATTTGAGAATAAGGAAGACCCATCTTGAGAGGAGTGGGGTGATGACTTTTGGCGTGTAGAAGGGTGTTGCGATCAGTGGGTTTGCTGAAGATCTTAGTTTTGATATGACCATTCTCCACATAAATCGTCATATCCAAAAAATCAATAGATTTCCTATCAAAAGTCAAAGAAAATCTAATTGTGGACTCAATATTATTAAGATAATCAACAAACTGTCTTAATGATCTATCATCACCCTTCCACAGCAAAAACACATCATCAATATAACGTTTGTAAAACAAAATGTTTTCCTTATTTTGGTGAGAGAGAATGTGTTGGCGTTCGTAATAGTCCATGAAAAGTGATGCGTATGTAGGGGCCATATTTGACCCCATTGCTGTGCCATGTAATTGTAAGTAAAAGCAATTCTCAAACTTAAAATAATTTTTCTTAAGTATGATGTCAATTAGTAAAAGGAGAAAATCAATAGGTGGCCCATCATATGCATCATCTAATTCAAGAACTTCACGAACTGCCAATTCGCCTAAATCATGTGGTATGCTAGTGTAGAGAGATGATACATCCAGAGTAACCAACAGATACTCTCCTTCAGGGCAATCTGGAAGCTTGGTAATAAAGTCTGTTGAATCCTTAACATAGCTCTGTATTTTAACCACAAGATCTTGTAAGTAAAAATCCACAAACTGTGATAAGGGTTGGCACAGAGATCCCCTAGCTGAGATAATTGGTCTTCCTGGAGGCGCTTCAAGAGATTTATGGATCTTAGTTTAAGTATACAGAACTGGTACCTTAGGGTAATGTTGAACCAAAAAATCTTTAGTTTCCATGTTGATCCAGCGGTTATTAAATCCCAACATAATGATTGAGTCTATCTCTTTTTTTTATACAACAATGTGGGATCCCGATCCAATTTCTTGTAGCACCTTCCATCAGCCAATTGCCTCAGTATCTCTTCTCTATAATAGTTGTAATCAAGAACCACTATCCCTCCTCCCTTATCCGCCTGTTTAATGATGATAGATTTATCATTCGCCAAGCCTTTAATGACCTTCTCTTCCTGAGCGGACAAATTACGGAAACTAGTAGGCGCATTATGAACAATATTTCTAGTGTCCTTAGAGATCAAACCCATAAAAGAATCTATATAATGATTATTACATTTAGGGTCAGAAGTGCTTTTCTTCTTAAAGGGACAGTCTGTGTTGGTGACCTTATTGCTCCTAAAAAAGTCTTTAAGTTTCAATTGTCTTTGTAATTTAAACAAGTCTATTTCCCAGAGGAAGGGATCTTGTTTGGTGGTAGGGACATAGCTCAACCCTTTACTTAAAACTGTCATCTCCAAAGGGGTTAAATTACGTTGTGATAAGTTGTATACTGCTATTTCAGCCGTTGTCGTAAAACCATGGGTATTGGTGGTGTTTTCTTCCCCCTCTCCTTGTTTGTCTTTTTGTGTAGTTACTTTGTGTTTTCTGCGTTGCCTCCCTAAAAAAGTGTTTTCTGAAGCACTATCAGACAATTCTGACCTACTAGCTGAGTCAATGTCACTGGAGGAATCAACCCCACTTTTAAAACCCCTGGTTTTTGGTCTTCTATAAGGAATTCGTTTATCCGTAAGTCCAAGGAGCCAGGGATAAACCCTCAGTTCCTTGTAATCAAGTTGAACTTGTTTCAACTTTTCTTTTTTAATGAGAGAGAGATTCTCTTTATACTTAGAAACCGCTGTCTCAAGTTTCTGAATCAGATCACTTGTTTTGTCTTTATTAAAAGTATTGTGGTGTTTCTCCTGAAGGGCACCAATTTCAAGCCTAACTTTTTCAATTTCCTTGGCTGATTGATCAATGACAAGAAGCATCAAATCTAAAGAACATTTAGTCAAAATGTCACACCATTTAGAGCAAAATTCAGGGTTTCCTCTACCAATTGTGGGTTGATTTTTTAACCTGAATCCACGTGGAATAAGTTTCTCTTTAAAATAATGTGTTAAAGTAACACCATGTAAATAAAAGTCAATTTCTTTTTTCTTGAGTCTAAGAAGATCGTTATAAATTTCATTTGGTTTATCTGGACCCAGGACAAGATCAACTCCTTCATGAAAGAGTGTAAACCCTTGTTCATTTTTATACCATTGTGAATCGGAAGTACTTGCTATAGCTTCATCATGTTCTTCCATTACATATATATATATATATATATATATATATATATATATATATATATATATATATATATATATAATCTCTACCTATTATGTGTGTGTATATATAATATATACTAGCAGTGTATGACTGACTGTGTTGCCAGGCTTTTTGTTTTGTTTACCATTGTAGTCCGTTATGTATGTACATAAATACATACATACAAACATACACATACACACACATATTATTATATATAGACATGCACTCACACTCACTCATGCATAGCTACAAACACATAAATACATACTTACATATATGAGCACATACATACACACCTCTGTCACTGTAGGGCCGAAAAGAAGTGTGAAGGTGGGAGGAGACAAAGGGAAGAGAAGCATAAGAATGAATGTGGGGTTAAGTGCCTTGTTCATAAATTAATGAAATGTGCAGTGCAACTACCGGTACTTACGTGTGTGATACTCTGGGTACCTTCATAATATATTTGTTCGTAAGCAAGTAAAGGGAAAGCATTGGCTCTTCAGAATGGCCAACATCCACAATCAGTAAGTGGTGTACGCCTGAGTGAACCCTCTCATTAGCAAAGGGGTTTGCAGTGAGTTGCTTTGCAATGCATTGCGTACCCCTCTGGCATTGAAAAGGTTAACCCTTTGGTACGCAAGGCACAATACAGGGACATCAACGTAAAGGTAAAGTGGACGGGCGGGAGTTCAACCTTTTCACTGTTAGAGGGGTAAGCAACCCCTGTGGCAGTGAAAGGGTGAAGCATGGTGGGCGCTGCAGGTGGACATTGATTTTTGTATTTCAGCAATGGAGGCATGCAGGGCATGTTGTGCGTTCACAGGAGGGGTTATAAGAGGGGAGGATGACTTGGAGAGTATAAGAGGTGGAATTTTAAATTTGGGAGAGGATGGCTGAAAGCTGATGAATGGGGAGATTCCAGAACGGGGAAGCTGACTACAGGTGCCAGAATTATTACCTTGTTAAATAGAATTATCCATTGTTCCCGGACTGACAGTCAGGACGGAGCGCAGACCTCTTTCCATAGTGACGTCTTAACGCCTGCGCTGTTAGTCCCAGTCGGCTCTAGGAGGTGTTGCTAGGCGCCGATCGGCTCCAAAAGGGACTGACACTGCAGGTGTGCAGACGTCACTGTGGAAAGATGTATGCGCTCCGTCCTGCCTGTCAGCCCTGGAACAATGGATAATTCTGTTTAACGTGGTAATAATTCTGGCGACTAGCGCTACTAGATGGGGAATTATTGGAGCTCAGGTGCTTTTTTAGCGGCGGTAGTTCCGCTTAAAGAGAAGTTCTGGGATACTCTCACCTTGGCAATGTTCCAGAATGGCAGAGTGTAAATGTAGTTATCCTAGCTATCATGCTTTTAATACATAGGATGAGCAGTCAGTGGCTTCAGACAGCTATGGTGCTGAGATAACTGCATCTTTTAAAATCCAAGCCTGAAACCTGACCTCACCCAGTGAAGGGAACAAAAAAAAAAAAGCTGTTTGTTTTGGTGCTAGATACCCTGCTCTGTGTATTTTACTTATCATTCAGCTCCATGCTGGAGCTGTCTGAAAGTGAATCATTAAACCGGTTGCTTAGGAAAAAAAAAAAAGGTAACTACAGCAATCCAAGCTGATGTACTGAAGAATTTTTATTTGTTGGCTTATGTTTTTGCTAGAATTAAAGTGGCTTTATTGCATACACAGCTTTTAAAGTGGGCCTGTCAACCTTCAAATTAAAAACATTTCGTTACCTGTTGCCTTGAATTTTATTTTTATACTAGTTGAAGAGCCTGTTACACGGGCCACAGTGCCACTGCCAGCCGGTCACAGGGCAGTCATGCGTGGTAGAGACTCCCCGCGCCGTGGATGATGCAGTGTGTCCAGCTCTGTATCAGCTGCGGCGCGAGCAGTCTCTACTGCACATGAATGCGTCGTTACACACGTTTTAGCGAATTATTATATAGGAGATATTTGAAGACTTCCCACATATCATGTAACCAAAAGTTCACCAGATGTGTAGTTTAGGAAATATTCACACTTTTCTTTCTGGGAAAAGTGACAGTCTCTTGTTCAGACCTTTTAAGGATGAGTGGGTTGTGCAACACAACACTCTGGTCCTTGAATAGTTTAATTTGTACCTACAGCAAACCACAGAGAGGTGTACTCTTCCTGTACACACTCTTCTTATTTTTATAATTTTCTTTTTAATGTGTTTTTTTTGTGACTATGATGTCACCTCTCTGTGTCAGTATAAAGTTTGTTAAAAATGGGAGGTTCTGTCCTTTTGATGAAGGAGGCTCGTACACCTTTGAAATGTGTGAGGAGTAGAATGCCGTGATTATTGTATGCAAGTACTGTTGCTTGTATTTTTAATTGTTTCATTAACCCTATGAGTGCCAGATAGGTATGTGTTTAATACCTCTCTGGCACCAAAGGGTTAATCTGATTTTTTTTTTTTTTTTTTTTTTACTGTCGATTAAGCCTTTTTTTTATGAATTAAACTTTTTGCTGCCGGAAGCCTTGCAGTATTTTACAGGTTATGTCTAGTGCATATTTAAAGAATTCTATTTTATTTTCAATGAAAAGTGTATTTATTTTCCTGATTAGTAAAACAATGGCTGGTGTACAGCCCCTCCCCCGTAAGTCACTCACTGTGAGAACCTGAATCATAGCCTACTACTTTCCATAGTGCCATTATGTGTCCAGAAGAGGAAACGGCAATTTAATTAGCGCAAACCATTTTTTGTCTTTGTTTTTGTATATATGGCTCATGGACTGTGGTGCTGATTGGCATTGTGTATCTGCCAGTGCCTTAATCTATGGTGGTTTTGGTTTACGTGACGTTCCTGGCGCAAATCATGATGCCTCAGTGGTATATGTTGGTTTTCATGGCCAAAGCGGTTATTGAGTTGAGGAAAGGGACCATATGAGGTGCAACTCCACCCCTTCCTCCAGACTGCCTGATGTATCCACATTAAGTCACCAGTACGGTTTGCCATCTTTCTTGTTGCACTGTAAGAGTTAATGGCCATAGCATTAGGAGTAGTATTGTGTAACCATGTAAGAGACAGTTCTGAGGTTTCTGATGACAAGAGAAATGAAACATCCTGTGAACTTAAAATACACTGCCATATGCAAACCTGATGTTTTCACATCCCCTTTGTGTCCGGTACCCAGTCACAGGTGCACCTTAAAGATATCCAGGCCGGACATTATTATGAAGTGTAGCTGGCATTCTGCTGGTCTGTGTGCAGTCCTATGAGGACAGGCATGTGGAGAACTGATTGCAGTCCACTCTTAGATGGGTGTTTACAGTGTGCTAAATGGCCAAACTGGGTTATTTATATAAGAGCAAAAGTGGAGCAATTCTTGGATAAGTCAACAGCACCAAATTTTTATTTTTTTTATTTTTTTATTTAAATGGTGGTTGTAACTCCTCAGGACTTGTTATAAAGGCAAAACGGATACAATTCTGGAACAAATAAACTGTAATATAAGGGGTTAATTAAAATCCAACATTCCCATTGCTTTAAGTGAGGTTCTTAACCTTATGAATGTTAGAGAGGTATACAGTACATTGCAGACCTCTCTAGCATTCAGGGGGTTAAAAGGCCCATTTCAATCAATGTAATGCCATTGGTTTGGCCCAGATTTGGCCACTTTGTCTTTATACAGAAGGCCCCTTGAATGCTGAGGACTTCTTCAATTAATTGCCTCTGTCCATTAGAGAGCTTGCTAGCATTCAAGTGGTTAAATCCCACCCTCCTTTAAATCAATTATACTTTCTGCTTGTTTCCTATGATGCAATTGGTTTAGTTTAAGATTGCTCCAGTTTGGCCTAATACATAAAGCTACTAAGTGAAAGCGTCACTTTTACAACCTCTTACCCCAGCCCCCTTTACCTAATGTAATTCCAGGTCCTGGGTAATCCAACACTTCATATATAGCTGGCTGTTGTGTGTGTTTTAACTCCATGAATACATGTTCTAGCTTGTTATGGCATTGCAGATGCTATTGTTTTTGCTTGTATAATCTTACCTTTTTATATCTGGCAACAGCAGTATATATAATCCTCCTTCATTCTGGAGGGATGTTTAATAGGGATATTCTAAGTGTTAAAAATTGGAATTTATTAAAGAGAGTAATGCTTGCATAAGATGTTAATTCAATATTTAGAATTTTTGAGTGTGACTGGTTGTCTAAAATAAATAAATAAATTAAAAAAAAAATAATGCTGTGGTGCATCGGCAACCTCGGCTACATTGGTTGGGTGACGGGACAGCACCTTCAAAGGTGGAGAAGCTGACATCACAAAAAGCTGAGAGAAATCTCTCCTGTTTGCTGTGTACCAGCACTGTAGTAGTTGAGTGGCTCATGCATGGAGGGTGACAAATATTGTGAGCTTTATCCCAGTGAGTCATGGTCCATTAGGAGAACTGGCTTGTGAGCGTTGCATCCTTAGACTGCAGTTTGTGAGTTGACAGTTATAGCGCTGTGCGCCCTCGTAATTCTTTCCTTTGGTTTTGTTAATAGCTTTAGTACTTTCAGTCTGGACTATACAGTCTATCAGCTATTTGAAAACCTGCTCCCTGTGTTGGAGCACAACCTAGATCATATTTGTGTGTCGGCCACAAACTACAGGGTTGTATATACAGTTCCCATATACCTTCTGTGTTTTGCCTTTCAAGCCTGATGCATAGACTATATGGTAACCTTCACTGTGCAAGACAGGAAACTGAACTGTGGGACTGAAGCTTAGTCCTTCCTGGGGAATCCTCAGGGGTCTCTCATTAGTCTGCCAGGGCTCATAGTGCAGCCCAGCTTTATCAGTAGATCTGCCATTGGGGCACTATATGAATAATAGTTGCCAATTTTAAAAGTGCTTTTAACTGCTTGAATGCTAGAGATCTCCATTGTATTGCAACTTCTAAAGAGCAGTAACTTTTGATATGAAAAACATATGTTGTAGGGCTTTTCCTGCTGCATTAAATGAGGGTACTTCCACTGCCAAGAGGTAAATATATACAGTTTTTACACTTTAAATTATTGGATTCTTACATTAATATTGCCCTCTAGTGGTCCTATTCCAGTTAGCTGTTCTTTTGCATTCTGTATGGTAGATGAGTCACTGACAAACTTCTCTATAGAATGTGATAGCAATTGCTGACACATGCTGTCAATTTGAAATTTCAGGAATTAAACACAAAAATTTACTTCCTCAGAACCGTTAATAACGCTTTGAATAAAATGATAGCAGTGGGAGTGCCTTTTTTGTTTTATTTTCTAATGTATGTGTCTTTTATATAGCGCCATACATGTACACAGTGCTTAACTGAATTTGAAATACAATACAAAAATACAGAACAGGATTAAGAGCATTAAGCTAAAGTGTGATCATTGCATTATTTTTTGGGAAAGTGCAGCAAGGGAAACATACACTGGGAAAGGGACCCTGCCCCAAGGAGCCTACAATCTAATTAGATTTCATGATGACATACAGAGACAGTAGGAGGATGATTATAAGTGCATGTACAAGGTGTGGTGAAGGAAGTGCAGAAGGATTCTGATGTGACTATCGGTGTGCAGGGATGAGTATATTGCTATTGAGATGCCTCCTTGAGCAGGTGGGTTTTGAGGAGATGCTTGAAAGTGATTGTGGATGATTGGCGAATGGTGATAGGGAGAGCATTCCAAAGTCGAGGGGCAGCCAGTGGAAAAGCTTGTAGACAAGAGATGGCTCGAGTTTTGTATGGAGAGGACAGGAAGAACCCTTGGGAAGACCATAGGGTAGGGGAAGGGGTGTAGCGGGAGATAAGAGCAGAAATGTAAGAGGGTGCTGAAGAACACAGACTCACAGGAGAGGAGGAGAATCTTGTAAGAAATACAATTCTTTATAGGTAGCCAATTGAGGGATTTCAGGAGGAGATGAGAGGGTAGGTATCTGGGAGCAAATGTGGTGATTTTGTAAGAAAAGCTCTATCATGTTGGTTTTTAGGAAAAGCTTTCTTCTGCTTTTTAAAGCCTTAACCCTTTTTAAGTCAATTGGAATTATCTGTTTGCTATGAAGCAGTTGTCCCAGAATTGCTCCTGTTTCATATGAATCATAAAATGTTAACCAGAGGGGTAAGCAACACATTGTGGCTCATGTATAAATGTGAGTCTGGCATTTTTTATACATCTAGTTGTATTGTGTCAGATGTCAGACCATATTCCAGAGGAGTACAATCTGAGAGCAAATTTGATTTCACTTATGACACAATGTGTACTTTTACATCATAGCTCCATCTTAAAAAAAAATTTCCTCTTACTAAAACTTTTACAAACATTCACAAAGATAGCATATGAAATATTGTAGATACTAGTTCTTTATTGTTTAATTACATGTGTGTCCTGTTGGGGGAAAAAATTACTACTGCCATTATTTTTATACCTCTTCCCCCCCCCCCCACCCCGTGGGATGCTGAACTGATCTCCATAATAATAATAATAATAATAATAATTACTAATCTCTATGACAACTGGTACTACAATTAAAAGTAACATAACCTAGTTGAGGTTGAAAAAAGATGTCCATCTAGTTTAGCTCATGCTATATCACTCATGTTGATACAGAGGAAGAAAAAAAAAACAAACTCAAAAATGAATACATGTGAAGCCATTTCCAATTAAGCCCCAAGTAGTAAAATATTCCTTCCTGACTCCAAATATCTATTTCCTGTATCAACAGCCGATCTGCTTTGAAACCATCTTTCATAATTCTCCACATTGCTGTGAGCTAGAAAGGTATTACATTTTTTTTTTTAAAGCAACTGCAGTGTCTACAAACACAGCACCCTAAGGCTAAGAACTTCATAACTTACTGCCCTTTCTGTAAGAAATCCCTGCCTTTTTGTTTTAGTTTAAATTGCCTTTCCTCTAGTCTTAATGCATGGCCTCTCTTGCTCTTCATTTTGAGCAAATGGTTCCACAGAGTTTTTAGTCTCTTGTTTAATGTAAACAAACCCAGTATGGCTAATCTCTCTTTAAAATCCAGATTCCCCAACTTTTCTATCAGTTTTGTTGCACGTCTCTGCACTTTTTTCCAGTTCAATAATGTCTCTTTTGAAGAACTGTGCTCCCATATTCCAAGCAAGGTCTTACCAATGATTTATATAGTTGTGGAATTATATTTACACCCTGTTTGTGTGTGTGTGTGTGTGTGTAATATATATATATATATATATATATATATATATATATATATATATATATATATATATATAATTACAGTGTATATAAAAAGTCTACACACCCCTGTTAAAATGCCAGGTTCTTGTGATGTTAAAGAATGAGACAAAGATAAATCGTCAGAACTTTTAATGTGACCTATAACGTGAACAATTCAATTCAATTGCAAAACAAACTAAAAAATAAACTCACAATAACCTGGTTGCATAGGTGTGCACACCCTTAACCCTTTGAGTGCCAGAGGGGTATGGATTACATTGCAATGCATTCTGTACCCCTCTGGCACTGAAAGGGTTAAACTAATACTTTGTTGAGGCACCTTTTGATTTTATTACAGCAATCAGTCTTTTTGGGTAGGAGTTTATTAGCATGGTACATCTTGACGTGGCAATATTTGCCCACTCTTCTTTGAAAAAGCGCTCCAAATCTGTCAGATTGAGAAGACATCTCCTGTGCACAGCCCTCTTTAGATCACCCCACAGATGTTCAGTTGGATTCAGGTCTGGGCTCTGGCTGGGCCATTCCAAAACGTTAATCTTCTTCTGGTGAAGCCATGCTTTTGTGGATTTGAATGTGTGCTTTGGGTCGTTGTCTTGAAAGGTGATCTTCATCTTTCTAACGGATGCCTGAAGGTTTTGTGCCAAAATTGCCTGGTATTTGGAACTGTTCATAACTCCCTCCACCCTGACTAAGGCCCCAGTTCCAGCTAAGGAAAAACAGCCCCAAAGCATGATGCTGCCACCACCATGCTTCACTGTGGGTATGGTGTTCTTTGGGTGATGTGCAGTGTTGTTTTTGCTCCAAATATACCTGTTGGAATTATGGCCAAAAAGTTCAACCTTGGTTTCATCAGACCAGAACACATTTTCCCAGGTGCTTTTGGGGGACTTGATGTTTGTTATTGTGAACTTCAGCCAGGCTTGGATTTTTTTCTTTTTAAGACAAAGCTTCCATCTTGCCACCCTACCCCATAGCCCATTCATATGAAAAATACGGGAGATTGTTGTCACATGTAGCACACAGCCAGTACTTGACAGAGATTCCTGCAGTTCCTTTAATGTAGCAGTAGGCATCTTGGAAGCCTCCCTGAAAAGTATTCTTCTCGTCTTCTCATCAATTTTGGAGGGACGTCCAGTTCTTGGTAATGTCTCTGTTGTGCCATATTTTCTCCACTTGATGAGGACTGTCTTCACTGTGTTCCATGGTATATATATATATATATATATATATATATATATATATATATATATATATATATATATATATATTGCTTTGGAAATTCTATTGTACCCTTCTCCTGATATCTTTCAACAATGAGAACCCTCTAATGCTTTGGAAGCTCTCTGAGCACCATGGCTTTTGCTCTGAGATGCAACTAATCAAATGTCAGGAAAATCCTAATGGAATGGCTGAACTCTTTTTGTGATTAATCGGAGTCACTTTAAATGATGGCAGGTGTGTAATGACTTCTATTTAAGATGAGATTGAATGTGGTTGATTAATTCTGAACACAGCCACATCCCCATTTATAAGAGGGTGTGCACACCTATGACACCAGGTTATTGTGGGTTTATTTTCCCCCCTCAACTATTTGTTTGTTTTGCAATTGAATTGTTCACGTTATAGGCCACATTAAAAGTGGAAAAAGTTCTGACATGATTTATCTATGTCTCATTCTTTAACATCACAATAATCTGGCATTTTAACAGGTGTGTGTAGACTTTTTATATCCACTGTGTGTGTGTGTGTGTGTGTGTGTGTGTGTGTGTGTATATATTATATTATATATGCTTTTTCTTTCGGTTCTTCTAAATCTTTCTCTAATGAGGACAGTATGGGATCTATACAAGAGTTTTTTTTTTTTTAACCCATTATCAATGCCCTCAGAGCTATGGGCAAACCTAGATTTATTCCGGCATAAGCCTTATGTACCAGTGGCAGGGGCAAAGGCAAATAAAAACTCCTACATTTCCATGACCTTGAATGATAGAGAGGTCTCTGCATTGAAGACCTCTCTAGCATTCAAGGGAATAATAGCCACTTTATTCTACATGGATTTTTATTTGTCCTCCTATGTTCATTTATAACTAACCCATTGCCAGTTTGCTGTACAGATCACCAGTATCATTACAGCTACGCACGTCCGTGCTCTCATCAGTGCTCATGGGAGCTTTCTCCTCTTACTATAGAAGCCCCAAGTCTGAATATATTTTGCAATGCGTTGAACACCTCACTTTTAACCCCTTAAATGATAGAGTATTTCTGTACCACCTGTGGTGCAGTTTACATTAGAACAAAGTACGTGTTTATTATTATTCTTTATTTATATAGTGCCAACTAATTCCGCAGTGCTGTGCAATAGGGAATTTATAAGAGCCCTATTCATCAGACTAAAGAGATGCAATTCTGAAACAAAACAACTGCATTGTAGTGAGGAAATGAAAATTCAGCAAATTGAATTACATTTTTTTAAAATGATTTTCATTCCTGCCCATGGTTTGTTTGATAAAAATTGTCATTCATCAGCTTGTTGCATAAAGCCCTTCTTGGGTAAAAGCAAGTCTGTTTTTAATTAGAAGGAAATAGAGGTGGAATGGAAAACAGACATGGATGCTCCTACATGTTTTCCAGAAGTTTAACTCTCCCTCACCCCCCTCCACCTTGCAGCTGTTCGTTGTTATGCTTTTATTTGTGAGAAAAGCCTTAGGGGTAGATTTAAAGGCAGCCGTTAACAAAAAAAATCACTAACGGGTGCGTTAAGTGACATGTTGCAATTCAAAGATCCGTCTAAAGACCAGCTAACGGCAGTTGTACAATCCTTACGGCCGATACACTTACGTGCATTCAGACGCATGGAAAAACATACCCCAGAGCTATTCAAAGGCTTGCGGTACTGATAACGGCTGAAAAAAAGACACACCTAACGGCTAAAAGTTAAGACCCACTTTTTTTAGCCGTTAGACACTTAACGGCCAAAACAAAACACCCGTTACATAGGAAAAGACACAAAAGGCTTACCGCACAACCATGTAAGTGGGAAAATTAACCCGTGCAATGCCAAAACAACACAAAAACATGCACACACAACACAAATCACTATACACACAACAACAACCAACACCACAGGGACAACGACACACTAAAAAACAACAACACAACATGGCACGGAACAATGGGGGTCATCACACAAAGCGGACACCTGCAAATACAAGCTCACCTGGGCAACATCAACACGCCACCTGCACCCCACAACTGCATGTCCGCAAATGGCACACACAGAACAAGCACAACACACCACATCTTATAACACACACACACCTGCAAACACTTACCTGGACAAAAACAACTCACCATTGGTCAGCACTCACCTCATCACCACACCCACACAACGCCCTAGCAAGTACTTAAAGGGACAACTCAACACACTCACTTGTGGCTTGTTTTCCACTCAGGGAGAGAGAGAGAGAGATAGAGAGAGAGAGAGAGAGAGAGAGATAAAGACAGATAGAGAGAGCAAACAGTATGTTGGGTTACATATTGTTGCGAAGACTGAAGAGAAGGCGTGCAAGGGAGAGAGCTAGGGAACATCAGCAACCTCCAAGCATGCCTGATCAACAGCCACCACCTGTTGCAAGTGAGGAGGCTCTGGCTCAGCAGCCACACAGGAGCCCATCCCCACCTGGAGGGCACAGGATGTATAGACGACCACCAAGGCCCAGGGTATACCGCCCAAGGGTCACCCTCTTTGGAATGACCGATGATGAGGTAATTGATCGCTACAGGTTGAGGCCTGACAGCATCATTGCCTTGTATGAGGTCATCAAGGAGCAGGTGGATCCCATCTACATCTACAACCATGCCCTAACTGGCCTGCAGAAACTACTCTGTGCCATGCACTTCATGGCAAGCGGGGCCTTCCAGTCCACAGAGGGTTACGCATCTGGCATGTCACAGGCCACATTCTCCAGGGTGCTGGCCCAGGTCCTGCCAGCCCTCAAAAGCAAGGCCAGTACCTATATACATTTTCCCACCACCGACATGGACTGGATACAAGTCAAGCAGGCCTTTTACGCCAGGGGAGGCATGCCCAGGGTCATGGGTGCTATAGATTGCACCCATGTCCGAATTAAGGCCCCAGCACGTGACGCACAGATATTCATCAACAGGAAGAACTTTCACTCCATCAACGTGCAGATGGTGTGTGACAGCCATATGAGGATAATGAATGTCTGTGCAAAGTATCCTGGCAGCTCACATGATTCATACATTCTCCAAAACTCCTCAGTCCACAGAGATTTCGAGAATGGAACTTTTACAGGGGGATGGCTTTTGGGTGAGTTCACAATACAAAATCACATCACATACACAGGCGTACACACAACGCTGCTTAGCATGCTCCTGACCCACAGCTACTACGTCTACCACACAAAACATCATTCACACAACATGTGCTCCCTGTCTCACCATGTCACTCACATTACACAGGTGATGCTGGCTATGGATGCAAGTCCTGGCTACTGACCCCACTGGCCAATCCTCGAACACATGCCCAGGAAAGCTACAACCAGGCTCATGGCAGAACGAGGAATGCCATTGAGCGGACCTTTGGCCTCCTCAAGTCAAGATTCCGATGTCTGGACCACTCGGGGGGAGCACTGCAGTATGCACCTGGAAAGGTGTGCGACATCATTGTGGCGTGCGCAATACTGCACAACATCGCAGTGGACACCAGGCTGCTGGAGCACATCCAGGCCCCCCCCATACAGTAAGTGCCCATGGACATCGGACACGTTGAGGAGACCCTGAGAGGGACACAGATCAGAGACAGGCTCATCACGGAACACTTTACATGTGAGTATAACACAGGCATGCAAACAATCCATGCAAGTCCCCCATCAGTCCTGTGACACTAACCACACTGCACATTTTGTTCTGTCTCACCCCACAGGAACAATGACACAGCACTGCACTTGCAGCGGACGTGGCAAATTGTGTGTGTGGACTCAAAAACCATCCTCCATTCCACTCTCCACGTTGACATACAGACCCCAAGGATATCACGCACACCCTCAGGAGAAACAAGGTACAACACATAACCCATGTTCATCGCCTTACAGGGCTTGATTGACAGCAGCTAACTTGATTTGCCATGAGCATAGCCAGAGCAACCATGCTAGCCTTGTAGCGAAAGAGTGTTATCCAATGCTATGCATTGGATAATACTCCGTCACATCAGGGGTTAAAGGGCCATTGGACTCAATATGGAACCTGTACTGTGCTACAGCTGAGAAGAGCAGCACAGGGGTGGATGTACAGTGGTATGGTCACACAATGTAGAGGTCATGAGACGTAGATCAGATTACCAGGGACACCATGCTGACCTGTGAGTGTGCAGACATATGTGCCCCCGACATGAATACACACATCAACAAATGTGTCCTAACAGTTCCATGGAACAAATGACATTGGGCTGCCACTGTCACATTAACAGTGGCAGCCCAAATTCATTACTTCCATGGAGCTCTCAGAACACTTGTTGATGTGTGTATCCATGTCAGGGGCACATATCCATAGGGCTGGGGCACATGTCCTTAGTTCTCCACATAATTGGTTACAGATGAGTACACAACACATTGTCAAGCAATGGTTTGTGTACTCACCTGTAACTGTGAAAATTGAGGGGATCAAAAAGACTAAATTGTTGTTGCTTGATGATCAGTTCAAGTCAACTACTCCAAATCCTGTCCTCTTCTTCCACAGGCATCCGTAACATGATCCATCCTTGAACTGAAGTTCTTCTATGTGACTGGATTGATGTCTTGACATCACCTTCATGGAGATCACCCCTTGCTGTTTATGTTGATGTTGTTGGTGATGCAAAGTTTGACCTGAGGTTCACACAAACCTCTACTGGATCATCTTCATATAGACACAGAAAACACTAATTCCTGAGTTTTATAACCTGTACAGTTAGGATGCTCAGCTACAGAGTTGTCAAACCTTGTGGACAACACATGAGCTGGGCAGCAGTGTTACTAAAGTACTATTTTTTTGTTTCAAAGTACATTTAGTGTTCTCATACAGGTGTTCAATGCATATAGGCAATACACAGAAAACACATGTACATCCTAATGTACTTTGAGACACAATAAAGATGAACCATCACCATTCTATCTGTGTCTGTAGGAGGATATATTTGAGAACACAGTTGTCAATGCGTTACCACACCCAGGGTAGAGTATCCCCATACATGGAAAGGCATCACCCATATCACAGGACTCCACCACTTGTTTGCAAGTGAGTGGACTCAGTGATGTATTCACGCTAACAGATGGTGGCAGTGATACACTAATGTGTTGTGGGAGTGATAAAGAGGTGATAAAGGGGACATACTTCCACAGTGAATTCCTGTCCACAGTTAATGTGTTGCTCAGTATAATCAATGTTCAGTGATATTGCTCCACTGGGACATATCACAGTACATGACCAAGTGGACAAGTGTTTTCACTGGGGAAGTCTGTTACACCCTTAGAAAAAACAACAAGTCAACTTACTGGAGGCCCCAATGCTCACCCCAGGATATCAATGTGTGTGCTACACATTGAAATCCTAGGTTGAAAACATTGGCTTCCCCAGTCAGTCTGTTGCACAATGAGTGTGTGAATCCCAGACAATATGGATACATGTCCCATTTATCTGTCCTGCTTGTTATCTCACCGCTAAGCCGTTTGTTTGGTTATCCCCTTAACCCTCTGAGTGCCAGAGTGGTACCCAACGCATTTCTTTGCAATGCGTTGCCTACCACTCTGGATATCAAAGGGTTAAACACTACATATGATGTAGATGAATGTTCAATGTTGTACCAAATGTTGGGCTAAGGGGAATGTTTTGTTATGCAAAATCAACACACAACATTGCCATATAACACAGTTGTGTAATATGGCAACAGGGATGTTTTTACAGTTGATTTTGTACAACGATGTGTATGTGAACCCATGTTGTAACATCCCACAAACATCTTACCTAGGCAGGAGTTGTAATCACTGAATTGTTTGGCAATGCATTGGAGACAACTCTGCCACCCAAATCTATGACCAAATTCAAAGCAGATCAGACAGGATTCAAAAGCACAATGTTCCTTTATTCAGGGGAAATTTAACATGTTGGGCATTTTATTTTTTTTTCTTGGGGGGGGGGGGGCTTAGACTGTGTGGCAGAAGTGGATAACCTGGATGATCTCCTGGTCACCCTTTGCCCCCTAGGTGTGGCTTCGGGGGTCACATTAGAGGGGGTGGTGGGGGCAGTGGATCCCTCTGTGGAGCGCAGGTTTTCCCTCTCCAAACGTAAGTCCTCCCTGCGGTTCGGCTCTCTCAACTCCACCAGTAGCTGTGCAAGCAGGTCCATCACCCCCGTGTGTAGCTGATGGAGTTGAGTGTTGATCCTCATGACCTCCGACTCCAGGGCATGGATCCTTGCCTCTATCCTGTTAGTGTTTATACGGGATTCCCTACGGCTCCTGGTGATGTTGTCATTGGTGCGGAGGCTTGACCTGAGTAGTCTCCTTTGCAGAGCCATACACTCAGCTTCCATCCCCGTGGGCCGTTCACTGCTGGTGATGCTTGTGCCTGGTGAATCAGCTGCTGCTGTGTCCTCCTCTGCTGGTGCTGTGTCCTCCTCTGCTGGTGCTGTGTCCTCCTCTGCTGCTGGTGTGTCCTCCTCTGCTGGTGCTGTGTCCTCCTCTGCTGGTGCTGGTTGTGCTGCAGATGGGTATGTGCCCACCACATCAATTGACCCACTGCTGCCCACCGATGTCTGTGCTGGTGGAGGTGGTGGGGTAAACACGTCCCTTCGCATAGGCTGTTGGGGCTCCCCAAGCAGGCCCAGGTGTTGGTAGTCGAGTGGCCAAGGGTCAAACCTTGGCCAATGGTATGTGCTTGGCCCCCACCTAGGATCATACCTGGGGCCATGCTGGGGAGCCATCCAGGAGGGTAGGTCAATCTGTGATGAGTATGGCCCGTATTGGGTGGTGGACACATCACCGGGCAGCCATTGCCTCCCTGGTGGTGGTGGTGCTGCTGCTGCTGCTGCTGGGGGATAATAGCTCCTGGAGGTGGTGGGGGGCATCCAGTCACTGTAATAAGTCGGTGCAGGCAGAGTCGGTGCAGGCAGAGTCGGTGCAGGCAGAGTCGGTGCAGGCAGGGTTGGTGCATCCAGCTGGCCAAGAGGTGTGGATGTCGTTGGGTACGGTGCCCACTGGCTGGTCCCCTCCTCCAAATACTCCTCACTGGGTGGTGAGGTGGCCTCCTCCATGGGCTCCTGATGTGCTGGAGACACATAACCTGTGTGGAGGATTGAGATTGTGTGATCAGTAAACTTAGCCATGATGGTGTCAAATTGATATTAATACTTGAAATGTGTAAAGGAACATATATGTTGTATGGTGTATCCCCCTGTGTGAAACAACGGTACTCCTACTGGTGATGGGTGTTGTATTCTACATGTATTGCAGCTCAGAGTTGAATTCCTTTGGTGCCACATCCCAGTGGCCTGAAATTGTACATTTGCGCTGTTGCCACATCATCCTTTGTGGATATCTGTTCCCTGGACCAAAGCTAGCCAGAGGATGGTCTGGCAACATTGGCATAGTACATTTTCAGGCCACAGTGATATTGTCCCTGGAATATTCAACTTTGAGCTGTTATACTCTTGTGATGAAACACCTTTCAGTAGTGGGGATACCCTTGCATTACCCGGTGGATCAATCCTATGACATGTATTTTTCCTTTCACATTTTAGGTATTACTATCTCTTTAACGGGATAGCAATGGTTAATTTCACCTTGATGTAACATTGCAGGCATCATAGAGAGATGTTTAGAAAGATGTTGCTGTATGTGACAGCTGGAGATGTCAGTCATTTGACCACACGGAGGCTCTTCAGCAGACTCCACATTGACCCATTTGGAGATAACTACATCTTTGCCATTGTCTACTAAGTGTTCCTGGTTTGTAAGCACGCTCTGTGGACCATGTCAATGATGGATCCATCTCCAATTGTTTCAATTTTGGGTCTGCTGAAGAGCCTCCGTGTGGTCATATGACTGACATCTCCAGCTGTCACATACAGTAACATCTTTCTAAACATCTCTTTATGATGCCTGCAAGGTTACATCAAGTGAAATTAACCATTGCCATGCCAAGGTACACAGTGAGGAATATGGTCTGATATGTGTGTATATGTACCTTTCATACGGGTACAAACATATCCTTGATAGATATGAACCCAGAGATCTGTTCAGAACATGTGATTGTCTAACTGCCTATATATGTACAGCCATCACAAATGAACTTTCATAGATACAAGTGATACCCATCCAAGTAGGTGTAATATACTGGGTATATGTACTGTGATGATGATATCAATATGAGTTATTTTGTTGAGGGTGCACATATATGGGCAGTTGGACAATCACACGTACTGAACCGAACTCTGGGTTTACATCTTGTTGGGACCTATTTGTACCCATTTGAAAGGGACATATCCACATACAAATCTGGTTGTTTTTCTTTCTGTACATATCTTTTTTGAAGAGATCTGCAGTGTGATTCAAGTAGTATTCATCCCTATGTTATCAGTTCATCCCGTACAGTGCTGGATTTTGTCAGATTAGACATGTCCCTCTCTGGTTGTCATGATGGTATCCTATGCATAGCATTGTGATGCATGGGATACCACCGTGGCAATCAGGGATTGATGTACATTACAGGATTCTGTCCATGAGGTCTGTTCAAGTTGAATCCTGAGGGGCAACAATCAAGCCAGTCTTGAAGGATATCATTGATTGAGGCCTTTTTTTTCCTGGATCAGCCCATCCATCCTTCTGTGTGAGGCAGCCAGACCCGATCATAGATATCCATAATCCCTGGCCTGTTATTGACCAAACCTCAATGGTTCATATTTGGTTCCCATATTTATCCTGCAAATAGTGTCTGGTGTACCATCCATCCATGGCATCAGCACTCCTGAGGATCTATATGTGAATCAAATGTGAGCTATGTAAATTGAAGTTAGAGTAAATGATTGCATACACAACACCAAGGCCAACTTTTTCACCTTTACTTATGTGTGATTGTTTTTGGCCTGTGTGTTGCACATACAAGCATTTATTCTCAGTGGCACTGTGATTTGTGACCTGATCCATCCTGTTGGTGATTCAGTAAGCGGTTAAGTGGACCTGATGAACTGATTATGATGCTGACTTCTCCGCTGACCTCATTTCACCATCTGCAATGTTTTCTATGGAGTCCACACAATGGGGCCTGTGCAGCTTGAATCCTGTTATTGGATGTTCTCCATAGACTAACATTGTAATTGGTAAAGTGAGGGTATGCAAGTGTCAAATTCACTACATCAGCTCTTTTTCACCGCTTAGTGAATGTCCCCTATGTGTCATGTAATTGTTAACCTATCGACATGTGTTTGTTGTATGGTTAACCCTTTGAGTACCAGAGGGGTTGCCAAAGCATTGTTGATCGATGCATTGATGATCCCTCTGGCACTCATGGGGTTATGTGCTGGATTCCCTGTGTGAACATGGGTAACACTGTGTGACAACAATTGTGATGTTTAACATACAACACTTTACTGAGCATGGTTTGTGTGTATTGTGTGTGATGAGCACAGCAACATGAGGGTTAACCAGGGAGTTGGACAGGTTTTGGCCTTGTTGAACATTGACATTTGTCCTTGTCTTGATCCCTGTTTAAACCCTCAGGGTGCTGTGTTGGTGCAATTGTGTGGTTGAATGAAGAGCAGATGTTGGGATGTGAGTGCTTGTTTGTGATGGGTGTGTGGTTTGGGGTGGTGTGTGGTTTTGGGGTGATGCACTTACCGGTGGTGTGGAGGCTCCTCTCCTCCCCAGTGTCTGATCCTCCAGGGACCCCCTCAATGAGGGTGGACGACAGTGTCTGCCGCAGCCTCTCCTCCCATGCGCTGTAGGTGATGGGGACAGGTGGCCCACCTCCGGTGGCTCTGGCGTGCAGGGCGGCATCCCCCATCTTCCTCTTCACCTGCCTTTTGCAGTCGCCCCATCTCTTCTTGATTGAGTCCACATCCCGTCTGCAGGTGGCCACCGCATTAACTCTGCTGCAGATTTGACTCCAGGCAGCTCTCCTCCTCGCAGACAGGCCAGGGAATCTGTCCCCCGGGAAGAGGACACTCTCCCTCTCCAGCACAGCCTCCACGAGGGCCGTGTTTTCTTCCTCGGTATATCGGGGATCCCTGAGCCTGTCCCCCTCAGCTCCGGCATGCGAGGAGTCAGACCCGGAGTGTCCTGCCTGCTCTGCCCCTGCCTGTGTGTGGTGGTCCCCAGGCACTACCCCTCGTCCCACTACAGGATCTGTCCCTCTTCTTCTTAGTGTGCCTGTTCTTGTGGGCCTGGTCCCCCTCCGCCCTGCGTATCTCCCTCTCCCACCCCTGCTCTGCTGAGGGATCCCCTCCTGACCTTCCTCCTCCTCCTCCTCCTCCTCCACTAGTCTCCCCATCCCTCTCTCCTGTCCTCCTCTCCTGGCCATCATTCACCCAGTCACACCCAGGCACTCTCACACGCCCTCACAGACACACTCGATCCCACTCACTCTCTGTCACACACTTTCACTCACGGATTCACACTGTAAAAATAAAGTTTAAAATGTGTAAGGTGTGATGAAAAAAAAAAAGACTATGTGTATGTATGTGTATGTGTTTGTATGGATGTATGTGCTATGTGCAAAAGTGTGCTATGTGTCTATTTAAATGTAACTCTCTCCTCTCCAAAATCCTTCTACCTTACTCCTCTGTATGCTTCTCTCTCTCTCTCTCTCTCTCTCTCTCTCTCTAAATGCTATCCTCCACTCCTGGGTCCTGTGCTCTAGCTTGCTGAAACTCGAAACACAGACAGGGTGTAACCGTTATTTTGAGGTATATATAGGTGTATTTGAACATTTTTGATACTTTGGGGCCTTGGGATTGGCTGTAGGTTTGAATTTTGTTTGTGCATCTATCAGGGTTGCTAGACAACGGCAGCCGTAATGTAACATTTTGAGTTAAGTTGTGTTTTAACGGGTGTTTGGGATGCACGGTGATGCAAAATCAGGTGCGACGCTGGTTTTTGTTTAACGTGTTTTTGTAGTGCCTACGCCCGATAGCTATTCTTGAACGCTTACCTTTGAATCTGCCGTAAAACATGTGTTCTTTGCGGCCGACGTGCCTTTTTTACTTAGCGGATGGTTTAACGGCTGCCTTTAAATCTAGGCCTAAATCTCCTCAGTTCACTCTGGTGTAAGAATTTTTTGTAGCTATTTCTGTTCAATTGCAGTAGGCCCTCCTGCACTTGGGGAAAAAAATAGAACAGAAAAACTCATAGAAATGGACACTAAATACACTGAACTCTTTTTATTTATGAAAGTTTCTTTATAGTGATTAAATCATATGAAGTACAGCCATAGAATGTAACAGTTAAAAGTCCGGCACACCTATTTGAATCATGGGGAAACATTTATATGTTATATATACAGGGTGCCTACATCCTATATAATAATTCGCTAGGATGTTTGTCAGAAGCAGTCATGCGCAGTAGAGACTGCCCGAATGTAAGGAATGCTGGGGGGTGTAGGGATGCTGGGAGTTTTGTGCTGGGAGCATTCTATGCTTTCGGGCAGTCTCTACAGTGCACGACGGCGTCGGTGGCAGGACGCAGAGCAGGACTGGCCTTGCGTACCCCTCTGGCACTCAAAGGGTTAACATCACCCAGACCTTGGCCCGTGTACACGGGCTTTTACACTAGTATCCAATACAAAAACAAGAGACCAGTAGATCTTGGCACTCTAATTCCTCACAATAATACTATAAATGTAAAAATCATGAAAAATGGCTAATTCCTAGCTAATAGTATCCTATATAGAAAAATGATATAGATGGAGGAGTCATATGAGGGTCAGTTATACAGAATGTCGTGGAGGAATTCTGGTGCATATCAGCTGTGCTGCAAGGGGATAAATACAAACTCCTCATTGCTTTTAATCATTTGAATGCTAGAAAGGTCACCAAAGTACTGTAAAAGCAATGCATTGTGCAGTTGCTGTATCTGAGAATTGCATGTCCACTTTCTGCATAAAGTCCTATGGGACATATTTGGTAATCTAGTAAGGAGCAACACTGGGGAAACAAAAGTCACAACAGGGGACAAATATGGTACAGTTGGTTTTATTCAGAATTGTGACTGACGTATTGAATATGACAACGGTACAAGGCTGTTGGGGGGTCTGACAGTATATTGGGGACCTATGGCTACCAATGGTCAAGGAATATGGCTGGTTGGTTCACTGAGTGTATGTTGGGAACTGGCTCCAGTGGACAAGGGAACAAGGCTGGTGTGGGGTATCAAACAGTGTTGGTTTCATGTTGGTGTTTTTTTTTTTTTTTCTTTATAAATCAAGACTTGTAGAGGGGTATAGGGAAACTCCCTAAATAGGATAGACGTCCCATGCTGTGACCAGGAAGGCGACCACTGTCTTCCCTGTAAGTCCTCCATTTCAACCCGACATTCTATGAACGTCCAGGTTGAGTAGGAGGACCGTCAAGACCCACTTACATCATGTGGGTCTTGAGCATCCTGCCCCTCAACCCGGGCATTCATTGAATTCCAGGTAGAAGAGGAGGACTTAGAGGGAAGGCAGCAATTTGTTCCCTAGTCACAACATTGATTGCCTATCTTACTAGAAAGGAGATCAATGCTTGGGGTGGGATAAGGAGGTGTCACGATGCGTGCCCCCCCCCCCCCCCCCATGAGGTCTGATCAAGAGATCCTGCACTATGTACATGTCACAACTTATCTTGGTTTCGGCGGCCGTTGATGTCGCACGGATGATGCAGGAAGATGTCAGCGGTTGGAAGCATCAGAACAAGAGATGTCATCTGCAGGCTCGAGGCTTCAGAGTGTAGCAGGCCTCTGTTTTATGCCATGCTTCCTGTAGTCTCTTGCCTGCTCCTCCTACCTACTTCCTGAGGAGGGGTTTAAAGGGCAGTCTGAGTCCTGACTCAGTTACCCTTGCGTTGTCGTACAATACAATTCTGTATCCCTTGGGCTCTGTGTATGACCTGGCTAGTTTGACCATCCATGCTGGTGCTGACCTGTGGCTCTGTCTGACTACGCTGAGGCCTAGTCTCACGGACAGTGTGGTGGATCTATTGGCGGACTGCTATTTCTGATACAGTGTTTGCCACTGATCACCCTCTGTGTGTTATCTGTTTACGTGCATTACTGTGATTTTTCTAATAAAAGATTGTTTTACTTTACCGTACTGACTCCTGGCGTATTCCTGGGAACTATAACAGTTCATTTTTGTATTTATGCACACACACGACCATGCTCATGGGAGTAATCATGTATAATTTTAGTTTTAAAACATACCCTGCAGTGAAGGGAGGCTGCTTTCATACATGCTGGCGCCCAGCAAACTTGCCCATTTCCCAATTTCTTGACACAATGGCAACCTGGCTCCTGGTATTTTGTAGAGCCCTGCCGTAGATCTTCAGATTTTTGTAATGTACATCTAGGATAAGGCGTGAGTAGACCTATGTCAGTACAGCTGCTGTTGATCTACAACCATCATCATTGTGAAGCTTACAAGGATGATCGTAGTTCTAGCCAACAATAGCTGCCTAATTGGAACATAGAAACACAGAATTTGATGACAGAAAACAGCCATATGGCCCATCCAGCCTGTCCTTTTGCCTGTACAATAAAATGTGCACTGGTACATACTTTTTAGAATAGATGCATGTCTATCCCAGGAATTTTGAATTTCCAAAGTTTGTTCCAACAACCTCTGCTGGAGGTTTTTCCATGAGTACTTCTTTCTTTAGTACTTCTGAATTTGTCACGCTCTACATTTACATGATGATGACCTCTTGTCCTAGCTTTCCTCTTATTTTGAAAAATGCTCTTCTCTCAAACTATATTAAATCCCTTTAATACATCTTAAAGGTTTGTATCATGTACCCCCCCACACTCACACACACACATTCTTCCAAGCTTTACATATTAAGTTCTTTGAGTCTATTCTGGTACTCTTTCTCATGAACACCCCACACCATTTTGTTCTTCTTTGAACTCCAATTTAAGTCTATTAAATTTTGTAGATGTTTAAAAAAAAAAAAAATGTATGAAGAAAGTCCTATCTCTGAAGCCTTTTATGGTTTTAGAGATATTTGCCCCTAAAGTTTACCCATCCCTCCCCTTCTCTTGACATCAGTGCTCTACTGACAGCAGGAGATCCTGGGCCTGGGACCAGCCGGCGGCTCTTCAGCAGAGCCGCAATACCTAAATTTAAAATTAATTACTTTATTGGAACATTCTACAAATTGTTGCCTGGTTTGCAAGCACACTTTGTAGACCATTCCAATGAAGTAGTTCTTTTTAAATGTCGCTATTTCGGCTCTGCTGAAGAGCCACCTCGAGTCACACTACTTGAATCTCCTAATTAGGAGTATACCTACAGGTCAGTTTACCAGAATCCGGAGAAACTTTTTGAGTATAGAAGACTATGATAGTCAGAACAGTTGGTGGAACGTTTCCAACAGCGGGGTTATTCACAAAAACTTTTAATAAATGCTCGTAATCCGGCTGCTGCTATGGATTGAGATACATTACTTAATTCAGATGGGGAACAAGACTGTGGAAAGAAAACCCTACAATCTAAGGTAGCATTTGTAACAGATTATAGTGTTTTATTTAATCAGATAAAATATATTATCATGAGACATCTTCCGGTTTTAGAAAGAGATGCTAGATTAAAAACTATTATACGGGAAGGTTGCAGTTTTGTAGCTAAGAGAGCTCCTACTTTGGGCCGGAGATTGTCACCGAGCTTGTTCCACAGTACACCGTTAAGAAAACCTACTTTTTTAAGTACAACGGGTATGTACGAGTGTGGGGCAAGAAGGTGTATCTTGTGTAACCATGTTAAAGTGGGTGAGACTTTTCATAGTTCTTTTTCAAATAGAGAGTTCAAAATCAGGCAGTATATAAACTGCAGGACGTCCTATGTTGTTTAATTTATAACTTGTTTGTCTTGTAATAAACAATATGTAGGATGAACAAGTAGGACCCTGAAAGAGAGAATTAGGGAGCATGTATTATCCATTAGCAATGGTGATGGTACCAAGCCGGATGCACAGCATTTTATTAATTGCAATGGAACAGACCTCTCCAGGTTCTCCTTTCAGGGCATAGAAAGGGTATTTTTATCAGAGAGGAGGGGATATAGATTTCCTCCTTGATAAAAGTGAAGTCAAATGGATAGTGCAATTAGGAACACGTATTCCTGAGGGTATGAATTCAGAGTACAATGTTTCCCTATTTGTAGGGCATTAAATGGATATTGTGCTATACTTCGTTTTTAATATAAATATCATAAAATGAAATACGTATTTTTTATAAATTCCAGCACTATGGTTTTGATATTTAAAAGTGTTATATCAACTTAAGAGTTAGATTCATTTATATTCATGTGAGATATTTTTCCTAATGATTTACTATGAATATATACATATCCTATATAATAATTCGCTAAGTTGTGTGTAACGCCCGACATGCGTAGTAGACACTGCTGCGCGTGTGGCAGTCATGCGCAGTAGAGACTGCTGGCGCCGAGGCTGATACAGAGCTGGGCGCTCCAAAGGAGCGTCCAGCTCTGTATCAGCCGAGGCGCGGGCAGTCTCCACTGCGTGTAACTGCCCTGCGACCGGCTGCCAGAGGCACTGTGGCCCGTGTAACGGGCTGTTCAACTAGTATCCTATATAATTTGCTAAAACGTGTGTAACGCTGCAGTCATGTACAGTAGAGGCTGCCCGCACCACGGCTGATACAGAGCTGCGCGGGCAGTCTCTACTACACATGACTGCCCCGGCTAGCAGTGGCACTGTAACGGGCTCTTCAACTAGTATGTAGAATGGTAATTGTATTGATATGGCTTCAATTGCACTTATATAATTTAATTTTTTTTCTATATATATTCACCTTTAATCAAAAGTTTCTTTTCACATTGGTGACAAAGGAATATAAGTAATGTATGTTTATATTTAAGGCTAGAGATATATTGGTTTATTTATGTGTTTTATGAGATTCTTTATATTGTGGCGTGTGTGTGTGTATATATGTGTACATGTGTGTAATAAATATATATATATATATATATTCTATTTCGCTATGTATAATATAGCGACTTCAGAGATGGCTCATTTTAATTGTCTGCCCTTACTTTTCTGGGAAAATTACATTTCTCATGAGCGCTTGCTTCGTGCGCTCTCATTTCTGATTGGCTCCTGCCACAGCAGCCATTTTATGCCTTTTCATGAATGAGTATCCTATGCAGGGCTTGGACTCTCCTTCTCTCCTATGCAGATTAACGCTTCGCCTTCCAGATAAGTGCATTTTAGCGATTTCTGGGGTGAAATTTTAATCTTACACGCTGTATTTGGGGATGCCTTATACTTTAAACGTTTTAACACTGTGAGAATGTCTAATCCATTAGAGCTTGGGGCCAGGCCTAAGACTAAGGATGCTGGGGTCTCTGTGTCCCCTATTGTGCATTGCTTCTCATGTCATTCAGGGTTACCTGGAGGTTCACCCCCCCCCCCCCCCCACAGTGGATGCTCCTGTCTCCACTGCCTTGCCAGTTGCTGATGCTTCCTCTCTGAAAGACTGGACTGACAAAAAACTTGGTCTCCCTCAATCCCTTTTTGCCACTGCTGGTACTGCCATGCGGCATGTGTGAACCGGGCCATTGAGGTCTGGACTGAACAGATCACCCTGGCTGTCCGTCAGGGTGCTCCTACTTTGGATATGTTGCGGCTTCTTGCCAACATTTCCGAACCCAGCACTATGTTTCTGCTACCTTATTTGATGTGATCCGTTTGGTGGCAAGGGTTTCCACCATGTCTGTGGTTGTCAGACGATCTCTTTGGCTCAAGATCTGGTCTGCTAACACTGCTTCCAAGAAAGCTTTGCTCTCATTGCCTTTTCAAGGCACCTCTTTATTTGGGCCAGATCTTAAGGATCTGATTAGTGAGGCCACAGTGGGCAAGAGTACCATTCTGCCTATGGTCCCCAGGAGGAAGACTCCTCTCAAGCGTATTCGGCTTTTTAGTTCCTTCCAGACTGAGACAGGTCCAGTGAACCAGGCAGTTCCCTCAGCTCCGCGTTCCTCCTCTAAGCCCAAACAGCAATGGAAGCCAAAGGTCTCCTCCAAGCCTGAGGGTTTAAAGCCTTCCTCGGCATGACTCACTGAACCCAGGTCCCCACTTGCTGTGAGTGGCCGTCTGTGTCACTGCCACTTCGTATGGGAGGATTCAGTGGCAGATCAGTGAGTTTTACAGGTGGTGGCGGAAGGGTACGCACCTCTTCCTCCCTTTTCGGTCTTTCTCCTCATACGCCTCAGAGCGTAGAGAGATGCCGTCTGTTCAATGGAGCTATCCAGGTCCTTCTGGACAAGGATATTCTGGAACCTGTTCCAATTCAGGACAGGGGTATGGGTTTTTACTCAAACCTCTTTATGGTCTCCAAGAAGGACGGCGGCTGTCGTCCCATTTTGAATTTGAAGTATCTCAATTCCTTTGTGATCAACTCATTATCACCAGGAGTCCCCAAGGATAGTGATTGCTGCTGTGTCCCTGGGGGAATTCCTTGCCTCTCTGGATCTTCAGGACACATATCTACACATCGCCATTCATCCAGAGAGTAGGCAGTATCTCAGATTTGCCTGTGACCAAGGGCACTTTGTTTTCATCCCTTCCCTTTGGTCTGACTACAGCTCCTCAAGTCTTCAACCGTATCCTGGGAGCTTTAGTATATGTCCTCCATGGGGACGGCATCAGAGTTACTCCATAAATGGACGACTTTCTTCTGAAAGCCCCTTATACATAATTTCTTTATCAGCAGGTTCAGGACTGCATTCATGCTCTCACCCATCATGGGTGGATAATCAACATGGACAAGTCAGATCTTGTCCCATCCCAGCATCTGGTCTTCCTGGACCTTCTCTTTGACACTCAGCAGAGCATGTGTTTCTCATGAATGAGGTTGCTCACCAGATCGCCCACAGGGTTTCTACTGTTCTGGCTCATGATCCAGTTCCAGCCAAGAAGCTATTCTCTCTAGTGGGGAAATTCATCTCCACCATAGAAGCAGTCCCATTTGCCATGGCTCACACCAGGGAACTCCAGAGGTTTGTGATCCAGGTGTGCAGGAGTCAGCCGGACCTTCTGAAGATGTCAGTATCCCTCCCTCTTCATGTGGAACTGAGTTTGTTGTGGTGGCTTGACATCTGCAATCTGAAGAAGGGCATGTCCTTCCTGGTATCCTTCTAGACCATGGTGACGACTGATGCCAGCCTGTCCGGTTGGGGATCGGTCTTGGGTCACCTGAGTGCTCTGGGTCGGTGGTCTCTGGAGGAATCTCTCCTTCCCATCAACGTGTTGAAGCTTTGGGCAATATTTCATGCCTTTCATCATTGGACACCCCAGATGGAAGAATGCCCAGTCCGGGTCCAGTCCGCTACACCATGGCCGTGGCTTTCATCAACAAGCAGGGCTGAGCAAGTCGTCTCACCGCTTGGTTAGAGGTCAAGGCTATTTTGTCCTGGGAAGAGGAACTTTTTCCTGCCATATTCGCAGTGCACATTCCTGGTGTTGACAACGTCATGGAAGACTTCCTCAGTTGACACTAGGTGGACAGCAGAGAGTGGGACCTGCACCTAGAGGTGTTCACCGTCATTGTTCAGAAGTGGGGTCTTCCTTGCATCGACCTGATGGTGACAAGACACAACCGGAGGGTTTCGAGGTTCTGCTCTCGTTGGAGGGATCCTCTAGCTCTAGCGGTGGATACCATGTCTATTCCTTGGTTATTTCCTCTGGCTTACATCTTTCCTCCCCTCCCCAAGTTGCACAGGGTGTTAAGGAAATTGAGACTGGAGCGCTGTCCAGTCATTCTGATTGCTCCGTACTGGCCTCAACAAGCTTAGTTTCCAGAGCTTCTGGATCTGTCAGTGGCAGAGCCATTCCGGCTCCCTTGCCATCTGGATCTTCTTCTACAGGGTTACCTGTGTAAGGAGGATGTTCATCGTCTAGCTTTTGATGGCTTGGAAATTGAATTTCAGTATTGAAGGAAGGTTTTCTTCTGGTGTGGTGGCTACTATTCTCAGTGCCCTCAAACCTGTTTCTTCTAAGGCCTACCATCGTGTCTGGTCGACCTTTCTATCTTGTGCTGATAGGGACCTTTCTCAGGAATTTGATCTGCCTACAGTCTTGGCCTTCTTGCAGGACGGTGTGGATAAGAGCCTCTTAAGGTTCAGACTTCTCCTCTGTCTGTTTTCTTTCAGAGGCGCATTGCTATTCTTCCTGATGTCAAAGTTTTTCTTCTAGGGCATTGCTCATACTCGTCCTGCTTTTAAGTCTCCCGCTCCTCAGTGGGATCTTAACTTGGTTTTGGGCGCTATCCTTGGCTACTATTCCCCCACACCTGTTGATGTGGAAAATGGCCTTTCTTCTGGAGATTTGTGTCTGTTCGCCGTGTCACGGGTTTACATTCTCTGTCTTGTAGAGCACCCTTTTTGGTGTTTCACAAAGACAAGGCAGTGCTTTGTACTTCACAGGAGTTTCTCCCGAAGGTGGTCTCTGAGTTCCACATTAATCAGGAGATTGTGGTGCCTTCTTTCTGTCCTGACCCTACCTCTGACAAGGAGAGGGATCTCCACTTGTTAGATGTGGTGCGTTGTCTCAAGTTTTATGTACATTACATGGAGTCCATTAGACAGTCTGACGTACTGTTCATCATTCCTGAGGGCCCCAGGGCAGGGAGACCTGCATCCAAAGTAACTATTGCATCTTGGATCAAGTCCACTACTCGTTTTACGAGCTAAGGAAGAAGCCTGTTCACTTTCGGGTAACTGCTCATTCTACTAGATCTACTGGGGCTTGGTTTTCAAGCACACATTTTAGACCATTCCAATGAAGGGATTCGTGGTAAATAACGAGATCATGGCATTGCTCAAGCACCTCCGTGTCGGCCAACACAGATCTCCTGTTGACAGCTTTACAGCTGTCAGTAGGAGAGATCAAACTTTAAACGCCTGTATCTCTTAAACCATAGTGGTTTGAGAGAGATGTTTTTTTGCATTTAGCTCTGCTTTTTAAGCTCATCTAAATGCAAAAACCTTTTTTGTGGAAACTACTAACACTTTTTAAATCCTTTTTCTTAGTCCATACAGGTTACTGGTCTCCCACCCTGTCAAGGGACCATGCTTGGCTCTCCTGTGACAGACTGTGGGGGTCCTTTGGGGTCATGCTCACAGGAGTCTTCTTTCCCTTCTACTATCTAGTCAATAGTTAGTGTATCAAATCTTACTGGAGCTGATTGGCTAGCTGCAGCCAAGGAGGGAAGGTAGGCTCCACCCCCTGCATTCACTTCTAGAATTGTTCCTGCCTAGTTAAAGGGGCGGATTGCCTACCCAAAATTACCAGTAACCTGTATGGACTAAGAGAAAAGGATTTAACAGGTAAGACTAAAATCCTCTTTTCTCTTCCCATTGCTTTACTGCATTGTTTGACTAGTGCTTCCGTCTAAATTAAGAACACCCAAGCCCCTTTTCTATTGTGTTTTTTTTTTCTGATGTATCCCTCCTCCCTGTTTGTTTTAAATGCATTATCTTACACTTTTCAGCATTACATTTTAGATCCCATACCTTTTGTCCATTCCTCTAATTTTCCTAACTCTTCATGCTTTTGGTTTATATGGAGAGTCTACAAAATGGCACAGCTTACCTTGCATACCACTAGTAATGTCACCAATAAAGATATTGAAGAGAACAGGCCCTAGCAAATTTGGACCTTTTGATGTAATTTAATGTCACTTTAAATCTAGGTTCACGGGAGCTACTTTGTATAATATCAACACACCAAAAAATGGTAAAAGAGCATGATGATGATCTGTATGGAACTAGTCACATAGGTGACAGCACAGAATTCTGCATCTTTATTGTTTTCACCACATAACACCGTGAAGATGCAAGAGAGCTGATCTGCATGGTGGCTTATGGGGCCACCATGCAGATTGTTCACAGCATGATCGTATCATTGTGGCACTCACAACATCAATCCAATTGATGGAAGCCCATGTGGACATCGGACAATAGTATTTGGCTGATGCTGGCATGTATTGTTAATCAGCTACATCTCGAATGTTGAGAGAATACAGCTGCATCAGAGATGAGTTGACACAGGTGGCTTGTTCACCTCTACAACATAGTGATGTTGCATATGCCTTGTGTACATAATCTTAATTTCGTTGAATATGCTGATTTTTTTTTTTTTTTTTTTTTCTCCTTTCAATTATAATTTAATTTATCCTCCAAACATATTTTTCTTCCTTTAACTTTCATGCCACTTGTCTTGAACTTGTTACAACATGCAGCATAATGTTCATCCTAAAATATGGAAGACAAGCACATACACACATACCCCCCCTCTCACCCTCCTTTTCCTTGTCACTTTGTTACTGCTTGGAAAGGTTCTTGAAGATGACATTGACGTACTTTTGTGTAATTACTTGCCTTGTGCATGTTGTGTCCGACTTGGTTTCCATCACCTTTGATAAGATGACTGCTAGTCATTTAACACACAGCTTTATTCCATTGTCATCTGTTTCACTAATCAAATATGTCAAAGAGGGGGATTGATGGCTTTAGCAATATAGTATGTTTTGCAGCTTCCCACTTAATGGTCTTCCTCAGAATGTATAGAAAGGAACACTTCACAGTCTATATTTATAATTTTCTTCTACTCTGTTGTATTCTTTTTACTGGCAGATGATCATATCTACTTTAGCTGAATTAAACCCTAGCCTCCGACCAGAAAGCTGTGGTGTCAGTTATATGTCATGACACAGTACATAGCAGGGTAACTCATAAGTGGTTTTATGTTAAAACTCTTGGTGGTTCAATATTTGCTTGAGACCCTGGTTAAATTTGGTTCCTTATATTTAAATTCTTAACTTAACAATGTGTTGGAAATGTCTCTAGTATCTGCATGGTTAACCTTTTGACTTCCAGAGTAGTGTCCAGTTCATTGCAAAGCCATGTATTGGGCATCCCTATGTCACTCAAAGGGTTAATAATGCCAGTCCCCTTGCATTTCATCTCCTGGGATGTTTCTCCATTTATTAGTAGCATTTCCTACATTACTACTTCCCTGAATATAAAGCCATCAAATCCCTGGATGACTAATTGGTGTGTGTGTGTGTGTGTGTGTGTGTGTGTGTGTGTGTGGAATGAGTTAGTAGGATAACGCTCTGGTTCTTAAACGGTTAATGTATATTCTATATAACAGTTGTAGCCAGCAGATGGTCCCGTGGTATTAGAGAGGCATCTCTTGCAACGCTGTCTGTTCTCTGGTGCAGTGACTAGAGGAGGTTATTGCCCTTTCCAACATCATACACACCCAATTTTCATCATCTCCACCATACCCCCCCCCAAAAAAAAAAAAAATTAAATAAATTAAAAAAAAAAAAAAGTCCTGAAGTACCTTTCACACTTCTAATGTTCCCTCTTGGGCGCTATCAAGGTCTTCAGTACTGTCTGCTTTAGCATCTACAAGGGTTTAATTGCTCTCTAACAACTCATTTAGAATTTTTCACCAAGATGTGTTGGCCCTTTGGAGGGTTTAAGGGCCACATATCATTTTGCCACCACACCTAGGAAAATACAAAAGCCCTACTCCCTTGGGAGGAGTTTCGGAACTTTTGTTGGACACAGTTCCTGCTTTTAATGAAACTTGGGTGGCTATGATCAATTGGTGAGATGGTGGTGAGCCCACATACTATTTTAATCTATTGTCCCTCGGTTCCGTCTGAATATACAATGTCTGTATTGGGGAATCTAGAGGAACAATTCTGGAGCAAATTGGCTATACCACAGAAGACAAATCAACATTCCCATGGGACTTTTCCAAAGTACTGCTTTGGGTTGAAAGCACCATTTTATATAATTTAAGAATTTCCATGTGTCCCCTGTGGAGCAGTTGGTATGCTGCAGAATTGCTCCACTTCATTGTGCAGATGACCCTTAATGCTTGCAACTAGAACATTCAGAGAGGAACCTGCAACAGTGGGGGTTTCGGCACAGACCGTGATCCTACATAAGGGTCCAAACCTTAACTACAAACTGCTGCATTTCACATGACATGTCCGATCTGTTCTGCCAAGTATAAATGGGTACAACCAAAGTGCATTCTGGAAACAGTCACTATATAAGTTTTGTGAGTCACTTCATGGTACTCCTAGACCCAGTGTAGAGAAGTACTAGAGTATATGACAGGACCAGTCAGAAGAATAAGTAGTGATATGGACTGCTACCTTTTTTCCCAACAAAAGTTAACTTCTCAAACTATAGAATGAAGTTTTTACTTCTCTATACATTGAGGAATGACAGTTCCTCTTTAGTCAATTAGTAGATTTCTCATCAAACTGATCTTAATCAATGGCTCAAAATTGGTGTGCCTTTCCAGATGTATTAACCTGCTTGTTACAGATTAGCTTGGTTCCAGCGCCACCGCTTCAGGCGATGCTCAAAATGATGCTTCGGCGTCAACAGCCGTCCATGCCACACTGATGTGGTTGGACGCATCAAAGCTAGATGCGTCACCTGCAGGAGTGAGGCTTCAAGCATGCAGCAGGCCTCTGTTTTATGTGTTTGCTTCCTGTAGTCTCCTCCTACCTACTTCCTGAGGAGGGGTTTAAAGGGCAGACTGAGTCCTGACTCAGTTGCCCTTATGTTGTTGTACAATGCAGTTCTGTTTCCCTTGGGCTCTGTGTATGACCTGGCTAGTTAAACCATCCATTCTGGTGCTAACATGTGGCTCTGGCTGGCTACCTGAACTTTGTATGACCTGGCCTCTCTGTCCATCCATTCTGGTGTTGACCTGTGGCTCTGTCTGACCATTCTCCTTGTGTGTTTCGATTTGGCTTAGACATCCTTTGTGGTGCAAACCTGTTGCTCTGGCTGACTACCCGCTCTGTGTATGACCTGGCTTGTCTGACTATCCACTCTGGTGTTGACCTGGGAGCTCTCTCTGTTTCCTCCATGTGTTGGTCCCCGCTCCACAGACGCCCATCCTAGTGCAGACCTGGGGTTCTATCAGACTCCTAGCTTACTGACTGCAGGCTAGTGCTAGTCCTTTGGGCGTTCCGAATTACTTGAGGCTCCAGTGGGCTGAGGCCTAATCTATGACAGTGTGGTGGCTCTATCGGTGGACTGCTATTTCTGATACAGTGCTTGCCTCTTTGATCACCCTCTGTGTGTTATTGGTTTACGTGCATTACTGTGATTCTTCTAATAAAAGATTGTTTTTCTTTACCATACTGACTCCTGGTTTATTCCTGGGAACTGTGACACTGCTGTAGTATGTAAGGGCTAACCAAGTGGGAGGAAGATCTATGTAGCCCTACAACAGATTGACACAATGTGGTATTTTGGGCAATAGAACTGTGGGACAGATGCCTGCTATATAATAACCAAAATGTAGGACCTCCACATAACCTGAAATGTTAATAAAACAAACAAACAAAAAAAAAACCCAGTAAAATGTACTTGACAAATTTATTTTCTTGGGCATCCCTTCCATAACAATGCATAATGGGTGTTTTCTCCACCTCTCAGCTGTGTAGGACCAATCAGTTATGGGAATTTAAGGAAGCCACAAACTAAGTAGTGTAGTCTAATCTACTTTTGTCCAAGCTGAAAAATATAACTGAGAACACATTAAAGGGTAGGGTATGCCGTGGAAGGCACACAGAAGAAAAGAAAATATCAGTAAGTAAATTTTACCATTTCTTTTGTGTCCCTTACCCATAGCAATGCATGGTGGGACATACCAAAGCAGTCTCTATAGGGAGGGAAAGCTATTATTGCTTGAATATGTAGGTGATACTATTTAATGAATGTCGATACCGAAGACCAGGTTGCTGCTTTGTATATGTCTTCTACAGAAGCTTTATGCCTTGGCTGCCCAAGAGGAGATGATGGCTGGTAGAGTGGGATTTTATAGTTCTTGGTGGTACTGCTCCTGATTCTACATATGAATTTGAATTTCCATGGAAATGGATAAACAACATGTCTAATTTTCTAAACTCCTGAGTTCTGCCTAGATAACAGGATATGCATGTGACTAAATGTCCTGATTTATATGAAAGGAGGATACCACCTTAGGCCTGAAGGGTGGTTTTGTTCTCATGACAATATTGTCTTGGTGTATGGAGATTTGGAGGACAAGGCTTGAATCTCATTTACTCTTCTGCTGAAGTGATAGCTGTCAGAAATACTGTTTTCAATGTTAGAAGTTTTATTTCAATGTCTTGAATTGGTTCATACTTATCTAGTAAGTTGGTTCAGGACAATGTTATGGTCAAATGGGGAATGATATCGTTTTATGTGGTCTTGCTTTATCCACTGCTTAACACATTTTTTTACTAAATCACTCTCAATAAACTGAACTGCTAGGATAGCAGATATTGTAGAAAGCTGGACTTCTATAGAGTCTGTTTTAAGCCCTATGTTGTATCCTTAATGCAAGAATTGAAACACTTTTTGCCAGAGAGATCGTTGTTTTGTGGATCTGACTTTCTTTGTATCAACTATTAAAGGATTTCCAGATCCTGTAATATGTCTTTGCAGTTGAAGCCTTTCTTCCTGAGAGAATGGTATCAACTACTGGTCTTGAAAGTCCTCTGAGTGATGGTGATCTCCTCTCAGCCACCAAGCCATCAATTTTAAGAAACTCTGGATCCGATGTAACAGTTGCCCTTGTGCTAACAAATCCTACCTGAAAGGCGCTATCCAAGGCTGGTCTGTTGACCTCTTTACCCAGGGCTGGTGCAAGGATTTTTGGCACCCTAGGCAAAACCTCATTTTTCCGCCCCATGGGTGCACCCCCCTTGTGCCCCACCCCTTTAAGCCCTGTCTACTTATACCCCACCTCTTTTTATGATTTAGTACCTTGGTGCCTTTTATCATACATAGTCTTTCACAAACACACTTGCACATGTAGAGGCACACGTACACAGACACACAGAGCCATATATGCACACACATAAAGAACACAGAACCATATATATATATATATATATATATATATATATATATATATATATATATATATATATATATAGTAGTTGAACAGCCCGTTACACGGGCCACAGTGCCACTGCCACCCGGTCACAGGGCAGTCATGCGCAGTGGAGACTGCCCGCGCCGCGGCTGATACAGAGCTGGACGCTCCCGGAGCACCCAACTCTGTATCAGCCGCGGCTCGGGCAGTCTCCACTGCGCATGACTGCAGCACACGCAGCAGTGTGTACTGCGCATGTCGTAGCAAATTATTATATAGGATATGTACATGCACACATATAGCCACACATAAAGCCATCACAAACACACACACTGATCTACAAGTTAAAACCCCTAGAGAAAACTTCTTGCATTCTGAAACAGTGTTAGGGACCTGCTTAGCATTCAGTGGATTAGCCCTTTAAGTGCCAGGGGAGTATATACACATTGCAAAGCAATGCATTGTGTACCCCTCTGGCACTCAAAGGGTTAAGTACCTTTTTTAACCCTTTACTGCCCGAGGATGTACATGTACGTCCCGAGGGGATGTCCCTTGTGGACAGAGGACGTACATGTACGACCCGGAAATCCGGGTCCCCTTGCGGCTGCACGCCATTCGGGGACTCCAGATTCTTTAAAAAAAAAAAAAAAAAAAAAAAGGTTTGGTGGGAGTTGAGTGCGGGGCCGCGTGTGTGCACGGACGGTCACTAAGGGGTTAATCTATGGGCATTTTTGGAAATTTCTCTTTTTTCATTAGCCCTAGGGCATTGCAAAGACACTCTTGTATGTTTAAATTCTGTTTTGTGTGGGCAGCAGTGATTTAAGTCTGCTTTGTCTGTGTCATGGAGCAGATTTTAAAGCATTCCTACCTGCACAAAACAGAATTCCCTGTCCTCCCCAATGCAAAAATGAATCACCTTTTTGCAGTGTCTTTTTCTAGCTCTCCGCGGGCTTCTTCCATTATCTCCTACCGGAGGGTCTGTTTCATGCAGCTCACTGATAAGTCATTTCCTCCGTTATCACTGGAAGTGACAGATTTATTATTGAGACACATAGAAGGACTACGTGGGGGCTGAGGACAGCAGCACTTGGAGATAAAATCATAATGATTCAATTGTCCATGGAAGGGCACACGCCATACGTTCTTTAATGCCAGAGTAATTTCCAACGTATTTGCAAAGTAATATGCTGTAACTACTCTAGCATTCAAAGCAACAGAGCTTACTGACTTGCTGGTGGCTCTTAGGGCTGCTGGTGGCTGACTCTGGGTGTGGTGTATTATGCAGTACTCCTCCTCGCTACAGCTCCAGTTCACTTGCTCGCTCACTCCTGCGGCCAGCTTCCTTTGTCACCTGGTCACTTCTCCTCTCCCATCTCCAGGACAAGATGTGCAAGAGCGCAGTGACACATCACATGTACAGACAGCCAATGAAAGAGAGAAGTATCCTGTCAAAACACTCCTTTCTCATCGGCTGCAGTGCGACTGCGAAATATCATCCAACATGTTGATGCTAGGAAGGTACTGGACTGACACATCAATGCAGTCTATACCTTTTACATATCAGTCAGACACAGTAGCCACAGAGGTGTGTACGGCTCTGCCTCCCTGTGCTCCCTAGGCCGGTGCACCTAGGTGGCGCCGGCCCTGTCTTTACCAGGTCCACAAAACACTCTCCTTGGCCACCCTGGGGCTATCATTATGACATTTGCTTTGTGTTTCTTAGGACCATAGCGATCATTGGTATAAAAGGAAAAATGTATGCTGGAACCTTGGCGCGTTCTGCCTCAGAGCTTTTGGATCCTTCCATCTGGAGAAGTATGTTTTGCATTTGTTGTTTTTTTGTTGCTGTGAGAGAGATTTTGGGACTTCCCAGTTCACAGACCATTCCCCCTTGTCTACGTGGAATCGACTTAGCATGTCTACTTGTGTGTTCTGTGTCCTGGGCACATGGACTGCTGTTATTGTCCGTAGGTTTCTTTCTGCCCATTCTTGTATTTTTTTCCTGATTCCAGAAACAGTCACTCATGTTCCTGGTTCCTCCTTGTTTTCTCAGGTAGATGACTGTTGTCATTATTGTCTGACTGAATGCAGACTCGTTTCCCCTGTAACTGGTCCTTGAAATTATTAGATGATTTGTTACTGGTCTTAGCACCAATATATTTATATGCAGGGGTTTTTCTTTTCATGACCATGTGCTTTGATCTGTCTTTTGACTCCACAGTCTTCCCCGGCCTTTCTGTCTGGCATCCGTTGTCAACTCTTCCCAGACAACACCCTTTGATAGATTTCTTGTCTCTAACCACCAAGATAGATCTCTTCTTTTGCTGCATGGTAATGGAATCTTTTGTTGTGTATTTTTGGGATTTTTGTTACATTTCTTCAAAAAGAATATCTTCAGGGTTCTCATATGAAGTTTTGCCCAAGGATGTATTTGTACTGAAGAGATGCATGTAATCCCTTGCCATGTGAGCCCTCTGTGTCCTGAATCTTCTGACACTGTTGCTGATTTGTGTTATCCTGTCTGTTGAAAGAGATGCCTTTCTTTCTATAGTGTACAACCTGATCCCCAGAAACACTAGATTCTGCGAAGGCAACATCTAACTTTTTTGAGGACTGCTGAGCCATCCTAACTTTTGCAGAAGATTTTTTGTATAGCCTGTATGATTTCTGGCAGGTTGATCAGATTCTGAGATTATCATTAGATCTTCTAGATAGGGAACTATTACTATTCCCTTCTTTCTTAGTTGTTCTACTGCAACTGCCAGGATTTTTAACACTTGTATCGTGGATCATAGGCCGAAGTGCAGGGCTAGCAACTGGAAATTAACATCCTCTATCAAAAATGTTAGGACTTTTTGATGTAATGGTCTTGTTGGAATGTGATGAGGTCTACTGTCATTAGAAAGGCACCTTTTGGGACCAACTTGATCAGTGAGGATACAGTCTCTGTTTTGAATGGCCAATACTGAAATGTAGGAGTTTATGAATTTCAGGTCCAGATTGGGCATGCAGTTTCCTGCAACCTTGGGCACTAAAAGAGGATTGAATATACTCCATTCATCTTTTGCTCTGCAGACACTTCCTTTATTGCTTGGTTTTTAATTCAATGTTGAAATGAACTCTTTCAGACCTTCCACCTTTACAGGATTTGGTGGAATCTTTAACAAGCTGAATATGTATTTTCTTGGTACCTTGCTAAAACTGGGTACCCTGACTCCAATATATGAAGAACCCAATGGTTTGTGTTGGTATTCTTCAGCAAATCACCAGCAGGGCCCACTGACCTTCAAAGATGTTCTTTCTTGATCTGACCTGGTCCTGTAAATTCTTTTTAACTGGTCCTACACAGCTGAGAGGCAAAGAAAATACCCACTATACATTGCCGTGGGAAAGAGACATAGTCCCAGCACTACAATGCAATAATACACTATGCAAGATTAAAAGTTTTTAAACCGCAAAAAGCAATGACTATTTCCATTTTAATATATATAAAATAATGTGATATTATGTATTGTCCTGAATACGTCATTATTGTGTTAATTGAGCTTCCAGAAATGCCTGTCATTAAATTTGAATCTTTCCATGGTAAAAAAAAACAAAACAATGGACCAGTATATTAATCAGGCTGCTCCATTGTGAGTCCGTTATCACAAAGAACACTGCTATTATACAATTAAATTGTATTCAACATTATTGTTCGAATAATATGTCCTTGTTTCTCAGAAGTGTGTAATAGGCTTTAACCTTAGTATTTTTCTGTGTTTACAGTTTGCCGAGACTTTGCAGTGCTGGAGGATCATACACTAGCACACAGCTTACAAGAGCAGGAAAGTAAGTATTGCCCAATTCTACGTGTAATCCATGGGTCATATGCACAGAATAAAAGTAGAGCAATTCAGGGACAAACCAACTGCATCACAGGGGACAAATAAAAACTCCATTTGATCACTATGGTGCTGTTAATTTGTCCCACAATTGCTGCACTTTAACCTAGGGAACTATGAATGCTGCTTTAGTTTCTTTGCATCTGTATGATGAAATTGAGGTTCCTTGTTGGAGTAGTTGGGACATGAGGCAAAAACCTGGACACTTTACAAACAAACCAATGGGAACAAAACGGCTAATGTGCATTTAATATCTAGTAGTGCTGGCCTCTGTTCTTATAAATGTAAGAAATTTATTTTCTGGAAGATTCTCAACTGAATCACTTTGGGACTATGGCGACCTGCATTATAGCTTCAGTAGCACATCATCACTTCCTGTCATATTGTGATGCACTCCATGGGGGTTATGCACTAAGGTGTGATAAAGAGGGGATGCCTAGGAGAATTCTTCACTGGTGTGATAAACTCTCCAAAACTTATGATATTCTATGAATCTTAATTGGCTCCTCAGCATAATATGGGAGCTGGAGAGTTTATCACAAAGGAGGAGTCCTCTCTACTTTATCACCTCCTTATCATGCATTAGTGCATCTCCGCCCAGAACATCCTTTGGCAGTCAGCTGTGCCAATTAATGACCACCTACACTAGCACAGGCCTCTGAGGGATTCCAGTGCAGGCATGGAGTAGAGAAATAGTTCCTCGCAATTCCCTTTTTTTTCCCCAAGTGTGCTCTAAGGGCCTTAACTTGACATCGGTGCTATATGTCCTTCACGTGTTATTAAAATACAAATTAAATACATGAAACATCTATAAACACCATGACAAAATACATTCCCTTTTCATTGGTAAAATTTGTTAAACACTTTAAGGTCAGTGGCTCCTGTTACATATAACCATGCAATATGTTGCTCTCCCCACTGGTAAAGAAGCTAGAAATTTACCACTCAAGTTCAAATTGTTTCCCCCCCCCCCCCCCCCCCCCCGATGGGCTATACACATTGTGGCATATGTAATTGTGTATGCATAGATACAGCGCTGTAAAAAAATGATTTGCCCTGTCTAATTTTCTGCATTGTTACATATTTTTGCCATAGAATGTCTCGGTTTTTCAAAGTCTAATATTGGATAAAAGGGAACAGGAATGCACAAACAAAAAATTTTTATATTTATTTATGCATGCATGTATTTATTAAAGAAAGTTATGCAACACCCATGTGCACCAGTGTAAAAAAAAAAAAAAAAAAAAAAAGGAATGGCTCCCTTAAACGTATAAGCTGATTACACCAGCTTTACCAGCAGTGGCTGCAACCAACCAATTTTGTATTGATCAGCCTCTCATAGCACCATGGTGGAATTTGGCCCACTCCTCCATGTGGAACTGCTTTAACTCTGACATTTGAGTGTTTTTGAGAATGAACAGCTTGTTTCAGGTCCTTCCATAACCTATCAATGGAGTTTAGGTCTGGACTTTGACTAGGCCATTCCAGAACATTAAATTCCCTGTTTTCAACTGTTCGTGTGTTTTGGATCAGTTTCTTCCTGCATGACCCATCTCCATTTCAGCTCATGGACAGAGAGCCTGACATTCTTCTGTATAATTCTCTGATACAAAGCTGAATTCATGGTTCTGTCAATTATTATTATTATTTATTTATGTAGCGCCAACTAATGAAAAGTCTTCCAGGTCCTGAGGTACCACAATGCTTGACTGTTGGTATGAGGTTCTTTATGTGGAGTGCAGTGGTCATGAACACTGACCTTGGTTAAGCTGGCAGCAAGGGCCAAAGATAGATGTATATTGGGCAGGGTTGGCCCAAATCATGTGTGATTGTTTACCAAAATATGTAAGCACCTGACTCTAATCTTTCATTTGATTGTGTTAGTTTCATGACCTACCTTCTCCAGCTGGCAATACTTCTACATTGTGTGACCACTGGTTTTGGCGCGCCCTCTTGAGCGGGAATATTCACACTTTTCTATGCAGGCACACGTATTTAGTAGGTCTACGCATCTCACTATTCCTTCAGTTCTCCATGATTAGTATTTTGGTGAAGGCTTATTTCCTTGATTCCCAGTCTGATATTTTGGTTTGACTTCAGCTTTTCTTTTGATTCTGCTTGATCTTTGCCTGCCTCAGCCTTGGCTTATCTCCTGATCCTGCTATCTGGATTTGCGGCCAGCACCTTAGGCAACAGCAAGGTTACACCAGTGGCTGCCCACGTACCAGAGCTACCCTCTCTACTCTTTACTCTCTAGCTTCTGGCAGTCTAACACTTCCCAGGCATTCCGTGACCGTTAACACCTAAAGATTGCATGTTTAATAACCTAGCACATGAAACAGATGAAACAAGCATCCAACGTTTGTCTAATTTTTTTTTTCTCTTTTTTTTTCTCAGACACTCAATGTATTACTACAACCAACCAAGTGATTTTAACAAAATTGCGTGTGGAAAAAAAAATGCAACAATGCAGAAAACAAAACAGGGCAAATTAATTTTTCACGTGTGTGTAAAATGAATATATTCATGAACAAAATATCTTTGGCTTCTTCTAAACACAACTCTTTTCTTTATATCAAAACAGTGTGCTGACCCTGATTACTTCTTGGTCTCCTACTGTAATGAAAGGGAAAACCAGTATTTATTACAATTTAATATTTTTGCCTTGATCCAGTGGTGGAATTGTTGATTGTACTGGAGTTTAAACTTTTACCACTTTTTATTTTGGAAGCAAGTCTCTATATTCCACCATTTGGTTTTATAGCTTGTTTACACCCTGATTATTCTGATGTTTTGACAGTACATTCTGATTTGAGTCCTAGTACACTTTTTTTCTGACAATACAATAATCCAAGGCCTAGAGTTGGAGGTAAACTGAAGAAGCTATTTTGTTTTCTTTTTGTATGCCTCCTCAAAGTACAGTGGGTTGTTATCAATACAACAGAGTGGTGTGGGAAAAAGAAACTATTCATGTAGATAATTTAATAATATATGGCAGGGCTGTGTCTAAGTTCAGTCCTCAAGGGCCCCCAACAGGAGAAGGATGTAAGGATCTCCCTGATTAAGCACAAGGGAGTTCATTAGTAGCTCATTTATTTTTGACTGACTCACCTGTGCTTAATCAGGGACATCCCTAAATCCTGGCCTGTTGGTGGCCATTGAGGACTGAACTTGGACAGCCCTGATCTATGGTTTTAATTATCAAGACCATTTTCATAATGTGGCAGGTTCCCCAACAGCATTTAAAGGGAAAGTTTCCAGATTACTTTTTCCTAAAAAGAATTATGTAATAGAGTTCATGGCAGCTCCCAATTTATTTCTGTTCTTTAGAATTGCAATCTCAGTGAAAGATGGGTATTATAGGAACTTTCATTGTCTGATGGCCAGGTGCAAAAGTAACATGCTGAGAATTTATCACAATAGTGTGTAACTCTTTTAAAGAGCTACCAATGTCTCACTATGACCCCAGGTTTTTCCTTATGCTGATGCGAAATTGTCTCTCATCTCGATCTGTCTGGGCCTGCTTTCTGTTCTGAGGAAAGGATAGTGACGTTGTTAAAAGGGGCAGGAGGGGGAACGTTTATAATCAAATTACACAGCTTAGAACATTGCCGACTGTACATAGCATTATTACAAATTATAAGATGTAATTAAATCTTAATTTATAGTGAGAAATTACTATCCCTTTTGACTACTAATTGAACTGTTTCTGTAAATCTGATAACATTACTTCTATAGGAGCAAACTTCAAAACTAACTCTAATGCATTTGGGCTCAAAAAGCTGATACCAGCACCTTTCTGGGTGAATGGGGAAATAAAAATAGAGCTCAAAACCACTGATTTTGGTTTTAATTGCAGCTCCGCTTCCACAATAGACTGTAATATATAACTCTATTACAAGTTTTTGTCTCACTAAAGTCTTGGGCTGCCTTTACCAAATCTCAGTCTTCTCTTGCTTGCAGAAAACACATGCAAAGTGTTGGAGGACAGGAAGATCGCTTTGCTTCTTTCTCATAAAAGTTATGTTTTCCTTGCTAGATTGACCTCAATGAGTGTAGTGTTTTAATATGCTGTATAGAAGGACTGTGATTATTTGAAAGAGAGCTACAATATGTTCCTGTTCTCTTTTAGTTGAGCATCATCTAGCAACCAACATCCAGAGGAACCGCTTGGTAAAGACTGATTTGCAGGTGGCCAAGCAGCTACAGGAAGAAGAAGAAATCCAAGCAAAATCCAGAAACAAAACCCATCCCAGAGATCTGTGAGTACCAAATGGATAGAAATTGTATTCTTGGTAGAATACCTTCTGTAAGATGCTGTGAACATTGTGTGGTGCCATATAAATACAATTTATGCATAAATACATGCCATTTTCACTTTGTGGCTCTGGTAATTTTGCTGCATTTTGTTTACACTTTCACCATCAAAGTAAATGGTGTTTGTATATGTATAATACAAAAAATAAAATAAAAATATATACAATATACTAATATCTACTACTGTGTACACTGCGTGGCACCATATAAATATACACATATTAGTGCAGTCCATAAATATTTAATCAGTGACCTAAGTTTTGTTGTTTTGGCTCTGTACACCAGCACATTAGATTTGATAATGGACAATGACTAAGAGAATAAAGTGCAGACTGCTTTAATTTGAGGGTATTGACATCCATAAACCATGTAAGAATTACAGCCCTTTCTATTCATAGTACCTCCATTTTAGGAGACCAAAATGAATTGGACAAATAACATTATCTTAAACAAAATTGTCATATTTTTATTACTTTGTTGCATATTCTTTGCATTCCATTATTTCTTGACATCTGTGACCCATAGATCTCACCAGACACTGGGTATATTGCCTGTGATGCTGTGCCAAGCCTGTACTGTAGTTGCATTCAGTTCCTGTTTGTTCATCATTTTCCCTTCTGTCCAAGTGAAACTCCTGCTCAATTTGAATCAGGTTGGGTGATTTGAATAATTCAAGAACATTTCACATTTTGGCCCTGAAAAACTCATTTGTTGCTTTAGCAGTATGTGTGGGGTCGTTGTCCTGCTGCAAGGTGAAGTACCTTCCAATACTTTTGAGGCATTTGGTTGGATCTGAGATGCTTCTAAGATGCTTCTGTACACTTCAGAATTCTGCTGGCATTAGCTGTTACATCATCAATAAAAACAAGTGAGTCACTTTTTGTGACAACCATACATGCTGAAGGTATAATCTACCTTTGCCATGTTTCTCAGATGAAGAGGTTTGCTTTGGATCATGGTCGGTTCCTTTTTCTCCACACTTTCCTGGGCTGTTGGTAGAAAATGAGAGAGTAATAGGTTGGGGGCAGGCGTACGGATTGGGAAAAAGTTTGGAGTTTCTAGTCAGTTGTATTTAACCCTCTGATTGCCACAGTGGTGCACAGCACATAGCTGAGCAATGCTTTGTGTGGCCCTCCAGCAACTAAAGTGTTAATATACACACAGAATGGAATACCAGCTACTGGGCCAGTTTAAAAAAAAAAATAAATAAATAAAATAAATCGCCTAGGCTGGTATTGCACCACAACCCATCCCTGCATACAGTTATTTACTGGGTTCCCCAGTTTGGGATACCTTCAACCCACTCAGTGCATCCTTCTGACATCATCAATCTTATGTCATATGTAGGGTGACCACATTTCCCCTCTGCCATTCAGGGACACTGTGTAGGTGGGGTCAAATGACATCACATGCCCCTGTGCTGATGTCACTGGATGTAAGAGCAAAAATTGTGCTTTATCAAAAGCATCACAGATTTGTAAGCACTAGAAGAATATAGACGCTGTGATTGCAACTTTTAACCCCGTGAAGACTATGGGTGATCTCTAATGCATTGGTAAGCAATCCGCTAGAAAACTGTAACATCCATGGTGGGAACTGATCCCCTTAAGGACTAGAGGGGTGTACAAAGTATTATCCACCATAATAATTATAGTGGTTAATAATAAACAGTAAGCTCCATAGCTGCTCCACTTTTATATCCTATCACATGTGACTTATAAACGTGGACATAATATTCTACCGACACATTATTGTAGGATATTCTGCAGTGGTTACACACTTACACTCAGTATCAGGACTCAGAAGGGGAGACTGGCAGTCAGCACCAGACAGCGGGAAAACGGCTCAGCCGCGGGACTCGGTCTCACTCTCTGTGACTGCAGCGTGCATTGTTCACTTTTTCATTCTTCCCTCTTCTTCTCTATGTTCCGTGTCCACACTCCATCTACAGTCTCCTGTCACTGCGCCCAGACTCTGTCACTCACATGGCAATGTGGCATGAGTACCACCTCACACACACAGACCAGCAGCCAGCCAATAAGGTGAGGAACATTGTGCACACTGCAAATACTCTCCCTTCATTGGCTGGTGGTGGTGCTTGCATGTTACTTCCAGTAGGCTGTGACTGAACTGGCACCACTGGCAGGGCTGACAGTGACTCTAGGCTTTGATTCCAGGACTCTTTATTGTCCCGGTGGGGGGTGACCTGGGACGTGGGACACAGCCCTCAATTAAGGGACAAGCCCAGGCATTCAGAGACACGTGGTCACCCTACACTTATGCCAAATCCAGAGGACCACCAGGGAGAAACTAGATGAGAAGGAGAACTAATATCTTTTTGGGGTCCCCCTCCCTTTTAGAAACGCATGTATACTCTTGTTGGGAAGGAGAGAGTATACCCTTTCCAAAAAGTGGCAATGATGAAGGGGTTAATGGCAGGTGATCTTCGGATCTTGCTTCTCCAGCCTTGATCCACTGGGGATCACTGCATCAGATATGCTGCTTTCCTAGTCTTGATCCATGTCCATTGATAGTCGCAGAAAAGCATATATGGTTTTCCCATTTCTGATCCACTGGTAATCGCAAAACTTACAATACTACTTTCTCAACATTGTGTCTGGGAGAGAACATCAGTAGTGAGAACGTATACATCCTTACGTACTATATTCACTTTGTAGTTTTGTGATCCTGATTAGGCATGGGTGTAAGATTTCACTTCAAAAGCGGAACAGGAGAAAAATGTCACTTCTTGATGAGCGGTAACTTTTTCACACACAGTGCAGTTTTCTAGATTTTTTTTTTTTTTTTTTTTTATCTAGTTCATTGCATTGAAGTCAATGGGAAGACTGAATTTCTACCTAGCACATAGCCAATTTCCCTTATTTTCCCACAGGCATAATGTAAAAGGGGTGGTATGTTCCCATAGCATGTCATTCTGTGTTTGTGAGAGGAAAAGAGAGGCCAATTTTTGTGCTTTAGTAGACAGTGGAGCTTTAGTTTAGGAAGTCTTGTAGGCAGGACATTCGTTCTCTGTATTGGGGGATTCTGGAGGACAGGAAGGGAACAAAAGAGGTAGACCCCAAATACTTCAACATTCTATCTGACTGGTTTTGATTAGAAAGACACAAGCAGCTGCATTCCAAGTTTCTTGCCTTTAATATCTATGTGCTGGGAGAGTCTGGGGAAAGAAGTTGTTGTTAGACAGTGTCACAAGCGAAGGCTATAGGCCCTGCTGAGACAGTGGGCAGAGTGTGGGAGGGAATGGGTCAACAATACCAGACCCCTGGTTACCTGTTACTATTCCTAGAAACCACCAAATTAAACCCTGAAATCCCTCTTGGACAATCACCCCAGTACTACAATTTGCTGCCACCACCAAGACTTTATATCTGGGTGTCTTGGGTTACCCCAAACATAACAGAATTACAGTATCAGAACAATCACCTTAATAATCAAACATATAGACTTAACCCTTTACTAGCATATGCTACCTGAGCTTCCTTCAGAGTAATTAGCTCATATTAGAATAGAGAACAGAGACAAGAGCTGATTAATTGAACATTTAATCTGAAAAAAGGCTTCACAGTGCTTGTTACAAAAATACAGAAATAAAGGACATACACAAATAAAGATTACACATTGGCAAAACGGTCCATAAAATAAAATGGGAGAAACACAAGAAATCCTTAAATACAATTACCTTGGGAACTTTTGATGGTTTATCCCCCTTCAGTTGTTAGAAGAATGTCCCTGTTTTCATCCAAAAACCCATATTAAATAGGAGTTTACAGTTGCTTCTAAGAGGACAGACCCCTTGGGTGTTACCTGGGAGGGTCAGGGGTCTGGCCTGACTGTTTACAGCCCACTCAATCAGACCTGTCGGGGATGCTACTGCTACGGTCACCCTCAAAATAACTCAACACACATCCATTAATGTCTAAATCTTGGCAACAAGTGAGTACACCCTTAAGTGGAAATGTCCAAATTGGGCCCAATTAGCCATTTTCTCTCCCTGGTGTCATGTGACTCGTTCGTGTTACAAGGTCTCAGGTGTGTATGGGGAGCAGGTGCGATAAATTTGGTGTTATCACTCTCGCACACTCTCATACTGGTCACTGGAAGTTCAACATGGCACCTCATGGCAAAGAACTCTCTGAGGATCTGATAAAAAGAATTGTTGCTCTACATAAAGATGGCCTAGGCTATAAGAAGATTGCCAAGACTCTGAAACTGAGCTGCAGCACGGTGAGCAAGACCATACAGCGGTTTCACAGGACAGGTTCCACTCAGAGCAGGCCTCACCATGGTCGACCAAAGAAGTTGAGTGCACGTGCTCGGCGTCATATCCAGAGGTTGCCTTTGGGAAATAGATTTATGAGTGCTGCCAGCATTGATGCAGAGGTTGAAGGGGGGGGCAGCCTGTCAGTGCTCAGACCATACGCCGCACACTGCATCAAATTGGTGTGCATAGCTGTCATCCCTAAAGGAAGCCTCTTCTAAAGAAAATGCAGAAGAAAACCCACAAACAGTTTGCTGAAGACAAGCAGACTAAGGACATGGATTACTGGAACCATGCCCTGTGGTCCGATGAGACCAAGATAAACTTATTTGGTTCAGATGGTGTCAAGCGTGTGTGTCGGCAACTAGGTGAGGAGTACTATGACAAGTGTGTCTTGCCTACAGTCAAGCATGATGGTGGGAGTGTCATGGTCTGGGCGTGCATGAGTGCTGCCGGCACTGGGGAGCTACAGTTCATTGAGGGAACCATGAATGCCCATATGTACTGTGACATACTGAAGCAGAGCAGGATCCCCTCCCTTTTGTAGGAGTATTCCAACATAACGACCCCAAACACACCTCCAAGGCTACCACTGCCTTGCTAAAGAAGCTGATGGTAAAGGTGATGGACTGGCCAAGCATGTCTAAACCCTATTGATCATCTGTGGGGCATCCTCAAATGGAAGGTGGGGGAGTGCAAGGTCTCTAACATCCACCAGCTTCATGTTGTCGTCATGGAGGAGTGGAAGAGGACTCCAGTGGCAACTTGTGAAGCTCTTGTGAACTCTATGCCCAAGTGGGTTAAGGTAGTGCTGGAAAATAATGGTGGTCACGCAAAATATTGACACTTTGGGCCCAGTTTGGACATTTCCACTTAGGGGTGTACTCACTTTTATTGCCAAGGTTTAGACATTAATGGCTGTGTGTTGAGTTATTTCGAGGGGGACAGCAAATTTACACTATTATACAGGCTATACACTCTCACTACTTTACATTGTAGCAGAGTCATTTCTTCAGTGTTGTCACATGAAAGATAAAATAAAAATATTTACAAAAAAAATCTCACTTATGTGAGATACTGTATATACATGTTCTCCCTATTTTATAATATTTGACTGTCCCCTGGATGACCTCCACCAGAGCAGAACTTCCAGTATGTTTTTGTAGAAGCCCTACATCCTGCTCTGGAGAGGTTATCTACTCTGCTAATTTAGCTTACACTTTAAAAGGTACAATAAAATACACAAAATTAAACAAACTGTACATGCAAGGGCCAACTCATGCCTTGGCATGAAAGAGGAGGTTTTTAAATTTTTATTTGACAGTGATAGGATAGAGTGGACAAAAGTTAAATAAACAAAGAAAAAAAAATTGTGTGGGACTTCAGATTATTTTGTTATATAATATATATATAATGACTGCTGACTAGGACCCTGACGTGAGCTGTGTGTGACTGAAGACAGACTTGATTAATACCAGACAAGATTGATTTATTTTGTAGAGGGCATGGCAAGACCTCACACTCCATCATTTATGTTTACTTTACTCGACTACGGTGTTTGTATTTACTGTAATGTCTAGCAAATTGGCAAGGGGAGGTAGGAAGGAGTAGCAATAGTGCAGGGGCATGCGAGTCAAGTGATAGTTCAAAAACTGACTGCAGCCATGGTTGCTGCAGCACGTGCAATAAATTATGGTGATTTCTCTCCCCCTGCGGAGAATGCAGTTTGTCAAGGTCCCACAAAAAGTTCTGCCAGTGCTATTAAAAAACAAAAACAAAAACAAGAACAAAAAAAGTAAGAGGACTAGTTGCATTCTAGTGTTGATGATGGCATAAAGGGAGAAGGTGTAGTAGCTCAGCCAGCTGCTGAATCTGGCAGTGAGACAAACAAGAACCAAAACACCTGTCCTCCAAAGTAGTAGCGAATCATAAAAGTAAAAAATAAATAGTTTGAGACCTCTAAAGGCTTAGAGGATTCTAAAGGATAACCTGATAATGACTGATGACTTAGATCTACAATATATCCCTCCAGCTTGCTCCTCTTTTTCAAATACAGATTAAGTTGAGTTTGAGAGCAATAATGACATGTCCAGAAAGTTAGCTGAAAGTCAAAGGCTCGATATTCTACTACTGAAAAGTATCATAGTTTCCATTTATAAACTGTTAGAGAGAACAGTTAGAAACTCTGACTCTGTACAAGCAAAGATACCCAAAAATATAGTCATCCTGTCAGCCATCATATTCATCATCACCGCTTCCAAGTCCAAACTCCACCCAGCCACACACTACTAGCAGTGGGTAACCAGCAGCATCCGGTTAACCTCCTCAGTCTTAGATAATGAGTGCCTCTGCTGCTGCTGGAAGTTCAGCACCTTTGACAAGTAGTAGTAGAACTGCATCACCATCTAGCCCCAGTAGTAGAAGCAGCACCTCAGGAACCCCACAATCCATGAAGTCCACAGTATGGAGATGCTTCACTCATGATCAAAAGCTAAGTATGTTGCAATCTGTTGTCTGTGCAAAAAACACATGAGCAGGGGGGAAATCAGCCTGACACCTTAGCACCTCCTTAATGAGTTCCCAACTGAAGCACAACCACAGGTCTGACTGGGAGACACACCATGAACACATCAGAGGTGCTATAACTAGCAGGGCTCTGGGGTACATAATAGAGTTCTGTTGATGTGTCAGAGAGTGTGCCAATATTTTCCACTCCTGCTGCAGAGTAATATGAGTCAGAGTTTCCTTTTGGACATGACAAGTCAGAGTGCCTTCACATACCACCACCACCTCCACAAGTGATAGTGTTAAAGCAAAAAAGTTACACAGTTCTTCTAGTATGTATTGCCATCCAACACTTAGTAAGTTCTTAGAAAGAAGTCAAAACTTGCACAACATAAAATAAGTACACCTATAAAATAGTAAACTTTCCAAAATGTTGGAGGTTGACATGCTGCCCTTTTCTTTTGTTGAAAACAAAGGCTTTAAGGAAGTGATGTTATGTGTTGCACCCTGCTGGAATATCCCAAGCCACAGTTATTTTTCAGTGATGATTGTGCCAGTTTTATTTAAGCAGGAAGTTAGTGTTTTGGACAAAGGCACACTGCATACTTATCAATTTTTTCCAAGGCATATGTTGCTGTAGGACTCTCAACTTTTACTTTCAGCTATTTGTTTCTCCATTTCAGCCCTCAGAAGAAGTAATATTGTGGTGGAAAATCTTGCAATTATAGAAATTATATGCAAAATATGGCAAAGTTCTGGTGAGAAATGTATTGGCAGTGGCGAAAAGAATCCTAAGATTAGGAACTGGACCTCCAAGGTAGTATTATCAGAGAAAACCGTGTTAAAAAAAAAAAAAAAAAAAAAAAAAAAAGGTAAAATATACGTAAATTGAGCTCTTTCCTATAGAAGACAAATAGACTTGTGTGCAAGAAACCAAAAAGAGAATGGATATTTCAACAGATATCTATAGCACACAACCTATAATAAACAATTAAACAAACAAAAATCCGCGCACCTATCCAGTCTCAATAATTACACAATCAATAGGGACAAGATAAGACTCTTAGTGGAGTATTATCTAAGAAGTTCTTAATCTTAATAATAAAAAAATAGGAAAGATAAACAGAAGGAATCAATTATCAAAATAAGGTCACCAAGTGTATACAATAAATATGAAGTAACTATTACGAAACGCGTTGGGCGTAGCTGATCAGAGAGTGGATCGAATACCCATTCAGACTGTCCACAACCGGAATCATCGATAGAAGTGATGACAGACGCTGTATCTCGCCGAGTGATCCAGAAGGAGCGGGTCTCCCTTTGTTTTACCGTGAGGTACTAAGGGAGGTGTGGGTTGGGATCCATGATAAAACTGTTGATGAAGATTTTTATGTATATTTTAGAATAAAGTTGTTTTTTGGACATCGGATGGTCTACAGTGCGTTTTAGAGACGTGAACGTCTTTGATTATAATAGTGTAAGTAGCCTTGGTGGGGCGGGTGCGTGGTTCCCTGTCTGTTAAATATTACACTATTATGTGGATGAACTTGTCTGTTTAAGGTACGGATTCCAATATAAGGAGTTGAGAAAGTGTTAAAGGAGTCCGATATGCCAGTTACTTCTACTACTTTGTAAGTAGGATACACGAGTGCGGGAGATCTTGATGAAGGAGATTACTGCCCTATGATCGGTTTTCTTTTTTATCCTCTACATATCCCGGAAATTGAACATTAATGAGAATCCCACTGTTTCTCCTTAGAAGAACTGCGCTCGAATAAAGTTTTAAAAGGACTGGAGTATTGGTGCAATTTCGCTTTATATACAAGTACTAACCTAGGTGCATGTGGGTTGAGATTTGTGAGCACAAATTAATATTTATTGTACACACTTGGTGACCTTATTTTGACCATTGATTCCCACTGTTTACCTTTCCTATTTTTTTATTATTAAGATTAAGAGCTTCTTAGATAATACTCCACTAAGAGTCTGTTATCTTGTCCCTATTGATTGTGTAATTATTGAGACTGGGTAGGTGCACAGATTTTTGTTTGCTTAAGTATTCTCAGAGATACTACCTGTGCCACGCACTACACCAGAGGGACAGCGGGAGATTAGGCAGCTCAATGCATGGCTGAAGTCTTGGTGTAAGAAGAAGGGCTTTGGGTTTTTAGAGCACTGGGCTGATTTTGCTTTGGGGTACAATCTCTATAGTAGGGATGGCTTGCACCTGAATGCAAGAGGGTCTCAAGTTCCTAGGGAGAGGATTACTAGACGGTTGGAGGAGATTTTAAACTAGGGAGGGCGGGGAGGAGTCAATAAATACTGGGCTAGATAGTATAGAAAGGGAAGGTGATGTAGTTAATAACCAGGTGGGTGGATCTGGGGGCGGGGTTAGTACAGATGATAGGGAGAAGCCTACAAACCACATCAAAATTAAATTTCAAATGGAAAATAGCAGTGGCATAAATTGTAGGCTTGCAAATGCCAGAAGTTTAACTGGTAAAATAGGGGAACTTGAGCTGGTAGCTGAATTTTAAACTATGACGTGATAGGCATAACAGAAACATGGTGGGGTGACACACATGATTGGTCAATCAATTTGGAGGGCTACATGTTATTTAGAAAAGATAGGTCAAACAAAAGAGGTGGTGGGGTCTGTCTGTATGTCAGACCAGCATTACTGCCTCATTTGCGGGACGATTTATGTGATGACGGAGGTGAACAGAGCCGGATCACAGGCAAGGTGCACAAGGCACCTGCCTAGGGCCCGGCCAAATGAGGGGGGCCTGGCAAGCCTCATTCTGGACCAGTGGCGTAACAACCCCCTCGCTACCCTAGCCCGCAGCAGTCGCTTACCTGATCTCCCACTCGGCGCGCTGCTCTAGTAATACGGTGTGCTGGGAGATTACATCATCTCCCAGCCTCTGCATTACTAGAGTGGTGCTCGGGAGCTTCAGTTCAAAAGATCTGTGCCGAAGGAGGCACAGATCTGTCAAGCCACGCCGCTAGACCACCAGCAACTGGAGGTAGGGCCAGGGGTATTGTGGAAGGGGCAATGTGGAGATGAAGGGACAATGTGAAGATGGGGGCATTGTGGAATGGGAAATGTGGAGATGAAGGTGCAATGTGGAGATGGGGGCATTGTGGATATGAAGGGGGCATTGTGGAGGTGAAGGGGGGGCATTGTGGAAGGGGCATTTTGGAAATGAAGGGGGGCATTGTGGAAGGGGTAATGTGGAGATGAAGGGGAGGCAATGTGGAGATGAAGGAGCAATGTGGTTGGGGCGGTCCATGGCAATTCTAGGGGGCAGAAAAAGAGTGGAGAACAGACTAGGGGGGCAGAAAGAGTGGAGAACAGACTAGGGGAAGGAAAATAGTGGAGAACAGACTAGGGGGAAGGAAAATAGTGGAGAACAGACTAGGGGGGCAGAAAAAATAGTAGAGAACATACTAGAGGAAGGAAAATAGTGAAGAACAGATCTGTGGTGTCACTATAGGCAATGGGCAAATCAAGAAATTATTGTGGGGAGGGGCAAACTGGCAGGGGGGCCCAATTTGGGATCCTGCCTAGAGCCCTATGGAGGCTTAATCTGGCTCTGGTAGTGAACATGTGGAATCCCTGTAGGTTGAAATAGTCACTGGGGGTAAAACTGCCCAGAAAATATTAGTGGGAATTTGTTATAAACCACCAAACATTGGTGACCTTGAAGAATCACAGCTATTAATGCAAATAGAAAAGGCTTCTCAAATAGGGAGGGCTATAGTTATGGGGGATTTTAATTATCCAGAAATAGACTGGAAAATTGGAACAGCTAAAAGCAGTCAGTTTCTGAACTTGTTGAATGACAATTTTTTGTCTCAACTAGTGCAGACCTCAACCAGAGGGAATGTGTGTCTTGATCTGCTAATAACTGACAATGAACAACTTATCTCTAACATCCAAGTAAGGGAGCACTTGGGGAACAGTGACCATAACATGGTATCGTTTGAGATTAAGTCAAAAAAATAATTTTGGTATGGGTTCCACCAAAACACTGAATTTTAAAAAGGCCGACTTTAGCAGATTTAATTCATCCCTTGGTCTCGTTGACTGGGATAGAATATTTTCAGGAAAAAACACAGAAGGTAAGTGGAATGCCTTCAAAATAACATTGCAAAAATATACATATAAATTAAAACCAATGTGGCTAACCAGTAAAGTAATTCATGAAATAAATAACAAGAAAGCTGCATTTAAACAAAGCTGAGGGATCAGCAGAGGCATTTGCAGAATACAAAAATGCCAACAAAACCTGTAAAAAGGCTATTAAATTACCTAGACTGGAGAATGAAAAAAAAATATTGCTAAGGAGAGCAAGAGCAACCTAAAACAATTCTTTAAATACATTAATGGCAAAAAATTAAAGTCTGATAATGTTGGGTCCTTGTTATCTGAAACAGGTGAGATGGTCAAAGGACAGAGAGAAGGCAGATGTTTTAAATAATTTCTTTTCTTCTGTTTTTAACACGGAAGACCCACTGGATAAGAATCTGCAAACTACTTTTACAGAACAGTCACAGCAAGCATGGGAATGGCTAACACAAGAAAAAGTGTTAAACAATTGAATGGTGTTAAAGTAGACAAAACCCCGGGGCCAGATGGTATACACCCATGGGTACTTAGAGCTAAGCCAGGCCCTGGCCAGACTGTTATATTTTATTTTCAGGGATTCTTTTATTTCAGGTATGGTGCCCTTTGATTGGCGTAAAGCAGATGTGGGGCCCATATTTAAAAAGGGATCAAAGTCACAGCCAGGAAACTACAGACCTGTAAGCATGACATCTGTGGTAGGGAAGCTGTTTGAAGGGTTGCTAAGGGAATATATTCAAGTATGAAGGGTTGCTAAGGGAATATATTCAAGTATTCAGCTTGAACAGGAATATCATTAGCAGGAGCCAACATGGCTTTATGAAAGACAGGTCTTGTCTAACTTGATCGCATTTTATGAAAAAGTAAGTAAAAATATAGATGAGGGAGCGGCGGTTGATGTGATCTATTTAGACTAGACTTTGCCAAGGCATTTGATACGGTTCCACACAAAAGGTTACTGTACAAATTGAATGAAATAGGCCTAGGGGAAAATGTTTGTGTGTGGATTGGAAATTGGCTGAATGATAGAATGCAAAGAGTGGTAGCAAATGGCATGTTCTCCAGTTGGATAAACGTGATAAGTGGAGTACCTCAGGGATCTGTCCTGGGTCCTCTTCTTTTTAATTTGTTTATTAAAGCGGAACTTTCACCGAAACACGTGTTCTTTAATTCACTTACATTGCCGATTCAAGCTTTGCTGGGTTTCGGTTTTTAAAAAAAACTCAATAGAAATTAAGTTTGAGGGTTAACTTTATCCCTCTTCTCCTCATTCTGATCAGCACCATTTTGCCGATGAGAATGAAGGAGATCCTCCTCCCCGCTGGTCCGTCAGTAAGTTGGAGAACACTCATTGGCTAGATATCGATCTCTACCAATGAGAGTTCTCCAGCTTACTGACGGACCAGCGGGGAGGAGGATCTGTTATGTATTCTCATCGGCACAAATTGTGCCGATCAGAACGAGAATATGTGAAGAGGGAAAAGGTAAACCCTCAAACTTATTTTCGATTTGCATTTTTTAAAAAAAACCAAAACACAGCACAGTTTGCATCAGTAATCTACGTGAATTAAAGAAAACATGTGTTTAGGTGAAAGTTCCCCTTTAATGACCTCCCAGAGGGCATAGGGAGCCACGTATCAGTGTTTGCCGATGACACAAAATTAAGTAAGGTAATAAAGTCTGAACTGGATGTGTCTTCATTACAAGAGGATTTGGACAAACTGAGTAACTGGGCAGGCAAATGAGATTCAAAATAAACAAGTGTAAAGTTATGCATTTTGGGTATAATAATAATGCAACATATAGTTTAAATGGTGTTTCTCTGGGGAAATCTACTAATGAAAAGGATTTGGGAGTAATGGTAGACAATAGACTTAGCAGTAGCATGCAGTGCCAGCTGGCAGCTGCAAAGGCCAATAAGATATTGGCATGTATTAAAAGGGGTATTGACTCAAGGGAGGAAGTTATTATTATGCCTCTTTACAGGTCCATGATAAGACCCCACCTAGAATATGCTATTCAATTCTGGGCGCCCTTTCTGAAAAAGGACATTATGGAACTAGAGAGAGTGCAGAGGAGGGCTAAAAAACTAGTAAGGGGAATGGAAAGTTTTAGTTATGAAGAAAAGCTAGAAAAGTTAAACTTGTACACACTAGAAAAATGGCGTCTTAGAGGGGATATGATAACATTATATAAATATGTTCAGGGCCCATACAAAGAGCTCTCCAAAGACCTGTTCATTAACAGAACAGTACAAAGGACAAGGGGCCACCCGCTTAGACTTGAGGAAAGGAGATTTAATCTACAACAGCGGAAGGGTTTCTTTACAGTAAGGACAATAAAGGTATGGAATTCACTGCCTGAGGAGGTGGAGCTATTGAATACATTAGATGCTTTTAAAAAAGGCCTGGATACTTATTTAAAAGAGCATAACATAGAGGGCTATGTACGTTAGTATTGGGATTTAATATTTAGGTAGGGCTTGTTGATCCAAGGAGAAATCTGATTGCCATTTGGAATCAAGAAGGGATTTTTTCTGCCCTTTCAGGGTAGAAATTGAAATTGCTGTATTGAGGGTATTTTTGTTTTTTTTTGCCTTCTTTTGGATCAACGATGGTAAAGAGGAATAGGAAAAGGGTTGAACTAGATGGATGCAAGTCTTTTTTCAACCTAAATTACTATGTTACTATTGGCGCGATGCAGGAAACATGCGCAATCGCTATTTCCTGTGTGAAAACCACCAGGGAATAGGTTTTCGCATGATTTTGTTGAATTGTGCATGAAAATTCAAGATTAACTAACAGCTGCGTAAATTTTTTTTTTGTGGGCGTGGCTAAGATTAATGAATCTGTGTGCATGGAATAGCGAATGCGCCTAATGCAAGAACTGCTATTGCGAATGAATTTGTCTGTACTGTTGTCGTAAAAAATGGAATTTTTCAGGCGCAATTCAAGAAGCATTCTGTATTTAGCTTCCTGAATTAAAACATGCACAAAATCTATCTGCGCACAAAAATGCCTTTATCTGATGCGACCGTTTCTTGCATCGCACCATATGTTACTATGTAAATTGTTTTCTTTTATTGGCAAAAACTTTCATGCAAAAAGTGAAAAATCATTGATTTGTTTTGTTTTTTTTCTGAGATTTCTGACTTTTGGACCTTCCCTAATTCTGATAACCCTCTATGATCTGTAAATATTTACCTTTTGTGATTAACTTTCTCATTCTGCCAGTAGCTACTGACTAATGTTGGAAATGTCATGGTTTTTGAAAACTTTATGTATCTCTGAAGTGGGATAGATGGAACAATCTATCCCCCCCCATAGTGCCACCTTTTAGGAATATTTTGTGTATACTAGCAAAGGGGTAATTGTCTACTTTCTAATATGGCATGCCTTGTTTCCCCTTTCTTTGTCTGGAATGTTTATGGCCATTTTAGTACAGGCAGGCAATGTCAAAAAAAAGAAAAGGGGAACATTTGTTCTCCTGGCACCCCTACGGCATGTCAACCCACAGCTGTGTGGTAATTTTTTTTTTCACACTTGCAATAAGGTAGAAAGGCATGTGATGCCTCATTTGATACAGTGTTATCATCTTCCCAAAACTGTGTGCTTTGTCCACCTTTCCTTCGTATCTGTTTGATACTGCCTTTTTAATGCCAGCAGGTCAACTTTGAAGAATGTATTAAAAAAAACCCGACAGATTTTGAGAAGGGAAATTGTGTGCTTCTGGCACCGCTATGTTATGTATCAGTGGAGTAACAATAGGGGTTGCAGCAATCACACCTGCGACCGAGCCCGTCACTCCAGGGACCTGGCCACCGCCTGCGACCCCCTCGCCCGCACCAGTCACTTAGCTGATCTCCCACTCGGCGCGCCGCTCTAGTAATACAGAGCGCTGGGAGATGACATAATCTCCCAGCCTCTGCATTACTAGAGCGGCGCGTGGGAGCTTCAGTTCAAAAGATCTGTGCCAAAGTCGGCACAGATCTGTCAAACCACGCCGCTAGACCACCAGGGACTGGAGGTAGGGGCATTGAGGCGATGAAGGGGGCATTGTGGAAGGGGCAATGTGGAGATGAGGGGGGCATTGTGGAAGGGGCAATGTGGATGAGGGGGCCAATGTGGTCGAGGGGGGCCATGGCAATTCTTGCACCAGGGCCCGGTGGCTTCTAGTTGCGCCTCTGGTTATGTTGGCTTTTGCCAATATGCTTGATTTCTTTTGGAACAGGAGCTGCTATTTAGCACAATATTAAATTCCATAGATTTCAATACCCTTTAACCCTTTTAGTGCCAGGGGTACAAAGGCAAGTGTTCCCCCATTTGATGGAGTGGGATGTCTTCTTTCCAAGATTGTAGGCCTTTTCTTCTAAATAAATACGGTATGTTTATATATAAATATAATTTTATATATATATAAAATATAATTTTATAAAAAGTCCATGTAGTTTATTGGTCCTGGCACATCAAATGGTATATCGGCTCATACTAGTGAGGTAACATTTTACTTAAGAGGTCTCTAGCTACGTAACTTAATAAGGTGTGTGTGTGTGTGTGTTTCTTTTCTATTACTCCATCTTTTAGATACTTCATGGCAATCCATCCTCATCCTTTCAGTAGAAATGAAAATGACCAGTCCCAAAACTTTTTTTTGTGCCATGGGGTGGTAGACCTATGTGGCACACAAGAACAAAGGATTTATTCTTTTTTTTTTTTTTTAATAATTATTCAGCCCTATTCAGACCAGTGACCGTCACGTTCTCTCATCCTGACCGCCTCACAGCCTTGTTCCACTGCCCATCGGTAGATACAGACTACCAGTGTCCATTAAATTCAGGCTAGTGTATGTGAGGGACATAAACTGCTTCTTAGCCTTATTCCAGTGCGCACTGGTAGTGCATAGGGGGGTTGGTGACTGTCTGACCACCCCCAGCCTTGTTCCTCTGTTCACTGATTGTCGGACATACCCACATACACGGCTACATTGCCTGCCCTGCCCATCCTGGTTTTACTGGCAGTCACAGGTCAGCACATGCAATGGCTGACCCCCTAGCTTCTTTCAACTGGTATCCACAGATTTACACATACATTGTTTGCTTTCCCATCCTTGTTTCACTGGCAGCCACACTCCTGGTATCCAATATGGCAAGTCAATTCATACCAGTGGGATACCATTTTTCTTGGGTTGGCAGTAGGTCTGAATACATTAGGTAGTCCCATGGTGTTGAGCCATTTTAGTGTCTTTGAAGAGATTGATGTGTAAAGCAGTATGTGTTTTTTTTTTTTTTCCTATAGCTCCATATTCTGGAAATTGTTTAGCACACCATCTTAGATATATAAAGACAAGTGACCCGTCATTTTATGTGGCTAGCTGTCTACTTTCAAAAATGTTATGCTTTATATACATGTTCATCATTTCTCTTGTTGTAATAACCATTGTATTACAGGCAAGTCATATTTCAAAAATGTATTAAAAATGATAAATTTGTAGTTTTTTTGCTTCTGGCACCCCTACAGTATATCAACTCTTACTGACAGTGTGTACTTTTTCTTGGAGGAGTAAGTAGCAAAGGATTACTGCCATTTATTCAATGTTCTTCAAAGCTATCTGTATATTTGAAGAGGTAGAATTGTGAAATAGCTTGTTTTTAACCTGCAGTGCCACCTTCTGGAAACAGTACACACCATCCTAAGGCAAGTGACCCCTCATTTGATGCAGGGGGATGTCTACTTCACAAAATGGTACACCATGGCTAAATTATTGCATTTCTGAAATGGTTATGACCATTTTAGTGAACGCAGGTTATTTCAAAAACAAAAGTGGCACGTAGGTTAGGTTTCTTGGTAACCCTGTGTGTGTTAACCTACACAAATGAAGTACAATTTATCTCAGGCTGGTAGCAGGTGCTTAATACAGTAGGGAATTCTGTTGTGTTCAAGATTTTAGTATCTTTGAAGTGGTAGAAATTTAGAAAAAACAGGTATTTTTTCCTATGTCTATTTATGGAAATGTTTGTGCACTTCAGCGTAGGGTTATAACAAACCCCTCATTTGACGCTGATGAATGTGTACTTTCCCAAATTACATAACTATGTATATTTCCATGCTATCTCTAATGGTTATGACCATTTTAGTACAGGAAGCCATTTTCAAAAAAAGAAAACAGGTGTAGTTTTGGCAGCCCCTATAGTATGTGAAATCATTCCAATGAGGTGCCATTTTTCTCATAAGAGCAGTTTCTAATGAATAGAGATGGAAATTCCAGCTTTCAAAGGTTTCAGTACGTTTGAAGGGGTAGAAATGTAGAAAAATTCATTTTTTTTCCTTTAGTGCCACCTCCTGGAAACATTTGTGCACACCAGGCAAGGGGCCTTTCTAGAAGTGACCTTAATTGGTGTAGTGGATGCCTACTTTCATCCACTACTTTCAGGAAATATGTATTCAGCTGTTTTCGGGTTGTTTTACCATGTAACTGCTGGAATGTGCATTTTAGTTTATAAAGTTGAAAATACCACTTTGCGCTTCTGGTAATTAAGGTTCTGCACAGGCCATGCATGTAGGTAAAACTATACATATTTTGTATTTTTACTTGGTAGATTCAGGACTTTTAACCCCTTAAGGACTATGTGACATAGTATGACCGTCACGGTCCTTAAATACTTAAGGACCGATGATGGTCATAGTACGTCACATACTTTTTACTTACTGCACTCCACCAGGAGCACTGTAAGTAAAAATGGGGCCTAAAATTGACAGCTCCAAGACTGGAGCAATCTTTTAGGCTCCAAAGCGGCATGTCGATGCACGCAACAGGTCACGTGTAACAGTGCGTCAGCAAGGATCAACGCGGTCCTTATGGGACAAACGTCCCAGGACCGCTGGTCCTTAAGGGGTTAAAATAATAGAAACATTCACAAACAACAAATGTTTTTGATGTGTGGCACCATGCAAAAGTTCTGAAAAAAAATTCTATATGGTGTGCTATTTGTAACTAGAATGTTATCTACAGGAATCCTACCTAAGCACATAGCAAAAATGCTGTGGACGCATAGGGGAGCAGAGCGGATGTGCTCAGACTTCTGGCAAGGTTGTTGAACTGCAGGCAATGTATAAGGGAGGGCAAGCAGTTCAGCAACCCTGCATGTTAATGATTAAAGGGTTAGTAATGTAAAAAAAAGGTTTTTTGCATTTAGAACAGCTTAAAAAGTTGAGCTAAATGCAAAAAAAAAAAAAAAGTATCTCTCAAACCGCTGTGATTGGTTTGAGAGAGACAGGCATTTAAAGTTCGATGTCTCTTGCTGACATCTGTAAAGCTGTCAGCAGGAGATCTGTGTCTGTCGACACAGAGACTCTGCAGCAGAGCCGCAATCGCATTATTGACAAGTAATCCCTTCATTGGAATGGTCTAACCATAGCGGTTTGAGAGAGACGTTTTTTTGCATTCAGCTCAACTTTTTAAGCTCTTCTAAATGCGCAAAACTTTTTTTTTTTTTTTTTTTTTTTTTTTTTTTATATAAACATTACGAACCCTTTAAATGTGATCCCCATCCCCCTGTATAATTAATTCTTGGTGCATATGGTGGTGTCTCTCCATCACCTCACCTCACCAGTAGAGCACTTCCCTTAGGACAGATTGAAAATATTATCTCATGAACAAACGCACAAGGGCGGTGTTCACCAAGACTATTAGGTTTCAATGGTGATAGTAAGGTAAGTGGGAAATTATTATTATTATTAGGAAGTACTCTGCTTTAACCCCTTAAGTACTGGTGCACGCATGCTCGTCCGGCATTTGAGGGGCACTGGGCGCTTTTTTTTTTTTTTTACCCCCCGTTTCAGGGCTTCCGGAGCAGTGTGCAGCCGCGCCGAGAGCCCTGAACTCCATGACGTGCCAGGACCGGCACGTCGGTGGTTATTAAGGGGTTAATTGCCATATGAAATCTCAGGGTTTGTTTGTGGTTTTTTTTTTTTTTCCTCAGAATGGCAATCTCTTAAACAGAGCATCTGCTGACATAATACACAGGCAGTTTGCTTCGTTTACTCCTCCTGCATTCAGAGGGTTAAGGAGGTTTTCATATATGCAAATTAAATTCAAGGTGACAGACCCACGTTAATCCTAGGTCTATCTGGCATTGTTTATAATTCTAATCCTCCCTTAAAAATATGTGCAGTTTTATTTGCATTGTATTGACAGTTCATGCATTATTCTTTAAAATGAAAATAAAGTATATACAAATCAGATGAGCATACCTAAATGATACTGTAACATACTGACAGACAAAAGTGTTATAATACTAATAAAAGATAAACAAGCTGTGCATTCTGAAACAGGAACCTACAGCTGTATTGAAACTTCCATTTTGAGGGCGGACTACTTAGCTGAAAAAACTATTAAATAAATAAATAAGCCAGCTTGTTAGGCCTGCACGGTAAAATGGTGGAGGATAGGGAAGTGGTAAGAGTGGGGTGAGAAATTACAGCAAGTGTGGCTGTGTGTGCGGCTGTGTGTGTGTGTGTGTGTATTAACCCTCTGAGTGCTAGAGGGGTGTGCAAGTATACCCCTCTGGACCTCAAAGGTTTAAGGATGAAAAGTTGTAGAATTCCAAACATGTTAGGCACGTTTAAAGGTTCTTTTTAAAATGTTATCTATAATACATATTCTATTGCTTTTCTTTCCTTTTGCGGGTAGTTTTATGGAAACCAACACCAGATTGCAGTGTAGCTATTGTTTTGATAAACAACTAAGCTCTCCATATTTCCATAGACATCAATATGAACAGGTTTGTCTGATGGTGTCAATGTGTTACGTACCCCTCTGGCACTTAAAGGGTTAAATAAAATTATATAAAAAAAAAACCTAGATGTGTATTTTCAATCATAATATTAAAGTAGCAGCAAATTATAATTATCAAACACACATGTTGTAATGCTTTCCCTGTACAATAAAACAAGGGCACTCCCACTAACAGAATATGCTTTGCTTTGTTCAAAAGCTATTAAAGTGCATTTGTTTTGTGGCAACTTTCTTTTACACTCTCCAGATGGCATTTTTTCATATTTGTTAACCCCTTAAGGACCCACAACATGCCAGGACCATCACGGCAGTTCTGCACCAGTGATTGTCCTGGCATGTCATGGAATTCATGGGTCCCCGCGTGGCTACACGCCATTTGGAGACCCTTGAATCCAATGAACCAAAAAAAAAATAAATCCTTAATTCCTGGCCACATGGCCAGTCGTTAAGAGGTTAACCCTTTGAGTGCTAGAGGGCTATCCAACATGGATACCCCTCTGGCAATCGAAGAGTTAATGTATTTGTTCTCAACCCCTATCCACAGAGACCCGTAACAGGCCTGACTGAGCATCTTGAGAGTTAAAGGTTCAGTCAGCCAACTCCCTTGTGCATAAGCAGGGAAATCCTAAAGGACGTGGGCCCAAATAAAGCCAAACCAGAGTCATTCTGGACTAAACTAACTGCACCACAGGCGGCAAACATGCCTGAGACCTCGCATGGTTTGACCCAATTCTCAGAGTGAGAGAGCCCAGTTATTCCTACTATGATTTACACCGATGTATTGTTGTTTAATGTACAAATTAGTGAGATTTCTACCAGAAAAGCAGAATGGGAGAGCCTTTATGTACAGAAGTAAACTGCGTGATTCAGGGACAAAACGTCTGCGCTACGAGGAAAAAAGAAACATTCCCGTTGATCTAAATGGGGGCTTTTAAGCCCTTTAATGCTAAGGAGGCCTCGATTGCTTATCAATATATTATACACCTCTTTAGCATTTAAGAGGTTTAAAGCACTCAAAGGGTTATCCAGCTGGAATTTTGGAAATGTTTTTCTCCTGTATGTTGCAGGTGGTTTGCCCCAGAATTGCTGCAGTGTACTTTTATACAGAAGGCCCATGGCCTGTTGGTGGTCTTTGAGGATAAGGCTGAGAATCGGTGACTCAAAAGACCGAGGCTCAAGGTCACACATAGACTGTATTGTAAAAAATACCTTCTGGACAATGGTTAGTGCTGGTGCTTCCAATTTGGTTGGAATAAGAAGTTTGTGTTGCTGCAATATGTTTTTTGAATACCCTTTTTATGCAGCAGTGAAAGCTCTATGACTTATTTTTTTATAATAAAACTTTACTGCTTTAATTCTTAAATAATATATTAGTCAAATTTTAATTTTTCTTTTCTCAAAGGGAACTTCTAGACTGTGAAATAGCTCAGGAAATCCAAGATAAGTTGGTGATAGAAGCAGAACGCAGACGCAGACAGGAGGAGAAAGACGAGGTATGATACAGTGGAATTCACATCCTTTCCCTTGTCTAGCATGGTGTTCATGCAAATACAGTGCTTCACACACTGTTTGTAGAGGTAGAACTCTTTAAAGGGATAGTAATACTTCATTTTAACTTTATTTTATTTTGTAGGCATTAAAAAAACATGAAGAATGATATAAGTCTTATCCCTCAAACCTTTATGGTTTATGAGATATTCACAAGCAAAGTTTCCCCTCCCTGCCCCTTTTACCTACTGTAAACAATCTCTTCTCAGATGTGGAATGCAGTCCATAGACTGGACAGATAACAGAAGGGGACACTTATTCCTATGAAAACAATGAAATCCCTGCCCCCCTTGACAAGCTTTTCAGGTTTTTCCCTTATCTTAATTGAAGATTGTCCCTCTCTGCAGTCTACTTGGGCACCTCCCTTCTGCTCAGGCTGAATAGTGTGACATCAGTAAAAGGGGCGGGAGGGGGATACTTTGTCATTGAATTACTCTTGAACTATAACTCTGACAGAATTGAAATAACACTCTCCAAAGTCCAAATTCTATGATGATTAATTAGAGCTGTTTTTATTATGAAACATTACTATCACTTTAAATGAATCCACATGTAATCTTCACTAACAAACCCCTGGATGCCATAAAGGTTGCCAATGCATCCTGTCTAGTAAACAAAGGGTTAACATTCTATTGTTTTCAGTGTATTAGAATGCTAATGGGTACAAACCTACATACATTACTATGGCTTGAAAATCCTAGTGCAGGGTGTCAGTCTTTTCAGTTGTGGTGAATTATAGCCTGTCCGAGTAACATAGCAAATTAGGTTGAAAAAAGACACACGTCCATCAGGTTCAACTTTTGCCTCATAAACCAGAGAAATGAGAATTCTATAAGCCTTCCTTATTAGTATTAGTCTATTTGCCTGAATTTCCAGTTTTACCTACTAACGTACAGTATAACCTGTATGCTCCCTCTTGAAAGAAATGCATCTGATCTTCTCTTAAATGTATTCATTGTATCTGCCATTACTACATCCTTGGGCAAAGCATTCCACAATTTAACAGGACTTACTGTAAAAAATCCTTCCTCTGCTGAAGTCGATAACTAATCTTTAGGGGTGGCCCTTAGTTATTTAATCAGCATTTGCAATGAAAAACTCACCACAACTCACTTTTTTTCTCCCAAACTTCAATTGTTAGTGAAAGAGATGTGATAGCAAAGGACAACATAGGTCGTAACTTAAAATAACAGTGATATGAAAAAAAAAAAAAAGTGGTGGGGGTGGGGGACAGTGGTTGCTGAAAAACACAAGAGAACCCCAGGCTGGAAAGAGTGGGAATATTTCCTCTGTGTCCAATCCACAGCATACTGTGGGTTTTGGCTCCACCCTTCAGCTGGTAGGACCAATACAAAAGTCTTTAAATACTGCTGACTTCCTGCCCCATGTAATTATTTGGTCCTACCAAGCTGGAGGACTGAGAGACACAGTCTCTCTCCTATATTCCAAAAAAGTTTGTTTTATTCGATGTGGCTGGCCTTACCGCGGTCACATGGGGTGATTCCCCTTTGGCTGCCTCCCGGATCACTGCTAGTCTGCCACCTTCTTCCCTGTTGGTTTGGCCAGCGCTTGAAGCCCGGTCCTCAGCATTGCTCCTGCTCCCTGGCGTTCAACGCTTCACCTGGGCGCACACTCTGCCTCTATACCTGATATGGATGCGAAACTGGAAGTGATCATGCGTTCCAGGGTGCACCACAGCCGGCATCCAGGAAATGAAGCAACAATGGCAGAGGCACTAAAACAGAGCAGGGAAGCAGGATGACCTCCTTAATTGTGAGTAAATCTTATCATTACTTAATTATATGCTTATTCTGCATTTGAGCTTTTGTATTTAACATACTTATTGCTAAGTTATGTCTGCTGAACAAAAGAGAGAGAAATCCAAGCCTTCTGTATCCGGGAAGGAGGATAAACCTGCTCCAAAGTTGAAAGCATGTCTGAGATGTGACCAGAAATTACCTGCTGAGGATTCCTCTAAGCCAGGGCTCAAAATTTCCACTAGCCAATGGCGAGTGAAAATTTAGCCCTGGCGAGTAGAAATTCAGCCCTGGTGGGTATGTTTTTGCTTGCAGTGGCGAGTAACTTTTCAGGTCTGGCTAGTAGCAAAGTACTTAAAATTATAAGCCCTGCTCTAAGCTATGTACATATTGCCTAAAAATAGCTGCCACGAGCGAGATGCCAGCCCAGTTCCAGGATTTCATGACATGGATGAGAAACTCTATGCAGAAGACCTTCTCATCCATGTAGGAAGCAGCCAGGAAACGTCCAAGGCACTCAGACCTGGACGAGGGACCCTCCAGAGTACAGGAGGAAGAGGAAGAAATTTTTATGGAACTGGCGTCTGGGGATTCATCCGCAGAAGGTGTAGTAATTCATACTGGCAGTTTCCCATTGGATAAGATGGACAACCTTGTAAAATCCATGCGTAAGTCCTTGGGACTATGTGAGGTCCAAAAAGATCTTAACATCATTGATTCAGCATTTGTGGGTTACAAGAAAGCCTCCACTCAAATTCTTGTTCATTCTTCCATCCAGGATATCATATCAGGGGAATGGAAGCAATGTGACAAATGCAATTTCCTCTCTCGTTGCTTTAATAGGATGTACCCCTTTGCTGAAGAAGACACCATGGCCTGGCATACCCCTCCTAAGGTTGATGCGGCTATAACACAGATGTCCAGACGCACAACTATATTGTTAGAAGACGTATCTACTATGAGCGACCCCATGGATAAGAGCTGATGGGGCCCTAAAACAATTCTTCACCTTAAGCCAAAATCTAAAAACAGCAACAGTGATGGCCTCAGTGTTGCACATTATGTGCATCTGGCTTTCGGAGCTAGAAGAAAAAATTGAATCTTCAGTTTCAAGGAACAGAATATTGAAAGATTAAGCATCTTTAAAGACACACTAAATTGCTCATGTGAAGCCTCCCTAGACAATATCAGACTATTAGCAAAGGCATCGGCCTTGTCAATTACATGTGCTCAATTACGATGTGCTCTGTGGATCAAATCTTGGAAGGTCGATCCATCATCAAAAAGCAGGCTTGTCTCCCTGCCCTTTACTGGCTCAAAACTTTTTGGTAACCAGCTGGAAGAAATAATCAAGCGATCATTGGGAGGAAAAGCCCCAAAGCCCCTTTCTTCCTCAATGAAAGAAGCCCATAAGTCCTACGGCTAGACAAGGACAATATCACCGGCAATCCTTTCAGGAGCCCAGACGATATAAACCAGCAGAAGCTTCAATTCAAAAAGACGAAGTATAACTCAGGGCCAGAAAGCTGGGGATCGGAAGGATTTTCAGCGGGAAAAAAAAAAAACAGTTCCAGCAATGAAGTCAGTGCAGCCCTTTCACCCCCTTCAGTAGGGGGCAGGCTGGGGGAGTTCCAGCATGCCTGGGATAATCTACAACAAGATACTTGGGTGAATGAATGAATGTTTGTTTATATAGCGCCACAAGTGTACGCAGAGCTTTACAATTTCAGGGTTTAAACAATACAGGGTTACAGGTGCTTTGTAGAGTGAAAAATTGGGTGTGTGGTCCCTGCCCAAAAGCTTACAATCTAATGTGGTAATGGGAGACATACAGAGTACATTAGGGTCAAGTGCTGAATACAGTGCTAGTTCTGATGATGATAGAGGACATCAGTAATGTAAATAGTTTATAAGAGCATTCATTGTTACAACATCATTGCCTTCTAGCATGTTGAACTTTTATCTATGAGGTGCACATTCAAGTGAGATTTGTAGGTTATCAGAGATGTGCCAGTGGCGCAGGGTGGATGGTAGAGCATTCCATAGATAAGGAGCAATGAGAGAAAAAGGTTTGATACGTGATAGAGCTTTAGAGACAAAAGGAGCTGAGAGAAGACAGTCATTGGCTGAACGTAAGTGGCGGGATGGGGTATAATGGGAGATCAGAGTGGAAATGTAAGAAGGAGTAAAGGAGAGAAGTCTTGAAAGAGAGAAGTAAGATTTTGTAAGATATCCGGAGTTTGATAGGTAGCCATTGGAGAGTCTTGAGGAGGAGTGGGGCAGGGACAAACCTAGGTGACAGGAGAATAATTTGTTCTGCATCAGTCTGTATAGATTGAAGTGGTTGGAGATGGGAAACAGGAATGCCAGACAGAAGAATGTTGCAATAGTCCATGCGGGAGAGGAAGATTGCGTGTATAAGAATTTTAGCTGTGGAGGAACAGAGGATGGGACGGATTTTAGCAATGTTACGGAAAAGAAAGCGACAGGAGTTAGTAATGGCATTAATATGAGAGGAAAATGAGAGAGAGTTGTCAATTATCATCCCTAGACACCGCGCTTCTGATACTGGATTTTTGGTAGTGCCATTTACAGTCACCTGGAAGGGCGCTACAGGGCTAGGCCTAGGTGGGATGAGGAGTAGCTCCGTTTTAGACATATTGAGTTTGAGGTGCCTATGAGCCATCCAGTCTGAGATAACCGAGAGGCAATCTGTGACTTTAGCCTGGATATATTTGTTTGTAATGGAGCGAGCATTCCACAGAGCACAGGAAAAGGGAAGAAACTGAGGTTGAAGGCAGGGAATGGTGATTAAATTTAATTGTTCCTATGCTGACTGGAGATAGTGTTTGTGAATGGAGGTGGGGCCAGGGTTTGGAGAGATATCTCCAGCTGCCATTAACAGAAGAGATGAGAGTGATTTGTGTGTATTTGGTTTTTTGTTTGTGTGGGGTGGAGGAGTGCAGGAGTGGAGAGGAGTAAAGAGTTGGTGTGTAGAGTTAAGTGTGGATGATAGAAGTGAAGGAGAGATATAAACATAGGGTGGAGATGGTGGAGGGTAGATGTTGAAACGGTCTGAGTGCACCTTCTCATGATGGAAGAGTTTGTCTTGTAAACAGAGTCCAGAAGCTGGTGTTTGTGCAGAGAATCTTGAAGTCTAGTAGAATTGCAGAACTTCCATTTAGGTGTTTGCTTCAAGTCCTTTGTAGCCTTGCTTTGGGAGGTGTTCTTTTTCCAGTGGAATCTGTTCTGTCTTTTGCTCCACTCCTTCTCAAGTCCTGCTGAAGTCTTCTTTCACTTAAGATGGGTCACTTGAAATGGGGAGCCCCTTACTGTGTCACCCTGTAGGGTTGTCACCCTATACTGTTGGTATTATATAGCAGTCTTATACACATGAGTAAGGAGTTGGTGTGTAGAGGTGAGTGTGGATGATAGAAGTGAAGGAGAGATAGAAACATAGGGTGGAGGAGATGGTGGAGGGAAGAAGGAACCAGATATTTTAGTGAGAACTGCAGCCATAGAGAGAAGGAATATTAGGTATTTATATACTGTTTGCAGAGGGCATAATGTTGAAACAGTCCGAATGGGCCGAGTGCACCTTCTCATGATGGAAGAGTTTGTTTTGCAAACAGTCCAGAAGCTGGTGTTGTACAGAGAATCTTGAAGTTTAGTAGATTTGCGGAACTTCCATTTAGGTGTTTGCTTCAAGTCCTTTGTAGCCTTGGTTTGGGAAGTGTTCTTTTTCCAGTGGAATCTGTTCTGTCTCTTGCTCCACTCCTGCAGAAGTCCTGCTTAAGTCTTCCTTCACTTTAGATGGGGAGCCCCTTACTGTTTCACCCTGTGCTGGAAATCATTCAAAAGGGATACGCAAGTCCTCAAGAAAAAATCTCAACTTCTCAAGATGAGACGTTCCGTCCAACAAGGTGATAGAGGAGGTCCCGTCACACCAACAGTTCACAGGCATCTACTCCTCTCTTTCCTGTTTTGAAACCTTCAGGAGAATTGCACCTAATATTGGACCTCAAAAAACTGAACAACTTACTTGCACACAGGCACTTCAAAATGGAGACTGTCTCATCAACTCTGAAGTTGATTCAACTACATGCATACCTTACAAGGCTAGATCTACAGGATCCCTCTCAGACAACATCATCGCAAGTACCTAAGATTTCATATCCTGGGAACCCATTATCAATACAGGGTGCATTTGGCTTGGCATCGGCACCTTGAGTTTTCACCAAGGTATTAGCAGTAGCCATGGCAGGACTGAGGACACATCATAAAGTTCGAGCAATTCCCTACTTGGGCGACATCCTCATTGTGGATTCTTCCAAGGAAGGTTCTGCAAGAAGCACTCTACTGTGCAAAACTTTCCTGACCAACCTGGGTTGGGTAATAAATCAAGACAAGCTCTCTAATTCCCTCCCAGTCTCTCACCTTCCTGGTGAGAACAGTGTCTCTAAAACACTTGCAGAGACTATTGGGTCATCTCTCATCCTCATTCCAGATCTTACCCTGGGCAAAAGTCCATGCCAGATTGACCCAGGAAAACTTCCTGACGTTCTACAGAAAAAATCCTCACAATCATTAAGGATTCCAATCTTAAAGACTACACACCTGAGGAAAGGAAGACCTCTGATGGAACCAGAGTGGGTCACCATTCATATAGATGCCAGTAATTCAGGCTGGGGAGGAATTTGGGAGCACCCCGTGGTCCAAGGCACCTGGTCCAGTCAGGTGTCCAGTCTCCAAATCAACATCAAGGAGCTTCTAGCAGTCTGGAAGACGTTAACCCACTTCAGTATTCCACCGCAACATAAGGCGGTATTGATATGGTCGGACAATGTGCCTGCTGTCCAATACCTCCTCAATCAAGGAGGAACAAAGAGCAGAAAGTAAAACATACTAGCTTTGAAAATTCTGAGATGGGCAGAAACAAACCTCCAAAATCTATCAGCATCCTTTCTGTCAGGATGCCAAAATTGTCAAGCGGACTTCCTAAGTTGCCACACATTGGATCCCGGGAGAATGGAGTCTAAAGACCAAACTATTCAATGTTGTAGTAAAGTCACTGGGATATCCATCAGTAGATCTGATGACAACAGCAAAAAAAAACCCAGAAAATGCCGCTCCTACATATCCCGCTGGCAGGAACCTGAGGCACTGGCGCCAAGATGCTCTGAGGATACCATGGCTCTTTCCTCTGGCTTATGTCTTCCCCCTCTGCCCCTCATACCAGAGGTGTTACGCAAAATCCAAAAAGAAAAAGCAGAACTGATTCTCCTTGCCCCAGAGTGGCCAAGAAAAGCATGTTACACAGACCTCCTTCAACTTTCAGTACAGCCACCACTGCTTCTGCCAGTCACAAGGGACCTTCTCACTCAAGGTCCCATTGCTCATCCGTACCCAGGCTTCTTCAAGCTCATGGCTTGGAGGCTGAGCGGGACTCCTTAAGACAACAAGGGACATCTGATGAAGTCATAGACACCATAGGGTAGAAAAGCTTCCACATCCAAAATCTACTACCGTGTGTGTACTACTTTTTACTCCTGGTGCATTTCTAATAACCTCAACCACACCTCTCTTACTCCATCATGTATTTTGGACCTTTACAAGCAGGATTCAGGAAAGGACTAAAGCCTGCATCCTTGAGAGTCCAGCCATTTCAGCTGTCTTGGCCAACCCCCTGGCTGATTATCTTTTAAACACTATCTTTCTTCCATTTCAAAGATAAATCCAACAATTAGGGATATTATTTCTCCCTGGTACTTGAACCTGGTTCTGCAACTATTTGCATCCCATCCCTTTTTTGAGCCCTTAGAGTCTCTCTGTTAAGCACCTCATGCTCAAGGTGGTATTCCTCACAGCTATCACATCAGCAAAAAGGGTCAGAGAGTTGCAAGCCCTGGTTGCAGTTCCACCCTTTTTGGTATTTCATCAAGATAAAGTTGTGTTGAGGTCAAAATTGTCATTTCATTCCAAGGTTGTCTCAGTTTCATCTAAACCAAGAAATTGTGTTGCCCTCCTTCTGCCCTAACCCTTCACATGACCTGGAAAAAAGACTCCACAATCTGTATCTTACCCGCTGTTTAAGAGTATCTGGACAGGAATCAACTATTCCGCAAAACGGATAACTTGTTTGTACATTTTTGTGGTAAGTTTAAAGGCACAGCTGCCTCAAAACCTTCCATTTCCCGATGGATTCATAACTATATTACTCTTGCATATGAGTCAGCAGACATCACACCTCCGGAAGGTATTAAAGCCCATTCCACTAGAGCTATGGCTACCTCCTTGGTGCATAAATCTGCAGCAACCTCTGCTGAAATTTGCCGTGCTGAAACCTGGACACCGGTTTCTACCTTTGTCAAACATTACAGGCTGGATCTCCAAGCATCTGAGGATGCTAAGTTCGGATGGAAGGTTCTGGAAGCAGCAATCCTGTTATGAGTCCGAATGAGCCATCCGCTGTCATCTGGGTACTGCTTTGGTAAGTCCCACTGTATGCTGTGGATTGGACACAGAGGAAAAGGTGAAATTTACTCACCCATATTTGGTTTTCTTCTGTGTACTTCCACGGCAACCCTCCCTGATTGGTTCTTGGTATTGTATCGTTTCATGTAAATTACCAGTTTTATATGATATGCATTTCTATTGCTGGCTATCATTAACCTCTTATGTCTAGTAGCTTGGACAACTGTATAACTACATGGGGGAGGAAGTCAGCCGTATTTAAAGAATTTTGTATTGGTCCTACCAGCTGAAGGGCGGAGCCAAAACCCACTGTATGCCATGGAAGGACACAGAGGAAAACCAAATATCTGTGAGTAAATTTCACCTTTTTTAATTGGATTTTTCCAGCAGAAAGACCAAGCTGGGGTATCAGATTCTATCATTCTTTATTCATCTTCCTAAGATCTTGGCTTCAGCCTACCCATGTGGGTGCTGTATTTATTATACACAAATTAGAGCAATTCTGTGGCAAACCAACCACACCATTGTCCAAATTCTCATTAAATGGGGATTTTAACCCATTGAATTCTAGAGGTCTCTTTGAACATGCATTCAAGAAGTCAAAAGCACCACTTAATTTGGTTCCCTTCAGCTAACCAGAGGGTTAAATGTTTAAGTGCAAAGTTGCTCCTTTTATAAAAAGAAATAGAACAGAGTGACAGTAATCTTATATGTATGATATGGGCACTATACCAGTGTGAGCAACCTGAGGCACTTAAGCTTTTGAGGACTACAAATTCCATCATCCCACGCCAGTCATTTGCTGGAGGGGTGGTGAAGGGAATTGTAGTACTCAACAGCTGGAGTGCCTCGGGTTGCTCATTCCAAACTAGACTAACTGATTCTTCTTTTTAGAGCATGACGCTTGACATCTGCAATACAGATGCCAACATCTGTGTCCTTTGAGACATGTTACTTGGCACATCTTTAGTATGAAAAATAAAACCCCACTGGCAAAGAAAGGATGGGTGCTGTGATAGCTGCCTGTGTTGTCTGAAATCATAAATCTCACTAGATAAATGAATGCCGCTGGGCAGAAACTTGCTGCCATTCTCGCACTTTCGAGAAGGTCCCAATTCGATTTTTCTAACTGGCACCTATTAAAGTGAAGCATTGTCCTATCTGGTATCCTGCTGTTCTAGTATATTACACTGAGTTTTTGACTTCCTCATATTTCACTGTAATACATCTTTGAAGTAATGAGTCCAATGACACAATCCATGCTTGGAGTGTGCCCAGGAGCAACAGACCTCTTCTCTGACATAAACTGAATGTATGTACTTGGCAATATAAAGTAATACAATGTCACCACGTCTCCCAAAAAACTGTGTGTGTTTATTTGCAATGGTAATAAAAATATATTTTCAAGCAGAAATTGGAAATGCATGTTTTGACAACCTAAGACATCTTGAACCGCATGAGTGGAACACACAGTATGAATGTTCTAACTTAAGCCTCATATGCTAAAAAGGTCTCCAGGGGAGTAGAACAGGGGTCTGAAAAGAGACCTTTGATGCTCCCTCTGTGCACCTATGCGCATCATACACGACCGTTTCCTCTCTCTTTCTATACAGGTCCTTATAAACACAGCGGGTTTCGTGCAGTCGGCATACACAAAGCAGGAGTTTGGGGCTGAGAGGAACAGACGTTGAGTTGTTTTCCCACTGGGGGGGGGCAGATTTTTTTTTTTTTTTCCTTTTCTTTAAATACCAAGCCTGGCCTCATTGGCTCATAGTTAACAACATGAGAATTTCCCCAGTAAAATAATAATAGAACACCGTAATAACTCATTTTAACCTCTTGGGGACCATTGTGCTCCCCTCTGCCTCAAAAAATAAATAAAATGATATATATATATATATATATATATATATCAGGGCTTATAATTTTAAGTCCTTTGCTACTAGCCAGACCTGAAAAGTTACTTGCCACTGCAAGCCATAACATACCAACCAGGGGTGAATTTCTACTCGTCAGGGCTAGTGGCGAGTGGAAATTTTGAGCCCTTTATGTGTGTGTGTGTGTGTGTCTGTGTGTGTGTCTGTTTGTGTGTGTGTGTGTGTGTGTGTATGTATGTATGTATGTATATATGTATGTATATATATATATATATATATATATATATATATATATATATATATATATATATATATATATAATTTTGTGTTTCTTACATGTTGGGGTTGTTTTTGTATAATACAGCTGTTTATGCATCCCTCTACTTATTGCTAAAATTCTGTCTGCAAGTGTTTATCTCTGCCTTTATCAGAGTCCTGCACACTCCCTAACATCTTGCTTTGTGTACGTAGCTGGCAATTCACCATTTGTTCTATAATTTCATTAGAATGATGCCTTTCCTTTAGGAAATTACTCTATGAACTACTAGCACAGCAGCTGCTATATTCCTTTGAGTCAGACCATTAGATTTTATTCATCTCTTACTCTCTTCTAACAATGCCCTCTGCATGTAACACACTCTGAATGTAGGGACAGATTGGCTTGTCAGCTAGTGTTCAACTGGCATCAGCAATAACTATAATGTGATTGCTGAACTCTAAAGAAGGTCTTTCTTATCTAGAATCTGAACATGGGCGGAGGTCATTACAGAAGTGGCATGGAAGTGATAAGGAGCTGTAACGGAAATGTCCAAGGCGGGTAGTAATAACTTAAGAGGAGGCTGACCATTCATATCAATGAACAACTCCAATAAATCACAACAAAAGAAGTCGTATGTGAATGAATAGCATTGGAATACAGATGATTAATTCTGCTTTTTAAATGGATTACAGATTGCACTTTTTTTGTAACTATTTAAAAATACAGATGTTTATAATAGATTATTTAATTCAGAAATAAGATGTCTGAGGTGTGTGTGTGTATGTATGTGTATATATATATAATACACACTTCCAAATTAATTACCATATTTAGTTATATACAAAAGACCAGATTTAGAGTAAACCAGTTGCTCCATGGTGAGCAAATTAAAGTCACCTCTGGTGTTAAAATGGGCCTTTAACCCATTGAGTGCCAGAGGTGGAGAAGGAACCAGGGGCACCTTTGTGTATATCAGTCAAGCTGGGATCAACCACCCCCATGCACCCTATGGTGTGCATTCAGTGTTAGTGCGTTAGAGATGGCTTAGGCCGGGTCCAACTATAACAAGCAGCTGGAGAATTCAAGCTGTCTCCAGAAGCAGCGTTGACCTCTTAGAAGGAATGTTATCCTAGGCAGCTCTCTACAGCGGTATGGCATCAAAGGATCAAAAAGAAAGAGCTCCACATAGTGTGATGTTTCCACACAATATAACCAAATGGATAAGAAATCTACTCACAGTGTATAATAGTCAGAGCTTCTTTATTGAAGCCAACTGACAATAATTCCTACTGAGAGATATAACCTGTCTCCATTCAGGTAACTCACAATGTGACCAGGACACTTCCAATATCTTTAGATGAAACTGGCGGAGGCTTCAAATGTAGAAAAATGTATTAAAAAGTAATTAATATGGCTTAAGCGCTTATGTGTTTCACGGCTACAACGCCTGTCACAAGGACCAGTGTACAAGTGGTTGTACCCACAGGAGAGTGAGTGCTCTGGTGCAACGCTTGGGGGTGGTGCTCAGCGTTTGTAGTCTGTCTGCAAAGGTACCGTGCTGTGGCCAAGGCCAGATATAGTTACAAGCCGTCAGGCGGGATGACAAACCACAGAGGAGCTGGAAGTGAGCCCTGGATGGAACCTCCACAGGCAGCACCTTCTCACCAGCAGGGGAGAATGATGGCTAGGGTACGTACAGTGGGGAGAGGGGATAGGGTGTAGAGGCCTTAAGGCATAACTCTCCAATAACAGAATAAGAGCAAAGCCAATAATAGAAATACTCTCCTCTGGACAGGTCTGTTCTCTCCCTTAGAAGAACTGCCCACGGATATGGTAGAACTAAAAACTTAAGAGACTGGAAATGTGGATTTTGGAACATGCATTGGGAGAGGTGAACACTCCAGAAGAAAGGGAAGGTCGGGCAAAGCCAGGGCCAGGCAAGGAGGTAACACAATCAGCAGGCAATGAATAGTCCAGAGGAAGACGGGGGTCATAGTAGCAAAATCGGCAGGAAAAGGAAGTAGTCAAAGTGAGAGCCAGGGTCAGTCGGTTCCGATGAGGCAAAATTGGCAGACTTGAGCGTAATCAGAAGCAGACAGGATTCGGCAACCAGAGACACTGAACAAGACATGAATGGCTGGGAAAGCTTAAATGCTAAGGGAACGCTATCAGAGTGCACCAGCGCCATTTTGGAGTGCCCAGAAATAGACATTACGGCGCATGTGACTCAGTGCCAGGAAGCAACCCGGAAGAGAGGCAGAGAACTCTGTGAACAGAGCAATAGTTAACAATGCTGCTTTTCCAAAGCGAACAAGTCCGTCTAAACAAATGCAATATAATCTCTCTATTCCTATCCCTCAGTCTCTCCCTTACTGTGTTCTTCCTCTCCTCCTCCCCCCTTCACTTTCCCTCTTCCCACCCATCAGACTCAGGTGGTCCACTCTTCCATGCTTCCTCAGCTCTGTAACCCTGTTGTGGACAAGTGCAATGCGTTTATGGTTGTGCCTGCATATATAGTTTCCAACTATGTTGTACCTGTAGTTGTTGATTGACTGACTTCTTTGCACGACTCTGTATCCTGAGTCATTGCTATGGGCACTCCTAGACAATGTCACTGTATGTATACTAATGCCTTGGTGCTATGAATCCAAATATGTAATTATACAACAAGAAATAGAGCAATGTCCATGTTGGAAATAAGCACTCACAGGTCTTGCTTGCAGAGTTGTGTTTGTCAACATTTCAACCCTCTAGAGGGCCTTCCTCAAGACAACCAGAACAAACTCCCAAGTGCCCTTCTTTACAATGTGTTAGTGTAAAAAGCCTGCCAAACTGAATAGCAGTAGGGTTTCATGACGTCACCATGTGTAACAGTAAAAGCTGATTTACTGTTACATGTGGTGAAGTCATGGAGCGCTACTGTTATGCAGTTTGGTGGGCTTTTTACACTGACGTGTGTGTATGTGTTTTCTGCCACACAATGCTTAGAAAATTACACTCTTCTCTTCCTACCCAAATTATTAAAATGTGATATATCTGAGTGTGGATATTGTAGCTGTCAGATCACAGCTCCCATTGTTGGCGGGCTGAGGATAATTGGAGCTGTAGTACGGCTGCAATTGGGTGTGGTGTGCATGTTGCCCATGTCTCATATATCTGATATTCTATCTTTGACCATTATGTCCCAAGCAGTGTATCTTAATATTTCTATTGAATATAATGTGTATTGTTGCTTGCTACTAGTTGTCATAGCATCTTGGTTAATAAGCAGGTTTCCCATGTGTATTCTTTATTTTCTTTTATCAGGATATTGCGCGACTATTGCAAGAGAAGGAGGAAAAGCGGAGGAGGAAGTATTGCTCATCATCCCCAGCTGCTCAGGAAGATCCTTATTATCTGGACCATGAAGGTACCGTATCTGTACAGAGGCTGAGCGTTACCTCACATGACTTGATTTTATAAACCGATACACACACACACACAATTCTAGGAGTGGACATTCTAAGGCCTTCTAGCTGTTGCTGCACCTCGGTTTCCATCATCCTCCTCTTGTCTGAGGATGATAATTTTGGTCCAGTACCAGCTGGAAGGCTTCTGGTTGATCACCCCTGCTCTAGATCGTAAGTGGGCAATATGTGGCTCTCAACCTTTGTTGGTCAAATGACAGGGTAGTTCACGTTTTTGCAGTTGTGGGCTGTGTGATCAGAAATCCATCTGTGTAACGGCCATTTTACTTTACTCATTGATAACAATGGTGATTTATAGCCTGTCGGCTCTTCACAAATGTGTATTTTGTACTGCTTTTGTTTTACTGCTACAAAAAAAAGTTTAACGCACTGAATGCTCGCGGGGTATGCAATGTACTGCATACCCCCTAGCACTCAAAGGGGTTAATCTGCTTTATTTGGATAAAGGCGAGGTTATAAGCCTAGTGCTAATCAATTCAATAAGAAGACCGATATATATAACAGCTATTCTCAAACTGTTCTGTTCCCTGCTGACTTACTAGTTAATATGCGCTAGATAAATAGGTGCAAAAAATGGGTTGAGTAAAAATATAAGGTGGGGGAGCACTCTGGGGTCAGATGGGCCACATTTGGCCAACAGGCCACACATCGGATGTCTGTGGCATAAGGCTTAGGTGCAAATACCTGCCTTCGCTAAACAGCTTGTCAGGAACAAATGTGGCTCAAGTGGCTAATTATTTCTGAAGGACCCAACTGTGTTCATAACATTCACTCATGTTCCTGAAAACACTATTGGCGGGCTTGAGTACCAAGTCAAGTTCTCTTTCTGTGGCTAGACGCCATCTGTCGTCATCTTCAGCTGGCATGCAGCAGCATCATTTTTTTCACCCTTGATCTGTCTATGGTGGCCAGATGTCCACGGTTTTCTGTCAACTGTCTCTCTTGGTTTAAAGTGGATCTGTCAATTTCCTATCCCCCCATATGTTTATACCCCTCCAATTATGCCTAACTACCACCTGTAATTACAATCATTTACCTGCCCAGACTTAAAATGTCCCATTTAATATACCTGTTTGCAAGAGGGAGAGCTCTGCCATCTTGATAAAGTATCAAACGATTGGCAGTGTTCTCTCCCACTGAGCTGCCAGTCCTTTTCTTATAAGCCAGCCCCTTCACTCTCTTTAGGGTGTGACCCAGTTTCGCCTGAATCTGGGCTGCAAGCTCTGAAAGCTGGAAAGGGTGGTAATGGGTGGAGTATTCCTTAACAGGGGTTGTCCTGCAGAGCGATGTGGTACAGCTTGTACCGCAGCCCACACCACTTCTGACAATGAGTATGTTTTGTTGTTTTTAAAGCCTTATCTCTTAAATCATTGCATTTTTTAAACAAACTATAGAACATTTAGGCAGTGTTAACAGAGCTATTGAATTACATAAGGTTTGTTGAGGGTGACCGTTCCACTTTAAATCTGTCCCCAGACAATGTTTTCCCGTAAATGTTTCCTGATGCCTTAAGTCCCATAGCCAAGCCCACACCGTCTGGTAATCCTCTTACCTCCTTCCCATAATTTAGAAGTTGAAAAAAAAAAATAAAATAAAAGCAGACCTTGTTGGCAAAGTGGGGGCATCAGGACCCTCTGCCACCCTTTCACTTATTAACTACCTATCTGATCATAGTAGGTGAGACCTGGAAGTCATATTCAGCCATTCTTCCCTAACTGTTCAAGCCAGCTTTCTCTACACTTCAGGGTTAAGTAGGAGGACCTTAACCCTTTGAGTGCCAGAGGGATATGCAACGCATTGCAAAGCAATGCGTTCTGTACCCCTCTGGCACCGAAAGGGTTAAAGGTCCACCCTTGATAAAGGTGAAATGATTGGACTATTTAAGGTCCTCTAACGCAGTTCAATGCTTTGGAGAATACCTAGTTGTGAGGAGGGTTGGTTGCCAGTCTGAGGTGATCAATGCCAGGGGAGGCATCAGGAGAGGTTCTGATGCCCTCACAATAAGGTTTGAGTGTGTTGACGGTAAATACAGAACATAACGTATGCTTTTAAAATGCATTGGAATCCCTCTAGCACATATTTCTTGTCTGATTCCCCTGCCTTAATGAAGTAACAGAATTTGTTTGAACTAAATTTTAGTTTAAATGGTTATAATCCATGGGCGGTGCCTGTTGGTGCAGCACATGTTGGCTGCTTTCTAATATATTTAAAGGGGAACTTTCACCTCCTCATTATCCTTATTCTATCCCTTCCTTTGTGTCCCCTCTGTACAGTGCGGTCTTTCTTTTTGCCTACAAATCTGTTTAAATGAAGAAAAAAGATACTTGAATTGTGTACCTTATGACGTTAGCAGCAGCACAGCCGCGCGCCGTACGGTGCAGAAGACACTCCCACAGCCTCAGCTTCTTTCACTTGCCCCAGCATCCTCCGATGACGGAGGCATTCTGTTAGTAAGCTGGAGAGAGATCTCATTGGCTAGATATCGATCTCTGCCAATGAGATCTCTCTCCAGCTTGCTAACAGAACGCCTCCGTCATCGGAGGATGCTGGGGCAAGTGAAAGGAGCTGAGGCTGTGGGAGTGTCTTCTGCACCGTACGGCGCGCGGCTGTGCGGCTGCTAACATCATAAGGTACACAATTCAAGTATCTTTTTTCTTCATTTAAACAGATTTGTAGGCAAAAAGAAAGACCGCACTGTACAGAGGGGACACAAAGGAAGGGATACAATAAGGATAATGAGGAGGTGAAAGTTCCCCTTTAACTGTAGTCAGTCACTCTCTAAAATAGCTTAGTACAGTTAAACTAAACTTCTTTTAATCCTTCCACTGTCCACTTATAATCTCAACACCATGCATTTACTGTTTGACATCCCATCTTCGTTCCACTGCCCACTGGAAGCCGTAAGACTACACATATACTGTCTGCATCCCCAGCCTTGTTCAGCTGTCCCAGTGGTTTCCTCAGAACTCTATATAAATATCTAACTCTGTATTGTAAACTGTCCAGGACATACATAAAAATGAGAGAAATCTCAGTGTATTCTTCCAGGTAAAACATTTTCTAAATAAAATAAATGCACACAGCCTTTTTCCACTGGTAGCCACAGAACCGCACACACACACTGTCAGCTTCCAAGCTTTACCAAACATAAGCTTTCTAGCACACCTGCGTTGTTCCACTGGTAGTCACAGAACCACACATACAGTCTGATACCTAGCCTTCTTCCAATGGCCGCCACAGAACCAAACATATACTTTCTAACACTCCAGATTTTGTCCTGCTGGTGGCCATAGAGTATCACACATATTGTCTACTTCACCACCCTTTTTTCACTGACAGGTACCCCCCAAAAAAAATTACAAGTATTTGTACTGTGTTTTATGAATGTGAGAAATATTAGATCTATAAAATGCATTCTCTCCAAATACAGTGTCTGTGTAAACTGTGGAAATATGCTCATAATGTTTACTGTTTGCCTAAATAAAAACAAATGTACACAGATTCCATTTAAAGAAAATCTGTTCACTTTTTGTACACCAGTGGTTTTCCAACCCTGTCATCAGTGCTCTCTAACAGGCCATATCTTTAGTGTTTCCCTGCTTGTGCACAGGTGAGTAAAATAAATGACTAATCCTCTGATTAACTCTCCTGTGCACAAGCAAGGAAGAGATGGCCTGTTGGGCACCCCTGAGGAAATGATTAGAAACCATTGATCAAAGTTCTGACATTGCCCTATTTTAATTTTCAGTTGTAAAGCCTTTAAAACAACTCTGGTGATTTCAGAGAGATTTCATCATCATCCTAATGTCGCATTAGCCCTGTTATTTAGGAAACTAGAGGAAATTTATAAACATGGAATTAAGCAAAAAGACAGGTTAACATGGCTGTAACAGCTTCTTCGATAGAGATAAGAACACCAGTTTCGGAGGGCTGTACCCCTTGTAGTACATTTTTTTTTTTTTTTAAATGGAGTAACCAGTTTATAAAAAGTTACGCAGCCAATTTATAATGAAATGTTGCGAGTTGCAACAAATTTGCAACATAATTATCACCAGAATCTTCACGCAAGGTATATGATGTCCTTAAGCATTCCAGGCATTAATATCAGAGTAATAACGCCATATTTATAAAAATGCTTAAATACTGTATAAATCAGCCCTGGCATTGTATCCACTTGCCATGCCATAAGAACTGTTCTCCAGAAGGTAAGAATAACACTTTTTCTATAAATCTCCCTCTTAGTTTGTAAGGTAGCTAAATCTATAGATTACGTAAATTAAAGGGATAGTAATGTTTCACAAGAACAGCAGCTCCAATTAATCTTTATAGTATTTGAGCCATAGAGTGTTTCAATCCTGTCAGAGTTGTAGTTCAAGAGTAATCTAGTGATAAAGTTTCCCCCTCCCGCCACTTTTACCTAGTGTAATACTTCTTACCTCCGATGTGGAATCTGGTCTACAGACCAGACAGCTCATAGCAAGGGACAATCTTCTTACTGTGAGAAGAATGAAAACCCTGCCACCCTTTGACAGGTTTTTCCCTTATGCTAGTTGAAGATTGTCCCTCTCTGAAATCCATCTGGACACCACCTTGCTGCTCTGAGCTGAGCAGTGTTACATCCGTAAAGGGGTGGGAGGGCTTCTTTATCATTCAATTAGTCTTGAACTAGAACTCTGACACTATTGAAATAACACTCTCCATGGCCCAAATACTATGAAGATTAATTGGAGCTGCTTTTATTGTGAAACATTACTATCCCTTTAAGGTAATACCATGTAAATACCTTCTATCTAAGCCCTATATCACTTCCCACACTCACTGACTCTTATCCGTTTCAGTGCTAGGGGAGGTGGGCAGTGCTGGGCTAAGACAAGAATTGCCTGCATGGCATGCCTTAATTAGCATAGTTAATAAACATAAATTACTAAAAAACTAGTTTTATAAATAAAAATTCTACTACAAAACCACCTGTATGTTGAAAGGTGCTTAAAAATTACCAAATTTTGTTTTATCCTTATTCTTTTAATTACATTTTTGAATGCTAGGCTGAATTCTACATAGATAAAGAGATCGGATGTCTGTGATCAGAAAGGAATTGTAGAAATGTCTGTTATACTATATCACTAGGATGTTTGTCACGATGCAGTCATGCGCAATAGAGACTGCCCGCGTTCGGGCAGTCTCTGCTGAGCATGACTGCATCGCGTGAGTGAGGCGACGCAAGACTGTATCATGTGGAGCAGTAAGGTAGCGGCCTCTTAACCCTTTGAGTTCCACAGGTGTACACAACACTTTGCTTTGCAATGCTTTGCGTACCCCTCTGGCACTCAAAGGGTTAACATTACCAGGACCTTGGCCCGTGTACACGGGCTTTTACAGTAGTATATTAATAAATGAGCTATGTTAAAATGCATAGCAGATACTACAGGGGTAAAAGTGAATATTTTCTCCATTGTGGTTTTTAATGGTGTAGTATATATAGAGAGGTCAGACTTTGTAAATGAAATTTCGTTTCCTGTGGGTTTTCATGGAAGTTAGGTTTGCATTTTACTTTGTGGGTCAGTGCTGTGCAGCATTGAGGACATAAGTCTCATGCCACAAAAAAAAAAACAAAAAAAAAACTTTTGAGTGCCAGAGGGGTGTGCAACACATTGCAGAGCAAAGCTTTGCATTCCCCTTTGGAACTCAAAGGATTACCCTTCACTTTGACAGACCAGTAAACACATTGGGATTTTTGTAATCTGTACTGCGTCCTCAAAATTGCTTTAGTTGGCTACATTGAATGTATTATATGTGATCTATTTAAAAAGAAAACACTGTTAAATAATGGAAGCATTCTAACCCCTTGAATAAATTGGCACATCGAGAGGCTGATGTCATTCTGGAGAGTACACCATAGAGGACAGTTACAAATGCCCATGGATTTTAACCCATTGATAATCCGAAGGATGCCCAAAATGCATTGTGAATGATACATTTTATGCTTTGAATGTTAGATGTCTGCAGCATGTTGCACTAAAGACCTCTCTAGCATACAAAGTGTTAAAGCACTATTAAATCAATGGCTACTTTATTTCCTTTTTTGGTTTTATACCCCATGATGAAATTAATTTGCTCCGCAATTACTTCATTTCTTATTGTTCTTAAAGCGAGCTTTTAACCCTTAGAGTGCCAGAGGGGTATGCAACTCACTGCTTTGCAATGCGTTGCGTACCCCTCTGGCACTCAACGGGTTAACCCCTTAAGTACTGTGCGGTCCTGGTGTGCGGTGCTCTGGAGGGCCAGGGCAATTTTTTCTCAATGTGAGGGATCTGTGACACATCGTGCTGTGCAGGCGTGTTGCGACCATAAACTTCTGCGATGTGCGAGGGCCGTCACCAATCCTTAACGTCTGGACAGCTGTGATATCCTCTGGTGTTATGGGGTTAAATAAAATCTTGGATTGGTTTGTAAATGTAGTAAAATATATTATTTATATATCAGTTGGGTCCATTTAATAGATTAGAGCTATGCCAGTACAGTGCAAGCCGTTTTTTTGTTTTATTTAAGAACTGATTAGTGACAGAGCTTGTATCCTTTACATGGTGATATTTCCCCTGTCTCTGTGTAGTGGCTGCTTTTTTTTTTTCTTTTTTTTTCTTTTTTTTTTCTTTTTTTCTTCAGCCAAATTACTTATTGTTACACCCACTCCAGAGCTCCAGGATAATATTCATAACCACCCCTATTTACCTTAATCTGAGCAGAAAACCTTAATGCATACCATGGATCAATTTTGTATTGATAGCCAAAATTAAATTGCAACTTACACTTTGTAACAAATAGGTGTTTCTGATGTTTTCCAAACATAGTTTAAAATACTTAGCTCTGTCTAGTTATCAATATATGCACTGAGCTAGTACTGCCTGGTAGGAAGTGGCAGGTTATAACCATATCTGGGAACTTCCAATTGAGGTCTGCCTGGAAGGGAGTCCTCTGGTGCAGCAGGGGGTGACAATGACGTGAATAGTGTCAAAAAGGGGCAGGGCCTGACACAAGTTGGGGGGTCAGGGCTTAAAAGGCATCTCATAGAAGGCTGGGGAAGGAGGAACACCGGGAGAAACAGCAGATGTGGGCAGAGTTTCAATAGAAACTCCCCACATCCGGAGGAATCGCCTCTCCTCCGGAGACCCGGTAAAGCTCTGTCAAAACCGGAGTCTCCGGGGCAAATCCGGAGAGTTCCCAGGTATGATGATAATGTAGGGCAGTTTGGAATGTTAGTGTCTAACAGAAATGTAGGGCAGATTTGCATTAACAGACAAGAAAAGCTAAATATCCTATAATGTTTTAAAGTTTTTAAAACAACGGATTTGTTCCAAAATGGCTGTACAACACTAAATCTGGAATAGATGTCATGTCAAGAGGCAGACATGGTTCTGTGTTACAGGACACTAGGGCCCCAATATCCTCACAATGATGGATTCCTAAGAAGACCTTAATGAGATGAGTTTGGTGTGGCCAAGGGGTTAATCAGTAAGGTGTGATAAAGAGTTGATCAAGGGGAGGTAACTTTCCAGTTTTGTAAACTATACGGTTCCTTTGTTATTCTATGGAGCCAATGCACTACATTTTCTCCAATTTATCTTATCACCTGTTTATCACACAATAGAAATGGTTCTAAATTTGGTTTAAATGTTTATAATCCGAGAAGTGTTACTGCAGTTCATGGAAATAGTCAGCTGCTAATAACGTAGCTGATATAACAGGGACTTGAGGAGGGACTTAAACTAATTTGGACAGGGACTGATTATTGTTATTACAGTTTAAACCAAACCTCTCTTACTCGCCATTTCTTTAAGGATTATATTGGAGAAAAAAATCACACAGATTTGATTTCATTGGGTCTATTTTAATATATTTACGTTATGTTAGCACTGTACAAACTATTATTGTATTTTATTATCTGATTTTTAATCTCCCTTCTAGGACAAAGTTCTATGTTCTTCTTTTACCATCAGACCTGTATGGTGGCTGTTTCTTGATTCTGCAGCCAAATGTGACATTGTTTCACTTAGTATGAGTGAATCAATGCTTGGCAGGAGCAAAATCGGACTCTGTACAGGTTTGATATTCTGAGGAATGGAGTGTACATTTAGGGAGGACTTTGTATGCACCAGTGCTAATCATCCCACAGTAACCATTAGGAATTTCTGCCCAGACTGTGGAGAGTGGTGGTTTATTAGGTGATGTTGGTCTTCCTTTAAAGGGCCAAGACATTATTAGCTTGGAGAGTACCAAGTTGCTACCATGAAGCCAGGGCTACACTGTAAGGCCCTGCAGACCAGTTGGAACTAGGGAGTGGTGGGAGGAGACACATAATCAGATCCCCATTCTGCTTCCCATCACTGGTCCTGAGATAAGGGATTGAACTGCAAAACCCAAGTCTTACAGTTCATTTTTTTTTTTTTGCCTCCAAAATAAAGTCAACATACACAATTTCTATGTTCCTTGGAAGTCCAAAACAGAGTACCTTCCAGTGTTTGAATGGCTAATAAGAGCTCTTTGGGGGCTCTCTAGTTATTTAGTCTTCTCGCATGAAATAACAAACAAGTTTAGAAGTTTGAGTGTTCAGATGGTGTGAGCCATATTGTATCTAAGTTCAAGGCAAAGCTCCTGACTAAATACATATGTAACTCTAATAGAATACTGCAGATAATCTGTTGATTTATGTGCAGACCAGAGATCTTCTGTCCATATCTTCAAGACTGTAACATGCTAGCAGGTTGCACCAAAACAATCTGTACCAACTCGCATGCAGTTAGCATAACAATAACGTTGTCTTTTTTTAATTCTCTCATTAAACAGATCTGATGGCACCAGCTCATGCATATGTTTCCTCTTTTGATTTTTACGCAAGTTCCAATGTTCATAATTTTTTTTTTTTGTTTGTTTTTTTTTGTTTTGATATGAGAGCATTAAATAAAGAAAACAATGTTTTTATGCTAACTGCATTTGATTTGGTATAGTTCGTTTCTGGAGCAGATGTTTGCATATTACATGTTTTTACAGTCATCTCCCATAGTAGCCGACTTAACCAACCTTTAAGTTATATACATTATCCAAAGCAATTTTTTTTGTGGTATTAAACAAAATTGCCTATGCATAATGCATGACAACTTGCTATGAATTATCATGTCGCCACTGAACATTTGACCTTAGTCAAGCACTATATAGAAATGGATCTGGGAAATAAAGGAAATGGAGCATGTGACTATGTTGTTTTTTTATCAACATTAGTCCTCAGGGCACATAAATGTTACCTTGATCTCAGGTGGATAATTATAATCACTGGCTTAGTCATTGTGATCCACATATGCTTAATTCAGGAAATCCTGAAATGTTGGTGTATCCCAAGGACTAGAGCTGAGAATCACTGCTATAACAGAAACCGCATGGGATTTGTTACTTCAGTGCAGCACATAGTAGTTTGCCCCTAGTCTTTACCAACTGCCTGAGACAGCCGCCCACAGGCCAAGCATAAAATAACACCTCATTTTCTCTTGAGCGGAGCATTAATCGGCCTTATCTATATGATTACTTTGGGTTTCTCTAACCATTTCTCCCCATTTTTGGATAATGAATTTTGATCATGAAAATATTTTGAAACCTATGATGCCATATGCACAAAGATCAAAGGGCTCAAACCAACTGCGCCACAGGGACAAAACCAAACATTCTTCTTTATTTAAATGGTACTTTAAACTCTAGAGATGTCTCCAGTACAATGAAAAGCCATTGCATTCAAGGAGTTTAAAGCCTCATTTAAATTAATGGGAATTTGTGTTCCCTATGGTGAATTTGGTTTGCCCTGGAATTGCTTCAGTTCTTAGTAAATCTGACCCATTGCTCTCCTCAACCCTTGTTGCATACTTAGGGCCATATGTTTAAACTGAGTGGAATAATTCTAAAGCAAATGGCTGTACCACAGGGGAAAAATCCCCCCACCACTTACTTTAATGGTATTGTATGTCCTTGAATACTGGAGCGGTCTCCAGTCCCAATACTTCAAGAACCAATAAATTAGAGACCACATTCCTGTTTCAGGGGTTAAAAGCCTCACTTAAATGAAATGTAGCACATTTTTGTCACCTCAAAATTTCTCCACTGAAGTAGAATTTGTGTTGTTGTTTTTTTTTTTTATGGGTTAACCCTTTGAGTACCAGAGAGGTAGCCAACCTCGCAGCTCAGTATGTTTGATACCTCTGGTATTAAAAGACTAATTTATTCTCCATTAAATTTATTTAGAAAATGTTTTACCAGGAAGAATACATTGAGATTTCTCTTGTTTTCAAGTATGTCCTGGACAGTTTTCAGTAGAGGGTTGCATATTTATACAAACTGAGAAACATTATATATTACATGTTATTAAATATATATACAAATATTCATACATATGGAAATTTTAAAGTTATATACAGTTACACTCTGTTTTTAGATATAGAGAAGCATTTACTTTTAAGGATTTTAGACTGGGAGCAGATTTGATTATTTCAGGCAGATTGTTCCAGGCCTTTGGCGCTCTGAAGGAGAAGGCAGATCTTCCTGCCTTCTCCTTCATAGTAAATCACTTTATTGCCCATTAAGCCCATGCAAGCTAGATATTTTGGGATTTTTATTTCCTGTGGCACAGCGGGAATTGCTCCACATTTATTTGCATATGCCCCATAAAGTTGAAATTGTCTTTTGCGCAGTGCTGCATATTCAGTGTCGAAAAAGGTAAACATTTTTACTTGACAATACATCTAACATTTGAGTATTTGTGTGTTTCATTGGACTTGCTGTGGCAATATTTAATTCTATGTTTGTGATATTCCCCCACTGCTCAGGCCACCGTAAGGGTAGGCATAAAGAATATCGATCTGAAATTGATAGACCACATAGGCATGAGAGAGTCGAAAGGCAAAGAATTGAAAGGAATGAGCTCACACCTGAAACATGTCCATCAAACAGTGTTCAACAACTTGGTCGATCAGCTGAACCACGACCATGTACTAAAGAAGACCACTATGACATTCAGAAGCATGACCACCATTACAGCAGGCCATCTTCTAAAAAAGAAAAACCTCAGAGGCCACCACCACCCAGGACAAATAGACCTGAAGATCACATTATTGAGAGGACAAATGGAGTGCATTCTAATGAGCACTTGTCAACAAAGAGCAGGTCTCATAGCCATGACCTATACGAGTCTGTTAATAGGAGAGAACAGGACGTTTCTAATGGAAAAACTCCCAGAAGTTATAAAGAGGGGGATTATGACAATGAAAGACACAGGAGGAGGACACCTTCTCCATGCCATGAAAGGCATCTCAGGGATTCAGGTACCACCTAAGGTGCAGCTCTGAAGCAAATCAACTGCACCACAGGGGAAAAAAAAAAGAAAATTCTTATTGATTTCAACGCTGTTTTTAACCATGTTGATGCCTTCGAGATCTTCAGTGCATTTAAAAGCAATGTGTTTATTACTTAGATCATTCAAGAAGTTAAAACGCGATTCAAATCAATGGGATTTTTTGATTAAATTGTTGTTCCCTCTGTGGTGTAACCTGGTTTGATCCAGAATTGTACATGTAGGTTGTTGAATTGCGCCTCTGGTGGTGGTGGTTGTAGTTGCAGTTTTGTCATTTCATAGAACTTGTCCGATCAAGATCATTTTTTCTTCCCCTTTTACTTTCCTAATCAACAAACCTCCTAAATTTTAATGTAATAATCCCTGAATCAAGGTTTTAAGGCAAAAATTCATTTTATTTAAATTCTTATCTGTGATTGCTTCCTGCTCAATTGTTACTGCCAATAAAATAGAACATAATTTTATGATTCTGTACTTTCATTATTGGTGTTCCTTTTCATTCTGACTTTATGCCTTTGCTATACTTTTAGCAGCCCTACTTCAAGTTGACTACTGCAAAAAAAGAGGCTAGGATGCCATTACAGTTGAAAACTGGTTTTATCTAGAACGTTCCCCATAGACTTCACCAGTAAGCTGGAAGATAAAACCAGTGATAATGCTTACTGCAGTGGAATCCAGCCAACAGTGAGAATGATGTACCAAGAACAATTGGTTCAGTTCTAGGGTGAACCAGCTGTACCGTAAGGAAAAATTTAAAAATCCCCATTGATTTTAAATGATGGCTGTCATATGATAGTTGTCTTATTGGCAGATCTGCTTTGCTTGGATCACACTTGCCGATTAAGCTGGGGCTGCATTAAGAGCTTTTTCATACCAACAGTGGAGCAAAACAAGGATGTGAAAGTAGACCCCTATGCTCCCCTGGTTTATCTGTCCTTGTATAGCACAGGGAAGTTTCCTGTCCTGAGTGATGATGATCCCAATAGACGAGACCAGCCGTAGCCATTATATAAGGGCCATATGTTCAAAAGAAAAGTGATGGAGTTCTGGGTCAAACCATTTACACTATAGGGGAGAACTAAAAATTCCAAAATTCCCTTTGACCTTTCTAGCATTCAAGATGTTAGATGTTAGAATTCCCATTGAAATCAATGGGATTTTTTTGTCTCTCTCCCCCCCCCCCATAGTGCAAATGATTTGCCCCAGAACTCCATCACTTTTCTTTTGAACATAAGGCCCTTCATCCTTTGAGTGAGTATTGGAGACTTCCATACCATTCAAGGGGTTAAAAGCCCATTTCAATCAGGAGGAATTCTAGGAATGTTTATTTTTCTCTATATGGTGCAGTTGCCTTGCTCAGGAACTACACATTCTTACCAGTCTGATTCAACCCTTTGGGTGCCAGAGCGGTATCTAGTGCATTGCAGCACAATGCATTAGATACCTTTCTGGCACTCAAGGGTTAAGATTCTGAAATGTATCTTATTCCAACTGTTCTGCAATCTCTTCTGCTCCATTCTTTCTTTTGAACTAATTGCTGATAAACAGGATTTTTCTGTGATTTTGGATGTGGGTGTTCTAGCATGTGCTGACTTTTTACTTTTGCTGTGCCTGGTGGGGCTTCTCCATGTTGGTTTCTATTAACACTGTGTGTGCTCAATGCTGTATTAATGTCAGAATAAAGGATTGTATCAAACAAGCACTTGTGGACATCTGAATCCAGCCGCCAATAAAATAATTGTTCCATTCGTGATCTTTCTGAATATTGTCTTGGCAACTGTGTTAAAGGTGGGATGGAGGATATATAACACTCCATATTATAAAGAGAGTAGCAGATTTTGCTAAAATTCATATAAAGCAGTATTCTTGATTATAGATCTGGGGTAGACTACCTTATGCTCTTAAACTGTCCTCCGACTAGCTATTGACTTGTTGGAGAATGATGTGAGCTGTAGTCAACAGCTGGAAAGTCAGTTGTTGCCTATCCCTATTCTCTCCCTATTTCACACACAGTGGTATTAGAAAATGTGATTACTATGCTTTAGACCTTATGCAACAGAAAATAGGAGCAATTTGTAGCAAACCAACTGCATATCAGGGGACAATATAAAAATTCCCATTGATTTAAAGGAGTAGTAATATCTCCTAATAACCCTCCATTTACCTTCATTTGATCAGAAATTTGTTCAAGTGATAACTTCTTAAGTCAGTCCTGAATGTCATGTCTGTAGAGGAGCACATGAAAGATTCTAGCAGGAGCACTGGCCCTCAGACTCTGCTCACTGCACATGGCAAGCCTAACCTTTTAAGAAATATAAGGGTGTGCAACTCATTATGTCTCAAGGCACTGCACACCCCAATGGTACTTAGTGTTAAGTAGGATCATGTCCTGTGCTTGCGTTAGTTCAGAAAAAGTGGCAGCACCTTTCAAGTGTTCATCCATGGACATGACACCTAGGACTGATTTGAAGATCTCTAGAACCAAAAGCAAAAGGACAAAATTCCTACAGGTCATTAAGATTTTCTGGTCATCATAAGGTAAATGGGGTTTTTTAGGTGTTGGATCTCCTTTATTACTTTGAGTTCCATATGGGGTGTCACATGCATTGCTTTACAATGGCTTGGCTGCCCCTCTGTCACTCTGAGTTGAATGGGACTTTTAGCACAATGCATTGGAGAGATCTCTAGCATTCAAGAGCTAAAAGCCCCATGTAAATCAATTAGAAGTTTTATTTGAAACCATTGGTTTGTCCCAGAATTGTCCCTAATTTCATTTGTGCATGAAGTCATTTGTGAGAACTTTTTGTAATGTATTTGTGACTCTCAGGTCATCGGTCAAAAGGGGTTCGAGATTCTCCTCACCGTAAACATCCAGCAGGTGTAAGGAATCAGGAGGAAAAGGATGCTGATCTTGCCAAGAGACTCCAGGAAAGAGAGCGTAAAGTAAATGTTATATATGTACTTTAATATCCTGAGAGACCCCCCTCCCAGATTGTTATATTGATATGCACAGAAGATCGCAATCACTTCATTCAAGTAGAACAGATTTACAAAAGTGCAATACAGTCAGGCTAAAGTATGAAGGAAAAAGTGTACCAATTCGGTGGGAAACCAACTGCACCATGTGGAACAAATTAAAATGTTCCATTGATTTAAACAGGGTTTTTACCCATTGAATGTTAGGGAGGTCTCCAACACATAGCAAAGACATCGCTAGCTTTCAAGAGGATATTTAAAAAAATAAATTGGAGACACTAACACAAAAAAAGCAAAGGACATTCCACACTATTGGTAATGCTTATTTCTGTGTAGTTGCTAACAACATTTGGAAGGCAGACAATCCATAGCTGTAACAAAACAAGGTCATCTGAGCCGGGGAAAGTCAGATGGAGGGAGGAGGCAAATCCATTTGGCACTTCTATATTCCGTAATGGTGATATAGCTAGCAGTCCACTATTGTTGACACTGATGGACAAGACACATAAAATTGACCCTGTAAAGAGATATTGGAGAAGAGCATTATATCATATGGAACATCTAGGCCCTAGAGTAGAAGAATTACTGTTAACTGGTTAATGCTGTTCTACTAACTCAGAGGTTAGCAATCTTGGGCTCTTGCCATAGAAAGAATAGAAGCAAGACCCATATACATTTTCTCTCTGGAAAGGCAGATCAGGAAGTGTTGAATGCTCAATCTCACTCTACATTGGCATCTTGTATGTGAGTCCCAGGCTACTGATCAATATCATACAAACTCTTCTGCTACTCCCCACCTCTCCCACTGTGCTACTCAAAATGGCCTCACCTTGTCTTCAATTCTAGACAGCCATAGCCCCGCACCAGAGGAGATGGGAAGAAAATACTGGGTTGGGGAATGAAGGGGCCCACTAAAGTTTGTTTTTCTTAATCCCACAAGGAGAGAGACAGACTCCTTTCCTTTTCTTATATTGATTATAAATGGGATCATCCCTCATACAAATTTTGGATCTATGTCCAGCTACAGCAGAGAGATTGCACCATACCAGAAGATTATTAATTACTACTTATTACTTACTACTGACACACCACATTACATTAAACCTCTCACGTGAAGCAGTCTCACATCTCTGAAAATAGTACTAGTGGTGATGGGATACCCTAAGTGACTGGACAACAGTCCATATGGTAACACTTATGGAAAATACTCATAGATCACACCTCCATATGAGGGTGGCATTCATTATGTCAACTCAAGATTGTCTAGTAGTCAAGGACTGAGGTCAGGGGTTGCAGGAATGTACCCACAAGTATATTTGTATTTATATAGAGCCATCATGTGTACTTGGCACTTTATAGTTTACATTTAGTATAGAAGGGGTACAATAAGTGAAGTAATTAAGTGCTTATATAGACAATCATAAGGGGAACACAGGTGAGTATACATTAGGATAAAAGGTCCCTGCCCCATAGAGATTACAATCTATAGGATGGGAGACATACAGATACAAGCAGGTAGAGGAGGAAGTTCTCTGACTTGTTCAGAAAATCATATCTCTCAACCTTCATAAGCTGCTGTAACCTGTTTACACCAGAGGGGTGGAATAAATTCATAAGGATGAATAATCATTCAAATTCTTTCAAGATAGAAGCTTACACTGACGGTAGGACCTGAAAAGAAGATAAATAAGTAAGTAAAGAAAACTGAATCTTAGATAAAAACATCATGTAAATTTGTTTTTAATGAATAGGTAAGTGAAATGTCTGTTTTAAATGGGACTTTTAACCCCTTGAATGCTAGAGAGGTCTTCATTGTATTCCTTCTCAGTGAGCTGGAGAAATCTCTAGGAGTCGGGGGATTAAAGGCCCCATGTAAAACAATGGGAACTTTAAAAGTGTTTATTTGTTTATTAAAAATGCCTCTGTTCATTTGACATGCAACTCCTGTGAACATCTGAGCTCGATAAAAGTTTTTGTGAAATTAATAGCTGGTATGTGCTCTGTCTTGGTTATTCAGTCTTGGTCTGGGACATCATTTAATGTATTTATTATTTTTTTTATTGTAGGCGAACATGGTGGATTTCCAAGCAGCACAGTTGGCTCAGGATGAGGTTAGTTCATCTGAAATAAATGTGATTTCCTGATTTTACTTGATTGAAGGGATCCTAAGTTTGGTAAATATGTTCATCAAACATGTGTCTCTGCCAATCATTTATTAATTTTTATTTGAAAAGCATCCACAGTGATGTCAAACTGGAATAAGAAGACAAAAGACTTACAAAAATTGGTAAAAACATATTCTCCATCTCCCAGAAGCCTTCTGGTAGATGATGGTTTGTGACTACTTTCTGACAGTTGGCGGTGGGGTATTGATCAATGATTGGACACATTTCTCTTTTTGGTGTATGTGAGGATATACAAGAAAGATAAATTGGATTTGTCACGTGGAAGGTCTAATTCTGTGCTCAAGACACACATACTCATATTTAGGGAAGAATATGATTAGAAGAATTTGGGCTTTTCTGGGGCAAACAAAGTGTGCATCATAGGGGACAAGTAAAAATTCTGATTTTAACCCACTATGTTGCAATGCTTTGGATACCTCTCTGACACTCAAAGGGTTAAAGGGATAGTTTAATTAGTATATAAAAAAATATATTGTAGGGTTTATCCTTTTGAGTAAAACAAGGACACCCCTACTGCTGGAAGGTGTTTTATCTGACAGTTCTAGCAGCTCAGACTTACATTTTTAGAGGTGTAGTATCTCAATGACCTGAAATTGTACAGTGGCGCTGTTGCTACGCCATCCTATGGACAGCTCTGGTCACTTGATCATAAACCTCCATAGGATGTTTGAATAAAACACCCCTCAGCAGTAGGCATTCACTTGTTTTACTTGGGATAAACACTACAATATCTTTTTTTTTTTTTTTTTTTTTTTTTTTTAAACATATTAAGTATTACCTTTTGCTCCTTCTGTTGTTTTTGGTTTGCTCCAATACTACTTATTAAAGGAGATCTATCACCCCTATACAAGTTATTCCTAATAGGTAGGTTATATATTAAATGTGTAATATTGTATTTTCTTTTTTTTTTTTTTAAATCGCTGTTTGGCTGTAAATACTGCCCTGCACCCTACTTCCAGAAAGACTGTGGTTACCAGATCTGTATTGCAGTCTGACACTTCCTCAGCTCTCCTCCCTCTATCCAGCCTCCTCCAGTAACGGAGGCTTTCTGCCTGTAAGCTGGAGCTATCTCTGGCCAATGAGAGCACTCCAGCTTACAGACAGACAGCCTCCATCATCAGAGGAGGTTGGACAAAGAAAATACAATATTACACATTTGCTATATAACCTACCTATTAAGACTAACTTGTATAGGGGTGATAGATCCTCTTTAAATCCACTTCTTAGAGGTGTAACATTTTTCCGAAATTTTGAGACCATGGGGATCTTCCTAGGAAAAGAAAATGGGGAGGGGGGGGGACAAAATTTGTGGAATGGTGGCGTGGCAAGTGGACCACATTATATTTCTGCCATTTATGGACAATGCCGAGATGAGAGAGACAGAGTGGTTTTCTACTCTAGTGTGGCTATGTGGGTGGGTCATGTTGCCTTTCACAGATTTCACTGGATGTCCATGCACAAACGTTATTTGCATTACCACAGAGTTCGAAATGTTAGAAATGTGTAAACACTGTGATTGACTGTATATCCTACACCTTATTAGTAGATTTCATACACCGTATTAGTAGATTTCATACACCGAAAGACAGTAGATCTCATACACTATATTAGACAGCAGAGACACCTTGTCATAAGCTGTATACTGCAAAGTGGGCCACAAAGACAAAAATGGAGCACTTCTTTGCCAAAACAAATGCACCATAGAGGACAAATAAAATGTTCTATTTACCTAAATGGGCCTTTTAACCCTAAGAATGCTAGAGGTTTCGTTTGCAGCCTTAAAGGATTTAAAAGCTTCATTTACATCAATACACATTTTTATTAAATCCCTATAGCACAGTTTGATTGCGCCAGAATGTCTCCACTTTCTTTGCGCAACTGTATACAGCTGCGTTCTTATACATAAATACGTATTATATACATTTATGTCTGTGAACACAAAAGCAAAACTGGAGCAGTTCTGAGAATCTGACTGCAATACATGGGATCAACTAAAAATTCCCATTGGTTTAATGCTTGGAAACATCTTTAGCATCCAAGGCATTGAATGGGGCTTTTAATCACTTGAACATTTGTTTGGAGACATCTCCTTCATTCAAGGGGTTAAAGTACCATTTGAATCAGTGGAAAACTTGTATTTGTTCTGTATGGTGTGATTGGTTCTGACTGCACCAAGGAACAAATATAAAATCCCATTGATTTAAATTGTGTATTTAACCCTTTAAGTGCCAGAGGGGTACAGAACATATTGCTTTGCAATGCGTTCCATACCCCTCTGGCAATCACAGGGTTAACCCCTGTTTTTGTTTTTTTGCAGAGACTGGCACACAAGTTGGTCACTACAGTTAAGTGTTGAGATGGCTCAGTTGGTTAATGCACCAGCTGTAGAATCTGTAAAAACTACAAGGTTGCAGGTTCTAGTCCCAGCAAGGTCAACTCAGCCTTTCACCCTTCTGAGGTAGATAAAATGAGTACCATTAAATTGGGTAATAATATCTATACTATCAGGAAGGGGCAAGGGAACAAAATAAGGGACAGTCCCAGGCAGTCTGTGTCACACAGTCTCCCTAATGAGTGATGTATAGAACTGCTTTACTTGGGATTGTTTATTTCTGATCACACACAGCACAAAGTGATTGCTGCTGTCTATATTTAATCCAGTGGCTGATTCTGGCTGATAAAGTAAAATCTGCTACTGGTACAAAGACACACATGACATGAATCCAGTCTGTGTATGTCCCTCCCTCAGCGACCTAGCAGACTGATTAGATAGCGTTTACTTTCTAACTCTGAGTGTTGGGTTGTGCAGAGCATTGCTTAACAGTGTGTTACACACTTGCCCCCTAAAGGGTTAACAGATCACCAGCTGACTTTCTCATTGAGGAATGTTGTCCCGAACTGACCATCTTTTATCCTCCTCCTAATTCTTCCAGTGAATGCTCTATGATCACATGTCTAAGTGCACCAAATGTCACAGGTTGAAAACTCCCAGTGACAAAAGTCTATTGCTTGTGAGGTTAGTGAACATGAGCAGGGCCGGGCCAACATCTGAGACCCTCTCTGGCATTGCAGTCCCTCTTCAGATGCCTGCTCAGTTCATCATCTCACACAAAGTTGCACATTTTTGGATGCAAGTACCTCCATGGCACTGTTGCTTCACCAATCTATGGACTCCTCTGGTCAGTTGACTGTAATCCTCCAATAATAATCATATTCGCTATGGTTGCATTGTTTGCTCTTTTGGTTCTCTGTTGTTTGATAAAGGGTATTATAGTAATTTCATTATGCGGTCAGTGGTAACTGGGAAAGAACAATACTCCCATAGATTATGGTTGTGATATTAAAATTGGGAGGTCCCATATACCGAAGAGAGAGCAACCATACTCTGTGACAAATCTGGAAGATTGCAGCAGCTTCTTTGCCCAGCGAGGGCATGAACAGTTCTAGAATCCATTAATATTTGTCATTTAAATTGCAGAAGTTGTGGCTTTAGTTAATCTATTATCTATAACATGGTGCTATAGGATAAGAGGGGTCTGCTTTGCCTTCTTGAGGGAGTGAAGCACTTGAAAACAGAAATACAGCAAATTACAACTGTACTGACCACAGTGCCATTCTTATTGGCACTCCTTTCCAGAATATTATCTATATATTGGGTGTGAGGCTGTGCTGAATTCTTTTTAAGTGATTACATATTTATTAATTTAGAAAAATGGATGTGATTCATCCATATTTTGAAATACACATTTTGTTAATTTATATTGTATGAGTAAACTAGGCTATTTAAACATATAGAACACGTATGCTTCCTAACTAGTTTCCAACTGTGCAATAAAACACTGTTTTGTAGGAAATTGCTCGCTATTTAATGGAAAAGGAAGAGAAGGCTTACAAGAAGTCAAAAGGACGAGAAAAGATGCCAGACAAGAGGAGGCCAGAGGAATGGGAGGTGTGTGGGAAGCCATGTATAACAGTTTTATCAAATCTGAACAATGTTACATTCTGCACTACAAAAATAATAAGAGGGAGCTCACACATATAAGTATTTACATGCTATATTACGCTGGTTTATTGGTATCTCTCTGATCTTCACTGTCCCTAAAAGAAAATGAACACCTGAATAAGAAATTGGTTGATATATTTTAATTACTGTATAATGTACTTACACCTAGCATATGTAAAAAAAAAAAAAAAAAAATTGTTCTTCCTTTCAGAAAGGATGTTTTTTTATCTTGGCCCATTAGCAATAATCACTTTGACTGCTGTTTTACTTGGCTCCCTGGAAAAGGCAGAAATGGTTGCTCCATCACAGCATATATAAATCTAGATTATAGTACTCAGAAAACAGATATTGACTTTTTACAGATGGTAGCATGGAGTACAGTGTATTTAATTGTATGTCAACCCAGTTCTTTTTTTTTTTTAAGTGTGTTCCTTTTTATCATGTGATTTGTGTTTTTCATAGCTGTTCCTTCATCTTGTTTAACAAACAACATTCTCTCCTTGTACAGCCAAATATGCATGACCATATGCGGCCACGGTCACGAGAAGGTCATGAACAGCACCGTTCCAGAAGTGATAAACCATACAGGTAAGGAATTAGCTACTCATAGCCATAGAAGCCTGCCTTTTAACAGGAAGTATTAAGAATTTTGGATTGTGATTATAAAAACCATTTTAAGCTTTTCTGTTTTGCTAAAAAATCTTATGCAAGTAGTGAAAGAAGTGACTTCAGGAAGTAACTACAAATGTAGGGATGGATTCCATTGCAGCTGATAACATTCACTGGTTTTATCTACAAATGTCTCATAGACTTCAATAGAAATCTGGGATAGGAGGGAAAAAAATTTTTGCATCTGCAGTGGAATCCAGGACGTAGTAAGCCAGCAATATTACAATGTTAATAAATCATGTCTTGAGAAAAACAGTAATCCTATCTAATCCCTTGAGGACCAGAGAGTGCACAACAATGTGCAAAGCAATACATTTCACAATCCTGTGGTCCTCAAGGGTGAAATCTAAATTTTTATTCTATTTATACAGTTTATAGATATATTTTTTTTTTTATTACATTGAATAAGGAGAATTCACACAAAAAAAGGGGGGGAAGTGCAATAACCAGACAATAAGAGACGAGCCAACTATGCGACTTCATTTTTTCTCTTTGTTCATGACTCTTTGGTTGCACAGGCCTCTTCCTCCTCCTCCTCCAGATGGAGATGATGATCGTGATCATGATTATGTAAACCTAAGTCAGCACCACTCCCCACGATCTAATCCCAAGTCACAGTCTTCTCATAAAGGTTAGTATGAAATTCACCTTAAAGGGATAGTAATGTTTCACCAAAGCAGCTCCAATTAATCTTCATAGTATTTGGGCCATGGAGAGTTTTATTTCAGTACTGTCAGTTGTAGTTCAAGAGTAACTGAATGATAAGGTATCTCCCTCCTGCCTCTTTTACCAAATGTAAGCCGCCTCCCCTCAGATGTGGAATCTGGTCACTTGACAGGACAGTTTGCATCAAGGGACACTGCCCCCCTTGACAGGTTTTTCCTTTTAACAACAAAAAATATAGAAAAAAGAGAGACACTGCGCACCTAACACAAATAATGTACTTGTAAATAGTTCAAAAACAATATATCGCAGGCTTGATATAAAGTCCAATTGGATACTCTCCGGTCTGCAGCTCTTAGTCTGAGTGTCCTCAGTCGCACCCAAAATATGTCTACACGAAAACAAAAGAGAGAGAAAAGAGCGCAACTTCTTGTAAGTATGGCCTTGAATAAGAACTTATAGGAAAAAACGAACAATGGAGTCTCCAAACACCTTCCCTTTCGATGGTATCCTGAGTGGTTCTCCTTCTTCCTAACGTTTATAGCAGATGCTCCGGTGGTCACAGACTTATCTTGTGGAGAGAGAAAATAGCACAATCCAATGTGTAACGTAGTAATAATGTGCCCAATGTGAACATAAAAGATAAAGGTCACATAGCATAATCATTCAAGCGGTTAAAAGTCTCCATCTATATCAATAGAAATAGTGTGTTCAATACGCAGTCGATTTGTTCTATAATGTCTTCACGTTTGTTATGTTAGACTGGATACACAAAAGCTATGGAACAATGTCCCTCTGAAGTCAAATTGTACAACAAAATCGCACGCGTGCCCAGAGCCTTTTTCCAACATCCACGAGATAAGTCTGTGACCACCGGAGCATCTGCTATAAACGTTAGGAAGAAGGAGATCCACTCGGCATACCATCGAAAGGGAAGGTGTTTGGAGACTCCATTGTTCGTTTTTTCCTAAAAGTTCTTATTCAAGGCCATACTTACAAGAAGTTATCTTGTAAGTAGATTTGAGTATTTTTACATTTTTATTATTTACAGATGCTACTCTCAGGGAGTATTGCGCTCTTTTCTCTTTCTTAGGTTTTTCCTTTTGCTCACTGAAGATTGTCCCTCTCCGAGTTCCATCCAGACAGTCTTAATGCTCTGAGGTGAGAAGTGTTACATCAGTAAAAGGGGCAGGATGGGGATACTTTATCATTCAATTACTTTTGAACTACAACTCTGACAGTATTAAAATAACACACTCTCCATGTCCCAAATTCTAAGAAGATTGATTGGAGCTGCTTGTATTGTGAAACATTACTATCCCTTTAATGCTGCAAAATGCAGACATTTATTTCAGTTATCATAGGACGTGGTTGGGCAAGCTGAGGCCTTCCAGGTGTTCAGGGCTACATAGCCTATAATCCCTAGACAACCAATAGGAGTAATGAGAATCGTAGTCCTGAACACCTGGTAGGTCTTAGATTGCCCGGCCCTGTTTAGACCTTCTATGTTTAGATCTTTTATGAAAAATTCTGAAAGTAAACACGTTTTCCTTTGTTTAACCTTTTGTGCCAGAGGTGGCAAAACAAATAAGTTTTGGAGGCAGCATGATCGTAAACCCACTTTCTTCACTTACACCTCAGGCAGTGCTCAGCCTCGATAGAACAAAAAAGGGGTGGGGTTGGTCCATGCCTGCTCCATCCATTATACCTTTCAAGGATGCACTCAGCTGCAAATTAACTAAAATAAATAAATAAAATAGAAAGTGACTGCAAGTCTGCTGACTCCATCACGTTTTACTAGGCAGACCCTGCCAGCAAACCTTTAAGGTCAAGAGAGGTTCCACGCAGGTCCGGCGCCACCTATAGGTGAGGTAGGCGCTGGGGGTGCAGCAGGGCCTGGGCACCCCCGCACTCCACTTACTGCCCAAGTCAGCTGCATAGCAGGGGGAAGCCCAGAAAATGTTAGCCTACCCGACTTTGACAACAGCCATTACCATGTGACGCGCAGCTAGACAGACACGGTGCATACTTGGTGTTTCTTCATCGGTCTGGATGTCACTTTTAAACCTGCACTATCCTCAGAACAAGCTTTATAGTGGTGCCCAGAAAGATGAAGGAACCTCCAGCATGCACCAAGTCTACGTTGCCGCGTATCACATGGTTCCAGTTGCTCTCAATGTGGGTAGTGGGGGAAAAGACTGGAGACGACATGGAGGAGTTGGACTCAAGAGGTAAGAGGAGGAAAATGAGGAAAGGGGGGGTGTCAAGAGGGGGGAAGAGGCAAAAGAGGGTCAGTCAAGACAAGAGGGGGATAAAGTCAAAATGGGGGGGGGTCAAGAGGGGATAGAGTCAAACGGGGGAAGAAAGGGTCAAGGGGGGATCAAGAGTTTCATGGGGGAAGAGAGTTAAAGGGGGAATCAACAGTCAAGAGGGGGAGAAAGAGTCAAACACACTAACACGCTGATACACAAAGATAAGCACACACATACTTACACAGTGATATCCTTACAGAGACTCTCACACAAACTGACACACTTATATACATACAGGGACACACACATATAGAGAACACACACACAAATTGACACTTGCACACATATAGGAAACACACTGACACTGAAACACATACAGGGGCGGGGCATAAAAAGAGTAGGATACAAGGGGCGGAGCCAAGGGGCGACAAAATTAGATTTTGCCTAGAGTGGCAAAAAGCCTTGCACCAACCCTGGTTCCACAATGCTTCTCAGTATGTTGTGCACTTCTTTGATCCTGAAAGGGTTAAAGGAGGGGGCAGGTCTCTAATAATAATCTCTAAGAAAAAAAAAAAAAATAGACCTGCTATATTCTATTATATACTCATCTGATACCGTAAAGATTAATTTATTTACATGGAAAGCTTTAAACCACTGACTTAAAACATTTTTTATGTATGGTTGAAAAAGACACCTAAAATACATCAAATATTTTGTGTCATAATTCAAGCTTGAGTTTTGTCCTCTTCTTCCAATCCTTTTCTATCCCTCATACAGCCAGCAGAGGGCACAATGATCTAATGTCAAGGGAAACCACAGTCCATTAGAGGCTGAAGTACTAAGAACTGAAGCAAACCAACTGCACTACAATTAAACATTTCCCGAACGCTCATTGTTTAACATGAGTGTTTTAACCCCTTGAATGCCAGCAAGGTCTCCAAAATATTGAGAGGTAATGTGTTGGGAGATGGCTTTATCGTTCAAGGGATTAAAGGCCTCATTTAATACTTAGAGTGCCAGAGAGGTATCCGGTGCATTGCAACACAGTATGGTGGATACCTCTCTGGTACTCAGATGGTTAACTCTTTGAGTGCCAGAGGGGTACACAATGCATTGCAAATCAATCCGTTGCATACCCTTACTCAGAGGGTTAAAGGAACACTAACACATAAATCAAGCAGAGTTATGTATATAATCTAATGGTATGTGTAAATTCTTGATTTGTTTTGAGGCCTAAAATCTAGTCTCTGATGAAGCAAACATTCCCACCTCTTCCAGGGCTCCCATTGATGGTCCTGGATTTTCTGTAAATGGTCTGAGATAAAATGGCCTTTCTGAATCCAAGAGCAGTGGGCACAAAAAAAAAAAAAAAAAACAGTCCAGAGAACATAAATAAATAAATGATCTCTGAACAAGACACACATTTAGGATTTTGTTTTTCTGATGATACATGAATATATATATTTCACTGTCGTCCAATACAGGTCACTGGTACTCTGGGAGGCAATCTGCCCCTTTAATAGGCAGGAACAATTATGCAAATGATTGCAGGGGGCGGAGCCTCCCCTCCTACTTAAGCTGCATTCAGGCCAGAGCCACTAGATTGATTTGTTCCTGTGTGCTGTGCACACCAGGTGGAGAACATCTATGCATTCAACTTAGTAGTTTGTTATTTTTCTTTCAATATGGAATACCACCATTAGGAGGGTGACCATGGCTGTGAATTGCCCTCTTTAAAGTGGCTAGTGCAGCTTCCAGGGATTTTCTGTGGACCTTATGCTCTGAAGAGGGAACAGCTTGAGTCAAGCAGCTTCCCTGCTGAGGAATTTACCTCTGGTCTATTCCCACTTCATCATGGTCACCTGAAGACAGAAGTCCTGCAGAAAGGTGAGCCACCCCTTGAGTGCTGAAGGTCCACTTGTCCCCACAGTGTCCCTTTGATGGGCTTGTATTTGGGAGTTGCATTGCACTCATAGGATGTTTTTATTTGCATTTATCATGTTTATGCAATTTCTGTGTTATTCTCTGGGTTTTGGAGCTTTGGGTATAATTTTATTTATGTTTCTCATGTATTGGGTTACTGTTTAGCACTTTTTAAAGTTTAGTGGGACTTTATTAAAATTTAGTGTTCCGCGCCTTTAAGCGCGCCTTTTCCCGCTTAGACGCCATTGCTCCTTTACTCTCTATGGGATTTCACAGTGTGGGACATATCTCTGGAACCGCTTGTCACAGCAACTTCAGAGATGGCTCATTTTACTTCTATGCTCCTGCTCTATCATCCGGTGTCTGTTTACAGGGTGTGGGGAGTTCAGGGGGGCTTCGGGCACTGTTTGGGGTACTTCTGAGAGAAAACTACATTTCCCATGAGCGCCCGGTTCGCGCTCGTTTCTGATTGGCTGACCTGACGGCCGCCATTTTGTGGTGTTATTTCTCAGCGAGTATACTACGCAGGGACCGAGCCTTCTCTCCTCTCAGCAGATTAACCCTTCGCTGGCCAGATAAGTCCGTTTTTAGGCATTTCTGGGGTGAAACTTTAATCTTTCACACTTTTACTGGGTGATATTGTTAAGTGGTGTATATTGACGCTGTGAGCATGTCTACTCCACTGGAGCCAGGGGCTAGACCCAAGACTAAAGAGGCTGGGGTGTCTGTTCCCCCCATTGCGCTTTGCTCCTCTTGTCACTCTGGGCTGCCTAGAGATTGTTCTGGTGATTTATGCCCTAAATGCACTGATTGTCGTGATAGCAACCCTGGGCTTCCCAGCCATGCTATTGAGCCAACTTGGGTGAAAGAGTTTAAAGCTGCCACTAGGGATCTCAGATCCACACTCCAACTCTTTCCCTCTCAGGTACAGGGGGCTCTCCAGGTTTGGCAGACCCCCTCCATGATCAGGACTTCCCTGCCTAAGCCACAGGGGGCTCCTGATGTGTCTGATTCTTCTGAAGAAGAACTATTTCAGGATTCTGATGCTGAGGAAGGCACTGTTATTGAGTCTAACAGGTCCATTGGGGACCCTTATGAATGTGACCCTGAGGTTTCAGGAATCTACTCATGATCCAACTGACGTTTTCCAAAAACCATCTAAGGCGGTTGTATGTCTTCCAACTAACCCTACCCTTGCCCGTCTAGTCTCTGAGGCGTGGAGGAATCCTGACAAATCCTCCTCAGTGTCCAAAAAGTTTGCTAAACTTTACCCGTTTCCTGAAACTGGCAAAATGGGTTCATCCTCCCAAAGTGGATGCTCCTGTTTCCAGGCTATCCAAAGCTACTGCTTTAGCTGTCTCTGATGCCTCTGCCCTGCAGGATTGGACAGACAAAAAGTTAGAACTTTCTCTTAAGTCTATTTTTGCCTCCATTGGCACTGCCATGCGTCCAACCTTTGCATTGGCGTGGGTTAATAGAGCTATTGCAGCCTGGACTGAACGACTGACTGAGGCAGTCCGCCAGGATGCACCGGTATCTGAGCAGTTGCAGCTCCTTGCTAATATTACTGAAGCACAAAATTATGTTGCTGATGCTGCCTTTGATGCTGTGCGCATGATGGCGAGGGCCTCCACTTCGTCTGTGGTGGCCAGACGTGCCCTTTGGCTGAAAATTTGGTCTGCTGATACAGCCTCTAAGAAAGCCTTGCTTTCCTTGCCCTTTCAGGGGAACTTGCTATTTGGTTCTGAACTCAAAGAAATGATCAGCGAGGCTACTGGCGGTAAAAGTACTCTTCTACCCTAAGTCTTCAAGAAGAAGTTTCCAGCCAAATGCAATCGGTCCTTTCGTTCCTTTCAGACTGAGACACGCTCCACGTCCCAGACGGGTCCGTCCTCTGCGCGCTCCTCCTCCAAGCCCAAACAGTCCTGGAAGCCCAAAGTTGCCCCCAAGGCCAAGACCTCCAAGACTGCTTCGGCATGACTCACTGAACCCGGGTCCACATCCGGCAGTAGGTGGACGTCTCCGCATCTTTCGCCGGACTTGGGAGGAGTCAGTGGCGGACCCATGGGTCATTCAGGTAGTGTCAGAGGGGTACAGGATCCCTTTCTCTTCCCTTCTTCCTTTTCGGTTCCATTTTACTCGTCCTTCTCAGGAACCTACAAAAAGACATCTGTTCGACGACGCTATTCAGGATCTCTTGGACAAGGCGGTCCTGGAGTTGGTTCCTCCAGAGGACACAGGTTCAGGATTTATTCCAACCTGTTCGTGCTCGTCCCATTTTGGATCTCAAAGATCTCAATTCATATGTTGTGAGTTCCCACTTCCGCCAGGAGTCCCTGCGCTCTGTGATTGCAGCAATGTCTCCAGGGGAGTTCCTTGCCTCCCTGGACCTTCAGGATGCTTATCTTCACATCCCTATTCATCCAGAGAGCAGGCGGTATCTCAGGATTGCCTGCCACAGGGGACACTTTCAGTTTTCAGCTCTTCCCTTTGGGCTGACTTTGGCCCCTCAGGTCTTTCAGAGGGTGTTGGGTTCCTTGATAGCTGTACTTCATCAAGAAGGTGTCAGGGTGACTCCCTACATGGACGATCTCCTCCTAAAAGCCTCCTCAGCGGAGCGTCTCCACCAACAACTGCAGCTGTGTATTCACACTCTGAACCGTCACGGCTGGATACTGAATCTGGACAAGTCAGACTTGGTCCCATTTCAGAGGCTCATTTTCCTGGGTCTCCTGTTCGACACTCGCCAATGCATGGTGTTTCTACCAGAGGAAGTGGCTCATCAGATAGCCATCCGAGTGGCTGGGATCCTGGAGCTGGACAGAGTTCCAGTACCGAAGTTGACGTCTCTGGTGGGGAAGTTCATTTCCACGATCGAAGCGGTACCATTTGCCATGGCCCACTCCAGGGAACTCCAGAGGTTTGTGATCCAGACGTGCAAGAATCATCCAGATCATCAGCATCTGTCAGTCTCTCTACCTCCTCATGTCGAATCGAGTCTGCACTGGTGGTTGGATCTCTCTCATCTCCTGAAAGGGAGATCCTTTCAAGTTCCCTATTGGACCACGCTTACAACGGATGCCAGCATCCGGGGATGGGGTGCTGTGTTGGGTCGTTTCAGTGCTCAGGGGAAATGGGGACTGGAGGAATCTCTTCTGTCCATCAATGTTCTGGAACTGCGTGCCATCCAGCTTGCCCTGAGGCACTGGGAATTACAACTGGAAGGTTGCCCAGTCAGAGTGGAGTCCGACAACGCCACCGCAGTGGCCTACATAAACAGGCAAGGCGGCACAAGAAGTTGCACAGCCTGGTTGGAGGTCAAGGATATTTTATCTTGGGCAGAAGATCACGTGCCTGTCATTTCAGCAGTTCACATTCCAGGTGTAGACAACGTCATGGCTGACTTTCTCAGTCGTCACACAGTCAACAGCGGAGAATGGGCTCTTCATCCAGAGGTGTTTCACCTAATCACCCAGAGGTGGGGGGTGCCTGCAGTGGACCTGATGGCTACCAGACACAACAGGAAGGTGCCGGCGTTTTGCTCCCGGTGGAGGGACCCTCTTGCTCTAGCAGTGGATGCCTTGTCAATCCCTTGGGATTTTCCTCTGGCCTACATCTTCCCTCCTCTTCCTCTATTGATCAGAGTCATCCAGAAGTTGAAGCTGGAGCGTTGTCCTGTCATCCTGATTGCTCCGAACTGGCCTCGCCAGTCCTGGTATCCGGAGTTGGCCATGTCAGTGGCGGAACCGTTTCCACTTCCTGCCCGTCCAGATCTACTTCTAAAAGGATATCTGTGGAAGGAGGATGTTCAGCATCTCCATTTGATGGCATGGTGGTTGAATCCTTGATTCTAGAGAAGAAAGGATTTTCTCCTTCAGTGGTGTCGACGATGCTTAGTGCTCGTAAGCCTGTGTCCTCCAAGATCTATCATCATATCTGGGCCACCTTTGTAGCTTGGTGTACTGATCGGAAGATTTCCGTGGACTTTCATCTTCCAACTGTCCTGGCCTTTTTACAGGACGGTGTTGAGAAAGGGCTCAGTCTGAGTTCCCTCAAAGTCCAGACTTCTGCCTTGTCTGTGTTTTTCCAGGAAAGGATTGCTATCCTTCCTGATGTCAAAGTTTTCTTCCAAGGCGTGACTCATGTTCGGCCTGCCTTCAAGAGTCCTACTCCCCAGTGGGACCTCAATTTGGTGCTGGGAGTTCTCCAATGACCCCCGTTTGAATCCTTGGCTTCCATTCCATTACGTCTCTTGACTTGGAAAATGGCCTTTCTCTTGGCTATTGTTTCAGTTCGCCGGGTAGCAGAGTTACAAGCTCTGTCTTGTAAACCTCCTTACCTGGTGTTCCACAAGGATAAGGCTGTGCTTCGCACTACCAAGGAATTCTTACCCAAGGTTGTGTCTGAGTTTCACATCAATCAGGAGATTGTGGTTCCCTCTTTCTGCCCTAATCCTTCATCTGACAAGGAACGAGATGTCCATTTGTTGGATGTGGTGCGTTGCCTCAAGTTTTATGTTCATCGCACCGAGTCTATCAGGAAGTCTGACGCTCTATTCGTCATTCCTGAGGGGCCTAGGGCAGGGAGACCGGCCTCCAAAGTTTCCATTGCCTCTTGGATTAAGGCTACTATTCGTGAAGCCTATAAGTTGCGGAATAAGCATGTTCCCTTTCGGGTGACTGCCCGTTCCACCAGATCTATTGGGGCCTCTTGGGCCTACAAGAATCAAGCATCTGCTGATCAACTGTGCAGAGCGGCCACTTGGTCCTCTGTGCACACATTTTCAAAGCACTACCGAGTTGATGTACTGGCCTCGGCTGATGCCAGTTTTGGGAGGAAGGTCCTGGAGGCAGTTTTGCCTGTTTAGGCCTTCTACTCTGTGGTTCTTAGTGCTTCTTTACTGTTGAGCCCGGTTGGCTCTGGTTCAGTGTGCTGTGTTAGTTCAGGGGTTGTTTTCCCCTGGTTGGTGTCCGTTGACACTTACATTTTGGGCTATGTGATTAACTGGTTCATAGCAGTTCTAGTGACTTGGGCCTTGCGCCTGGTCCTTGCCTTACTTCCCGCCTCTGGGTCAGCTCAATGTTTGTACATCCCAGAGTACCAGTGACCTGTATTGGACGATAGTGAAAATAGGATTTTAGTCTTACCTGTTAAATCCTTTTCACTTAGTCCATACAGGTCACTGGTCTCCCACCCTGTCAAGGGACCATGCTTGGCTCTCCTGTGGCATTCAGTGGGAGACCTTCGGGGCATGCTCACAGAAGTCTTCCTTCTTGCTTACCTATGGTCAGTTTTTAGTGTCTCAAATCAATTTAGTGGCTCTGGCCTGAAGGCAGCTTAAGTAGGAGGGGAGGCTCCGCCCCCTGCAATCATTTGCATAATTGTTCCTGCCTATTAAAGGGGCGGATCACCTCCCAGAGTACCAGTGACCTGTATGGACTAAGTGAAAAGGATTTAACAGGTAAGACTAAAATCCTATTTTTTTTACATATTCTAGGTGTAAGTGTGATATTTAAAATTATGTCTGTTTCATCTAGAGTGGTATACAGGAACTGTGGTGTTAATCTCCTCTTCCAGGAAGGGCATTTAACCCTTTCATTCCTGTTTTCCACATGGACTACGAGAAAAGGATTTATATGCAAATACACAAAAATCCCATTATAAACACATTTCATTATTTTATTTTTTTTTTTTTGTGTTGGTGAATTTTTATTTGTCCCTTAGGGTGCAGTTGTTTTTTTCCAGAATTCTTTCATTTAGTCTACATTAGTTTGTGTCTCCATCTTGGAGATAAGATGCACAAATAAAGTATTTAAAGGGGAACTCTCACCTCTATTAAAGTTTTTCTTAAAGGGATAATAATGTTTCATAATAAAAGCAGCTCTAATTAATCATCATAGTATTTGGACTTTGGAGAGTGTTTTTTCAGTTCTGTCAGAGTTGTAGTTCCAGAGTAATTCAATGACAAAGTATCCCCCTCCCGCCCTTTTTACTGATGTAACACTGTTCAGCCAGAGCAGAAGGGAGGTGCCCAGGTAGACTGCAGAGAGGGACAATCTTCAGTTAAGATAAGGGAAAAACCTGAAAAACTTGTCAAGGGGGCAGGGGTTTCATTGTTTTCATAGGAATAAGAGTGTCCCCTTCTGTTATCTGTGTGGTCTATGGACTGAATTCCACATCTGAGAAGAGATTGCTTACACTAGGTAAAAGGGGCAGGAGGGGGAAACTTTGCTTGTGAATATCTCATAAACCATAAAGGTTTGAGAGAGAAGACTTATATCATTCTTCATGTCTTTTTAATGGCTACAAAATAAAGTTAAAACGAAGTATTACTATCCCTTTAAGTGTTCCATCTGAGTAAATCTTTAAAAAAAATGATTGATTTCATGCAGTAAAGCCAAAGATGTAAGCTTTTGAAATTAATCCCGTGATGTCCGCTCAGGATAGGCTGAGGTACAACTCTGTACCTCAGCCTGTCAATCTTCGTCTCTTCCCTTCCCCAGTTGTTTCCAGTTGTCACCTCCTCCTCTGATGGAGGAATCCAACATGTGAGTTGGAGAGATCTCTTGCCAATGAGATTGCTCCAGCTCCTACACTGGATTCCTCAGTCAGTGGAGGAGTTTATAATGGGAAAGAGACGATGATTGACAGGCTGTGGTACAGAGTTGTACCGCAGCCTGTCCTGAACTGATGCCATGGCTTAATTTCAAACGCTTTTATCTCTGACTATAATGCATGAAATAAAAAAAAAAAACTGATTAAAGTGTACTCAGATGGAACATTAAGGTAAGAAGAACTTTAATGGAGGTGATGGTTCCCCTTTAATCCTTTAGGTGGAATCTGGGTATTTATTGCATTGCTTTGCAGTGTGTTAGACATCCCTCTGGGTTTCAGAGAGTTAATCTATTATGTCCACTGGCTGTCTGGTATTACTAAATAAAAGTAATCTATTTTATCTACATTCTGTCCTATCTTGTATTAATCTACCTCTATCTATGAGCTCTGCAGTGTCTACCCGAGGAATCAATTTTATTTATTTAGAAAATTCTATACCAGGAAGAATACAGTGAGATTTTTCTAATTTTCAAGTATGCCCTGGGGAGTCTTTACAGTAAAAAGTTATATATGTACATAAATAGAGGAATGAACACACACACATATAAACATATGTACAAAAAATGTATATATAGTTACATATTGTTTTAGCTACAAAAAAGCAGTTAGTTTTAGGAATTTTAGACTGGAAGATCTGATTTGATTTTCTTGGGTAGGTTATTCCAGGCTTTTGGAGCTCTGAAGGAGAAGGTAGATTGACCAGCTTCTTTCTTGTAGTGGAGTATACTCCAGTTGTTAGCAGTGGAGAGGAGGTTATAGTTAATATGGAGAGCTGGAGTAAGCACACTGCTCAGGTAGCCTGTAGCTTTCCAGAGAAGTGGTTATAAACTAGGCAAGAAAGGTGATCAGCATGTCTAGATTTGAGTGTTTATATTTTTAAACATATCACAATGATGGGTAGTGTATGGCCATTGGGGGACAATGTGGCATAATAAGTAGCACAGAGTGTACTGTTTACCAAGATGTATTTGCAGTGCAGAAGCATATACCACACCCCGTAATATGACTGGCATTAACATCTTTTGAACAATTTTCTTACCACGGGACATAAACAGGATTTGTTTCTAAACAGAGCACCTATTTTACGATACAGTTTGGATGTTTATCAAAATGAAGTCCAAAAGTGAGGTTAGGGTCAAGCCACATAACAAGGAATTTGTAGGAGATCACCAGGACCAAGTTACAGTTAGACTTTGTTAAAATGGTTAGATGGATATTGTGGAGTTTAAGTAGTTTGTGCTTTATACCATGTGACCATGAAATACTGTCTCAGGTTTGGATTTGTAGGGTAGGTTATAGTGTCATCTGAATGCATTTGCTCAGAAGATGCTTTGCAAACTGCTGGCAGATCATTTATAAATGGGGAAACTAGAAGAGGGTCTTAACCCGTTGTGTGCCAGAGGGTTACGCAATGCATTGCATACCACCTCTCTGGCACACAACGGGTTAAGAATGGAGTCCTTGGGAACCCCACTTGATACTTTGAATGGAAGGGAAATATTGTCACCAATAGACACACCTTGCTTTCTGTCTATTAAATAGGATCGGAACCATTTTAGAGAATGATTACCCAATCCTGAAGTTCAGGGTTATTTATGGTCTACTGTATCAAAGGCTTTTGCAAATTCTAGGAAAACAGCTGCATTGAGTTCACCATTTTCTGTGCCAGCCTGGATGTCACTGCATACTTTTAGGAGGGCTGTGCCTTTTGAGTTATTTTGATCAAAGTCTGATTGAAGTGGGGTGAAAAGGCTGGACAGTCCATAATACTTATATAGCCGCTTCCTCTAAACTATGTGTTTAGTTTGGAACTGAAAACCCTGAGCCTGCATCAGCATTGGGTTGAGGGGGTGAGTTACATTGTTACCACTGAGAGCGCTGTGGGAGTTGATGGATAATATGCTGCAGTAAATAAATATCTTGAGTGCTGCTTTCTATTCTGTGTACTTGCACATAGATGTGTATGTGAAAATGCATGCTTGAATGTATGTCGTGTGTGTGTGTGTTAGGGCTGCAACTAACGATTATTTTGATAATCGATTAGTTGGCCGATTATTTTTTTCGATTAATCGGATAAAAAAAACAATATGCTAATTTTTCATTATTTAAATGCCTCTTTTTCACTCTACTTGTCCCCCCATGGCCTGTTTTTCACTCCTATTGCCCCCTTGCATTCTTTTCCACTCCACTTGTCCCTCCCTGCTGTCTTTTTCACTCCTCTTGTCCCCCATGCCCTGTCTTTCACTCCTCTTGTCCCCCATGCCCTGTCTTTCACTCCTCTTGACCCCAAGCCCTCTCTCTTTACTCCTCTTGTCCCCCCATGCCCTGTTTTTCACTCCTCTTGTCCCCCATGCCCTGTCTTTCACTCCTCTTGTCCCCCATGCCCTGTTTCACTCCTCTTGCCCCCAAGCCCTCTTTCTTTACTCCTCTTGTCCCCCATGCCCTGTCTTTCACTCCTCTTGCCCCAAGCCCTCTTTCTTTACTCCTCTTGTCCCCCATGCCCTGTCTTTCACTCCTCTTGCCCCCATGCCCACTTTCTTTACTTCTCTTGTCCCCCATTCCCTGTCTTACACTCCTCTTGCCCCCATGCCCTATTTCATTCCACTTGTCCCCCATGCCCTATTTCACTCCACGTGCCCCCATGCCTTCTTTTTTACTCCTCTTGCTCCCCCGTGCCTCTTTTTTTACTCATTTTGCTCCCGAATGCCTTTCTCTCCCCCTTGCCTCTTGTCCAGATGATTGCAGGGCTGTGCACACTGTAATGCCCGCAGGATCTTCCTGTCTCTGTGCCCGTACTGGTGACAACAGCTGCAATGACACGCGGTGACAGCGCAAGGTAAATGCTGGGGCTTTCTTCATCACTCTGGGCGCCAGATTTAAACTTGCATTTGCAGATGAAGAAAACCCCAGCATTTGCCACGTGTCACTCGGGTAACAGTAAATCTAGGTGGGCGGGGGGGGCAGGCATTTGTGTTCTAGTATCCTCGTACTGATCATGCCTCCGGTGTAATTTGGAGGAGGCCAGACGCAAGGATGGCAGGCACTGACCGAGTGAGGCAGCATGATGAGCACTGGCACAGAGTGACTGGCGCTGCTGTGCTCATCATTCTGCCTGTCAGTGAGTGCCTGCCTTCCTTGCGTCCGGCCTCCTCCAAGTTACACCGGAGGCATGATCAGGACGAGGATACTAGCACACAAAGTATAGCAGGATACTAGCACACAGGCGGACTCGCGCGATTGCATGCGTGCGCAAAATGTAACTTTTTGGCACGCGTGCTCACAATCTCTGAATTATGCGAGATGATGATGTGCCCTGCGTTTTAGGCTGCACTGTGGGCAAAAGTACAGGTCAGGAAAAATCGGGACATATGTATGTGCTGCAGCTCCCCCTGCACAACTAATCGATAATGAGAATCGTTGGCAACGATTCTCATTATCGATTTTTATCGATTAAATCGATTAGTTGTTGCAGCCCTAGTGTGTGTGTGTGTGTGTGTGTGTGTGTGTGTGTGTGTATATATATTTTAAATAGTGACACAAAGGACCTTATGCACAAAGAAAAGGAACAGTTCTGCTCCACAGGAGATAAATATCCTCCGAATTACCTTTTTATAAAGGGGAACTATGCTGTTAGAGTAAAGGACGCTTAATTCCTTCCTAGGTGTCCTTCACACAGCAGTTTGTTATTTGTGTTTACTTGTTTTGTTTGCATTTGATGTATTTTAGTCTACTACTGCTAGTTGTTTGTTTCAATCTGATATGGGTCCCTTGTGATCCATACAAGTCTATTTAAGTTTGTGGTGAGGAAATGTGGCCTAGAAGTAGATTTCAATAGAGATCACACTATACTGGAAACTGCAGATATAAGGCAAAATATATAGTTAGGTAATACCTGACTTGCTACATAAATCATAGTTAAAGCAGAACTACCACACCTGAATAAATTTGACCCAAATAAATACCCGTCTGGCGACTAGCTGCTCAGTAGCGCTACTTGCCAGAAATATTACCTGGTGTTTGAGAAATGTACGCTGTTCCTGGACTGACAGGCAGGAAACAGCACAGACATCTTTCCATAGTGATGTTGGTCCCTTTTGGAGCCAAACAGCTCCTACCAATGCCTCCTAGATCAGGCTGGGACTGACCACGCGGACACGAAGACGTCACTATGAAAAGATATCTGTGCTGTTTCCTGCCTGTCAGTCCGGGAACAGCGAACAATTCTCAAACACCAGGTAATATTTCTGGCAACTAGCGTGGGACAAATTTATTTAGGGGGGTGGTAGTTCTGCTTTAAATGGAGCTTTAAATCCCTTGGTTGTAGTAGAGGTCTGCAGTTCATTGCTGCGAGCCTTACTTGGGTCATTTTACTGTGCTCCTTGTGGTGCACTTGGTTTGTTGCAGAATTGTTGCTCTTTTCCTTTTGCATATGGCTCAACATAAACCACTTTCATCTGAAACTATTAAGCTGATTGAGAATTGCATTACATACTAGGAAAGGAGACCTCTGTTTAAAGTGAGCAAAAGAAATATTCAAAAAAAGACGCCTAGGTATATCATACTTATACCTAGGCGGCTTTTTTTGAACATTTCTTTTGTGAAATGTATAAAGACGACTGCATCATTGTTATATTGCTCCAAACTTCAGATCATAATATGGTGGAGTACAATTTGGGAGCAATATTGCTACAATTCATGGAGCAATTTGTAGTTTAGATAGACTATATATACTTTCACATTCTTAAACTTTTACTAACTTTGTCACAGACTGAGTAAATGCAGTTATACACTGCACAACTGGCATTTGTGCCATATATATAATTCTGTTAGTCCAATAAAAAAGATATTACAAGATATTCATTTTGTTTATTTTACATCTACATCACTGGACTAATACGGCTACAATCTTTATATAATATATAAAATATATATATATATATATATATATATATATATATATATATATGAGATAGATAGATATATAAATAAATATTATTTAATTGGGACTCATGTATAAAAGTGGAATGGAACAATTATGGAGCTCTGATATAGGGGAATATTAAATACTCCCATGGAGTTAAATGGGACTTTTAACCCACTGAATGATAGCGAGGTTTCCAGTACTTTGCAAAGCAGTGCTATGGAGATTTCTTTAGCATTCAGATGGTTAACACTTTGAGTGCCAGGCAGTAAGGAACACATTGCTTTGCAGTGTGTTCCATACCCCTCTGACACTCAGATGGTTAAAGACGTAATAATGTTTTGGAAAAACAGAAGCTCCAATTAATCTTCATACTATTTGGGCTATGGAGAGTGTTATTTCAATACTGCCAGAGTTGTAGTTCAAGAGTAATTGAATGATACGTGGTCCCCCTCCTTCCCCTTTTACCTAGTGTAAGCCGCCTCCCCTCAGATGTGGTCACTTGACTGGACAGCTCACAGAAAGGGACATTCTTCTTACTGTGAGAACAATGAAAGCCGTGCCCCCCTTGACAGGTTTTTCAGGTTATTCTCTTATGTGAATTGAAGGTTGTCCCTCTCTGTGATCCATCCGGACAGTCTTGCTGCTCTGAGGTGAGCAGTGTTACATCAGTAAAAGGGACAGGAGGGGGATACTTTATCATTCAATTACTCTTGAACTACAAATCTGACAGTACTGAAATAACATTCTCCATTGCCCAAATACTATGAAGATTAATTGGAGTTGCTTTTATTGTGAAACATTGCTATCCCTTTAAGGTGCCCATTTAAACCCATGCATATTTTAGTTCTATTTAATTTAGTGTAGTTGCCCCAAAATTGTTCCAATTTGTTTTATACATTAAGCCCAATCTGATGTCTCATTTCCCAATATGTAATTCATTTCCCAATCAGCTCTACTGTCTCAGCTGGAAGTTGTTTATGTTGAGCCAAATGCACAATGGAAAGATAAACAATTCTGTATCAAATAAACTGCACCACAGGGACTAAAGAAAATGACCCAGTGGCCTTAGTCTGCAGAAAGCTTCAGATTGCAATTTTTTTTTTTTATTGGTAATTACATTTAATAGGTATGGCGTAAGATATTTTAAATTATTTGGTGCATTTATATATTTTCTCTTCTCTTTTTAGGTTCCTATTACAAGCAGTGAAAATTGGAGACTTTTGCCAGTGATGCTTATAAGACTGTAGCAGAAACAACAAGTACTATTATTATTTCCTTTGTCATTGGCTGAAGTATCCCGGAACCATCATCAAATCACCATATTCAGAAATCTCTTTTGTGTGACAAAACACAGCACAGCATTATCTGGCTTTGTACAGCTGAAAGCAAGAGATGTACAATTCTGGAGCATACCAACTGCACCATAAAGTACAAATACAATACCCACTGGTTTAATGAGCTTTTAACTCATTGAGTGCTAGAGATATCTTGTGTATATTGTGTCAAAATGCGTTGCATACCTCAACCATTCAAGGGATTGAATTCACAATTTAAATCCGTGTGTTATGTCCTTCCTTTGGTGCAGTTGGTTTTCTCCAGATATGTTAATAATTCTCTTTTTATGAGGCCCTATGTTCTTGCAGAAAACAATCCAAATCTTATGTAAAAAGGTCTAAACATTTGCATAAACAAATTTTTTTTTTTTTTTTAATTATTATTATTCTGAAAATCCAGGCGCATCTTGATTCATATCACAATTAAACAACAAATGTAAATGAAGCACATTCCTGTGGCATGTAACCATTGTGTGAGTGAATTGGAGTGATAGCTCAACACTTACACACAGTTACTAGCCTTTATTTACTACGAGCAGGTTGCCCTTTATGCATATTAGCGCAAGGTTGGTTTTGTTAGACGTATGTGAGGCACAGAGGTAAAGAGGAGAATTCTGATTGAAATCAACTACTTCATAGGGGGACAAACACATCCCCCAAATTGTCATTAATTTAAACTATAAATTGGGCTTTTAATCCCTTGAATACTAGACCTCTCCAGTGCATATTGACAATGGGTTGGCATTCAAGGGGTTAACTGTTTTCCTTATTTATTTTATTTTTTAAGAAGTTTCACTTGTTTCTCATGAAGCTGTTGGTTTGCACCAGAATTGCTTCTCTCTAGGTTCCTGAATATAGCCCATGCAGTTGTCTTGAATACTATACTTTAAATTCCAAATGTGTTATAAGTGGACAAGTTATGCACTTGTAATCCAGCTATTCAGTTATACTCTATGTGAAAAAATGTTCCCTGTCACACTTTAATGCATGAGATGGGAATAGTGGTCTACCAATTGTGAGTCTACAACTCTCATGCGCAGTAGAGACTGCTGTGCGTGCTGCAGTCATGCGCAGTAGACTGCCCGTGCCGCGGCTGGAGCGTCCAGCTATGTATCAGCCGCAGCGCAGGCAGTCTCTACTGCGCATGACTGCCCCGTGACCGTCTGGCAGTGGCCTGTGTAACGGGCTCTTCAACTAGTTTACTTAATAAAAACACTTTCAAAATACTGCTATAATGTAAGAAGTCAGAAGGAACGTCTGCTTTTGGGTATCCAACAAACAATATACAGGTTATTATATCTGGGAATAGAAGAAGTCATTCCCACCTCCTAGAGCCATGTCTATGTAAGAAAACGGCCTCTGTTTACCAAGCTGCAAAATCTGCTGTGAGGCTAATTTTGTGATTGTATATTCTGGAAATGTGCCGAAGGGAAAATGGCTGCATTGCAGTTTTTCATCTTAAGTAGCGGCCAGTGTGTTTGCTAACGGTTCTTTGTACAAAGGTTAACACAAAGTCTGGAATTGCTTATAAAAACATGATGGGATTCCATTCATATCTCCCCAGAAACTTCTGTGCATACCGCCCTGCTAATGCTGTGTTTGTTGTGTTTGTCATTGCAGTGAACTTCCTCGTGCATATCTAAGGCCTTATGCAGAAATCTACAAATGAACAATTTTAGTGCATACCAACTGCACTGTAGGAGACTAATTAAAATACCCACTGAATGCTAGACAGTTCTTCAGCTCATTGCAAAGCTATGAGTGGGTGACGCCTCTAGCATTCACTGGGTTAAAATCACCATTGACATGATAAAGCTTTTTTTTTTTTCCTCTCTCTATCATGGTGCAGTTGGTTTACTACCGGATTGTTTCTATTTAGCTTCCTGTATAATTCCCCTTATGTTTCCAGTAAACTGCACAATCTGTGTACAGGTAAAGGAAAAAACAATTAAGTGCCATTGCTATCGTTTATTTTGTATAATCTTATTGTTCATGCATTCTGTGAACAGTTAGACATTATGTATGAGAGCTGAAGAGTCTACCATGTGTTTATATTTTTGATTCATATTTATTGAAATCTAATGTGATCTTGTCAAATTTATTATAGGTTTTTAATCGGCATGGTTGTTGTAGGAATCATAACTGCTTCCTCTTAGATGCTGCATCATTTCCTTTCAGAAATGACAGAATGCTGTCCGTTGCTTGGTTATTTCAGGGTCTGCTGTCATTGGGCTGTATGCTCCAATAAAAGTGGTACCACTCTGGGATATACCAACTGTACCGCGGCCAACAAAACTGCCAGTTGATTTAAATGGGACTTTAAAGTGTTAGTAATGTATAAAAATATTGATACATTTGTAGAGGGTAAAAAATAGTCAGATTGCCACAAACCCCATCTCTCAAATCTTTACGGTTTGAGAGATATTCAGAATCAAAGTTCCCCCCTCCCTCCCCTTCTCCTGACGTCAGCGTCTAGCTGACAGCAGGATATCCCAGTCCTGGGATCAGCTAGCAGCTCTGCAGCAGAGCTGAAATCCCATTATTGCAAAAGAATTACTTCATTATAAAAGTCTACAAAGTGTGCCTGGTTTGCAAGCACACTTTGTAGACCTTTCCAATGAAGTAATTTGTTTGCAATAACTGGATTCCGGCTCTGCTGAAGAGCCTCATCGTGTCGACCAACACGGATCTCCTTCTGTCAGCTTTACAGCTGTCATCAAGAGAAGGGGGAACTTTGATTACAAATATCTCTCAAACCATAGTGGTTTGAGAGATGGGGTTTGTGGCAATCCGGTTATTTTTTTACCCTCTACAAATTTATGAAAAATTATTTTTAGACATTACTAGCACTTTACTAACACATTACTAATTCAGGTGGTTTAATGCCCCATTTAACGCAATGGCCTTTGTTATTTATCCCTGTTTTGAGCATATTAACTCTTTGTTTCAGATCCCAGTAGTAATCAAGTGGCTTTTTTTATATATAAACTTTTCTTTTAACTAGTTACATTTTTACCTTTGGGAAAGTTTTAACAGGATAGGGGTAAACTGCTTTTTTATCTCTGTTTTTTTAGGCCAAATTATATTGCATCAGTCTTGTTTTTTATAGGCAACAATATTTCCTAGTGGAGTATGGATCAGCCATTTTGAATCCGTGCAATGTACAAAGCACACAGTATAAGGAGCATGTATTCATCATAGCTTAAGTCCATTTCACAGGGAAAAATTGGATGGTCTTTAAATATGAAGTGATTGTAATCTCAGGACATTAAATATGACCTGTAATTTTCCTGTAATTTTCATGTAATGCTTTGCCTTGACAAGAAAACAGCCTAAACATTTTTCTGAACATCTCTTTTTATACTGAATCCTGGAAGAATTTTGAAAGAATAATTTTATATTTGTTAGAGCAATAAGTGTGACTTCAGGTCAGTTTTAAGTTTGATATGGCTTCTATAGACACAGAACCATTTTAAGATTTTGGGCCGTATGTTCAAAGGGATAACGACAAAAAATTGTCGTAAGAAAGACAAAATAAGTAAATATGCATGAACAACATATTTTGTATGGAGTATACAACAAAAAGCTAGTAATGTCTATTGTGTACAACACATCTCCAGAATTGACGGGCAAAGGGGCGTGGCTAGGGCGTGGATAAACTATTCTCCAGTGTCGTATAGAGGACAAGAAAATTTGTCGTAACGAACGACAAAAAGTCTTTCAAAAGACAAAATTTGTATGTTAAGAAAAAAGTGGAGGGAATGTGTTCTGAATGTGAGAATTTTTGTCTTTAAGACATTTTTGATGTTAAGACTTTTTTTGTCATTCCATACGACAGTTTCAGTCAGGACAAATGACATATTTCCAATCACAACAGACACTCTCTAAAAATATTAATGATCCCAACGACACTGTGCTTTGAAATGTCGTTACAAACGACAAAAGCTATTTCGCTGCTACTTTGAACATATGGCCCTTTGAGTGGCAGAGGGGTATGCAACACATTGCTCTGCAATGCACTGCATTCCCCTCTGGCACTCAAAGGCTTAAGGATGCTAAAGAGGTTCAGTTGTGAGACAAATCAGCTGCACCCTAGGGAGAAAATTAATATTCCTAATATCCCCATTGATGACACATACTACTTTTAACACCTTCAATGCTAGCTGTCTCCAATTAACTTCTTCACAATGCATTGCAGACTTATATTGTATTCAAGCAAAAATAAAAAGCAAACTTACTTAAATGTGATTCTTGTATTAAGCATATATTATAACAGTGTGTTAATTAACCTATTTGGGGGGGGTTATCTGTTTGGTTTTGCTCGGTTACCATGCCTAGGTACTCCGTTTTAAGCTAGCCCTATCAAATATATATTGCTACCTTTACATTAATCAGAAATTAATTCTCTGTTCACATGAATAGACTGACCTGTTTTCAACCAGAAGTTATTTAATATTCGGAACCCAAAAAGACTGGAACACATCCACCCGTGCATATTTTTATAGGTCTATCCCACCCACTGCTGTAGAGTTTCTTTTGTTTTCAAGGGGTTAAAATCAATTTACATTTATGGGAATTTTTACCCACCTCCTTCCTTGCTGCATTTGGTTTGCTCCAGAAAGGCATTTCTTTAGCACTCTAAATAAGGCCCATTATTGTATCAGTGTGTTTATGTTGAGTGAACTCATCTGCCAGTTTGAGGATCACTGCATGTGAACAGCGACTTGAGAATTAGTATGTTTTATAGAATGACATTGTATGTATCTGCTCATCTCCAATCTGTAAAAAAAAAAAAAAAAAAAAAAAAAAAAAAAAAATTGCACTGATATTATGCCAGTGTGTGACTTCATTGAAGTGACTTTCATCTTGGTAAGAATTACCTGTTTGACTGGTATTGCTGTTTACTGTACAAGGAAATTTTAGTTTTTTGCCAAAAGCATATTTATCCTCCCTAGTAGAGTCAGACCTATGTATAGAAAGGTATTCACATTACTGACGTTCAACACCTTTTCAAGGGCATTTTAATGAATGCAAAATTGACCCTCTAGAATTATAATCTTTATTATAAAATCTAGTTTTCAATTATAAGGCTGAAGGACAAAATGATCGTATTTAGGGCAAATCCAGTGTTGAAGACATATCTAGCATCCAGGGGATTAACTGTTTGCCAGAGGGGTACACGATGCACTGCTTTGCCATGTGGTGTGTACCCCTGTGACATTCAAAGGGTTAAAATAGGGGGATAGTAATCCAATAGTTTGGCTAAATTTCCATCTAAACAAAATTTGACTTGCTTATGCTGCCATGTTTACCTCTGCAACCTATAAGGGAAATACTTTGAAACATTTGGGTGATAAAGACAGGTTGTATACAGTGCTGTATATAGGAAAATGGAAGAGATTCATTTGAGCAGGAGGTGCTAAGAGGAGGAAGAAGGGAAAACTAGAATTGGTGGGAGATTAAATCAAGAAACTTTGCTAAAGATGTTAGATACCCTTGCATGGGTATTGAGACATCACAGGCCACTTATTTGTGGCAAGTTATAGAACATCGTGAAAAGTATGGAGTAATGAATTTCAAATTAAATATCTACAATAAACACCCACTTCGCAGTTTGAGAAGAACTCATTAAATACATTACAAGATGTTCCATTTAAGATCACTAACTTCTTTTAAATAAACACTAACACCTTAAAATTAAATGGATAGGGGATATACTAGGTTCCTAATTGGCCATGTGCTCTGGCCAACCTAGTGCACTGTCAAATCCAATTTCACTATTACTAGTAGAGCGATTAGCACTATTACATCGAAAAAGTTGACAAAAAGCAGAGGGCTTTAAGCATGAGGTCTGGGGCCTTATTCCACTTAAAATCTACCTTGGGAATGGAAATGTAACCACATGAATACTATATTCTCCAATTTGGCATCTGTCAAAAATATCTTTAGTTATATAGATGCCTAGAGTGAAAAAGGCAAATTTGTTGATATACCTAATGGGTTTGTCTGTGCAACCACATTGCTTATGTTTATACTTGCTTGTAAAGACTGATGGGCTACTTTCAATTTAGAAAGACTTTTTTTCTCTTATGTCCGAAAATTTTGTAGTATATGCAGGGTTGAAAGGTATTTTAAGCATGAATGGATACCCCAGAGCATGTTTAAAGGGAAACTATTATCACAGTTGTCATATTAGTAGATTTTCTCACCTGTGATCAGAATAATTTAATCTGGCGCTGCATTGTGAGCCCTTGTGCACAAAATGGGGAGCAGAATGAAGGTCTGAAAAGAGACCCCCTCCCCATGTTTCCATGGTGCATCTTTGCTGTATCACACAGGACAGTTTCCCAACATACCTTAAAGGGATAGTAATACCTAAAATGTAAAAAAAAATATGTTGTAGGGTTTATCCCCCTGAGTAAAACAAGAGTACTCCCACTGCTGAAAGGTGTTTCATTCAAAAGTTATTAATTTTTAGAGTTTAATTTCTTAGGTGCAATATCATAGTGGCCTGAAATTGTACAGTGGCGCTGTTGCTACACGATCCTATGGACAGCTCTGGTCTCAGGACCATAAATCTCCATAGGATGGTGTAGCAACAGCACCACTCTACAATTTCAGGCCACTGTGATATTGCACCTAAAAAATTCAACTTTGAAAATTAATAACTTTTGAATGAAACATCTCTCAGCAGTGGGAGTACTCTTGTTTTACTCAGGGGGATAAACCCTACAACATATTTTTTTTTTACATTTTAGGTATTACTATCCTTTTAAGTCTGTACAGATAGAGCACATAACCTAAGAGTTTGTGGATGGCAACCATAGAGTTCCGAATTGATTCCAACCAAAGGGGGTCCATTTTATAACCCCCAGAATGGCTGATAGGAGTCATTTTGGGTCTGGGCTTTTTAAATGTCTGTTCCCATTGGAGCAGATTTGGTAAAATTTGATAATTGTTACTAAATTGTCAGCCTCAGGTTCCAGACCAAGAGTGTCCAGATACTGTGTTGGAGTATAAAATGGCTTGTAAAACATAGATTTACATTTTTCACTGAAACTATCTGCTCTTAGGTTAAAAGGCCCACTTGAAAACATAAGCAGCTTCGTACTCTGATTACAATTAGAAGGGGGGCTTATTGGCCCAAATTATGCAACACCCTCTGGACATGTGATTCAGAAAGCATTTCTGGCAGGGCCAGATTCTCTTTAAATGGAATAGGCAACTGTCTAGGGCCCCAAATAATACATTCCCAATGCAGCTTTGGTTATGTATTAAATGTTAACTCCTTGAGGTCCAGATGGGTATGCTACACATTACTTTACAGTGGACCTCAAAGGGTTAAGGGGCCTTTCTGTGGCAGGCAAATGACCATGTGTTAGACGGAGGCCGAGGTTAAGCAACCTTTTGATGCAACAACTGTTGGAGACTTTGTCTCCCATTATCCTCCAACCAAGAAAAATATCAGTCAACCATATTTAAAAGAACATTTTTATTTTTGTTTGGAGGCATGTAAGTAGATTACAAGGAATTTATTACAAGCCTGTGAGTTTTTTTGAATGATACATACATATACTATAGAATATACCCTAGATCAGATCCATTTCAAACATTCCATCTTGCAGTAAGTAGAAATGCATTGCCTGACTAGAACTGCACACGTATAATGATTTTATTTTACACTGTTAAGATTTTGAATGTGTTGTGACACTTTTTATATGCAAGTGTAATGCTAGGGCTACATTAAAATTACTGTAAAGATTATGACATGATCTTTTTTTTTTTTTTTTTTATAGTCAACAAAAGAAGTGGGCTTAACTCTTTGAACGACAGAGAGGTACGCAATGCTTTGCAAAGCAATGTGTTGCGTACCCCTATGGAACTCAAGAAGTTAACCCCTTAAGCACTATAGGGTTTGGGGATCGAGAACCACAGCACCCCCCCCACACACACACTGATGCATTCAGGGATCGCAGTGCAGCCGCGCTGCAATCCTAGAATTCCATTCCAGGACCGCCACCAGTCCTGAACACCTGGACAGTGGCTGTCCTGGCACGTCATCAGGCGTTAAGGGGTTAAAGGAGGAAGTATATAGGAATGTGCCTCTGAAATGAATGAATTCATTTTTATATAGTGCCACAAGTGTACGCAGTGCTGTGGAGCCCTTCATACAACGATCATGTCTCTCTCACATGCTCGTACTTGCACACTCACTCATGAGTAAACCAGGAAACTGATACAATAAGAAAATGTGCTGCTATTATCGAAAGAACAATCTGCACCATATGGAATAATTAACAGCATTTATTTTAGAGGGCTTTTTTAAGCCCCTTTGATAATTGAGGTAAATCAATGAAAATTTGGAGTTGTTCCTTATTGTGTAGTTTGGTTTATTCTACAATTGCACTACTTTGCCTTAGCACATTCCCCTCTGTACATCCCAATTGTTTTCCAGGGAGGTCATCTGTACTTTACAGATCAATGCATTGGAGACTTCTTTAACATGCAGAGAGTGCAAAAAGGTTTTTTGTTTTCTATAAGATTTTTTTAAGTAAAATTATGTAGGAAAAATAAGGATTTTGTCAGGGTAAAATAATGGCTAGGAATTTTGTATTATTACTGATTTAATTAAAGTGAACCTGTCACCAAGTTGACTTTCTTCTACAAGAACGTAACCCTTTAACATAGCTGGGAACTCTCTGGGTTTGCCCCAGAAACTCTGGTTTTGACTCTGCATTACCGGGTCTCTGGGGCAGAATCTGATTCCCCGGGCATGGGCAGTTTCTTAAGAAACTCTGCCGATTGGTGCTCCTTAACTATTGTTCCACCCACTCCCCGCCCACTTTTTCTCCTTCCCCAGCCTATTCCTCTATACATTTACACTAGTCTGAAGCCCTGCCCCCTTTTTGATGCAAATTGCGTCAGTTGTCTTCTTCAACGGCACCATAAAATCAGTCAATCTCTCTCTCTCTCTCTCTCTCTCTCATCTAATAATATGAGAAAGAAGAGGACTCTCATGGTGACCTGGCAATTTTGTCATTAGAGTGAGAGTGCTTCCCAACTGGATATATAATAGGGTACCAGCCATTTTTCAGTGAAATGAATAGTTTCTGAGAACTTGAGTTTTATATTTTGATGGCTCAGTGTGGCACGTCATGCTAATTCCCTTGAACAGTATGATTATTCGGTTTTGACACACAACTTATAAACCTAGAAATGACCACAGTATGTGTGAACTGCCTTCACTCATTTATGGTGCAGAGAAACTGGCACAGTGTGGCACTATATACTAGAGACACAACATTTTTAAGATTAGTACAAATAAATATAGGCAGTCTTTAAAATACCTTTAAAATGAGCTCAACTTGCCTTACAGTGACATTTCTACTTTAAAAGAATAAATATTGGAGGATTTTTTTGCAGGCAAAAAAAAAAGTTTGATAATCCCATGTGATAAGCAAAGCACATTTCTACCACATTTGATTTTAATGACTACATTTTGTAGAGTGAGTTGAGCAGTAAAATATCAGAAGGTGTTATTACTTGACCCAATATATAATGCATGTGACAAGCGATACATTAATTTAGTGAATAGCTCCAATAGTTCATTAAAGCTGAATTCCACAGTACAGTGAAACACTACAACAGAGATCTAAAGCAAACAAATACAAAGATATTCATTATTGTTGTATGAAGGAAAGTCCTCATGTATATCAAAAGAAGCACACTTTCTAGAGCTATAACTCTTCCTTTACCAACTGGATGAATTTAGGATTTTATCTAAATTACCTTTTTTTCTTTTTTCTTTTTTTTCTTTTTTTTTTGTGTGTGTTTTGTCTATACTATGAACTATGCCTTTCACATACTTCCCAAGTGTCTCTCTTTGAGACCCAAATCCCTCTGTCCCTCTTTTCTACTCTGCTGTCCCTCTTTTTAGGAGATCAGACTATGTGGTGTGTATATAATTGTATCACATTGCTCCAGAGCAATAAAATTCATAAATGTTTAGTTAATCTTCTGTATATGTGTTTGTAAATGAATCTTGCTCTATATCCTATAATCGGCTATACAAGGAGATGTCAATGGGTCACAAAATAACCTGAAAAATTCTCAGCAATGCCCTGCCCACCAGACACGCCCCCAGAAACACCACCTAAAACACAAGTGTCCCTCTTTGGCCATTCGAAATGTTGGGAGGTATGCTTTCAGTTATTGGTTCATGTAATACTAATTTGTCCTTGGTTCTTTTAATAAATTTAATTTTACTATATAAGGACCTACAGTTACATTTGGTTCAAATGGAGGTTCAACTCTTAGTGCCATAGAGATGTGCATATCATTGCACTGCTATTCATTGCATACCCATGTGGTGCACTCAAAGGGTTATAGGAGCAGTAATGTTTCATTGCAGTCTATTGTTTTATTTTGTTTTATATTGCTGGGCTCCTCCGATTGAGTAAAATGAATATTCCTAATGATTGCAGATGCTTAATTCAAAATGTATTACATACCATACTTTTTTAATCAAATAGTGACATGCAACCAGTAGCCATAGAATAAATTAGAGTTTTATACTGCTGTCTAAGGAGAGCTTTTAGTCTAAGACAAACGTGCCAACTAGGCAGCAACAGCAACTATGCCACAATAGAAAATATATATGCCTGAGTTTTAAAAGATTTTGAATTAATCATCTCCCATCAGTGAGTATTATTATTTTACTCTGTAAATATGTAGCACAGGCCCATATTGATAAAAAATTGAGTTATTCTGCAGTAAAACAACTGCACCCTAGGGGACACCACATTTCCCATTATAAAATGGACCAGTTACCTTGATTCAAGTTTGTATATCTGAAAACTGTATTTAAAATTGTCTGTCACGCTGGCCAAAAAAGACCAGCAAATATACAGTTAAGGACATATTCTTACTTGGTACCATATGTGAATGTATGGTAATTGCCGCACCAGTGACATTTGCTGTGCTAATGAAGAGCAATGTGCTGCACCAGAAGACTTTCACTTTCATTTTTCCCAGAAATAAGTGGAAATATATTCTAATATATACATCTTCTGGGATTTTGGTTAATATAGGCAGTTTTGAAAAACATTTTTCAAATTTGTAAAAAATAAATAAATATAGATAGCTATACATCAAGGTAACAGGTCCGCTATAAATTTAAATTGAGCATTTAGCCCCTTAAATGCTAAAGAAGTCTACAGTACATTATAAGGCATTACATTAGAGCCCTGGCATTCCAGGGGTTAAAAAGCTTTATTTCATTGAATGGAAGTTTAGTGACTTTTATTTTGTCCTCTATGCTGCAGTTTGTTGATTCCAAAATAAATCCAGTTTGCGTTTATAAATATGAGCCATAGTAACATAGTAATGAGGCTGAAAAAAAAAGACATAACATTACTGCTCCTTTAACAGCAAAGAGATCCACCTAGAACATTATTGGACTCTCAAAAGGTTAATTCACTGTTGGTAAATTCAGGTTGCTAAATAGATGCATCAAAATTCTCAGAGTCCCTAGGTACTAGATGTCTTAATTGCATTGTTGGAGACCTCTCTAGCAGGAGCCAAATAAAAGTGTGGACTTCTAATAATTCATCTATGCAATTCCCTTTTTTCACTGTTCATTGAGTGTAGCAGGTTCAATATGTTAAAATAATTTTTAACCAAAGCATCATGTTTTGAATGTATCTTCTTATTTATGTTGAATTTATGGATGTAAATTGAATGTTACCTCTTGCTGGACTTGTTCAATAAATCATATTGGCTAAAGGCTTTGTCAGTCTGCAAGCTTTTATTTGGGTGAAAAATCACAGCAACGTCAGCGATCAATGTCCATTTTAAAGGTAATCTCATCCAGAAGGGGCATGTTCACCATGTAACGATCTGATTCAAAGTAGAGCAGATGTGTTTTCACTGTAGTTAGCCCTGTGAACTCTGCTATGGGGTTAAAATTGGTGACACCATTGCTGAAAAAATGTATTTTTGAGACTTTGAGAGGGACATTTCTGTTCAAGTGCACCTCCTCTCGCACACATTGAATGATCATTCCATATGGTCTTCTGATGTTTATGGGACCTATGTTACTTTGCAAGCAGTGCCTAAGCTAAAGATTAAACAGCACACCCCAACCAACAAGATGCACTTTCTAGTGACTAAGCAGAGGCAGCAATACAAAGTGGCGTAAAAATAAGGGTTGCAACTGCAACCGGGCCTGTCACTAAAGGGGGCCCGGTCGCCCCTTGCGACTCCACCTGGGGCCCGCAAAAAGCTGAGGTCTGTGCCGCCTTTGGCACAGACCACTATTAGCAGCTGAGATCCCTCTCTCTGTCTTCAGCACTCTAGTAATGCAGAGCGCTGAAAGATGACCTCTTCCAGTGCTGTGCATTACTGGAGAGAGGACAGTGCGGGAACTCCAGCTGCTAATAGAGGTCTATGCAGAAGGAGGCAGAGACCTCTCCTGCCACGCCACTGGACCACCAGTGAGGTAAGAGATGGACACTGGGGGTCAATAGGTGCATCGTGGAGGTGGTCAAATGATTGGGGGCAATGTGGAGGTGGCCAATGGGGGGGGCAATGTGGTCGGAGGGGGGGGCATGACAATTTTTGCACCAGGGCCCGGTGGCTTCTAGTTACGCCTCAGGCTATACAGAAGAAGATTTTGTTCTAGTGTTGAGGCTGATATAGCTTGCCCTAAAAGGTTTAAAGAGCTTGCTTAGGCATTAGTCATTCCAGAGCTGCTGTTTGCTCAACTTGTGTGGAGCGTACCTGAAAAATTGAAGCTGATTTAATAAGAAGAGGAGCAATACTGGGGAAAAAAACTGCACCAGAGGGACACAAGTTCCAAATGACTTCCAGGGATTAAATGCTCCATTTAAAGTGATGGGGACTTTGGTATGTTTCCTCTATGGAGCAGTTGATTTGCTTCAGTAATGCTCTAGGACCTAGACTACATTACAGGTGATTATCACTGGCTTTATCAAACATTCTCATTGAATTCCAGCTCTTCTCATACCCATAACATATCCAGCTAGTCACGAACACCAATAAATGTTACATAGTAAATTAGGTTGAATAAAGACACAAGTCCATCAAGTTCAACCTTCTCCCTATACCCCAGTAACTGAGAATTTTATAGCTTTCCTGCTACCAATTAAATTAGTCTTTATCAGACTTTCCTGATCAGCCTACTGATAAACAGTATAACTCTGTATTTTCCCTTTTGAAAGAAATGTATCTAATCTTCTCTTAAATGTATCCATTGTATCTGCCATAACCACCTCCCTGGGCAATGAATTCCACAATTTAACAGACCTTACCGTAAAAAAACCCTTCCTCTACTGAAGTCTAAACCTCCTTTCCTCTAATCTCAAGGGGTGTCCCCTGGTCACCTGATCAGGCCTTGGAATAAATAGCTCACCGCAGAGATCCTTGTATTGACCTCTCATATACTTGTACAATGTGATAAGGTCTCCTCTTAGTCGTCTTTTCTCTAGCGTAAATAAACCAAGTTTGTTTAGTCGTTCCTCATATGTCAAGTCCTCCATTCAATTAATTTTGTTGCTCTCTGCTGTACCCTCTCTAGTTCTAGTATGTCCTTTTTCATAACTGGTGCCCAGAATTGCACTGAATACTCAAGGTGAGGTCTTAACAATGATTTGTACAATGGCAAAATAATGTTATCCACTCTTGCTTCGATACCTCTTTTTATGCAAGACAGGATTTTGTTTGCCTTTGCTACTGCTGTTTGACACTGGTCACTGTTTCCAAGTTTGTAGTTGACAAGGATAGCTAGGTCTTTCTCTAGCAATGAGTCCCCTAAAATGATTCCAGTAAGTTCATAAGTAGCCTTGGGATTGTTTCCTCCCAAATGCATGTTACAATAACATCACTATCATACGCCACAATTAAATCCTATATAGTGGGTATTCAACATTTCCGCCAAATAGTAGAACCCAACAGCAGGTCATTACACAAAGAGACATCCATTAAACTGATCCTGAGAGGGATAGAAAGAAGTTCACCTACAAAGCCACCAAGCAGACTTCCCATTTATGGACACATTTTCAGGAAATTAGTTACATTACTGGCAGAAAAGCCTTTCAAACCACACACAAACATTATTTTGAACATGGCCATTTATTTAGCTTTTTATGGCTTCCTTAGACCGGGGGAATTCACTGCAAGATCAAACTCTAGACAAGACCTAAAAGTTTCCGACCTCATCAAAAAAGTGGATCACTATGTCCTCCGATTAGCAATCACTAAAACTAATCAAGTGGGACCTCCTACAGAAATCACTTACTATCCAACGTATAACCAATGGTGCCCTGTACAAACTAGCGACACATACATTATATCCCTTAAAGACAAGTCAGCAGACAGCCCTTTCCTTCCTTATAAAGGGAAACCACTGACAACAGCAAATTTCATGTTCTATATCAGAATCCTCATTGGTAAACTAGGTCTTAATCCCAAGAGTTTCACAGCTCATTCCTTCAGGATAGGAGCAGCCTCTACCGCCTCTAAAAAACAGATAACAGTACATATAATAAAGAAATTAGGGTGTTGGAAATCCTCATGTTATACTACATACATTCCACACCCAGTTACAGGGGTACGTCATGCCTTTCAAGCATTAATGAGATAAGGTTTTGGTTGTTTAAATATAATAAAGCAGTTATATTTATTATGGGTATGTTAATTTTTTGCCCTCTTTTTAGGCCTACCACTACCGGTCAGTTAAGGCAAAATACAGCCGACTTTTTCAGTCATATCCCCCCTGAGGCCTGACCACAAATACAAGGCTATTGGATTAGCCGTTATTGTGGGAGGGCTGGCAGGAGGCTTGTATACCCGTCTCGGCTGCAGCAAGGTGCCATTGCAGCTCTGTGTCTGAGCTCCAGGATTCCCACCCTCCCTTATCCCCCTTTTTATTTATTTATCCCCCTTTTTTCATTTTCTTTTATTTCACTCATTACATACACGGGTAGGCCCTCTTTTTAGGCCTACCACTACTGGTCGGTTAAGGCAAAATACAGCCGACTTTTTCAATCATATCCCCTCCTAAGGCCTGACCACAATAAGGTGTTTATCAATTGCCTGAACTGTTGTGTTTTCTTTTTATAAGTCCAAAGCAATGACCTGCTATCTTAATCCACCATGTGTCTAATGGTAGTGTACATTCATGAGAAGAAGCCCTGGCTTAAGGATGTCCCTGTTCCTTGGACAGAAGCAGAAGGAGATTTGCTGGCAAGAATTAGGGTGAATGGATTGGGAATTGGAATCCGTGTGACACAATGCATTTTCATAAGAAGCTCATTACAGGCATGTATTTTGCCTGCAGAATAAACAAAACCCTCCTTCCTCCTCATAGAGATCTGAGCCAGTACCATCTGAGTCTGGCTCTAACCCAGCTGGGTGGTGTATACAGTTTGCAGAAGTGCAAGAGGTATACATGTCTGGGTAATAGGTACCAGAAAGATAAATAAGACTCAGACACCAAATATGGTTTTAAAACTGGCCACAGCTTTATTGAGTAATGACATCACATAAATGGTCCATTCCATGCAGACATTTTACCATTAACTTAAACATAAACATTTTGTCCAAAGATGGACCAACTTATCATTCAACTGTGTACCCCATTGGCTGGCAATGAGTAGCCCAATGGGTACGGCAACAATTAGCCTGCGGCTGCCACCCGGGCGAAACTTCACTTTTGAGGCCATTGGCCTCCCCACTGGTTCTAAACAGATTAAGAACCTTCCCACTTTTTACCAATTTCTATGCCTGGCAAGGACATAACCGCCACTAAATCCGGCTGTTTACTCCTAATCAGCCGGATTCCCCCCCACACAATAAAGCTATGGCCCGCTCAATTGCCCCCATCAATTCCAGATTAAAGAAATCAAGCCCTATGTCGTTGGGGTGCACCCCATCCCCGCTCAACAAAGCTTGGTTGAGCTCCTCAAAGGCCTTGTGTCTAACTGTCATCCCCCCATGTGAAATCACAAATTTAGACACACTTCTATTGAGACGGATTCTGGCTTTATCCAGGGCTTTAAGATCCCTGGCACGCCTCCAGTAACGCCTGGGGATAATTTCAGACCAAATAATTTGGAGAGTTGGGTATTGAGCCCACAATACTGTGAAATCTTGCTTAATCTTCTCCCCTAGGCCCCAAACTGGAAACGCCCCAAGATCATTATCACCCAAATGGATGGCCAGTATATCCGGACCACATCCTTGTTCCTTAGCCAAATGCGAAACTTCCCCCATAAGTTGACTCCAACACATACCCGAAAAACCAAACCAGGAAACATTAGCCTCTCCTTCATCAAGGGACATCTGCAGGCCATTCGCTCTGAGGGCCGCTCTCTCCTTGGCCCGACGTACAAAGGAATGGCCTACGATCCACACCTGATAAGGAATACCTAAAGGAGACACAAACGAAAGAAACATAACTTGAAAACCCTTGATGTTGAAGTTACCCTCCCTCTGAGAAAGGGGACACCCACTGCCCAGAAGGGAAGGAGATAATTAAAGCAAAAGGTTAGGCCTTACGTACAGCCTAAAGCGATTGGATTCCCATCTCCCTATTCTCTTAACAACTTCTTTGTTAAACCCCAGCCTAGTCGCCTCCGTAGCAGCCCCTATACAAAAGGAATGACCGCCGTACTCACTCGGAGACAAACCTAGGAGTGTCAGACAAGTCTTAAAGACCTGGACAAATTGAAACCTCGTCAAAGGGGTTCCTGTTATATGGATCAAAAGTGGGCCCATCACCTGTGGGCGCATGTTTAGAAAGAAGCGAGCTAAAGATACAGGACAGAATTCCAGCTGTGGAACCCCAAACAACGAAACCTATACCCCTCTGCCCTAAGGATCAGTTCTTGACTTTTGGATTTTAAATGACAAACAGTCAGCCTGAAGGCGAACCTGATCCATCCCAATACCCTCGGGACAAGCCTTGGACCTGCTCACTAGCTCCCCAATGCGTAATGCCCCAAAGAAAGCCAAACTAAATGACAGGGAAAACAGTAATGTCTCAGATTCAGATGAGCAGACGCTAGGCAGCACCTGCATAATGCCCTGCAGGATAGTGAATGAAACCGGCCTGCGAACATCACGAGAAGTGCAACCTCTGCGCAAGCCCCTCAGAGCCATCCTAACCACAAAGTCTTTTGTTACATCCTTCCAGCCCCTTAGCTTGAACCAGAATGCTAAAGCCGCCATTCTGGTGCCCAGGACTGAAGGGGATAACCTTAAATTGCCTCACTGCCAAATCAACCAGAGTACTCCATGCAGTCTGCCTGAATCGTCCAGTGGGTCCCCAACTGAAGCCTCCAAATCGGCCCACTCGTCCCAGACAGTCTTGTACCGCGCCCATGTAGCTGGTGACAAAGAATTCTTCACCCAAGCCGCTAAATCTCTTGCCCAAGCTCCCATAGCTCCTCCGGGCAGGAGTTCCCTTCTTCCTTGGCTCCAGGGCAAGCTCTCCGAAACTCCACCATCTGAAATCGAGAGAGGGCATCGGCAGCTGTGTTAAAAACACCAGGGACGTGAGCACCTTTAAACAAAATATTAAACTGTAAACACCTTAAAACTAAGCGTCTCAAAAGCCGTAGGACTGGGATAGATGATGCAGTCAAGCCATTGATAGCCAATACCACCCCCATGTTATACGTGTGAAACACCACCTTTCTGTCACTTAGCGATGTCCCCCACAGTTCAACCGCAACCAAAACCGGGAATAATTCCAGGAACACTAGATTTTTTGTCAGACCTAGGTCTGACCACCATGAAGGCCACTTCCCTTGACACCAGTCAGGGCCCAGAATGTCCCCGAAACCTACAGAACCGGCTGCATCAGTGAATAAGTCCAGCTCTGGGTTGGAAACAGCTGATGCCTGCAAAAAGGAGCGCCCGTTGTACTTATCCAAGAATGCCTCTCACACCCTTAGGTCCTCATGCAAGGAGGCGGTGATCCTTATAAAATGATGGGGCTTCTTTATTCCTGACGTAGCCAGTGAAAGCCGTTGCGAAAAAACTCTCCCCATGGGTAAAATCCGGCAAGCAAAATTTAGCTTACCCAGCAAAGACTGAAGTTGTTGTAGGGTAACTTTTTTTAGCCCTTCTACAAGCCCGGACAGTCAATTTCAAATCTTCCAATTTTTTCTGGGGTAACCGGCATTCCATCACCATGATATCTATTTCAATGCCTAAAAAACAGAGGCATGTAGTGGGACCTTCAGTCTTCTCCGAGGCCAGAGGGACCCCAAAGAGGTCAGCGACACTCTGTAGGGTTCGGAGCAGAAACCCGCAGACATCTTGGCCACCCGAGCCAACACTGAAAAAATCATCCAGATAGTGGATTATGGATGAAAAACCTGCTTCTTTCCGAACTACCCACTCGATAAAAGTACTGAAGGTCTCAAATAAGGCACATGACAGTGAACAGCCCATGGGGAGACACAAGTCCACATAGTACTTGCCCCCTAGATGACAACCCAAGAGGTGGTGACAGTCCGGGTGAACTGGTAGAAGACGAAAGGCCGCCTCAATATCAGCCTTTGCCAACCACTCCCCCGGGCCCGCCGACAACACCAGACTAAGTGCCTTGTCGAAAGAAGTGTATGCGACCTTGCATTCAGCCGGGTCAATATCATCATTGACCGATTCCCCGAAAGGATACGACAAGTGGTGGATTAGACGGAACTTCCCTGGGTCCTTTTTTGGTACCACCCCTAGAGGTGACACACGAAGATAAGGCCAAGGTGGAGAATCAAAGGGGCCAGCCATGCGCTCCAATGCCACCTCCCTGTCCACTTTCTCCTGAGCCACCTCGGGAAATTCTGACACTGAACGAAGATTACCTGAGAAAGATCCAGTTACCCTATTTTTGAAAGGAATATGGAAACCCCATGTAAACCCCTCCTCTAAGAGACTAGCAGATCGCCAGTCCTTATAGATTCCTAACCACGGACGCATTCTTTCCACGTTGACTGGAGTCTTCCCCTTTTCCAGCCGCATCACCCCCACGCTCAACAGACTGTCCCTTGCGGTTGCACTGTGGTCGCGGGTGAGACCCTCCACACCCAGAGCACACATGCCAAAACCTACACCCGGCTCCAAACTTACATTGGGCATTGTTGTACTGAAAGCAGTATCCACCTTTTTTTGCCGGAACTTGTGAACTGGGGAGCCCCAACCCCCTGGCGCTGGTCTGAAAGGACGCCAAACCCATATGAATAGATGCTGGCCGTGTCATAATGGCTAGCCAAAGGCCTATATCCATCTGATCCCATGACACTGATGGCCGCACAGCCATCCTTTGACGGAATTACTCGTCGTAGTACCACCATGATAATCCACCATAAACTCGACACGCACTCCAGATAGTATCTAAATAACAAAATAATGCTGAACATCTTTGTGGAAAACGTTCACCGATGACACTGCCGAGAATAGCAAATGCACGTACCCAGTTCCCAAAGACTTTAGGTATCTTGCGATACCTCTTCTGCTCCTTTTCCTCCTTCTTGGAGTCGTTCTTATCGTCTTTATCAGCCGCACCTTCCTCCAGTGGAAGAAGGGAGTATATCTCAACATACTCGCCTTTCCATATTTTTTCCTTGACTTCAGATTTTAGATGAAGACCCAGAGGGCCTGACCAGCATAAATAAGTGGCTCCATAAGAGGACTCCGACACGCCCGGAAGAATAGTCCCTGGTAACGTTCCAGAAACCCCTGTTGGCGACTCAACCCCCAGCGATGTCATATCCACGCCCATTTGAGACCCGAGTATCACCCCAGTGGGTGCAGAAAAGCCCATGGCAGAATTAGCAGAGGAAGCCGATGCTACCCCATCCTTACTCTGAGTAGGAGGAAGGGAACTACTAGCTCTCCCTACCGCTGACGTGGGAGAGGTCAAAGGGCCAGGAAGAGACACTGCTGGACTAGAAATCCTTGATTGAGTACCAGTTTGAATATTTAGCCCGCTGTTTAAAATAACTGACTCCCGTGGCTCACCACCAACCCCGATCCCACTAGGGACGAATGAAGATGAAGTAGACCTCTGGTGGGCCCATGACTGGAAAAGTGGGGCCCTGAAACCCCTTTTCCCCCACACCACTATGAACCCCCCCAAGAACCCGCTGATAGTTGACCCAAGGAAGACCCAACCCTTTTAGACCCCCCCTTGATAAGCCTCCAGCAATTGCTGCACACCTAATAAAAGGGCCTGAATGTCGGGACCCCTGGGAACCTGATCTTTTGATTCTCCATGAAGCTGACCTGTTGTTGAAGGCACCTCCGCAGCGGGCGAAGAAACAGGCATCCAAATACCAGAAGAAGCTGAGCCCTGGTCCACTGTAGATCCTGTGGGCCCCACTGCAACATCATGTACCTGTTCATGTATAATGTTAGTACTGGGAACTTCCAGCTGAAGGCCACCTTCCACTTCAGCAACTAATGCCGCATTCCAAACGTTCCTTTCTCCTTCTGCACTGCCTCCAGATGGCTGCTGCAAGTCCGGTATTGCACTGCTCCTCGGCTGAGATGAGGGGGTCTGCTCCCTTGGTTGGAGCTGACGTGATGACTGTGGTGGGGTGGTCACACGTCTGACCTGTGTCCCCCTGCCCGATGTTCTCCTAGGACTCCTACTCCGCTGTCTGGTGGACTGTAAACTTGGGCTAAGCCTGTGTGGGGGCCTAGCCTTAGAAAGTCTGGATGGCCTGGTGTTACTCTCTGTAGACCCCTCAGAGGGCTGCTGTGAAAAGGCTGCCAACTGTGCCCTCAGCCATTGTCCTCCATCTGCCTCAGAAATTCTTCTCACCTCCTCCATCAGTCCATCCATTTTTATTTATTTTATCTTGTTTTGAAATGTTTGTTTTTTTTTTTTTTTTGTAATAAAATGCTAACATGAGAGAATTGAAAACAAGGTTCTCAGGTCAGAAGCAGCAGCTTAGGCTCTGCACCACCAACTGTTCTGTTGCTTTTTTTTTTTACTTTTTTTATGTATTATAATAATGTATAAAACAAATATATATATTAAATGTAGGTGTTTTTTTTTTTTAATATTAACTTTGCAGGTGTGGGAATTGAACCCAGGATGCTCAAAACAGCACAAGCACCGCTCTAAACAAGGTGCTTGTGCTTACCTCAGAGGCGCCTGGCGAAAATGGCCGCCAGCGCGCATCAACTTTTATATACACGCCGGTCACGTGACCGGCGTCATACTGCCATTTTCTAGGACCTTCCCCCCCAGACATGCCGCTCCTGCACTATGCGGCCGCACTGCTCCGGAGCTGGTGCTTTTTCTAGAGAAGCTGTGTGCAGTCCAGTGCCTTATCTGCTGGATCAGTGAAGTCTCCCTCCTCAACATCATAGTCCAATTGGTCTTCCTTTCCACCCCAAGGCAAAACAACCAGAGGCATTGATGGTTGCACAAATATTGGCCATGCACATATTTATAAAGGTCTGTAAGACTGCATCAATGGAGGAAAATCTTTCTTTTGTGTATCCAACATGCTGCTTTACTGAAACTTCAATATAGTCTCCTATTTTTCCTTCCAATATGTCTGCATCCCTTCAGCACACTCTTGTGCACATGGAGTATAGAGGTAGAGTGGTTGAAGCAGATCTGACTGGGGGCTTATCTCTGCATCAGCCTGCATGGGTCACCCATTCAGTGAACATTTCAACATCCAGATCTTCTTTTGTACAATATTTTCTAAGCAGAAGTAAGTAGCAACCTAGATCATGGTAAAGCAGTAGATGTAGTAAATGTAGATATTGCAAATACATTTGATACAGTGCCATACATGAGACTGATGTATAAAATAAGCCGATAAGGGTTAGGATAGCCTTTGCAAATGGATAGAAAACTGGCTGAAGGATATTGAACACTGTGTTGTAAATTGACAATTCTCCAATACAGTTAAAGCTGAGAGTGGAGTACCTCAGGGTTCAGTACTTAGTCCTCAGCTTTTTAACATGTTTGTTTATAAATTAGCTTGAAATAGATATACAAAGAAAAATATCAATATTTGCAGGTGATACTAAAATATGTAAGGTAATAAATTCAGAACAGGACATTTGTTCTCTACACAGGGATTTACATAAATTGGCAGAATGGGCAAACAAATGGAATATGAAGTTTGATGTGGGAAAGTGTAAAGTCATGCATTTGGGAAGGAAAAAAAATCACAGAACTAATTTTGAAATGAATGGAATCATTTTAGGGACTCATTGATAGAGAGAGAGAGAGACCTTGCCACCATTCCTTTGCGTCAGCTGATGTGGAAAATGGCTTTTCTTCTGGCAGTGATCTCAGTCTGCAGGGTTGCTGAGTTGCAGGCTTTGTCTTGCAAGCCGCATTTCCTGGTTTTTCACAAGGACAATACTGTTCTTCACACCGCTCAGGAAATTCTTAATTCCTAAGGTGATCTCGGGGTTCCAGATCAGTTATGGTCAGGACAAAAAGAAGGAACAACAAAGTCTGACAAGGAAAGGTATCTCCACTTGTTGATCTCCACAAGCTCTGTTCTGCTTTACTGTGCTCAACACATGAACACAGGTGAATTGCAGCATGCTGAATCAGGCAGTGTTCATGCGTGCTGAAGTCACAAGAGCAAACTGCACAATTGTTCTAAAATACGTGAGATAACTGACTCACTGAAAGCTATGTTGACATCACAAGTGTGAAAAGACCCTAAGGCTGCATCTATCTAAACTTGGTAATTGTGAGCTAATCATTATCTAAGCCAGGGGCTGACAACCTGTGACCCTCACTTTGAGGTTGACTTAAGAGTAAATGGAGGTTAACATCACCCAAATCTTTTAACCCAGTGGATGCTAGAGAGAGATATCTCTGAATTTAAGCCTTTTAGTACAATGATTTAAACATCCAGCTGACTCAACGTTAAATCCATGGGTGCCCTGGAGTTTTCCAGTGCAGTGATCCCTCTCTGGTACACTGTTTACTATTGGAAAGTCGCCCTCTATTTGGTGAACATAAAAACGGTGAGATCTGAAAGTCGTCTGCACCATGCTGAAGACATCAGAATGTTGCCAGCATCAAAAAAGGCGACATTCTGATGTTGAACACTTATGTGTGGCTAAGAAAATAGCGTAATGCATATTCTCCATCTGTGCCTTACTATAAATAATGTTGCATATCCTCCTCAACCCCGAAATAAATAACATCCCATCTTCTCACCCCCACCATAAAGAAAATAGCGTAATGCATATTCTCCATCTGTGCCTTACTATAAATAATGTTGCATCTCCTCCTCAACCCCCAAATAAAGAACATCCCATCTTCTCACCCCCCCATAAAGAAAATAGTGTAATGCATATATCTCCATCTGTGCCTTAACCCTTTGAGTGCCGGAGGTGTCTGCAATGCTTTGCCGGCCCCTATGGCACTCAAAGGGTTAATATGCACTCCTCACAGCATAATGGTTTGCATACCCTCCATCTGTGCACTCAAAGGGTTAAGGCACAGATGGAGGGTATACATACCATTACTTGCAGCAGACACTTAAGCATCACTATGATTACTGTGCAGGGGGCATCTTAATCCTTTGAGTTCCAGAGGGGTCAACCACACATTTCTTTTCAATGCGTTGCAGACCTCCCTGGTACTCAGTGTTAAGACCCAGATTTGGAAGGGGGGGTATGCATTACACTATTTTCCTTATTTATTTGGGGGGTGAGAAGATTGGACGTTCATTTGGGGGGTTGAGATGATGGGATGTAATTTATATTAAGGCACAGATGGAGGGTATGCATTACACTATTTTCTTGGCGACACTTAAGCGTGCAACATCAGAATGTCGACCTTTTCATGCGGCAACATTCTGATCTCACCATTTTGATGGTCGCCAAACAGAAAGCAACGTTTCAATAGGGTTAAACTCATAAGGGTCAGATGGGTCAGAAAGAAGCAAGTCATTACTGAGCTTTTGGGCAATAAATTGGCTGACTCTCCTAGATTAAACTATATGCCACTGTTTACACACAATTATTTAACCATGATGCCATCAACTGATGTACTTTACAAATACATTCCTTGTGTCATGTAATTAAAGTCTGCTGATGAAGCTTTTTGGTGCATTGGAATACCTATGATTTACATTACCCAGCAGTACTGAACTACTAAACAAATCTGATGTAATGTGTTTACTTAGGAATTGATAAATGAATTATGGTACAGTTAGTCATATGCAGAGTAAGCATCTGCAAGATGATCTCAGTTATTAAACAGAAGGTACTTGTGCTGCTAGGGTTTAAATTAATTTCATTGCAAAATGGAGCCTTACAATTTAACTCTTTGGATGCTAGATAATGCTCTATTACATTACAATGGAAAACTCTTTAGCATCCAAGCCATTAAATTGAGAAATCATTGCTTGCCCCAGTGAACAAATGTGGGAAAATATAGTGTTTATACATAGGTATGAAATGAGCTGTTAGCAATCAACTAATACCAGGAACTACATATACATTTTTTTTAAGCTACTGTCTATAGAAAACACAAATATACATGATCCAATCCACACAATTAACTATATTTATCTCTGATTATATTCAGATTAACAAGAAGTGTGGGGTTAATGTAAAAGTATAGCTCCAACAACTTAGCCCCTATGATGAATAGTACTTGTTTAATATCCTGGAATTAACATCATCCTTCTGTGTGTCACATATACTGGATAATCAGAGTTCACATACTTCTCTCTGAAGCCTGGGTTAATGTACTCCAGGCAATGATCTTGATGTTTAATCTGCACTCCTCCATTCCAGTGATTCCAAATACATAAACCAATATACAATCTCAGATATAGTCTGGTACACTCCACATCTAATACAATAAACAGCATTTTACCGGGGTCATATATTAAAAAAAAAAAAAAAAAAAATGCTTAGGATACCTGTTATATTGATCAATATCCATTGTATTTTTTTTTTATTTTTTTATAAAAGTACACCTCCACTTAACAGGGTATCAGAAGTGATAAGGAAAAGATAGGTCTTACATTGGGTGTAGAAAGGAGACTGGGGGCTCGATCCAATTTCCACAGATTTAAAAAAAAAAAAAAAAAAGTGGATATAGATCTATATATACACACTAGTTGAACAGCAATGGCAGCGGTGCAGTCATGCACAGTAGACACTGCCCTCGCTGCGCCTGATAACGGAGTGGGGCGCTCAGAATCCAGACTGTAGTCCTCTCTGCGCACCTTCAGTGCGCAGAGAGGACTACGATCTGAATTCAGAGTGCCCCGCTCCGTTATTAGTTCCGGTCTTAGACAGGTGTGAAAAATGCTGTAAAGTATGAATTCTTTAAAAAAAAAAAAAAAATTAGACGTTTATTTTTATCAATTAACAAAATGCATAATGAGTGAAAAATCTAAATCAAATCAATATTTGGTATGACCACCCTTTGCCTTCAAAACAGCATAAATTCTTGTAGGTACACTTGCACAAAGTCAGGGATTTTGTAGGTATATAGGGCTAGATTCTATTGCAGGTGCTAAATGTTAACACCCATTTTATCAAATATTTTCCTGTTGAAGTCTATGGGGAAAACTGGAGATAAAAGGAGAGATAAAATTAGCACCTGCAATAGAATCTAACCCATAGTGAGGTGTATGATTAAACAATTATACCAAACAGATGCTGATGATCATCATTTTAATTTTGGGTTGAAACACAATCATTAAGTAAAACAGAAACAGCTGTGTAGGAGGAATAAAACTGGGTGAGGAACAGCCAAACTCGGCTAATAAGGTAAGGGTGCTGAAGACAGTCTTATGTCAATAGTCATACACGATGGCAAAACTGAGCACAGCAACAAGACACAAGGTAGTTATACTGCATCAGCAAGGTCTCTCCCAGGCAGAAATTTCAAGGTAGAAAGAAGTTTCCAGATGTGCTGTTCAAGTTCTTTTGAAGAAGCACAAAGAACCAGGCAATGGTGAGGACTGTAGATGCAGTGGTCAGCCAAGGAAACTTATTGCAGTAGATGAAAGACACATCATGCTTGCTTCCCTTCACAATCGGAAGATGTACAGCAGTGCCATCAGCTCAGAATTGGCAGAAAACAGTAGGATCCTGGTTTACATATCTACTGTCTGGAGAAGCCATACCTCCGACATAGAAACAAGGCCAAGTGACTCAACTATGCACAAAAACACAGGAACTAGGTGTAGACAAATGGCAGCAGGTGCTCTGGAATGATGAGTCAAAATGTGAAATATTTTGCTGTAGCAGAAGGCAGTTTGTACAGTGAAGCATGGTGGAAGTTCCTTGCGAGTTTGGGGCTGCATTTCTGCAAATGGAGTAGGGGATTTGGTCAGAATGAATATGTATTGAAAAGACCAGAAGTACAAGCAGATATTATCCATCATACAAACCATCAGGGAAGCATTTGAATGGCTCCAAACTTATTCTGCAGCATGACGACACCAAAAATACAGCCAAAGTCATTAAGAATTATTTTCAGCGTAAAGCAGGACAAGGAGTCCTGGAAGTGATGATGGTATGGCCTCCATAGAGCCCTGATCTCAACATCATCGAGTCTGTCTGGGATTACATGGAGAGAAGCAACTGCGGATGCCAAAATCCACAGAAGATCTGTGGTTAGTTCTCCAAGATTTTTGTTACAACCTACCTGCCGAGTTCCTTAACAAACTGTGTGCAAGTGTACCTATAAGAATTTATGCTGTTTTGAAGTCAAAGGGTGGTGACACTAAATATTAATTTAATTTAGATTTTCCTTCTGTTCACTCATTATGCATTTGGTTAATTGATAAAATAAACTATTAACATGTCTATTTTTGAAAACATTCTTACTTTACAGCATTCTTTCACAGCTGCCCAAAACTTTTGCAAAGTACTGTATAACACAATTTAACTTTTTTCAAAAGGAATATATGTATTGATTCTCTGTACAATTTCAGGTCACTGTGATATTGCACCTAAAAAATTCAACTTTGAAAATTAATAACTTTTGAATGAAACACCTTTCAGCAGTGGGAGTACCCTTGTTTTACTACAACATATTTTTTTTACATTTTAAGTATTACTATCCCTTTATGCCCTTGAACATTACGTAGGACCTCTTTAACATTTAAGGGATTAAAAGCCCCATGTAAATAAATTCAAAGTTGTATTGGAGCAATTGGTTTGCCCAAGAATTACTCCATTACTTAGCATGTACATCAGCCAATGGGTGTATGAATATTGGCCAATGAGACCACTCCAACATGCAGAAAGCCTCCATCATCAGAGGAGGCTGGATAGAGAGAAGGGAGCAGAGGCAAAGTGACAGACTGCGGTACAGAGCTGGTAAATGCAGTCTGTCCAGAAGTAGGGTGCAGGGCAACCTTTACTCATTAGATTTTGTCCAAATAGCAATTTAAAAAAATAAATTAATACAATATTACACATATTCATTACATAACATACCTATTAAGAGAAACTTGTATGGGGTGATAGATCCCCTTTTATCAAGTTCAATTATGTCTTTACTAAGAACCGGTTCCCAAAATTGTACTCCATATTCTAGATGAGACCCTACAAAAGATTTATAAAAAAAAAAAAAGATAAAATTGTCATATACTAAACAATCTACACCCCTTTTTTATACAAGATAGTAACCTATTAGCTCTTGCAGCAGCTGATTGACATTGCACACTTTATTGAAGTATATCAATGCTAGTAGATCTTTCATTAACAAGGCTTCTATAAGTAGTTTCCTATTAAATGCATATGTAGCATGCTTGTTTATGCATCCTAGCCCTTACATTTATCTATATTAAACATCTTCTTCCACTTTTCTTTCATTTCAGTTAGCTTATCCAAATCCTTCTGCAGAGAAAAATACCTGCACAGTATGTATTTCTTTACATAATTTAGTTTCATCAGCAAATATTAAGTGTTTATCAACAAACTGAAAATCATTAGGCCCAGGACTGAACCCTGTGGCTCCCCACAATAAACTTTAGACCAACTTGAAAAGATTCCATTTACAACAGCTCTTTGCCATCTATCATTTAACCATGTACAGATATCGCCTGTCAAACCAAAGCCTTTTAACATATGCAGTAACCTGTTGTGAGGCACTGTATCAAAGGCTTATGTAAGATCCAAGTTTACTACATCAGCAGCAATACCCTTATCCAGGTTACCATTTACCCGTACATATAATACAAGCAAATTAGTTTGACATGCTGTATGTTTATTAAACCATGTTGACTTGTACTAATAATTAGCGATAGACAAAAGAAAAAAGTTTGGACTATAACCGTTGTATAAAGCATCCCCCTCCTCTTGAAATATCAATGCACATATTTTTTTTTTTTTTTTTTTTCCAAATATTCTTTTAAGCAGCTGAGTGTTGTCCAATCAATTACTTTGTACTTGATGGCACTTTTTCTGCGGCTTAATTTATAGTACAGTTTTAACAGTGATTTGTTCATCTTCTTTTTCTTTCTATACACCATTGCCATCAATATTAACCCCTTAAGTACTTGAGGTCTGTGCAGTGCATTGCTCTAAGTGTCCTGCACACTCTTCTGGCACTCAATAGGGCTAAACACCTTCTACCTATCAGCTGCCTGTTGCTGTACATCTCCCACATGTTTTTCATATTAGAAGTGAACAAACACACCTACATACATGCTTTCACACAACCTCATTCTTGAAATATTTAAAATAAAACAATCTTGAGATATACAGTGGCATTGCAGTTGCAGTGATTACATGTTTTGACTGCCTCCTTTCAAATAGTTTTATAAATCACTGGGTTGTGTTTACAAGTGTGATTTATTGTGCAGGTGATGTAATGACACTAATGTATTTTATAAGCTAACCATCATTCTAACATAAACCTTTTACATAATCGTAACATAGTCTGACCTTTGTGTAACATAAGGAGGTGTACTGTTTCCGCTTCATCTCAGAACATGTCATCAAAACCATAATGAAAAATTTGAATTACATTTTAAATCTTAAGTTATGAAAACAAAAATGCCTGAAACATTCTCTTCACTTAAACAGTGAAGCACTAAACACTTTATAAAAGCATATGTGTTACGTTAATCTACTACTGAAATACTTAGTGAATTTATCGCCTCATCACCTGATGAAGTGATAGTCATGAAGCAAATCAATAGAGGAGGAGCAGGCCTATCATGTCTGCCCTTGTAATTGCTGTCTGAGGTGCCTCTAATTCCCAAGTGCTGACACAAACACATGGATTTGCAATGTGTTTATAGTATTTGTATCTTCCATGGGGTCATACATTGGGGTGAATTTTGTTTTTTGAAGATACAGTTTCTATTTTATACATGTTCAGTTTTGAAACCAGAGCCTCACTTTGATTTTACACAGTTATGTGGCTTTTCACAACGTTGGTGTCCTCTGGTGAATGTGAAAAAGACGAACACCTAAAAAGTACCATATCCTTTTTCATGCTTTAAGTGCCATAAGTTCAAAAGAGTAGTGGAGGAATTCTGGGGCAAACCAACTGCACTGTAGGGGAGAACTAAAGCAATGTACTGGAGACATTCAAGTGATTAAAAATCACCATTTTATTCCACTGGAAGATTGAGACTTTACCTTTCCCCTATAGTGCATTTGGTTTGGCCTAGAATACCTCCACTTTTGACTACATAACCCATTGTCTCATCTTCTGTGAAGTACTTCAGTGCAGGAGCTAAAAAAAAATCTGTCTTTAAACTATCTTACTTGATTGTTGAATATGTATAACATTTTCTTGTGCTTTCCATTGTTTTTTCAGGCATTTACCAACAAACAAATCTACAGTAGATTATTGACATCATTTGCTTCCTTTTTCTATTGAAATAGACTCAAAAATATGGTTATAGTGTGTCTGCAAATGACTGCAGGTATCAAGGCTAGATTTATATCTCTAATGTCTCTAGGAAAGTCTCACTAGGCGCCTTTAGCCCCACCCATTTTCACACACCCTCTTCTCGCATGACTTCACCCCAGTCTTATCCACTGTTGCTCTTGGCCTATAATCTATAAACACCAAAAATGTTCTTAATGCCTTGATTGCTAGAGATATCTCCACTGCATTGCTTCACAATGCATTAGATACTTCTCTGGCATCCAAGTGGTTAAATAGTCAGTAATAGGGTATAATAACTGGTAAAACCAGCTTCTTTAAAGCTGGTATATTTCACTGATAGGGTGGAATAGCCTACTAGCATAAGTAATAGAGGTTAATACATTGATGACATTTAAGCATGTATGGGATAGACATAATGCTATCCTAAATATAAGACAAGACCAAGGACCAAATAAGGTTTGAGGTTTTTACAGTAGGAAAAATGGGCAGACTAGATGGGCCAAATGCTTCTTATATGCCATCAAAATTCTAAAGCATGAGCTGGAGTCTGATACAAAGATATTGGGATTTCTCTGTACCCACTCATACCTCAACTGTGGTTAAAGTGTAGGCAGCACAGTTGAGGTACTCTTTAAACTTTAGTGATCTAGGAGGTTGCCTATCCTGCCTAAGGAAAGTATGGGAATAGGAACCAGTAGGGATGAGGGGGAGATTTTCCTCAGATATCAAAGGAGATCTGTATCATTGTATTCAGCTTTCAGGTGACCTTTTATTTGTAATCTGATGCCTAGACAGATTCCTTTTTGAGAAACAGCCAGGATCAGGCCCACAGGTCTTCTGACTCTTCCTTGTATACCTGCTAAAGTGAGAGAGAATTTTGAGAGGGTACAGAGATTGACTGACTGAACATTCACGCGTGGGTTTTATTGTGCTTAGTTTTAAAATACTTCTATCTGTAATGTCATCACAGCTTTCAAGTAGCATTTTTAAATACCTCATTAGTCCGGCTTTTCAATACCTGAAGCAGGGGCTGGTGTTGTCCCACAGTGAGTTGGGAGATGGGAGTTGTAGTCCAGCAGTACCTGGAGGACCTCACTTCCCCCAGCGCTGGTCTAAAGATAACTGTTATAGTGTCCATTTCTGTATTAGCTTCTTAGATGCTAGAGATGTCTTCAACAGTATAGCAACAGTCTCACAGTCTCACTATTCAAGGGTTTAACTCTTTGAGAGCAAGAGGAGTGCCCAACCCATTGCTTTGCATCCTTGTTTAAAAGGTTACTTGAGACACGTTCATTGCAAACTTGCAATCCCCCCTTTTATATTTAAAGCGTAATTATCATGAGTCTGCTCCAACCCCTTAAACCTGTATCGTTGATATATACATGGCTTGCTAGGGCATCTGTTGTGGCAGAGGATGAACTTAGGCTTAAATGGCAGGCTGATGAGGGAGCCTTTGAGGATTGTGAATGGGACATGGCTCTGAGGAGTCCTGAATTAGTGGCTTCTACGGCCAGGCACCAACGGATCCAGCTCAAGATTTTGTACCGATCCTATTACACTCCTGTGTGTCTCTGTCGGATGGGTAGGGTGGATGGTGATTGTTGCAGGAGGTGTGGGGAGGCAGGCACCGTTTTCTTGCACCTCCTGTGGGAATGTCCTCCAGTCCATAGATTTTGGGTAGAAGTGTTTCGTACTATATCAGCTGTAGTGCAGTGGGACGCGTCCCTCTCCCTGAAGACATGTGTATTTTGTATCCTCCTCGATCAACTTTACTTAAATTTTCACACTGTGTTGATTAGGGAACTGTTGGTAATGGCACGAAAGGTGGTGGCACAGTCGTGGATGTCGGAACATCCCCCCAGACACGTCCAATGGATGAACTTAGTGACTCATCATCTTCCGCATTACAAGGGACTTTACCTGCATAGGGGAACACCGAACAAATTTCACCAAACATGGGGTCTATGGACCTCTTATTGTAATTCTAGAATTCTCTACCAGTGAGGGCTGTGTGATACCTAACTATTGCTTTGTGCTCCGTTTGTGATGTTCCTGGAGGTCATGGCTACCTATTACTCTATCTGCATGTTTACTTACAAATCGATGCCTATGCTGTTATCTGCTACGTTTATAATTACTTAATTAAAGATGTGTTCTGCTCATCTCCAGGGGAGGGAGGGAGGGTGCGTGGGATGAGTTCTTTTAGAGTCTTGGTTAGGGGTGGAGATAGGGGTGGGTAGTTTTGGTTTTGGTTTAGCTTAGCTTCTTAAACTTTAAAAATCAAAATGGGACAGCTGTACCTCTCTGTTATGATATCTTCTTGACTGTATGCATTGTTTCTTTTATATGACTACTAGTTGAACAGCCCATTACACGGGCCACAGTGCCGCTGCCACCCGGTCGCGGGGCAGTCATGCGCAGTAGAGACTGCCCGAGCCACGGCTGATACAGAGCTGGACGCTCCTTCGGACTGCCCAGCTCTGTATCAGCCGCAGCGTGGGCAGTCTCTACTGCGCATGACTGCAGCACACGCAGCAGTGTCTACTGCGCATGTTGCGGCGTTACACACGATTTAGCGAATTATTATATAGGATTATGTGCATTCTCAGTGAATTTGTAATGTTTTATTACTGTCCTCTCAATAAAAATGTTTAAAAAAAAAACGTTACATATGTATGTACAGGTTTCAAATGTCTTTTGTAGACAGGGAGAAGTTGCATTTTCTCTTGCATTCTTAACAAGCCCTTCAATACCTGTTGTTTTAGGTTGGGGGCTGTTTATAGGAGAGGAACGGAGGTCTCAAATATTATTTTTAATCTGTCATCAGTGTGTAGTATTGTTTGGCTAACATGGCACCACACTTTACCTAAGTGATCTTGAAAGCTTGCACTCTAAAGCTATTCAGTTACCCATTAAAGTTATCAGTTTTACTATGTCTCCTGCTCAAATGGGAAGAAAATAGAATCATACATCAAACATACAAACATTTTGAGGGGAGAAAAGAACCATCCGGCTCATACAGTGTGCCCATTTCCCTGTATAATAAAATATACAGTCTTTCAAACTTTTCAGAATAGACCAACGTGTATCCCAGGCATTTTTGAATTCAAGTCATCTGAAATAATGGCACCCAGATTCCGTATCTCTAATGTTTTTATCGGCATTTTACAGTTAAGCCCTTATTCCGCCTCTGGGTTTCTTTGTCCTAAATGCATTATCTTACCCCTTTAAACTTTAGATCACATACCTTTCTCCATTCCTCCAGTTATTATTAAATCATCATGTGTTCAGTATAACCCTCCTGGAGAGTCAAACTTGCTGAATATTTTTGTATCATCTGCAAAAAATCATACCTTATCTAGAATATGACCAATTAATGTCACTAATCAAGATATTGAAGAGAACAGGCCCTAGCAGTGACCTCTGGGGCAGTCCGCAAATGGCTCCTATCAGCATTTTGAAGGGGTCAGAAAGCAGCCCACTCAGCCAGATCACAAACTGGAAGTTTTCTGCTCTCCATCACAAACTCCAGGTTTCACATTCTCCATACACCCAATGTCTTTGGCTTTTAAACCCAATACAATAAGCTTCTGGGGGAATGCAATGTGCAGGACAGTTAACTGGCTGACAGATATACTGGGAGAGAACTAGGGGGGGTCTCCTTTCAGAACCAGATTCTGCTCACCAGTTGCTGTTCCAGGACTCACAATGCAGCCCTGGATTATACAGGAGGCCTGCTCCCAAAGGAGAAGGTCTGCCAATAGGACATGAATCAGATCATATTTTATTACTCCTGCTCTTGATAAAGTTTTTGTTTTTACCCATGTCTGGAAGAATAATTTAAATTCTATTACAGTATATTGAAACCACAGTCATGTGTTACTTTCCCTTTACAAGGTTACATGCCTGTAGACAACATTACTAGAAAAAGCTCAGTCAATTAACTCCCATGTAAAGGCACAATGAGCAACATAAATATAAAACTAAAGGGGCAGTAAATCTATTGTTTGATTAATCCATTGTGTCATAGAGATCTCCCATGCGTTGGATCAGAAACGTATAAAAGATATAGACTGCATAATTGCTCTTTTTTTTTTTTTAAACTGCAGAAATTCCCATTGTAATATCATGCAGTATATATTCCACAATGTGCCTCTATTCATCTGCAAGAAGTGCAATAGACGTCTGGTTATCCATACACTGTGGAGACAATCAGTTTGGTTACACAGTGTGAGTCATACTAATTGCATGGAGTTCAATTGGCTCCTGATTAGAAAGGAACACAGCATGCCCCTAATTATGTACTTGGTAATGCTATTATCTACTTTCATTTACTGCACTAACTATAGAAACTTACAGATGTACAATATTATACTATTCATTTTTTAGCTCCAAATTGTGGACATTTCCCAATATGATCATGTCAGACAAATTCTGTTGTGTAATGTGCCAGTGCCCGCATCACTGGGAAATCTCTCACTAATGTGTTCCCTGTTGCAATGATTTCAGCTAACACTGTGTCACGCCTGCATTATAGAATTGCAAGTGAAATGAACTATAACAAGCTACATGTGCAGAAAATATTTGCTTGAAAAGTTTAGGCTGCCAAAGTAGGCTGCCTGGACTCTTAACACACACATTAGTGATATGGTGCTGGTATGATGTGAATCAGCTGTAGGCTGACAGTTTTTCCTTGGAACCAGTTTATATACTGTGCTCCTGGGGGAGATATGCACTATGATGAAAAAGTTCTCATGTGCAAGATGTGGAATTCACTATTGGAAAGGTGAAGATGATGGGTATTGTAGCACAACTTCTTGTGTTATGCTATAGAGATTATACATTAAAGCACCTATTACTGGGCATCTAATCATTCTCAGCAAGCCAGTGCTAGTTGAAAATTAGAGGAACTGTAGTCGAATAATAGTGTTAAAGTTATAGGTTGTTCACAACTGTACTCCACTGCCTGATATATCTCCTTCTTTTACTTTGGCTAAAAGAACTCTCTTTAAATTAAGGTAACCAGACCTCCCCTTTCATGCAGGATGCTTAGAAAAATGTTATTTTACAGCACTGCACACGCTCCATTGTAACCCTGTGGGGTGTGTTTTTCATAAATTAAATTAGCTAACCCGTTGGCATCTGTGGTCCTGGGAAGTAACCTTCCCTTAACCCTCTGAGTGCCAGAGTGGTACGGAATGCATTGCAAAGCAATGCATTCTGTACCACTCTGGCACTCAAAGGGTTAAGGACTGCTTTGAAGATTCCAACATGCCGGCACACATGACCTGTGATGCGTACCGGCACGCCGCACTGGGGACTGAGAGAGACCGCTCCAGTCTTGGAGAGGTCAATCTCATTCCCCGTTTTTACTTACAGCGCTCCCAGAGGAGCATTGTAAGTAAAATGTACGTGACATGCTGTGACCGTTACCGGTACTTAAAGCAAAAACCGAGTGATGGTCATAACACGGCACACGGTCGTTAAGGGGTTAAAGAGGAGGTTTGATGACATTATCCAAAATTCCCAATTCATTTAATTGGAAAGCTTGTGCAAATATGCCCCAGCAAGGGGATAATCAGAGAACATAGGGGGAGATTTAATTGCCACAATTTAGCGACAGAATTTGAGCCAAACATTTAAGGCCATGTCTGATCTGTTCTTATTCTTTACTGTCACCACATTTATAAATATAACTAGAATACTTTATAAATACCAACACTTGGAATAAGGACATTTTAAGGATCCATTCACAAAAACGATAATAAATCTCCTCCATAGTGACTAAAGCAAGTTTGTGACATTTATAAACTTGACCCGTCTGTGAAATTGGCAGGCATGGTTTACTTTTATTACTCAAATTGCAAATAATATGAAACTGTTATTACATTATTTTCCTATTGAACATTAGAGTAATACAGATTTTGTTTTTGTCACGGATACCCAGAAAAGTTCAGGAGTCAGTACGATATAGTTAATGCAATTTTATTGACAAAATGAACAAAGAAAATATATACATATATACATACAAAGGAACAGGCAAAGGGTTAAAGCCAGCAACCCTGCTATCAGGAATAATAGGATGCAAGGCTAAACCACAATGCTGGAGACTAGGCCTTAGCCACTGGTAGTCTCAGCAGGAACCAGGAACAGGAGCAGGAATACAGGATCTTGATCAGATGTGGTGGGTTTACCGACTCAAGCCTGCAGTCAGTAGGGAGCGATATCTGACCCACGCCTGCAGTCAGAATGGAGCGAACTCTGACTCATGTCTGCAGTCAGAATGGAGCGAACTCTGACTCATGTCTGCAGTCAGAATCAAAGCTGGTCTACCAGAGCCCCAGGTCCGCACTAGATTGGGTGTCTGCTAGGTACAACGAACAAATGAAAGAGTAGTCAGACAGAGCCACAAGTCAGCACCAGAGGGGGTAGTCAGACAAGCCAGATCATACACAGTTCAGGTAGTCAGCCAGAGTCACAGGTCTGCACCAGATTGGGTGTCCACTATAGGGATAAGCAAAAGAATAGTTAGACAGAGCCACAGGTCAGCACCAGGTTGGATGGAAGACTAGCCAGGTCATACACAGAGCCCAAGGTAATAGAACTGCTATGAACAACAATGCAAGGGCAACTGAGTCAGGACTCAGTCTGCCTTATACGCCCCTCCACAGGAAGTAGGTAGGAGGAGCAGCTCAGAGGGAGGAAGTAGGTAGGAGGAAGTAGGAAGGAGGAGACTACAGAAAGCAAACACATAAGACAGAGGCCTGCTGCATGCTTGAAGCCTCACAACTGTAGATGATGCTGAAACCAAGGTAAGCTGTAACAGTTTCATAACTTGCCTGTTTGCACACCCTTTTGTTTTGTACACTTGCTTTATTTGCTTATGTTTACTATTTCCCAGTAAGGAATTCTGTAAAGGTTAGATCTTTCTACACACATATACATCATCAGGAGTAGGCTAAGCCAGGGGGCAGGAGGAGGGCAATTGCCCCCGGGAAGCAGGGGTCAACTGCTCCTCTGGCCTAGTCAATAAATGGGCTGGTGGCTCATGTATGTAGTAGTTGCTGCTGGCTGTGGTTTGGGTCAGCAGATTTGTAATAATGCCAGCTGACTGGCATCTTTTTCAAAATTATAGGGGACTGGGGGAGGTGGCTGGTGGTGATGTGGATCTGTTCTGGCTGGCCTGGAACTCAAAATGCAGTCCTGCCTCAAGGCTGGGTTAACAATTTCTCCCGTTGGCCATGATGACTTTCCATTGGCCACTGCAGTACGAGGCAGTCTAGAGGTGTCTCATTGGTTGTCATCACAGACGCATGGCTAGAGGGCAGTAGAGGAACAGAACAGTGTAGTGGATGGACATTGAGTAACTTGTGTCACTCCAGTCTATTGAAACTGGCCAGGTCTGAGGATGCGGGAACAGGAGCATGACTCACAAGCCGCACCATCAGCATGCAACTGTTGGTAAGTCATATTCTCCTTAATTCCATATAGCAATGCGAGCAAAAAAACAAGATACTTAAACAAGGATAATGCTAACAGACCCAGCCAAGGAATTTTAAAAGAGAATGGAAAAATTGTCACGCTAGGTCAAATTCAATGTCTTGTAATAAGTGATACCACATGGTCCAGTGCTCAATACAGTATGAGTAATGTCAAAATGATTACCAGCATGGAGCCACTAAGATAATAATCCAATGGGCATAAAAAAGACCAAATATATTGGTCAAAGTGAAAGTAGGATTAATATTTACAATAAAATTAAAAGATGACAGAAACCATTATTAGAGACACATGTATCCAATTTAGGGCTCGATCCAATTCCCACTGGTATAACTGTTGGTAGGGCAAAAATGGATACCTAATGGTACACACATAATGGTATCATCTGAATCCAAATGCCCTACCAACAGGAATCAGGACGAACGTTGGGACACAGAACCCAACCTGTGTCTCAACGTTCCTTATGTATTTTTTGTTCCCAAAACTCACGCTAAATAGCATTAGAAATGGGAACATCTAAAAGAAAACCACTTAGGATCGGTGTTTTACAGTTTCAAACATCAAGCGTGAGCTCAAAAACACAGTCACCCTCCCAAACAGTAACCCTTCACTTCTCCTAATATTAACAATAAAGTGAAACAATACTAGCCCTAATATTTCCTATTACCCATACCACATAGCTGTAAGACACTGTAATTCTTCATCTGTAATCGTCTATCCTCTTCATTGAAATGTCCTTTCTTCTCATCCTGTGCTTCACTGAATTAATACAAATAAGTGTAAATTATTTATGCTCCTGAATTTATTAGTACAATAAATGTACGATGCTGACAAAAAAGCTGATGAGAAAAAAAACCCTATATACCTCTGGGGCCATTGCCCGAGTCACAGTAAGGGACGTTTGAACAGAGACTGGCTTTTATATGGCGAGTCTCTGTTCAAATTCCCCTCAGTGTGGCACGGCAATGTTGCCCGAGAGGTATATGGGGGGGTTAATCTGCTTTTCTGTCGCCAGTGGCAACAGCGTACAATTATTGCACTAATAAATTCAGGGGCATAAAAAAATTAGCACTTCTTTTTATTTCTTCAGTGAAGCACAAGATTTTTAAAGAAGAAGAAACAGACATTTGAGAAGAAAGAAGATCACAGATGAAGAGGATAAAAGATTGCAGATGAAGATTTGCAGTGGATTACCAGGCTGGTAAAGACCACGCTGGACTTCAAACTTAAAGATAACTATTTATTTTCATGGGGAGGTGTTAGCTTTAGGGGGATTAACCCAGTGAGTGCCAATAGGGTATACAGCGCTTTGCAATGCATTACATACCCTACTGGCACTTAAAGGGTTAATTTGTCTTAAATTACATACATCTTTTCAGTACTTTGGATGTATTGATATGGTGCTTAGAGCATCCAGTGGTCGCTTATCTTTCTTTCTGAGCATTTTTTACACTTTATTTCCAGTGTCGGTGGTTTTTAACACCTACTTTTTGTAGGCGTAGATTTTTGCCAATAAATGAAGTCCCTTAACACGTGTAACAAAAGGAATTGAATCACACATTAAAAATCTTTTTACTTGCATCCAATGGATGCAAATTTTTTCCTTCGTTAGTTTTTCACAGCACAGGTAATTGCATGCCTGACTGTGACTTAAAACTGCCAAAGGTAGTTTGTTTTTTTATTGGTGTTTATTGGATCCAGCCCTTAGTGAGGTAATTAGGCACTATATTGGGACTCCTATCCCCCAAACCTCTCGGTACCTGTTTAGTAGAAATGCAATATATCAAGGGGATTCCTTTACTATTCCTTTATTTGGGCTAATTTTAGGGAGGATGGTTGATACCAAGTTAGCCTAAGGTTTGTTATATTTAATTAAACATTCTTGAAAATACAAAGCATTGATATATAGTTTTACTTTTACATTCATATACGTAATCCTACTTTTTCTTTAATTAAAAAATCTGGACATTTTGTATGCCTCATAATTATTCTCTTATTGACTCCATGATGGTAGTCATTTTTTACATAACTAATTTACTGGGCACTTATTGTTATTTTAACGTATATTTTATACATGGTATAACATGGTATAACTGTCTGTACCATTAGTAGTCCACCTTACTCATTAGTAATCCCCCTTCCTGTCTGAGTGAAAATGACAGTGGGTAATGTCGGGCTGTTCCTTTTACGTAGCCGTGCATATTTATCAAGTTAATAATGGAGCAATTCTGGGGTGAACAACTACATCATATTTATCAAAGGGTAAACTCAACTGAAAGAAATGTGATCATGTTTTAATTAAATATTGTGCAGTTATTCCACATTTGCTGTCGCTTGAAAAATATGACTCTGCATCAGTTCCGGTTCTCTCTATGTTAGAATGATACATCGTATGATATTGTATTTATGCTTAATGATAAAGCGTATCACTCTTTTTCTGCAGAAAAAGAGAGGTAGCAATGCATAGCAATGTGTGTACTACCCCTCTGGTACTCAAAGGGTTAACAGGCAAAACGCTCCAGTAGTACCTGGGTGTTCTTGCTGAAAATTTATATATAGATAAAAGTGGTAACATATGCAATACGATATCAACTGCAGGCACTCACAGGGATTTATAAAATAAAGCAAACTTTATTGATGTTGAAGTTTCAACCCTCCTTAGGGTCTTTCTCAATACAGTGGACATTCAAATCCTAGAATCTTTTAAACATCAAAGAAAGGCCACGTGTTCTGCAAAAAGACATCATACATGTATGTACATACAGTAATATTTGAAATTAAGTGTAAAGTATGATTATAAATACATTTAGAATAGTATAACAACACAGTTCTGCAAGAATAATAGCTGGGCAAGAATCGCTGTCTTATATTAATTTATATGCGGTTAGCAAGAAAAAGTCAACAATGTTAAACACTGTATTGATGGATAGCGTGTAGCAGTGGAACGTCCAAAAGTCAATGCCCATTCTTCATCATGTATATCTGAGGCAACCTGGTTGAAGAAACCTATTGGTCTCTATGTCCTTTGTCCGTAGTAGTAGGTACCAAGGTCCACCAACCAGGGTGGTTGGTACTGACATACTGCGTTATAGCAATATTAAGCAGAGCCAAACAGTCCTATTAAATCTCTTTAATTCCACAGTATATGCAGTTATAAACAAGTGGAACGTTCTTGCCTGTATGCCTTAGAAGGCTGGAGAACCTCCATGTGGATATTGCAAAGTTTCTGCTCGCTGTAGACAATACATTGTTGCCTCTCCTAGTGGCAATAAGTTGAAACGTCCAGGGGTCACCAGGGGACAAGACATGATATGAATGGAATCCTCTCATTAATCAGAAGTATTAATTTATTGCCACTAGTAGAGGCAACAATGTATTGTCTACAGCGAGCGGAAACTTTGCAATATCCACATGATGCTATGCTGTTGCTGGGATGTTCACAAAGCTTCAATAAGCTGTCTCTTGCTTGATCCACTTCATACTTCTTGGTGGAAAAGAACCCACAGTGGAACACCTCTAGTCAAGTACAGGGGTTGTTTCTTCACAATGAGCCCAAAAGTGGTAGCACAGAACAAGATGATACCAGTTTTACATGAAACTATTAGTGCAATACACCATTATTATTCGTAGCATTTATTTATCAACAGATGCATAGTATCTAAAGATATTTACAATCAACATTAAAAGGCATTAAAAACAGAAGGATAAACAAGCCCTGTTTTCTAGAGCTTACAATCTATAGAAAGTATGGGACTGATACAAAAGGTCTAAGTGCTCAGAGTTGCCTAATGGTCCAGCCACATATTGTGACATAAGAGGGAAGAGAAAGTGACAAGTGCCATACTGAGATGGAGGGCATTCAGCTGATCATATTAAGGAGGAATTTTAAGGAGTAAGAGTAGAAGAGTTTGATGGGCTTCAAGAAGGGGGAAGTAAAATTGTTTTTTTTTCCAGTGTCAGAATAATATATGAGTGCAATTAGGCCCAGCCACAAGGCAGTTTGGATTGACGGGGGTGAGGGAAGCATAGCTGTGTTAACAGTTAGTTGTGGGGGGACTATGAAGGATCTGTTATATTGTCTGATAGGTTTATATGACGAGATGGGTTTTAGGATTCCCTTAAAAGTCTGGAGGCTATGGGAGAGCCAGATAGAGTGAGGCAGACAGTTCCATGGGGTGGGAACAGCCCTAGAAAAACTCTTGAAGAAGGGAGTAAGTGGGGGTAATTAGAGAGCAGGAGACACATAGTCATGGCCAGAAGAAGGAAAGGTTAGAAATATATCTTGAGACAAGGTTAGAAACATAGAGGGGTGTTGTTGTTTAATGCTTTGTAGGTAAGAACCAATGATTTAAATGGATAGTACTGTTTCATAATAAAAACAGCTCTAATTAATCATCATAGTATTTGGAGTTTGTAGAGTGTTATTTCAATTCTGTCAGAGTTGTAGTTCCAGAGTAATTCAATGACAAAGTGTCCCCCTCCTGCCCCTTTTACTGATGTCACACTGTTCAGCTTGAGCAGAAGGGAGGTGCCCAGGTAGACTGCAGAGAGGGACAATCTTCAATTAAGATAAGGGAAAAACCTGAAAAACTTGTCAAGGGTGGCAGCGATTTCATTGTTTTCATAGGAATAAGAGTGTCCCCTTCTGTTATCTGTCTGGTCTATGGACTGCATTCCACATCTGAGAAGAGATTGTTTGCAGTAGGTAAAAGGGGCGGGAGGGGGAAACTTTGCTTGTGAATATCTTTCAAACCATAAAGGTTTGAGAGATAATACTTATATCATTCTTCATGTTTTTTTAATGCCTACAAAATAAAATAAAGTTAAAACGAAGTATTACTATCCCTTTAAAACTGATTTTATATGGAACGGTAGCCAGAACAGAGATTGATAGGGAAGTTGCGTTCATAGAGCTATGAGATGAAGGTTCACTTCACAGAAGCATTCAGAGCAGATTGGAGAGGGGACAGGTATAAAAAAGGAAAGCCAGTTAGAAGAGAGTTGCAGTAAATGAGAAGGGAGATGATGAGGGCATGAATGAGGATTTTGGTTGTATCTTGTGTGTGAAAGGAATGGATGTATGAGATGTTTCCAAGATGAAGATGGCAAGATTTGACAAGGGCTTGAATGTGAGGAAAAAAAGAGAGGACGGTGTCAAAGATTACTCCAATACAGTGACCTTGGGGGGGCATTATAGAAGAATCATTCATAGTTATCACTTTAGGAGGTGGTTTGGAGGATGGAGAAACAAGAACAAGCTTTGATTTGGATATATTAATGTTTAGGTAACTGGAGAATATTCAGGCAGAGACTGCAAAAAGACAGTTGGTAACCTGATCTGTAAGAGAGTGAGTGATGTCAGGGGAGGAGAGGTATAAATGTGGATTGTCAGAGTAGACATGGCACCGAAACCCAAATAAAGAGACTGGATTTCCTAGAGTAGGAGTATAGATTGAGTAAAGAAGGGGGCTCAGAACAGAGCATTGAGGAACCCAACTAAAGAGGGAGTGGAGAGGAAGTAGTGCCTGGAAAGGAAACAATAAAGGAGCTATCAAAGAAGTAGGATAAACATCTGGAGAGAACTGTTTCTCAGAGTCCAGTGGAATAAAGAATTTGGAGGGGACGTGGGTGGTCTACTGTCTTAAAATCAGATTAGAGTTTCAAAGTATTAGTAAAGAATTACAGCTCTTTGTTTGGTCAAGGGCAAAACTGTTCACTAAGCAGACTCGCAGGTGAGCGATAAGAGAGGAATCCAGATTGTAGAGGAGTTGGAAGTGAGAAAGATGGTGAATCTGGGGTGCCTGAGTTCATAAGGAGCTTTGAGGCAAAGGGGTAAAGAGAGAGACAATATAGTTAGAGACAGAGGAGTGAAGAGAGTTTTTTTTAATATGGGAGTAATCAGAGCATGATAGAGGGCATTTGGAAAAGTGCCTTAGGAGAGAGAGAGGTTGAAGCTGGAGGTTAGTGCTGGAGTAAGCACTGAGGCAAAATAGTAACAAGAGGGCTGGTAGTGGGGTTAGAGCAGGAGAGGAGAGAAGAAACCTTCTCTTCTGTTGCAGAGGTAAATGTTCTGTGCGTGCTAGTGAAGTGGATAACAAGGTTAGGTATAAGGGGGAGACAGTGTGGAAACATCACTTCTAATAGTGTCAACCATCTTCTAAATACATGACAAGGTCTTGTAAAATGAAATCTGTGGAAGGAATATGTTGGGTGGCCGAGAAGGAAGGTGAAGGTACTGAAGAGTCATTTAGGGTTAGAGGACAGAGAAAAGACGAGAGCAGTGATGTAATGTGTTTGGCAAAGGGAGAGAGCAGAGTAGTAAGAGCATAATTTATAGTGTTGGAAGTCTTCAACAAACCCTAATTTCCTCCAAAACTGCTTGGCAGTTAGGGAGCACCTTTGGAGCTGTGACTTGGATCATTTGGAGTGGCATAAGGAGGCAGAAGCAGCTTTGTCAAGAGAGTGGAGTGATGGTATGATGTGACCTGGTTTTTGTGGAACAGGGAGGATATTGTAGATAGGAGAAATTGCAAAGTCCTGGAGAGTGGATGTAAGTAATTTAACTTAGGTTTCTTCATATGAGGGTGAGTTTAGGTGGAGTGAAAGGAACATGAAGTGGGGATAGGGTCCCTGTTAAGTTAGAGAAAGACAGCAGGTCTGTGAATACTAGTATTCTATAGTGACTATGTAGCGGTGAGGAGCTTGGGTGTAGCAGAGTTTAGGGGCATCAATAGATATTTTGATAAAGTCTGGGTAACACTGCCAAAACATTGATTCATTAAACCTCAGCAGCACGGTGGCTCAGTGGTTAGCACTGTTGCCTTGCAGCGCTGGGGTCCTGGGTTCAAATCCCACCAAGGACAACATCTGCAATGAGTTTGTATGTTCTCACTGTGTTTGCGTGGGTTTCCTCCCACACTCCAAAAAACATACTGATAGGTGAATTTAGATTGTGAGCCCCAATGGGGACAGGGACCAATATGAGTGTAAAGCGCTGCGTAATCTGTGTGCGCTATATAAATAAAGAGTTATTATAAACCTCTACATAATTTTTTGAAACAAGCTCCTGTGAGTGCTGTCCTTCTGGAAAAATATATATAATAAAAAAAATCTATCTAGCTATACAAAATAATAGAACAGTGCCACCTAATGGCAACCTATTTTATACTCAGTTTTGAGTAAGAAAAAATTGAACACGTTTGAGCTGTAATGACATTTCACATTGTGAATAATCTTGTTTCACGCAGCAGGGAAAGTACCATAAAATTCATCACCTAATTAAAGCTGGTAAAGCCAATACTTTTTAAACCTGGATTTTGTATTTAGTTCATATTATATTTGCATAGTTGGTGAGGATTCAAGAAATCAGTGAGTCCATCAAGTTCAATTTGTGCCAGATCTCCTATTGTTGATCCAGAGGAAGAAATACAATAATAACTATAATTACCTTAAACAAAAAGGGATTTAATTTTTTTCTACATATCTACAGAATCTTGGAAGACAGCCTCCCAAGACAAGGATTTGCAAATCTTTACTGCTCTCACGTTTCCTCTAATCTTAATGGTTGTTCAGCACTTTATTATTTAGCCTTTTGTATAAAGAGTTCCCCAGAAAATGCTTTTATTTGCCTGGAATAAATGTGTATACAATAATCATATTCCATCATAGCCATCTCTTCTCTTTATAACTAAAACATTATACTGTCTTTATCAATGTTATTGCATGTCTTTGTACTTTCCCCATTTCAGTAATGCATTTTGTTAAGAACTGGTGCCAAAACTGTATCCCCCATTCCAAATGAGATCTTGCCAGGGATTTATTCAGAGGTAAAATTATAAACTAATCTCGTGCACCTATGCCCCTTTTATATATGATAGAATAATTTTGTTTGTGCATATATAACTCTTTTTATGCATGATACTGTAATATTGGTTCTTGTATACATTGCTGACAGTACACACTGTTGTTACTTACATAAAGACGCCTCAAGTGTTGTCCCATGGTGTATATGTATCATGTTTGTTTCTGTAACCCAGATGCATAATCTTTAGTGATGAGCGAGCACCCCAATGCTCGGGTGTTCGGGTGCTCTGACCGAGCACCCCCTGAGGCTCGAGTGCTCGGCCGAACACCCGAGCCCCATTGAAGTCAATGGGAGGACTCGAGCATTACACCAGGCACCCCCTGCTCTGATGAGGGGAGGGTGCCTGGTCCATAGGAAAAGGGCAGAAAAAGATGGAAACACCACAGAAATGGTTCAGGGACAGCATAGGGAGGATGTCTGGATGCATCTTGGACTCCAACATCGCTGCTGGGAACGATCTTTCGCCCGTAGTACGCCATTTTTACAGACTGACCATAAAACACACAAAAAGGAAAATAAAAACGACTTTAGGCGAAAAATTGTTACCAAACAATATTTGCTGTATATTTACTTGTATATCATCTGCAAATTCTCCCAAAAATTTCCTTGGTTTTCGGAAGTGAGGCCATGATTAAGAGGGAAACGTGCGCAGAGGCAAATTCTCCCAAAAATGTCCTTGATTTTCAGAACTGAGGCCATGATTAAGAGGGAAACGTGCACAGAGGCAAATTCTCCCAAAAATTTCCTTGATTTTATTGAACTGAGGCCATGATTAAGAGGGAAACGTGCGCTGAGCCGACCATCTAAAACATTATGGGTGAGGGTCTGCTGCAGAGCTGACCATCCTAAACATTATATGCGAAGGCCCGCTAGTGAGCTGACGCTATAAAACATTATATGAGAGGGCCCGCTAGAGAGCTGACCCAATAAAACATTATATGAGAAGGCCCGCTGGTGAGCTGACCTATATAAAAATTGTCAAACAGGGCCCGCTGGTGAGCTGGCCCTATATAAAAATTATATCACAGGGCCCGCTGGTGAGCTGGCCCTATATAAAAATTATAGCACAGGGCATATGGAAGAGGAGGAGGAGGATGAGAAGATTAAGAGTCAACCATATACCCGTTTTTTGGGTGGAAGGGGTGAATGGGAATACAGAGTATTCACATCATTGTAAATAACATATATAAAGTGAGTTTATGTTCCCCCGCGGCTTTCCTCCAGTGGAGTGGAGAAGTCAGGGGAAATCCAGGCCTTGTTCATTTTTATAAGTGTCAACCTATCAGCATTGTCGGTGGAAAGGCGGATACGCTTATCTGTTATGATGCCACCAGCAGCACTAAATACCCGCTCAGACAGAACGCTGGCGGCAGGGCAGGCCAGCACCTCCAAGGCGTAGAGTGCCAGTTCATACCACGTGTCCAGCTTGGACACCCAGTAGTTGTAAGGCACAGAGGGATCATTGAGGACGCTGACACGGTCTGCTACGTACTCCTTCACCATCTTCCAAAACTTTTCCCTCCTTGTGACACTAGGCTGCGCATCAGGGTGAGGGTGCTGGCGGGGTGTCATGAAGGTGTCCCACGCCTTGGAGAGTGTTGCCCTGCCTTTGTCGGAACTGCTGTGTGCTCCCCTTTTCTCCCCTTCTCGGTTGGCCAAGGTAGCACGTACTCTGCCGCCAGCGTTGTCAGATGGAAAATTTTGGAGCAATTTTTCAACAAGAACCTTCTGGTATTGCACCATTTTGCTTGTCCTCTCCACCGGAGGAATGAGAGATGAGAAATTCTCTTTGTAGCGGGGGTCCAGAAGGGTGAACACCCAGTAATCCGTGTTGTCTAAAATGCGTGTAACGCGTGGGTCACGGGAAAGGCAGCCTAACATAAAGTCAGCCATGTGTGCCAGAGTACCAACAGGCAAGATTTCGCTGTCCTCACCAGGAGGATGACTCTCAATCTCCTCATCCTCTTCCTCCTCTTCTGCCCACCCACGCTGAAGAGATGGAACTAAAGTTCCATGGCTACCCTCTGTAGCGGAGACAACCGTGTCTTCCTCCTCCTCCTCCTCCTCCGCCTCCTCCAATTGTCGCTGAGAAGACGAAGTGAGGGTGCTCTGGCTATCACCTTGTGTAAGCTCTTCCTCCCCCATTTCCACCTCTTCCACATGCAAAGCGTCGGTTTTAATTGTGAGCAGCGAGCGTTTCAGTAGACACAGAAGTGGGATGGTTACACTGATAATAGCGTTATCGCCGCTCACCATCTGTGTCGATTCCTCAAAATTGCGTAAAACCTCACAGAGGTCTGACATCCATTCCCACTCCTCACTTCTGATTACAGGAAGTTGAACGGAGAGGCGACGACCGTGTAACAGCTGGTACTCCACTACTGCCCTCTGCTGCTCACAAAGCCGGGCCAACATGTGGAAGGTGGAGTTCCAGCGCGTGCTCACGTCACACAGCAGCCGGTGAGCTGGCAATTGTAAGCGCTGCTGCAGCTTCAACAGGCCGGCTGAAGCTGTTGATGACTTACGGAAATGTGCACACACGCGGCGCACCTTGGTCAAGAGATCATGCACATTGGGGTAGGTTTTTAGAAATCGCTGCACCACTAAATTAAATACATGCGCTAGGCATGGTACGTGTGTGAGCTTGCCGAGCTCCAAAGCCGCCACCAAGTTACGCCCATTATCACACACAACCATGCCTGGTTGCAGGTTGAGTGGCGAGAGCCACTGCTCGGTCTGGTGACTAATCCCCTGCAACAGCTCTGAGGCCGTGTGCTGTTTGTCCCCAAGGCAGATCAGCTTCAGCACGGCCTGTTGACGCTTCCCCACTGCAGTGCTACACTGCTTCCAGCTACTGGCTGATGGGGGAGTGGCGGTGTGTGTAGAGAATTCGGAGGTGGAAACGGAGGAGGAGGAGCCAATAACGTAGGTGCTGGTGGAAACCCTGATGGAGGTAGGGCCCGCAATCCTCGGCGTGGGTAGCACCCGTGCCATCCCAGGGTCCGAGTCGCTCCCAGCCTCCACGACATTCACCCAGTGTGCCGTCAGGGAAATGTAGCGTCCCTGGCCACAAGCACTTGTCCATGTGTCAGTCGTTAAGTGGACCTTCCCAGTAACTGCGTTGGTCAGGGCACGGGTGATGTTACGGGACACATGGTGGTGTAATGCGGGGATGGCACACCGGGAAAAGTAGTGGCGGCTGGGGACCGCGTACCGAGGGACAGCTGCTGCCATCAGGCTGCGGAAGGACTCAGTGTCCACAAGCCTAAATGGCAGCATTTCGATGGCCAGTAATTTTGAAAGGTGTGAGGTTAGTGCTATGGCCTGTGGGTGGGTGGCTGGGTACTTTCTCTTGCGCTCAAATGCCTGGGGTAACGACATTTGGACGCTGTGCTGGGACAGGGAAGTGGATGTGGTCGCTGATGGTGCTTCAGATGCTACAGGTGCAGGGCGGGAGGTATGCGGGCCTGCGCCTTCAACAGGCGATTGGCCGGCACCGAAAACAGGGGAAGAGGAGGCAGTGGTGTGGCCTGCAGACAGAGATGGGCGATCCAGGCGTTCCTCCCACTTACTACGGTGCTTGGATGCCATGTGTCGGATCATGCTGGTGGTGGTGAGGTTTCTAGTGTTCATGCCTCGGCTCATTCTGGTGTGGCACAGGTTGCAAACTACAATTCTTTTGTCGTCCGCACTTTCCTTAAAAAAACGCCATACCGCGGAACACCTACCCCTTGGCAAGGTAGATTTACGCAAGGGGGTGCTCCGTGGAACATTTGCGGGCCGGTTTGGTGCGGTCCGCCTTCTTTCTGTAGCCACACCACTGCCTCTTCCAGCCTGTTGCGGTGCTGCAGATGGCTCACCCTCAGGACTGCTGTCATCGCTCGGCTCTACACCTTCCCAGGTGGGGTCAGTCACCTCATCGTCCACCAAGTCCTCCTCCACTTCCTCACTCTGATCATCCTCCTCAAGTCTTGATCCCACCACATACTCAGTCATTGACAACTGTATAACATTCTCCTCAACAAGGTCTTGAGACGGAAATAGTGGTTGATTTAATGGCAACTGTGTCTCATCATCATCATCATCATCCACTACTTCCTTTGACCTTAAATGCCGTTCACATCTGTCATCTTCTTGAGATTGGGTAGCCTCTAGAGGTTGTGAATCAGGGCACAAGATGTCATGTTCCTCTGCAAGCGTGCTTGGAGAGAGGGTCAAATGAAGGATTGGTGATGAGACGAGCTCCTCACTATATCCCAGTGTGGGATCACTTCTTTGACCAGACCGTGTATGGTGGGAGGAAGGATGATCAGAGTGAGGATTATGTTGACCAGACTCTTGGCTACTGAGAGTGGACTTGGTGGAAGACAGGGTGGTGCTTAACCGACTGGAAGCAGTATCAGCTGTCATCCAACCGACCACCTGTTCGCAGTGGTCGGACCTCGAGAGTGATGTCCTGCGACGCCCTGTAAAATTACACATGAAGCTAGGTATGGTGGATGTCTTTCTTTCTTGTGCTCTGGCACCAGGCACAGTTTCTCCGCGTCCTGACCCGCGCCCTGAACTTTCAGGATCACGTCCACTTCCCCGTCCCTTTTTACCCGCCTTCTTCATCTTACACAGAATATGTGACTTTAATATTTGAGTTTGAAAACTTAACAGTATTTCTTATTATTCTGCAACTCTGCAGAGTACACAGAATAGGCTGCTAAACTGCGGTGAAACACACTGAATGGAATATGTGACTTTAATATTTGAGTTTGAAAACTTAACAGTATTTCTTATTATTCTGCAACTCTGCAGAGTACACAGAATAGGCTGCTAAACTGCGGTGAAACACACTGAATGGAATATGTGAGTTTAATATTTGAGTTTGAAAACTTAACAGTATTTCTTATTATTCTGCAACTGTACAGAGTACACAGAATAGGCTGTTAAACGGCGGTGAAACACACTGAATGGAATATGTGACTTTAATATTTTAGTTTGAAAACTTAACAGTATTTCTTATTATTCTGCAACTGTACAGAGTACACAGAATAGGCTGTTAAACTGCGGTGACACACACTGAATGGAATATGTGACTTTAATATTTGAGTTTGAAAACTTAACAGTATTTCTTATTATTCTGCAACTCTGCAGAGTACACAGAAAAGGCTGCTAAACTGCGGTGAAACACACTGAATGGAATATGTGACTTTAATATTTGAGTTTGAAAACTTAACAGTATTTCTTATTATTCTGCAACTCTGCAGAGTACACAGAATAGGCTGCTAAACTGCGGTGAAACACACTGAATGGAATATGTGAGTTTAATATTTGAGTTTGAAAACTTAACAGTATTTCTTATTATTCTGCAACTGTACAGAGTACACAGAATAGGCTGTTAAACGGCGGTGAAACACACTGAATGGAATATGTGACTTTAATATTTGAGTTTGAAAACTTAACAGTATTTCTTATTATTCTGCAACTCTGCAGAGTACACAGAATAGGCTGCTAAACTGCGGTGAAACACACTGAATGGAATATGTGAGTTTAATATTTGAGTTTGAATACTTAACAGTATTTCTTATTATTCTGCAACTGTACAGAGTACACAGAATAGGCTGTTAAACGGCGGTGAAACACACTGAATGGAATATGTGACTTTAATATTTGAGTTTGAAAACTTAACAGTATTTCTTATTATTCTGCAACTGTACAGAGTACACAGAATAGGCTGTTAAACTGCGGTGACACACACTGAATGGAATATGTGACTTTAATATTTGAGTTTGAAAACTTAACAGTATTTCTTATTATTCTGCAACTCTGCAGAGTACACAGAAAAGGCTGCTAAACTGCGGTGAAACACACTGAATGGAATATGTGACTTTAATATTTGAGTTTGAAAACTTAACAGTATTTCTTATTATTCTGCAACTCTGCAGAGTACACAGAATAGGCTGCTAAACTGCGGTGAAACACACTGAATGGAATATGTGAGTTTAATATTTGAGTTTGAAAACTTAACAGTATTTCTTATTATTCTGCAACTGTACAGAGTACACAGAATAGGCTGTTAAACGGCGGTGAAACACACTGAATGGAATATGTGACTTTAATATTTGAGTTTGAAAACTTAACAGTATTTCTTATTATTCTGCAACTCTGCAGAGTACACAGAATAGGCTGCTAAACTGCGGTGAAACACACTGACTGGAATATGTGAGTTTAATATTTGAGTTTGAAAACTTAACAGTATTTCTTATTATTCTGCAACTGTACAGAGTACACAGAATAGGCTGTTAAACGGTGGTGAAACACACTGAATGGAATATGTGACTTTAATATTTTAGTTTGAAAACTTAACAGTATTTCTTATTATTCTGCAACTGTACAGAGTACACAGAATAGGCTGTTAAACTGCGGTGACACACACTGAATGGAATATGTGACTTTAATATTTGAGTTTGAAAACTTAACAGTATTTCTTATTATTCTGCAACTCTGCAGAGTACACAGAAAAGGCTGCTAAACTGCGGTGAAACACACTGAATGGAATATGTGACTTTAATATTTGAGTTTGAAAACTTAACAGTATTTCTTATTATTCTGCAACTCTGCACAGTACACAGAATAGGCTGCTAAACGGCGGTGAAACACACTGAATGGAATATGTGACTTTGATATTTTAGTTTGAAGACTTAACAGTATTTCTTCCTATTCTGCAACTCTGCACAGTACACAGAATAGGCTGCTAAACTGCGGCGAAGCACACTGAATGGAATATGTGACTTTGATATTTTAGTTTGAAGACTTAACAGTATTTCTTCCTATTCTGCAACTCTGCACAGTACACAGAATGTGCTGCTAAACTGCGGCGAAGCACACTGAATGGAATATGTGACTTTGATATTTTAGTTTGAAGACTTAACAGTATTTCTTCCTATTCTGCAACTCTGCACAGTACACAGAATGTGCTGCTAAACTGCGGCGAAGCACACTGAATGGAATATGTGACTTTGATATTTTAGTTTGAAGACTTAACAGTATTTCTTCCTATTCTGCAACTCTGCACAGTACACAGAATGTGCTGCTAAACTGCGGCGAAGCACACTGAATGGAATATGTGACTTTGATATTTTAGTTTGAAGACTTAACAGTATTTCTTCCTATTCTGCAACTCTGCACAGTACTCAGAATGTGCTGCTAAACTGCGGCGACGCACACTGAATGGAATACGTGACTTTGATATTTTAGTTTGAAGACTTAACAGAATGTGCTCTAATCTGCAACTTTGCACACTAAACAGAATGTGCTCTAATCTGCAACTGTGCACACTAAACAGAATGTGCTCTAATCTGCAACTTTTCACACTAAACAGAATATTTTTTTTTTTTTTTTTTGTTTTTTTCCCCCCACACAAAATAACCTGCTGCCCCCACACACAGTAGTCCTAAAAAGGACTTTTGGTTCTTTTTTGTCACAATTTTTTTTTTCCTCCCTACACTGCCTTTCCCTTCCTATCCTCAGCTCTCCCTGGCTCAGACTGAGCCGAACTCGATGGTCAGGTGCTATACAGCACCTGACCACGGGTTCTGGCCAGCCAATCAGTGTAATGCCAGCAGCCAACATGGCTGCTGGCATTACACCGATGTCAGAGCCTCCCTGCACGTTTATTGGCTGCGCAGCAGCCGCAAAACGTGCGGGGAGGAGACCCGAACATGGCGGGCGAGCACATGCGGTACTCGTACGAGTACCGCCATGTGCCGAGCAGAGCGATGCTCGAGCCGATCCGAGCATCGGCCGAGCATGCTCGCTCAACACTAATAATCTTACATTAATCAATATTAAATGTAATTTGCTATTCATCTGCCCATTTATTCAGTTTATTTAAAATTTTCTACAGAGAAAAAACATCCTTCTTTAGCAGTATTTACTTACATAATTGTTTGTCATCAACAAAGGCTGGAGCACTACTTTCAATACTTACTTCATTGCCATTAAACAAATTAAAACCATTAGCCTTCCATTTACAACTTTAGACCAGCTTGAAAAATGTCCATTTATAACAGTTCTCTTTGTTTTGTTATTGAACCACTTTTCTATCCAAGCAAGATCTTCTTTTACAGTTACACGTTTTAATTTAGGAAATATTCTCTTGTGTATCAAAGGATTTTTTCTTTTTTCTTTTCAAATCTAAGTATACCGCATCCATAGCAATACCCTCCAATAACTGATGTGTAGAGTGTTTGTGACTGCAGTCAAAGATGGCTAAGTTTATGCAATTTATGGGTTAACCCACGGAACTTGCAATGCATTTCACACCCCTCTGGCACCCAAAGGGCCCAAAATATGTGTATTGTGTGGGATAATGTGCAAAATGTCAAAAGAGCTCCAACCAATACTACCCACTGACGGCAGATTAAAAAGAACATTTCTAAAAACTTCACTCCTTTCCTATAAACAGTCCCCAACATGAAACAACTGGTGGTAAAGAGCTCCCTTAAGAATGCAACAGAAAATTGTACTTCTCCCAATCTACAAAATAAATTTGGAACCTGTGCACACATATGTACCACAAATAAGGTGACCATACCACATCTCCAGTAATATCAAGGGTAAGTTCCAGTGTGGATCATATAATGTTGTCTGCCTCATCATATGTGTGTGAAATGCCCCAACAGAGGATATATGTTATTGAGATTAAACAGAAAATGGATGGATTTTCATAGGTCCAGTGTGAACAACAAAAGAGACACTCAACATTTTTTCTAAACTGGTCACAACATTAAACACCTCAGAGAGTATGTGCTGCTACTTTAAGACACAGATATATAAACTGATGACCAGGTTTAACATCCTGAGCTTGGACCTGAACTGTGACAAGGAATTTATGTCACATTATCCCAAACAATAAACATATTGTGTGACCTTGGGTACCAGAGATGTGTGCAATGCATTGCAAGCAATGGGTTTTGTGCCCCCTGGCACTTGGAGGGTTAACCCATGCATTCCATAGACTTTTCCATATTTGACTGCAATCATAAACTTTACACTCTAAATTAATTGGAACAGCAAAAAGGGAAATAAGTATTGTAGCACATAGCAAGCTACAAAGAGATGCCTCTACTGGAGCCTAGGGAATGATTTACATAGACAATGGTGATAAAAAAAATCACTTCCAGTGAAATTTAAATGTAAAAACAATTTTCTTTAATGTATAACCTATCAAGTATTTCATATTCAGCCTTCATTATAAATATGCCGGAAGAAAAGACTGAACTTTTCTTGAAAGCTTGCATCTTAGATCTACTTAGCCAATAAAGGTATCACTTTTACTGTACTAGTCTCATGCTTTTACTACAGCTAATACAGTATCACCTTTTACCTATATTACAATGGAAAATACCACAATGTACTGTAAACAAATAAAGCTGAAGAACCTCCTGAAGTGACTTGCTTAACTGGACAGTGACATATTCCTCCTAATAACATGCAAAAAGGAAAATATCATCCCTAAATGCCTCATCTTAATGAACCCTGCTCTACACACTTATAATAACCGGTATGCACCACAGCTATGTACCAGATCCTCAGGCTGCATAATAATCTTACTGGAATCTGTTACAACAATAAGACCAAAAGTAAAATTTGAGATATTGACCCTCAAAGCATGTATGGGAACAGACACCGATGTAATGGAAAATATACTGCAGCTATACTACAGGAAACTCCTAATACTTCATATAAAAAATAAAATCAATAAACTACACAGACTAAGGAAAAAGGCATGGCATTTAAATGAACCAATAAGGAAAAAGGCATGGCATTTAAATGAACCAAAAACTGGTGCAGCACAAAATATTTGTGTTGTCAACCTCTCAAAACACAAGCCAAACAAAGAGGAGTTATCTGTGCTTTCCAAAGGACATTCCTTCTTCCCAACTAAATGGATAAAATAGAACTCTGCAATAATATAGAGGAGTTCTTCAGAAAGCTTAGGTTCAAGAATGATTTAATGACAAAGAAAATTATGAATCATTCCAAAACACAGCAATAAATAACCACTACAACTCATCTTCAAAAAAGCCACACAGACCCCACTGCTATGAAGCAACTATACTTGACAAACAATACAAACTAGCACACAACCTAACTACCAAGAAACAAAAATCAATATAATCATTAAAGAACAAAATCATAGTCATTAATCTAGTAGGCAAATGTGGAGCGGTTGTGATTATGAAGACATCTGACTATATAGAAGAGGCACACAGGCAACTTTTGTATGAAAGATATGACTGCAAACTACAAGAAGATCCCACGTCTGAGTACCCAAAATAACTTAACAAATCACGAATGGGCTCCATTCTAATACTAGAAACCACCTGTAGGCCCTCATTCCGAAAGACCCAAGGGTGGGATGCGTCTCTATGCTTCCTAAAACACACAAGGAAAGAAATCCTGGAAGGACGATAATACCTAGAACAGGCACACTAACAGAAAATATCTATGGCTGGCTGAGAGCGAAACCACTGACAAAAAATAAATAAATAATAAAAAAACATATGTACACACAGAACACAAGCAGTCTCTTAAATAAACTGTCTGACCTTAGCTCCATCCCAAGGAAACCATTCGAGCCACTATGGATGTGGGATCACTCTATACCAACATTCCACATGAAGATGGCTTTGCAGCCTGCAAAACATTCCTAGAACAAGCAGGCTTACCCACACAACCTTTAATTAACCCAGCTAATACACTGTATACTAAAGCACAATTATTTCACATTTGGACAAGAACTATATATACAAAAGGCAGGAATTGCAAATGTGAATGGCCACACAATACACCAACCTATTGATGGTAAAACTGGAGGAGTTCTTGTTCACACACCAAGCAAATCCTGTGGTCTAACGCATAATTATTTCACTTTTGGGCAGAAACTATACATACAAAAGATGGGAGCGGTCATGGGAATATGAATGGCAACATGGTACACTGACCTATTCATGGTAAAGTTGGAGGAGGAGCTGTTGTTGTCCACATGCCAAATAAAGCCTCTGGTCATCTAAATAGATGATATCCTAATCATTTGGACTACCAGTGAAGATGAACTTTTGTCATTTCATGAAAAAGTTCATGGGCATACAAATTCAGAGAGCCACCAGTGTACTCAGACCAAATCTCCTCTAATACAAACAACCACAGGAAGAGAACAGAGTGTCATTAGTAGTCGCCTACAACCCACATCTTGAATTATTCTGCAAAATCTCAAAAGAGCTCCAAATAATACTACATACTCATGGCAGATTAAAAAAGAATATTCCCCAAACATCTGCTCCTCTCCTATAAACTGCCATCCAACCTGAAAAAAATGGTGCTAAAGAACTCCCTTAAGAATGCAACAGCAAATGTTACTTCTCCCAATCTACAAAACATGTGAAGCTATATACTACATTTGTTCAACAGGTGCCCATGCTACATTTCCACTAAAACCACAACAACAAGGGTACATTCTCCTGCAGATCATCTAATATTGTGTGTGTGTGTGTGTGTGTGTGTGTGTGTGTGTGTGTGTGTGTGTGTGTGTGTGTGTGTGTGTGTGTGTGTGTGTGTGTGTGTGTGTGTGAAATGTTCCAACAGAGTATTATATGTAGGTGAGACTGGACAAACTCTAAGAAAACAGATGGATTCTCATGGGTACACTGTGAACAACAAAGGAGACACCATCATAATCATTTTTGCAAAACTGGTCACAGCATTGAAGATCTCAGGGTATCTGTAATGGGAAATTTTAAGACACAGAGAGACAACAAGATCTGGGATTATACATTGATAACCAAGTTTAACACTCTGAACTGTGGACTTAACCATTGAAAGTAATTTATTCTACACATTATTCTACACAATAAAAATATTTTGAGTCCTTTGGGTGTCAGGGGGGTGTGCAATGCCTTGCAAGCAATTAATTTCACACCCCTCTGGTTCTCAAAGGGTTAACCCATACATTCAATAGACATAGCCATCTCTGACTGCAGTCACAAACTCTCTACACACAATTTACTGGGGCAAAATTGAAATACATCTTGTACCACTTAGCCAGCTACAAAGAGATGCCTTTACTGAAGCCAAGGGAATAATTTACACAGACAATGGTGATAATTTGCTTGGGTATATAACCTGTTATGTATTTTGTATTCCGCCTTCATTCTAAATATGGCAGAAGAAGAGATCTAAATTGTCTTGAAAGCTTGCTTGCTTGCTTCCTAGATCTACTTAGCTAGCCAAATAAAAGTATTACTTTTACTCTACCATCCTCCTGCTTCTGCTACAGCTAACAGAGTACCTTTTACCTATGGCAGGTACCACAATGTACCACACACAAATGAAGCTGAAGAACCTCCTGAAGAAACTTGCTTAACTATACAGTGACATCTTCTTCCTGATAACATTCAAACAATAAAATCTCATCCCAAAGAACCCTGCTCTACACACCTATAATACCAAGTGTGCACAGCAGCTACTTACCAGATCCTTAGAAAGGCTGTGTAATAATCCTATTGTGATCTGTTGCAACAATAAGACCAGAAATAAAAGCAGAGAAATTGACCCTCAAAACATATATGGGGACAGACACAGAGGTTCTGGAAAATATTCTCCAGCTATACTACTTTAAACTACTAATACTTCTTATAAGAAAATAAAACCAAGAAATTACACAGACTAAGGAAAAAGGCAGAGCATTTAAACAAATGTCATACAATACCAAATTCAGCGGCTCTTTCTTCCAATACTATTGGGCTGTACATAGGTTGAATGAGGTCTAATCACAGATTGTAATCTTGTGTATATATAATGTCTTTGCCACATGTGCTATAATGGAATTGTACTCTTGCTGTAAAAAGAGAGTTTCTGTATAGACTCCCAATAGAACACACATATAGCTCAAAAACAAATGGCACTTTTATTTACAAGTAAGAAGTCACATAGTATCTCCATTCTTGGCCACCAAACACTGTATGGAGACTTACAATCATGGAGCAGCAAACCAGTAGATGTATCATAGTGGCATCCCACTGATCTGTGTACCTTTGTGTGCATGCCATCAGGTTAGGGTACTTTTCTCATTTTGAGCTTTTCTGTTCTCTTTTGAGTTTGTTTAAGGTTCAACTTACTTGTTTCTGTTTTTGCTCTACTATTTTCCTTCATTATTTTGCCACTTATGTACATTTTTACATTTGTTTTATATTGTCTCACAATCTTTGCAATTCTTTTTTTCATCTTCAACTTTAGCCAGCCAAATTGCTTGGTTTCAGATTAACCCTTCAATTGCCAGAGGTGTATGCAACACATTGCTTTTCAATGTGTTGCATACCCCTCTGGCACTCAAGGGGTTAATAACATTTTTTTTTTTTTTAATGATGCTTCTGACCTTTTAGGTTTAACCCAAAATCCTGCTTCTTCCTGCCCATTTCCCTTTGACTGCCAGAGGGGTGCACAAAGCATTGTTTTGCAATGCATTGCATTCCTCTTTGTATTTGTTCCCTAGTGGTATATACTGAGGAGTATATTTTACCAAAAGCAGTTTGAATAAATCCATCTTTTTTAGCTTTCTTATCTTTGAAGATTATTGGCGCGATGCAAGAAACGTTCGCATTGGATAAAGGCATTTTTGTGTGCAGATAGATTTTGTGCATGTTCTAATCCAGGAAGCTAAATACCGAACACTTCTTGAATTGCGCATAAAATATTCCATTTTACAACAACAGTACACAGATGTATAAATTCATTCGCAATAGCAGTTCTTGCATTAGGCGCATTCGTTATTCCACTCACACAGATTCGTTAATCTTAGCCACGCCCACAAAAAATAAATATACGCAGCCGTTCGCTAATCTTGAATTTTCATGCACAATTCAACAAAATCATGAGCAAACCTATTCCCTGGTGGTTTTCACACAGGAAATAGCGATTACGCATGTTTCCTGCATCGCTTCATATATCCCATTCAATATGCTTTAAGTCTGTATTTAACAGTCTTTCCCATTAGACAGAGTACACACCTGCCTAGAGCTCCAATTTTTGAAGGGCGCTTCAGCTGTGCTGACCTCACGCACATTTTGAATTGTGGGTGGGGCCAGAGCAATTCCAGTATCCCTGCACCAGTTTATATACTCTTTTACAGGCTATTATTTAACTTGTTGGAGATTTGTCTAGTGAAAAAGGGATTGAAACTTTTTTGTCCTTGCTTCTTATGGACCAAGGATATTTTCATTGCCAGGTAATAATGGATGGGACTGTGGAAGAAGTCATGTGTGGAATGGTGGTGTGGCCATGGGTGGAGCTAAGGGCACCTACAATGCATTCTCTAGGGGCAACTGGGTTGTAAATCTGACCTTGAACATTCTTATATAACTGTAATCATTTCATAATGCATTCATTACTAAGTGTTAGTGCACATTTTATCACAACTGCTAACACTGAAGCTGACGTATAACCCTGGAGTTGACAAACAAAAATCCACAATTTCTCCCTTGATTTAAATGGGGCAATCAAACTTGTGAATGTCAGAAGTCTCCAAAAATTAATTCTCAATGCCTTGGAGACTACTCCAGCTCTCAAGGGGTTATAAACACCATTTTAATCAAAGGGAAATTTAATTTGCCTACTATGGTACTGTTGGTTTACTCCAGAATTACTCTGCTTTGCATCTATACAAGGTCCATTATATCTTATTTTAAAAATATAGGCCAAAGCTGCATAGACACTTAAATAAGTTTTATCAGTATTTAATGAATCAAACCCATTATGATGACTTTTTATATAATATAAAATGATGGTACTTTCCTGTTATCCGGAACCATTTTCAAAACTATTTCCTGTCATCGATTTTCAAAAGTAATTCCTGTCACAATCTGTTATTGTTATTTCCTGTCAGAATCTGTTGTTTCCTGTCATTGATTGTCAAAACTAATTCCTGTTAGAATCTGTTGTTGTAATGTTTTGAAAATGGTTGTTTTGAAAATGTTTCTGGATAACAGGAAAGTACCACAATTATATTTGTCTGAGATGATAAAACAATCAATAGTGAATTAAAAGTGAAACCCAGTTTGGAGGAAACTTGTGAAGACCCCTTGGGGAACATGAACAGCAAAACAGGTCATGATAACCCCATCCAATATGGTGAAAAGCACAGTAATGCACAGTTAACTGTACTCAACCTGTGCGTCACACTGCTTCTCACCATACTGAACAGGGAAGTAAGGAAGGAAAAGTAAACATATTTCAGATAATGCATGCTTTCGGGGTCTGTTGCTGAGAGAATCCACCTTCCACCAAAAACCGTGACTGAAATCTGATCATGTCATCACAGGCACAGTTTCAAGTGTAATGTAGAACCTCAATGTCTATTTATTTGGGATATTTCAGTTCTGTAGCCCAAACACTGCCCTGTATCACCTAAGGAATAGAAGGAGAAAATATATTATGAATGAATACCAGTTCCATTTCTGTACATGAATACGGACATCTGCAGTCTTCTCTAGCATTCAAAGGGTTAAAAGCCCCCTTTAAATCCACAGGATATTGCAGAATTTTCCTTTACTCCCTATACAGTTGATTTGCTCCAGAATTGTACCTTTTTAGCTTGATGAGTAAGTTACAAAAGTCCTTAAAACAAATGTGTCACACACACACACACACACACACACAGTAAATATACTTTTTACTACAAATTAAAGCGGAGCTACTACCCTTTTTATACAGGGCCCCAAATAATTACCCATCTAGCGACTAGCTGCTCAATAGCACTAGTCGCCAGAATTATTACTGTGTTATCGAGAATTCTATACTGCTCCCGGACTGACAGCCAGGAAACAGTGCAGACATCTTTCTGTTCTCCTGCCCTGTCAGTCCTTTTTGGTGCCGAATGGCTCCTAGCAATGCTTGCTAGAGCCCATTGGGACTGACAGTGCAGGCACGCAGACATCACTATGGAAAGATATCTGAGCTGTTTCCTGGCTGTTAGTCTCAGGAGCAAGATGAATTTTCGATAATGCGGTAATAATTCTGGCAACTAGCGCTTTTGAGCACCTAGTCGCCAGATGGGTAATTATTTGGGGCCATGTTTAAAAGGGATGGTAGTACCGATGTAAGGAGCAATAATATTAAAAAAGATAAAATTAATTTGATGTATCTCAAGTCGATTTATTCTGTTTTGAAGGATGCACATATTTGGACTGAGCATATCGTTCTAAACACTAGAACGAGAATTGCCCATTTACTGCTGTGACCGAAAGTGTCTCTTCCGTTCTAAAAGAAAATGGCTACCAACAAGCACCTCATGTCTACATATAGACAGAGCAGGAGTAGACAGCCCTTGTCCTTAGGAAGTATTTACCAACACTGCATGTTTTCAGGATATACCAGCTGAAGCACATGGGATTAATTGCTGGATCAGTGACTTAAATTAGTCTAATTGTGCATATTCATGGATGTCTTGAAAACATGCACTGTTGGTTGCTTTTGAGGACCAGGGTTGTCTACCTCAGAAATATTGAGACATATAGAAATGTATCTGCACATATAAAAGCAATCCCAGTCCAGTGATTTAATTGCAATAACTGAAATGAAAACAGTTCATATATGTTAAACCCTTTGCCAGAGAGGTATCTAATGCATTGGAACACACTCAAACAGTAAAATATACTATACATAAAGGCAGATATCACATTTTAAGTGTCCTCTTATGGGAGCAGTCTTAGGGCCCTGTGTTCAAAAGAAAACGGTCATCATTCTGGGACAAGCCAACAGCACTACAGGGGACAAATACACATTACCATTGATAATAAATGGGGCAGTTAACCCAGTGAATGGTAGAGAGGTCATCAATGCACTGCTAGCATTTAATGGGGTTAAAATCCCATTTAAAGCAAATGGTAATTTTGAGGCATTTGTATTTGTCCCTCTATGGTATAACTGGCTTATCCCAGAATTATTTAAGTTTTCTTTTGCCTTAAGTGCACAAAGCATGATAAGTGCACAATCACTATTTACACTATTTGATAGAATAATGATTGTCAGGGAAATGCTAGGGATTCATGCATATTTTTTAATGAATTAGAGAACATGTGCGCATTTCAAAAAGTGGGCGTGGCTAAAATATTTGTGGTTTTGAGAGAGTTTGAGCAGTTGTACCTAATTCATTAGTTAGCACACACTTTCATACATCTGGATAATTTTGATTTTTGAGCATGTGCTAAGTGTGCCATTAATTTAGAAGCAGGTGCTATTCAGTATCAAGGCATCGTATGCTATTTCATCACACTATGACCAGTCGCAAATAGCACTTAAATGTATGGCATTCAAAAAATGGCTAATGCTCCACTTTCTTGCATTCCACCCTTAGGGCCTAATGTATAAAAGTAAACTGAAGCAGTTCTGGGTCAGATCAACTATATCATAGAGGAAAAAGGGAACATTCCCAAAACACCTCTTGTTTTAAATGGCATTTTAACCCCTTGAATGCTAGATAGGTTTCCACCTCATTGCAAAAAAATTCATTTTTTTTTTTAGTTTTTCCCCTGTGGCACAAATGATTTGCCCTAGAATTGATCCAGTTTGCTTTTATACATAAAGCCCTTAGAAACTAACCCGCTGTGCAGACCCAAAATGGCTCCTGCCAGCCATTTGAGGGGGGTCTGAAAATGATTCCCCCTCCCCCGAGGCATAAAACTGGTATACCACCCAGAAGTTTGAGGCCCCCAGCAATAAACTTTGTGGGTTGTGCTTGCAACATCTACAGACCTTTAATGTAGGGTTGGAGGTAATCCACCAGTATCTACAAGGGGATGCATGCACAGCCTAGTGAGGCTGACCTCTGGGAGCTCAAAGTCTTACAGTTCACTCCTTCACATATATCTGCCAGGGCTATAAAATGCAGCCATAAATTCATCAGCAGGTATGCTCCCAGGGAACACTTGTAAAAAAATGTTTCTTTGGCTTAAAAGACCTGAAATCTAATACTAAATGCCTTTATAGGACAGTATTTTGAATATGCAAGACTGCAACTTGTATATTAAAAGTAATAAACCTTTATAATAACTAATATCATATATTAATAAGTGTAATAATTTCATTTGAAAATGAGCACCATCTATCTCACTATCAGTTTAGTAGATTAAATGATTTCACCAGTTATACAATTGTTAACCTCTTAAAGGGATAGTAATACTTGAAAATAAGTTAATTTTATATTGTAGCCCTTAAAAAAACATGAAAAATGATATAAGTCTTATCTCCCAAACCTTTATGGTTTGGGAGATATTCAGAAGTAAAGTTCCCCTGGAGTGACGTCATTGCTCCACCATTCAGATTTGGAATCTGTCCCGGGACCGGCTGTGCCTCTCCAGAAGTGCTGAGATCACCATCTTTAAAAATAATTTCTTAATTGGAATGGTCTACAAAGTGTGCTTTCAAGCCAGGCACACTTTGTAGATAGTTCCAATTAAGGATTTCTTTTCAGATTGTGATCTCGGCACTGCTAAAGAGCTGCCGGTTGCTCTGTGGACCAAATTCCAAATCTGTCCACTAGATGGCAGACTTGGCTGAAACAGCCAGGAAAAGAGAATTTTACTATATTTTACATGTAAATATCTCCCAAACCATAAAGGTTTGGGAGATAAGACTTATATCATTTTTCATGTTTTTTAAGGGCTACAATATAAAATAAAATTATTTTCAAGTATTACTATCCCTTTAAGGTAGGCTGACCAGATCTCACCTTTAAATGGAGACACATAGGAAATAGGCATATTTCAGTACTTCACTGAAATCAAAGCAATCCTGCAGTATGCATTTTTTCTATGTGTCCCCTGTTACAGGTGAGGTCTGGTCACCTTATCTTAAGGAAGAGAGGACCTCAAGGGGTTAAACAAAACAAGTCAACTCTTAGTCTGGTGATGCTGAATCAAATTTCTGATCAGAGGCTGCATATCAGTTTCTTATGGAGAGAGAAAGTAAGTATATATTTCCTTATGGGCAAAACAAGTGGAGGGGTTCCAGTTGTGTCCCATTGCCCCCATCAGATCAAGAAAGCACAAAACTTTGACTCCCCAAAAGTGTGAAATTGTTGCTATTTTTGTACATAATTTATTTCTGGGTTGGGCAAAGTCCTGAACTGCAACTACCTCATCTTCAGATGACCATTGGCCATCAGAGAATTCTGGGAATTGTAGTCCAACAACAGCTGGATGATGGCCACAAGTCATCCATTCATTGTCTCTGCACTCATAGTGTAAATGACCTTTGGATACATCAGTGCCATAATCAATTCTAGATATTACTTGCACTTATTTTATTTTGTAAACTCTCTCCTGGAAAGCTGGGCTGGCTTCTGTTTCTGGAGGAAGAAGCTATGCAAGTGAGACAACAGTTAGATTTGTGGAGAGGTTCTAGCAAGAACAAGTGGGACTTCTAGAGAAAAACATCATCAGAAAATAAAAATATGGGAGAAGTAAGGTAGAACAAGCGAGCAATTCATGTACACTGAACTTTAAGCAAGAAAGACAAAAGGAACTATTTTGGAACAAATCAACTGCATCATTGAAATAAATATTCCCCAAATTCACATTAACATAAACTGGGGGTTTTGCCCCTTAAAAGCTAGAGATACTCCCTACACATTGTAATACATGAATCAGAGACTTTTTCTAATATCAATAATATCCCTATATGCTCCAGCGCTCAAACCTTTCACGGAGCTACTTATAATTAATTTGTACAACAAATAATAAAAAGAATAATAAATATATTAAAACTAAATGTAAAAAGCAAAGAGAAAATGGATAACAATTATAATACCCATGTGGATGAACAAAGTATATATGTGAAAACCAATAATATAAAATAAGTCCCACATAGATATGCAGAAAGACGTATCACGTTCAGTCTTGACCTAAAAGTTCATCTCTAGAGGGTATGCAGCATGCCCAGGGATTGTTGGATGTCCCTTCCACATATATGTAAATAAAAATAAAAGAAAAAGACATAGTGAGTTGTGATCTTCCTCTAAGTGTAGTAAGCTTGTAGAGGTATTACAAAACCTCATCCCTCCCCCTTCAAGATGGGTATTCACAGAAATAGAGGCTCCCACCATCTCAGGATTCTCAGCATCAACGGGGTCAGTCTAGGGTGACCACATTTCCATTCTGTCATTCAGGGACACTGTTGAGATGAGATTAGCAAAATATGTGTCCTCAGATCTAGGGCAACTATGCAGGAGGGGGCATTATATAATCACTGGACATCAGTGTCACTGCTGTGACAGAAAGTGACATCTGTTTTAGGCTACAAGAAAATGTACATCATGCCCAAAACCTTAGACTAGCATTACATGCCCACAGCCTTAGACTAGCATTGCACTACAACAAAATTGCTCCTGTTTGATGTCCGCATCAAGGCTCAGGTTTGTCCATAGATCTCTGTCTGGAGGCCATTTTCTTGTCGCACAGCAGAGAGATCATTTTCTGTCACAATAGGCAATGGTCAGTGCTGTGATCTGGATTCATCATTCTGGGACTTTGTTTAAAATCAGTCACTGTCCTGGGCAGTGGCATGTGGTCACCCTAGGTCAGACCCACAGTCCTGTTAAGTCTTAATAAATGTTTATATTTTACTGTTTACCTGTTTATGGCACCATCTATTTCCTATACATACCCTAAATATATATCTGGCTACTGCTCCTTAAAGATATTGCTCCGGACGGATTATCGAACTGAAGAAGAGGTAAGAGGAGGAGAGTAGATTACACATTGGTGCCTGACCAGGACTGGTGATCTGACTCAGTCAAAGGTGAGAATCCTAAGGCGGTAGTAGCCTCTATTTATGTGAGTATCCATCTTGGATAGAGAGGGACAAGGTTTTCTAATACCTGTGCAAGCTTACTGTACTTAGAAGAAGGTCGTTCTGCCTTTTCCGCTTGTTTTTACTTTTCTAATATCCAAGGGGTTAAACATGCAAGGTTAATTCATGACATTGCTCACATATCACTATGGGTCCTAGCTCAAAAGAAGTGGAGGAATTATGGGGCAAACCAACATTACTATAGGGGAGAACTAAAATGTCCCACTAATTTAAATGGGGATTTGAATCTCTGGAATGCTAGATAATGCATTGGAGACATCACACTTCTAGCTTTCAAGGGTTTAAAAATCACAATTTAAATCAATGAGAATTGTTGGAAATGTTATGTTTCCCTTAAGTTGCAATTCAATTGCCCCAGAATTTCTCCACATTCTTTTTAATGACAGCCCTATTCTGGGAGGAGTCTTAGGTCCGGGGGTGATAAGGACTAGATAACTTCCAGAATGAATCACTGTTAAAATAATATTCCAGTTTACTTGCTGTACCTTAAACCTGATCTGTTTAAAGGAACACTAACAAGTCCTAATGATAAACCACAATTTACCTTAATCTGATCAGAACATCCTTATGACCACTATTCTGTGTGGACTGGCTCTCCATAATGGTTCTTTAGTTAACCCTTTGAGTGCCAGAGGGATAGCAAAATATTATACTGCAATGTGTTGGCTATCTCTCTGGCATACAAGTGGTTAGAAGTCCTTTAGTGGGAGGAGTTTGAGGTCCTGCGATGATAGGTGTGACAAACTCTCCAATGCATATGTTTTTCTATGCAGCCTTTGCACCAATATCTCTGCAGCTTGACAGATCTTAGTGCATAGGTTCTATAAAATGACATTGGAAATGCAGAGTTTATCACACTGGAGACGTGATCTCCTCTTTATCACTCACCAGGTGTCCTGCAACGAGGACTAATGTCTCCCTCCAAGCAAATGATATCCAGTCCTATTCATATTCATTCTATAAAGTTAATCCATTAAGAATTGATTAACTCTTTGAGTTCCAGGGGGATAAACCCCTCTAGAACTCAAAGGGTAAAAAAATGGACAGTAGTATTTTGTGCCCAGATTAAATGTCCCTTTAAGGTGCCTTCCCCCGAGAGTGCATGTAGTTCCTGTCTGATACATTAATTAATCCACTTGTGATTAAGTGAGTAGATTATGAAAACCTGCCCTGTTTGGGGGTCTAAAGGGCAGTTTTGAGCACCTTTGCCTAATAAAATACTAATTTAGCTTGTCCTGCTTATAGTGATTAACACAGAGGCACGTGAGGGAGCAGAAACAACTACATTAGTAGACATTATGTGGAAAACCAGCTGTACTACAGGAGGCACAAAAGTTACCAAATCCTCATGTATTTAAATGAGGATTTCACCCCCTTGTATTCTGCAAATGTTTCTAATGTATGATTTCTAGCATCCAAGGGAATGTAACTCTCATTCAAATCAATTAAAAAGTTAATTTAACACGTCCGGAGCAGTTAATTTGCCCCAGAATTGCTCCAGTCCTTCTTAGTACTTAAACCTAACTGAGCCTTGACTCTAATACATGCCACTTTACCTTGAGATCTATTCCAGCCATGCAAGATGACTTACCTTTGTCTAATGAGACTTGGCCCATTCTGTAACACAATAAGTTGCACGAAGAACAGCATGTCTATATTAGGGCTTCTCAGGAGCGTGCACGGTGTGTAAGTGCTACCAAAGTACTGATCTAGAAATTCATTTGCAGACCTCTTGCCTCGGTTTGTTTCACTGATTCAAAGTTCAAGAAAAACCAGTTTGGAGAAGCATGTGCAGAGTCATTCTTTGTTTGCAGTATTTCAATTTAAATTCCCGGCAAGAGAGTGTGAGCCATAAAAAGTTCAGGAGTACCTTATCACTCTGATGTCGGATCCAGTAATCCAAAGCCAGTCTGAAATTACTCTTACCAGTCATTATTCAAAATAAAGACTGAGAATACATTTAAAGGACAGTAAATGAATAGGCCAAAGTTTTTTTTTTTAACAATTGGTAGTTATCTGGCATCTATGGGAACTGAGTTTCCATAAAATGTTGCTATGCCCTCACCATTTACCATCAGATCTGTGTGATCTGCAGGACTATGTGTCACTAGCAATTCACTCCGCCCTTTGCATTCAAGCCCATTCTTTCAGAATTTCTTCAGTGGATAGGATAATTATGTCAATATTTGTTTCCTAAGTGCTGAATAAGATAACCTGGCTGTGCAGACTGCATAGATATGGAGGAATAATGAATAGAGCATGGCAGAGTTGTAACCCTTTGAGTGCCATAGGGGTATGCAATGCATTACAGAGCAGAGCATACCCCTCTGGCACTGAAAGGGTTAAGATATGGCATCTTGGTTCCCATAGCTGTCAGGTAACAATCTCTAGGAAGAAAACCTTTACACTGACCCTTTACTACCCCATTAACACACTGTGTGCCAGAGGGGTATGCAACGCATTATTGCAATGCGATGCATACCCCTCTGGAACTCAAAGGGTTAAAGCAACACTAACGTCTCCTACTAATATACCCCCATTTATCTTAATGTTGGCAGAAATTTGTAATGGCCTCTATTAACCTATTCTTTAGATTGGTTCTCCTAAGCTTATCTGTAATTAGCACTTGGTATCATGTCAGTTAAGGCAGACATGTATGTTTGTTGCAGGACTCGAGGACTACAAACTACTCCCAGTGAAGGCCCCCCTAAAAGACTTTTATGAGGAGTGTGCAGTCTTAACCCATTGAGTGCCAGGGAGGTATCCAATGCACAACAACGCAATGCATTGGATACTTCCCTGGCACTCAAAGGGTCAAAGTCATGAAAATGGAATCATGGGCATGGCATCCAGTACTTATTAAAGATTAGTCTTGGAGAATCACTCCTTTAAGTCATAGTGGTCAGTAGGATTTTCTGCCAAGATTAGGATATGTGGGGTTTATTATTAGACGTTGTTCATCTTGGACAAGCTGATCAATCATATTTTTATAAGAGTATGTATATTTGTATTTATCAAAGTAACTGCAGCAACAGTGTTTAACCAACTGAGTCCCAGAGAGGTATCCAATGCATTGGATACCTTTCTAGCCACCAGTGGGTTAAAGTTCTCTTCCCTCTGGCCAGATGTCACAGATTAAATGTGCTTTATTTATTAAGACACAGTGAAACTGGCACCAAAGGGATCATCTTTATATTTCTCAGCTCCATCTACTTTCAGATACATAAGGCCTATTGCAGCAAGTTAAAGAGGTGCAATTCTGTAGCAAACCATTTGCCCCATAGAGGACAAATACATTTTAGTTTGAATAGGGTTTTAACCCATTGCTCTGCATGGGAGGCCTCTGGCATTCATGGGGTTAGAATTCCTATCTAAACCAATGAGATTGTTTATTCCCTACCCAGGTTGTACGTTTTTTTTTTGTCCCTACAGAACTGCACCTCTTTAACCCTTTGAGTGCAAAGCAATGTGTTCTGTATTGCTCTGGCACTCAAAGGATTAACATTATGAATAAAGCCTTTAACCCATAGATTAGTGTTTCTCACCTTGAGACCTCAGGACACACCAATAGGTCAGCTTTTAAGGACATCCCTGTTTAACCCTTTAAGGACCTATGACGTGCCAGGACTGTTACGACAGTCTCAACACTTTAGCACTGGTGATGGTCCTGGTACGTCATGGAATTCTGGGATGGCAGCAGTCCTCTCTGCCATCCCAGAATAATATGCACAAAAAAAAAGCTCCATGGTCCTTTACGGCCACCCACATGTTGGATCGGGCGGTCGATAAGGGGTTAAGCTCATGTAACTCAATAAAAATGACTGAGCCACTGATTGCCTACCTGTGATCATGCAGGGAATCCTGAAATGTGACCTGTTGGCGTGTCCCGAGGACTACGTTGAGAATCACTACTTCAATCACAATCTCCAATTGGTTGTTTCCCAATTATTTGGAGACATCTCTGGCATACAAATTATTAAAGTAATTTCACAAGACTTCCTAATAACCCCCACTCTTCCCCTTACTATGGCCAGAAAATCTTCAATCCCATGTAAACTTTGCTCTTATGCCTTTTGTTCAAGAGAGTTATCCTATTCAATGAGTCTTGGATGTCATTTCCATGGAGGCGGACATGCAAATTCTAGCAGGACCACTGGACTTCAAATTCTAGTCCCTACGTATAGCATTCTTAACCCATTAGGCACAACTAAATTTCTATCCCAGATGTCCCTAGGAAAGGCATTCTTGATGCCCGTAGCTCTGCCCATACCAACACCCCACTCCTAACATGACTTTACCCCGAGTCCCATCCACTGTTTCCTAGCGAGAAAATACCCTTGGCATATAACAAACAAGAATGGAAAAAAGCTTTAATCTCTTGGTTGGTACAGAGATCTCAAATGCATTGCAGACCAATACAAGGGGTTAACTAATATCCTGTAAAGGGATATAAAACTGGGGCAGGGACATAACACTGTTCTGGTCATACCCACAATTCATAATGTGGGTGTGGCCAGCACAGCTGAGGTACCACTCAAAATGTTGAGCTCTAGTCAGTTGCCCACTCTGCCTATTGGAAACCAGACCCTGACTTTAGGGACCACAGATGTCCTTAAAGGGTTGAGTAGGTTCATGCACTTTGCTCGCTTCAGTCTAAAAACTGTCAGGAACTGTCATCTCTGCCTTCATGGACATGACAATCAGGACTGACCAAAAGCACAATGGCAAAATTCATAAAGGCCATTAGGCTTTCACCATATTAAGGCAAGGGGAGCAATATTACTAGAAGGTGTTAGCACTAGTTTTTGAAAAAAAACACTCTGCCAGGTTTCACTGGTTCCTGTGCAGAATGACATTTCCATATGCTTTCTGCATTAAAGGGGAGGTCTGGTCACCTTAAGTTAACCTTTGAGTGCCATTGACTGCAATGTATTGCATACCTCTCTGGCACTCAAAGGGTTAGAGCCCCACCTAGACATTTGACATCATGCAAGTGGGCTGATTTTAAATGACAGAGAATCCATATTTTCTGGTCTGACCACACCCTGAGGCTGATGTAGTATAACGAACTCACAAGTCCGGAGCAAATTAACAACTACTTCCCCTGTGATGGAATTTATTTACTTCAGAACTGCTCCAGTTCTTCTTACAACCTCAACCTCATTAACATGTAATAAGTCTTCCTTTATTTTAACCCTTTAAAGTAGCAGTAAACGTTTTACGATAAAGGTCTTTTCCACAAGACGCTCCAGAGTTTTTTATTCAAAACGTATGACTATTCAAACTGTCTACACATTCTATGGAGAACTGCAGATAGTGATTACACTGTCCCATAAACTGCAATAAAATAGCTATCTAGACACCAAGGGCTAGATTTAAAGGCAACCGTTAAACCAGCCGCTAAGTGAAAAAGGCACATCGCTCGCAAATAATACAGGAGTTACGGCAGATTCAATAGCTACTCTACAAGAATAGCTATCGAGCGTAGGCACACAAAAAACACGTAACACAAAACCCGTTGTCGCTCATGTTAATGCACAACGGGCGGACAAATCACACGATAACTGAGCTCCAAACAACATGTAACATAACGGCTGCCGTTGTCAAGCAACCATGATTGATGCCAAAACAAATTCAAACACACATCCAATCCCAAAGCCCCAATGTATCAAATAACTTCAAATACACCTATATATACCCAAAAATAACCGCCACACACTGTCTGTTATCGAGTTCTTCAGAGCCAGATATCAGGACTAGTGATGAGCGAGCACCCCAATGCTCGGGTGTTCGGGTGCTCTGACCGAGCACCCCCTGAGGCTCGAGTGCTCGGCCGAGCACCCGAGCCCCATTGAAGTCAATGGGAGGACTCGAGCATTACACAAGGCACCCCCTGCTCTGATGAGGGGAGGGTGCCTGGTCCATAGGAAAAGGGCAGAAAAGGATGGAAACACCACAGAAATGGGTCAGGGACAGCATAGGGAGGATGTCTGGATGCATCTTGGACTCCAACATCGCTGCTGGGAACGATCTTTCGCCCGTAGTACGCCATTTTTACAGACTGACCATAAAACACACAAAAAGGAAAATAAAAACGACTTTAGGCGAAAAATTGTTACCAAACAATATTTGCTGTATATTTACTTGTATATCATCTGCAAATTATCCCAAAAATTTCCTTGATTTTCGGAAGTGAGGCCATGATTAAGAGGGAAACGTGCGCAGAGGCAAATTCTCCCAAAAATTTCCTTGATTTTCAGAACTGAGGCCATGATTAAGAGGGAAACGTGCGCAGAGGCAAATTCTCCCAAAAATTTCCTTGATTTTCAGAACTGAGGCCATGATTAAGAGGGAAACGTGCGCAGAGGCAAATTCTCCCAAAAATTTCCTTGATTTTCAGAACTGAGGCCATGATTAAGAGGGAAACGTGCGCAGAGGCAAATTCTCCCAAAAATTTCCTTGATTTTCAGAACTGAGGCCATGATTAAGAGGGAAACGTGCGCTGAGCTGACCATCTAAAACATTATGGGTGAGGGTCTGCTGCAGAGCTGACCATCCTAAACATTATATGCGAAGGCCCGCTAGTGAGCTGACGCTATAAAACATTATATGAGAGGGCCCGCTAGAGAGCTGACCCAATAAAACATTATATGAGAAGGCCCGCTGGTGAGCTGACCTATATAAAAATTGGCAAACAGGGCCCGCTGGTGAGCTGGCCCTATATAAAAATTATATCACAGGGCCCGCTGGTGAGCTGGCCCTATATAAAAATTATAGCACAGGGCATATGGAAGAGGAGGAGGAGGATGAGAAGATTAAGAGTCAACCATATACCCGTTTTTTGGGTGGAAGGGGTGAATGGGAATACAGAGTATTCCCATCATTGTAAATAACATATATAAAGTGAGTTTATGTTCCCCCGCAGCTTTCCTCCAGTGGAGTGGAGAAGTCAGGGGAAATCCAGGCCTTGTTCATTTTTATAAGTGTCAACCTATCAGCATTGTCGGTGGAAAGGCGGATACGCTTATCTGTTATGATGCCACCAGCAGCACTAAATACCCGCTCAGACAGAGCGCTGGCGGCAGGGCAGGCCAGCACCTCCAAGGCGTAGAGTGCCAGTTCATACCACGTGTCCAGCTTGGACACCCAGTAGTTGTAAGGCACAGAGGGATCATTGAGGACGCTGACACGGTCTGCTACGTACTCCTTCACCATCTTCCAAAACTTTTCCCTCCTTGTGACACTAGGCTGCGCATCAGGGTGAGGGTGCTGGCGGGGTGTCATGAAGGTGTCCCACGCCTTGGAGAGTGTTGCCCTGCCTTTCTCGGAACTGCTGTGTGCTCCCCTTTTCTCCCCTTCTCGGCTGGCCAAGGTAGCACGTACTCTGCCGCCAGCGTTGTCAGATGGAAAATTTTGGAGCAATTTTTCAACAAGAACCTTCTGGTATTGCACCATTTTGCTTGTCCTCTCCACCGGAGGAATGAGAGATGAGAAATTCTCTTTGTAGCGGGGGTCCAGAAGGGTGAACACCCAGTAATCCGTGTTGTTTAAAATGCGTATAACGCGTGGGTCACGGGAAAGGCAGCCTAACATAAAGTCAGCCATGTGTGCCAGAGTACCAACAGTCAAGATTTCGCTGTCCTCACCAGGAGGATGACTCTCAATATCCTCATCCTCTTCCTCCTCTTCTGCCCACCCACGCTGAAGAGATGGAACTAAAGTTCCATGGCTACCCTCTGTAGCGGAGGCAACCGTGTCTTCCTCCTCCTCCTCCTCCTCCTCCGCCTCCTCCAATTGTCGCTGAGAAGACGAAGTGAGGGTGCTCTGGCTATCACCTTGTGTAAGCTCTTCCTCCCCCATTTCCACCTCTTCCACATGCAAAGCGTCGGTTTTAATTGTGAGCAGCGAGCGTTTCAGTAGACACAGAAGTGGGATGGTTACACTGATAATAGCGTTATCGCCGCTCACCATCTGTGTCGATTCCTCAAAATTGCGTAAAACCTCGCAGAGGTCTGACATCCATTCCCACTCCTCACTTCTGATTACAGGAAGTTGAACGGAGAGGCGACGACCGTGTAACAGCTGGTACTCCACTACTGCCCTCTGCTGCTCACAAAGCCGGGCCAACATGTGGAAGGTGGAGTTCCAGCGCGTGCTCACGTCACACAGCAGCCGGTGAGCTGGCAATTGTAAGCGCTGCTGCAGCTTCAACAGGCCGGCCAAAGCTGTAGATGACTTACGGAAATGTGCACACACGCGGCGCACCTTGGTCAAGAGATCATGCACATTGGGGTAGGTTTTTAGAAATCGCTGCACCACTAAATTAAATACATGCGCTAGGCATGGTACGTGTGTGAGCTTGCCGAGCTCCAAAGCCGCCACCAAGTTACGCCCATTATCACACACAACCATGCCTGGTTGCAGGTTGAGTGGCGAGAGCCACTGCTCGGTCTGGTGACTAATCCCCTGCAACAGCTCTGAGGCCGTGTGCTGTTTGTCCCCAAGGCAGATCAGCTTCAGCACGGCCTGTTGACGCTTCCCCACTGCAGTGCTACACTGCTTCCAGCTACTGGCTGATGGGGGAGTGGCGCTGCGTGTAGAGAATTCGGAGGTGGAAACGGAGGAGGAGGAGCCAATAACGTAGGTGCTGGCGGAAACCCTGATGGAGGTAGGGCCCGCAATCCTCGGCGTGGGTAGCACCTGTGCCATCCCAGGGTCCGAGTCGCTCCCAGCCTCCACGACATTCACCCAGTGTGCCGTCAGGGAAATGTAGCGTCCCTGGCCACAAGCACTTGTCCATGAGTCAGTCGTTAAGTGGACCTTCCCAGTAACTGCGTTGGTCAGGGCACGGGTGATGTTACGGGACACATGGTGGTGTAATGCGGGGATGGCACACCGGGAAAAGTAGTGGCGGCTGGGGACCGCGTACCGAGGGACAGCTGCTGCCATCAGGCTGCGGAAGGACTCAGTGTCCACAAGCCTAAATGGCAGCATTTCGATGGCCAGTAATTTTGAAAGGTGTGAGGTTAGTGCTATGGCCTGTGGGTGGGTGGCTGGGTACTTTCTCTTGCGCTCAAATGCCTGGGGTAACGACATTTGGACGCTGTGCTGGGACAGGGAAGTGGATGTGGTCGCTGATGGTGCTTCAGATGGTACAGGTGCAGGGCGGGAGGTATGCGGGCCTGCGCCTTCGACAGGCGATTGGCCGGCACCGAAAACAGGGGAAGAGGAGGCAGTGGTGTGGCCTGCAGACACAGATGGGCGATCCAGGCGTTCCTCCCACTTACTACGGTGCTTGGATGCCATGTGTCGGATCATGCTGGTGGTGGTGAGGTTTCTAGTGTTCATGCCTCGGCTCATTCTGGTGTGGCACAGGTTGCAAACTACAATTCTTTTGTCGTCCGCACTTTCCTTAAAAAAACGCCATACCGCGGAACACCTACCCTTTGGCAAGGTAGATTTACGCAAGGGGGTGCTCCGTGGAACATTTGCGGGCCGGTTTGGTGCGGTCCGCCTTCTTTCTGTAGCCACACCACTGCCTCTTCCAGCCTGTTGCGGTGCTGCAGATGGCTCACCCTCAGGACTGCTGTCATCGCTCGGCTCTCCACCTTCCCAGGTGGGGTCAGTCACCTCATCGTCCACCAAGTCCTCCTCCACTTCCTCACTCTGATCATCCTCCTCAAGTCTTGATCCCACCACATACTCAGTCATTGACAACTGTATAACATTCTCCTCAACAAGGTCTTGAGACGGAAATAGTGGTTGATTTAATGGCAACTGTGTCTCATCATCATCATCATCATCCACTACTTCCTTTGACCTTAAATGCCGTTCACATCTGTCATCTTCTTGTGATTGGGTAGCCTCTAGAGGTTGTGAATCAGGGCACAAGATGTCATGTTCCTCTGCAAGCGTGCTTGGAGAGAGGGTCAAATGAAGGATTGGCGATGAGACGAGCTCCTCACTATATCCCAGTGTGGGATCACTTCTTTGACCAGACCGTGTATGGTGGGAGGAAGGATGATCAGAGTGAGGATTATGTTGACCAGACTCTTGGCTACTGAGAGTGGACTTGGTGGAAGACAGGGTGGTGCTTAACCGACTGGAAGCAGTATCAGCTGTCATCCAACCGACCACCTGTTCACAGTGGTCGGACCTCGAGAGTGATGTCCTGCGACGCCCTGTAAAATTACACATGAAGCTAGGTATGGTGGATGTCTTTCTTTCTTGTGCTCTGGCACCAGGCACAGTTTCTCCGCGTCCTGAACCGCGCCCTGAACTATCAGGATCACGTCCACTTCCCCGTCCCTTTTTACCCGCCTTCTTCATCTTACACGATATATATGACTTTAATATATATGAGTTTGAAAACTTAACAGTATTTCTTACTATTCTGCAACTCTGCAGAGTACACAGAATAGGCTGCTAAACGGCGGTGACACACACTGAATGGAATATGTGACTTTAATATTTGAGTTTGAAAACTTAACAGTATTTCTTACTATTCTGCAACTCTGCAGAGTACACAGAATAGGCTGCTAAACGGCGGTGACACACACTGAATGGAATATGTGACTTTAATATTTGAGTTTGAAAACTTAACAGTATTTCTTCCTATTCTGCAACTGTGCAGAGTACACAGAATAGGCTGCTAAACGGCGGTGACACACACTGAATGGAATATGTGACTTTAATATTTGAGTTTGAAAACTTAACAGTATTTCTTCCTATTCTGCAACTGTGCAGAGTACACAGAATAGGCTGCTAAACTGCGGTGACACACACTGAATGGAATAAGTGACTTTAATATTTGAGTTTGAAAACTTAACAGTATTTCTTACTATTCTGCAAGTCTGCAGAGTACACAGAATAGGCTGCTAAACGGCGGTGACACACACTGAATGGAATATGTGACTTTAATATTTGAGTTTTAAAACTTAACAGTATTTCTTCCTATTCTGCAACTCTGCAGAGTACACAGAATAGGCTGCTAAACGGCGGTGACACACACTGAATGGAATATGTGACTTTAATATTTGAGTTTGAAAACTTAACAGTATTTCTTCCTATTCTGCAACTGTGCAGAGTACACAGAATAGGCTGCTAAACTGCGGTGACACACACTGAATGGAATAAGTGACTTTAATATTTGAGTTTGAAAACTTAACAGTATTTCTTACTATTCTGCAACTCTGCAGAGTACACAGAATAGGCTGCTAAACGGCGGTGACACACACTGAATGGAATATGTGACTTTAATATTTGAGTTTGAAAACTTAACAGTATTTCTTACTATTCTGCAACTCTGCAGAGTAAACAGAATAGGCTGCTAAACGGCGGTGACACACACTGAATGGAATATGTGACTTTAATATTTGAGTTTGAAAACTTAACAGTATTTCTTCCTATTCTGCAACTGTGCAGAGTACACAGAATAGGCTGCTAAACGGCGGTGACACACACTGAATGGAATATGTGACTTTAATATTTGAGTTTTAAAACTTAACAGTATTTCTTCCTATTCTGCAACTGTGCAGAGTACACAGAATAGGCTGCTAAACTGCGGTGACACACACTGAATGGAATAAGTGACTTTAATATTTGAGTTTGAAAACTTAACAGTATTTCTTACTATTCTGCAACTCTGCAGAGTACACAGAATAGGCTGCTAAACTGCGGTGACACACACTGAATGGAATAAGTGACTTTAATATTTGAGTTTGAAAACTTAACAGTATTTCTTACTATTCTGCAACTCTGCAGAGTACACAGAATAGGCTGCTAAACTGCGGTGACACACACTGAATGGAATAAGTGACTTTAATATTTGAGTTTGAAAACTTAACAGTATTTCTTACTATTCTGCAACTCTGCAGAGTACACAGAATAGGCTGCTAAACGGCGGTGACACACACTGAATGGAATATGTGACTTTAATATTTGAGTTTGAAAACTTAACAGTATTTCTTGCTATTCTGCAACTCTGCAGAGTACACAGAATAGGCTGCTAAACGGCGGTGACACACACTGAATGGAATATGTGACTTTAATATTTGAGTTTGAAAACTTAACAGTATTTCTTCCTATTCTGCAACTGTGCAGAGTACACAGAATAGGCTGCTAAACTGCGGTGACACACACTGAATGGAATAAGTGACTTTAATATTTGAGTTTGAAAACTTAACAGTATTTCTTACTATTCTGCAACTCTGCAGAGTACACAGAATAGGCTGCTAAACGGCGGTGACACACACTGAATGGAATATGTGACTTTAATATTTGAGTTTGAAAACTTAACAGTATTTCTTGCTATTCTGCAACTCTGCAGAGTACACAGAATAGGCTGCTAAACTGCGGTGACACACACTGAATGGAATAAGTGACTTTAATATTTGAGTTTGAAAACTTAACAGTATCTCTTACTATTCTGCAACTCTGCAGAGTACACAGAATAGGCTGCTAAACTGCGGTGACACACACTGAATGGAATAAGTGACTTTAATATTTGAGTTTGAAAAATTAACAGTATTTCTTACTATTCTGCAACTCTGCAGAGTACACAGAATAGGCTGCTAAACGGCGGTGACACACACTGAATGGAATATGTGACTTTAATATTTGAGTTTGAAAACTTAACAGTATTTCTTCCTATTCTGCAACTCTGCACACTACACAGAATGTGCTGCTAAACTGCGGCGAAGCACACTGAATGGAATATGTGACTTTGATATTTTAGTTTGAAGACTTAACAGTATTTCTTCCTATTCTGCAACTCTGCACAGTACACAGAATGTGCTGCTAAACTGCGGCGAAGCACACTGAATGGAATATGTGACTTTGATATTTTAGTTTGAAGAATTAACAGTATTTCTTCCTATTCTGCAACTCTGCACAGTACACAGAATGTGCTGCTAAACTGCGGCGAAGCACACTGAATGGAATATGTGACTTTGATATTTTAGTTTGAAGACTTAACAGTATTTCTTCCTATTCTGCAACTCTGCACAGTACACAGAATGTGCTGCTAAACTGCGGCGACACACACTGAATGGAATATGTGACTTTGATATTTTAGTTTGAAGACTTAACAGAATGTGCTCTAATCTGCAACTTTGCACACTAAACAGAATGTGCTCTAATCTGCAACTTTGCACACTAAACAGAATGTGCTCTAATCTGCAACTTTGCACACTAAACAGAATGTGCTCTAATCTGCAACTGTGCACACTAAACAGAATGTGCTCTAATCTGCAACTTTTCACACTAAACAGAATATTTTTTTTTTTTTTTTTTTTTTTTTTTTCCCCCCACACAAAATAACCTGCTGCCCCCACACACAGTAGTCCTAAAAAGGACTTTTGGTTCTTTTTTTTCACAATTTTGGTTTTTTTCCTCCCTACACTGCCTTTCCCTTCCTATCCTCAGCTCTCCCTGGCTAAGACTGAGCCGAACTCGATGGTCAGGTGCTATACAGCACCTGACCACGGGTTCTGGCCAGCCAATCAGTGTAATGCCAGCAGCCAACATGGCTGCTGGCATTACACCGATGTCAGAGCCTCCCTGCACGTTTATTGGCTGCGCAGCAGCCGCAAAACGTGCGGGGAGGAGACCCGAACATGGCGGGCGAGCACATGCGGTACTCGTACGAGTACCGCCATGTGCCGAGCAGAGCGATGCTCGAGCCGATCCGAGCATCGGCCGAGCATGCTCGCTCAACACTAATCAGGACCCAGGAGCGGAGGATAGTCATTAGAGAGAGGGAGACAGGAGCGTTCATTGGAGGTAGAGGAGGTTTGGAGTTTGGAGAGTGGAGAGCATTGCACAGAATACGACACATAGCACACCTTTGCACATATTACATACACACATACAAACACATACACATACATACACATAGTCCTTTTATTTTATAACACCTTACACATTTTACTTTTTATTTTGACAGTGTGAATCTGGGAGTGAAAGTGTGTGACAGAGAGTGACTGGATCGAGTGTGTCTGTGAGGGCCTGTGGGAGTGCCTGGGTGTGACTGGGTGAGTGATGGCAAGGAGAGGAGGACAGGAGAGAGGGATGGGGAGAGTAGTGGAGGAGGAAGAAGCTCAGGAGGGGATCCCTCAGCAGAGCAGGGGTGGGAGAGGGAGATCCGCAGGGCGGAGGGGGACCAGGCCCACAAGAGCAGGAACACGCAGGACAGGGACAGAACCTGCAGTGGGACGACGGGTAGTTCCTGGGGAGCACCCCACACAGGCAGGGTCAGACCAGGCAGGGCACTCCGGCTCTGAATCCTCCCATGCCGGAGCTGATGAGGGCAGGATCAGGGATCCCAGATATAGTGAGGAAGAGAACACGGCTCTTGTGGAAGCTGTCCTGGAGAGGCAGAGTGTTCTCCACCCGACGGCAAAGGTCCCTGGCCTGGCAGCGCGGAGGAAGGCAGCCTGGAATCAGATCTGCAGCCGGGTGAACGCGGTGGCAACATGCAGACGGGACGTGGAGTCTGTGAAGAAGAGATGGGGCGACTGCCGGAGGGTGGTCAAGAACAAGATGTCTGACATGGCCAAGCAAGCCCGAGGCACCGGAGGTGGCCCATCTGTGCCCATCACATTCTGCGGCTGGGAGGAGATGGTGCGGCAGAACATGTCCCCGACCATGATCGAGGGGGTCGTGGGAGGAACTGACACTGGGGATGAGAGGAGCCTCCACACTACCGGTAAGTGCAACACTACAGAACAACACACTACAGCAACCAACACCAGCTGCACACACACTCACACCTCAACACATGGCCATCACTCAGCCATACAACTGCACCAACACAGCACCATGAGGGTTAAAAAAAGGACACAACACCTGGACAAATGGCAACGTCCAACTTGGGACAAACCTGTCAAAGTCCTACTTCAACCCTCCTGTCGCTGTGCTCATTACACACAATACACAAACCTTCATTTTCAAATTGTCGACTGTCATAGATCATCACTGTTCACACACAATGTCACCCATGTCCCCACCCCCACCCTAACCCCTTGAGTGCTAGAGGGATCATCAATGCATCGATCAACAATGCATTGGCAACCCCTCTGGGACTCAAGGGGTTAACCTGACAACAAACAAGTCAATAGGACAACGATCACATGCCACACAGGGGACATTCACTAAGCGGTGACAAACAGATGGTGGACACAAAGTAACCCTCACACACCCTCACTTCACCAGTACCAGTGTTAGTCCATGGAGAATATGCCAAAACAAGAATCAAGTTCATAGGGTCCCATTGTACAGACTCCATGGAAAACACTGGAAATGGGGAAAGGAGATCACTGGAGAAGTCACCATCATGTTCATTTCATCAGTTCAACATCACCGCTTACTGAATCACAAAAGGGGGCATCAGATCACACATCACAGTGTCACACAGAATAAATGCTCGTAGGTGCAACACACAGGCCGAAAACTATTTTACAGAATTCAAGCTGGAAAAAGTAGGCATTGGTGTTGTGGCTGCAATCATTTACTCTGACTTGAAATGACATATCCCATATCTGATTCCCACATGGATCCACAGGGGTGCTGATGCCATGGATCGATGGTACACCAGCATCGCTATGCAGGATACATATGGGAAACAAATAGCAAACATTGTACCTTGGTCACCAACAGGCCATGACTGATGGATATCTAGGACTGAGTACGGTTGCCTCACACAGAAGGATGGATGGGCTCATACACAGACAAAAAAACAGGCCTCAATCAAAGATATCCCTCACTACTGGCTGGATTGTTGCCCTTAGGATTCAAATGTTACTAAATATGTTCCAACATGATGTGAACACAGAGATCACTTCACTGGATGTGATTGCCTTACTGGCCAGATATGTGCACCCATCACATATCAACCTACATTGCTACCATCCAAATACACATACATAGTATATCACACCCTACGTAGATGGGATATACGAGGTATGTTCATATCCATCATATCAATACAATGTCTTGTTGGATGGGTGCACATATATAGCCAGTAAGGCAATCACACCTAATGAAATGCTCTCTGGCACCACATCTTGGAAGGATATTACTCCATCCATATGAAGGGTACATATCCACATACATATATCACCATTTCTACTTGTGTGTCACTGTAATGGGATAGCAATGGGTAATGTCATCATGATGTCATATCATTGCCATCGTTAACAGATGTGTCTTGATCTAAGTCCCATCCCTCCAACACTCATGGTTATACAGATATTGCTCCATGTGACAGGTGAAGATATCCATCATTTGACCACACGGAGGCTCTTCAGCAGAGCCAAAGTCACAACATATAGAGAGAAATACCTCTTTGGAATGGTCCACAGAGTGTGCTTGTAAATCATGCACACCCTGTACACCATTCCAATTAAGTATTGTTCTCTAAATGGGTTGATTTTGTCTCTGCTGAAAATCCCTCGTGTAGACAAATGACTGAAATCTACATCCGTCACATAGAGCATTATCTGAACAACCATGAGGGTAGGAGGGATAGGACTAACAGAGAACAACATCTGTTCCCACAATGTCTACAATCTGACATCAAGGTGGACTTAACCTTTGCCACCCCCCTGGAGGGATAGCCATCCCTACAAGTTGTGAAGACAAATATATGTTGTTGGATCCCCCCCCCCCACCCCGAGTTAAACAATGGTATTCGTACTGCTGAAAGGTGTGTTGATGCAAAAGGTATCACAGCTCAGACATGGATATGTCAGGGGCAATATCCCAGTGGCCTGATATTGTACAGTGGTGCTGTTACTACACAATCATATGGACAGCTCTGGTACAGGGACCAGATATCTACATGGGAGGGTGTAGCAACAGCCCCACTGTACTATTTCTGGACACTGTGATATTGCACCTCAAAATGAAACCTTCACCCGTAATAACTCAAACAACACCTTTCAGCAGTGGGAGTACCCTTGTTTACCCAGGGGGATTAACACAAACACATATATTTTTCTTCCCCACATATCAAAGTAGAATTGTCTCCACAAACATATGGCTAAGGTCACTAATCACAACATCTTCTTCCTCCACACAGCTTACGGCCGTCAAGCCCAGCAGGAGACAGTGGAGGAGGCTATGTCACCCCCCAGTGAGGAGGACACAGAGGAGGGGACCAGCCGGTGGTCACCTTACCCACCATCACCATCCCCTCCAACACAGGCTGCATCACCACCTACTGCACCACCCCAGGCTGCACCACCCCTTCCAGCTGCACCACCCCAGGCTGCACCACCCCTTCCAGCTGCACCACCACAGGCTGCACCACCCCTTCCAGCTGCACCACCACAGGCTGCACCACCCTTTCCAGCTGCACCTCCCCAGTACAGTGGCTGGATGCCACAGGAGGAGAGGTGGACACATCCATCCACCTCCACCAGCTACTACCCTCCATCAGCAGCACCACCACCGCCAGGGAGGCAATGGCTGCCAGGGACAGTGGCCAACACCCAATATGGGCCATATGCCTCCCAGATCAACCCACCCTCCTGGATGGCTCCACAGCATGCCCCAAGGTATGATCCAAGGTGGGGTCCCACCACCTATCAGTGGCCACCATATGACCCTTGGCCACTGGACTACACACACCTGGGCCTGATTGGTGAGCCCCAGCGCCCCCTACCCAGGGACATATTCACACCTCCACCAGCACACACATCTCTGGGCAGCTCTGCATCACTTGATGTGGTGGGCATATGCCCATCATCTGCACCAGCCACTCCAACAGCAGCCACAGCACCCTCAGCAGCAGCAGAGGATACAGCACCTCCAGCAGCAGAGGAAACAGCACCTCCAGCAGCAGAGGAAACAGCACCTCCAGCAGAGGAGGAAACAGCACCTCCAGCAGAGGAGGAAACAGCACCCTCAGCAGCAGAGGAGGAAACAGCACCCTCAGCAGCAGAGGAAGAAACAGCACCCTCAGCAGCAGAGGAAGAAACAGCACCCTCAGCAGCAGAGGAAGAAACAGCAGCACCGGGGACACCGGGCACATCCACCTCCAGCACCGCACGCCTCACAGGGATGGAGGCGGAGTGTATGGCCCTTCAGAGGAGACTACTCCGGTCGAGCAGGAGTACTGACAGCAATATCACCAGGAGCAGGAGGCAATCCAGGAGGAACATTGTCCAATTGGAGAGCAGGATCCAAGGTTTGGAGTCGGAGGTGTCCAGGGGGAATACACTACTCCAGCAGCTCAGGACTGGTGTGATGGACATGTTAACACAGGTCCTTGTGGAGCTGAGGGAGATAAACCGCAGGGAGAACCTGAGGATGGAGAGGGAGAACTTGCGTTCCACTGAGGGGTCTACTGCAACCACCACCCCCTCTAGTGTTACCCCTGAAGCAACACCTAGGGGGCAGAGGGTTACCAGGAGATCCACAAGGGCATCCACCTCTGGCACCCAGGCTAAGGCCCCCCACCCAAAGAAGAAAAAATGAAAGGCCCAACCTGTTAAGTTTCCCCTCAATAAAGAAAACATTTTTTTTTTAATTCCAGTCTGATCTGTTGTGTCTTCAGTTATGGATTGGGTGGCAGGGTTGTCTCCAATGCATTGCCATACAATGCAGTGAACACAACCTCTGCCTATGTGAAATGTTAGTGGGATGCTACAACATGGGTTCACACACACACCGTTCAACAAATTCAACTTGTAATACATCCCTGGAGCCATATTACACCACTGTGTTATATGGCGGTGTTGTGTGTTGAATTTGAACAACAAAACATACCCCTTAGCACAACAAATTGTACAACACTGAACATTTGTCTACATCATGTGCTGTGTTTAACCCTTTGAGTGCCAGAGTGGTAGACAACGCATTGTCAAGAAATGCGTTGGGGACCACTCTTGCACTCAGTGGGTTAATGGGATAACCAGACAAACAGCTCTGTGATTTAGCAGGGACATTATAAGCAGGATAGATAAATGGGACATGTATCCATGTTGTCTTGGATTCACACACTCATTGTGCAACTGACTTACTGGAGAAGCCAATGTTTTTAACCTAGGATTTCAACGTGTAGCACACACATTGATATCCTGGGCTGAGCATTGGGGTCTCCTGTAAGTTGAGTTGCTGTTTCCCTAAGGGTGTAACAGACTTCACCAGTGATAACACATGTCCACTTAGTCTGGTTGTTCGTTAGCCCATGTACTGAGATATGTCAAAGTGGAGAAAAATCTCCGAACATGGATTATACTGAGCAATACAGATACAGTGGACAGGTATTCACTGTGGAAGTATGCCCCCTGTATCACCTCTTCATCACTCCCACAACACATTGGTGCATCACTACCACCATCATCTGTTTGCATGGATACATCACAGAGTCCAGTCACTGGCAAACAAGTGGTGGACTCCTGTGATGTGGGTGTTGCCTTTCCATGTATGGGGCATACTCTACCCTGGGTGTGGTAACACATTGACATATGTGTTCTCAAATATATCCTCCTACAGACACAGATAGAATGGTGATGGTTCATCTTTATTGTGTCTCAAAGTACATTAGAATGTACATGTGTTTTGTGTGTGTATTGTCTATATGCATTGAACACCTGTATGAGAACACTAAATGTACTTTGAAACTAAATTGTAAAACTTCAGTAACACTGCTGCCCTGCTCATGTGTTGTCCATGAGGTTTGACAACTCTGTAGCTGAGCATCCTGACTGTACAGGTTAAAACACTCAAGAATTAGTGTTTTCTGTGTCTCTATGAGAATGTTCCAGTAGAGGTTTGTGTGAACCTCAGGTCAAACTTTGCATCACCAACAACATCACCATAAACAGCAAGGGGTGATCTTCATGAAGGTGTTGTCAAGACATCAATCCAGTCACATGGAAGATCTTCAGTTCAAGGATGGATCATGTTACGGATGCCTGCGGGACAAGAGGACAGGATTTGGAGCAGTAGACCTGAACTGATCATCAAGCAACAACAATTTAGTCTTTTTCATCCCCTCAGTTTTCACAGTTACAGGTGAGTGCACAAACCATTGCTTGACAATGTGTTGTGTACTCATCTGTAACCAATTCTGTGGGGAACTAAGGACATGTGCATCAGTCCTAGGGATATGTGCCCCTGACATGTATACACACATTAACAAGTGTTCTGAGAGCTCCATGGAAGTAATGACATTGTGCTGCCACTGTGAAAGTGACAGTGGCAGCCCAATGTCATTTGTTCCATGGAACTGTTAGGACACATTTGTTGATGTGTGTATTCATGTCAGGGGCACATACGTCTGCACACTCACAGGTCTGCATGGAGTCCGTGGTAATCTGATCTACGTCTCATGACCTCTACATTGTGTGCCCATACCACTGTACATCCACCCCTGTGCTGCTCTTCTCAGCTGTAGCACAGTACAGGTCCCATATTGAGTCTGATGTCCCTTCTCATGCAAATCATTAGATAATACTCTTTCACTACTGGGCTAGCATGGTTGTTCAGGCTCTAATCATGGCATATCCAGTTAGTTGCTGTCAATCAAGCCGTGTAAGGTGATGAACATGGGTAATATGTTGTACCTTGTTTCTCCTGGGGGTGTGCGTGATATCCTTGGGGTCTGTATGTCAACGTGGAGAGTGGAATGGAGGATGGTTGTTGAGTCCACACACACAATTTTCCACGTCCACTGCCAGTGCAGTGCTGTGTCACTGTTCCTGTGGGGTGAGACAGAACAAAATGTGCAGTGTGGTTAGTGTCACAGGACTGCTGGGGGACTTGCATGGATTGTTTGCATGCCTGTGTTATACTCACAGGTGAAGTATTCCGTGATGAGCCTGTCTCTGATCTGTGCCCCTCTCATGGTCTCCTCCACATGCCCGATGTCTATGGCCACTTCCTGTATGGGGGGGTCCGGGATGTGCTCCAGCAGCCTGGTGTCCACTGCGATATTGTGCAGTATTGCGCACGCCACAATGATGTCACACACCTTAGCCGGTGCATACTGCAGTGCTCCCCCAGAGTGGTCCAGACATCGGAATCTTGACTTGAGGAGCCCAAATGTCTGCTCAATAGCATTCCTGGTTCTGGCATGAGCCTGGTTGTAGCTTTCCTGGGCATGTGTTTGGGGATTGGCCAGAGGGGTCAGTAGCCAGGACTTGCATCCATAGCCAGCATCACCTGTGTAATGTGAGTGACATGGTGAAACAGGGAGCACATGTTGTGTGAATGATGTTTTGTGTGGTGGACGTAGTAGGTGTGGGTCAGGTGCATGCTGAGCTGAGTGGTGTGTACGCCTGTGTATGTGGTGTGATTTTGTTTTGTGAACTCACCCAGTAGCCATCCCCCTGTAAAGGTTCCATTCTCAAAATCTCTGTGGACTGAGGAGTTTTGTAGAATGTATGCATCATGTGTGCTGCCAGGATATTTTGCACAGACATTCATGATCCTCATGTTGCTGTCACACACCATCTGCACGTTGATGGAGTGGAAGTTCTTCCTGTTGATGAATATCTGTGCGTCACGTGCTGGGGCCTTAATCCGGACATGGGTGCAATCTATAGCACCCATGACCCTGGGCATGCCTCCCTTTGCGTAAAAGGCCTGCTTGACGTGTATCCAGTCCATGTCGGTGGTGGGAAAATGTATATGGGTACTGGCCTTGCTTTTGAGGGCTGGCAGGACCTGGGCCAGCACTCTGGAGAATGTGGCCTGTGACATGCCAGATGCGTAACCCTCAGTGGACTGGAAGGCCCCGCTTGCCATGAAGTGTATGGCACAGAGTAGTTTCTGCAGGCCAGTTAGTGCATGGTTGTGGATGTAGATGGGATCCACCTGCTCCTTGATGACCTCATACAAGGCAATGATGCTGTCAGGCCTCAACCTGTAGCGATCAATGACCTCGTCATCAGCCATTCCAAAGAGTGTGACCCTTGGGCGGTATACCCTGGGCCTTGGTGGTCGTCTATACATCCTGTGCCCTCCAGGTGGGGATGGACTCCTGTGTGGCTGGTGAGCCAGAGCCTCCTCACTTGCAACAGGTGAAGGCTGTTGATGAGGCGTGCTTGGGGTTTGCTGATGTTCCCTAGCTCTCTCTCCCTTGCACGCCTTCTACGCAGTCTTCGCAACAATATGTAACCCAACATACTGTTTGCTCTCTCTATCTGTCTCTATCTATCTGTATCTATCTATCTATCTGTCTGTCTCTCTCTCTCTCTCTCTCTCTCTCTCTGTCTATCTCTCTCTCTCCCTCCCTGAGTGGAAAACAAGCCACAAGTGAGTGTGTTGAGTTGTCCCTTTAAGTACTTGCTAGGGCGTTGTGTAGGTGTGGTGATGAGGTGAGTGCTGACCAATGGTGAGTTGTTTGTGTCCAGGTAAGTGTTTGCAGGTGTGTGTGTGTTATAAGATGTGGTGTGTTGTGCTTGTTCTGTGTGTGCCATTTGCGGGCGTGCAGTTGTGGGGTGCAGGTCGCGTGTTGATGTTTCCCAGGTGAGCTTGTATTTGCAGGGTCCGCTTTGTGTGATGACCCCCATTGTTCCGTGCCATGTTGTGTTGTTGTTTTTTTGTGTGTCATTGTTCCTGTGGTGTTGGTTGTTGTTTTGTGTGTAGTGATTGTGTTGTGTGTGCATGTTTTTGTGTTGTTTTGGCATTGCACGGGTTAATTTTCCCATTTACATGGTTGTGTGGTAAGCCTTTTGTGTGTTTTCCTCTGTAACGGGTGTTTAGTTTTGGCCGTTAAGTGTCTAACGTGTGTGAGAAGTGGGTCTTAACTTTTAGCCGTTAGGTGTGTCTTTTTTTCAGCCGTTATCAGTACCGCAAGCCTTTGAATAGCTCTGGGGTATGTTGTTCCATGCGTCTGAATGCACGTAAGTGTATCGGCCGTAGGAATTGTGCAACTGCCGTTAGCTGTTGTTTAGACGGATCTTTGAATTGCAACATGACACTTAACGCACCCGTTAGTGATTTTTTTGGTTAACGGCTGCCTTTAAATCGAGCCCCAAGGGCTTGATACTGTTAGCCCCGCTATTTTAAAACAGGCAGTAATAGTTTTGACAGTGGGTGATGATGAACCCCCGATAGAAGCTGATTGGCTGGGAGGTGCGTAACTACTTCCCAGCCAATAGGAGACTGCCAGTCTATTTTGAACCGAGACTGGCATGTAAAAGTCAGTCTCGGTTCAAAATTCCGGTAGTCTGACTCAGTCAACGGCCCGAGAGCGCAGAAGGGGAATCTATGGCGGTCCACATGTCTTCCTCCTCCAGCAGAGGCTTGGAGTGAAGGGGGTAGTGAATTTGAAAGTTTTAAAAGGTATTCACACACAAGCAGGACTTTTTAAAATGAATAAAATGTCACATTAAATATTTACTACTTACAAGATGCCACAAATAGTAACCATTTGAGTGCCAGAGGGCTACCCCTCCGGAGTTCAAAGGGTTAACAGTAGCATCTTTGAGAGAGTATTTTTTTAATTTTAAAAATACAAAACACTAATGTATTGTTTTATATTTTCAGAGAAGAAAGAAGAATGAAGATCAGAGGAAGAAGAGAAGACTGAAGAAAAGAAGACAGAAGAGAAGATAGAAGGAAAGATAAATGAAGAAGCCTGACAGCAGATGACAGGTAAATTATATATTTTCTGATTACTTTTAGCGCACTCTCGTTGTTTGACACTGACAAACGATGACAGTTTTTTTTCCTTTGATGTTCCCACAATTCTCTCTATTTAGCGTGAGTTGTTGGAACAAAAAATCATAACAAGCATTTTGCCAAAGCATGAGTTTTGGACTACAACACACTTTTTGCCATGTACATCTCCAGCAATAGAATAGCTGGGATACATGGTTGATTTTTTTTTTTTTGGTGCTACTGTTTTTGCTATTACCACTGGTTTTACCTGTGGTAATAGTATCAAACCCCTAGGGGGAGATGCACGAAAGGGAGATTACAGCCATGATGGTGATTTGGTGATGAATTTGTTGTGATGGCATATTGACAGAATGCATTAAGATACCTTCACCTTCATATTCCTGTGAATCTGCCAGCAGTCTGCCACAATCCAATAATATTATCATGAATCTGCCATGCTGTAGATAGGTTTATGATTTTGTCTCACAATGGCTCATTTCATATGGAAATGCAGTTTAATGAGCCATTGTTATATTCATGTGGGTGTATATATGCTAAGGTGGCACATCACCAGATGAACTAAGCTCCAATAGCAGTCTTTGCTGCTATAGTTCACAGTCCCAACATCTCCAGTCTGAGGTTGGCGATGTAGGGATCTCCCTATAACTCTCTATGGAGCTAGAGTTCAGTTTGCTGACTACTAAAGAGCAGATTATTATTATTATTATTATTATTCTTTATTTATATAGCGCCAACTAATTCCGCAGCGCTGTACAATTGGGAATAGACATACAGAGGTATTAAATAGTACAATCAGATGTGGAGAACAGGAGGATCAGAGGGCCCTGCTCGTGAGAGCTTACAGTCTAGAGGAAGGTAGGTTTGATACAGAAGGAATAAGTGCTATTGAGTTTAAGTGCCTCCTGCCACATGAACTGCCAGTCAGTGGGTGGGAGTGAGAAGTGCCGTTGAGTGCAGTAGTCCATGCAAGGGGTGAATCTTGGTGATGATGTTTATGGAGGCAGTTGATAGGCCTCCCTGAAGAGGTGAGTCTTCAGGGAGTGTCTGAAGATTTGAAGGCTGGGGGAGAGTCTGATGGGGCGGGGGAGGGAATTCCACAGCTCAGGTGCAGCACGGGAGAAGTCCTGTAGGCGGGAGTGGGAGGATGTGATAAGAGCTGTGGAGAGCAGAAGGTCATGTGCAGAGCGAAGATGGCGGGCGGGAGTATATTTGGAAATGAGAGATGAAATATAGGGGGGTGCAGTGTTAGTGAGGGCTCTATAAGTTAGCACCAGAGTTTTGAATTTTACTCTGTATGCTAACGGGAGCCAGTGTAGGGACTGACAGAGGGGTGTGGTGTTAGAGAAGCGATGAGGGAGGTAGATTAGTCTTGCAGCAGAGTTCATTATGGACTGTAGCGGGGTTAGTCGGGTGAGAGGCAGGCCAATTAGTAAAGAGTTACAGACGGGACATGATGAGTGTTTGGATTAGAATTTTGGTAGTGTCTTCTGTGAGAAAGGGTCGGATTCTAGAGATGTTGCGGAAGTGGAGGCGGCATGAGTTGGAGATTGACTGGATGTGAGGAATGAAGGATAGGGCAGAGTCAAATGTGACCCCCAGGCAGCGTGCTGTAGGGGTTGGTGTGATGGAAGTGTTGTTAACGGTGAGGGTAATATTTGGGATAAGGCTGGTTGTAGATGGAGGGAAGAGAATTAGTTCAGTTTTGCCAAGGTTAAGTTTGAGTTGATGGGAGGACATCCAGGAAGACACAGCAGACAGACAGTCAGACACTCGGGACAGGAGGGAAGGGGAGAGGTCTGGGGAGGAAAGATATATTTGGGTGTCATCAGCATAGAGATGATGGTGAAACCCAAAGGAGTTTATTAGTTTTCCAAGGGAAGCAGTGTAGATTGAGAAGAGCAAGGATTCCAGTACTGATCCTTGAGGCACACCAACAGAGAGTGGGAGGGGTGGGGAAGTGGAGCCGGAGTAGGAAACACTGAAGGAGCGGTTGCAGAGATAAGATGAAAACCAGGAGAGTGCAGTGTCGCAGAGACCTAGGGAGTGAAGGGCTTGGAGGAGGAGTGGGTGATCAACTGTGTCAAAGGCGGCTGACAGGTCCAAAAGAATGAATAGGGAGTAGTGGCCTTTTGACTTGGCTGAGAGCAAGTCATTGGCCACTTTAGTGAGGGCAGTCTCAGTGGAGTGATGAGGGCGGAATCCAAATTGCAAGGGATCTAGCAGGGAATGGGAGCAGAGGAATTTAGTGAGTCGGTTATATGCAAGGCGCTCGAGAAGCTTGGAGGCGAACGGGAGTAGGGAAATTGGCCGGTAATTTGACAGTGAGTTTGGGTCCAGGGAGGGTATTTTTAGGATGGGAGTGATTAGTGCATGTTTGAAAGAGGATGGGAAGGTGCCGGTTGACAAAGAGAGGTTGAATAAGTGAGTAAGGATTGGAGTTAGTAGAGAGGAGAGTTCTTGGGTGAGCTGAGATGGGATTGGGTCGAGAGGGCATGTGGTTAGGTTTGAGCGAGTGAGGAGAAGGGAGACTTCATCCTCAGTGACAGGTGGGAAGGAGCTTAGTGTGTATGTGGGAGAGGCAACAGGGCTGGGCTGGCTGGGTGGGGGTGGTAGTGATGAAATGTCATGTCTGATAGATTCAATCTTGTTCTTGAAGTGGTTGGCGAGATCTTGGGCAGAGAAGTTAGTGGAAGGTGTTTGTGTTGGTGGGTTTAGAAGATATGTGAAGGTTGAGAAAAGGCGTTTGGGGTTGGAGGAAAGATTAGAAATTAGAGAGGAGAAGAATGACTGTTTAGCCAGGGAGAGGGCAGAGCTATACGAACGGAGAATGAATTTGTAGTGTGTGAAGTCAGCTGTGGAGCGCGATTTCCTCCAGTGCCTTTCAGCAGTGCGTGAGCACCTTTGGAGGTATCGCGTTAGTCTTGTGTGCCAGGGTTGTAGTGGGGTTGTGCGTGGGTGGCGTGGAGTTGCAGGTGCGGCGATGTCAAGGGCTGAAGTGAGAGTGCTGTTGTAGAGAGCAGTAGTTTTGTCTGGGCAAGTAAGTGTGAGGATGGGGTTGAGAAGAGGCTGCAGGGAGGTGGAAAATTGTTGCTTGTCAAGAGTATGCAGATTTCTCCGCATGCGCTTGATTGTGGCGGGGGTGATGGTTTTGCATGGTATGATGAGGTTACCGGTGAGGAGGTGGTGGTCAGAGAGGGGAAAGGGGACATTAGAGAAGTTGGAGACCGAGCAGCTGCCCTCCCTAAACCCTTACAGTGCCATAAGGATGTGTATTGCATACCCCTGTGGCAATGAAATGCGTAAAAAAGTTGTGGAAAAAGTGTCTGGCGAGGTGAGTAGATGTGAGAGATTGCTAGTGGGGCAGCCCCTCTAAGCATCCACTTTCATTCACATAGTATCTGTTTAGGTAAGTGGAGCAAACAAAAGAGTCTTTCTCCTGTCACACCTTTTTGATGCTTGAGAGGTTTTCAGTGTACCCAAAATGTAAACTGAATTGATTTCTAGTAAATAGTATTCATAGAAACATAGAAACAGAGAATTTGACTGCAGATAAGAACAATTTGGCCCATCTGGTCTGCCCATTTTCCTATTGTAAAAACCTCAAACCTTTTTTGGTACTTGTTTTTTTCTTATGTTAAGGACAGCCTTATGCCTATACCATGCATGCTTAAATTCTGTCACTGTATTAACGTCTACCACTTCTGCTGGTAGGCTATTCCACTTATCTACTACCCTCTCAGTGAAGTAAAACTTTCTTACATTACGTCTAAACCTGTGTCCCTCTAGATTTAGACTATGGCCTCTTGTCCTAACAATTTTACTCCAATGAAATGTACTCCCCTCCTGCAGTTTGAGAATCCATTCATTTGAATGGTTCTATCATATCCCCTCTCTCTCTTCTCACCTCCAAGCTATACATGTTCAGATCCTTTAGTCTATCCTGATATGTCTTTTCCTGTAAACCTGTCACCATTTTAGTAGCCCTTCTCTGATTTTTCTCTAGAGTATCTATATCCTTCTGGAGATGGGGTCTCCAGTACTGTACACAATATTCTAGGTGAGGTCTAACTAGAGATCTGTAGAGTGGCATGACCACTTCCTTTTTTTCTGCTACTAATACCCCTAGATATACAACCCAGCACCCTGCTTGCATTCCCCACCACTTTATTACATTGCCTCCCTACCTTTAAGTCATTAGAAATAATTACTCCCAAATCCCTTTCCTCTGTTGTATCTAATAGCACAGTACCCTTAATATTATATTTTACCTTTGAATTGTTATGTCCCAAGTGTATTATTTTATATTTATCAACATTAAACTGCAGCTGCCACACTCTTGTCCGTTCTTCTAATTTACCTAAATCATTTGTCATTTGGCTTACTCCTCCTGGAATGTCTACCCTATTGTAGATCTTTGTATCATCTGCAAAAAGGCATACCTTACCTTGAAGACCTTTTGCAATATCACTAATAAAAATATTAAAAGGGATGGACCCCAGTATAGATCCCTGAGGTACCCCACTAGTAACACTCCCTTTGTCCGAATATTCTCCATTGACTACCACCCTCTGTCTGCTGTCACTCAGCCGTTGCCTTATCCATTTAACTATTTTTACATCCAGACCCAAACAATGCAATTTATTAATGAGCCTTCTCTGAGGGACAGTGTCAAATGCTTTACTGAAATCTAGATAAGCTATATCTACTGCTCCCCCTTACTAAACGCTTACTAAATAAAATAGATACATAATAATGCCAACCCAAGGAGCAGTTATGTTTTACTGTGACAGTATATATTTTGTAGGTCTTTTCCTTAAAAGGATAGTAATGTTTCATAATAAAAGCGGCTCTATTTAATCAGCATAGTATTTGGACTTTGGAGAGTGTTGTAGTTCAAGAGTAATTCAATGACAAAGTATCCCCCTCCCGCCCCTTTTACTGATGTAACACTGCTCATCCAGAGCAGAAGGGAGGTGCCCAGGTAGATTGCAGAGAGGGACAATCTTCAATTAAGATAAGGGAAAAACCTGAAAAACTTGTCAAGGAGGGGCAGGGTTTTCATTGTTCTCATAGGAAGAAGATTGTCCCCTGCTGTTATCTGAGAAGAGATGGCTTACACTAGGTAAAAGGGGTGGGAGGGGAAACTTTGCTTATGAATATCTCTAAAACCATAAAGGTTCGAGAGATAAGACATATCGTTCTTCATGTTTTTTTTAATGCCTACAAAATAAAATAAAGATAAAACAAAGTATTACTATCCCTTTAAGTGTAAAACAAAGGTAGTTTCACTACTGTGGGGATTTCACATCTTGATGAAATGTTGACTAATAAACCAAATTTTTTTATTAGATTATAGTCAGTTTGCTACTGTATCATGAAACAGGTACCAACAATACTGACCAGGGCTTTAACTCTTTCAGTGCCAGAGAGGTATCCATTGCATTGCATTGCACATCCATTTGGTTCTCTATAGGTTAAAGCACAACTCTTTTACAAGAAACTTTTTCTGCAACATTTTTACCCCTTTCAGTACTATAGGGTTATTCAGTGCACATCCCTATGGCACTGAAATGGTTTGTGGTGCTTAAGTCAGAGCGGATCCTCTTTGCTTCCCCAATAGGCAAGTAGAGGAGCAGAGAGGATGCTTTCAGAATTCAGGGTTGTCAGATTGGGGAGATGTATAAGGGAGAGCAATCCACTTTGCCAGCAGTTCGACAACCCTCCATCCTAATGAGTAAATCGCCCTCCCCTTGCATACCTAAATCTTAGTGCATATATCGTTGTGTGTCTCCATTGCCAAGGCAATGTGCTCACCACAAATACCCAGACACACATTGCCATAGCATCGCCCCTTAGTGCATCTCCCCCCAGCTGAACTGTAAGTGAACTTTCTGGACACCAAAGAGCACAGTTAATGTAAAAACAACAGTTTAAACTGTAATAACTTTGAAATTACTCATTTTCCCACAATTGGTGTACCCTTTTTTCACTCAGCAGGAAAAGCCCTACAGTATATTTCTCATTAAAAATGTGTACTCATCATTTAAGGATGCACCCCTCTTTGTTACATAAAGCTTTAATAATGTACAGGTGCCAGATTTGCATTTATGTTCAGTATGAAGCAGATGGTATGGCTAATGTTTATTATCAGTCATGACTTTAAAAGAGGATACGTATGTGTATATATATATATATATATATATATATATATATATATATATATATATATATATATATATAATTTGTATAGAGCCAACAAGTATACTTATCACAGTTTACATTTTGTATAGAGGGGTTACAATAAGTTGCCGCCTGCATTAATAAATGTTAACTATTGCAACCTATAATTAACCACTAGAGTATGTGTGTTCCTTTTTAAAGGGAAGATCTGCCAAACCTATTGGTAAGACTAAATGAGAACATGGCGTTTCTAGTACTCTAGTACTCGACAACCCTCCATCCTAATGAGTAAATCGCCCTCCCCTTGCATACCTAAATCTTAGTGCATATATCGTTGTGTGTCTCCATTGCCAAGGCAATGTGCTCACCACAAATACCCAGACACACATTGCCATAGCATCGCCCCTTAGTGCATCTCCCCCCAGCTGAACTGTAAGTGAACTTTCTGGACACCAAAGAGCACAGTTAATGTAAAAACAACAGTTTCAACTGTAATACCTTTGAAATTACTCATTTTCCCACAATTGGTGTACCCTTTTTTCACTCAGCAGGAAAAGCCCTACAGTATATTTCTCATTAAAAATGTGTACTCATCATTTAAGGATGCACCCCTCTTTGTTACATAAAGCTTTAATAATGTACAGGTGCCAGATTTGCATTTATGTTCAGTATGAAGCAGATGGTATGGCTAATGTTTATTATCAGTCATGACTTTAAAAGAGGATACGTATGTATATATATATATATATATATATATATATATAATTTGTATAGAGCCAACAAGTATACTTATCACAGTTTACATTTTGTATAGAGGGGTTACAATAAGATGCCGCCTGCATTAATAAATGTTAACTATTGCAACCTATAATTAACCACTAGAGTATGTGTGTTCCTTTTTAAAGGGAAGATCTGCCAAACCTATTGGTAAGACTAAATGAGAACATGGCGTTTCTAGTACTCAGTAGGCATCATCTTCTCAACACCTCCAGAATTATAAAAATCTTGCCTCCATATGACATATTGCTTATACTACTGGAGCAATATCATGAATAGGCATTGTCAAAAAGTGAGAACATTTCCTGCATGACTTTTTGTGAAAAATGGATGATTTTTCTCTTTTTTCGCTAAAGTTTTCTTCTTTTCTGCAATGCTAAATATTCTTCCTTTTTGCCAATTCCAAACATTTTTTGCCTATGTTTCCTATGGTGCAACATTCCTACCACTATATTACTTCTTTTGAGGGTTGCAGTGGAGAACTAATATCTGAGAGTCAAAGTTGTGAATCCCACAGCAAAATATGCCTTAAAATGTGTTCCTGCTTAAGTGATACTGGCACATATTCATGATGATGTCAAGAGACTTAAAAAAAAAGTACAACCTACAATGTAGCAGATGTGTATTATAGTGGTGATGGGGGGACTGGCATGGTGTGATTGATGTGCGTATATGTATATATAGATTTTTCTTCTGTTCACTCACTTTGCATTTTGTTAATTGATAAAAATAAACTATTAACATGTCTATTTTTGAAAGCATTCTTACTTTACAGCTTTTTTTCACACCTGCCTAAAACTTTTGCACAGTGCTATATATATATATATATTCTTACAGCAGATTTTTACCATGTTTGTGTCAAATGTAAGCTATTCCTTCTTCTCAGATTACCGATACACATTACTTTATGGTTATAGCAGTGGTCCCACATCTGGTAGATGGTAGCAACCCTTTTTCACATCCCTCCTCCCCCTCCTCATCATCATCTGTGCTGTTGTTAATACATTTGGCCTGGCTTTCTCTGTCATAGCTTTTGGATACTGAGTGGAGTATCTTCATACTGTGAACTTCATGGACTGAGGGGTTCCCGAGGGTGTTCTACAACCCCCTGGGGCTTGATATTGATGCAATTCTACTGCTACTGCTAGGTGTCAGAGGTGCAGCACTTCCAGCAGTAGCAGAGGCACTCGTCATAGCTAAGGTTGTAGATGTTAATAACCTCTGTTGCTGCTGTTGTTGCTGCTGGTTACACAACACAAGTATGTGTGGCTTAGTGGGACTTGGAGTTGGAAGTGGTGATAATGACTGTCAGGAGGACTGTGTATGTTTTGCCAGTCTACGCTTGTCCAAGGTCAGAGTGTCCAATGGTTTTCTCATACAGTTTAATACACAGACACAGTGCTCCTTTTCAGTGGTGGAAAATTGAGCCTTTGCCTTTCTGCTAACTTTCTGGCCATATCATCATCTCTCTCACTTTCCACTTCATCTGTATCTGAACAAAATGAGAATGTTGGAGGGATATATTCTAGATCTGCATCATCATCATCAGTCATCATTAGGTCATCCTCAGCATCAGCATCACCCTCCGCTTCTTGCCCACTACCCTTAAATTCCTCTAAGCTTTTAGATGTGTCAAACAATGTCTTTTTACTTTTACTTTCACAAATTTCACTACTACTTTGAGGACAGGTGTTTTGGTGCTTGTATGTCTCACCTTCAAATTCAGCAGTTGGTTCAGCTGCTACACCTTCCTCCATTATGCCATTGCCATCATTAACACTAGAATGAGACTCATTGTCTTCTTCAGCGTTCTTCTTATAAGTTTTTTATTTTTTGTAATGGAGCTGGTGGTGGTGGAACTTATGGTGGGACCTTGACAAACTTCATCCTTCCTGGGAGGAGAACGATCATAATAATTTAATGTGCACACTGTAGCAAACATGAATTCAGGTTTTGAACTACCACTTTACTCTCATGTCCCTCACTGCTCTACCTTTCCCCCTTCCCTGCCTCTTGTTCATTTGCTGGACACTTCTCAACCACTATAAGTGTTTTTCTCTCTACAGTACACAAGAGATAGAGTGGGATGTCTTGCCTTAGCCCTCAACAAAATTCTCAATGTTGTGTGATGTCTATCAAGTCTACCTCAGTCACACAGCTCATGTCAGGCTCCCAGTCAGTCTGCCATTGAATATATGTATTTGTTTATTTATTTTTATTTTTTATTTTATTTATTTATTTTTGTTTTTTGTCTTTTATTTTATTTATTTATTTATTTATTTATTTATTTATTTATTTATTGTAAAGTTGTCCACCCTATATTATCACAGTCTTTAAAAAAATATATAACTGAAAAACATAATCAACAAGTTCTTCCCCAGACTTCCCCAGCACAGAGACAATAAAAGCAAGATCAGCAAGCAAATTGGACCCCAGCTGCCTGTGTCTTGCTAGTCAGTCACTCTGAATTTTGGGGTATATGGGGGTCAACCTCCTTCCTTCCTTCTCATCCCCCAAAGTACCCCCAGACTCCCCTAATAGAGAACAAATGTCCTACCTAAAATACTCCCTAAACTAAGCTTCAATTTCCCTTTGTCTCTGTTCTCTAGCTCAAAAAAGTGCTGCTTTGTCCTATCACAAACACAGGATGGAATGCTGTGAGAGCCTGGCACCCTTCAACAGGGCTGTAGAAAAGTAGAGAAAACTTTCCTGTGGTGGGGAAAATGTTTTCTTCCAATTGATTTCAATGCAATGAACTAGGTGAAAATGGCACTTTTTGGGGGAATTTATTCACCTAGCGGGAAGTGCCATTGTCACAGATTTTGTTTTGAGGTAAAAAATGTTGCCCATCCCATCATAGAAGCAGTGGGGCCCCTTCGTGTAGCTATATATATAAGAGATAAGTGTTTAGGGTCTTGGTCTGAGTTATTGTGGTCTAGTGTAGGACAATGCATTTTGATTTTACAGGAGATTTAACCAGTCTGTTGATGTTGGGTGGAATTATGGGAATGTATTTGCTTTTTGATTCCTACACATTTAGCTTGTTGCTTGGAATAGTAGGATGTAATTGTACACCACAGCCAGAAAGATTTTTAGAAACTGAGCAGCAGGAATCAGCCCCTATCACTAGCCCAAAACCCTCCAGATATTTCTAGTACCGATCCTTATCAGGTATGTCTTTCTCATATTCACGAGTCAAAGGACAAAAATGTAATATTGAACAATTGTAAAACAAACCAACTAGCTCATAAGGGACACATTAAAACCTGCATTGATTTAAATGGGGCTTTAACCCCTTTAATGCTAAAGATGTTTACAACACATTGCTTTGAAATGCATTTCAGAACTCTCTAGTATTTAAGAGGTTAATATTCCCATTTAAATCAATAGGAATATGGGGATATTTTTTCTGTCCCCTGTGGTTGAATTGGGTTTGTCCAGAATTACTTCTCTTTAGGGTTCTACATATATCCGTCACTATTTGACACACATTCCTATCACATATTCTCTGTTCTAAGTATAATGAAAGTAACTGTATCAACCTGTAGTAGGTGTTTTGTATGGGACTGTCACTCATCTGTTTGCCTTGGTATCCATCAGTTAGCTGTTACAGTCCTTAAAGGGATAGTATTACTTCAAAATTACTATCCCTCATATTGTAGCCCTTAATAAACTGAGTAAAATGACACCAGCGGCATCTCTCAGACCTTTATGGTGTAAGAGATAGCCGCTTTCAAAGTTTCCTCTCCCCTGCTGTCAGAGTTCCGCTGCCAGCAGGAGAATCCGGTCTCTGAATCAAGAGGAGGCTCTTCAGCAGAGCCGATATCTCGTTATGGAAGGAAACATGATTAATTGAAACAGTCTTCTACGTGTGCTTAGTAACCAAGCATACGTAGAAGACTGTTTCAGTTAATCATTTTTCCTTCCATAACGAGATATCGGCTCTGCTGAAGAGCCTCCGCCTGTCCCGGGACCGGATTCTACTGCTGGGAGCAGAACGCTGACATCAGGAGAGAGGAAACTTTGAAAGCGGCTATCTCTTATACCATAAAGGTCTGAGAGATGCCGCTGGTGTCATTTAACTCCGTTTATTAAGGGCTACAATATGAGGGATAGTAATTTTGAAGTAATACTATCCCTTTAAGCCTAGATATTTGTGATACAGTGCTTTCACACATCCACTTTAGCCATAGTGTGTGCAGATCCATACAAATGATCTTCATATCACTGTCACTAGTGTGAGCTGAGCTGCACCTCCCTTTGCTGCTTCATTAATCCAATAAAGACATAAAGGGAGCCAAAGAGATAAAAAATTGAAGAATCTCTATTACTGATTTATTCACAAGCCCATGAATTTATATTGAATGTGAAAAATCCTTAGTGACAAGGATATTTAAGGACGTACAGTATGATCAATAATGTACTGACCCTTTACATACAGTCCAATACATCTCTCGGGAAACTGCATTAGGTATGAGAAAGCTGTAACCGAGGGAAGCAGCTGTTACCATGGAGGTCTCCCTTGGGGTATCACATCCTTAAACAAGTGGACATTTCATGGGATGTATTGGACTCTGTGTGACAGGTCATTATAATATTTATCATACTGTACCTGAGATAACTGGTTGTGTAGTATACCAGTAACATATATTCATGTGTCTAAAATGAATAATACTTAAGATCTTTCAATATAGGTGTATTGTTTGATCTTGTAATTTGAGGCACACATTCACTAGCTGACTTATCCAGCAACTCTATCTATTAGCTTAGATGTCCATCAGGTAACACTGTAACTTATCCATTAGTTATCCAGCTCTTCTCACCTACAAGCCAAGTTATCCAACAGGTAGCAGTATCACATATAAATTAGTTATCCGATACTTCTCACCTACAAGCCTAGATGGATATTAGGTACCCCTGTCTCTTATCCACTAGTTATCCATTAGATAGCACTCTCACTTATCCATTAATTATCCAGCACTTCTCACCTTGTAGCCTACTTATAAAGCCAGGTAGCACTCCCACTTATCCATTATTTATCTGACACTTCTCACTTACTAGCTTAGTACTCCATCAGACAGCAATCTCACTTATCCATTAGTTATCCATCACTTATCACCTAGTAGCCACTTATCACCTAGTAGCCTAGTTATAAATCAGGTACCACTCTCACTTATCCATCTGGCACTTCTCACTTACAATTTAGTAATCCATCAGATAGCAATCTCACTTATCCGTTAGTTATCCATTACTTCTCACAGTTACTCACCCAGTTATCCATCAGATAGCATTATCATTTATCCATTAGTTATCCATCAGATAGCACTATCATTTTTCCATTAGTTATCTAGCACTTCTCACCTGCAAGCCGAGCTATCAATCAGGTAGCACTCTCACTTATCTGTTAGCCTAGATATTCAATAGTTCTATCACCTAGCCTTAGCTTATCATAGCCTTGGTATCTGTGTGGTAGAAATTCCACCCATTCATCAGATTATATATCTGTTAGATAGTTCTACCACCTATTCAGTTGCCAGTGTGTCCTAATGATAGTTCTACTGTCTACCTAGTTTAAAGTTATCTAGATTTTAGTAAGTATTTTACACTGTCCCATATTGAAGACTCATTAATAAATTGCAGTGTTTGGGTCTGGGTGGAAAAATAGTTAAGTGACTAAGGCAACAGCAGAGGGACAGGAGACAGAGGGTGATAGTCAATGGAGAATATTCAGATGACGGTTGAGTTACCTCAGGGATCTGTACTGGGGCCCATTCTTTCTAATATTTTGATTAATAATATTGTAAAAGGTCTTCAAGGTATGGTATGCCTTTTTGCAGATGATACAAAGATCTGCATCATGACATACACTCTTGGGGGAATAAGCCAAATTACAAATTATTTGGGTAAATTAGAAGAATGTAAAAGAGTGTGGCAGCTGCAGTTCAATGTTGATAAATGTAAAATAATGTAACTGCGATGTAAAAATCCAAAGGCAGGATGCAGTATTCAGGGTTCTATGCGGTCAGAGACAACAGAGGAAAGGGGTTTGGGAGCAATTATTTCTGATGACATTAAATTAGGCAGGCAATGTAACAAAGAGGCGGGGAATGCATGCAGGGTGCTGGGTTGTATAGCTAGGGGCATTAGTAGCAGTAAAGTGAAGTGGTCATGCCACTCTAAAGGTCTCTGGTTAGACCTCACCTAGAGTATTGTGTACAGTATTGGACACCCCATCTCCAAAAGGATATAGATACTCTAGAGAGAATTCAGAGACGATCTACTAAAATGGTGAATGTTTGCAGGAAAATAAATATCAGGATAGACTAAAGGATCTGAACATGTATAGCTTGAAGAAGAGAAGAGATATGATTGAAACATTCAAATAAATGAAGAGATTCAACAAAGTCCAGGAGCAAAAATGTTAGGACAAGAGGCCATACTATAAAACTAGGGGGCCAGAGGTTTAGATGTCATGTAAGAAAGTTTTACTTCTCTGAGAGGATAGACTTGATGTGCCAAATTCTTGTCCCACCAAAACTTTCTGTACCTGGATGACACAACAACTGCATCAGACTGAATTTGTTTAACTGGTTTTATAAACCATCTTCTTTTCACTGTTACTGGCCAAAGCATTATATTCTGGTATGTAAGAAGCCTATATCTGTTGAGCCCAGGTCAGTGTTTAAAATGGTGTGGTGGGTGGGGCAACATTTAGCATTAGGTAAAGTAGACAAATGCCTAGAAAGCCACATTCTTAGGGGAGCTTCAGGTGTCATTGCTATATCACCCTGCTTGTTATGGGTGTGGCTAGTACAGTCACAATGTCTATGTACCAGACTCCTGCTGCTGCTTTTTTATGGTCAGCTTAACAATTTGTATACTACTTTAGTGGCCATTACTTGCAATGTGTTGGAGACCACTTTAGCAGTAATTGAGTTGACATTTATTTTCATACTTGTCTTTTACAGTTGTATTGAATTATTTTTTATGTCAGGCAACAGCAATGAGGGTGAGGTGGCGTCATGTGAAAACTGCTGGTGTGGTCTTGGGAGGGGCTAAGGGCCCATACGATTAACTTGTTAGGGGCTCATGAAATGTAAATTCGGCCCTGATGGTAGAACTGAGGCTAGGATAGTATAAGAAAAGTTGTAATGTGAATTATGGTTGTAGAGTAAAATATTTAAGGGGTTTGCATAAGAACCTTCCTAATTTGTTCTTATTGGGGCCTTGCATGGAATGGCGGAGGTTTTAGTCCAATAATAGATACAGCATAAGGTTGCTGTGGCTTAATGTAAACTACCTAAAATAATAGGTCATACAGGGTTTTTTGTTTTGTGATATTAAACTGCTGTCTGTGGAAAATGCACTTTCAGAAATGCAAATTCTTGCTTGTTTAGATTTGACAACTCATAGGCCCATTTTATTAATTTCAAATTTTGATTATTGAACACTATACTAGGTTTGGAGGTTAGTTTTGTGTAAAATGTATTATCTGCCAAGATTCTGTGTGCTTCCCTAAAATAGTCTGTTTTGTTTTAGATTACAATCCCTCCACACATACACACTTGTTTGCTTCCCTAATGATGAAAGCCTCATTGTGCATTGTGGTAATCTGATTTTCTCTGTCTTAGTAAGGTTGGAATTAAATATTTTTTAATGAACACTCTAATATCCTCTGAATATGCTTCTATAAAGAGCTCCTTTGAATGTTGAAGACATAATTTTGACTCAGGTTTAAAGTGCAGTGTATCAGATGTAAAAATCAAATAGGTATAAACTATACATCACACATGGAAAGTTGCATGTATAAACTAAAATAAATAAATTATATGAAAAATACCACATGAGGGGAATCAAGGGAACAAATACATGGCAATGACCAGTGTAATACAGGAGCTTTTAGATCTGAGACTACTAAACAGATGTTTCTTCATGGTCCATCATGTTCAACCTTTGCCACAGTATAACCAAGAAAATGAAAATTATATAAGCCTTCCTGACTCTTAAATGGACATTGCTCTGTTTATCAGAACTGTTTTACCCACTAATACACAGCATAACCATGTATTTTCTCTTCTGCTATCAATGTATCTAATCTTATCTTAAATGTGTCCACTGTATCTGCCATTACCACATGCTCGGGCAAGGAATTCCACAGTTCAACAGACCTTACTATAAAAAAGCCCTTCCTCTGCGGAATCAGGTAGATTGTTGCAAAACTCTCTTACAATACTTTGATCTCCTTATTCTCAAACACTTCATCTCTCTTTATTACTTAATTATTGCATTATTTACTCTTTTTGGCAAAATATCTCTAGAGGGTCAGCTTACAAAATAAATTTTGCAAATCATGGAATAAATTAAAATGATTTGGTTCACTCATAAGAGGCGCACTTGAGGCCCACGGCCAGCAGATTTTCTTCCTCTTTATTTAATTGATACTGTAAGAGGTTGAAAATTCCTTTGGCCAATTGTATTGATTTGTCTACTATTCTTTTTGTTCACCTTCTTCCTGCTAATGGCCATTGTTTTGTAGTTTTTCCACTTCAGCCTAACTCAGTGTTAAAGGGTCTCTTTGTCTCCTGTTTCAAAAAATTATCCAGTTGATTTTGCTTGGGTCTTGCCCCTAATGGGAATGTACAAGGCTCCATATCTATTCTCTTAAGATTTGCGTTTTTATCAAGCTTCAATGGGTAGTGCTGCAACCCAATTTCTGCAGCATGGCAAGGTTTCCATTCTGTTTCCCACAAGCCTTCTTGGACTTTTCAATACCATTTCATGTTCTTATATGTATTGGATCTTTTCTGGTTTAGTTCTAACCTATTCAGTCTTAATACTCTCAGCCTCTTATGCTGCATCTTTTTTAAGTTCCTCCCGCTGATTCTGAGGCTTCCTTGACTGAACTGTTTTAGCACAATCCTTAGAATTTACTACTCTTTCCTCACATAATGGTTGGTAATTATTTTTATTGGTTTTGGAGAATTATATTGATGAGATAAAGGAACAATTAGCCCCATATAAAACTAATTTGAAGTTTCAGGAATGGACAGTACTATCATTGTTAATGTAGAAATGTTGGAGAAGGAAGTGGTTGCTTATAGACAAGAGAAATTGAAACGGGATGAGAGAGACTAAAAAGAGAACAGAATGGATATATGAAGCCATTGAAGCATAATAATTTCCCTGATGAAGGCATCTGAATGATTCCAAAGCATGTTGGAAAGCTTGTAAGATATTCAGTTTCATCCTATATGCATCACATAATTATAGAGTGCTATGTTCGTCTAAGGACATTCATTTACAATCTATCAGCTTCAATCAAGAACAAAACGTTGATCCTGCAGGATGGGAGTTTTAGATGAAGACGCCGTGAACCTCAAGACCAGCTAACCCACACAAAGAGATACTATGAACTTCAAGACCAGTGAATTTACGTGAGGAGACATTGTATCTCTAAGTCAGACTGCGATTGATTGATTAATATATTTTGACATTAACTCATGTGGAATGGAAAGTTGACTTGTTTGTTATGATGTTTTGCAGAAGTAATAGCAGCCGGTGAATATATAGTGTACGATCAGAAAATACAATCCAATTATATCAACAGAGTTAACTTTAAATATACTGCTGGTGAAGTAGCAATATAAAGACAGCCTAAAACTTAAAGGTTCTATGTTTTAAGAAGTATGATACTGAACCAGGAAGAAAGTCATATTTAAATGATTAATGGATATGTAAAAGATTGGATGATCTGGATTGGTTTTGATCTCTTCATTTTTACAATCGATCGTTTATTTTTATTTTATGGACATTTTATATATATATACTAATCAATACATTCTTTGGGCAACTAGAGGTTTAAATGGAATTTAGGGGAGGCTAGGCAGATTAGGAAGACCATAGTACCATTCCCTCAGCTCAAGAGTTAAGGTGTTTTTTGTAACAGCAGGAGCCTGTATTTTATTTTTTTGTATAATAAACTTTATAAAGAATATCAGATACATCATACAATGCAATTGGGAGGTGTTACAAGATCACAAGACAACATTATCAAAAGCATAAAATATCCAGTGAAGATAGAGTATGTATTATCGCATATGAAATTTAGTTATGAATTCAACACTGAATCCTTGTCATTATAACTACAATCTGGACAAGATGAGATAGATATATAATACACCAACAAACTATAGAAGTATCATCAAAAGTAAAACAGAGAAACAGAAAACCATAGAAGGAGAGACAGGAGAGGGAGGCCTAAAGGTTAGAGGCGAAAGGGAAAAGGGACACTCTGGGTCAAGTATCCTTCCACTTGAGGCCAAAGAGTGGGAAAGAAGACAAAGAAACAGGAGAAAGGGAGTGGAGGGGGGACCCATATGGTCAAGGGCCCAAATATAAGGCGGTATGTATATATATATATATATATATATATATATATAGAGAGAGAGAGAGAGAGAGAGAGAGAGAGAGAAAGAGTGAGAGGCTCTTGAGGAAGAGCTGTGTGCTCAATATAAACATCTCAAGGAAAATAAAATGTCAGTTCAGAGGATTAAAATATCAGTTCGGAGAATTAATATATGCTAGCCAGGAGGACAGAAGCTGTGTGAAATCAGTCAAGGCATTGGGGGAGATAGCATGCAACTGTTCCATTTCACAGTATGTAGGGAAGGGGCAGTCATGGACTTCCAGGCCACAGGGATCATGGTTCTAGTGGCCAGGAGTATAAATCTAGCAAATGATCTGGTGGCACTGGACATGGGGGTCTGACCGGCCTGGGGAGAGATCAAAAAGACACACCTTGGGAACAATAGTCAAGGAGAGTCTAGTAACCAAACTAATTTCTGGAAGGATCTGGTCCAGATGGGTCTGATCAAATTGCACTTCCACCAGATATGTCCCATCGAATCGACAAAGGAGCCACAGTGCCAGCAGGAGGGTGAACAGTCAGGCAAGATAGCTGCTAAAACCTGAGGCATTTTATACAACCTCATTAGCAGTTTATAATTCACCTTTCTGGAAGCAGAATCTTGATAATGTTGAAAGTTTCAAGCAAAGATGCTGAACCATTGCTGAGAATCCAAACACTCCAACTTTTCCTCCCAGTGTCTCATTCACTGTAGTAAGGATGACATGACGGTATAGATGAGAAAGTATTTTCAAGGGAGGTGGGGAGTGGAAGACTAGTTGTACCAAGGCCATAGGGGAACGAGATGTGTAACCTTTCATAATTAGCGAATGAAGTAGATGATGCACCTAATGAATCTGCCACAGCCGAGTGTGACTAAAGACACAGTGATGTAGCATGTAGAAAAAATTGACAGTACCTGAGTCAGAGATCAGCAAGCTTAAGGTGGGAGTCAGAATGAGATTAAGAATCTTTGATTTTCCATAATTAATTTGCCCCAGAGAGACATAACAGTAAAGATCAAGCAGTGAGACCAGGTTTAGAAGGTAGTAGAGGGATGAAATAGAAAGAAAAGTATGTAATTGGCGTAGGAAGCAATTTTAAAATGGCCATAGCCATGAACCAGGCATTGAATATCCGAATACTGTTGTACCAAACAAAGCAAGTGTTCTAGGATGAAGATGAAAATTAGTGGGGAGAGAGGGCAGCCCTGTCTGGTACCTTTGGCAATAGGGAAGGGATCAGAAATAAAGCCATTAACCTTAACTCTTATGGTATGGGAAGAGTACGGGGCTAAGACTGATGAAAGAAAGTGGGGACCACAACCAATTTGGCTCAGGGTGGCAAATTGTTTTTTCATGTGCAGTACATCTCAGTTGTTAGTGTAGATGGTACTTTTCCATTAAGAGGAACAATTGGATAAACACTTGTACTTCTAAAAACTATTTGGCATAGATGCTATAGTTTCTATTACCCATAATTTATTCCAGTATGATGGTTTTTAACATTTTGTCTTGCGATATACAAATTAGAAGCATAGGTCATGGAAGCATGACAAAGAACATTTACAACTAAATGTATGCCTTTTTGAATGTATTTTCTGTTTGTTGTACATTATTTTGTAAGAATTGGGTATCATCTTTTACATTCACCATTTGTAGCACTGGAAAGTATTTGTAATCTATTACAAATGTTGCCACAAGCAGTGTATTACACGCAATTGTAATATTCCACATTGAGGATTTCTTGTACCAGTGAATATGCTGTGACTCTATAAAGTCCTTGAAACTTACAGTACATTGGCAGAACAATATGCCCAGTAAAGGAACACTTCCTAGAACATAGGAAGAAGTTTATAGCAATATCAAACAAAGTGTTTGAAGGACTGCTTTTATATATAATTGACAGGAAAGGCTTGAATTAAGAACTTGACCTTTGGTGTATTAGATAATCTAAATCATATGTTGTCCTTATTTTTGGACCTTATGATCTTATTATGTGTACAAACACAGCAGAGATTATTTCTTGTTTTTGAAATATTATGTAATATTGGGGATTCATACATTCTTTATATTTGTTTTATGATCATTTATATTTGTTATTTTATCTCCTTTGAGGTATCTGATGTTAGTGGACTTGAATTACCACGATATGTATATTTTAGTGGTCCCATTAGATCCATTTTGATAAAAAATATGACCAGGGCCAGACCAAGCTGCCTATTCCTGTTCAGTGGGAGAGGAGTAGACGTTTACATCCCTTTGGAATATCTGTGGTCAGCATACATTGCTTACATCTTTGCTATTTGTCTTCTTCATTACTGTTTGCTTGGTAGCTATCACAAGTATATTCTGTTCCATCTTTCTTAATTTTCAATTAAAAATATTTGTAAAAAGTTACAATATAAAAAGGAATAATTTTCTCTGTGCTAAAGTGTGAATGGGTTACATGGGTTGTTCTGGGACCCAGCATCCAAGGGGGTGGGGGGCATCTGCTCCTGGGCCAAGTGAGTTCTAGATATATATCTGTGAAAATTATTGTTAGTGATCCCAAAAATGTTTACAGTGGGGCCCTCCAATGGCTAGTTATACTGCTGTATGCATTTATAAAACAAAATCACTGGGACCTAATGGCAAAGTAGAGCAATACAGTGATATATCAAATGCACTGTAGGTACAAATAAAAATTGCCATTGATGTCAATTTTTTTAACCCTCTGAATACCAGAAATGTCTCCATTGCATTGTGTCAGGATTTTTACTTCCTTCCGAAGGTTGAGCTGATAACCTCCAATTAAAAGAAATAAAGCCATACAATTTCATGTAAAATGATGTGTATAGTTTATCATTTGAAATGTCTTGAAAAATTAACCCTTTGAGTGCCCCTGGCACTCAAAGGGTTAAACATCATGAGGTTTAACCCTTTGAGTGCCAGGGAGATATCCAATGCATTGCGTTGCAATACATTTCATACCTCTCTAGCAAACCAAGGGTTAAAAAAAGAAACAGGAAACAATGTACAGTAAGCAAAATAAAAGAATGCAATTATTATATCAGCGATTTCTATAGGTAAAGATAAATACAGACCATGGAGTATGCCAGAAGAAATCTTCCAGCTTTTTGTACTACAAATCTCATCATCCTCAGTCTGTCTACTGTTGACAATAGAATTTGTATTCAACAGTTTCAAAGCTAAAGGTTGCATAGCTGTAATTTATGCAGTTTTTGCTTGTTACCATACATCTTGCCATGCAAAAATGCTACACAGTTCTTGTTTTCATATAATGCTCTGTTAATTCATTGTCACTAGCTATATGCATGAGTGTATCAGCCTCATGCTGAATGGGAGTCACACTGTGTAAAACCTGATAACAGGCAATCATGTGATTTACTATAATGATGATTTTCTGTAAGGTTGGGTTCATACTAGCAATTTGCCTGCACTGTGTTGTAACTTCAGTGAAATCAGTTGTGTGAAACTTACCTGTGCTGTTCCGCATTCCGCTATCACCTGGGGCAGTAGGGCATTATGGAGTTCAAGGTGCTGGCTGGCTCAAGGCAGTGCAAGCCATATAGTATTGGTTGACACCCACATTGGCAGCCATTGATTGGATCGCTTTGGTGAAGGACACATCAATCCATGTGAACTATCTGTAGGGAAGCCCCATAGTCTGCTATACAGAGAAGTTTTAATAAACATTTTTGTAGCCTGCGTTGAATGCAGCAAAAGTTTCCGCAAACTGTGTGAACAGCCCAATCAGCAGCAATGGAATGGAATTTAGTTAATTTAAAACCCTTACAGTGAAAAATACAATAACTGTAGTGCATTTTTCTGCTGAATAAAACAAGAATATTCTCACTGCTGTGAACCGTTTCATATAAAAGTTATTACAAAAGAAGCTTGAGAATTAGTTATTAACATTTTTGTGGTCACACTGTGGTGTTGCTGTCTGTGGAGAGCTTGCACAATTGTACGATCAGGTACCTTAGTCTGGACAGACAGTTCAGCCTCTATGAATCGATTTTGTGTGGATTTTCTCCTCAAAATTGGCACTTGACCCCAAACTCCTCCCAAAGAAGCTTTCCTACCTCCACCTCTATCTACATGATATCCAATACTTATTAAAATTAATTTTTGCGGAATCAGTTCAAACAGATGTCCTTCATAGTGGCAATTAGGAGCTGTTAGTGTTCCTCTGAGTGCCAGAGAGGTATCCAATGCATTGCGTTGCAATGTGTTGGAAACCTGTCTGGAACTCAGAGGGTTAAGCATCTCCCCAAAGTTTGGAGTACATTTGTTTTAGGCAGTAGACAAAGAAGCACTACTATTTATAGATTTTCACAGTAAGTATCTGCTATTCTTTTGGATTCCATTGGTTACTAGATACATTTCTATGATATTAATTCACAATGTGTTGAACATATGATATTTCTGATATCTAAGTTGAAGTGTGTAAGGCAAACCAATAGGGGGACAAATAGAAATGGCCATTGATTAACCCTTTGAGTACATGAGGGTTACAACACACATTTCTTTACAATGCATGACATTCCCCTTTGGCACTCAAAGGGTTGACCCTTTAAATACTATCTCCACATACCCCTCTGGCACTCAAAAGGTTAAATGGGTCTTTTAATCCCATGAATGCTAGAGAGGTCTGTAGTGCATTGCATTGGAGATGACTCTGGCATCCAAAGGGTTAAAAGTAAACAAATTATTAGGAATTTGGGGAGTAGTTATCTGTCCCAATGGTAGAGTTGGTTTGCTTCCAAACTGCTTCCAATTTTGTCTTGATACATAAGGCCTAGTAACTTAGGTTATATCCTATATTATAATTTTCTAAGGATGTTTGTCAGAAGCCGTCATGCGCAGTAGAGACAGCTACGAGCACTGCAGTCATGTGCAGTACAGACTGCCTGCGCCGCGGCTGATACAGAGTGGGGTGCTCCTAATTCAGACCAGAGTCCTCTCTGCGCACCTTCAGGTGCACAGAGAAGACTCCGGTCTGAATTTGGAGCGACCAGCTCCATATCAGCCGTGGCGCGGGCAGCCTGTACTGTGCATGACTGCAGCGCCACCAGTGCTGGCCCATGTACGCGGACTTTAAAACTAGTCTGTAATATAAGAAGTGCCATCTTAATTATACCAAGCAAGATATTCATCACAATGCTGCTTTATTCTGTGTTATTCTATGTGACATTCATAGAGGTGTCCATAAATGCTCACTACTTGCTAAACCTGCCCTGATGCTTTGCCTTAGAATTGCTCAAGTTTTGTTTTCTGCATATGGCCCAGAGCGAACTAAGATTTTTATTTTCTGGTGAGAAAAAAAACTATACACGTAAACTTAGTGGAAAAATCGAAACTGCATTACTATACTATTATACAATGCATACAGAACATAATTTCTCAAGCCTGTTATCAGCAGAATCGCATTCTTCTCAGTAAATATTTCCTGCCTTATGTGTGTTCTAAATATTTGAAAACTGGTTCAACAAGTTAGAAATAATCTTGTAGTTTTACACTGTATAAACCTTCATCAGGTTTGCAATTCTTCCCACTGAAAATCAATAAACCCTGACCACAAAGCAATTAATCAAATTGTATTCTACTAGGGTCTCCTTTAGACAGACAAAATCTGTTCAAAAGTTTTAATCATTACAAAAATAGCATTTTGAATAAAACTACATTCAAACCTTAGATTTGGCAGTTTGACTTGATGAGATAACCATGTGATGGTTTAAATATGAGCTTCGATTTCTCTAAACTAGCTTACTGCACTACAATAGTTAGGATTTTTTTTTTATTTTAAAATAGCTTTATTGAAATATGCAAATATAAAACAAGTCAATGCAATACAGATAAATAAAAATGATAGTTTACACAATGTGGTCATGCCTTATACGCAACTAATACAGATCAAATGCAAAGGATCACAGAATTAGGTATCATAGTCAAAGGAATGGTATTGTCATTTTTATAAAAAAATTATTTTGCAGCCATTAAAAACTTAAGCTAAATGCCCCAGTCCCATCTCTCATAAATGTTTTAATCTCTATCCAGGATCTGTATCAATACATATACATACATACATACATACATACACACATACATAACTACATATACACAAACACATACATGCATACAGACACACAGACACACTATAAATACATATACACACAGACATATAAACACACACAGACAAACACACACATCCTGTAATATAAAAGGACAGATGTATGTTTGTCCGATGAAGTCACGTACAGTAGAGACTGCTCAAAAGCATAGAATGCTGCCATGCGCAGTAGAGACTCCCTGAAAGCACAGAATGGTGGGGGTGCATTAGGGCAGTCTGTACTGCTCATGACTGCATCGTACAAACATACATCTGGCCTTTTATATTATTTGAGGCCAGATTTCTTGGTATGTATTATATCAATAATATTCTTCATGAATGTTTTAAATGTTATTTTACTTTATATAATGATCTTATGTCTACTTTACTGTTGATATTTTTAATTCTTTATTTTGAAAAACAAATTCTATTAACATAAATTACATTAAAATATACCACATAATGTATTAACACTCTGAAAATGTCTTTCTTTATGTACTTTGGCCAGTTTACACTGGCTTTTACACTAGTTAATAAACTAAAAGCATTGGGCCCAGGTCTAAACCTTAACACTTACAACTGTCAATCATCTTGAAAAAGTTCCATTACAACAACTCTCTAACATTTATCATTTTACCAGTTCTTTATCCATGCACAGATATCACCTCCTAAGCTGAAGCCTTTTCATTTATGCAGTAACCTCTTGTGAGGCACAGTATCAAAGGCTTTTTAACTGTACATCACAATTATATAATTGTTTACTGTCCTTTAGTTTATATATTTTTTCATTAAAACATTGAAGGCCATTTTATGTTTGTAACATTTGTCTGAAATGTATTTCAGTGGTGCTTTTATGATGGAACAATGCTTTGAAAAGGTGTCTAACATTCAGAGAGTTAAATCGATGAGAATTTTGGAAAACTTGATTTTTCCCCTGTGGCTCAATTGGTTTATCCCAGAATTGTTCAAGTTTAGCTTTGTGTTTTGACACATTGATTAATATGCAGCATTTTTGTGTCTCTAGATTACTTAACTTTTGCCTTGATAAATAGCCCCATAAGGTAACTTCCAGGACCGTAGGGATGGGAGGACTTGACTGCTGGGGGCACGGCAACATGCTAAGCTGTAGAGTGGGAGTTAGTATTGTTATTGGGCAGAGGGCAGATGTGATGGGATAGTGAACATAAGTTAAATAGCCTGTGTCTTAGGGGACTGCACTTAAGAGTGGCAGCCATTTAGTAAGAACAGACAGCTTCTCGTGTCCCTCCCTTCCTCCCCCTTTTTCTTTTTGTCACAGCAGGTTTGTGGTTGGCGGATGGGTCTTCGCCAATGGAGGAAGAATCGGCACTTGCCCAGCAGGGCTTTGGGGAGTTAGACCCTGACCTGTTAGCTAACAGCGTGAGGAGGGCAGAGACTCTTGTTATTGTGGTTTGATTGTGCCCCCAGTCTGTTGCCGGGGCTGGCATACTGTTACTGGTTAATTAATAAATGCTGTGGCCTCTTCGCACCCAAGCAGGTGTCCTGAGTCTTTATTGGGTGGAAGGTGCAGATTTTAATGGGGTCTGTGCCCCACCCTCAGCTGTCATGTTAAGTTAAATATCAAGTACAGACCGAATTTTTGCAACGTCTCTACCTGGAAATTCTCAGAAAGAATAGTTAGATGTGCACAGCATTATACACATTCTGTTGTGTGTTATTTGAGAAGACATTTAGATTCAGGAAGAGATATTTGTTTTTTACAAGAAACAGGTAACACATGGTTGACCAAGATTTGTCTTTTCTTGTTTGTTGTAATTGGCAATGTGTCTTACTAAATAAACATAAAGGGGCATATGCGAAAATAAAGAAAAGCAATTCTGGAGTAAACCTATTGTACCACGGGGTGCAAATAAATCATTTCTCATTGATTAACACTTTGAGTGCCAGAGGGGTATGCAGCACATTGCAGAGCAATGCGTTGCGTACCTCTCTGGAACTCAAAGGGTTAAATGCGGATTTTAACCACTGGCATGCTAGAGAGATCTACGAAGCAATGAGTTATAAACCTCATTAGCATTCGGGGGAGTTCAAAGCCCTGTTTAGATGAATTTGTATTTGTCCCCTCTAATATACTTGGGTTGCACCAGAATTGCTTCAGCCCTACTTAGGATATCCATATCAATATTTTTAAACTCATAGATGAAATACAGATAATACTTTTCTTGTAAGAGTGACACCAACATCCAACTTTTATACAATCAATACTGTGTATTAGCCCTTGTCTCCTGCTCTAAATTAAAAAAATCCATAAAAAGAATGTTGAATATAAAAATTTAGCTAAAGATAAACTGAAGTGATAATATTTTCTGAAAAATGCTGTAAACGCATGGTGTTCAGTAATAGCGTTCCTGACAGCCAGGTGCTAGGAGATGGTGACCTCTGCAGGCCACTGGTAACAATCTATAGCCAATTGAATGCAAAAGACTTCTCTAGTGCATTGCATGGCAATTTATTGGAGACATCTCTAGCATTGAAATGGTTAACTCTTTAAAGTGAAAATATCACCCCTATACAAGTTAGCCACAGTTTGATCTTCGTATATCGATAACCTGTAATCGTTGTTTTTTTATTGTTTGTTATAGAATGCATGCTATGGCGAAATTGACATTTTTAAAAATAAGCTTGTGCCTTACTTCCAGACAGACTGCAGCTACAGCTCTGAACCGAAGCCTGTCACTCTTCATCTTGTCACTGGTATTGTCACATCCAACCAGCTTACATGGAGAAACAGATGAAGACTGACAGGCTGCGGTTCAAAGATATAACCACAGTCTGTCTGGTAGTAAGGCACAAGATTGTTTTTAACCCCTTAAGGACACCCGATCGCTCATACGGCCGTCACTTAAGAACCACGGACCTTTTTTTTTTTTTTTTTGCCGCATCCACTTCTGGGCTCCCCAAATGGCGTGCAGCCACGCGGGTAACCTGGAATTCCGTGACGGTCCTGGACCATCATGGGTCCTTAACGTGATTCTACCCATGACGGTCCTGGACTGTCATGGGTCTTTAAGGGGTTAATAATGTATATTTCGCCATAGCATGAATTACATAACAAAAAAACAACAACAACAATTGCAGGTAATCGATATATGAAGATCACACTGAGGCAAACTTGTATATGGGTGATAGTTCCCCTTTAAGGATCAGAGGAGTGTGAAGCACGTTGCTTTCTAGTTTGTTGCACACCCCTCTGGTACTTAATGGGTTAATACAGAATTCAGGGTAAATCGTACCTTAACCATTTGAGTGCCAGAGAGGTATGGAATGCATTGCAAAGCAATGCGATGTGTAACCCTCTGGTACTCAAAGGGATAAATGAATTATTTGTTAAAATATAGCACTGTGTTTTATAACAGCACTGTATTCCACACTTAACCCTTATGTACTCAGTTTGTCTAATTTAATCACTTTATATTGTAAGTCTTTGAGCAGGGGCCATGCTTCTTGTGTTTCCCTTTGTTAAACACCTGTAACCCTGTATTATCTAAACCGTTAAATTGTAAAGCTCTGTGTACACTTGTGACTCTATAGAAATAAATATATTCATTCATTCATGTATTCATTCATATATTTTGGGGTCCATAAATAATTTCTTCCAAGGATGTGCTCTTTTTTATGTTATAGCTGCTGGATAACACAGATATAGTTATAGCTAAAACAACCCTCCTATGTTAAATCCTAACTTTCAAAAGGAGATGATCTTTTTTATGAATAAAGCTAAAATTTGGAAGATAAGGGTGTTTATGTACTAAGACGTAATAAGAGGTTATAAAGCGGAGATGACTTAACAAGTGATATCACTTCTCTGGTTCCTATGCAACTCTATGAAGTCCATGCACTAAGATCTCCAAAGTTGGAGAAATCTTAGTGCATTGGGTCCATAGAATAAAATAGGAACTGGAAAAGTGATATCACTGGGGAAATTATCTCTGCTTTATCACCTCTTTATCACATACCTTGTACATGTTCCCTAAGGATTCAGTGTCAGACCACACAAACATTGCAAATATGGTGCAATTATATTTGGTAGAAAAAATGTGAGGATTTCCAAATAATTGCTCTTCGCCCAATTACAAGTTTTGTCTATTACATTTTTTTCAGGGCTACAGCCAAATCTACTGAACAAATATCTACAAAATTTGCCACTGACATAAATGTTAAGGATGACAGTTTGTGTTTAGTTACCACTTATTGATCAGTGGTCCAATTTCTGAGGTATTGGGCTTTGAAATTATTTGTTCATGTGTGCACAGTAAAAATAGGAAAGTTTTCTGTTTGCTTGCACAGTGGATACTTTAGGTAATGCAGGTATGTTTTGAATACATTTTCACTATGATCTAAAATAGGTTTACATAAAGTAACAATAGGATAAATAATTTATCATCTGTGCACGAGAAGCATGCACAAATAAAAAAAAAACATTAAAAAGGTTGATCATGCAAAAGAGGCACAATCAATCAAACAAAAGATTGGACAAAACGGCTGCTCATGTATATGAAGCATGCTCGACAGAGCAAAAGATTAACCCTTTGAGTGCCAGAGTGGTACGGAACGCATTGCAAAGCAATGCGTTCCGTACCACTCTGGCACTCAAAGGGTTAAAGTAAGAAGAAGTCTATTGTTTCAGCGAAGTGCTATCAATTGAACAAAAAGATTAGATGATTAAAAATCAATTTTGCATGCTGAATCAAACAAAGTATTGAACCAACGTAAAAAAATAATGGATGTTCATTTGAATAATGCTTGACTGAATAAAGAGATACACAGAAAAAGACTGATCTATCAAAACATTGTTCTGAAAAATAAGATTCAAAATGTTAAGGCAAAGTATAAACTAATTTTAAAGCTTTCACTTAAGCAATTAAAAGTATGGAAATGACAGTTGTAACTATAGGAGTACAACTTTAATTTTAAGATTCTCATGTGATTTGCTCTCATTGGGTTGAATGTATACATCCATAAGTGCAGACCCACTGGAGTTAGTTTTCAGAACCAGTGGCTGCACCTCAAGGAACGCACTAGAGCATATGATCATTTTAGTGCTTCCTGTGCACACTGCACTGTAGTTAAGACTTTAATGTCAGAAAGCCACACTGAATGCAGAAAAAAGGCATAAATTAGACTATTGTCTCTGTACCTTGTATGATACAGAACATTATACAAGGCATAGAAGAAAGGAACGCACAAAAAAGCCCATAGACTGCTCCACTGTTCTCCCCTTGGAATAAGTGACATTAAGGGGTGAATTTTTCTCATATGTATCTAGGAAGCTTTGCATTAGGCATGCATAGAGCTAGTAAATTGATTATAGCACTAGTTTTGTGTGGAAACATCTTTGTACATAAGCCTCATTCATAACTATAAAATAACCAACAAAATAACTAACAAAGCACAGTGTCTTGAGTTACACATATCCCTTACAAACTACAACTGAAATTTCCATATTTTCTTTCTTGATTGAAAATTATAATGTTGGCTGTAATATGAGTTTTTGCCTTATTATTGAATAACATTGATGGGGTTATTGCAGTATGCTACAATACAGTACATTGGATGCATCACTCAGTAATTCCACTAGGTGGCATTATACACATTAGAATCTTCCTAGCAGTTTCCCAACTTCAAATAGATTGCATGGTTAGTTCTTCTTAATAATTAATTGCCTGTTCATTGAGGTGTTCATTAAAATGTATGATTACATCTCCTTCAGTCATTTGAACTGTGACCTATAAATTCTGCTCATCTGACCAGTTACTTTAACAGGAGGTGACTGGAGATATAAAGATATTTGGAGAAAGAAAACAAAAGTGGAAGTGTCTGATTTTATTGGAACATATTCAAAAGGTTTCATTGAGGATTTTCTTGTAAAATGTTTATTTTGCCTAATGCCAGTTTGTATCAGTGAAACGCACTTTCTCTAATGTAAATTGTGAGATTTGATGAAATCTCATCTGCTCATGGGGAAAGAGTCCTGGAGACTGGGCACTAAGATATGATCAATGTGAGGGAAACTCTCCAATTCCTATGCTATTCTGTGGAGCCTTTTTTCTAAGATAGGGGTGATTGGCTGATGGAAAAGAATGGGACCTATAGTACTGCCATATCTGGGGGTTTAAATGCTGCCATTCCCTACACTTATATTTCTTCATCTTGTGATTCCTTATAATAAGGAATCACCATAGAATAGCATTGAAATTGGAGAATTTGTCTCACTAGAGAGTTACACTCATCTTTGTCTCACCTTAATGAATCTCCTCCTTACTTAGGATCTATGGAGACTATGCCATAAGACAGGGGTGGGCCAAATAAGGCCCTGCAACTATTGCTGGATCTCATCCCTGATAACGTAATAATGTGACCTGCTATTTGGGACAAATGCTCTAATGTGCAGTAGAATACAAGGGGCAAATAGTATCTTTATCAACAAGGGACACTTCCTCTTCCAATAGCATGAAATAGTGTCCCTAGTGGTTCCGAGTATAATGCAATCAGACAGCGACAGAAAACCTTGTCAAGGAGACTGAGCCACATGTACAGAGATTGAGGGCCAACTCTGGAGCAAATCAACTGCACCACTTCCCAAATTCCCATTGATTTAACAGATCTTTTAACCCTTTGAATGGTAAATTGCTCTCTATAGCATTCAAAAATTTGAAAGACCCGTTTAAATCAATGGGAAAGATGCACTAAGGAGTGATAAAGAGGTGATAACATTGAGAAGACTTCTCCAGTGATATCAATTCTCCAGTTCCTATGTTGTTTTATGGAGCCAATGCAATAAGATTTCTCCAACTTTAAAATAACATAGGGACTGGAGAAGTGATATCACTGGAGAAGACATGTCCATTTTATCACCTCTTTATCACGCCTTAGTGCATAACCCCCAATGTTTTTTGTGCTCTATTGGTCAGTTGGTTTGCTCCAGAAGTGCTTATTCACCGTTTGTACAGTGGAACAGACACTACCTGAACCACAAAAATGCACTATGTAAAAAGGCATTATATATATGTGTGGATGATCTTTTTAACCCTTGAGTGCCAGAGTGGAATTCAATGCATTGGTTTGCAATGTGTTGCATACCCCTCTGGCATTCAAAGTGTTAATGAAAGGCACATCAAATATTAGGTTAACATTTATTTTAAAATGAAGGACAAAAATTAGGACAGCAGGAGCCAGTGACAGGAAACCAAAACCAGGGAGTGTCTCTAGAACCCTGGAATAACTGACCGGTATGAAATAGCCTAGCTGCTTCTTGGACTGGTTTAGGACAGTTGCACACGTCAATGTACCTGATCACCCAAAATATTTGGAACTATTGCTTATCAACTTCAATACCTCTGAGAAGATTCCATCATTAAAATGAGCCAATTTGTATTTACTGAAGCAGGAAATAAAGTCATTATTTGCATCTCATTTACTTTTTTGAGGATTCATTGTGGTGTCATAAGCATCCCTGCCACATAATTTTAAACACTAGAGAGATAACTGGCCATTGACTGCTGTGATGCTGTGAGGTAGCCTTTTCTGGGCTACAAGACAGTATTCACCAAACCCACAGAAGCACATCATAGTTATATATGTGTAGGTAGATATCAAGATAAAGTAATAATTCTGGATAGATAGATATATAGATAGATAGATAGATAGATAGATAGATAGATAGATAGATAGATAGATAGATAGATAGATAGATAGATAGATAGACGGATGGATGGACTGACAGACAGACAGACAGATATTAAATTCCAGTCCAATAATTTTATTGCCGTGACATCTCCATTAGTGTGCATCATCCTTATACCACTGAAAATGGTGCTGCAGCTCCTTTTTTGGTGTCAGGAAGTAGGGCTCAGTTTTCCTTGTAGAGCAGGGCTGTCCAAGTTCAGTCCTCAAGGACCCCCATCAGGCCAGTATTTAAGGATTTCCCTGCTTAAACACAGGTCAGTAAAAATTAATGAACCACTGATTTACTCACCTGTGCTTAACCAGGGAAACCTGCTGATGGCCCTTAAGGACTACACTTGGACAGCCCTGTTCTAGAGCATAGATCTCTGTGATCCTAGTATTATGATTAGTGATGAGCGAGCACCCCAATGCTCGGGTGTTCGGGTGCTCTGGCCGAGCGCCCCCGGAGGCTCGAGTGCTCGGCCGAGCACCCGAGCCCCATTGAAGTCAATGGGAGGACTCGAGCATTACACCAGGCACCCCCTGCTCTGATGAGGGGAGGGTGCCTGGTCCATAGGAAAAGGGCAGAAAATGATGGAAACACCACAGAAATGGTTCAGGGACAGCATAGGGAGGATGTCTGGATGCATCTTGGACTCCAACATCGCTGCTGGGAACGATCTTTCGCCCGTAGTACGCCATTTTTACAGACTGACCGTAAAACACACAAAAAGAAAGATAAAAACGACTTTAGGCGAAAAATTGTTACCAAACAGTATTTGCTGTATATTTACTTGTATATCATCTGCAAATTCTCCCAAAAATTTCCTCGATTTTTCTGAACTGAGGCCATGATTAAGAGGGAAACGTGCGCAGAGGCAAATTCTCCCAAAAATTTCCTTGATTTTTCTGAACTGAGGCCATGATTAAGAGGGAAACGTGCGCAAAGGCAAATTCTCCCAAAAATTTCCTCGATTTTTCTGAACTGAGGCCATGACTAAGAGGGAAACGTGCGCAAAGGCAAATTCTCCCAAAAATTTCCTCAATTTTTCTGAACTGGGGCCATGAATAAAAGGGAAACGTGCGCTGAGCCGACCATCTAAAACATTATGGGTGAGGGTCTGCTGCGGAGCTGACCATCCTAAACATTATATGCGAAGGCCCGCTAGTGAGCTGACGCTATAAAACATTATATGAGAGGGCCCGCTAGAGAGCTGACCCAATAAAACATTATATGAGAAGGCCCACTGGTGAGCTGACCTATACAAAAATTGTCAAACTGCGCCTGCTGGTGAGCTGGCCCTATATAAAAATTATATCACAGGGCCCGCTGGTGAGCTGGCCCTATATAAAAATTATATCACTGGGCCCGCTGGTGAGCTGGCCCTATATAAAAATTATATCCCAGGGTATATGGAAGAGAGTCAACCATATACCCATTTTTTGGGTGGAAGGGGTGAATGGGAATACAGAGTATTCCCATCATTGTAAATAACATATATAAAGTGAGTTTATGTTCCCCCGGGGCTTTCCTCCAGTGGAGTGGAGAAGTCAGGGGAAATCCAGGCCTTGTTCATTTTTATAAGTGTCAACCTATCAGCATTGTCGGTGGAAAGGCGGATACGCTTATCTGTTATGATGCCACCAGCAGCACTAAATACCCGCTCAGACAGAACGCTGGCGGCAGGGCAGGCCAGCACCTCCAAGGCGTAGAGTGCCAGTTCATACCACGTGTCCAGCTTGGACACCCAGTAGTTGTAAGGCACAGAGGAATCATTGAGGACGCTGACACGGTCTGCTACGTACTCCTTCACCATCTTCCAAAACTTTTCCCTCCTTGTGACACTAGGCTGCGCATCAGGGTGAGGGTGCTGGCGGGGTGTCATGAAGGTGTCCCACGCCTTGGAGAGTGTTGCCCTGCCTTTCTCGGAACTGCTGTGTGCTCCCCTTTTCTCCCCTTCTCGGTTGGCCAAGGTAGCACGTACTCTGCCGCCAGCGTTGTCAGATGGAAAATTTTGGAGCAATTTTTCAACAAGAACCTTCTGGTATTGCACCATTTTGCTTGTCCTCTCCACCGGAGGAATGAGAGATGAGAAATTCTCTTTGTAGCGGGGGTCCAGAAGGGTGAACACCCAGTAATCCGTGTTGTCTAAAATGCGTGTAACGCGTGGGTCACGGGAAAGGCAGCCTAACATAAAGTCAGCCATGTGTGCCAGAGTACCAACAGGCAAGATTTCGCTGTCCTCACCAGGAGGATGACTCTCAATCTCCTCATCCTCTTCCTCCTCTTCTGCCCACCCACGCTGAAGAGATGGAACTAAAGTTCCATGGCTACCCTCTGTAGCGGAGTCAACCGTGTCTTCCTCCTCCTCCTCCTCCTCCTCCGCCTCCTCCAATTGTCGCTGAGAAGACGAAGTGAGGGTGCTCTGGCTATCACCTTGTGTAAGCTCTTCCTCCCGCATTTCCACCTCTTCCACATGCAAAGCGTCAGTTTTAATTGTGAGCAGCGAGCGTTTCAGTAGACACAGAAGTGGGATGGTTACACTGATAATAGCGTTATCACCGCCCACCATCTGTGTCGATTCCTCAAAATTGCGTAAAACCTCACAGAGGTCTGACATCCATTCCCACTCCTCACTTCTGATTACAGGAAGTTGAACGGAGAGGCGACGACCGTGTAACAGCTGGTACTCCACTACTGCCCTCTGCTGCTCACAAAGCCGGGCCAACATGTGGAAGGTGGAGTTCCAGCGCGTGCTCACGTCACACAGCAGCCGGTGAGCTGGCAATTGTAAGCGCTGCTGCAGCTTCAACAGGCCGGCTGAAGCTGTAGATGACTTACGGAAATGTGCACACACGCGGCGCACCTTGGTCAAGAGATCATGCAAATTGGGGTAGGTTTTTAGAAATCGCTGAACCACTAAATTAAATACATGCGCTAGGCATGGTACGTGTGTGAGCTTGCCGAGCTCCAAAGCCGCCACCAAGTTACGCCCATTATCACACACAACCATGCCTGGTTGCAGGTTGAGTGGCGAGAGCCACTGCTCGGTCTGGTGACTAATCCCCTGCAACAGCTCTGAGGCCGTGTGCTGTTTGTCCCCAAGGCAGATCAGCTTCAGCACGGCCTGTTGACGCTTCCCCACTGCAGTGCTACACTGCTTCCAGCTACCGGCTGATGGGTGAGTGGCGCTGCGCGCAGAGAATTCGGAGGTGGAAACGGAGGAGGAGGAGCCAATAACGTAGGTGCTGGCGGAAACCCTGATGGAGGTAGGGCCCGCAATCCTCGGCGTGGGTAGCACCTGTGCCATCCCAGGGTCCGAGTCGCTCCCAGCCTCCACGACATTCACCCAGTGTGCCGTCAGGGAAATGTAGCGTCCCTGGCCACAAGCACTTGTCCATGTGTCAGTCGTTAAGTGGACCTTCCCAGTAACTGCGTTGGTCAGGGCACGGGTGATGTTACGGGACACATGGTGGTGTAATGCGGGGATGGCACACCGGGAAAAGTAGTGGCGGCTGGGGACCGCGTACCGAGGGACAGCTGCTGCCATCAGGCTGCGGACGGACTCAGTCTCCACAAGCCTAAATGGCAGCATTTCGATGGCCAGTAATTTGGAAAGGTGTGAGGTTAGTGCTATGGCCTGTGGGTGGGTGGCTGGGTATTTTCGCTTGCGCTCAAATGCCTGGGGTAACGACATTTGGACGCTGTGCTGGGACAGGGAAGTGGATGTGGTCGCTGATGGTGCTTCAGATGGTACAGGTGCAGGGCGGGAGGTATGCGGGCCTGCGCCTTCGACAGGCGATTGGCCGGCACCGAAAACAGGGGAAGAGGAGGCAGTGGTGTGGCCTACAGACACAGATGGGCGATCCAGGCGTTCCTCCCACTTATTACGGTGCTTGGATGCCATGTGTCGGATCATGCTGGTGGTGGTGAGGTTTCTAGTGTTCATGCCTCGGCTCATTCTGGTGTGGCACAGGTTGCAAACTACAATTCTTTTGTCGTCCGCACTTTCCTTAAAAAAACGCCATACCGCGGAACACCTACCCCTTGGCAAGGGAGATTTACGCAAGGGGGTGCTCCGTGGAACATTTGCGGGCCGGTTTGGTGCGGTCCGCCTTCTTTCTGTAGCCACACCACTGCCTCTTCCAGCCTGTTGCGGTGCTGCAGATGGCTCACCCTCAGGACTGCTGTCATCGCTCGGCTCTACACCTTCCCAGGTGGGGTCAGTCACCTCATCGTCCACCAAGTCCTCCTCCACTTCCTCACTCTGATCATCCTCCTCATGTCTTGATCCCACCACATACTCAGTCATTGACAACTGTATATCATCCTCCTCATCAAGGTCTTGAGACAGTAATAGTGGTTGATTTAATGGCAACTGTGTCTCATCATCATCATCATCCACTTCCTTTGACCTTAAATGCCGTTCACCTCTGTCATCTTCTTGTGATTGGGTACCCTCTAGAGGTTGTAAATCAGGGCACAAGATGTCATGTTCCTCTGCAAGCGTGCTTGGAGAGAGGGTCAAATGAAGGATTGGTGATGAGACGAGCTCCTCACTATATCCCAGTGTGGGATCACTTCTTTGACCAGACCCTCTATGGTGGGAGGAAGGATGATCAGAGTGAGGATTATGTTGACCAGACTCTTGGCTACTGAGAGTGGACTTGGTGGAAGACAGGGTGGTGCTTAACCGACTGGAAGCAGTATCAGCTGACATCCAACCGACCACCTGTTCGCAGTGGTCGGACCTCGAGAGTGATGTCCTGCGACGCCCTGTAAAATGAGACATGAAGCTAGGTATGGTGGATGTCTTTCTGTCTTGTGCTCTGGCACCAGGCGCAGTTTCTACGCGTCCTGACCCGCGCCCTGAACTATCAGGATCACGTCCACTTCCCCGTCCCTTTTTACCCGCCTTCTTCATATTACACGGAATATGTGCTGCAAATCTGCAACTTTGCACAGTACACAGAATTTGCTTCTTAACTGCGGCGACGCACAGTGAATGGAATATGTGACTTTGATATTTTACAGTTTGAAGACTTAACAGTATTTTTTCCTATTCTGAAACTGTGCACAGTCAACAGAATGTGCTGCTAAACTGCGGCGACGCACAGTGAATGGAATATGTGACTTTGATATTTTACAGTTTGAAGACTTAACAGAATTTTTTCCTATTCTGAAACTGTGCACAGTCAACAGAATGTGCTGCTAAACTGCGGCGACGCACAGTGAATGGAATATGTGACTTTGATATTTTACAGTTTGAAGACTTAACAGAATTTTTTCCTATTCTGAAACTGTGCACAGTCAACAGAATGTGCTGCTAAACTGCGGCGACGCACAGTGAATGGAATATGTGACTTTGATATTTTACAGTTTGAAGACTTAACAGAATTTTTTCCTATTCTGAAACTGTGCACAGTACACAGAATTTGCTTCTTAACTGCGGCGACGCACAGTGAATGGAATATGTGACTTTGATATTTTACAGTTTGAAGACTTAACAGTATTTTTTCCTATTCTGAAACTGTGCACAGTCAACAGAATGTGCTGCTAAACTGCGGCGACGCACAGTGAATGGAATATGTGACTTTGATATTTTACAGTTTGAAGACTTAACAGAATTTTTTCCTATTCTGAAACTGTGCACAGTACACAGAATTTGCTTCTTAACTGCGGCGACGCACAGTGAATGGAATATGTGACTTTGATATTTTACAGTTTGAAGACTTAACAGTATTTTTTCCTATTCTGAAACTGTGCACAGTCAACAAAATGTGCCGCTAAACTGCGGCGACGCACAATGAATGGAATATGTGACTTTGATATTTTACAGTTTGAAGACTTAACAGAATTTTTTCCTATTCTGAAACTGTGCACAGTCAACAGAATGTGCTGCTAAACTGCGGCGACGCACAGTGAATGGAATATGTGACTTTGATATTTTACAGTTTGAAGACTTAACAGTATTTTTTCCTATTCTGAAACTGTGCACAGTACACAGAATTTGCTTCTTAACTGCGGCGACGCACAGTGAATGGAATATGTGACTTTGATATTTTACAGTTTGAACACTTAACAGAATGTTTTCCTATTCTGAAACTTTGCACAGTAAACAGAATTTGCTTCTTAACTGCGGCTACGCACAGTGAATGGAATATGTGACTTTGATATTTTACAGTTTGAACACTTAACAGAATGTTTTCCTATTCTGAAACTTTGCACAGTAAACAGAATGTGCTTCTTAACTGCGGCTACGCACAGTGAATGGAATATGTGACTTTGATATTTTACAGTTTGAAGATTTAACAGAATTTTTTCCTATTCTGAAACTGTGCACAGTCAACAGAATGTGCTGCTAAACTGCGGCGACGCACAGTGAATGGAATATGTGACTTTGATATTTTACAGTTTGAAGACTTAACAGTATTTTTTCCTATTCTGAAACTGTGCACAGTACACAGAATTTGCTTCTTAACTGCGGCGACGCACAGTGAATGGAATATGTGACTTTGATATTTTACAGTTTGAAGACTTAACAGTATTTTTTCCTATTCTGAAACTGTGCACAGTACACAGAATTTGCTTCTTAACTGCGGCGACGCACAGTGAATGGAATATGTGACTTTGATATTTTACAGTTTGAAGACTTAACAGTATTTTTTCCTATTCTGAAACTGTGCACAGTACACAGAATTTGCTTCTTAACTGCGGCGACGCACAGTGAATGGAATATGTGACTTTGATATTTTACAGTTTGAAGACTTAACAGAATTTTTTCCCATTCTGAAACTGTGCACAGTACACAGAATTTGCTTCTTAACTGCGGCGACTCACAGTGAATGGAATATGTGACTTTGATATTTTACAGTTTGAAGACTTAACAGTATTTTTTCCTATTCTGAAACTGTGCACAGTACACAGAATTTGCTTCTTAACTGCGGCGACGCACAGTGAATGGAATATGTGACTTTGATATTTTACAGTTTGAAGACTTAACAGAATGTGCTCTAATCTGCAACTTTGCACACTGAACAGAATGTGCTCTAATCTGCAACTTTGCACACTAAACAGAATGTGCTCTAATCTGCAACTTTGCACACTAAACAGAATGTGCTCTAATCTGCAACTTTGCACACTAAACAGAATATATGAAGTTTTTTTTTTTTTGTTTTTTTTCCCCCCACACAAAATAAACTGCTGCCCCCACACACAGTAGTCCTAAAAAGGACTTTTGGGTCTTTTTTTTTACAAATTTGCTTTTCTTCTCCCTACACTGACTTTCCCTTCCTATCCTCATCTCTCCCTGGCTAAGACTGAGCCGAACTCGCTGGTCAGGTGCTATACAGCACCCGATCACGGGTTCTGGCCAGCCAATCAGTGTAATGCCAGCAGCCAACATGGCTGCTGGCATTACACTGATGTCAGAGCCTCCCTGCACGTTTATTGGCTGCGCAGCAGCCGCGAAACGTGCGGGGAGGAGACCCGAACATGGCGGGCGAGCACATGCGGTACTCGTACGAGTACCGCCATGTGCCGAGCAGAGCGATGCTCGAGCCGAACCGAGCTTCGGCCGAGCATGCTCGCTCAACACTAATTATGATAGATACATTCATTGACAATTGACATCAATCCAGACAATATATAGCATCATGCTGCTCTGCTTCTTAATTTATATTGCATAATTCATTTCCACATCAAAGTGAATTGATCATTTATAATTGACTATGATACAGAGAGAAAAAATCATGTTTCCCATTTTTGTTGCCTGCATACAGCTGACTCATTTTTCTTTATAGGTAAAGCAGGAATTGCTCCTAAACTTTGTACATAAATCCAGCTTAATTAGGAATTTTGCAGTCTAGTCTTATTCTTGTCTTATTAACGTAATCAATTTGCTTTTCTTATTGCACCCTCTAGCCTCAATAAGTCAACCTAGCATTGCGCAATACTGCTTTACTGTGAAAGTGTCTATAGCTAAGGATAGGATTTTATAGCCAAGATATTTATAAACATGTTTCCATATATTTGTGAGATAAAACAGTTTCTACCATTTAATGCCTGGAATGGAATCCAGCTCTCGTCAATTACAGCTCTGCAAAGGTTCCCTTTCATACTGATGACTCTGTTGCAGCTTGTAGCAACACATGAACTAATAACTTGTAATTAATTGGCATGAATCTAAAAGAATGATTCCATGATGGAATCAATTTTCAGAAGCTTTTCCTGCCTATTGCAAAATTACTAGGCTGCTTAAAATTGCCTCTGCGTAACTCCACTTGTGCCAAGGGGAAGACAGCGGGGCAGTCTATCAGCATTTTGGTGAATTCCTTTCTTCTATACCTTTTTAATATGGCATAGTATAAAAGGGGGTTTTGTGTTCCCACAGCATGCCATTCTGTGTTTGTGAGGGTAAGAGACAGCAGCAAATTTGTGAGCTAGAGAAGACAGGCTAATAATGTTGAAGCTTAGTTTAGTGAGACTTGTAGGCAGGACGTTTGTACTCTGTATTAGTGGGAATCTGGAGGACTCTGGGGGAAGGTAAGGGAGAAAAGAGGTTGACTCCAAATCCCCAAAATTAGGTGTGACTGATTGGAAAGACATGGGCAGCTGTGGTCCAGTTTCCTTCTAGATTGTGCCACTATTACTTCTGTGCCCTGGGAGTCTGGGGATATGAGTGAGAAGGGAGCAAAGGAGGTTGACCAAAAATACCCCAACATTCTGTGTGACTGATTTGAAAGACATAGGCATCTGTGGTCCAAGTTCCTTGCTGATCTTCTTGTTATTATCTATGTGCTGGGGAGACTGGGGTGTGAGTAAGAAGGGAGCAAAAGGACGTTGACCAGAAATATCCCAACATTCTGTGTGACTGATTTGAAAGACACAGGAACCTGCAGTCCAAGTTAATTGATCATCTTGCCATTATTATCTCTGTTTCTAGGAAAAGAGGGGTTTGTTTATATCTGCTTTGTTTTTTTTTACAGTGATAGGGTTAAGGAGGGACAAACAGTTAAAAAAAAAAAAAAAAAAAAAAAAATATATATATATATATATATATATATATATATATATATATATATATATACATATATACTGTAAGTGCACAGAAGAATTGATGGAGTGTGATAACTTGTCTTAGCCTTCAACAAAATACTCAATCTCTTTTGGCATCAGTCTGTCTCAGTCACACAGCTCCTGTCAGGGTCTCTGTCACCTATCACATTTTTTATTATATATATATATATATATATATATATATATATATATATATATATATATATATATATATATATATATATAAATAAAAAAAAATTGATAGGTGACTGAGACCCTGACGGTAGCTGTGTGACTGAGACAGACTGATACCAAAAGAGATTGAGTATTTTGTTGAAGGCTACTACAAGGCATCATACTTCATCAGTTCTACTGTGCACTTACAGTAAAAACAAACACACACAGCAGTTGAGTAATGTCCAGCAGAGGCACATTGGGCAGGGGGAGGGGAAAAGGAGTAGAAGCAATGCAGGGACATGTGAGTAAAGTGGTAGTCCAAAAACTGACTGCAGCCGTGGTTGCTGCACATGTGTAATAAATTATGGCGATCCCTCTCCTCCCATGGAGGATGCAGTTTGTCAAGGTCCCACCAAAAGTTCCACCACCACCAGCATCAGTACTATTAGAAAAACACGTAAGAACACTTAAGTCGACAACGACTCGCATTCCAATGTCGACGAGTGAGAGAGATGATAACATGGCTAGAAAGTTATCTGAAAGGCAAAGGCTCAATCTTCCACCACTGAAAAGGTGCACTATGTCTGTCTATAAACTGTTCAAGAAAACAATTGGAAATTCTGACCCTGGGCAAGCAAATATGCCCAAATTACTCAGTCAGTCATCATCAGCATCATCACTGCTTCCAAGTCCAAGCCCCACTCAGCCACAAACACTAGTGCTGTCAGAGACATTGCCATGATGGGGAGGAAATGGTTATTTTTTCTTTTAAACCAAATACTCTAAAAGTCTGTGTTTAAAATGTGTTTAAATTAGCTTATTCTTCTGGACAAAATGGGCCTTTATTTACCTAGATGGGAGTGAAAAATATCTAGGCGACTTTTATGGTGATTGATATTGAATTGCAGACCACCACAATCTCAAGCAGTATTATTATCTTATGAGAAAATATCAAAGTCTGGGAACAAGATATTCTCCCATGTGAGAAAGTCTGGTAGGATGACATATTTATATGACATCTAATGACCTCTTCAATACATCACTGATGACACAAAATGTATCATATCTAAAATTTGTAGGTGGAGTAAGAGTGCCATCTCTAGGCTATATATCGTTATTACTAGTGCTTTGGAATTTTTCCATAATAATATGCATGATTTCACTGCATAATGAGATGATCTCTATCCAATCAGAGGAGATTATGATAAGGGTAATTTTACATAATAAATATGTAAGTTTAGAGAGAAAAGGTGTCTTGGGTCTTGGCTGGGCTTTTTCCTCTTGGTTTCTGGCTCTTCAATTCCTGCTATATACCTGGCTGCCTGCTAAAGAAATCCTAAGAAATCCACACTTATTGGACTGGTAACTATATATCTTTCCTTATTTAAATTCTGCAAAATTCAGAATCAAATATATATTTCTTCTATATTTGAAGAAACTTAATTTTTTTTATAATTTGTCTTAGTTGGACTGGCCAGCTATTTGGGATCAATTATAATAAGCTATATTAGCTGTAGTAATTCTGAATTAAGCGGAATTCATTAATTTATTGGTAAATTGTTATATTTTACCAGATAAGTTTAATATAGTTATATAGCTTGGTTTATATATTAGTTAATATAATTCTTTTTATTTCTAGGATAATATATTGTGTTTCTGGAAAGGTTATAATAACTAATATTTGATCTGGGGAATTATTTGAATTCATTTACTAACCCTTTAACTGCTATTTGTCTATTTACTTTGAGGTGTTTCTTTGGATTTCTTTGTGTATGTTTTGGGTCTAAACTTTTATAAAGTGAAAAGTTTTTAAACATCTCACTAAACAAAAGAAGTAGCCATCTTAGGTGTGGCATCCTATTTTTTACTACTGATTTAACCTTTGGAGTACTCTATAGGTTTTACATAGGACTGTTATAGTCATATTTGCGATATATGTTGCACAAAGTTTAATATACTCTCTAGACATATTATTGGATTGATTCTAAGTATATTCTTGGTATAATCTATTATTGACTATATTAAGTGCAGTGTGTATGTTTTATTCAGAAGGTATGCAATATTTGAAATCAGTACATAATTAAATAATAGTGATCTATATCTGGGATTTTATTCCAGTTAGTCTCTAAATTTGATTATTATATATGGTATAAGGGAATTGTCAGAGAACCTGGCTTAATATTAAAACGTACTCACCTGACAATATACCTTAAACCTCAATTAGCATAGTTTATACAGTTTCTGGGGCAGAGGTATTCATATACACTGCTGTCATCTGTATTTTGTTATTTGTAAGGATCAATTATCCTTTTCTATGCTGCTGAGTGCAATTATTGTTATCTAATACCTCTGAATATACCCATGTGTGGTTAACCCTTTAATTGCTGGTAATCCTAATGGTGATAATTGTGGCTTGAGTTACTGTATATCTATTGTAATTGTTGGTCACTCATTTATTTCATTGTTGCTTACACTTTTAATATATATAGTATATTGTACTTTAATAAATTATCTATATTTTTGCACCAATATGCATAATTGATTATTTAATCAGTTCTTTACTGTGATGTAGCGTGTCAATACCTAGTATTGTGTAAAGTTCTCAGATTTATTTAATATTGTCATTTATCTATTTATGTGAAGGTATCCAACCTAATAGGTTCTCTTGTTTAACCCTATCTTGGATATTACCTTTGAGAGTGTTGAGTAACCAGCAGCAATAACAACATAGGTTATTAACATCCACAACCTTAGCTATGATGATATATATATATATATATATATATATATATATATATATATATATATATACTAGTGTAAAAGCCCATGTACACGGCCAAAGTGTGTATCTACTTTTATCAAGCAGCCGGAGCAGCCTTGAAACCTCTGTGGTGTCCAAAAGATACTCCAATGATGACACCTGGTAGTTTATATTTAAAGGAGCAAATCGCTACCCCTGTTTATTAATGGGCTGAGGGCTTGGCTAGGTGGATCTGGTGCTGGGCACGTCCTCGTGTTCTCGCTAGGTCCTTTGTTCTGCCGTGGCCGCCCTGCATCTGCACATTGCTCTCCCTGCCAGCCGACCTCACGTCCGCCGGTCCCCATCTTCTTCCGGCTTCACGTATCGGGGACCGCATAGACACACAACCGGCGCCTTCCGGAGTTGCTCATTCCTCCTTACTTCCCCCAATGTGATGGGGGCATCCAGAAATACCACAACCGCGGGGCCCAGTAATTACTTTTTTCAAGCAGTCCATTGCAGACTGGCCAGCAGCCAGTCAGCTGGCCTGCATTCTGGTAATCCCTATTGCGCAGCCAATCAGCTGTTCTACATTCAGGCAGTTTATACTGTGCATGACTGCATCAGACAAACATACATATGGCCTTTTATATAACAGGATATATATATATATATATATATATATATATATATAAGATGAAAGTGGGATGCACTCACTGTTCAGACGATACCAAGCTGACCTGGGTGCTCATCAATAAAAGACGATATTCATAGACAGGAAAATGTGTTGAAAGCACTCACAGGAACATTTTTTAAGTGAAGAAAAGGTGGTTTATTCTATCAACGTTTTGGCCAACACTCGTGGCCTTTATCAAGATCTTGATAAAGGCCACGAGTGTTGGCCGAAACGTCGATAGAATAAACTACCTTTACTTCACTTAAAAAATGTTCCTGTGAGTGCTTTCAACACATTTTCCTGTTTATATATATATATATATATATATATATATATATATATATATAAACAAACTGATATAGGACAAATTGGTACCACAGGGCCTACTAATCCTGTGTCTTAAATAATACCTACTAGGTCTGTCTCTACTATCCCTTTAATATCTGACAGTGCGCAGAAAAAATACTATAAAAGAATATGAACAAAGGGATTGATTATCATATGTGTTATAATAAATATATATTTTTATTCTAGTAGATCTGGCGCTCTCCCTTTGTTCATATTCTTTGATATATATATATATATATATATATATATATATATATATATATAGATATAGATATATTTGTATTTTACTCTTTATAAAGAAACGTAGACAAATAGATTCATATTTAAACAATGAAATCTATAATATATATGTTATTATGCATGAAAATCAGCGGAAAATTATATCCATGTTGGGTATTAACCCTTTCAGTGCCCAGGGGAGTGTCCAAAACATTGCAAAGCAATGTGCTGGATTCCCTTCTGGCACTCAAAGGTTTAATGGTGCGCTAAAGGAATATATATTTGCCTTTCTGACTGTTTAAAACTAAAACTGATAGATATTAGCATAGTCTTTGACAGTCTTACTACATGTTTAACTATGGGAGGGTTGTTGAAATACATGAATTGTCTGTAAAGTGTTGATTCAATCCAAAAGCTAAGTTTCTTATATGATTATAGCAAAAAGATTAATTGTATGAAGTAATAGCTATATATCTTGTGAAAGAAATATAAGCTTTCGGATGATTGATGAAGAGGGACAAAATAACGTGAGAGGTTTCACATCTGGTTATCTAATTTTCTAGAATATTTGGGAAAACTTTCTCAAATTATATGAGATCTTTTAGTGCCCCCTATTGGTGAAATAAAATGTTTTTAGAAATATTTTTCTAATAAAGAGTTCAATCCTAACAAATCAAAATACTTAAAACTTAGTAAAACCCCTAGTTAATGCTTGATAAGAAAGTATCCTCTGACTGATTTTCAGAACTCTGAGAGATGGTATTATCAGGGAAATGTAATACTATAAAATCAGAACCCAAGAGAAGAACTCCTACTGGGGACTACTACAAAAAATAAAGGAAGGAGGAAACTGTGCTAAGAACATTTGAGGATCACATAGAGAAATACCATTTAAATCATATCAGGGCACAATCTGAGGACTGTTAAATACATGTTTTATTATTATTCTTGTAAAATGTTAGGAAACCCTATTGCGATATCATGCAATTATTTGGAGTAAGTAAGTAAGTTTTCTTGGAACTGCATCTCTCTGAAGGAAAATATCCACTGTATTTACAGGTTTTATATGATGCTTTAATTGTAGCATGATTTACAGAGTTTATATATGAATATTCACCAGTTGTATGGTTGCGCATAATAGATGTGTCAGATAAGATGTGCAAGCAAAGTGTTTGTATAGTTAATCTAAGAATTTTGCTTTATATGTATCAGTATGTTTTTTGCTGAATATTTGTTGAATACAAGATTACTTGAGACCATTTTTGAAATTGAAGACATTTAAATAATATATGAAACTGAATTTGCGTATTAGAGTCTGTGCAGTTATAGCTATTTATCTTTAAAAGTTCTATTTTTATAACTTTGGAACATTTAATTTTCCAGTAACTTTTCAGTTATTGCAAATTATTATTGCAAAGTGGTCAGATGTTTTTTGTTGGTGACAGTCTTTCTAAAAGGGGCTGGTCACATAAACCAAAAGGGGAGCCATCTTGAAAATGTAAATAGCCAAATACTGGGTGGGACATATATCTATATACACTCTACTAACTGTATTACTGTAATACTGATGTATTTAAATATTGCCATTATAAAGCCTCTGGATATATGTAAAGACTGTATATTGAATTGTTGCAATTTCAGTATTTCAATATTACCATAAATTTTACTCTATTTCAAAGTGAAATATATCCTACTATATGCTCTGGTCATATATGTAGGCTATACTAGTAGCTAGTTGATTTTTATATCTACTAATGTTTAATACTGCATAACATATTATTTTTTTAATAATTCATCTTTTTTTTAGAATTTTGTCTAAATAAAAATGTATATTTTTACATAATTATGTGTAATTGATTTCTAATAAATGTATTTTGCTGTAGAGTATTCAACCAGTTTATTAACAACCTCAAAATTATTCTTTTATATGTGATATATACAAGATAACAATTCATATTTTTATGGGTTATTATTCCGTCTCCTATACTATATTCTTGTCTATATTTCTAATATACAACAATACAATTTCATTGTATATTCCTTAAGAGAGTTGTCTCTTCCTTTATCAAGTCAATGCATACTACGTTAAAAATGATACATACACGTTAGATGCCTAGCTAAGGAAAACACAAGCTGATAAGCACCAAATCACTTCAGATTCATAGCAAGGAGAGGGAGGAGAGAGAAACTCTTATAGAGAGAGACAAATTCATAGTACATAGAAATAAATAAGGAAAAATAATATGAAGAATATGGTAAACATGAAGAAAAAAAATAAAGGACATTTTATATAAAGTTTTGTTAATGTGAGAGGAATTCCAAGTCCTTATTTAGTTCAGTGTGTTTTTTTGTTGAAAAACTGATCATCTTTATTTCAAATGTCTTTCCTACACATTTTTTGAGTGTTTTGATCTAAGTTTATGGATGGATTTGCTTCTCAGGGTTAAATGATGAAAAACTGGGGCATGGTTAGCTTTTTTATTGCATTTCTCAATAGATTGTCTGTGTGTATTCATTTTCAGATTAAATTGTAGGCCTGTTTCACCAGTGTAACATCTCAGTTTCCTATTCCTTGCATTGTATATATATATATATCTACATATCTATCTATATATATATATATATATATATATATATATATATATATATATATATATGTATATATATCATTTGTTCAAGTGCATGAATATAATCCTTAATGTTTACATCTTGTTGTTGTGTTGTGCAGTATTGTTTTCAAAAATGTGTTGACATGATTTGCAGCATGATTTGATTTGTTGCAAGGTTTGGTCCCCATTATCAGTGTTTGCCTGCTCATTGATCAATTTTCTATTATTCGTTTTTTGTTTCAGATTCAGTGGTTGCCAGAATGCAAGAATAGGAGGTTGGGGGAATATGGTTTTTAATACTGTATCCTTTGATAGCAGATCCTGTAGCTCTTTTATGATGTTGTGTATTTCTTCTAGCACAGGGTTGTATGTAGCCACTAGTGATATATACATGTAGTGCCTTCCTTCTCATTCAATTGTAACAGATGTTCACAGGGTTTTCTCAATGCATTTGTTATTTTATTTATGATTGTCCTTGTTTTGTAGTCTCTTTGCTATGAATGATGCCTTATTTAGAGCTAAATAGGTGAACATTAGAGTTTTGAAGATAACTGCACCTGTCCTTGGGTTTTCTGTATAAAGGTGAGTGCAGTTTGCTCTTGGTGAAAGTTATGGTTGTGTCCAGAAAATGTACATTTCTGATAGAGAAATGCAAGTTTAATAGATGGATGAAGTTCATTGAAGGCTTTATGAATGTTTTGAATTCTTCTCCTTCTGTCCATATGATGACTATATCATCAACATAGCAGTAATAATTATAAGGTTTGTACCAGTTATTACTAAGAAATCTTTGTTCCAGGCTGGCCATAAAAGATTTACATGTAATGATGACATATTTGTGTCCATGGCACATCCTATTATCTGTAGCTAGAAGTCCTGATTAAAGGAGAAATAATTGTGTCTGTGGAAAAATTGTATCAATTTAGTGATAATTTTGGAGCTAAATGTCTCTTTCTCATGTGAATAGTGGTGGAGAACAACTGATAAATCTGTAGTTTCTTGTCCACTTAAGCTTTATGCTTTAGGGAAGTGATTTTCAATCCATACCCTTATATTTATTTATTTATTTAGAAAATGTTTTACCAGGAAGAATGTCCTGGAGTGTTTACACTAACAGACCTCGAGCTGAGTATTCCCTGCTTGGCCACAGATAAATAAATCAACATGACTGAGCCTCTTCCTCATTCATCTGTGTCAAGCAGGAAATACTGAACTCTAGGCCTTTGTGCCCAAAGTACTTATGTTGAAAACCACAAGTTTAGGGCACATTACCAAAAGGTTGTGCCCTACATGCACACAGGTGAGGTTCTAGTTAAGTCAGCAGGAGACAGGTATCTGTGACAGTTTTAGAAGATATTTTTTGTTTGCAGTATATAAATCAATAGCTCGTGTTCTTCCATTGTAACAATGTAGCTTTGTTTTCCAATGACACTCTACGATTATGAGATTTATAGAAAGGGATGAACTGTTACATTAACTGGATATTCAGCATCAAACATGTTCTAGCTTAGACTTTCATTTTATCATTTTACAAAGTGTTCAGTAAATAGATTTTCTTCCAATGATTTTTTACAAGCAGTTTTGTAATCTAAATGTTATTATTTTTTTATGTAGACAAACCAGGCAGCCAAATAGGGCTTGGGCTCTTTCTTGATTTTCCTCCATATTTGATTATTAAGGATAGTCATACTGCTGCATTATTTATTTCTGAAAGCTCATTAAGAGTGGTTGTTTTGTAATAGGGGTTGTTTCAGGGAAAAGGAGGTACCAGGCAGAAGGTTCACCTAGAGTGTCAAATACCCTCATGCTGCCCCTTCCATTCTGAACTGACACGCAGCTAGGTATATACAGCACAATCAAGAAAAAGTGTAATGTAAAAGCAGCAGATGACTTAATAGCAGTTCCTGTCAATTATTTATTCATATGTTTGTTTATTTATTTGCATAGATAAACATACCTAGTTTTGTCAGGAAAAAAAATGTCTGTGCTTATATAAACCATGCAAAACCTACTGGTGAAGCTTAGAGGAAGACAGGCATTCACATGCATTCAGACATAGCTAAATATGCTTTTTTACATTATAGCTAGCTCTGAATATTTTAAAAGTTATACAACTGAGTGACAAGTGGGTGTAGAATTTGCCTCCTGTGCAGTGGTAGATAATGGTATTTTACTTTTTGTGTGAATAATCCAGAGATTTGCAGAGCAGAATACAGAGGAATCACTGAAGTAAGGAAATGAACTACCATGTACAAATAATTTCCATGCTGTGAGACAATTACTGTATCCTTTATAAATGCCATCTAGTTATCTAGCTTGTCCCATCTTTCACCATGTGAATGCACAGTATGCACATAATTAGGCACCCACTGTATAGGTATTGTATTAGGTATTTATATATACAATATTTATACAAATATGACAGTAGATGGAGCAAACCAATTTTGAAATAGATTCCACTTGATGGTAAACACCCAAGAAGAAGACCAAAGGCAAGATGGTTGGTGAGATTACCAAAACAGTTGCGCAACAGAGGCAACAGAAAGCACAAGACTGAAATTGTTGGAAACATCCTGCAGTGTATTGACAATGGATGGAGATGATGATACCCTTATATATTCTCTCACAGGCCCCAACATACTGCTGCTTTCCCAGCCTCTTTTCATTGCTCACTGGTAGTAATTGTCTCCAATGTTCACAATTCCATTATGAGACTTCACTAGCATTCAGTGGGTTAAAGCCCAACTTAAAGCAAAAGGACTTTTTATTTGATAAAAGAGGTACAATTCTGGTACAAACCAACTGCACCAATTTGAACATTTGAAGAAACTATGGAAATTCAATGACAAAAGGCTTTCGTTAAAAGCCACAGTTAAAGGTGATGTATCCCTTAAAAAAAATTTGCCCGTAGGTTTGGTTACTAAAGTATTACTAAGGAAGCTGTTTTTTTAATGTAATTAGTTTTGCAGATATTCTACTTTTAAGTCAGATAGATCTGTGCCAAAGAATCAGCGTACTGCATTATGCTGAATGGGACATCTCTGACTGCCTAATTCTCCTTCCACCTCCCTCCCAGCTACCCCAGGGAGCACATTCATGCTTCCCTTCGGTGTGCTGCAAATGGCTTCTATCATTATATCAAGCTCCGGTTCGCATTATACTGAGGTTGCAACCTCAGTATAATGCTTACTGGAGCTTGCTATAATGATAGAAGACATTCACAGTACACCGAAGGGAAGCGTGAACGTGATCCCTGGGGTAGCTGGGAGGGAGGTGGAAGGAGAAGACAAGCTGTGCACATTATGCGAAAGTGCACATCACAGCACAGTTAATATCTGTAAAACTAGTTACATTAAAAAAACAGCTTCCTTAATAATACTTTAGTAACCAAACCTATGGGCTATTTTTTTTCTAGGTGATACATCCCCTTTAAGGTTGCTCTCAAATGCACAAAAGGCAGGAAATTAAAAGTTACATTCTTGCAACAGGATACATTCTGCCAACTTAACTCAGACATGACATCAGTGATGTCATTGATGAAGTTAATTATAGAGTGTTGGATGTCAGAAAAGCACATGGGGGAGCGAAGTGGGAAGAAATAACCACCAGTGTTTTCTAGCTTTTGTGCATTTGAGTGAAAACTAAACTATGCAATGAAACATTTATAAATATATATATATATATATATATATATATATATATATATATATATATATACACACACAATGCCCAGGTGCTTTCACTGCAAAATATATAGACAGAGTAGTGGAGCAGTTGAGGGTCTTGAAAATGTCATTATGTTCATCTTTATAGGTGAATACATGTGCTATGTAATGTTTCAGCCTTTTCACAATTTATTTATTTAGAAAATATTTTACCAGGAAGAATACATTGAGATTTCTCTCATTTTCAAGTATTTCCTGTAGTGTTTACAACAAAGATTTGTACATTTGTACAAATACAGAGACATAATATATATTTACTATTTTAAAAGCCCATGTACGTGGGCCACAGTGCCACTCAGCAGCCTCGGCTGGTGCCCGGAGCCTCTCTGCTCACCAAGCGGTCCCAGAAAGGTGCATAGAGAGGACTCTGGTCTAAAATCAGAGCTCCCAGCTCCGTATCAGCCGCTGCACTTTCGGGCAGTCTGTACTGTGCATGACTGCAGCGTGCACTGTCTCTACTGCTCATGACGGTTTCTGACAAACATCGTAGCATTTTATTATACAGGATATATACATACACACATACTAAAAATATTGTATATTGTTGCATATTGTTCTTATATATATGAAGAAGCAGTTATTTTTAAGGATTTTAGACTGAGAGAAGATCTGATTTTTTCAGGTACGTTATTCCAGATTTTCGGAGCTCTGAAGGAAAAGGCAGATCGACCGGCTTCTTTCTTGTAATGTGGTATACTCAGTGAGTTATTAGCAGTGGAGGTTATAGTTAGTATGGAGAGCTGGAGTGAGCATACTGCTCAGGTAGTCTGATAGTTTTCTAGAGGAGTCGTTATAAATCATGCAAAAGAGGTGAAGGTCACATCTAGATTCGAGTGTTAGCCAATTTAGCTAATGTATGTAAAAATAAGTGTTATCTAAAAAATAATCAGAGATCTCACTGAGAAGCCAACAAACAGGAAATCATGACACGCTGACATGGCTTAGAAATGTCCAGGGAAGACTAGACCCAAAAGTCATTCCCTTTGAACTGGGAAGTCATGTCAGAGACATTGCCATGATAGGGAGGAAATGGTTAATTTTTCTTTTAAACCAAATTCTCTTAAAATCTGCCTTTAAAATGTGTTTAATTTAGCTCATTCTTCTGGACAAAACAGGCCTCCATTTACCTAGATGGGAATGAAAAATATCTAGTTGACTTTTATGATTATTGATATCCAGTTGGAGACAAAAAGTCTAAGACAAAGATATTCTCCCATGTGGGAAAGTCTGCTAGGGTGACAGATTGATAGCCAATGGAATAACCTTTGATATTTTTTTTTATCTAAAGACAGTAACCAGAACACCTTATTGTCTATTGATAGGAATTATTATCAAGGTGAATTGTAGTGTGGAGTAACAGCGACCTCTTAAGAGTACATAGTATTATTACCAGTGTTTTGAAGAATTTCCAGAAATTATGATAATAATATGCATGATGTCACTGCATAATGAGATGGCTCGTTAACCAATCAGAGCAGATTTTTATAAGAGTAAACCCACATTATAAATATACAAGTTTAGAGAGAAAAGGGCTTTTTCCTATTGTGTCTTGGCTTGGGCTTTTCCTCTTGTGTCTTGGCTGGTTTTTCCTTTCCTGTGGTTCCTGGTTCTGGCTGACTGATAGAGATACAAAGAAATACCTTATTGTACTGGTAACTATTATATATTTTCTTATTTAAATTTTGCAAAATTTCAGAATCATAAAAATATTTCTTCTATATTTGAAGAAACCTAATTTTCTTATCATTTGTCTTAATTGGACTGGCCAACCATTTGGGATCAATTATAATAAGTTATATTACCTATAGGAATTCTGAAACTAAGCAGAATTCATTTATTATTGGTAAATATTTTGCCAGATAAGAGTAAAATAGGTTATAGCAGTGAGATATATAGATCTTTGTTATATATTAGTTAATATAATTCTTTATATTTGTAGAATAAGTTATTGTGTTTCTGGAAATGTTATAATAACTAATATTTGATCTGGGGAATTCTTTGAATTCATTTATTAACCCTTTAACTGCTATTTGTCTATTTACTTTGAGGTGTTTCTTTGGATTTCTTTGTGTATGTTTTGGGTCTAAACTTTTATACAGTGAAAAGTTTTTAAACATCTCACTAAACAAAATAAGTAGTCATCTTGGGTGTGGCATCCTATATTTCACTAGTGATTTAACCCTTGGAGTACCCTATAGCTTTTATATAGGACTGCTATAGTAATATTTGTGATATATGTTGTATGAAGTTTAATATACTGTCTAAACATACATTATTGGATTGATTCTAAGTATATTCTTGGTATAATCCATTATTGACTATATTAATTGCAATTTATGTGTTTATTCAGAATGTGTTCAATATTTGAAATCAGTACATAATTAAATTATAGTGATCTATATTTGGGATTTTTTTCCAGTTAGTCTCTAAATTTGATTATTATATATGGTATAAGGGAATTGTCAGAGGACCTGGCTTAATATTAAAGCTTAGTCACCTGACAATATACCTTAAACCTCAATTAGCATAATTTACACTGTTTCTGGGCAGAGATATTAATTTACACTGCTGCCAACTGTAGTTTATTAATTGTAAGGATCAATTATCCTTTTCTGTGCTGCTGAGTTCAATTATTGTCATCTAATACCTCTATATATACCTATGTGTGGTTAACTCTTTAATTGCTGATCCTAATGGTGATAATTGTGGTTTGAGTTACTATATATCTATTGTAATTGCTGATCACTCATTTATATCATTGTTGTTTACACTTTATATATAGTATATTGTATTTAATAAATTATATATATTTTTGCACAAATATGCAGGATTGATTATTTTAATAAATTCTTTACTGCAAAGTAGTGTGTCAATACCTAATATAGTGTAAAGTTATCAAAATTATTTAATATTGTAATTTATATATTTATGTGAAGATATCCAACCTGATTGGTTCTCTTGTTTTAACCCCTTGGATACCTTCAACATGTTACCTTTGATAGTCAGCAAGAGGAGGAAGACTGTAAACCATCTAAATATTATGGAATAAAGACAAAGTGAATGTGATACTAATAATCATATATAAAGAATATAAAAAGAAACACACATAAAACTGATAGGACAGAATATTTATATGAATTTAAGTGTGACAGCAGAGGAAAGGTAAGCATACAGGCAGGGCCAGATTTACATCCCAGGTGACATTAGGCAAGGCACTCAAGGCACTTTATATCCATCCATGGGCATATCCCCATTCCTCACATGACCCACCCCCAGTCCCACCCGCTGTTTTCTTGGCCAATAAAAAGCAAGAATAAAAAAATCACCTTGGTTGCTAGAGAGGTCTCCAACTCAATATTTTGCAATGCGTTGAATATCTCTCTAGCATCCAAGGGGTTAAATAGCCTACAAAATTGTATATAAACTGTTGAAGGATAATTGAAGGGCAAAGAAATTGCTATGGCCACACTCATAATTTAGTATGTGAGTGTGATCAGCACAGCTCAGGAGCCTCTCAAAATTTGGAGATCTAAGCAGATCCTTATCTGCCTATAGGAGAAATCTGGTCCTGCATTCAGGGGCTGCAAGAAGTTTATTAATATAAACCAAATACATCATAAAGAACAGTAAAAATGTGCATTATTCATCCGTCTCATTTAAGTAACATTGGTGTAAGAACTGCTCAGGTAATCCTCTAGATAATTTATTGTCCAAACTACTGATACCTCTTCCTGAAAAACCAATCTGGATTTATGTTCACCTTATAACAGTGGTCGTGGAAGCATATCAGTCCCTTTGAATTTAAAGGTTGGTTGTTGGTGTCTTAATTCAATAAATTGTTGCCACTGGTTTCTCCATAGAACAGCCTCTAAGGGAGGAATGCAAAAAATGTTCACAATAGCTATTTATGTACTTTTGATGGCAAAATGATTAGCACCAAAGTGTTAGTGAATTGTGAATATTTTTTCAGAATTGGCTAATGTTGTGCTTGTTTTTATGAATGTGCTTCAAAAAGTGGGCGTGGCTAAAATAGCCGCCATTTTGTGAGAGAATGAGTGAATGCACCTAATTCAGCAAAGCAATTAGCACACATTTTCACATCTAGCTAACTTTGCCTTTAATTTAGGAGCATTCACTAACTTTGACATTAATTTAGGAGCATTCACTAACTGTGCCATTCATTTAGGAGCATGTCCTATGTAGAATCTAGCTGTTAGTATGTTTCTTGCATCAAAATGGAGAATGGCAATGAATTTATGGCTTTATAGAGAATGCTCCACTTTCTTGCATTCTGCCCTAAAGGCTATCCTAATAGCAGATAGATGTTCTCTGATTTTTTTTTCTCGGTGATACATCTATTTTCTCTATATAGGCTAACCAGCATGTGCATGTTACCATATAAACAAAATAGTTTATCTTGCAGTGTATGCATGTTTATTCTTTGCAATATAGGGATAGGTACAAAACGTGATAGGGGTTATACAGGTGCAAGTCATGTATCCTATGTATCTAAATCAGCTGTTCATTCTCATTACTGATTTCAAGATTGTAGCTCTGCTAGGGATCTATCCTTACTGAGACGTCAGATTCCTCCCCTTCTTGGGACCCCTAACTGGTGGTTGATTTGCAGCAGAGTGGAATCTGGTGTTATTATGTCCATATTCATACAAACTTATTAAAACTTCCTGCTGCAATTGGGAACTTCATTGGGAATACCAATCTCTCCTATTTCTTCAAAGGTAAAACATGCTAAAAAAAGAGCATATTTAGCCTTGAACAGAATTTCCCATGACAGGTGCAATTTTTCCTCTTTTTTCTACACATAGAACCACACATACTGAGTCTGCTCCCAGAAGGAAATCTTGCAGCAGTAGAAAGCATGTGCTAAAAACGGCAATTTCTTGAGATAATTTAATTATTTGTAGCAAAAATATGATATTTTATATATTTTCTATGTGTGGGCATTTCTGAGATCATGTGTCAAATTGTGTTTTTCCTCAAATGTTCCTGCAAAAAATGGACTTTCATGCATCTCTACTGATAAGGGACGATTTTCTCCCTCTCAGATGTGGCCAGTGGTCTCGCAGACCATCATCAATGTATTTATGGTATTGCCTTGTAAGAAATCTCTCCTCCATTTCCTTTATGTGGACAGTTCTTCTGTTTTGTAGATTAATTCAGTTCTCTGCGGAACTGGGAATATGGTAGATCCCCTCTTCAAAGATTATGGATGCAAAATGTTGCATGACATTATGGTATTCCAATTTGTATCTTTTTTTTTTTTTTTTTTTAATATAGATTTTTATTAAGAGAGTTTCCAATATAATACATATGCAAGTCAGTGTTTAAAAATACAGATTCACGCACTTTGTCTACAATAATCATAAGGCATTACATTGCAAATTAAAAAAAAATTACACCAAAAGATTTGGTAAAAGGATGTTGAATTTGTAATATATGCCAAATGGATGTTCAAGAAATGTATGGAATAAGAGAAGAAAATTAAGTGAAGAAAAGAAAGTGGAGAACTGAAAGTAAAGCGCAGATAGAGAAGAAGATAATAGAAACAGAAAGAGAAAAGAAGATGTGAGCCTCACCAATGGTCCCAGATTTCTCATGGAGCTTAGAAAGTAATTAATAAGTAATGTAGTCATATATGATCAGTGCTGTTCTATATAATCTAGCCATGGCTGCCATACGTCTGAGAAGCTAAGTGAATCGGGTGTGGAGTCATGAGATAATTTTTCCATAACCATAATATGGGAAACTTTTCTTTCTTTCAGACAATCATGGCGAGATTTGAGATTTCCACATAATAGGAATACATTGCTTAGCTGCATTTAGCAAATGCGCATACAAGCGTTTTGCAGTGGGTTGTCCATTAAAGGGATAGTAATGTTTCACAAAAACAGCAGCTCCAATTAATCTTCATAGTATTTGAGCTATAGAGAGTGTTATTTCAATACTGTCAGAGCCGTAGTTCAAGAGTAATTGAATTATAAAGTTTCCCCCTCTCACCCCTTTTACCTAGTGTAAATCTTTGCTCCTCAGATGTGGAATCTGGTCCATAGACCAGACAGCTCAGAGCAAGGCACAATCTCCTTACTGTGAGAACAATGAAGACCCTGCCCCCCTTGACAGGTTTTTCAGCTTTTTCCCTTATCTTAATTGAATATTGTCACTCTGCAATCTACCTGGACACTCCCTGCTGCTCTAAGGTGAGCAGTGTTACATCAGTAAAAGGTGTAGGAGGGGGATACTTTATCGTTCAATTACTCTTGAACTACAACTCTGACAGTACTGAAATAACACTCTCCAAGGCCCAAATACTATGATGATTAATTAGAGCAACTTTTATTATGAAACATTACTATCCCTTTAAGGTTGTTATGATGTGACATGTATAGGTTGTGTTGAGTTGTTGATCTAAATAATTTGGTGCACCTTAGAAAATATTTGATTCCAAAATGGTGCAATCAAAGGGCAAGACCACCATATATGAAACATAGACCCTCTATCCCTTCCACATCTCCAGTAAACCAGCTCATTACAACAAAACATAGAATGTAAACTCTCAGATATTCTATACCATCTGATAATGATTTTATAATTAGTTTCAGTTGTCATAGTATTTCTAGAGCTAGAAAGAGAGTTATTGAGAAGGTATTGAGAAGTAATGGATCTGGATAAATCTGATTCCCACTAGGACTTCTGGGAAAGGTAAGAGCGTTCACTCTCTTCCAGGACTTTATATATTCTTAATATACCATGAGTAGGGTTATGTGGACTAGAGCACAACATTTCAAAGTCAGTTAAGGGTCTGATTATGTATCTTTTTTTTAACAAAGTGAACACTAACTTCTTGTATTATCATTGTGATGTCAAAGAAGTTGATTTCTGTAGGACTAAACCTGATTTACACCGGCATATTGCTAAGCTCATCCACTAAAGAGAACATGAATCCCTATGCCAAAATAAAATTAAGGAATATATGTATAAGTAATACTTGATTATTTTTTTGTCATAAGGTCAAAAGATGTGTTGTAATACTTAAATGTTTTACAGTTTTCCTTCTCTCAATGGCACTGTTTCTCAGTTGAACAGGCATGAGTTTTGGCTGTCGCCTAATTTGTGTATGCTTGAAACACGTCTTCACATCATGTCACATTATTTTAGGTAATTCTGTTCTTCATGGTCCAGGTAAGTCCATTTATTAGTTTATAAATTGTACTTATTTTCACATGGAATATATTTTGATAAAGGCTATGTAATATACACAATAATGTTGATCAGTTCAGAACAGATAGCAATAAATAAATCATATTTTCATCTCCCACGAGTGCTCCATTACTCTGTCTATAGATAGATATAGAGTACAATGGTGTCTAACTGGGTGCATGCTCTGTATCCACATTATGAGAATGGAAGACCAAATATCTGACTCTGTCAATGTCCCTCATTTTCTTCCTATGGACATTACCTTAAAAATTCAGAGTACATATTATATTTATTCTTTAGTCCATAAACAAAGACATACTGTATTATTAAGACCCCTGAATTATTTCCCTGTGGCATTCAGAAAAACTGAGCAATTTCATGCAGATTTCTTTTGTTCCTTGTTAGTACATAGTGTTAAACAACTTGTAGAGAAATTTTGCATGCAGTGGATACCCCTCTCTGGCATTCAAAGGATTAAAACAATGGGATTTTGTTTACTTTTTATTTACTTCCTATGGTGCAATTTGATCGCTCTAGTTCTTCTTAGTACATCAGTCTGTTTGGCCTTAGGATCAATACAATGGTAATTACAAATTTAAGAAAGTAAAACATGACATTAACATCTTATAAATGATTCTTTACTGCTTTTTTTTTTTTGAGAAAAAAAAACTTTATTGAAAATTTAAACAATACATAACCATAAAAACATTCATAGTTATCAAAAGATAATAGAAGTTTAGTAGTAAATTTCTCTAAACAGCAGTGCAGTAGACATTTAAGGAAGATAATAGATGTAAGGATCAGTTCTTTTAGCAGATCTTGATAGATGAAGTCTGTAATTGTGTTGTAAAAGGTTACCAAAACATCTGAAAGCTCGATATTGAAGAGATCAGTGGTGGTGAAGATATAAATGTTCTCTGAAAGACAAAAAAAAAAAAAGGGGAGGGGGTAGGAGGGGGTTTTAGGGTGAAGGGGAAAGGTATGAAGACGTTGAAAAAACGCACTTTCAAGTTGGGGTCTCACAGCCTCAAGAGAAACTTGTAAACCATAGGCATGTTATGCGAAAATTCATAATCCAAAGCTCAAGATATTAGATACGCCAAATGTCAAGGGGACCTGAACTCAGTAAACTGAACATATAAGTGAGAAGTCTAAGAGGTTAAGATGAATTGTGGAGGCGAGAATGATTTCACCCATAAATGCAATTTGATGTATATACCTCCAGTGTGTTTGTGGAAATAGCGTGACATTTCTCCATTCTAAGAAGCGAGTCTACCATTCAGTCAAAGTAGGAGGGGAAGGTTTCCTCCAATATTTACTGCTTTTTTTTAACAATATTATCCCTATGAGTGCCAGAGGGGTACACAATGCATTGCAAAGCACTCAATGGGTTATATTACTTGTGTACTTTTCTATCATCTCATTATAGAACACTGGAAATATGTTATTAGTCTTTGGGACAAAATATATAAAGTAACTCACCAAACTGAGCTTTTCTGGGGCACAACAAGTCACAGATATAAAGACAAACCTCAACCATTTGAATGCTAGAGATTCCTCCCCAATGTGTTGTAACATGTTAAAATCAACTCTGTTTTTGTAGCATTTAGCACAATTATTTTATCCAATAATTACCGTGCTTTTTTACTTGATATATCTCATGATCAAGATGTATTGGATGCCAGATATGCAGAGAAATAGATTAGCATTCCCTTTAGATTATTTATCATGACTTTGTACTACCTTGTACTACATCATTTATCTTATTAAAGTCAATATGGGTGTAATCACATGCATACAGAGTCTGCATATTTAAGTAGAACTTTTAACATCTAGGGCTCAATTTAAAGCAGACCAATGCCAAAAAAACATCCAACGGCAGTTTTTCAAGCACAGTAAATAATTCAAAGAACTGTGCTATGAAGAACTGCCGGCAGAAAATGAAGCATATCTGTCACTAAATTTAACGGTCATTTCCCCCCATAAAAATATACAACAAATGGTCTACACTGCAATTCAAGGGACTGTGTTAAGCAGTAAGATGCACTAAGGGACCCACTTTATCATGGGAAATTGTAGACCCAGTTTGTTTGGGCGTAGAATGCCTTAGTGCATCTTTTAACAGCTGTCGAACCTCCCAGCCAATGGTTGTGACTCATTTTGAACACACACTTACTTTCTCCACCTCTACCACCGCACACAGTGGTGGGCAAATGGAAAAAGGGAATGATATTTTTATTCAGAATGTTTGGCATTTGATCATTCATGGAGACAAATATTTATCAATATTTTATAAACTACTGACCTGCTTTTCTATGCATAGTTTAACACTTTGATTCCCAGAGAGGTATGCAATGCATTGCTCTGCAATGCATTGAGTACCCCTCTAGCACTCAAGGGGTTAAACTATACATAGATGTGCAGATTCTTTTTATGGACATTTATTTAAATCTCTTCATCTTTTTACAGGTACAAGATGAGAAGATGGAAAACAGAAGAAGGACCAGACGAAGAAGGAAGAGAGAAGAAAGAAAGAAGATAAGAGAACGAAGGAAGAGAGATGGAGATGGACTGCAGATGACAGGTAAGTGTAACACAGATAAACTAAAGATCGGTGCTTCACAGTATGTCAGACACCGATCGTTAGCTTTTTTCCTTTGATGTTCCCATTATTGCCTCTTTGGGAACTTAACACAGAAAACAGACATTTGTCCACAAGACCTTTTCTGTGGCCTAACGTCTGTTTGTGCTTTCAGCTGGTAGGGACTTTGAATGCCTCATTAGCACTTTTTGCTAACGGCTGTTACTCAATTTGGCCCTGTTATATCAGACTCCTTTAAACTGAGTCCCTAATGTCTTGTGTTTTTCCTTGTCTAGTATTCACAAGTATACACTAAACTGGGCAAACAATCTACATGCCTCAAGTGTATGCGTCACAATTGACCATGACTAGCAGTACGCAATGCATTACAGACCTATCTAGCATTCAAGGCATTAATGGTGGGATGCAACAAATGTGTGCATGCACTAAAGGCATTTTTCTGATAGATATTGCGCATATTCTAATCCAGGAAGTCGTATGACAAATCCTTCTTGAATTGTCATTAAAAAAATATTTTTTACGGCAACACCACACAGACGCATAAATTACTTTGCAATAGCACTTTGTGCATTAGGCGCATTCACTATTCCACTCAGACAGATTTGTTAACCCTGACCATACCCACAAAAATGGGAAACTGTTAGCTTATCTTGATTTTTCATGCACAATGAAAAAGAAACATGCTCAAACCTATTTGCTAGTGGTTTTCACACTGGAAATAGCGATTGTGCATGTTTCCTGTAAACCACCATAAAACCACATGTGAATTCATGGGGATTTAGGGATGTTTTACTTGCCCCCTATGGTGCAGTTGGTTTGCCCCAGAATTATTCCAGTTCTTCTTGGTACATCAGCGTGGGATATCAAATGTGTTGTTCTTCCCATAAGTTGATCAATGTCATCTAGAGTCAGTACCTAAAAGAGGACTTTACCAGCTAGTCAATACATTAGAGATCTTTCTACCATTTAGAAAGCTCCATTTAAAGAGGATCTATCACCCCTTTACAACTTATGCTCATTAGTTAGAGCATTTAGAGAATGCTCTACTTCTACTTCTCTACTTCCGGCAGACTGCTCTTGCCATAGATCGCCGCACTGCCTCCGATCATGGAGGCTTTCTGTCTCAAAACTGGAGCAGTCTCATTGGCTAGATAACAATCTCTGCCAATGAGATCGCTCCAGCATAGAGACAGAAAGTCTCTATCATCGGAGGATGCTGGGTAGAGGGACGGGAGCAGAGGCAGTGCAGCAAGAGTAGTCAGGCCAGAAGTAGGCTGCAGGGGACTCTATAAACATTCATTTTCACGCAAATAACATTTTGTTTTAAAAAAATAATAATGTTTTAAACGTATGATCTAAATCCTCTAACTAATGAGCATAAGTTGTAAAGGGGTGATAGATCCTCTTTAAATGAATGTAGATGTTTATTTTCCCCCTACTGTGTATTTTGTTTGCCTCAGAATTAATCCAGTTCTTAGTAAATCAGCCAACATATGCACAAAATAAAATACACTGGAACTGCTCATATCAGTGCACAGTACTGTATGTTGTTCTGATACTGCCCACTGTTGTTACAGCTTGTTATATACACACAGGGTCACATTAAAGGAAAACTAATACCTCCTAACAATAACACACCCACTTATTTATTATGGACAGACAATCCTAATGGCCTCAATCAATTTTACCCTTGCACCTTTGTTCCAGAGACAGCATCTTCAATCAGTCCTAGATGTAATGTTTATGGTGGCGGACATCACATTTTTCTATTAGGATCACAGAAAAACAAACCAGAATTGGTACAGCAATGCAGCATGCAAGTCAAGTAACATACCACAGTCTGGATACTCTGCATTGCACCAGGGATATCATTAAAAGATAAAAAAAAGACATAGCTTGCTGACAATTGAAACAAATTAAACACCTACTCAGGACAATTAGAGACATCTAGCTTGGCTGTTACTGTGAAAACCAATCACCTCAGCCAGGCACAGATACAGTAGGAGAGGAAGGGGTGTTAGAAACCAGAGGATGCTTTCACAATTCTGAATTTCTCTATAAACTTGGATAATACTTTGACTACAGGATGTTTGCTGATGTGTTGTTGAAATTAATTGTAACCATGTATGTCAATAAAGGGGTTAAACCTTTGAGTGCCACGTGGGTACTCAACGCATTGCAAAGTAATGCGCTGTGTACCCCTCTGGCACTCAAAGGGTTAAATGTGAATTATACCCTTAGAATAAATTGTTCTTAATTTGTTTAATACAGAATCTTACCTGCATAGGTGTCATCCATACAGCAGTCAATTATATCTATTTATTGTTTCTAGCATAAGACCATTGATGTAGTCTAAATGAACTAGGATATTTACCATATTGAGAATATCATGATCTTTTATAATCATGGATGTCTCTAGTCATAGAGCCAATGTTTCTGAAGAGCAGTGCTGACAAGCAGCCTTTTTAACCACTTCTACACTGGAGTCTCTTATGGACACTGAACTACTGGCAGACTCTTCTTGGGGCTAAGTATACTAACTGGTGCTTATACCGGGTTCTCCCCAGGCTCCACTCATTGTGTAATTACCTGTAACAGATCTATAAATATGTTACTTATCCAGGTCCATCTGCCTGCTTATGTTTATGCTTAAGCAGATGGCGATTTTGATCCAGTTTTCTTTCTGTGAGTCGACTCCATGACCTCTTCCCTAACATAAGTGTGTGTGAGGCCCTAGAGGGCATACACTACATCACTGATGATTTTCTGGGTGTGTGATCACTTGGGTCAAGCTTGCAACACACCCTTGATAGGATACACTCAACTCATCTCATTATTTGACACCTGGATGGAGGTCGCTTAAAAGTTGTCATTCTCCACCATATTTTGCAACCTCTGCTTCCTTCCCAAAGTCATAGCAGGGCCTCACGGAGGAAGCACAGGGGCAGCAGACTCTCCTGCTCCCTGTGAAAATACAATGGCAATTCAAAAGTAGTCTCACAGTGATCTCCAGATTCCAATAATTCCTTTTGACATCTCCAGCATCAGTAGCAGGCATACACACAACCAGATTCATGTATGATACACAGGAACATCATATAGCTCCTAGGCATGGTCCCATGTGAGATGGTTACAGAATACTTGCAGGACAGCTATGTTCTAAGAAGAAAATATGACCCCATTGATAACCTTCAAACAAAACAACGCCTGTGTGGGCAGCACTGATTTGTACTGCAGTGGGACCCTTATTTTCCCCCCAGCAGTGTGAGGGGGTTTTCAGGGTGGCTATTTATATGGATAATGACCGTAGGACACAACTATCAAGTGTTAGATAGACTTAGATTTCTAAAAGAAAAACATTTGTGGTGGTGATGGTGGTGGCGTTGGCACACCTCTATTGGACTTGTTTCCAGAGTCTGTCTTGTTAAATGATGCACATGGACACCATCTATCTACAAGAAGTGACCCCTACTTCATGTGGATAATTATGTTCTAGACCAAAATTATGACCCACTTGATTACTGGCAAACAAAATAATCTATGTGTCCATCACTAATGTGTACTTATGTGGAAAATCTTAGTTAACCACCAGCAAGTGTGCAGTTAGAGCAGGTTTCCAGTGTAGTGTTGGTAAACATATTTTTTTTTTATTTTTTATTTTTTAAATGAACTAGCATCTAACACCATACGAGTATGTCACAGATACAGCACATGTAGTGGCAGCAGCACTGAGAAGGAGGAGGAATTTTCATCGTTTTTCACTGTATATGTTAGTGATCATTGATGAATGATTGATGAATAATGCAGTAATGCAATGATGTGGTGACAGAAGTGCTATATAGTGGTGCAGATCTGAGGCTCCACCTCCTACTACTACTACTGCTTCTGCTGTGAATTTCTTTTCTTCAACAGCATCAGCTCTCTAGCTCCTCTTGCTCATTTTAAACAAACAACAAGAGCAACACATGTGAAATCTATTACTACTCCTCTGAACTGTTCTCTCTCTTTCTTTCTCTCACACAGAGACACACGCACACACACACACATTCTCTCTCTCTCTCTTTATTTCTTTCACTCTCTCTCTAGTTTAATTTTCCATAACCACTCTCTCTGACTACCAATTAATTCTGGGTTTTTATTGTATTGCAATAAGAATTTTTTGGCAGGAATTTAATTGGTGCTTAGCTAAAAGCAGGACATTTTAATATATTTTTTATCCATGGGAATTTCAGTGGAAAGGAGAAAAAATGTTTTCCACAAAACTCCCTTTGAGCAAAAGCAAGACTTTCCTCCCATACCTAATCATGAAACTTTGCCATGTGTCCTTCATAGGACGTGAGCCCAGTGCCACCAGAGGTGCATCAATTCACTCTTTAGACTCTGGTTGACTCTTCATCCAGAGTTTAGATCCTGCTGGACAAGTGTATGTGCTTTGCATAGTAAGTAACAGTTGGGTGCCACAGGTTTTCAAAACAAGAACATAATTTATTGAAACATATAAAGGACTCTAACTCAGTAAAGTACAGAGACTAAAAGTGGCAGGCTCAGCATTCATACACTACGAAGGTTACCCTGTCTCTCTCCCTCTTGTACTCGCACATACACAGAAGAACAAAAGTAGTCCAGCTGCACAACTGAAAGCACATTTCCCAGGTTATATTGGTTGTGTACTGGAGAACTGAATTCCAGTTATAGTATATTTCAGCTCTGCTTTTTGTCACTTTGTAGCCAGTTCTCTGGCCTGATTCAGTTAACATCTTTCATTTATTCCATACAATATATGGAAATGAAATTCTACTTGGATATGTATTCAGTAAGCCAGACTCAGCATTTACTGTATATATATTCTGCATGCCTGATGTTTTGCCATCATCTTTCCCCATAACGAGAGGCTGTTTTTTTTTTCATTTTTCTTTTTTGCATCACATTACTGCAGTTTTATCCAGGTTATTTTTTTTAAATGTTCTTTTCAACTAAATTTAATATCTGATCTAATCTCTAATCATTTTCTCTAGTTTTCCTTCTAAACTTTCTTATGAATGTTTTTCATTTTGAAATTCTTGTGTTCTTCTTGATGCCAAAAGACTGCTTCTTTCAAATGTAAAATCCAAGTTAACATGATTGAATAATATGTCATATTTTACATCATTATGAAGCAGAATTGTAATCCTTTGTATGCTAAAAATGTTTCCAATACATTTAGCTCAAGCTGGGAACAAGAAAGTTTTGATTATCATGTCTATGTGTCTCAAGTGTAAGGGCAAACCATCTTTTCCCATTGCTTAAGGCTGATTAGCCATATTATACCAACAAAATGCCAGAGCATATTCCTTCCCCGTGATTCAAATCTCCTAAGCACAAGTGGGATCAATTTCAGCAGAAACCTTCTGCACCATAGTGGTCTGTAACCATTTGAATGCTTACGGGGCTTCCGATACATTACTTTACATTTTGTTTGAGACCTCTGTAACATCCCATGGTTTCAGTTTAAATCAATGTGCATTTTTATTTGTCCAATATGGTCCATTTTGCTTCAGAATTAATCCTGTTCTCAGTACATCTGTTTTGCAGGGGCGATGTACTAATCCATCAGTGCAGTTCTGCTTCTGCACTTAAGATTCATGCTCCTGTATCTAAGGGTATGTTTAAGCACATATGATAGCTTTAATGTATACCAGAGCACACTCTTCCATTGTTAAGACTTTAATGCAAGCAAGTCCTGAATGCTCCCTTCCCCAAGATTTCATGTGCGCCTTGTTTATACATAGGGACTGTCAAGGCTCAGAGGCACAGAATGCCCCAAAATTCCTATACACTCTCCTTAACATAAGCAGCATAAAGGATACATTTTTGTGTAGAGAACTTAGCACACGTGCATCAGGGAGGTACAGCACACAATTAACTTGCCTTCTGTGCCTACTTTAGAGTGCTGTCATAATAATACACCTTAACCCTAGGGTGTTAAGTAGCCATTTTTATGTATAAACCATATAATAAATAGGAGCAAAGTGGGAGATTACTTGCTTCTATTAACTCTCATTGCCTCAGAACACTAAGGAATGGATGTTCAAAAAGTGGTCATAATGAAAAAAAAAATGTCAGATTGGGAGTTGGTGGTAGAAGGACAGAAGTAAATCTGTCAAATTTGAAAATATGTGGTAAAGAATTAAAAATTACAGTAAATTGAACTTGATGAATATTCCCCTTAACATTCTGATGTTAAAATGCCTTTTTCTTAAAATTACAAATTTTCAAAGAAATAAAAACATTTCTTTTACGAGATTAAATTTGACTACTGCTTCTCACTCCTATCTGCTAACTGTAATTTAATTTGTCTAAGTGTGTCACAACTGATTTTCTTATGGAAAGTCACCACCCTCCCTCCTTCCTTCTTGCATTTTGGTGCTTCCTTTGTGCCTTTTTCAAAGAGTGTTACTTCATACTAATATGGTATTTTGAATGTGTATGTTAACACTGTGATTAAAATATGGCCTTGATACACTTAGATAGTATCTGCGCTGTCTCTTCCCTATCCGAACCCCCATATAGTCCTGGTTTATCACACATAGGGCTTTATGCACAAAAAAAGTAAGGCAATTCTTAAAGGAGCAGTAAATGTTTTGTTGAGTAAAATAAGGGTACCCCCACTGCTGTTAGATGCACATTTCCAGAGTTATTGCAGTTTAAACCTGATTTTATTGATTTTTTTCACATTAGTAGTGCCCTCTAATGGTTAAATTAAAGTTAGTTTTTCTGTTATTATCTAAGTAATGTAAAAGCCCATGTACACGTGCCTCCCAGAACCTATGTTCCTGCATTTGTGTAGTCTCTACTGCGCATGAATGCATTGGACGTTCAATCAGTCTCTACTGCACGTGACTGCATAAGATGTTCGGGCAGTCTCCACTGCACATGACTGCATTAGTAAAACATACATATGGCCTTTTATATTATAGGATGGAGAGGAAAGTCAGTGACAAACAGTTCTCCATTGAATGTGATAGAAACTGCTGAGTCATGCTGTCATTTAGAACTTTCAGGAAGTAAACATAAAATAAATTCACTTCCTGATTATTATAACTGTTACACATTTTAAATTAAACAACTGACAGTAGTGGGAGTACCCTTGTTAACCAATTACATAACATGTGTTTTTAACCCCTGAAATGCTAGAGAGGCAAAAGCAATGCTTTTAAGACATCACTAGCATTCAAAGAGTTAAACACCCCAATAAAATTAATTCAAATTTAGAGATTCTTTATTATCTTCCATGATGCAGTTGTTTTGCATCAACATTGCTCCACTTTGATCATATGGCCTATGGATTTTAAGCTTTGAGAGACAGGGAAAGGTATTATTATATTATAAACTAGTTGTGTCAGTAAATGGAAGAAAATGATGATAATAATATAATTTCAATGTTAGCATTATCACTTGACAGTTTTGGTGTGCTGCTTTAATATATGCTGTGACATGCTAGCATTAAATTGTATGGATCTTATATATAATGACAACATGGAATATTTCTTGGGAAAACCATCTATACCACAGGGGATAAATAAAACTTCACATTGATTTCAATGGCAGAAGACTGGTTTAGTAAAAGTGATATGTTCATTGGTTAACTGAGTAACTCTAGGAAGCAAGTTTTCAAGACCACGTAGGTCTCTTCTTCAGGCATATTTAGAATGAATGCTGAATACAAAATATAACACACACATTGTTTTTACGTTTAGATTACACTGGAAGTGAAATTGGTGATTGGTGTAAGTAGTATTAACAACGATGGTGAAGCAGCTTGTGGGACTAGCTTTAGGTGAGTGGTAGGGGAAGTAATGCACAGTATCCAGAAAAGCGGTCAAGGGAGCCCACACCATTACCCTGACCCTGGGAGTCCCCTTCCACCCACAGCATTGTCCCGGTGGAACATGATACTGAAGAAGGCAGAATTGTTGCCTAGCAGCAATAATACCACCATCACCACCGGGAGCACAGATCAGCTGCTTGGGCCAGCTGCTAGTGCTGTCAGTCTTCCTCCTTCAGGTCAACAAGAAATGGCAAGTGTGACATTAAGGGACCCTCCATCACATTTCTCATCACCTCCTCCAACCGGTGAAATGTCTGTAATAGAGCAGCTGCAGGGAGGGACTGGTGGTGGTAGTGATAATGATGGTGGAGAAGCTGGGAAGAAACATTACTGTCCTTTTTAGCCCAAATTGAAAAGGACTGGGAGACAGGGATGGGAATGGTCATCACCACCAGCAGTGAGTTTTTGGAATTTGCAGAGTTTGCTACAGCTCTAATTCCTGCTACTGCTGAGTTGCAAGGGCAGTAGGATGCTGAGGAGAAGGCTAGTGTGCCACAGACCACAGTGGACACAGGGGAATGGGGTCAACAAGTGCTGCTGGACTAGGACAGGTTCCATTTGCTGGCATCAATACTCCTGGTCCTAGTTGCAGTGCTGATTCTGAGGCAGCATCAACATCCTACCCTGCCCCAGTCAGTGAAGGGGAATGTGGTGGAGAAGAAGAAAGAGGCCATTCTTCTCCACCTTTCCCCTCCTCCAGGCAGTCCTGGGTATGGGGAAGGCACAGTGCAGTCATCAGCAAACGCACTGTGCACCATTTGTGACAAGTCAGTAAAAAGAGGAGAGGAGGGAACACACCTTGGCACAACCACACTGATAACACACATGAAACACAGACACCATGACATTTATGTGAAACATGTTAAAGTCAAACACCCACCACAGAAATGAAGCACCGATGTTGCTATACCCCCTGACTCTCCCCAAAGGCAACAAGAGGTGAGGCATAGATCAAAGAGGAGGAAGAATAGAGAAACCCAGCCTGAGGCTGAAAGTTCTATGACAAGCAAAACACCTGGCTCGCCATCATCTTCTTTCTCTAGCGTAACTACATCTTCTGCCAATCTACCTCGTTCATCGTTTCCTCCCCCTCCAAGTGATAGCCATTCTGTAGATGTCAGGATGTGGCAATTTGTATCCACCCATTGCATACTTTGTGATGCACTGACCATACATGACAGTGTGGTGGAGGATAATTGCAAGAAGGGCATAAAGCGGCATCAGAGGAGATTCCATCCCACAGAATATTCTAAGCTGGTAGCAGGGAGGGTTAATCATTACTATTAAACTGTCTGCAAGTTGTCATGTGTACTTAGCAGGGAGTTAACAAGGGGCATAGTGACAGCAGCAGTACTTGGTTTCTGGTGGGGGGATTTCACACCGGGGACCCTAAGTGTCATGGTGGTTGAATAGCGTTGTGCCAGGTGTTTGATGTGAGTCCAGATGTACCCATTGTTCCCAGTCCTTCCCTTATTTACGACACAAACACTGTGCACATTGCAATTGCTGATGTGAGAGGCACAGTTACTACTCTCAAGGGAAAAAAATGATATTCTAGTAACAACACATCCATGATTTTGGAGGAGGGGCACAGATATACCTGAAGAGGTGGGGGCTAGTTATGGTGCTGCTGCTGCCTCAGGCTTATCATTGGAGCTAGTCACTGCAAGTGGAACCTTGATCATCCATCACCCATGTTACTGCTATTGTTGATCCCATTCTGTTTAAGCTGCCTAATCACCCTACTGTTTAAACAACTCAGCAACCACAGCAAGAACAGCAGTCACATATTCCACAATTACATCAGGGCATTTGACAAGGGCCAGTGGTCACTGGTCAACACAACATGACCTGCTGGCACTAGGCCAGTAGGGAATTTTTTTCTCAGGGCTTGTTCCTTTAAAAAAAAAAAAAAAACAACAAAACAGAGGCAGGCCTACTTCTAACAAGCCTAAGTCCTACAAATCAATGTTTCCTTAGGTCTAACACAAGTCTAAGTTCTACAAATCTTCCTCTACAAAATACTCTATTCCATCTAGTGCCAGTCTACCCAAGTTGCAACTTACGTCAGAAGGTCCCTGTCTCTGTCACGTTACATACCAATTTCTTATTTTATATTATGAATTTATTTATTTACCCCCTCAATACCAATCAACAACCCCCCAAAACAAATTCCCTGATCAACTGATTCTTTTGCCATACTCCACCAACACAGGCACCCTCATATCCCTTTTATATACTATGCCTTTGGGAAATAAAATAACAATTGCTATGCATTGTGTGTAAATTCAGTGTTCCCATTGACTTCAATAGAATGAGCTGGGCGAAAAAGTGGAAAAACTGCACTTTTTACAGAAATGTATGCTCCATTCGAGAAATACCATTGATCTCCAGTTTTGTTTTTAAGTGAAAATGTTTATGCATCCCTACTTTTAACCACTTGAATGCTAAAGTGGTCTCAAATACATTGGTTTGCAATGGTGTAAAACCTCTCTAGTAATCAAGGGTTTAAAGGCCCTTTTTAAATCAAAGGGAATTTATATTTCACCCCATACTGTAGTTGGTTTCCTCTAGAATTACTCTATTTGTACTTAACCTTTTGTGTGCCAGAGAGGTAGGCAACTTATTGCAAAGCAATGCATTGGATACCTCTCTGCCATTCAAAGGGTTAATACATCAACCTCAGAATGTACTGTCCTTTCCATTAGAAATTAACAACTCTTAATTATAAGCCCAGCCTATCTTATTGTGGACAGAAAATCCTTATGGCCTCTTTGGATTTTCCCCTTTCCCCTTGATTCAAGAGATAACATTTGCAATCAGTCCTGGATGTCATGTCCATGGAGGTAGACATGACAAGTTCTATCAGGACCAGTGGACTACAACCTGCTCATTGAAGTTGGTAAACTTAAATAGGTGTATACACTCTGCCTGCTTCAGTCTGATAAATCTGCTAGCAACTGTCCAGTCCACCTCCATTTATATTTTAAAACAAGGAAGAAGTGCAAACTTCACAGGGATCATTAGGATTTTTTTTAACCATATTATGGTATGTGTATAGGAGGGCATCATTATATTGTGTTAGTTCTCCTTTAAGAACATGTTCTCCACATCAGCTATTATTTCTCTACCAAAGGTAACTATACCTATTTCATAATCTTCACAGTTTTGTCATTACTGTTCCAATAATATCCCATATTTACTCATACCTGGAATCCTTGTATAATAAATATTATTTTACTGTATGCATAGCAACACACTGACCATCACTTGGATGATAACAACACAGAGTTCTAACAGATCATGATAATCTATTTTGCTCAACACAAATTAACACTATATTAAAGGGATAGTGATGTCAGAAAAAAGTATTAATTATATTGTAGATACAATTAAAAGAAAGCACTTGCACTTATTCGTATCTCTCAAACCATTATGGTTTGAGCGATATAGGAAAACATTCCCTCCCCTTTCTGCTTGATGAGCTGTAAAGCTGTCAGAAGCAGATTCTGGTGCTTGACCAGACGCAGCTCTTCAGCAGCACCAATATAATGATATCTAAAGATAAATACTTCATCGGAATGGTCTACAACATGTGCTTGCAAATCAGTCACATGTTGTAGACCGTTCCGATGAAGTATCTCTATTTTTTGGTATCGCAATGTCGGCGCTGCTGAAGAGCCATCATCTGATCCAGGAACCAGAATCTGCTTCTGACAGCTTTACAGCTCATCAACTAGAAGGGGGAGGGAGCAGAGAACTTTATTTCCTATATCTCTCAAACCATAACGGTTTGAGAGATACACACTTATTTGTATCTACCATATAGTTAATACTTTTTTTCTGACATTACTATCCCTTTAATACCATGTATTGGCAGGGTTTGAAAGTGAAGAATGTTTTATTAATTCTACTCCCTAAAAAATGTAATTAAACGATTGAAAGGGAGATAAAATGCCCTTCTTTTGCTGTGAATGACAATGAGAGAAATATGGCGTTTGTTGTGAGATTATTTAGGAAGATCTTACCAAATGTGAGTGTGAATTATACAGCACTAGTAAAACAAGACAACAAGAACATTTATGAAATGTACCAAGGACAACATTGCACCAAAAACATTGTTTGGATTTATGTAAAGTGTAGTCATAAATTCTTCTCTGCCTATTAAAAGTTATGCCTTTGAAACATCAAGGACAAGTGATAAAATAATTTCATACTGGATGGACTAGTTCTGAATTGTAAAGCAGCAATGTTTTTTTTCTCCACAGTCAAAATATATTTTGTATATATATATATATCCTATAATATAAAAGGCCAGATGTATGTTTGTCTGATGCAGTCATGCACAGTAGAGACTGCCCGAATGCACAGAATGGTGGGAGGTGTAGTTCTGCGGGTTTACACACTTTGACCCATGTACACAGGCTTTTACACCAGTATATATATATATATATATATATATATATATATATATATATATATATATAACAGAAAAATCCTATTGTTTCCTTTCTTCCCTTCTTGTATATTTCAATGCTGACTCATTTGCTCATCTCTAACTTTTCTCTCCACTTTCCAATTCTTCATCTCATATTCTTTCCAACTTCCCCACTTACTCTCTAAAATATACCAGTCCTGCTGCCAGGATATGGGCAGCATTACATTCTGTAGGTGCCATGTTGTAAGAACCAAGTCCTTTTCTGGATGTTACTGTTCACTTGTTTGTTCACCCAGGCACGCCCCTGTGGTTTATTTCCAGCCACTTCAGACAACATCCTCTGCCAGTGCAAAGTTTTTCATTTACTGACTAGTGTTTCAGTTGCATTTGTATTTTCTTTTGTGTATGGCCCTTGCCTAGTCAATGACCATATTTCATGTCTGCCACCTGCATTGATCCTTTCTTTGTTAAATGACCACTACTGTAGTCTGCTTCCTACCTCGAGCATTGCCTTGTTTATCAACTACCACCGCTGTCTGCAGTACATTGTGCTGGCAGTGTGCAGTGAGGATGATCTTTAAGGGGTTAAGGATTATCTTACTGTAGCCTGCTAACATTTTTTCAAGGCTTACTATGCCATATTATTCTGTGGTACCAATTTCGCTGAAGATTTTAACCTGCATTTATAATTATTTTTGCAAAGTCTAACCAATTCGAAAGCCTCTGTTATTATGTTTGGAATGGTTTACTTAGCCTGTAAACCAGCTGTACATAAAACTTGTGTAAACTATTTTCTTCAGTTACAAAGTGTATAAGTGGATAACAAAAAAGCCGAATTTTTAGAGGTTTACTTAGTAAGTTACTGCTCAACCATACACTTGTCTCCTCCCTTCGCGCTATGCTTTTGTAGGCCAGTTTTTAATTTTTAGAAAGGCATAACAACTGTGAATGTCACATGAGTGTGGCTAGTCTATTTCTGAATCAACAAATAACTTCTGACAGCCTAATTTTAAAATTGTTCAAGAGCATAAATGGTGATGACATTAAATTATAATCTCAATATCATTCAACAAATAAACTTACTAAAAATAATAGAGGTTGAATTTAACAGGGTGGCTGATGATGGGGATGGTGGTGAATAATATAAAATAATGATGATGTGTAAGAAAGACTGCTAGACAAATTATCAGTATTATATATGATTCCAATTATAACCTCACATTTTTATTTTTCCAAAATGTATCTATGTTCACAGCACTCTTCCCAGCTTTAGTAGATAGTGGCTATGGAAACTATGGAAATCCTTCCTCCTCCTCAGTGATGCTGCTTCTACATGTACCACATGCTTCTCTGTCTTTTGTATTTTATTCCACTTCTGTTGTGTGCTACTGGTATGGTATTAGATTCTGGCTCATATAAAAAAATGTATACTGATAATGCTGCTGGATGAATGTGTCCTACAGTCAGGAGCAATATTAACAAAATAACCAGCTACACTGAAAACTCACTCTAGTTGCACTTTTGCTAGCGGGCAACTAAGGCTTTCCATTGCAGTATGTATCAGTCCCAGCCACGTACACTGTTTAATTTGCCATCACTGAGATGAGTATTAATTGTGGCGTAGAACATAGGAAGTGGGGCCACTTCTTGGAGTTAGTCAGTGTTCATGTGCTTCAGTCAAAAATCTGTATTCTTGGAACATTTCACACAGAAATTTGCCAGTGCTCCTTCCACCACAAATGTTAAACTGTTACCTCGAGACACATGGATTTCTTTCTTTGATTATGCCAAGTATTCTGCAAATTGTTATGATGATATTGTTTTTTGTTTACTTCTTTTTCACTAATTATACTTTGCAGTAGTTTTGCCTCTACATTTCTCTCTCTCATCCTCTACAATGTAATCTTCGACTTGGTGTATTAGAATTTCCTTATAAGTTTTCACAGAATCCGGTTCCTCGGACTTCTTCTGTTCATGTCTTGCCACAATTTTAGAGATTTACATTTAAATCAGAGGTCCAGCAATGTAGAACAATATATTCTTCACTGCTTTTAATGGAGACTATATAAGATCCATGCTCAGCTGATTCATGTTTGGGTTGTTGTTACAGTAAGAATCATAAGCCACTCTCTTAATTTTTTTCTGTAATAAATATATTAGTGGAAGAATCTCACTAATTCCTACACCTTCTCCTTCATGACTAAGCAGCAAAGTGGCCTCCTCAAAAGGCTTCAGCAGTTTATTAGCTTTTATTGACCACGTGACAAAAAAAAGCCATCATCAAAGCCTTCTGTGAAGCACTGTATACTTGCTAATGGTCTTGTTCTTCTCATACAAAAGCTCTAGCATGTACAATGTAGAATACCAACTGATAGGGACCTCAATTTAAAATAGTGATGAGGAAGGTGGTTATGCTCCTATATGAAATATATTGCACTGCGAGCACTGTAAGACCATCTATAATGTGCACACATTTTGTATGCAATATTTAGCATTTTTTTGAGGGTGTCAGATTCTGGGAGGAATCAAGTTACAATTAAATTTAAGACATGGGCAAAGCAAAGTACATGTACCTTTGTGGATTTTCTGTCTCAAAGCTCAGGATGCATAAAGTGGTATGCCAATGGTATGGTCTACTCTGTAGCTGGTTTTTACTACTACTACTGTCAGAGCCAGAAGCAACATTTGAGATTACCTGATGCTGCATGCTGCTGCTGATCCTGCTCACTGATGGGAAGGATACCCAGTGAACAATGCCATTTATATCATTTGTACTCTGGCATCTTGTCTATATATCTGTGTTCAGGCAAATGTTCGTGCCTTATGATGTTTCCAACCGTTTGCCCACCAAAATAACTGGGGCTTGGGATATGCCAGCAGGGTGAGACATATTACCTCAGTTCTTTAAAGCCACTGTTTTCAACGAAAGAATAGGGCAACATGTCAACCCCTAACATTTTGTTTAGTTTGTTATTCCACAGGTTTACTGTGGTTTAGGGACAATCCACAATTATCTGGCTATAGGAAAGAGGAATTGGATGATTATATAGAGAAAGTGCATATCGTTGGAAATTAAGCTAAGAAGTATGTGGGTAAGTAAAGATTTCAGCCTACCATCTCAATCATGTGGCATAAGAGGTATTACAGCACAGTGAAATGCAGTCCAGAAAGTTCAAATCCCACATATTCCTACAGATACCTTGATACATATTGGGGCATATGAATCAACATGTTACTAGCTCAAAAATTGGTTACAGATTCAATTGTGACTGACAACAGAAATGTAAAAATAGTGACTCATGAGACCATATCAAAAATGAGCTCCCAGAAAATGCAAGAGTGACTCTTACAGACATATGTATCAAATATGTCACAGGAAGCAGGCACTTATTACCAGTAATCTACTAAATCATGAATCTTTAGTGAAATGTTCACACATTTGTTCCTGAACATTTCCCAGTATAAAAAGGTTTAATGAATTATTTTTTCATTTTTGCTTATAAGACTGATACATATGGATGCCTCATTGTCTCAATTAAACAACATGTTATTGCAGTAATATGCATAGTTTTAGATACATATTTATTTATTTAGAAAATGTTTTATCAGGAAGAATACATTGAGATTTCTCTCGTTGTAGTCAAGTATGTCCTGGATAGATCTATCATTCTTTCTTTCTTTCTTGCTTTCTTCCTTCTTTCCTTCCTTTCTTACAAACTACCTTTGCCATTTTCTTATCCTCAGGCTTTGTATTATATGTACCTTTCACTTCTGATAATTGTATTCTGATTTTTTCTACACAACAGCACAGTGGATAATTTTCGTGTTTTATTATTAACATTATTGACACAATGCTGTGCACAGCCCTCATTTCCTTAACCCTTTGAGTGCCAGAGAGGTATCCAATGCATTGCAGCACAATGCATTGGATACCTTTCTTGCACTCAAAGGGTTAAAAGTAAGTCTTATGGCTAAGATAAATCAGAGACCATTTTAATATGACATAATTACTAATGCTGAGTGCATTGAAACTTTGCATTGAAATTTTTGTACTTCAAGGCCAGGCCTAGATTCCATTGCAATTGTTGTCTAATCAATGGTTCTAACCATTTCCTATTGAAGGGTAATGTGTGGCTAAAACTCTTCATAAGAACAGGAGCAATGCTGGAGCAAACCAGCTGCACCTTAGGGGACAAAGAAAAATTCCCATTGATTTAAATGGGATTTTTAACCCCTGCAGAGTTCTCCAAAATATTATTTATTGTGTTGGAGACCTCCATTTTAATTAAAGGGAATGTTGGGAATGTTTACTTGTCCCCTGTGGTCCAGAATTGCTCCTCGTTAGCTTATTTTATATGGCCTTCAGAGTACAAGGGTGAGTATTTTAATGAAGACACATCTCTATTAAAGACACTTAGGTTTAACTTAAGTAATATCTAGCACAGATTGTGTGGTAACTCTGGAGCAAGCCAACTGTGAAAAAGGGAAAAATCAAAATTCCCATTGATTTAAATGGAGCTTTTATGTCCTGGAATCAGTACCGGATTTAAATCCCAGGCTTCTCTAGGCAAGGCTCTCTAGGAGCCCATAGCCCTTCCCATGACCACACCCACACAATTTCACACATGACCCCGCCTCCCGTCCCATCCACTGTTTCCTGGCACAAAAAATACTATTGGCCTATAAGAAGCAAGAACCAAAAAATCACTTGTAGCCCTTGGTTATTATAGAGGTCCCCAACACATTGCTCTGCAATTCATTACAGATCTCTCTAGCACCCAAGGGGTTAAATAATGGTCTGTAATGGGGTAGAAAAATGGTGCAGGGGCACTAAAATTACTCTCACCACACCTATAACAAAGAATATGGGGGGTGGCCAGCACAGCCGAGTTGCCCCTCAAAATTTGGAACTCTAGGCAGTTGCTTAGATTTCTTATTGGAAAATCCAGACCTGCCTCAAATGCTTTGCAATATATTGGAGTCTTATTTAACATTCCAGGGGTTAAATAGCCCTTTAATTCAGCGGGAACATGTTTTTTTTATTTGCCAGCTATGGGATTTAGTTGGTTTATCCTAGAATTGCTCCATTTCTTTTAATTAAATCAGCCTCAAAAATTTAATTCGCAATGAAGTTCCAATATTATACGCTTTGTAATGTTAATTTTTCCTTTAAGGGCAGACCTCCTCTAGTTGCTGGCAATTTGCATTATAGGTTTGCAGCAGGCATCAGGATGAAAGTACTGTATATACTCTATTATGTATGCAGAGAAGAAATCTATATCTTGTTTCAAGTATGAAGAAGTTAAAGTATACATTAAAAGAGCCATGCATGGCCATTCATCATTTTTTTACCAGGAAAAAACATATCATTTTCATCAGTCACAGGCAACCAGATTCACCCTAATGGCCACACGTGTGGCCCTCAAAGAGCTACACATTATGATTTTAAATTCCACAACTGAAAAGGTAAATTAACCTCTTGGATCCTGGAATGGCAAATGGAGATCTATCTTGCACTAAGGGTTAAGGTGAAAATGTATAAAGGAAGTATGTTCTTAAGATCTACACTATTTGGGGTGAAAATAGGGATGTGTGTTATGAAAGGGAGGAATTCCCTTCTCTTCTCTACATGATAATCATATTCATAAGGTTAAAATTCTAGTGTCCCAATGCTTTTATAAGAAGTCTAAGAGCTGTATACAGAAAGCTAATTCTGGGGCAAACCTTGTGCACCAAACAGGACAAATGTAAATTCAAATGGACTTAAATAAATAGGGCTTTTAACCCTTTGAATGCTGGGGAGGTCTGCAAAGCAAAACATTGTTAAAAAAACATTAACCCTTTGAGTGCCAGAGGGGTACGCAATGCATTACAAAAGCAATGTGTTGCATACCCCTCTGGCAATCAAAGGGTTAAAATCAATGGGAATGTAAGAATGTTTTTTCCTATGACGTAGCTGGTTTTCCCAGAATTGCACCTACATTACTTCTTGAATATGACCCTAATAGACAGATAATGAAACCATTTAAGCTCTATTAGAAATCAGAACAACATGCACTGCTGTATAACCCTTTGAATGCCACTCAAAGGGTTAAAAGAGCTGAGGTTATATCTGTTCAAGTGAAATATTGGTTTGGGAGTTTTTCCAAAACAGTAGTAAACAAATTCTAATTACATTAAACCCGGTCTGCCTAAGGTGGAATTATTCTTTGATGTCTACTGAGCTTGATGTTCCTCACCTCTGAGATTTAAGCTTGGTTTTCAAAGCAAGACATTAACTAGATTTTTACATTTTGGTGGTGCTACGTTAACTATATGTCTTTTACATTTTAATATCTTGCTTATGTCAGATCTTCAGATTCTTTGGAAACTTTTATTCCCAGGGCTTCATTCCAACACAGATATAAAGACCAATATTCATTATCTGTGTATTTAAAGCATTCTTATTCTGTCAGTGACAGCAAAATTATCTTAAGAAGACTAGGGATGGGCAGAAAATCAATATTTTTTCCTGCTGTAATTTTCTCAGAAAACAAGTAATTTGATGGTTTTTAATTAAAAACTTCCCACCTACAGAAACACCCAAAAATATATTATCTTTTTCTCTAACCCTCTAAAATTTTGTGTGTGAGTTTCTGGCTATACTAGTACAGTAGGACAAGGCTAGAGGTCTCGAGTCTGTGTGGTTATATGGCTACAAGGCTGTCAATGCCTGTGTGGGGGGTCTTTTGCTGCTGTGCGACAGTAGGCTATTGTGGGACAAGACTGATTGGCGGTGGGGGGGTTAGTGTGCATGGGTCTATGATTACCATGGGACTGGGGGACACAGCAGTGGTGGGCAACATGAGGTCTAAAAAAAATATAGAAAAAGACACCTGCAAAACTAGCACTCTTCCAATAATATCGAAGAAGGGTATGAGGGTGCATCCCTAGGAAACTATATAAAACATAACCTTTAATTCTATCATATGTTAAAACATCTATACACTAAATAAAGATGGATCCATATATTACTGTTGAGAACTATATGATATCAAACAAATTATCCGATATTGAAATCTGTACCCTAACTCAAATGTTACCGGGGCACATTCCGGATTGCCATAAAAGACTGTCTATTCGATCGTATGTGTAACTCACATTGCATGTTAGAGTATAAATGTCCAGAAAGAATACCCTCTCTCGAAGATATCTAGAGTCTGTACCCTAACTCAAATGTTACCGGGGCATAATCCGGATTGCCAAGGGTTACTAGCTAGAAAAATAAATCTAATGTTCTCAACCTATACACGGCTAATGCAAGATTCCCAGCATGAATGCATAGAAGATACATGCAAAAGGGATGAAGATTCCCTATTGCAAAAGACAAAAAAATTGATAAAAGCAAACACAAAACAATTATCTAAAATAAAATAGACTGACGCGCGTTTCGCATCAAAGCTTTATCAAAGTCAGTGCAAACAAAAGAAACCCGAACACCATTTCGCGGTCACTTTTAAATCAAAAAAAAAAAAAAAAAACCACCTCCAATTGGACATTGGTCAGATAGATTCTGACGTTAGATCTCAACGGGTAACGTCAGACTATCATACCTAGCAAATAAGAGGTTAACAACGATGTACATTTAATTCCAAAACAAAGTCCATATGTGATAAAAAAGTTATATCTAAACAATGGCAATGAATACATAAGAGTGAGACATGTTGGAGTGTCTTAAAAAACTAACAAATGGGAAAACCCCATAATCAGCCCAAACACAATAATGCCGTTAACCTAAAGTCTCCATCGGAGTAGATACAATCCCTTTAAAACAGGATGAGCTGATAAATTACCGGGTAAACCCAAGCTATCCTCCCGTCTATAACCAAGAATACAAGATAGCTACACACCTCACATATCTTGTAACACTCCTATGTACTGTGCTTAGCAAACTCTTAAAGTTCGATCAACGCAGTTCTATCACTTTGCACAGAATAGTCGAATGGACCGCAGGATTGGTATAATGCCAACCTGCAATTTCAATCTGCGCAATTCTTTCACTTCGGCACAAAGTAATCCGATGAACCACAAGAGCGGTATAATAATAACCTGTGATCTCTTAAACTTAATAATAAATATGCAATAGCTATCTACATTCTGTACCATATTATAATCCTATGTACAGTGCTAATTGACATAAAATATTTGGAACTCTCATAGGTGTATTTTCAAGACACCATTAATATAGTCAGAAATTGTTGTGTACAACCCCAATTTGAATATAGAATTTCATTAATACACTTAAAGGTGTACTTGCAACAAAAAATCCTCATTGAGCCCGTTAGGATATAATGTATTAAGTTCAAAAATCCATCTGTTTTCACTTTGTAACAAAAGTCTATCCAAATCGCCACCTCTGATGTCAAGCCTAATTTGCTGCAAACCCCAAGCTTTCAACATTTCTGGTTTGCTCTGATGAAACTGTAAAAAATGTTTAGCCACTGGAGGAACTATTTTATCCATAATGGAGGTATCCTTGCTGGCATTGCGTATGCTATAAACATGTTCTCTTATTCTATGAGATAGTTTCCGTATTGTCTTCCCTATATATCTAAGACCACAGGGACACTCCAAACAGTATATCACACCAGTTGTTTGGCAGGAGATAAACTCCTTAATATTAATCATACGTCCATATCGATTTTTTACAGTCTTGCAAGTTACCATATATTTGCAAATAACACAGTGACCACAGGGAAAAGATCCCTGTGTAACAGAAGTTCTTTGAGTCTGCAAATGACTGTGCACTAATTTGTCCCTCAAATTGGGTGCTCTTTTCCAACAAATGTTCACTTTACTGTCTAATTTGTTGTTAAGGTCAGGGTCCGAAAGTAAAAGATGCCAATGGCGATTCAATATGTTGGTAACAGAACTCCACTGACAATTGAATGTAGTGATGAACCTAATTTTGTCTTCTTTTATCTCAGACTTCCTGGAATTAAATAACAAAAATGGTCTAGATGTATAAAGGGCCCTTTTGTACGCCCTTTTGATACAGCTATTAGAATATCCTCTGGCTAAAAAACGACCTTTCAGTTCTTCAGCCCTGATTTTAAAAGTAGTCACATCACTGCAATTTCTTCTTAATCGAAGAAATTCCCCTACAGGGATATTGCGTATCATTTGTTTTGGATGATGGCTGTCTGAATGAAGCAAACTATTAGTTGCCGTATGTTTGCGATAAAGGTCAGTTTTAAGAACCCCATTAATACCTCTATAAATGCGCACATCAAGGAACACCACACTAAATGAATCGTGTTCCAAAGTTAGTCTCAAATTCATTTGATTATTGTTCAAATGATCTATGAATTCTTGCAGAGTCTCAACAGACCCATCCCAAAGGATGAACAAATCATCAATATAGCGCAACCACAGTAATATGTTATCAGTGAATTTAGAATTTTCTGTGGAAAAGACAACAGTTTCCTCCCACCATCCCAAATAGAGATTAGCATACGATGGAGCACAGGAACTGCCCATGGCAGTTCCGCGCAGCTGCATATAAAAATGATCTTTAAAAACAAAAAAGTTATTATACAGCACAAACCTCAATAAATCCAGGATGAAACATTTTCTACCTTGACTCATATTAGAGTCTCTGCTAAGATAATAATTAATGGCCTGTAAGCCAATTTGATGTTCGATTGAAGTGTACAGTGATTCAACATCACAGGTAACTAGAATAGTGGTAGAATTAATAGGTAATGCCTCAATTCTGGATAAAATATCTGAGGTATCTCTAATATAGGAATCTAAATTCACCACAAAAGGTCTCAAAATGAAGTCAATAAACTGACTGGCATTCTCCGTAAGACAGCCATTGCCCGATACAATCGGGCGGCCAGGCGGATGTTTATCATTTTTATGGACTTTGGGAAGCAAATATAAGGTTGGTACTTTAGAGGAATTATTCTTAAGAAATTCACACTCAGATTTAGTGATATTTCCATCCTCAAAATTTGCCAATATCATAGCATTATATTTGCCTTGCAGATCCATTGTTGGATTGCCTAGTAACCTTTTATAACAACAATGGTCTCGTAATTGTTTATATGCTTCAGCTGTATACATTTCCATCGGCCATAAAACAATATTGCCTCCTTTGTCAGCAGGTTTTATGACTACATCTTTCCAACTCTGTATTTCCTGGAGTGCAAGTTCTTCCTCTCTAGTCAGGTTTTTATTAGTAATTCGATCAGAGATCTTAAGAATATCAGACATAACTGCCTTATTAAAAGATTGAACTGCTGGACAAATTGAAACTGGAGGAGTAAAAGTTGATTTTTTACGTGGCATTTCAGGTAAACTGTACTGTCCTCTCGACTCATCTTCTATTAATTTAAGTAATTCATCTAAGGATTCTTCTGTTGCCGAATCTACATTACATGTTGGAGAGACATCACTCGAGTCTTCTTTATTACTAAAAAACTTATATAGAAGTAATTTACGATTAAATCTATATAAGTCAACAAGACATTCAAATTTATTAATTTTATTAGCAGGGGAAAAAGAAAGACCTTTCTGTAGTACTTGAATATGATGTAATTGAAGAGAATGCGACGAAAGGTTAATGATTTGTAACTGATCACATTCTATCGATTGTCCCAATAACTGTGTCCTCTTTGTTGGTATCCTCAAACATTGCGATCTCTTAGTTCCCTTCCCCCTCCTAGTTGGCCTCTTGAATTTCTGGGAAACCTGCTGCGTCTCCCTCTCCTTCCTAAAAAAGAGGAAGGTGGAGTGGGAAAAGATTGCACAGTATGAGAGCTATGTAGATCAGTATCAGATTCAGATTCTGATGCCGATGACTCTATCATGTCATTATTAGATTCAGGTCTAAACATGGATCGAGGTTTACGTCTTGTCCATGAATATATTGAACCCTTTCTAAATTCTTCAAGATCCCTATTAAATTTTTTGATTTTTTTGGAAATAACATCATTTTCCAATATATCGAGATCTTTATTCAATTGATCTAAATCTGTATGATATAAATCATTAGTTCCAAAATTCTTAACTTTCTCCTCCAATTCTTTAATCCTTACTTCAAGATTAGTAATGATCTGATTTTCATAATCTATCAGTATTTGTATATAACCCCTAGAGCAATTATTAGATGTTTCTTCCCATCGTTGGGTAAATGTTGTATCAGTGAAACTAAATGATGGTAACACTTGAACTCTTAAGCCTCGGGGGATAATTTTCTCATCTAAGTACTTTTGAAATGTTTCTTTAGTCCACCAGCTTCTGGTGTGTTTGAATTGGCATTCTTTAAGTTCTTTAAAAATCGATGCCCAACTAGAATCTCCAACAACCACATGACTCTGTACTGCAGAAGAAAATACTTCTTTAGCCCTGTTGATCCATCTACTTTGTCTCGATGAATATGTGAAAGTAGTTTCCATTGTTACTGAAGGTATGCAATGAATAGGTGCAACTGGTACAGAAAGTCACTTATAGAAATGTGTCATAGAGAGATCAAAAAATAAAAATAAAAAACCAGTGCACTCTTATTCATGCATATCTTAGTGCATCCCAAAATTCAAAACTCCTAAGTCGATAAATGGTGGTGCTACAGGTACAGCATGGTAGAAAAAATATAGAAAAAGACACCTGCAAAACTAGCACTCTTCCAATAATATCGAAGAAGGGTATGAGGGTGCATCCCTAGGAAACTATATAAAACATAACCTTTAATTCTATCATATGTTAAAACATCTATACACTAAATAAAGATGGATCCATATATTACTGTTGAGAACTATATGATATCAAACAAATTATCCGATATTGAAATCTGTACCCTAACTCAAATGTTACCGGGGCACATTCCGGATTGCCATAAAAGACTGTCTATTTGATCGTATGTGTAACTCACATTGCATGTTAGAGTATAAATGTCCAGAAAGAATACCCTCTCTCGAAGATATCTAGAGTCTGTACCCTAACTCAAATGTTACCGGGGCATAATCCGGATTGCCAAGGGTTACTAGCTAGAAAAATAAATCTAATGTTCTCAACCTATACACGGCTAATGCAAGATTCCCAGCATGAATGCATAGAAGATACATGCAAAAGGGATGAAGATTCCCTATTGCAAAAGACAAAAAAATTGATAAAAGCAAACACAAAACAATTATCTAAAATAAAATAGACTGACGCGCGTTTCGCATCAAAGCTTTATCAAAGTCAGTGCAAACAAAAGAAACCCGAACACCATTTCGCGGTCACTTTTAAATCAAAAAAAAAAAAAAAAAAAAACCCCACCTCCAATTGGACATTGGTCAGATAGATTCTGACGTTAGATCTCAACGGGTAACGTCAGACTATCATACCTAGCAAATAAGAGGTTAACAACGATGTACATTTAATTCCAAAACAAAGTCCATATGTGATAAAAAAGTTATATCTAAACAATGGCAATGAATACATAAGAGTGAGACATGTTGGAGTGTCTTAAAAAACTAACTAATGGGAAAACCCCATAATCAGCCCAAACACAATAATGCCGTTAACCTAAAGTCTCCATCGGAGTAGATACAATCCCTTTAAAACAGGATGAGCTGATAAATTACCGGGTAAACCCAAGCTATCCTCCCGTCTATAACCAAGAATACAAGATAGCTACACACCTCACATATCTTGTCACACTCCTATGTACTGTGCTTAGCAAACTCTTAAAGTTCGATCAACGCAGTTCTATCACTTTGCACAGAATAGTCGAATGGACCGCAGGCAACATGAGGTCTTCCTCCTGCTAGGAGACCACAATTCCCATCATTCCTCATCCGCCTTTGATTGGTAGGGACCAATGAGAGTTATAGTCTGGCAGCAGATGGAGGCCCCCACATTGAGGTGACTAATAGACAATGGGACATGTCTAGGTGGCCAATATATATAGTTGTGTGACTACCATCCATGGGACAAGGCTGTGGTTCAGTATGTGTGATTTTATGGCTACCATGACACAAGACTGGAGGTTAGTAGGTGACATAAACACTTTTCATTGGAATTACAACAGAAAGCAAAAATTGCCATTTTTCTTAAATTTCTCTTTTTGGGCACACATTTTTGCCTGTCTCAAAGACCTATCACCTTCCCAAATCGTCTCCTGAGAGCTTCCATCCTGAAATGTTTTTTATGCGTATTGCTTCCCATTAACTTATTCCATTATGCATTCTTTATCTAAGTCAGAAAAGAAAGAACTGCTGTGATTAGACTACCCAAGTATTAAATCAAATATCTTTCAAATAATGACCCTGTTTGCAAAACAAAACACAGAAGTTACAGGCAGAATACATAGAAATATTTACTGAGATCAAAAGCTGTGTACATAACATGCCCACTTTAAGAACAGAAAAGAAATGTGAGTATCAGTATTGTATCTGAGAATACTGTATTTTGTTTAAGTGTTTTATATAGTACAGAAATCCTCAGAAACACTAGTAAATGCAATTTATGTTGATCTTCAAGGCGTTATGAGCCATTCTTTTTCATAACGATCTGTAAAGGGCTTTTGATACATACATTTTAATTCCTGGCATGGCTGTCAAAATCCTTCTGTAGCAAAATGCATACTACTGGTACTCTAAAGGTTAAACATGCAAAACCAATTAATATAACAGTGTACTTCAGACATTTTAGGTCTTGTGTACATGCATGGATTATTAAATAACAATAGGAGCGTAATTTAAAAATGTTTGTTCAAGAACATACTTTTAACCTTTTAACCTTAACCTTTTGAATGCCAGAGTGGTATACAAAGGATTGCTTTGAAATGCATTGCAAACCCATCTGGTACTCAATGCGACTGAAAGTTTTTACCATTTTAAGCAGCAGAGTGATATACAATGTATTCTTTCTCACGCATATGGCTCTTAAAAGGGTTAATAAAACTAACAACATATTTTATCAAGATGGGTACATTGAGATTCTCTCATTTTCAAGTACATCCTTGGAGATAGATGTTATTATTTCCCAATTTAATGGTATTCATTTTATCTACCTCGGAAGGATGAAAGGCTGTGTTGACCCTGCTGGAACAGCTGGTGCATTAACCACATTAATTTTACCACATGACAGGAGGCTTCATATTTTGCTTATCTTCCATAGCAGCACAGATCATTTACATAACCAATCAAAAAAACAGTAAGAAAGGTCATATAAGACCCCAACTCCACATACTCCTCCTCTTTCTTTGCTGCTTGCCAAGCTGCACAGGTCAGAGTATTTTACTGTATGCTATCATTCTATATAGGAGTGTATTGTTAGTTTGTATTGTATGGTTCTATTAGCCTGTTTGTTTCATAGGAGTATGTTGTTGCTCTGATTATGTATGTTTTCTACTCTTCTGAGGGTAGTTTTTTCTGGATATGCTAGGTTATGTCATGCTCAGGTTTTAGTTTGCTATTTACTGTGTCCTAATGTCTTTGTATCTTTTATTTTTTACCTTATCTTATCTAAGGTTTCCATCCTCTTACTTTTTCATGTACAGGGTGTAATCTGTCTCTGGGTTTTCTCTCTCATTTGGACTGTTGTTGCTGAATATAAGTCTTTTGTCTGGTGATAACGGTCTTTATTTCTCTTTATTCTGTGTTCCAGCCACTTACTGTCTAGTTTCCCTTGGGGGCCTATTGTTCTCTGCGTCTCGTCACGCTCTGCCGATTTTTCTAGGCGAACGTGGCGTTGGTGGGAACAGAGGCCTCCGTTTTTGTTCCATGGAGCCTGTTATGGACTGGGCGAGTGGCTGGTGTCCATTTTGGGTGCATTTTGGCTGTGTTCCGGTCCGCGGACCGCTCCGGCTTCTGCACGCGGTGGCCTTCTTGGATCTCGTGTGGGACGAGATTCTTGGCGGCCATCTTGTTGGAGGCTTGGGCACTTCCACTGTGTCTCTCCCTTGGCTACTAGGCGTTGCGGCCATCTTGGATCTCGTGTTGAACGTATTCTCGGCGGCAATCTTGTTGGAGCCTTGGGCGCTTACCGGACCGTTTTTTTTCCACCTCCATTTGTTTTAGAACAATGTCTGCCTTGTGTTTATTGCTATTCAGGTGAACCCTGTTTTTGCACCTACTTGGTTAGGTGACTATGCCTTTCTCTGTTCCTGCTGGACCTTCTGAGGTGCGCTATCAGATGGTGTACCCCTGGGGAGTTTGAGAAAGCTCTGGCTGGGGAGAGGAGCCCTTCCTCTTCATTGGTATCCCTTGGGAGGGGCAGAGGGTGAGCCTCTCTATGTTTGCTATATACTTGCATATTATACAGGGATTACCCGTGCAGGTACTTCTATAACTATTTTTTATTCCCTTGGATATTCTTGGTCACGTGGGGTGAACCTCACTTATCTGATATACCTTATATATATGATGAGGGTGAGCCCCCCTCTCTTCTCATATTTATATACATATGCTGAGGGTGACCCTCTCTCTATACACATGCATTGGGGGTGAGCCCCCCTTATATATATGCTGAGGGTGAGCCCCTCTCTGCTCAGGTTTATTTATATATGCTGAGGGTGACCCCCCCTCTCTGCTCAGGTTTATTTATATATGCTGAGGGTGACCCCCCCTCTCTTCTCAGGTTTATATACATATGCTGAGGGTGAACCCCTCTTCTATGCCCATGCTTTGAGGGTGAGCCCCCTTGTATCTCTAATTGTGTATGCACAATCTCTCCCTCTCCGGGAGGCTGTCAGTCTGGTCCTTTTATTCTAAGGCCCAAATTTCTGCCATCTGTTCAGGGTGGTTTATTCACTGGGTGAGCCCTATGTATATCTATGGTATATCTATGGTTTGTTCCAGCGTTTGGTTCCTGAGTTCAGTTCTGATTTCGTGATAGCCAGGGTGAGGCCCTGCGGTGTCACTGGGGTGTGCCCCCATGTTAGGGATATTATAGCTTCCTGTTTATTACTTTTGGGTGTGCCCCATTCTGTCCTTGGGGTGAGCCCCCCTTTTTCTCTGTTACTTCTTTGTTTTTTGTTTTCTATTAGTCTCTTTTTTTGGTCTGGAAGCGGGGCACTTTCCCTGTCTTCTTGATATATTTGTATTTTTCTTTTTCCCCTGCGGGGTGGTGCTGGTCCTCTTTTCTGGATGAGCACCGGTTTTACCTGGCTGATATTTCCCCTCTATGAGAGGGTGTTTCTAGGTTCTTGTCCGGCCCTTTGCAGTTGATTATCTGTTTTTCTGCGTTTATCTGCCTTCTTGAGAGGTTCTCTCTATGTTACTGCTGTACTACCGGTGACCGCATGCTATATATTGTTTGGATGGCTAATCATTTGTTTTTCTTGGATTAAGGTTTCTTGGGATTGAGGTGTGTCGGGTGCGCCCCTCCTTCTGTTGGTCATGGATGTTGGTATTTTTTCCCCTTTCTGTGTTTCCTTATTTACGCTTTTCCTAGGGTGAGCCCTTTGGGAATATTTAGGGGTGAGTCCCTCTCTTTCACGTTATATGTTATTGAGGTGAGCCCCTGTTAGGTTGTATTTGCAACCATTTTTTGGGCCTTCTGATAGTCGGCCATTCTGAGGTGATCTCTCAGGTTTGTTTTTGCCCTTGGAGTTTTGCCTCGCTCCTTTAAAGTTTGGGTGAACCCCGGCTGTGGCTGTGTATATATGTGTGTGTGTATGTGTGTATATATATATATATATATATATATATATATATATACACACACATATATATATGTGTGTATAGTGTTTTATACTGTTGTATATGTGACTGGTTAAACTATCTATATATGTAACTACTGAGTTTACCGCTAGGGGGGGGTCGCTTTCTGGTGCACCTGGGGTGTGCCTCATGGATTTAGCTCCGTTTTTTCTGTACTATATATATCTCCTTTTCCGGGACTCAAGTAATTCATTCGGAGTCTGGTTCGGCTTTGGCCGGTTTTGATTTCTTTTTGGGTCCTTCTATCTTTAAAGTGGTGGATGTATTTGTGGGGATTGTATTGTTTATATACATTATCAGTAGATTTTGGTTTGTTTTACTAATATTCATTATCTAGTAGCTTCTAGTGTGTATTGCACATGTATATTATTGTGGATTTTAGTTTGTATTTCTCATATGCATTTTCGGTAGATTCTAGCTGGTATTTATCATATAGGTTATCTGTACCTTCTACTTTGTATGGCACTTATTCACTGTGTGGATTCTATACACTTATACATTATCTGTAGATTCTAGTGTGTATTATACATATAATATCTGTGAATTCTAGTGTGTATTACACTTATACATTATCTGTAGATTCTACTAGGTATTACACTTATACATTATCTGTAGATTCTAGTGTGTATTACACATATACTATCTGTGGATTCTAGTGTGTATTACACTTATACATTATCTGTAGATTCTAATAGGTATTACACTTATACATTATCTGTAGATTCTAGTGTGTATTACACTTATACATTATCTGTAGATTCTAATAGGTATTACACTTATACATTATCTGTAGATTCTAGTGTGTATTACACATGTATTATCTGTGGACTCTAGTGTGTATTACACTTATACATTATCTGTAAATTCTAATAGGTATTACACTTATACATTATCTGTAGATTCTAATAGGTATTACACTTATACATTATCTGTAGATTTTAGTGTGTATTACACTTATACATTATCTGTAGATTCTAGTGTGTTTTACACATATACATTATCTGTAGGTTCTAATAGGTATTACACTTATACATTATCTGTAGATTCTAGTGTGTATTACACTTATACATTATCTGTAGATTCTAATAGGTATTACACTTATACATTATCTGTAGATTCTAGTGTGTATTACACATGTATTATCTGTGGATTCTAGTGTGTATTACACTTATACATTATCTGTAAATTCTAATAGGTATTACACTTATACATTTTCTGTAGATTCTAGTGTGTATTATGAGTACGCACTATCTGTAGATTATAGTTTGTATTTCACATATTATACATATTCGCTATCTGTGGTTTCTACATTATATTTCACATATACATTATCTGTATTACATGTACATTGTCTGTCGACTTAACTGGTATTTCACATATTCGTTATTACATTTATACATTATCTGTAGATTCTTGTATGTGTTACACATCTACATTATCTGTGGAGTCTAGGGTGTCTGACACATATACATTGTCTGTAGTTTAGGGTGTGTGTTACACATATTCATTATCTGTAAATTGTAGTGTGTTACAAGCGTACATTGTTTGTAGATATTACTTTGTCTTTCAGTTTCTTCGTCACCCTATTTCGTAGGTTTTTTTGTTGGCTTGTTTTGCTTTGTTATGCGGAGGCTTCTACTTCTCCACATTTGTTTCCATCGGGTCCATTTTTGGTTTCGTATGTCAGGCCCAGTGTCTTAGGCGACGTTAGCTAGAAGGACTTTGTTGGGTTTGTCTTCGGCGGACTAGTCTTGGGACAGCTTGTTTCGCGTTTTCTTTTTCCTTCCTTCTTTTCATGCTGTTTTTTTTTATGTTTTAGCATTAAAAAAGCAAAATATGAAGCCTCCTGTCATGTGGTAAAATTGTAGGTTATGTTAGCGTAGTGTACTAATAATCTTAATTTTAGTAATGACAGGAGGCGAATATTTTCCCTCCCTTTGGGTTTTTGTTTTTTAGGATTTATTAGAGAAGAAGGGTGGTCTTTGGTTTGGATTCAGTTATGGGTGTTTCTGTACATTTACTTATGTTTATTCATAATGTCTGTGTTTGCTTGTAGATATTATTGATATTTCCTGGTGTACTTTCATACATTTATTTTCTTTTAGTGTATCTCCTACCTCAAGGTCAGTTTGCTTGGATGGTCCTGGCATTGTGTTTCGCTGGTCTGAGGGGATTGCTGAATCTTGAAGACGTCATGTTTGTTGCTGATGTTTATATGTCATTTTGTTTGCTTGTTTTGTGCAAAGAAAGAGGAGGAGTATGTGGAGTTGGGGTCTTATATGGCCTTGCTTTCTGTTTTTTGATTGGTTATGTAAATGATCTGTGCTGCTATGGATTTCAGTAAAGGAAGATAAGCAAAATATTCGCCTCCTGTCATTACTAAAATTAAAATTATTAGTACACTACGCTAACATAATCTACAATTATCTCAGTTGAATGGTTACAGGTTAAAATAGCAGCATTGCTGACATTTCTATCCTTGTGTGTAAAAAGAAACATATTAAGTTTTTGAACAAATACAAAAGAAAATACAATGGAGGAGCCCACCTATCTTGAAGTCGTACTCAATCAGTGTTCAGTAACTGGTACTAATACTTTGGCAGGCTGAGGTAACTAGTCTCCTGTGTAGGCCATTGTTTAATTCATAGTTAATATACACTACTTAGGGATAGAGATACAGTATGGAGTATAATGTAGAAAATACCGCAGGTCTTACAATGAAATATACTACAAGAAAAAACAAGAAAGAGAGAAAAAGGAGGAAAAAATCCCGATATCCCCTTTGAATCAAACTTTAAAAAAAAATGTCCGGTCATAAGGAGAATATATCACCCCACCTTCTCAATCCCTAAGAGACCAGTTCAGTATTAAGTGGAGACTAAAAGACCTAAAATATACCTTTTATTAGTAGTAGTAAAATACATGTAATAATCACACACAGGGAATCACTTTAACTATCATGTGTCCTCTTAAAAACACAGTGTAGGTCAATGATCGTCTGAAATACTGATCATTTATCAGTGTGCCTATGCTGCGTGATATTATTGGAGAGAGTAGGAAGTCCTAGGAGCCATTTGTAGATCATATGAACTTTAAACGATCTAATGAGATTTCTGCAGGCGCCCTGCTTATTCACTAATGATCCATATTGGAGATTGGATACATTCGTATATCTTCAATATCGAGTGCAGTGAGTTAGCACATGCCCTGCTCCCTACATAGAGCTCTATAAATTGTTTATTCACTTGCATTCAGTTAGATGAATACTTTTAGTGTTTCATCAATCAAAATATAGTATAAAGAGAATGCGCTTGTTAATTTAGCTCTGGGAAACTGCAGGCGCTTAGTCATTTCCACTGTTTAAGTCAATGTGCTAAGCTTAGCATGAGATAGAACGTGGCATGAAACACGATTAGATAGAAGAGAGCCGAGTTGGGAGTCTGAACACTAGGAGTTAACTGAGAACACGGCACCTGCAGAAAGAATAGTCACAGTGGGAGATTACTTGTTAATGGAGACTTTCCTCTAATAAGCACCATATCAAACCGTTCACAAACAGATCGCCTGCAGTACCTGCGATTGAAGTTAGATCTCTGATAACTAATCAAGAAGATACAATGAGATGAAACATGTAAAGTCTTCATCATGATCTTACAGTATTAATTGATCCGTATTGTGAGAAACACAGGAAGCAGGACATTTGCTAATTCATAGTGTTAGGGGTTGAAAGGGTGCATGCACATAGCAACATTGACTTATGCTATATTTTGATTGATGAAACACTAAAAGTATTCATCTAACCAAATGCAAGTGAATAAACAATTTATAGAACTCTATGTAGGGAGCAGGGCATGTGCTAACCCACTGCACTCGATATTGAAGATATCCTCCTTTTTCACCCTTTCTTGTTTTTTCTTGTACTTTAATTCACAGTTAACAATTTATGTGAATATAGCTCTAATTTATTTCTTGGGCCATATGATTTAATGTATTACATTATGGAGTAACCCCATTTTCTGCCTCTAGTACCTTTTGTATGACTGGAGGTTAAGATATAACTAAAATGCATTCTTACCCTTGATAATCAAAGAGAAAACATATTTTTTCCCAAAGTTTTATTAATCAGAATTACAGTACAGAAGTAACAAATACATATGGAGTGATGATACATCACAGAAGACAGCATAGCATGAAAAGATCCTAGAGTGACTTAGATACAATCACTAAGATGCAGAGTGCAATGTATTAACTAACTCTACAGCAACGTGAATGACCATCAGTTTCTTGCCCGTAAATACAACAACGTAATAACAGGAGAAAACACATTTTAATTTTTTTTTTTCTCTCCAGATTTAGTTATTCTAGTTAAGGAACCAGTATGATTATTTTACAGTATTTGACATCATATTATTATAATGTTGTCTTTAAATAAATTGCTTTTCGTTTTACTCTCTAGTCTCTTTTTCCTGTTCTTCTTTACTCCTTATTGGCTTTCTGCCCTATTTGAACTTACTTGGTGCTCATGTGTTCACTGGTTCTATGAGCTACATGAGAGTTAGTGTTCACATTTGTTTCACTCCACAATGTCAGACTTCTGCAATCTGCTCCTTTGGTATTCTACTCCACCTCTGCAGTTATCCTGGCTTGACTTCAGCTTGCTGACCATGATCTTTGTTTGCCTCTTTTGGCACATCACTCCTGTCTTGAATTTGGCTTGCTGACCACTGTCCTTGCTGCTCCATATTGGTATTCCTCTCTAAGCAGAGATGGGAGAAACTTTTCACCTCAGAAGTTAAAAAAGGGGAAAATAGTACTTCCCGCCTAGCTGGAAATTTTTCATGAAAAGTGCAGAGTTTCAGCTTTTTCTGCCTAGTTCATTCCATTGATATTGATGGTAAGACTGAACTTCCCCCCACATTGCAAGTTTACCTTCTTTTCCCACATACATAGTATAAATGGAACGGACTGTTAAGTTCATGCAGCATGTCATTCTATATTTGTGAGCAGTAGAGAAAGCAGCACAATTTTGAGCTCCAGAAGACAAGAAAATAAAGCAAATTGGTGTGTAGTTTATGGAGTCTTGTTGTGAGCAGACAATTTGTTCTCTGTGTAAGGGGGGCTCTGGGGGAGTGTGAAGGGATCAAAGAGATTTACCAAAAATACCCCAAAATATTGGTTGAGATAGGCAGGTGATCCGAATTCCTTCCTGAGTTGGTATCACGGTGCCCGTGATCCCTCTCTGTCACTCTCGCTTGTGGTGCACTCTGATTGGCTGAGGCTGTTTGGCCCGCCCCTGGTGACCTTTTTATGCCTGGCCATTGACACCTGTTCGTGACTGATCTGGCTTGTCTGAGGACCACCTCCGTTTACAGACCCGGCCTGGCTGACGTTCCTGCTCGTGACTGATCTGGCTTGTCTGAGAACCACCTCCGTGTACCGATCCGGCCTGGCTGACTTCCTGCTCCGTGACCTGAACCGGCTTGTTCCAGCGACCTGCTTGTTCCTGCTTTCTGCTGCTAGTGTCGCCGTCGTGACATTCTGACTTCCGCTGAGGCCGCTTACCGGGCTGATCATTTGTCTCTGTACTCCTGCAGAGTGGTGCCTCCAGTGCTGAGTCTCTGTTACCTTTTGCAGAGCTGTGCTTCCATTGCTGAGCCTTCCCTGACACTTGCAGAGCATTTTCCACGACTGATGAGCCTGTGATCCTTGAGCTGCTTAACCCTTGCAGTGCTGCCATTTCGTTATCTGAGCCTTCACATAACTTGCTGAGCCTATCCTGTTTGGTCGCTACTTCTGCAGAGCCGGCCGTGTTACAAGCCTGATCTAGACGGCGGCTCATCCTTCCATCAGCAGAGTAGTCGGTATACATTACCGCGTCATATACTTGCCGCACAGAGTGGTCTCCGTTGTACGCCTGTGGGGGCTATTGGCTATCTCTTGTATTATAGCAGTCTCCGTTGTTAAGCCCGTGGGGCTACTGGCTCAAGCTCTTGCAGGTTGTCTCCGGTATAAGCCCGTGGGGGCTATTGGCTCAAGTCTTTACTGTGCAGTTGGTCTCCATTATTACGCCTGTGGGGGTTATTGGTAAGCTCTTGCATTGTAGCAGTCTCCGTTGTTACGCCCGTGGTGGCTATCGACTCTAGCACTTGCAGATTAAGTTGTCTCCGTTGCTACGCCCGTGGTGGCTATTCACTGCAACTTCTCTGCAGTTTCTACCAATATTCAGTACTGGCTGCAGTATTCCAGCCTTAAGAACTTTCACTAATAGCTGCCTGATCTCCATCTTGGTAGTGCCAAACACCACAACAGAGACTGACTGAGCATTGTATTTAACCATTGAATATCCTCGCTACTGTGTACCAATCCTGTGATAGTATATGTGATACTTTTGCTTCTGTACACTTAACCTGCGTTTGCATCTCAGTCTTTGATCGCTATTATTATTGTGTTGCCTGTATAGGGCGTTCTTTACTCTTTAATTTTTTTAAATAAAACTGTGTTTTATTTTACCTGCTGGTCTGAGTGTCTTAAAAAACCATTACAGTTGGTTGTTCTCTGTGTTAGGTGAGTTTGAGGGAATGTAAAGGGAGATAGGAGATTTACCCCCAAATACCCCAAAAATGCTTGTGACAGGGAAGACACAGGCAGCTGTGATCCAAGTTCCTTCCTAATCTGGCTGTTATGTCTGTATTAGGGGAGTCTTGGTGTGAGAAGGGAGCAAAGGAGAATTACCCCAAATATCCCAACATTTTATGTGACCGAGAAGAGAGAAGCATCTGTGATCCAATGTAGTTTATGTTGGAAGTTATCTGTGTTATTGGGGGTAAGAAACAGTTGTATGTGTGTGGTTTTTTTACACTGATAGTGGCACTGAATACCTCTCTGGCACTCAAAAGGTTAAATATTACGGCTTACAACTACGTGCAGAGTTCCAGCATCCTATCTCTATTCTATTTTGCAGGCTTCTATTAACCCCTTAACGACCCTTGACGTTCATAGTACGTCATGGGTCGATCCATGACATAGTATGACCGTCATGGAATTCCGGGCTACCCCCATGGCTGCACATCGTTCGGGGAGTCCGGAACCAGAATTAAAAAAAAAAAAAAATGCTCCATGGTCCTTAAGTGACTGTGCCACCGGTCGTTAAGGGGTTAAAAAAATAGCAGTGATCACAGTGGATGTGTTCATTTACCATTACCATTTGCAAATCCCACCTTAGACCAAAGGGGCAGGCTTACAGAAGTGAATTGGCAGCTACTCAGAAGGCTTACAGATAAGAATTAGCAGCTGTTAAGAGGCAGAGTGCTGCCAATCATTTTATATGTCATCAAGATGGTCTTACTCTCCCTCTTGAAAATGGATATCTAAGCTTAGAGGGATAAAATAATAAATAACAGGGGGTATTATTTACACATATTTGGGGAGGGGAAGACAGCTCCACATTAATAAAAAAATATTTTTTTTTTACCACTTTGATAGGTGACAGGGACCACACTACACCATACACATCTGACACATTGTTGTAGGCTTTAAACAAGGCTAGTCCTGAGAAAAAAAATGTTTGCAGGCCTCTGACTTGCCAAAAACAAGCCCAGAGAAAAATTGATTTGCAGGCCTCAGGCTTGGCAAAAAGCAAGCCCTGCCAGATACTCACATCCACAGACTCACTATAAGTTGTTGGGGGAGGTAACAGAGGCAAAGGTGGTATTCCAGAGGAGGAGGAAGAGGGCAATGAGGGTGCCAGGGCAGGAACAATGGGTACATTTTCCCACATCTTGACCCCAGCACAAGAAGTGTTATCAAACTTCCAGGTTGGGTTTCTTTTATCTTCCTTTGGGATTTTCTACCCCATTGTTCTGCCCTTGGGGAGGGACAGTGGGCACAGTGACAGTGGCTCTTGATTTCTGTGTGATCTAGGATTGGGTGAAATGGAAGACAGTGCTAACAGGGTGGAAAAGTGAGAATTGGAGAGATGTTCCCTACTTTGCTCCAACAACTGCCCTCAACAGAAATATGCTCTGAATGATTCCTGAAGGTAAAATAACTTTTTGTTCTTTTTTGTTTTTTCTATTTTTTTATTCAGTATAGGAACACTGAAACTGCTGTTCCATAAGATGTAGTTCCAGTCTGTTTTGTATGAAAGACAAATATGCACATGGCCTCTGTGGTGGGAAAGCCAAACAAATAACAATTGTAGGAGCCATAGGATTGTAATACCATCCAATTCTGCCATTGCCATTATTTTAGAGCCACCAAGAGCCACCAAGTAGAAATCTCCTAGATTGGGATGGGTGAAAAGTCAGAGAAATTTCTAGCATGACTCAAAATAACAACAATTTTCTACTTTTTTTGTGAAACTTCCCACTACTGCCAGTACATTTCCCAAAAGAACTTTGCCATATTTTACCTATGTTTTCTATGACTGCAGTATTTTCCATCACTTTATTACTTCTGAGGGCTGAAGTAGAGAAACAAATAGCTGAAAGTTGTTAGTCCTACAGCAACATATGCCTTGAAAAGATTGTTAGCAGGCTGAGTGCCTTTTGTCTTTTGCTCACAACACTAAATTCCTGCTTAGGTAACATCCTTGAAAAATAATTGTGGCTTGGGATATCCCAGCAGGTTGCAACACATGAGATCAGTTCTTTAAAGTATCTGTTTTCAACAAAAAAAGGGGCAGCATGTCAACTGTCAACATTTTGGCAAGTCTACTATTCCAACGGCATATTTCTTTGTTAATTTTGTGCAGGATTTGACTTCTTTCCAATAACTTAGTAAGTGTAGGATGGCAGTGCATAGTAGAAGAATTGTGTAACTTTATTGCTTTAATGACATGACTTGTGGAGGCGGTGGTGATACGTATGGGCACTCTGTGACTCCTTTCATCTCCAAAAACAAACTCGGTTTCATACTCCTCTGCAGCACACTCTTTGACACATTAACATCACTATTATGTACCACAGATTCAGAGCCCTGGGAACGTTTAGGAGTACTTCTGCTGCTGCCAGTTGTGGCACCTTTTGATGGCCAGACCTGTGGTTGTGCTTCAGGGGGAAGTCACTGAGTAGGTGCCTAGGTCTGAGACTGCTTTCCACCTGCTTACATGTTTCTTACACAGACAAAAGATAGCAACATGCTTAACTGTTGGACCCTGAGTGAAAAATCTCCATACTGTGGACTTCATAGACTGTGGGGTTCCTGAGAGGCTGCTACTACTGGGGCTAAATGTTGCTGAAATTGTACTACTACTAGGTGTAAAAGGTGCTGTGCTTCCTTTATAATATTGGACAAACCCGCAATGTGTTATTTTGCTGCACCCCTTCCCACTCCCCTTTTTCCTTTTTGTACCCCCTCTTTTTCTATTTGATGAAAAACGTTTCAATAAAAAAACTATGTTAAAAAAAAAAGGTGCTGCACTTCAAAGAGCAGCAGAGATACTCATCAAAACTAAGGCTGTGGGCTCTGATAACCTGTGTTGTTGCTGGTTACTCAACACTAAACTTGGAAGTGGTGGTGATGTTGATGATGACTGACAGGATGACTGTGTATTTTTTGACATTTGTTTTTTCAAGAGTCAGACTTTCCAATTGTTTCCTCAAACAGGCTCAGTGGAGGGAGGCTGAGCCTTTGACTTTCAGTTACTTTATGGCCATGTTGTTAGCTATCTCATTCTCAACTTCATCTGTATCTGAAAAAGTAGAGGAAACTGGAGGGATATATTCTAGATCATCATCAGTCATTAGGTCATTCTTGGTATCGTCTGGCACTTCTTCCCCCCTACTTATATTATATATTATATTATATTCCTCTAGGTTTTTATAGGTCTCAAACAATTTCTTTTCACAACATTTGCTACCACTTTCAGGACAGGTGATTTTGCAGTTTTTTTGTCTCACTGTCACATGCAGCAGTTTTTTGAGTCACTTCACTTTCTTGCATTATGCCATCAACACTGGAATGCAGCTCGTTGTCCTGTTCAGTGCATTTAGATGGTTTATTAATAGTTCTGGTGCTGTTGGTGGTGGAACGTTTGGTGGGTCTTTGACAAACTACATCATCCTCGGGTCATTATCATTTTTTGCACACGCTGCAGCAACCATGGCTGCAGTCAGTTTTTGGACAAACATTTAAACCACACGTCCCTGAACTGCTCCTAATCATTTCACCCTCTCCCTACCCCTTGTGTGTATGCTAGACATCACTCACCTACTGTGTGTGTTTTTAATGTAAAGTACACAATAGACATGATTTTTGTGATGTCTTGCCCTGGATCTCTACAAAATACTCCTCTAGTATCAGTCTGCCACAATCACAGCTCACATCAGGGTCCCTGTCTCTGTCACCTATTTTTTTTTTAATTATTATTTTATTTATTCATTTATTTTAACTGTTCCCCCTATCCCTATCACTGTTGACACTCCCTGCTAAACTGCTTCTTTCCCCTAGGATCGTGGTTGTCTGTGTCTTCCCATTCAATGAATCAGAATTTGGGGTTATTTGGGGTAATTCTCCTTTGCTCCCTTCTTACACCCCAGACTCACCTGACACAGAGATAACAGCCAGATCAAAAAGTAACTTGGATCACAGCTGCCAGTGTCTACTTGGTCACACTAAATTTTGGGATATTTGGGGTAAAGCACATTTGCTCCCTTCTCACAACCCCAGGCTCCCCTAGCACACAGATAACAGCCAAATCATAAATAAACTTGGATCACCTCTACCTGTGTGTCCTGTCCTACAGAATTTTGGGGTATTTGGAGTAATTCTCCTTTGCTCCATTCTCACATCTCCAGACTTCCCTGGCACAGTGTTAACAGCCAAATCAAGAAGGAACTTGGATCACAGATGCCTGTGTATACCAAGTCACACAAAATATTGGGGTATTTGGGTAAACCTCCTTTGCTCCTTTCTCACTTTCCCCACAGTATCCTATAGGACAGAAATAACAGCCAGATCACGAAGAAGCTTGGAGAACAACTGCTTGTGTCTTCCCAGACAGTCATACCAAATTTTGGGGTCAAACTCTTTTCTCCCTTCCTGCCCCCCAGAATCTCCCCTAATACAGGGAACAGATTTCCTAAAATAAGCTTCTACTATCACACAACAGTTAGAGAGTGGTGTGGGTACGGGTGAGAATGGTAGTGATGTTGAGTGTAAAGCAGCTGCTGGGACTAGCTTGATTGTTGATCCTCCTAATGCTGAGGTAGAAGAGGAAGTGATGAAGAGCAGCCAGACTAGTGGTCAAGGGAGCCCACATCATCCCACTGACCCTGTGAGTTCCCTTCTCCAAGCATTGTCCTTCTGGGACATGATAATGAAGAAGGTAGAATTGGCTAGCAGTATTAGCATCAGCACACATCAGCTGCCTGTGCCTGCTGCTGGTACTGCCAGTCTGCCTTCTTCATCTGAAGAAGAGATGGCAAGTATGATGGCAAGAGCCCTCTGTCACATTTGTCATAACTGCTAACCAGTCCAGCTCTCATAGAGCAGCAGCAAGGGACTGGTGGTGGTGATAGTAATGAGGGTGATGGCGGAGAGGCTACGATGGAGGAGAGAATGAGGGCCTTTTTATCAGAAAGCAAAAAGGTATGGGAGACAGATATGGAAATGTGGATGGGCATCACTACCATTACCAGCGGTGACGTTGCTGAGTTTGCTGCCTCTGTAATTCCTGCTGCTGCTGAGTTGCAAGAGTTAGATGTTGCTGGGCTAGTGTGCCACAGACCACCATGGCCACTGTGGAAATGGGTTCCAGCAATAGTGATGCAGGACTGGGACAGGTTCCACTTGCCAATGCCAGCAATTATCCTGGTCCTAGTGCTAGTGCTCATTCTGACAGAGCAGCTGTAGTATCATCCTCTGCCACAGCCAGTGAAGGGTATTGTGGAGAAGAAAAAAGAGGCCATTCTTCTTCACCTTTCATGGGTGTGGGACTATGTTTCTCTTGGGGCAGGTGCAGTGCAGTCATCAGCGACTGCACTGTGCACTTTATGTGACAAGAGCCAGTGAAAAGGGGACACACCTTGGCACAACTGCCCTAATAACAGACATGAAATACAGACAACATGACATTTATCAGAAGCATGTTAAAGCCAAACCCCCTCAAAAGAAATTGGTAGCCACTGTTGCTGTACCCCATGTCTCTCCCCAAGAATGTAGGAGGAAATCTAAGTGGAAGAAGAACAGAGAAAAACAGCCTGAGCCTGAAAGATCTATGGTGATCAAAACACATGCCTCATCATCTACTTCTTGCGTTATGGTCCAGGTGAACCACCTCTGTCATCATTAGTTTCCCCACCCGGTGGACAGCAATTCTGTAGATGCTATGATGTGACAGTTCATATCTATCCATTTCACATTGTGTGGTGCAAAGACCACATATGATAATGTGGTGGAGTGTAATCGCAGACATGGAATCTAGCAGCATCTGAGGAGATTCCATCCCACAGCATACACTAAGCTGGTGGCAGGGTGGGTTTATCATTATTATTAAGACTGTAATTTGTCAAGTGTCCTTAGCAGGCAAGGGATCATAGTGGCAGCAGCAGTACTTGGTTTCTGGGGGGATGATTTGACATTGCGGACCTAAGCATTAAGGTGTTTGCTTGCAGTAGTGCCAGTTGTTTTATGTAAGTGCTGGTGTGTCCATTGCTCCCAGTACTTCCCCTACTTCATAACTTTCCTAATCAGGGAGAAACCGATCTCCAGACATGTGATAGATTACCACAATGGAGATAGTACAGCAATTTCATTTAAAGCAATCCAACAAATAAAACCATCCATAAGTATAGGAGACCTTAAGCGAAAATTATTATGTCTAGAGGCAAAATGGATATATAGATTGGGGACCATGAGCCCACATGGACTCAGTGAGGGCTTTACATATAGCCCCTTCATCAAGGAATAATATGGCATATTATATATCATCCTCTAACCCAAAAGAGAACAATATCTTTAGGAGGCATTTTACATCTGGATTAATATATGATTAGCCTCTACAAACGGACAAGGTCTATGATAATCTCTAGATACCAAAAAATAAGATGAATAGGGAAACTAGTGGATACTTTTCCACTGATGGTTGTTGAATCACTTTTGTTGGGGTAAAATAATAATTTTTATGTATAATATGTAACACATCTTGGAGACTAAGGACCATATTATGATATAGTCAAATGGATGACTCAGAATTAATATCTGGATAACATTAGGGACTTAGTAATGAATATTGAATGACATACTAGATATATCTAACAAATGGTTATCAAGTAAATAACATAATAAGATCCTGTACACACTAATCTCTATTATTTAATATTTTCTGTTTCTACCCAGAATAGAGCTTTATTATAATTTGATATTATCAGTAGATTAATACTACCAGAAACACACAAACTTATAATATCACTATTTATATGGTTACTATTTTAGAATCTTTTTTTCAATAAAAATCCATGTTAAGAGATATTACTCTATAAAATGTAACTAAACCAAATAGGTTTCTGAAAGAGTTAATACTTGCTATCTAATCCGGGAAGTAACTAAAACAACGCTACATGATCCGAGTGACGTAGATTGATACATCACCAATTAACCTATGATAAAACACTATATAACATGCTAACATGAGGGTCACAATCACTATAGCCCCTGATGAAGCTGGTTTAAATGGCGAAATGCGTTGGGCCAACACCCCCCCCAACAAACTGATATTTGTAAACTAGTATAGTAATATTATTGTGTCAAGGATATAGAGTCGGTGGTGCAAGATATTGTAGCCTTAGCATAAAGGACGGCCTTGTGGTGTCCTCCAAGGGAACTAGCATAGCATAGGTAGTCACCACAGCCTCTTTACCAATAACGATACACAGTGAGACATGAAATTCTAATAATAGTAAAAGATAGCTCAAGTACACTAGTAGGTTAAGTCATTTTTGTAATTAGACTACATTTGCTACACTACGAAGGATATGCTGTAGCTATATACGTTATTGTTACAGTGACTGAATCCAAGGAGAAATGGCGGCACCCACTGGGATAAAACTACCACGTAATAGATAGCTGGATCAGTATATCTTACAACAAACTAATATCTGTTAATTACAACAGCGGTCCTATCGTGTTAAGAATTCGGAGTTGGTGGTCAAAGACATTGTAGCCATTCTCTATAGAACGGCCTCACGGCATTCTTAGAGGGAACTAGTATAGGCAGTCACCACCGTCTCTATGTCAACACGATATTTAGTGAATTGTGATACTTAAGAAAGAGATACAAAATAACAGGAATACTTTACTACAGAAGTAAGCAAAGTGGAAAATGACTTACTCTCCTAACCGCTACATTCAATTAACATTATTGCTAACATTTTGTTACACATCTATTAGAATTGTAGTAACCACATGTTAGAAGTAACAGTGGTGTCCACTTGGTTCATCTACTACTATATAGAAAACTCTGTATATGAAAAATCATACTTGGAATAAACAACTCTAGCCATACAAGAGAGAACTATAAAAATACTGGTCTTACATGAAAATCAAGATTAGATAGGATTTCACCATTCTCTTTATCTAGTCCATTGGGTGCATATAATAACAACAATATGTTAAAAATAGGTTTCCCCATAATATGTCCTGGTAATCCAGTCCTATTGGATGCACAGTGCAATACAAGTACACTATAAAACACAGATAGTGACAGGGTATCATTAAGACCAAGGGACTCCACATATTGTGAGACAATATACTAATGCTTTCTGATGAAGCCGTTATTAAGAAGCTTCTTATGTCCCTCAAATATATTCCGACAAATATGAGTCCTAGTCTGAGAGATGTGTATAAACTGATAACAAAAACACATGACATCTCTCAACTAGTAAGACTCAAGAAGAAGGACAGACTAGATAATACACCAATAATTGAAAACTCCAATATCAAAAACGAGGATTTATTCATTAAGTCACTCAATACCTGGACTTAAGTATAAGATCTGATAAATTAGAGCTACGAGCTTGTTATTAACCTAGTGTTAGACTCCTTATCAACATATTTTTTAGGAGTGTGGGTTTTTTTTATCACGTGAATTAATAACATAGGACATTTTAGATATTTACATATCTTTTAATTTTGATTTAATAAAAGCTAATCATTAGGACTGTGAGTTGGATCTGCGCGGGTAGCATTCATTATGTATGAGCTATCCACACAGGTCATAGATTGCTATGTTAGTGTGATTACTGATAGTCACTGAACTGGTCTTGTAAGAGTTGAACCCAATCTACTAATCAAGGGGTATCAGACCGCTATGGTAATTTATTCTACTCTTTTTTTCTCTCTCTTCTCTTATTATTTTTGCCTACAGTAGGAAGTGCCAGGATCACAAAACTAAACAGATCGTAATATTTCAGTTTTTTGCATTTTTAATACAATTCAAAGCAACAAATGAGAGGTAACTTGCCTTTCTACCCCTTTCCCAATGCAAACAAATATTTCCTAATAATAACACTATTGGAATAAATAACATTTTTACATTTCTACCCTTTCAGTGGTACTGAAATCTTCGAAAATTATGACATTTCCTACTGTATTCCTTAGTATTTTTTTCTCACAAGAATGACAACACATAGGTAAAAGCTGACATAATACAGGGATTGCCAGGTGCACAATATTAAGATTACCCCAAGGTCTGCTGCTTTTTATTTATTTTAAATTTTACTTTCTTGAAATATGAGCTTCCTATACTAAAATGGCTGCAATAATTACACATAAGAACAAAAGTCAGACAAGGCATACAATTTTGGACAATCCACTACATCAAATGTTGTGCCATTTGCCTTTCTACTCCTACCACGGTATGCACATGTTCCCAGAACAAAGCAATATGGGAAAATACATACATTTTTAGATTTCCTCCACTTCAGAGGAAAGTGGTAATATATTAGTAAGGGTTAATTTATAGGAGGTGCCAGCAACACTAGACTATACCTATTACATTTCTTTTTTGAAGTTGCCTACCTGCATTGAAACTACACATATATATATATATATATATATATATATATATATATATATATATATATATATATATGTGTGTAAAATAACAAACAAAATAAGTATCTTGTAATACCTTTTTTATTGGACTAACAGAATTTTGGATTGACAAGCTTTCGGGAGAACCTCCCTTTCTCAAGTCTAAAGCATTTCTGACTAAAAGGACACAGAATTCACAGTGATACATACAATTCAAAGTTTGGCTGTGTGTAGGTTTAAGAAAACATAACAGCAGATAAGGCCAGAGGATCTACACTCTACTTGTAGAAGGTCGTAAATACCTTTTGTAAGGATTGGGGTGGGGGGAGAGGGAAAAAAAATGCAGGAGATGATAATGGAGTGGGGAGAATTAAAAAAGTTTGCACATGTTAAGAGTGCTATAATTGCCATCCGACAATCCAGCATGTGCATGCAGGCCTATATACAACATGCGCCCATATGTGTACATACATACACACACACACACACACACACACACACACATACAAACATACACCCATATACATACATATACATATATATACACATACATATACACACACATATACAAACACATACACATGCATACATACATATACACACACACACACAAATATATATACATATACACACACATACATATACATACACACACACACACATACAAATATATATACATATATACACACACATGTACACATATACATATATATATATATATATATATATACAGATATACACATACATATATATACACATATACACACATACATACACATACACATACATACACATACATACATACACACACATACATAAACATGCATACACATACACACATATACACATACACACACATATACACATGTGCACATACATACATACACATACCTATGCATATATACACACATACACACATACATATATACACACATATACAAATACATATACACACACATACATATATACATACATACCCATATACACATGATACACACATACACACACATATATATATATATATATATATATATATATATATATATATATATACATATACATATGTACATACACACAAACATGCATACATATACACACATATACACACATATATACACACACACATGCACATACATATATACACACATACATACACATATACATACATACACACATATACATACATACATACACACTCACACACACATATACATAAACATAAATACAAATACACATACATAAATATATACATACATATACACACACATGTACACACATATACACATATATACATTATATATATACACACATATACATCTACATACATATACATACACATACATACATATACACACACATACACATACATACATACATTCATCTATACATACACATACAATGTGTCTATATACCCACCCACAAATATATATGCATAAAGTACATATACATATGTACATAAACACATACACATGAGCACACACATATACACAAATGCATACACCGAAATATGTAGGAATACATACTAAAACGTTCGTCCAAACACAAGAGCCTATATATACTAGTACATATACACATACACAAACACATACATACATGCATACCTACATGTACATATATGCACATAAACCCATATACACATATAGAATAGCACACCCACATATATACCTACATGTACTGAAGTATGTGGAAGCATCTGTCTGTATGCCATGCTGATATACTAGTAATAATACAGAACCTGTAATTAGAATTCATTATGACATGTGGATATATAATTGAGGAGTAAGATACTGATAGAGGGGTCATGTGAAACTTTGATAGTGGGACAGGAAACCCAAATCAACATTTAGTCCTCTGTTCTTGCTGTTAAAAAATATGATCATTCTGGCTTCAAAAGTTTTTCTTTCTTGGGTATTTCTAAAGTTTCCTTTAAGTACTTTGATTTTTAGGTCCTTAACCCCTTGAGTGCCAGAGGGGTACGCAACATATTGCAAAGCAATGGGTTCTGTACCCCTCTGGCACTCAAAGGGTTAACTGAGTGGTCAGGCTGGGTAAAAGGGTATCCCACAGGGGTGCAGTAGGATCCTTCTTTGTGATGTTTGATGGAGTATCTGTGCATGTTCATTCTGCCAGTTAATTGCTGTGTGGTTTCCCCAATGTAGCACCCTAGGTGGCATTTGGTGCAGTGTATCATATATACCACATTGCTAGATGTGCAGGAGTATGATCCTTTAATGCTGTAGGTATTGTTGTTGTGGGTGGCTTTGTTGTCTGGACATATGTGCTGGCACAGTTTGCAGCGAGGTTTCTGGCATTGTCTGGTACCTTTTCTGTATTCTTCTCATCAGTGTGTAGTTTCCTGTTGATTAATTTTTGTTGAAGGTTTGGTGGTTATCTAAAAGCCAAAATAGGGGTTTCAGAGAAGATATTTTTCAGAGTCTCATCTTCTGTCAGAATTGGTTGTAGATCTTTAATAATTTTCCGTATTTGTTCCAGAGTTGGGTTGTAGGTGACAACAAGTGGTACCCGTGTAGAGATTTTTTTCTCCCTGTACTGTAGCAGGTGTGTGCGTGGTGTTTTTAAAGCAGAGTGGATTTGTTTGGTAATAATCCTTGATTTGTAGCCTTTCTGTCTCATAGACTGGGAGAGTACATTTAGATGTGCATTACGGTCATATTTATATTTGTAGCTGGTATTAATCCCTTCATGCCTGTCCTTAATGGAGTGGAGAAACTCTCCTCTTTCAATCACGTTACTCCTGTCCTGATAAGAGTTGGGGAAGGCTTAGATAGGGCTTCAAAGTATATACACAGGTGATCACCTAATATTAACCCAATTCATGCCATATAATTCATAGCCTTAACCTTCCTTCAGTTCCTATTCACAAAGGTACTGTTAATATAATGCCATGTGATCACACGATCACCAAGTATAAACTCCTTCATGTCACCACTTGTGAATGACAAGGGAAACCCTCCCCCCCAAGTTTCTAGGAGGCAGAGGAGCCAAGATATGAGCTCAGATATAGCTCCAGTTTGTATCCATGCACTAACATGTAGCCTCTGCTGAGTTTAAAGAACCCAAAATTATATTCTTAAGCCCTGTTAAATCCTCCCTGCAGGGCTGAAGAGATCCCATTCCAGGGTGACCTGCTAAGACTTAAACTGTGCCGTCTGCCCTCCCAGATTCTCCTTACTGCTGAGAAAGTTATGGGTAATGTCATTAGGAATTTTGGGAGAGGTGATTGGATATGGGTGAAAACTTTAGCCGGAAAAGAGAAACGTGAAAAGCTACTCTTTCTGGCTTCTTTGAAAATCACAGTTTATATTTTTTTTTCATTCTTTTTTTATGCATGCATGGACACCTTGTCCCACTGATATCCATAGAACCACACATACAGACCCCAAGCCTTGTCCCACTGCACTAGCAGGAAGCTATAGAACAACACACACTGACTCCCCACAGCCTTGTCCCACAATAGCTATAGAACTATACATTCTGACTCTTAGAAGCACACATACTGACCTCCAGCCTTGCCCCATTGCACTGGTATTTGTAGAACCACATTTTGACTTCCAGCCTTGTACCACTGCAGTGGTAGCCATCGAATCACTGATTTTTGACACCTCCCCACCCTCATATTGCAGCAGGAATTCTTGGGCACAGGATGAAAACATCAAAGATATTGCTAGAAATGTATTGGGGTTAGCAAAAGGCCAGACATTTTATGTGTTTCCTGTGAGTATGAGTTGCCGACAGGAAAAAATAAGACTGTTCACCCATTCCTAAAAGTGAGTCATTGAGTCAATAGGAAAGGCCCTATAGCATATTGATTTTCATAAAAAAATATATACTGCTCCTTTAAGGTGAAAGGTTTACTTTGAATCAATGGGAATTTGAGGAATATTTATTTGACCCACTGCATTTGGCTGGCCCAGAGTTGATCCTCTTTTACTTTGTGAATAAGGTTTGATTCTTAACCATCATATATAGTTCTATTTTAAGTGATCATTTGTCCAAGAAGGCATGATTATGCTCCCATCAGCTAAATCATGATTGACAAGGGATTAAGCACATAGGTCCTATGTGATTTTGCTGTCAATACTGACAATTGGTTGCAGTGATTAATTAACTGTTTTCTTAAGGGCAAACACAAGGGCATTATTTCTGAGCAACTTCCATTTCTCTCATATTTTTAAAACAATGCTGTTGTTTCTGTTTTGTGCATTTTGCCTTTTTCTTTTCGGGATTTAAACATAATATTTAAAGGGAAAGTATATTCGAGGAAATGTAATGCTAATGTACCTTGAATTTTATAGATTATCCTACTTGTACTCTTTTTGTTTTGTAAAACACAATACTCTGATTTTTTTACCAAGTGAAGTGAGCTTCATGGAGAATTTATTAGTTGAGTAGACACCACACAATACAACTCGAAGGCATACATATAAATCACAGATCCTTTTATATGCTTCTAGCACATTATGTAATACTAATAGACATCTTTTATATTACTTTCTTGTTCTTATTAATTGCAGGATTCCATTGCAACAGCCTGAATCTTGGTCTGGAAGTTATATATGAGCTTTTTTTTATTGCCTTTTTCCAACTCTTGCCATTCCATTACAGTCTGTATGTATTTTGAATTTGGCAATTGGAGATACATACAAAAGCAGTCAAAAAAAGAATTGCAAACAGCCATTCTGCTATTACCTTTTTCCAGCTAAAGAAGCCTTCCTCTTGCAACTAAAGCAAATATTTGTTTAATATAAGGCCAAAATAGCTTTAACTAAATTTGGAGGGTCAGGAATCAGAGAACATTACTCCCCTATCTCTCCATTATGATCAGATCAAGATAGAGAGTGTCCAAAATGAACGGAGGCCCTGGAACCCCATATTATCTTTTTGTTAAAAGGAGTACACTGCTATCCCCTCCTTTATCAAATTAAACAAAAACATGAGGTATAGTTCACACAATTTATTTTACTTAAAAATACAACAAAATAAATTAATATGGAAACAAAATCAATATGGGTTCAGAAGGCCCCATGTTGATAAATGTAAACAAAAACATGTGGAACCCTTCCTCAACACTCTCACTAGAAGAGGTAGTATAAGAATAAAATGTTTGATATGAATCCCCACAAAGGCCCAAGGAAGAGAAATTAATAAAAAAAAATGATATGGGTCTAGAGCCAACATATTTAACAGCGTCTGGGATTGCTTCCTCTACCCACCCTAAGCATTTGTTCCACATTTATTAAAATAAAATAAAAAAAACAATATGGAAGGGATCCTCAGCAGCATTCCCTCTAAGGTGAGTAATCAGAACAGAAAGATATAAAGAGGAATGTTTATGCAGAGCTATACTGGAATAGCAGATGCCCAATGCATTCCTGCCTAGTTCTCATTAATTTCTGTTTTAACGTTTTCATTGCTTGGTTGCTCACTTTTTCTTACCTTTGTGAGGTCACTGTACCCAGAACCCTCCTCATGTACAGTATATGTGTTTAGCTATAAAAACATACATACCTGGCTGTCATAAATAAAACACCAAAGAGCCATCCACCACTTTACACACCACTAAAAATAGAAAGAATAAAATCAAAGGTTGCTTATATACAGCCAATCACTGCTTAATATTTTTCCACACTCCCATTAGATGGGTGGTGAGTAGGAATACGAAACTTTTCACCACAAAGTAAAACATATACGAAAAACACAATGTAAAGCATTTTTCTTATTTTCTCATTGGGCGAGATAAAGAGGTGATAAAGTGGAGATACCTTCTCCAGTTTATCACGTCTCCAATTCCTGTGTTATTCTATGGAGCCTGTGCACTAAGATCTCTTCAACATTGAGGATATTAGTGCATAGGCTCTAAAGAATAACATAGAAACTAAAGAAGTAATAAATTGGAGAAGTCATCTCCACTTTATCACCTATTTATCACTGCTTAGTGAATCTTCCCCCTTGTCTTGAAACCAATGATAATGTTCACCACACATTGTAATTCTGTGCTAGGTGGAGAAATAGAAAAAGAGAGAGAGAGAGAGAACAGCAACATTTTTATGCTAGCTATTATAGCCACTACCAGTTCTCTGGGTGTGGAGGGATAAAGGAGAGACAAATAAATAAACTTGACAATGGCATAGAGACAGGCAGGTGATCCAAGTTCATATCTGAGACTCTACTGAAACTAAGTGATAGGGATGGCCAAAAAGTCAATTTTTTTCCATAGGAAAATACATTATTTTCTGCTTTTCCTGCAGGAAATTCCTTTTTCCTTTTTTGATGATGAGTTCCACCCTATCATTGTTTCGCTGGAAATTTCCAACAACTTAGAATTTTCTGCCTCCCTATACTGTCGATTTTTGGAGACGAGAATTTCCCACCTCTTAATTTCCCCCCGGCCTACACTATAAAAGGCAAGAATTTCCAACACTTCAGTATGGGTTTTGTTAGTAGAGAGGTGTAGATGTGTTTCCAGAAGAGAGAGCTCATAAAAATGTAATTTGCAATTTCTCTAGTGTGTAAAGTGTCTGTGTGTGTGACTTAGGATTAGGTTAGTGAGGATCACGAGAGTGAAATTTATTATTAGGGCACTGAGGAACATTCAAATTTGCAAGTTTGTGTTAAGGCAATGAGGAGCATTCAAACTGAGTAAGTGTTAGGTTAGTGAGCATCTGGAAAGTGTGTAGTGTGTGACTTTTTTCATTATTTTTTAAATATTTTTTTTATCTTTAATGTTTTTATTATAATTTTTTCTAATACTTATTTTTCTTTTACATTTTTTGTTCAGAATAAGAGACATGCTCATGTCTTGGAGGGAATGGGGAGGAACTGAGGAGAATAATTCTCATCGGGGGAGTAGGGGTTGCTCTCTCAGGTGCCAAGGTGGAAGGAGAGGCACTAATTGTTAACAGCAGTGCTACTGCATCTGCCACCACCACGAGCAGCAGTTCAGTGGAGCCTTAGCTTGTGCCACCTGTACTGGTGTTGACACCAGATGCACCTCACCTTATCACTAAGCAACCTAGTAGTGACAGCCATGATGCTTCCGAGTCTTTCAGTGCACTTCAACATTTTCTTCAATAGATGAGCATGAAGGGGAAACACAGAGAGGAAATGGATGGGAAAGTGATGATTCAGAAGACATAGTGGAATTAGAGGCTGGTGTATTAGGTGACAAAGATCCTCCTATAAGTGGGAAGCATGATGATATAGTGGAGGATCCTGTGAGTGGGCAGGTACAAGAGGTGCAGGTCCCTGTCAGAGATCAGGATCTAGCTATGAGTGGGCAAGGAGAGGGGCAGAATCCTGAGAGTGGTAAGGAGGAAGTGGTCTGGGTTCTCAGGATGTGGTGGTGGGACTGGTGGGACTGGTGACAACAGCTGTAGAGGCTGAAGAGGAGAATCAGAGAGGCAAAGCCCAAAGTTCATTATGTGCTGTGTCACAGGCTCTGCAGCATGTATTTCAGATGCAACAACATCTGCTTCACCTCCTCCTACATTGAAGTCCTGGTTGTGAGAATTATTCCCCCTGGAGTCTGGAACAGGGAACTACAACTGCTTTATGCACCCTGTGTGAATCCACAGTAAGGAATGAAAAGCAGGGATGCCACCTTGGCATATCTGCATTAATAAAGCATATGCAGCATAGGCATGCTGATGTGTATGTCAAAAATAAACAGATAAATAAAATGTCTCACGCCGCTGCTGCTGCTACTGGTTCTGGCCCTGCTAGTACTTCTACTACCCCTCTTCATAAATGCCGACACAAGAAGACCTCCACTAGTAAGAAGACCAAATTTGCTGCACAGATCTGCCATCAGCCAAATCCAATCCACCATCGGCCTTTAGAGCACCAACCACCAGTTGGTCCCCTCCTAGTGCCCACTTCAACACCCATCCAAAGTGTTCCCACTCAGTCCTAAAGCCCTCCACCAATGCCAGACAACAATTCTGTGCAGGCATGAATATTGCATCTTATGTGACACAATGACAACATATGGTAATGTTGTACAGGATGTAGGATATAATAGCACACAGGGACATGCACAGACATTTTGGGGGGCAGGGGCTCAAATGAAAAAAAGGGCACTTCTCATATTTATTTCTTTTTATTTTCTTTGTTAAAAGGACACAAGGGCACTTTGGACAAAAAGGGCACGTGCTCAAGCCCCCCTTGGTGTCTATCTGTGCACGTGCCTGATAGCACACCTAAGAACCATGCATCATACAGAATATGAGCGCCTGTTAGTGGGGAAGGTGAATTATTTTTATTATGTTGTTTTTTTTGGTTTGTTTGTTTTTTTCTTTTTTAATAATTTGTGTGAAGGCTGTTGCTGCCAAGCTGATTCATGTTTTTTATGTTTACTTTATACATATATTTCGCTTTAAGTTTTCACTCTCCAAATAATGTTTCTTGACTTACATTGCGTAGGTTGTTATATAAACAAAACATATTTCTAACCTTAATTTGTAATAATAATTTTAGATAATGATGCTCCCTTTGTTGTGCAGGCTAATCATATAAGTGATCTGAAAAGTTCCATCAACACCAGTAATAGTACCAAACTGGTTAACAACACTAAAAATGACAAAAAGTCAAATTCTAAAGCTGTTGCCATAGGAGGATTTAGCAGTAATACCAATTGCTGTGTCAGACAGTGATAGTAATACCCCACCACAAACTAGGTGGAAAAAGCCCATTGCCTGTGACCCATCACTGCTACAATGATAAAGTTACAGTTACACAGGAACTTAAGAAGCAGGGATTGCTTTTATATGAATATTCTGGAGTCTTACTTTTCTAAGACTATTCTATGGCCTGGTCATTTAAACTAAAAGAGTTTTCCTGGGTTTGTACCTTGCTATTCAGTTCACCTTGGCATACCCAATGATCCACACAGAATTTGTCCCTAAATCATTATATTCACCAAAAGCTGCCCTGAAATTTGTGCAAGGACTTTTAGCTAAAGTTTACCATCCTGCCTTAGCCACCCCTCACACAGCCAATGCATAATTTGCACCAATCCCTATTTTTTCCCAGATAAAGAGAGTTGTAATGTAGCCTACTGACACTTTCATATAAAAGGGTTGTCTATGAACTCTGTTAATTGGGTGAATTTGCATTTTTGAATATTAGAGTGATTCATCTTTATGTGAAATTACTTGCACTAGATGTGTATTCATTGCAGGCCACATACTTTCTACTAGAACTGTGTGGTCAAATGATATTATATAACTAATGACCTTACCCCTGTTTTAATCTTAGACCTGTCTAGTCAACTGACTTACCATTGTTACAATGACATTAACCTTTAGTACCCTGAAATCTTTTTAGTACAGGTAAACGTTCTTCATTTCACAATCACTACAGTTATAGCAGGTATATGCTCTACTTTATCTTCCACAATTGATTATTACATTTTAGAGATAACAGTTTGAAATCCTCTTGCATTGCATCCTGAGGTAATGGCAGCAAACACCTTAGTTGTCAGTAACTCTTTTGTTTATTAGCACTTACAGGAAAAGTGATGCCCACAGAGGGTGACATTATAACCAATAACACCAATTTTCAGCAATCTTCAAGTCATGCCACAAAATTTCCATTAGATTTAGGCCAGTGCTGACTGGGTCACTCAAAGATATTTACTTTGCATTCACATTGTAGTGTACTGTTTGTGATCAGCACTTGGTTGATGTGAGGCTGAAAGGTGAACACTTCCCAGGTTCAGTTTTCTTACACAGGACAGCAGCTTTCCTTGAAGGCCTTTTCTGTGTATTTTTTCATTCAAACTACCTTTATTCCTAACAAGTGCCCCAGGTCAACGTAACATGATGCTGCCACCACTATGCTTCACAGTAGTGATGGGCTCTTTGAGTGATTCCTTTTGTTGTGTTTGTGTGAAACATAACACTTTGTGTTTAAGCCAAAGAGTTAATTTTAGTGTTTTGAGTGTGTTTTGCTTCATACTTCCAATTTTATTTCTTGAGTAACTCTTTCCTACTTGCCACAATGCCACATACGCCATTTTTGTGGAGTACATTGGATGTTGATAAAACATCTTGAACGGTCTTGGCAATAAAAGCTCGTGCAAAATTCCCATAGACCTCTTGGTAGACTCTCTCACTCATCAAACTGCTTCATGCTCAGCCATTCAGCTTGGAGGCATGGTCTGAGCAAGCAGGGTCTTGGTGGCACCATACATAATGCACTCAATGCATCATTACATAAAGACTTACTGAAGCCATTTCTTCTTAGGCAAGCCTCTTTGACAAATTGTTGCAGCACTCTATACCAGTTCTGTCACCCATGTTCTTGCACTGTCTTTTCTTCTGCATTACACCACTGATTGTGTTGAAAGAGAGACAAGTCTGATGACTGGCTCATGTGAGTGCCAGAAAATACTACTGGATGGATCCATTTGGGTTGGTCATTAATCGGAGGTTACGATTATAACCTGTGAAGACCTTCTTTACTGTAACTTAACTACTTTCCAGGGGGAATGCAGTAAAGTTGCAACTTTGGTGTGATCACATGATCGCAGAAGGAGATAATTGCCTGTATGACAGGCACCATATTCTAGAATGGTACATTTCACCAAAGTAGGCCTAACTAATGCAGCTTCACTTAGTTGGTGTAACCTGTGTGAAATGGGCCTTATCATGTTCAAAACATTTTTTATTTGTGTATATTTATTAGACAAATGTTAAAAAACTTGCAACTTCAAGGCAAGATCCCATTTATAAGTATCTCACAGTGAAAGTTATGTTTCATCACTTGTCAACGTGATTCAGGAGAAGGATATTAAACCTGATTATGTTTATTATTTTGCTTCTTTCATAAACCTCAGTACACTGTATGTGATTTTTTTCTACCTATCACTCAGCTGAAGTGATGTCATTCCACTCAACTATCTACATCATCATCAATATTTTAACTGCAGCTCTGATCCAGGAATGTTATTTTTGGGATCTTATAAAAGTCTGTTTCATGAAAACTAAGCTAAACAACAACAAAAAACTGATTCACTTTGGATAATGGAAACTGAATTTGCAGCTTTTAACAGCCAACAAATCTAACAGAGTAAAAACAATTGGATCAAGATGGATACGATTAGACAGGTGTGCTTAAAAGCAGACCATCAAGGCTGGCTTGTTCTTGTAGTTGTTTGTGTATTTATTTTTTAATTACATGTAATGGGGTTTCCATATGAAGGTCTGTTGGAAATGGTGGGACTAGGGCAAAATAAAAAATAATATGTTATATAATACTAGAACTTTAAAGTGAGAGATGTCTTATATAGCTAGATACATAGATAGACAGCAATATATATTCTGAGAAAAGCAAGTCTATGAAGATGCTTAATTTCACAGTTTTTATAGTTAAAACCGCTATTTCTATGAAGAATATCATAAACAGCAATAACTACAACACTTCCTGGTGATGACTTTTCACAAGATTGCATTTTGAGTAAAAAGACAAGATTGAGCTACAATAATTTTTAAACAATTTTTTTCTCAATTAAGAATTACTTACCCACAAACTGAATTTAGAAAAGACTGCGGATAGATTTTATTTGATTAAACTGGTGGTAATGCATACTTCTCTCAATGCTGAATGTTTCCACTACTTAGTCAGCCTCCAGTTGAGTATTCTAAAATTGGATATAATTACATTTTGGGGGAATTATTTGCTGAAGAAAACACTTTCTTTAATAGATGTTGTTTCTTACCCTCTTGAACTCTAGAGTAGTCAACAACACATTGCTTTACAGTGCATTGGAGACCTCTCTAGCATTCTAGAGTTTAAAGCAGCTTCAGATGCTTAGTACATAACCCAAGCTATGAAAGTGTTAAGGACAACCAAGAGCTGGTGGGCCTCTTCATCTTCAGTCTGCAAAGATTCAGTATGTACAGTCGTGTGAAAAATAAAGGACACCCTCTTTGAATTATATGGTTTTACATTTTAGGACATAATAACAATCATCTGTTCCTTAGCGGGTATAAAATTAGGTAAATACAACCTCAGATGAACAACAACACATGATATATTACACCGTGTCATGATTTATTTAACAAAAATAAAACCAAAGTGGAGCAACCATGTGTGAAAAACTAGGTACCCCCTTACTTCTTCCATAGGAATTAAGATGCTAAGTAGTAGACAAGTGCTGCTAATCAAATGCCCTTGATTAATTGATCATCAGAAAGTGTGGCCACCTCTATAAAAGGTGAAGTTTTAGCAGTTTGCTGATCTGGAGCATTCAGGTGTGTGTGAACACAATGCCAAGGAGGAAAGACATCAGCAATGATCTTAGAGAAGCAATTGTTGTTGCCCATCAATCTGATTAGGGTTATAAGGCCATTTCCAAAATATTTTAAAGTCCATCATTGATTTGGGCTTGTTTTGCAGCCACAGGACCTGGGAACCTTGCAGCCATTGAGTCGACCATGAACTCCTCTGTATACCAAAGTGTTTTAGAGTCAAATGTGAGGCCATCTGTCCGACAGCTAAAGCTTGGCCGAAATTGGGTCATCCAACAGGACAATGATCCCCAGCACACCAGCAAATCTGCAACAGAATGGCTGAAAAAGAAAAGAATCAATGTGTTGCAATGGCCCAGTCAAAGTCCAGACTTCAACCCGATTGAAATGCTGTGAGAGAGCTGTGCATAAACAAATGCCCGTAAACCTCAATGAACTGTAGTAACCTTGTAAAGAAGAGTGGGCCAAAATTCCTCGACAACGATGTGAGAGACTGATAAAGTCATTCAGAAAATGATTACTTCAAGTTATTGCTGCTAAAGGCGATTCTACAAGCTATTGAATCACTTAGTTTTTCACACGTGGCTTCTCCATTTTGGCTTTATCTTTGTTAAATAAATCATGACACGGTGTAGTATGTCATGTGTTGCTGTTGTATTTGCCTAATTTGTAGACCTGCTAAGGAACAGATGGTTGTTATTATGTCCTGATATGTAAAACCATAGAATTCAAAGAGGGTGTTCTTTCTTTTTCACACGACTGTACCTGTTCTAAATCCATCAATATAGTCAGCATACATTTGGTACGGTGTAACACTGAAGCATTGCTCATCTTTTCTTGTCATTGGAACAAGTGTCAGATTTGATCATTGTAATGCCAGCAATGGTTTTACAGTGCACTTATGTTAATAATTACTTTGCTTGAGATTATGTTCCAAGTTATGACTTTGTGTTGCTGCTCTGCTTGGTGCATAAAATATTTCAAACTAAAGGGTGACTTTTCAAATCTGGGAAGATAGCTTGTATTGTGGATATTGAATTAGATCTGATTAGAGTCTGAAACAGGAAGATTTTGCTCAATCCCTGACCAGCTCATGGCAATGGATAATGACAAGATGAGGTAGTAAGTATGGATGTGTGAATGATAGTATTTCATTCTCATGGGTATTTCCACAGGAAGGAGCTATATTTGTCTTTTCTGAAAAAATTCCTGCTGTTTGGAATTGAAGGTGGAGCTTACCTCCAGGAGGTGTAAAAACGTCCAGTCAGTGTTCTCAGACAATGTTACATGTTCTCACACTAAGGACGGAATGCAAGAAATGTGCACATGTGATGAAGGCATTTTTCCTGCGCAAATAGATATTGCACATTTTCTAATAAAGGAAGTTGTATAATTAATAATTCTTGAATTGCACATAAAAAATAACTTTTACGACAACACTAGACAGACGTATAATATCCTTCGCAATAGCACTTCCTGCTTTAGATGCATTCGCTATTCTACTCAGACGGATTCATTAATCCTGACCATCCCCACAAAAAAAAACAATTATGCTCAGCTGTCCGCTAATTTTGATTTTTCATGCTCAATTCAACAAAATCATGCTCAAACCTATTCCCTAGTGGTTTTTACACTGGATATAGTGCATATGCACGTTTCTTGCATTCTACCCATGGTTCCAATATTCCAGCACCAAATTTCCAGGATGACATCATGATGCATGCACTCATACATCATCATCACACATGCACACACACAGTACTATAGTTGATGAGGATGAAAAAAGAGATGTGTTCATCAAATTCCACACTTATCAAATCACCCTTGTTGATCTAGAGGAAGGGAAAAACAGTCCTGTTTTGAAAACAACTGTCATTATTCTCAATATAGCTCTGAACTACAAAATCATTCAATACTTAAAAAAAAAAAATCTACAGTATCTTCAAACAAAGCTTCTCAAAATAAATTTCACAACTTTACCACTCTTACTGTCAAAAATCACTGCTTTTGTTTTAGTTGAAAGCACCTTTGATCTACTCTTTAAAGATGACCTCTTGTTTTCATTCAGCTCTTTGAGTAAATAATTTCTCAGAGAGTTCTTTCTGATGACCTTGAATATATTTGTAAAAAGTAATCATATCAACCTTTAAATGTCTCTTCTAAAATTTAATCAAATCCAGTCTGGCTATTTATAATTTAGATCCTCCAATGCCTGTATCAGTTTTGTTGCATGTCAGCTCACCTTTTCCAGTTCGATAAGGTACATTTGACCTTTTGAATGCTGGAGGGGTGTCTATTGCATTGCAGAGCACTGTGTTGGACAGCGCTCTGGCACATAAAGGGTTAAGAAGTGTTGCTTACAACTATACTCTATATTCTAGATTAATACAGAAGTAGAATTATTTATATTGCAGTAGAACTGTATTCCCATCTCGTGCATCTCTGTCCTTTTTCTACCTGAAACTGTTGCAGCAGCTACATATTGACTGTTGCAGCAGTCATTCAGTGGCAGCTGAGTGATGCTATTGTCGATCAATGCTCCTAAATCTTTGTCTAAAAAAAGATTTCCCAAGTATTTTCCCATTTAGTGATTATGTAGCATGTTTTTGTTTCTGCAACCCAAGTGCATAACCTTACATTATGTTTATCAGTATTAAACATCATCTGCAACTTTTCAGACCATCCAATCAGTTTATTCAAATCTTTCTGCATAGAAATAAAAATATCCAGCTCTGTATGTATTCCCTCGCACAGATATAGTGCAATCAGTAAAGATTTAGACACTACTTTCCATACAGTACAACATTAGACCAAATTGAAAAATTCCATTTATAACATTTCTGTAGTAATGAACAGATATCACCTCCCAAGCCAGATGTTAGATTTATGCAGCAACCTGTTGTAAAGCAAAGGCTTTTAAATATCCAATATAATACATCAATGACAATAACATTGTCCATGTTATTACTTACCCTTCTAAATCATGCGAGTAAATTAGTTTGACATAATGGATGAGATGCATTAAAGGTTGAAGAGGGCTCATAAGGGCAATATACGGTCAGATGAATGTCGAAGACACATAGACAGTATGCACTAAAGTGTCTTCAACATCACATCTACATCAATCCAATAAAAATCTGCCTTGGACAGATTTATGAATTTTCACTTATCACATTGACAATTACCTATTTCCATATATAAATGCAGCATAATGGGTAATTTCCATAGTGAAATACAGGATAATGAGCCATACTGTAATTGTTTTTATGTGGGTGTGTTTATATGTTAAAGTGGCTGTTAACCACATGCACTAAGCCCCGAAAGCTGCCTCTGCTGTTGGAGATCAAAGTCCCAACTTTGCCTACTTGAGATTGGAGATGCTGGTATCTCCCTGTAGTTTCCTATGCAGCAACAGCCGTCAATCAATTATAAGCATGACAATGTGGAAGGGATGTCCTCCCTTACATACCACTTGCAGTAGACAATCCTGAAGTTAGAGAGCATTCTCTCTGCTTTCCCAATTGGTCAGTAGGGGAGTGGAGAGGATCTTTTAAGCACCACAAACAGCATCACTCCCTTAACCCTTTGAGTGCCATAGAGATGTGCATTGCACACCTCTGTGGCCCTAAAATCTTTAGAAAAGTACATCAACCAGTACACAATCACCCCTTCAGCTCTGTAGTCATATTTGTTGTGCACTTCCAGGGTTGTCTGCTGCTGTTGAAGTATAAGGGAGGGCATTCCTAGTTCGACAACCCTGTATGCTAATTGGGAACTTCTACTCCCCTCCCTTTGCATCCCTAAATTTAAGTGAATATGACAGTGTGTGTCTACATAGAAAAGGTGAAGTGCTTTACACACATCGACAAAATCATATCTACACAGCATCGACCTTTAGTGCTTCTCCCCCAAGGTATCTTTCATAAAACCATTCTAACTCTTGCTAATAATGTTGTTGGTTGTCACATAGTCCTGAATTCTATATAACTACATAATTTTTCTAATATCTTACCCACTATGGTAATCAAACTCACAGGTCTATTATCTCGTCAATAATGGGGCACGATGTATGATGAGTTTATCAATAAATATTAAATACTAGTGTAAAAGCCCATGTGCATGGGCCAAGGCCCAGGTAATGTTAACCCTTTGAGTGACAGAGGGGTACACAACGCTTTGCTTTGAAATGCATTGCGTACCTCTCTGGCACTCAAAGGGTTAAGAGGCCACTACCTCACTGCTCCACATGATGCAGTCTTGCGTCGCCTCACTTACGCGATGAAACCATGTGCACCTTCCTCTAGACTGTAAGCTCTCACGAGCAGGGTCCTCTGATCCTTCTGTTCTCCACATTTGATTATACTATTTAATACCTCTGTATGTCTACTCTATACTGTAAAGCTCTGCGGAATTTGTTGGCGCTATATAAATAAAGAGTAATAATAATAATAATAATGTAGTCCAGGTTAATTCACAATAAGCTCTGCCAGTCATGTTTGGACTTTGTCCTCAGTAAGCCATGTATATGAAGGAAGAAATTCTGTAATACTCCATGTGTGCTCAAAGCCTGCCATTGATGCTTCCTTTGGATATGCAGAAGAAAAGAATTAATTTAAAGCATAATCAGTTATCTTATGCTCCCTACTTAATTCACCTGTCTCAGTTTTGAGAGAGCCAATAACAACCTTTATCATTTTGCTATTTAAATACTTGAAAAAATGTTTAGGATTTGTATTGATCTCTTTTGCAATATGTTTCTAATTTTCAGTTTTAGCTAACTTAATTGCTTCTTGCAGATTGTATTGCATTGTTTATGCATCTGACACTTCTGACATAAATAATTTAAAAAACTGCTTCTTATTCTTCATTTTCCTGTAAATCTCTTTAAGGTACATTGGTTTTAAAGTGAAACAGTCACCTTGATTTGTTTACATATTTGAAAACTTCTTTCAGAACTTCTTACGTGTCATGTTATCCAAAAGTACATTAGATGTATAGTTTAGAAAATATTCACACTTTTTTCTGGGAAACGTAAAAGTGAAAGTCTCCTTTTGCAGCACAGAGCATCATTAGCATATGAATGTCACTGAAAAGCTTAATAAGCATATGAAACATCACTGAAAATAAGTTTCATTAGTAGGGATGAGCGAAAATTTTTGCCTCAAACCAAAATTGGCGAAAAACGACATTTATCGCTTGGCAAAAAATTTCCTTTGAAAGTGATGTTTTCCCACGTTTTTTGTTTAGCTCATTGCATTGAAATCAATGATCAATGGGAAGAATGAATTTTTCCCAACCACATAGCAGTTTTCTCTTCTCTTCTTTTCCTGCAGGCATATAAAAATGTATCAGGCCCTCACAGCATGCCATTTTCTGTTTGTGAGAGTAGAAAACAGCACATTTTTGAGTTCGAGAAGATAGACAAATAAAGAGGAATTGAAGCTTAGTTTAGGGAGTCTTTTAGGTAGGACAATTGTTCTGTATATTAGGGGAGTCTGGGGCACTCTGGGGGAGAGGAAGGAGGTTGACCCCAAATACCCCAAAATTCCATGTGACTGACTGTCAAGACACAGGCAACTGTGGACTAATTTGCTTGTTGATCTTGCTGTTATTATTATATCTTTGTTGGACTTGTCTGGGAGGTATGAGAAGGGAGCAAAGGAGGCTTACCCCAAACACCCCAACATTCTGTCTGGCTGATTTGATTTGCAGCATACAGGCAGCTGCAGTCCAAGCAATTTCCTTGCTGATTTTGCTGTTAATATAACTGTGCTGGACATGTCTGAGGTGTGAGAAGGGAGCAAAGGAGGTTGACCCCAAACACCCCAACATTTTGTATGACTGATTTGATTTGAAAGACACAGACAGCTGCAGTCAAATTTCCTTGCTGGTCTTACTGTTATTGTATCTGTAATGGGGAAGTCTGGGGAAAAAAGTTGTTGATTATATATATATTTTTAAAGCTTTATTGAGAAGATTGATATTGCATAGCTACAAGAATCTGAGTTATTACATGCTAACAAATGATTATGAATTGGAATGAAGCCATATGCATAGGCAAAAGATTAAGAAATGGAGAGATCTATGATTGGAAATAGATATAAATCGGGTTGGAACCTGTGCTGAGTGATAAGTAGGTAACATCTCATCGTCAAAGGGAAGACAAAAGTAGAGAGCCAAAGAAGGGTTAATAAGGAATAAGGGTGAGAAGGGGAAAAGGAAAAATAGTATGGGAAAAAAAACAAAAATGTATTCCCTGGAATTAGGTGAAGCACCACTGTTTTTCTTGTGAGTGATATGAAGTTGTAATCATATATAACATATTTGACATATCTGTATGCTCTTGTGTCTATGGAGAGGGGAGGAGGAGGAGAGGAAAGGGGGGGTGGGGGGTATAGTGGAAGTGTTGTCACCAGGACCAATCTTTATGAAATTGGTGAAGAAATGCAGTAGCTATAACATGGTCTTTTTTTTTAGTTTTGGATAGCCAGAGAAATAGAGATGAAGGGTCTGGGTTCTTCTAGTGTAAAGGGATCAAGGATTTGGCAACATTGAAATGGATTGGGGGAATCTTCAGAGAGAGATGTTGTTCATATGATAAAAGTCATAATAAGGGGTCTCTAGGGAGGGATATTCTCAGCTTAGTATTAATTGTTTGTAAAATTAGCTCCCAAAATGGGATAATGTAGAGACATGTTTACCAGATATGGGACATGGAGCCAGTTTGGGTGTTACATCTCCAGTATAGGTTGGAATAAGAGGCTGATATGCAAAACAGACATGGAGGAGACATATGCCACCCGATAAAACTTTGTAATTAAGTTCTCGCATGTTGGAGTCCCATGTGAGTTTGAAGTTTTGTCAAAAGATCGAAGCCCATTGAGACAATTCCAAAGAGAAGTAGAGTCCTGTTTCTCAGCTATATAAGAAATATGGCTCTGTTACAGAAGCCACATCCTGTAGGAGAGAGTAGCAAAGGGAGAGAGCACGGAGAGGCAAGACCTCTGGTGAGAGGGCTCTTTTGCGATCAGCGATGATCCAGTGCTGATCGTGTTAAAAGGTCCACCAAAGAGTGAGGCCTTTGCTGAAATGCTTGCAAAGATAGCTGAAGGATTAGAAGTATCCTGCATATGTCAAAGATCGTAAGGTGGACATACCCTTCTCATCCCAAATTATGGAAAATGGGTGGGTGAGTTCTGGAGGAAAATCTGGGTTACCTACTATGGATGAGAGAGGGAAGGAGAAGAGCAATATGTAAGGAGTTGTTGAGTTCATGCAAGGTTTTGAGAATGTGGTCCAGTATCACATGGGTCAGGCAGTTGGAAGAAGGGGATTGGGGGGTAGACCACAAGAGTTGGAGAGGGGAGAAAGGGTCTAGGAACACGTTAATGAATTAGGTCAAATCCTTGTAATATCTATGAAGGCCCAGGAAGTTTAAGCCTCCTGCCTCAATGCTCCTGGATAGGATGTTAAAGCAAAGTCTAGGTTTCTTATGAGCCCATATATGAGTAATAGATTGTGTTAAGGGACTCAAGGTATCTTTTAGAGATGGTAATGGGGATAACTTTAGAAGATATAGAATTGTGGGAAGTATCATAATTTTTATAAGATTAGCTCTGCTATAGCAGGAAAGATAAGGTGCTTGTCATCTGCTAATATCTTTGGTTATAGATAGGGGTGGGCAAAAGGTCCCGTGATAAAATCTGCAAAAACCACGTGGTTGTCCACTTTTTCGCAGGAAAATCCTCTTTAAATATAGAGATTAAAATCTTTAATCTTTAAATATTAAGTTATTTAAGTCTATCCTGGTACTTCTGAAGGTCTTTCAACATTTAGTTGATCTTCTTTGAACTTCCTATAATTTATTAATTTCCTTCCGGAGATGCAGTCTCTAGAATTGCACACAGTACTCCACGTGAGACCTTACCAGTGATATATCAAGTAGCATTAGTGTATCTCTCTCTTCCTGCCGCTAATGCCTCTTCCTATACAACAAAGAAACTGGTTTACTTTTCACACTTTTTTTTAATTCGTCACTTGACTACCTTCATGTCATCTGAAATAATAACTCCCTCCTCTCATGCTTTTGTCAGCACAGTATCATTAAGCCTGCATTCTGCTTCTGGGTTACTACATCCTAAATGCATTATCTTGCACTTTTCAGCATTAAACTTTAGATCATATAGTCATGGCCATTCCTACAGTTTTCTTAAATCCCTCCCCACCCTGTTGCAGAATATTTTATAATCATTAAAAAGTCACACCTTTCCTTGAATATCACTAGCAGTATCATTAATGAAGATGTTAAAGAGAAGATGCCCTTGCTAGCACTATGTCACTTCTCTAATAAGCCATCCTTCCTCTGTATAAATACAATTGATTATGACAATGCTGTTTCCTGACCTTCAGCCAATTATCTATCAAATACCTATGAATCCAGTCTCATGCTATTCATCTTATGATGAATCATATTCCTATGTGGTTTAGTGTCTAAAGCTTAGCTAAACTCCAAATATTCTGCATCTACAGCTCCACGCTTGTCTATCACTTGAGTAAGAAAATCAAAACATTGAAATTGATGTGTTTGGCAAGTTCTTCCTGTTATGAAGGCATGCTTGCATGTCATGAGCCTTCAGATATGCAACAATTCTTCCTTTCAATAGACTTTGCATTAATTTTTTAACTACTGTTCTCAGACTCATATGCTTGTAATTTCCAGAATCTTCCCTTCTCCTCTTTTAGTGTAGTGGCACTATATTGCCACATTTGTATTCATTCAGACAATTCTTGTCAAATGAACTGAGATAAAAGTTCAGTTAGAGGTGCTGCAAGCACAAATGTAAGCTTTTTTTAATTATCCCTGCATGAATCTCATTTGGACCAACTAACTTATCCTCTTTCAGTTTTTATAATATCAGTAACAACTCATCCACTGTAAACAAACTAGTTTTCACTGGTTTAACATTTACAGTTATTCTGCTTATATGGGGGCTCTTTTTCTTCACAGCCTTCCATGAAGACTGAGCAGAAATAATTGTGTAAGCAGTCAGCTACTTCCTTATCTCCCTCCACATATTTACCATTTTATTAACATAATCTTGTTATGCCTGTATAACTTTTTCTCTTTACAGTAATATACCAAAAGAAAGCCCCATTTTTTTCTTTCAGATTTTGACATTTTCTCTTATGCTCGGGAATTCATGCTTCTTATAATGCACTTATTGTAGCTTTCCCTATATAACCTTGTAAACCTATGTAACTTGCTCTGACTGATTCTGTCTGTATTTCCAGTATGAACATTTACAACACCTGCCAACACTCTGGACAATAGGATTGTGTTTCTTTTTCTGTTACTTTTGTTTACATGACTAATACAGAATTCAGTTGCAGATAATGTCAAAAGTTTTAGTTGTGCACATGTTCCTGCACATCATGAAGCTATTTCCTCTCTACTAAGGAATTACTTATCTGTTCACACATAAGAGGAAAAATCTGCAGTTCTTAAATCTTTTTTTAGTTTGGTTACTCACAGACATTACCAGCATATTAAACCACACTAACTGGTGATCACTGGTCCCCAGGCTTTCAACCACAGACACTGACACTATAAACGCTGAATTTAGAGTTGGATTGGATTATGATCAATGTTTTTATGATTATGCGCATTGTGGGATTATTTCTAGATACAAGTGTTTTTACTAATATTTAATTCAGGTTATATTTCAGAGTAGGTAGATTTAGCTTAGTACCATCTGTATCTACAATCCATTATCCTATCCAATTTGATATATATATTTTTACTTTTATATGTTGTTTCATTGTATATATTTATATTTATATTATAATTTGCTAAGGATGTTTGTCAGAAGCTGTCATGCACGGTAGAGACGGCTGTGTGCGCTGCAGTACTGTGCATATATATAAATAAATAAATAAATATATATATATATATATATATATATATATATATATATATATATATATATATATACACACACAAAGGAGGGGGCAGTAGCGCTCACTCTCAAAAGCGTTCTTGCCCAGGTGCACAGTCCCAATTTCAGATGAAGTATAGAAATAAGAGGAGGGCAGCACCTGTGGATATTTCTCAAAAAATATTTATTAGCACAAATGGTCAAGAGAACATGGTCAACATTTCTGTCAATAGACCTGGACGTCGACCATATTCTGCTGACCATTTGTGCTAATAAAGCTATGTATATATATATATATATATATATATATATATATAGTATTTTTATGGAGAGGATATGAGTTTTAGATTTATGGTCTTAGTTTTATATGTTGCCGCCGACATAATAATATATTTATATGTTGCAGCCGACATAGTAATGTACTGTGTTCATATAAAAAAAAATATATATATATACAGTAAAGTAATATTTGGGATCCATAGGTAACATCTTGTCTTTATAATAGATTGGGGTACACAGAAGAGTAAACTTGTGACTAGGAATAGGCAGAACTTTTGCCACAAACCAAAATTGGTGAAAAATTTGCTTGGCAAATAATTTCTGGCAAAAGGTGCCATTTTCTCGCTTTTTTCCCCTAGCTCATTCAATTGAACAGTGGTAGTAAAATTTCAAACATCCAGCTGTTAGGGACTACAATCATCATCCCAAACCAGCCAATAACTTGTAGGAGATAATGGTAGTTGTAGCCTCAAAAAGCTGAATGGCCAACAATTGGCTATCACTGCCTTTGTGGGTGGAATACACTGATTTTTAATGCTTTGCATTCCCTTAAGGCAACTCCTGATATGAGTGGACCATGTTGAAAGTAAGGGACTGTCATTACTATAGTACCTTTTCATCTGATCCTATGCAGTACTCAAGTTCAGATTAAGACTACTGGCTGTAGCCAACACTTTGGATGGGTGAAAACTCGAATTTGTTTTCTACAAGAATTTTCATTGAAAATCCTCTCTCATAGAAACCCTGCAAAATAACCTCTTTTTTGGTAACCCCAAGAAATTCCCCATGGGAACTTTGCCTGTTTCTGTGGGAGGGGGAGGGCTGGTAAATGTATGTGAGGTTCTGGCTATACCAGTGCAGTAGATTATGGCTGGAGGTCACAGGAGAAAGCTGGAGGCTGAGATGTCTGGTTTTTGGAATACTTGTGGGTTATAGCAGTTTGTGGCTATCCAGCTTCTGCCAGATTTCAACTCCCATTATTCCCCATCATCCTGTAGTTCGGTCAGAGCTGGATATTCTCATTTTGCCCATTGAGGTGGCAACCAGACAGTGGCATAAACTGAGTTTAAACAAACATTATGTGAATGTTATTACTGTGGTGCTATGTGGTACACTTATGTACACTTCACAAAGTCTGATCTCCAAAAAGAGGTACACCAGGAATGGAAAGAGGGCCATAAGGATTTTTACCTTAGAGGCATAGAACTCCCCTAAATAGGGACATTTGGGAGGAATGAAAGACCTATCTTACCTTTTATCCAGTCCCAATTAAAAATTAAACCAAATAGAAAAAGAGCAATGTGCAACAACAGAATTGAAGACAATGTGTATAAATACAATAATAAAATAATAATAATAATGCATATTTGTCAATGAAAAGAGTCTCTTGTTGCTTCCTCAACTCTGCCTCTTCTTCTTATGGGTCCACAATATACATCTATAGGAACCACACAAAAGATACAAGAGCGCAAAGAGATCTGAGAGAAGCATCTGCATACACTAGATACCTATCTAGAGTGCTTCTACACACAGAACAGTGGAATCAAAGAGGTCCCGACAAATGTATTGAACAATATAGAGACTTATATTACTCTGTACATTTGTTAGGCCCTCTTTGATTCCACTGTTTTGTAAGTAGAAGCACTCTACATAGGTATCTAGTTTATGCAGATACTTCTCTCAGATCTCTTTGCTCTCTTGTTTTTGTTTGGCTATTAAAAATGAACCAATTGAGCACAAATTATCACATGAAAACTTTAAAAATATGTTTTATTTTTTTTCTCATATTTTTATTATTATCAAATGAAATGGTGGGTTATACGTATAAATGTGGTATAAAAAGAAAGGCCAAATTATGCTTAAAAATGGTATATAATTTGTGGACTAAATGAATTAGAGGAAAATTATGGTTGAACAAAGACATTCTAAAAAAGGCCAGAATTGCTCTTATGCTTTAGTGTCTAAAAGTCCTCTTCACTAAGGGGTTAAAACATTAGTCTAGGCAACTTCCTGGAAGTCTATTTATTGTGAACTAGTTGAAGAGCCCATTACACGGGCCACGGTGCCACTGGCAGCTGGTCACGGGACAGTCACGCACAGTAGAGACTACCCGCGCCGCGGCTGATACAGAGCTGGACGCTCCTTCGGAGCATCCACCTTTGTATCAGCCGTGGCGCGGGCAGTCTGTACTGTGCATGACTGCAGCATGTGCAGCATTCTCTATTGCGCATGAATGTGGCGTTACACACATTTTAGCGAATTATTATATAGGATGAGAGAACACCTATGAACAGGAGAGAAGCTCTAGGATGTAATACCCTAAAAGACCCAGCATTAGGTCAAGCAGAGCTAAGGGAGGTGATCTTTGAAAAATAAATTCCCCTATTAAATCTAGTTAAGGAACCTACTTTCCTTGGAAACTGAAGTTTAGGTCAAGGCATGTAAAAGGGCATAGTGTATATAACTCTAGTTAATTTTTAGGTGTTAATATTCCTTTAACCCCATTGGATACTAGTGTGATCTCCAATTAATTGCATCATAAATACCTTGGAAAACTGTGTATTAGTGAAATTTTCCAATTCTGGATGAAGTCACCAGAAAATAGGTCTTTCCACCTCATGTTGGCATTCCCACAGGATGTCCCCTTTTGCCAGACTCTTCCAAGCGGCATAATGTAGTAAATGTGTGCATGCCTGAATATGTGTGTCATAACATCAGTTTTGGAATTTCAGAAATGTGGAGTTAGAATGTTAGAAATAGAGCAGAAATATCAGAACTTGGCACAGGAACAAGCATCTCAGAGTGGAAAAAAGTTGCTGGAAGGTTTTGCACCTTCTGGAGGTCAGCTTCAGTTGCTTTTTCTTTTCACTGAAAGGAGGAATATAGGTTTCTGGAGGAGGAAATGCATACTTCCACACATCTCTACTCACTTCCATATATTAGCATATATTTGTGAGCTACTCCATATAAATGATATAAATGCATATAGGGATGGAAAGTGTGTCTTAAAAATAAAATGTGTTAATCACTTTATTAAAGAGACCTACATTACTGATATGATGGATAATCTAAATTATATATATATATATATATATATATATATATATATATATATATATAAACATAGTCCAAATCAGCACTCACAGGTCTGCTCACTTAATACAAATATTTTCTTTATTGGAATCGACGTTTCGATCCCACACCAGGGATCTTTATCAAGACAACATGACAAACACCCATCCCCCAACATTGTCATGTTGTCTTGATAAAGATCCCTGGTGTGGGATCGAAACGTCAATTCCAATAAAGAAAATATTTGTATTAAGTGAGCAGACCTGTGAGTGCTGATTTGGACTATGTTTGGAGATAAATTATGTGGCACCTGGGCATTCATCTAAATATGTTGAGAGTGCGTTCCTGTTACCAATTCTTTATATATATATATATATATATAATACTGCATAGATAGTGGCACTCGCAGGGTTAAATACCCACAAATGGTATAAGGTGCATGTCCCATAAAAATATTCAAATAAGTAAATCAGGTATACTCAGCCTGGGATACTCCTGGTTTCATAGGAGACAGCACTCTCAAACAACAATGTTACAAAAAAAGATTAATTGTATCCATGCCAAACATTTTCAGTCATTGTTGTTTGAGAGTGTTGTCTCCTACGAGGTCAATACCTGATTATATATATATGCTTCACTTCCGAAGCAAACTCACATGATAGCACACCCTCTAAACATGACTTTGAAAGAGAAAATGAGCGCATCTCTACTTTACCAGATGACCTCTTACAGAGATGTCTCTCCAGAGGCCTGCTTGTTTCAAGATTTGCTGTTTAAGTATTTTTAAGATATGACAAAGATTGGATCAGCAAACATATTTATCTTGGGAATGGGAAAAATACATAGTTAACCCCTTAATGCCTTATCAGCAGGGTTGTGTAATCAACAGCACATGTATTATTATCTAGGAGGAACTGAGCTTAGCTCTCCCTCTCTACAGATGAACATCAATTTCAAGCATTCTCAAAATGTCCATTAATTTAAATGGGGCTTTTAACCCCCTGAATGCTATAAATGAGCAATGTTCTGGAGACATTTTTAGCATTCAAGGGCTTAAAAGCCTAATTTTTACCAAAAAGTATCTGTATTGTCCTCTATGGAGTTTTTGGTTTGACATGTAATTATTCCAACTTTTCACTATACATCTGACTATTACAGTGGAACTATTACTATGTAACTAATAAGTTATTTTGAAAACAATAATTCCTAAATCAACTGGATTTATATTATTATTTTTTTTTATTTAAAAAAAAGTGAAATATTTAGCTTTATTTATTTATATTGCATAAACTACTGTATGCAATAGAAAATATTTAACATAAATATAGATCATTTTCAAGATCACTTATATTTGCACTTAATGTTGTTCTCTTCTATTTATCATTGATCAATATGGAGAATTATGACAGCTGGTTTCATTCCAGGGTGGGATGTTTATCCAGGTACAAATCCAATAGCTTTTTTGGAGTCTGGAATGAATTTTTGTTTTAAAATTTTGGAAAAAAAACCCTCTGGATAAAACTAGTTCCTTTAAGGACAGTTAAACACTTTGTTCTTTTGCTCTTTCATGATTCTTCTTGCGTAACCAGTGGAAAAAAAGTATTTTAAACATACAATTAAAACACAATTGATATTGAATAGGTATAAAAATTACAACACATTATAAATAAAGAATATGGTGTTCCTTAACAAAATACACTTGAAAAATGTTTGTGGGAGGGGGTGTGGCCTGACCTAGATGAGAAAGAACGTGCACTGAAGGAGCGCCTCACTCTATATCCTATTTGGATGCCCCCTTACCTATAAAAGCCCATCATCACCCACAAAACAGATTGTGATACCCATGTGGACCCTGTTATGCCTGGTAAAAAGAAGAAAGCAGCTAAAATAACTGCCTATTTAATAGAAAACTCACCTTGCGACATACCTTGCACCACGCCGAACCTCTCACCTAAGATGGCAGCCTCAGGAAAGGAGAATCGAGCCATGGAAAGCAAGAGACTAAGTTCCAAGAAGGAAGAAACTGTTCGATATCTCACCAGGGACAACTTTCAGCACTTGCCACCATGAATGGTTCTGAAGGACATTGTAGGGAAACTGAGGGAGGCACTGTGGTCAGACATCACTTATCAAAGCAGGAATATCAAGCAGATCGCTATGTGTGTGGCGGATCTGGAGGACACGACCAGATCTGTTCTAACCACTCAACATGAGATCCAACAACAGGCCTTGGCCCAGGATGACGAGATTTGGCGAGATTCGCCAAAATAACATCAGAGTCAGGAATCTACCACAATCTGTGCTGGCCCACGATATTCCGAGTACTATGCAGAAGCTATTTGCCTCGATTCTGAAGTCTATCCCAGACGAGATACACATTGAGCACGCCCATAAGGCTCTGAGGTCTAGGTCACTGAACAAAGATCGCCCATAAGATGTTGTTTTCTGCCTGCTCTCGTTTCAGCAAAAAGATAGCATTATGAGGGGGACCAGGTAACTGCATGTGATCCAGTACGAAGGCACTGAGTTACAACTCTACCAGGACTTGTCCGCTCTCGCACTCCAGCAAAGAAGGGATTTCAAGCTGCTGAGGGATGCCTTACTTGAGAACCATATCCAGTATCACTGGGGATTTTCCTTTGCTTTAATAGCCATCCATGATTGGGTTACATGCTAAGAAGTCATGTGAGCGTCTGAATTTCACTCTGGTCCAACTAACTGATCCTTTGATTCTACAGAAACAAAATTTAAGACTGAAATCTTCTCCCTTAAAGGCCTGGCAAACTGTCGGCTCTACAAAGCAGAATGGTGACTCGCCCATTTTCCCATTACCTGAGCCTGGGCTTGTTAGGCAGGACTGATGCATAGGAAAGGTGGAAGAAGCAGTCTGTGGACTAACTGTGGAGGGCGGTTGAAAGCTATGTGGCTCATACCGGGCCTTGGTGTGAAACCGCTTCTGTCCCAGAGAGTTTTATGTGGCCACTGACAGGGCGGTTCCAGTTATGGAGTTCTATAAATTGTTTTGATTATTACTCTTGTGGTTATACTGTTCTTTGGCGCTGTCCAAACAGTTACATGGCATATCTTGCCTATGTGTGTCTTTAGCTCTCTCGAGCGGCCCCCTTGAACACCGTTTATTGCCGATTATTTAATTGCTATTGAGTTTGCTCTGCATTGCTAAATACAGGTTATTGTGTCATATTTTGTGACTTCCCCTGGAAAGAAGTCCTTTCTCCCCCAAGAACATGTCTTGCTTGTCACGGTTTTATTGAACACTCAGACAATTGGGTAGGATAAAATAGAAAAGCTTTATTAGGCCAAATAAAGCGCACAAGGCCCCTCACTGGTCCAAACTCTACAAACAGCTGTAATAAAGTTTGACACAGGACAGGGCATACAAAATAGCAATACAATAGTGAAGCTCTACCAGCCTTACTGAATACCGGGTAAGGCAGCTTAATTACTAACACAAAAACAACAACAGAGGAGGCTCTACTGGCCTTTCAGAATACCGGGTAAGGCAGTCTGATATCTGGTGCAACAAGGAACTGAGGAGGCTCTACCGGCCTTACCGAATACTGGGTAAGGCAGCCTGATATCTGGTGCAACAAGGAACTGAGGAGGCTCTACCGGCCTTACCGAATACCGGGTAAGGCAGCCTGATATCTGGTGCAACAAGGAACTGAGGAGGCTCTACCGGGTCACAGGCTGAGCGTATAGTGGGAAGGCAACAGTAACCGCTTAGTTACCGGATAGCACTGACTGGGTGTGCTTAATGGAGGCCACAGATAGTCACAGGCTGAGCGTATCGTGGGAAGGCAACAGTAACCGCTTAGTGACCGGATAGCACTGACTGGGTGCGTTTAACGGAGGTCACAGATAGTCACAGGCTGAGCATATCATGGGAAGGCACAAATCAGAGAGAACTGACAATAATAGCAAAGGCAACAAGATAGCTTAAAGCAGTTAATGCCTGGATCAGTACACGGAGAGCGGAAGTCAGCCAAAGCCTGGATCGGTACACAGAGAGCGGTAGTAAGCCAAAGCCTGGGTCGGTACACAGAGAGCGGTAGTCAGCCACAGCCTGGGTCGGTACACAGAGAGCGGTAGTCAGCCAAAGCCTGGGTCGGTACACAGAGAGCAGTGGTCAGCCGAAGCCTGGGTCAGTACACAGAGAGCGATAGTCAACCAAAGCCTGGTTTGGTACACAGGAGCAGAACAGGAGCAAGGTCAGATGGAAACCGGATCAACAAGGAACAGGAGCACTGAATAACGTAAGGTCAGGAACACCATGAAAGGGCACCGGCCTAGTGACAGGAGGGCGTATATAAAGACTAGCCCTGGGAGGGGCTAGTCAGCTAGCACCAATAAAAGACAGCAAAGCACAAACCCGGAAGTCAAAATGTCGCACAAGAATCACGGGCACTGTGATATTCCTGTCCTTCTATTTTCCTCTGCTTTCCCTCTCTGTCCCACTTCCTTGCTTTTTTCCCAATATTCACCCTCTCAAGATTTCTCCTATCTCCCCTCCCCCTCCTCTAGATCAGCATGGGGCTCATTGCACTGATTTGCTTGTATGCTCTGTATATGGCTGACTTGACTATATGCATGAATGTCAGGGGCATGAACACAGTTACAAAGCGATTGTCAGAGCTTGGTGACTCAAATCTACCTACTAAAGGAAAACCATTTTTTCTCTAGGGGACACCTACTTTGCCACACAGTGTTTTCCCACAACAGTATTTCAGTTCCGCTAAGGAGCAGAAGCATGGTGTGTGTATTTTACTATACCTCTCTCTCCCTTTTACATATGTTGACCAGATGGTTGATTCCGGGGGCAGATATTGTCACAGTCTACCTTAGAGGCCTAGTTATCCTGTGCTTCCTTCCTCTGTGGTGTGTCGTGCAGCATAGTTGCTGCCACCTGCCCTGCAGGCATTTGAAGACTTGAAGACTGCTTTTTTGAAAGCCCCGATATTGTCCCACCTGAATCCCACCCTGCCATTTACTCTGGAGGTGGACGCCTCTGAGTCGGGAGTAGGTGGTTTGCTGTCCCAGCGCGTGGGCCTTGGGAAACCGCTGCTCCCGTGTGGGGTTTTTTTTCTAAGAAATTGTCTAAGGCTGAGAGTTTATATAATGTGGGTGATCGTGATCTACTCGCCATCATCCTTGCCTTGAAAGAATGGCGATATCTGTTGGAGGGTACCACTGTTCCAATCATGATATTGACTGATCACAAGAACCTCACATACTTGTCTGAGGCAAAGGGGTTGTCTCCTCGTCAGGCCAGATGGGCTCTATTCCTCTCGAGGCTTAATTTTGTGGTCTCCTACCTCCCTGGTACAAAAAATATTAGAGCAGATGCACTTTCTCGACAATTTGGGGCCTAGTCCTAGGAGGAGTCTCTTCCGGTACCTATTATTCTTCCTAACTGCATATTGGCTACAAAACGTACTAGTATTACATCTCCTTTGGGTGAGGAGATTTTGGCTGCTCAAGCTTCTGCTCCGGCGGAGAAGCCTAATGGGAAGCGTTTTGTGTCTGAATCCCTTCATACCAACTGATATGGTCTATGACCAGACATTTTTGGTGGCCCAGCCTGAGGGCGGATTGTTCTGCATTTGTTGTCACATGTTTCACTTGTGCCCAGACCAAGACTCCTAGACATCTTCCGGTTGGTCTCCTGCAACCCAACCCTAATGGGGAGCGTCCATGGTCTCACCCATTTTGTGCTACTGAAGGGACTTCCCTCCTCCAAGGAGTTGGCCGAAATCTTTGCTAAGGAGGTGGTTCGTCTCCATGGTATACTCAAAGTGGTGGTCTCGGATCTTTGGAGCCAGTTTGTGTCGCATTTTTGGAGAGTCTTTTGCGGTCAGATGGGGATCCAGCTCTCGTTCTCCTTTGCTTACCATCCACAGTCTAACAGTGCTGCAGAGAGGTCTAATCAGGCACTGGAACCGTTTCTCCTTTGTTTTATCTTCGACCATCATGACAATTGGGCGAACCTGTTACCGTGGGCAGAGCTTGCCAGAAATAATGCGGTTAATTCCTCCTCAAGCCACTGGTCTGTAACAGATATACTACTGCTCTTGTCTGTCCCAGACCTGTCCAAGTGGGGGACCATGAGGCGTATGAGATACAAAGTCTTTTGGACTCTCGCAGGGGCAACTGGGTCTCAGAAGGCAGGGCAGGGCTGCCATATGAATAGCCCAATACCCTAGGAGCGGTATCAGAACAGGGCCGCCACAACATAGCCTCAAGCCAGAACAATCTAGCAGGTCAAGACTGCTACCACTAAAGCCCAGGAGCTATAGCAGGACATGACTGCTAAAGGGGAAACTCTTGTATGAGGTTAATCTAGCAGGTCAAGACTGCTACCACTTAAGCCCAGGAGATGGAATGTAAATAAAATTAAAGAACAGCGCCCCTGGGGGCCAGGACAGGTATAAACGGGTAATGAGAGAAATACAGGCCCAAATATGTAGGAGCAAACAGTAATGATCAGAATAAATGTAGGAACAAGGGTTAATGCTTAGAGCAACTGATCAGTCTCTGTGATGGTAATTAGCCAACGCCCAGCAGGTATTATCAGTCTCTAGACAGTGCAAAGGAAGGTGCAGTAGGCGACTGAATCACTCTCAGATAGCTGTACAATAGGACACCCAATGATACAGCAAATACTGACCAGAGCTGAGCCAATACCCCCTTAGGGTGATATAACGGAGGAAAGCCACTGCTGGAGCTAATGGGACCAGAACCTGGAACGCCTTTAGTTCTCTCAATGGAAGAAACCCTGCGTGTGCCAATGGGACCAGAGCCAAGAACACCCCTTGGGTGCCACAACGGAGAAACACTGCACAAGCGATCTGAGAGCCAACACACTGGTAGTGCGATAGATAGCGTAACACAGTGAGCACTTGGAGACCAGAGCCAAGACACCCTTCCGGTGCTGACACGGAGCAACACACTGCAAGAGCTAACAGGATGCCCACTAGCACCAGGCGGCGCAACCACGGAACTGAACGAGCACCGGAATGGAAACTGCTCTGCTAGTATTTAACGGATAGGCGTTAACGGATAGGCTCGGTCAATAAGGCACAGGCTCAGTAAGTGTTAAATGGCTCGGATGGAACACAACAGGCTTGGCAAGTGTACAGATACAGGCTCAATATCGGAGGCAACCAGCACAGCAAGGGTATCTGACAGGTTCTGTAACGGAGGCAACAGCTCAGCAAGGCTATGCAGACTGGCTCGGTAACAGAGGCAACAGCTCAGCAAGACCCAAGCAGACAGGCTAGGAACAGAGGCAACAGCTCAGCTAGCAGAGAAGTGATTAGTCAGAGCGATACTATCAGCACAGTTCAGAATGTCGCCGGTAGGCGACTGAGATCTCACGGGAACACAGGAAACAATCACGGAGCAGGAGTGTCAGCCGGAACCGGATCAATCACGAATCAGGAACGTCAGCCAGAGCCGAGTCAATCACGGAGCAGGAACAACAGCCAGAACTGGGTCAAATCACGGAGCAGGAACGTCAGCCAGAGCCGGGTCAATCACGGAGCAGGAATGTCAGCCGGAACCGGGTCAATCACGAACAGGAACAGCAGAATGGTCAAACGAGCCGAGTCGGTACACAGGAACGCAGGAACACAGCAACCAATGCCCTGGATCAGGAACACCACGAAAAGGCCTCTGACAGGTGCCATAGACCCAGTATATAAAGGAACATCCTGGGCGGGCCAATCAGCTTCCTCCAATGCACAGGTATCATCACAGAGATTGACAGGGAATCACGGGGACCGTGATACATGACTGCAACTCAGCAGGGCAGGACTGCTAATAGATGCTCTCTGCTGGTAAGACCGCCCTGAAAGTCCACAGCCAAGGAAGCTTGTCCCCAAAAAACCAATAACCCGTCTGCTCCCAATTGGTACCCCGTGCCACACATACACAATGCAGATAGCAAAGAGGCAGAAATGTAAATCCGGCAGGAGCCTCCAGAGGGCTGAGAGAAGTGATGACAGGAGTAACAAGCCCCACTCGTCAGTAGCTGATCGTCGAGCAAAAGCTTCGCTTGCAGCCACCACAGCCTCCAAACTTACTCTGGAGGGCAGCGGGAGAATAGAGGAAAGCTGCAGCAAGGGGAGCCCCATCCAGATGCTAGTATCTAATGGCAATGGGGAATACCTGGAAACTGCGAGGACACAATAGAAGCAGAGTCAGGCAGGCCAAAGTACTGGGAGCAATGCAGACAACTAAGGTGAGCAAGCCATGGTCTGAAAGGATAGCCAAAGTACCTTAAAAACGGTCCTGCACCAATAAAAAAGAGACAGTGCACCTAAAGAAGAAGGTTGGATTAGGAGAGGGCAGTGTGACCCATTGGAGCAGGAAATTCAGCTTCTCAATGCAGAACAGGTGATCCATTTAATGCCTGCTGGTAGGCACTGGGCCCAGATGGCTTCCCTCTGGTCTCCCTTCATTTGCCCCGTTACTCTTAAATGTATATAGAGAACTCCCTGACTTGGCAAGAGACCGTTCTTCCATGCTCAAAGCTACTATTACATTGCTTCCCAAGGAAGGCAAAAACCCTATACTTCTGGCTAGCTACAGACCAATGTCTTTGTTAAATCTGGATATAAAGATTATGCAAAAATCTTAGCTACTAGGTTGTTGTCTTTCTGCCCCATTTGATAGATATAGATCAAACCGGATTTGTTCCTGGTCATGAGGCCCATGCTATATTGAGATACCACTCATATAGACACAGTTGGAGAATTTCTGTAGAAGGATACTACCCTCATATACGAGGTAGGAAAAAGTGTGTTTATGTTTGTGTGTGTGTATGTTCAAGTAAACGTACCCACATAATTTTCATGTTAATGCAACTCTCTGATTGATTGATTTCAATTGATGTCTAATTTATTTAAATCAAATTATAGACACACTATCAGACACACACAAATCTTTGCAGCATAGAATAAAACATATCTATATACAATTGGCAGTTTTGTGTGTGTTTCTGTGCATGCTTGTATGCCTTTGTGTGTGTGTGTGTGTGTGTGTGTGTGTGTGTGTGTGTCTGATTATGTGTCTGTGTGTGTGTTTGATTGTGTGTCTTGTGTGTGTTTGCCTGTGTGTGAGTCTGTGTGTGTCTGTGTGTTACAATTTGATCCAGACTGATTAAGATAAAACACAATTGCCAGACTATCCAAAGGACCAGTGTGTACTATGAATGTGGGTACTCTCATCCCAATGAGATCTACAAAGAAAAAGTCGGAATATCAAGGGGTCCTGACAAAAGGGCACTTTAGAAAATGACTGAGCCATCAATGTATATAGATCATATAAATCAGAAACCTTGGTGGAATGTATGTTATGAAAATAATATTGTTCCCATTGCACAGTAATAGACTCTCTCTCAGTGTCATGCATCCCAGCTGTCTATATTGTCATTTGGTTTAGAGTACAACAGAATATGGATGAAGGGAATTTCCAGTGTAGTGAACACTGAGAACACCCACAACAAATTCAGTGAACTGTATGTGATATCAGGTCAATATTAACTTTTTATTAGAATGATTAAAACATGATTAAAGCATTGTAACACTGTATCACATATTCAGTGAAATAGGTCTGTATTTAAAAAAAATATATTACTTTTTGAGTGATAACCACTCAAACTTGTTTAAAGACAGACATTACAGGACATGCTGCTGTAATAAGAGTAGAGTTATGTGTGTTTGGGGAGGCTAGTAATAATATTTGTTATACAGGAAGACTCCCATTATTAAAATCTACTGCTTTGTGTATCTGTTTTGGAGAAGCTAAGGCTCCCTAAGCCTTTATTACTCTCCTCCTTCGACTGCTGACAGTGATCAGTGTAGCAATGATGAATGGCTCAAAACTACATTTAGCTCTTGACAGTGCGCCCACAATACAGAACTAATAAGTTGACATTGCAGTAATGGGACAAAACAAAATTGCTAATGTACGGTGCAATTCATAGGTATTTTGACAGAGATACAATTTTTATTGTTTTGGCTCTGTGCTTCAGCACATTGTATTTGAAATGAAGCAATGACTAAGAGGATTAAGTACAGACTGTCCATTCCAATTTGAGGGTATTAAAGGGATAGTAATACCTAAAATGTAAAAAAAAATATGTTGTAGGGTTTATCCCCCTGAGTAAAACAAGAGTACTCCCACTGCTGAAAGATGTTTCATTCAAAAGTTATTAATTTTCAAAGTCGAATTTTTTAGGTGCAATATCACAGTGGCCTGAAATTTTACAGTGGCGCTGTTGCTACACCATCCTATGGAGATTTATGGTCCTGAGACCAGAGCTGTCCATAGGATCGTGTAGCAACAGCACCACTGTACAATTTCAGACCACTGTGATATTGCACCTAAAAAATTCGACTTTGAAAATTAATAACTTTTGAATGAAACATCTTTCAGCAGTGGGAGTACTCTTGTTTTACTCAGGGGGATAAACCCTACAACATATTTTTTTTTACATTTTAGGTATTACTATCCCTTTAAGATCCATAAACAATAAATGATGTAGGAATGATAGTCATTGTAAAAAACTTTATGTATGTCAAATAGGAGCACACTATTCTATTTTATACATTGCCTTCCATATTAGGGGACCAAAAGGTAATTGGATCTACCGCCAAGCTAACCACTCGTTTAAAGATCTACTACTATAGAACACTATAATCTCGGATAACAAAGAATCCACCATCCACCGTGTGCAGCCTACAAGCGCGTCTCCAGTATATCGCACAGTACACCGGATCGGACTCATAACTGGGAGAAAGAGAACAGAGGTAAACGAGACTACAAAAGGGATTCTCAGAAAAGACCACCCAACGGACATTGACTAACGAAGACTTCTGGTAAGCAGCTAAGCTTTATTGGGTGCATCTTCATATTTCTGTGTATGTTCCCAGTGGTGTAGACTCTGATCCAGTGTATAGCTGTACCTGAGGAGCGCTCTCCCTGATATCAGTTGGTCAGACACCCTCAAGAGAGACGGCGCAATCAGACTCTTGGGATTACAACTTGGATACTTGGTTATAAGAACAAATATTGCTACGTAGAGACTTTGTATCTACATTAGGCTACTTTCAGTCATGTGTTTATTTACTTATACATTTATTTAGATCTATTAATCCATGCCATAAGAGACCATATAGAGTGACCATTTAATTTTTACTACGAGTTTATCTTTATCCTTTTTCAAGCTTGAAGGATATTTTATTTATAACAACATTTGGATGTCTGATATATCATCCAGTTTTATATTCTTTTACTTTTGTTTTTACAGCTAATAAATTTATTTATCTTCTATTTTTGGTCCATCTTAATTTAAGTAACAGCAATCACAATAACCACTATACTGCACTTAGATCTTTGGTGCGCTGTCTCCCCTCCTCCTCTAATTGGACAAATAACCTTATTTTAAACAGTGATTATATATAGTATTTTTTTGCAACTCCTTGCATTATATGCATAAAGTCACACCAGTAGATATCACCAGATGCTTGGTATCTTCCCTGGTGATGCTCTGTCAGTCCTATACTGCAGCCATGCTATTGGGCATATTTTCCTTCAGTCTTGCTTTCAGCAGGTGAAACACATGCTCAATTGGATTCAGATAAGGTGAATGACTTGGCAAGTCATGAACGTTCTAATTTTTGTCCCTGAAAAACTCATTGGTTACTTTAGCAGTATGTTTGGGGTCCTTGTCCTGCTGCAAGCTGAAGTGCCTTCCAAGGACTTTTGAGGCATTTGGTTGGATCTGAGCAGATGCTTATGTACATCATCAATAAAGACAACTGAGCCAATTCCAGTGGTAGCCATACATTCCCATTCCCAGTCAATAATATTACTGCCACCATGTTTTACAGATGAGGAGGTATATGTTGAATCATGTGTGGTTCCTTTCTTTCTCAAAACTTTCCGGTTTCCATCACTCTGGTACAGGTTAATGTTCATCTCATCTGGTACAGGTTAATGTTCATCTGTCCATTAGACTTTGTACCAAAACCAGATTTTGTTATGCAGTTTGAAGCAAACTATAACAGGGTCTTTCTGTTCTTGAGGCTTACTGGTACTTTGCATCAAATGGTAAACCCTATGTGGTTATACATATATAGTATTCCTATACTTTTTGACACTTCTGTGCTTACTTCCTGCACTGTGTTTTTGATCTGTTTTACAGTTGAAAAAGGATTTTTACTTCACAATTGCAGGTATACACTACAGTGGCCTACTGTGGTCTACCAGGAATTTTGCTATTGTTGGGCTCACCTGTGCATTCTTGCTTCATAACAATGTACAGAAAGTTAATGTTTTGGCTATGTTTCTGGTCAATGTATTACATTTTTCAGCCTCATGATGTCCTGCTTTACTGGCATTGACAGTTCTTTGCTCCTCATGTTGAGCGATAACAGCAAAAGACTCCAAATGCAAATGCCACATCTAAAATCACCTCCAAACATTTTCTTAGCTCTGTTGTGTATGAGCTAGCAATGCAATGACATGCATCTAGCCAAGTAACAGCTAAGCAGACAATTGTTCAATACTTTTGGTCATCTAAAGTGGAGGGACTATGTATCAAAAGGGTTGTAATTCCTACATAGTTCATGATTTATGGATGCGATCACCCTCAAATTAAAGCTAACAGTTTGGACTTTATCCTCTTAGTAATTATATCAAATGTGCTGGAGAACAGAGCCAAAAAACAAAACATATGTTACTTTCCAAATACTTATGTAGAGCACTGTAGTTTGTCTTTTCGTTATCACTTTGATTATAATGGCGGTGGCACAATGACTGTGGATAGAATGGCAACTTTAGAGCTCATTGCATGAATGCCAAGTGCCTAGAAGAGTTCTGAACTCTGCAAGAACTAAACCGTAAGTTATATAGTAGTAGTAGTAAGTGAGTTAGTACTGCCAAAATAAATTAATAAAAAATAGGAGGGGTAGACCCTTTCATTTAGTACAGCCTGAATTAATATGATTATGTATTTAGCACCACAAGAGTATGCAATACTTTACAATTTAAGGGTTTAGACTATACAGGGTTACAAGTGCTTTGCAAACAAACACTGGTGGTGGGGTTTCCTGGTCAAAACCTTACTATTTAAAGTTACTAAGGGAGATGCACAGACTATATTAAGTACAGAATACAGTGCTAAAGTACTGGATGGGATAGGGAAACATAAAGTAAATGATATGTGCTTTGGATATCAGTGCTTTCGCGCTTGTTTAAGCTTTGTGAGATTTGAAAACTGCAAGAGAAGTGTAGTGGTGCAGGCTGGGGTAGAGCATTTCACAGATTTTATTGTTGGTTTTGAACAGAACTAATTAGCATATTGTGTAGTGGATTATTATAAAGGGCACTGTTCCAACAAAATAAAATGGTAAATTTCTCTAAAACTACTTATTTTCTAGAAAAGGGTTTATACAACATACATGTAGATTTTCTGTAAAATAAGCTGTAGCTTTCCTCAGTGGGGATTTGCAAAATGTTTATTTGAAACCTATTTTGTAGTTAATTTTATCCAGAACTGAACCTCTGTAGTTTGTTACTAAGATACATAAATCCCACATTGCTCCTTCATGTGCCTTTGTTAATTTCTAGTATCAAAATGTTGTATATTGAAAGGTAAAGAGTGTGTAGTGTCAGTATTTATAGCTAGCCAGTTTTCTATATAGTATTTTTTATAAGGAAAGCCTTTCACTCATGTTCCGAAGAAATGGTAAATAAATAGCTCTTCCTCTTCTCAATGTTCTAACATAATCTGGCTTAATTTGTTAACTAAGAGCTTTGATAATTTATATGAGACAATCCATATACTGGCTGCCAACTACTGGGAACACTGTTTGGGAAGTTTATTTAAAACAGTCCTAGAACAGAGTACCTTTCTTAATAAATGCATAATTGGGAAGTTTATCAGTGACAGTTCTAAATGGACTTACAAACGTAACTCCTTGAGGCCCAGAGAGGGGTATCTAACATATTGCATTGCAATGTATTAGATACTTCTCTGGCACTCAAAGCGTAAAAAATGTACAGTTTTTTTTAAATCTTTTTCACCTTTTTTGAATGACTATATGGCCTTTAAATTCAGCCGGATTTTTCCAATTTAAAACCTTAATGACCGACTGCACAGTTAAGAATCACTGACCTTTTTCTGGGATCCCTGAGCAGCCGCACTAGTACCCCTGCATTCCATGACGTGCCAGGACCGTCATGGGCCTTTAACGTAGTTTTACCAATCATCGTCCTGGCACGTCATGGGTCCTTAAGGGGTTAAAACTCACACTGATAATCAAAATTCAACCCAACAGTTCTATTGAAAATATAGCCCATATTTGTTATTTTCAAAAACCACCATGCAAAAAAATTGTCCAACATGTATTCTGTTTCATGCAATTACTTCACAGCATGTTTAGGACCGCACTTTTATGGGGCAAAAACTGTGCTATGAAAAGGAGGTGCAGAGTCCCTATTATGCAGTGAAAATCACTGGTGCCTGTTAGAAAACTGGTTTCCAGCACACACTGGTTCTTAAAAACAAAAGAAGATTACCCTATGAGTGCCAGTGGGGTATGCAATGCATTGTACAGTGTTGCATATCCCACTGGCACTCATAGGGTTAATCTCCCTAGCGTTAACACATGTCCTGAAAAATAAAAACTGACCTGTAATCCTGATGTCCAGCGGGGTCCTCAGCACTAGGGATGGGTGAAACTTTTCACTTCAAACTGAAATCAGCGAAAAATTGCACTTTCTACATGGCAATCTATATATAAATTTTATATGCCAGTCTCTGTTCAAAATGATTGGCTGCATGCAATTGGATGGGAAGCATCCTTGCGCACCTCCCAGCCAATCAGCTTCTAGCAGGTTCATCTTCCCCCTAGAAGCTGATTGGTTGGCAGGTGTGTAAGCACACATCCCAGCCCATTGGAGACTGCAAATCATTTTGAACAGAGACTGGAGTATAAAAGATTAAAGAAGACGGACAGTGGATGACATGTGATTGTTACATTATTGGGTGTTAGGATAGTGTTAGGGCTACTATTATTTAAATGTTATGTTAGGTATAGTGTAGGATTAGTGTTTGGGAGGTAGGTTTTGAGCTCATTCTCACAGTGTCAAACAATGAGAGTTGGCTTTTTCCTTTGATGTTTCCACAATGCATGCTATTTAGGGTGAGTTGTATGAACAAAAATCAACAACAAGCTTTTTTGCCACAACATGGGTTTTGGCCACCAGCAGTACACAAGTGAGTTTGTTACTCTGTGTTTTTTTTTTTTGGGGTGGGGGGGTTTGCCTTACCGGCTGTTTTACCAGTAGGCATAGTATCGAGCCCCAAAGCACTATGTGTTTTACAAATACATCGCTATGGCACTCAAAGGTAAGGGAGTGATGCTGAAAGCATTCTATTCACTCCCCTACTGGCCAAGTAGGGAAACAGAGAGAATGCTCTTCAGCTTCAGAATTGTCATTGTTTTGGCGATGTGTGAAGGGAGGACATCCCTTTTACATCTACAGCACTTCGACAATCCTGTATGCTAATAGGGACCTTCTCCACCCCTCCCCTTTTCAAACAAATCAGCAAAATCATATCTCCACAGCATCGACCTTTAGTGAATCTAGGCCCAGCTCTGGAGAGTAGAAGCCCAACGCGTGCCTATGCATTAACCCATTAGGCACTTCAACATACAACGGACATTTCTCTACCATCCAAGGCATAAAACAGATATGCTCAAAGTACTAAGCTCTTACTCTTTTTAAGTTAGAATTAATAAGGGTTTTTTAAGGCACAATAAAGAGTAGGAAGAAGCATTTATCTGAATCAAATCTGGATTAATTAATTCTTGATAATCCTAGTTCAATATTGCAGAAAAAGGAAAAAATACCTCTTTCACATAGATAGATAGATATAGATAGATAGATAGATAGATAGATAGATAGAAGGCTATGACTATACATGAAACTACATACACATATAATATTGTTATTATTACATAATTACATATTGTATAATATTACATATATTATTTCCTGAGCAGTACAGTTTAGAACTATACATAAAACAATAAAATATTTTGTCATTTTTTATTCCTATGCCTACGTGTTTACTGTTGGCTGTTTCCCTTGACGAGTTGTTAAATGATATTTAGGTAAATTGAACATTAAAACCAACTCTATATAGCAGATCAATATCTGTCCCGGGGTGCTGCTATGGCTCTGGCTGTCACACGTGTGATTAATCTACATCATAACACACTGAAGTAAAACAGGTTTTCTTATCGCTTTGTACAGTGCTTTCCTGTATTACAGGAACGATCTACTCTTTGGGAAATTACATAATTAAGAATTTATTGTATATAGAATATATGACCAATTCTATGTTACAATGATTACATACGCAAATAATGTAAACTGCTGGGATATATGCAAGATAAAACAAAAGGTAGCAACATGTGGCTCCCCAGCCGAATAACCCTATGTTATATGGATGCTTTGCAATGAACTGAATTATCTGTCATTGGAAGAGTTAAAAGTTCCATTTAAATAAATGTAAGTCTTCATAGTTCCTATGGTTAATTTGGCTGTCCTTAAAATGTATCCAGTTCTTTTTAGTACTGTCCTAGCCTAACAGAAATGGAGATAAATGGGGCAAACCATTTTGACCATAGGGGACATATAAAAACCTCATTGCTTTGTGTGTTGCAATTGGTTTTCGCTAGAATTCCTTCAGTCATAGTGCACCAGCCTCACTGTCTCCTACCACATGCAGATACCCTGACCAGTTACTCTGGCTTCTTCTTTCATATCTTGTCAGCATCTCATGCAATGTCCAGCCACTGTTTCATTTCAACATTAACATGACTTCATTTACAAAATGTACTTTTATAATAATTTGGAGCAAACATATTCTTAAATTCTTGATTTCTTAAAAATCAAGTCTATATATCTCTATGTCTGAGCATTATTTTCAAAAATAAAGCACCATGTGAAAGTTTTGTCCTTCAGGTCTCCCAGTAGCATATCTGAGAGAGAGGACCCACCTCTCAGTAACTAACAGGAACTAATGTTTTAAAATCACCCTCCCCAACATCCCCTCATGTGTTTTTTTTTTTAATCCCAGATAGGATCTATAAACTCAGCATAAAAAAAATTCTGTGAGAGCCTAGATGAGTTGCCCCCCCATTTGTCCAGTTGTCACCATTATCCTGCTAAAGGGAAATCTGGGCCCCATTGTGTCTTGTTCAGTAGGTTTGTGCTGAGACTAGTCTGTTTCTTTTGTTAGAAATCTTTCCTGCTAATGACAAACATTTGGGCATGTTGCCAAAGATCCACAAACATGCAGTGACTTTTGTAAATCGGGTGTTTCCTCCCATAGGGATCAACAATATTTATTTTAAACAAGGCCCAGGCTTGAATCCTGCCTTCACTTACTTCCTCCATCTGAAAACAAAGGTGGTTATAGCACCTCAATTACCCCACACATTTTTGGAGCTAACCTCCCAAGTTCTTTATCCCTTTAAGGACCATTGATGTACCCAGACCATCACACTGGCCCGGCACCAGTGATGGTCCTGGTACATCATGTACTTTCACTCACCGCGCTCCTGCAGGAGCGTGGTGAGTGATACCGGGGACTCAAGTTGATCGTTCAAGACTGGAGCAATCTCTTTCAGTCCCTCGTTCGGTGGGCCGGCACACGTAATCAGTCACTTGGGGCGGCATGTCGAACTTCCCTATCTGGTTCTTAAAGGACCACACACCCCGGGACCGCTGGTCCTTAAGGGGCTAATGAGCATTGGTTATGCTTTCTAGCAGCTGATTTAATGTATATGTTTTTACTTTATGGCATTTCCTTTTTAGATATTTGGATCTTGAGATTCCCCTTCTTCTGTGGAAAATATACCTTTTGTAGGGGTAGATGAAAAGTGGGAGAAATTTCCTGCTTGACTTTTTGCAAAAACTTGCTGCTTTTTCACTTTTTCATGAAAGATTTTTCCTTTTCGCCAATGTAAAATTTTACTCCTTTTAGCCTATTTTACCAAATTTTTTGCCTATATTTTCTATGGGTACTATATTTCCCATTACAATATTACTTCTTCTGAGGGCTGTAGTGGAGAAATAAGTAACTGAAAGTCAAATTTGTGAGTCCTATAGGAACATATGCCTTGAAAAATGTGTTAGCATGCAGAGTGCATTTGTCCTTTTCCCACAACACTAACTTCCTTCTTAAGTGAAACTGGCACATATTCATGATGATGTCAAGAGATAAAAAAAAAAAAATCCTACAGAGTGGCAAATGTGTACTGTAGTGGTGGTGGTGGTGGTGGACTGGCTGGTATGGTGTGATTTATATATGTATGTATATTTTTTTACCATTGTCATGTTTGTGTCAAATTGCGATCCTCTTTCTCAGATTATTGACACACATTACTTTTCAGTCATAGCAGTGGTAGTAGATGGTGGCAACCCTTCTTCACATCCATTATCCACCTCCTCATCTGTGCTGCTGTTAATATATTTGTCCTGGCTTTCTCTGTCATGTGTGATTTCTGCAACCTGGTACTCAGATGGTATGAGATGTTGGTTCATTTTTAAGAATGTTAGACTCCCAACATTGCTGCTTGATAGCCTCATGCTGAAGTCATTGACAATGTAACCAGCAGCACTGAAAACCCTCTCAGACTCAACTCTTGCTGGAGGACAGCAAAGGGTTTCCACTGCAGTATGTGTCAATGCTGGCAACACACACTGCTTTGTTTGCCAGTGATCCATGGGGTAATTGTTTCTGCCTAGAACATAGCTATCTGGCAAATATGCAGAAACCATCTCACATGCAGTGGGACCATTTCTAGGAGCTACACGGAGTTCCTGTGTGTCAGTTACCAACCCATAATCAGTGAGCAAGTCCCAAAGAGATATGCCACCACCACCACCACTACCAATGTTGGGTTTTTTGCCACCACTGCTGAGACCCATGAATTGCCCTGTGTTCCGAATTTGATAATCTGGTTGATGATGTAGCTGTTTCTGCTGGTTGAAATGCTTTGCTGCCTTCCTTTCACTATGCTGTCTAGAAGTTTGTTGCGCCCTCACTTTCTCCCTCTCATCCTCCACAATGCAACCCTTCACTTGATCAATAAGCATATATTGATATTGCTTTACAGAATCCGATTCCTCAGAGAGTTCCTGCTGATTGTTATCACTCCTTGTTGTGACAATGTCCTGCTTATGTCCCTTTGGCATAAATTCTGAAATTTTTTGCTTGAAGCGGGGGTCCAGCAAAGTGGCAAGAATGTATTCCTCATTGCTTTAAATAGACACTATGCGAGAATCTTGTTCAAAGCACGCTAACATGTAATTTACCAGCTAGTGCATGTCTTTGTTGTCATTATTGTAAGACTCCTCAGCCATGTTCCTCATATTTTTCTGCAATAAAAATATCAGTGGTAGAATTTCACCAATTCCTGCCCCAATGCGACTCACCAGCATTTTTGCCTCATCAGAGGGTTTCAGCACCTCACATACATCCCACATAAGTTGCCATTGGCCAGGTGACAAAGAGGCTCCCTTCAAAGCCTTCCAGTTTTACATGGTGTACTCACTAATGGCCTTATTCTGCTAGTACAAATACTCTAGCATGTACATCGTGGAATTCCACCTGTAGGGACCTCCATTTTCAGCTGGAGATGGGGCAGGTTGTTACTCTCTTGTATGGAATATAGATAATTGCGTGCACTGTAGGAGCGACTAAAATGGGCACAGATTTTGCAGGCAATAATAAGCATCTTTTTGGGGGTTTGGGATTCTGCCAGGAATCTGGTCACAATTAAATTTAACACATGGGCAAAGCAGGGCACATGCACCATTCCAACTATTCTCAAAGCAGTGATTATGTTGGAGCCGTTATCAACAGGCACAAAACCAACTTTTAAGGAGCAGGGTATATGTCATTCCTCTATCACCTGCTCTAGCTTACTTAAAACATCTACATCGTTGTGGGACTGACTCTCAAAACTCTGCATGCACAAGGTGGCATGACAATGGTTTGGGCTATCCTGCTTCTGCTGCTGCCTTTTAATCACACTGCCAGAACCAGAAGCACGATTACTGGCTGTCACCTGATGCTGTAAGCTAGTGTTGTCCACTTTTGATTCTGGGAGAGAAACCCAGTGAGCAGTCACAGTCATATAGTCTGTGCTCTGCCCACTTGTCCACATATCTGTTGTCAGGTGTTATCATACTCTTCTGCAGCAGGAGCCATATGTGTTATCTGGACTGAACTAACTGCTGGCACTGGCAGTAGCACACTCTGTGACACATAAATAAGTTTACTACCTCTTTTTTCTGCCCTACAGCCCTGGGAACTTTTTAGAGTGCTTCTAATGCTGCTAGTTCCGGCATCTTTGGCCTGCTGATAGTGTGTTTCCCCTCCAGACCTGTGGTTGTGCTTCAGGTGGGATCTCATAGAGAAGGTGCCTAGGTCTGAGCCTGCTTTCCCTTGCTCACATGTTTTTTGCACAGGCAACAGATAGCAACATGCTTAACTTGAGGATCCTGAGTGAAGTATCTACATACTGTGGACTTCATGGACTGAGGGGTTCCTGAGGTGCTGCTGCTACTACTACTGTGGCTTGATGTTGATGCAATTCTACTGCCACTACTACTAGGTGTCAAAGGTGCAGCACTTACAGCAGCAGCAGAGGCACTCGTCATATTTAACATTGTAGATGTTAATAACATGTGTTGTTGTTGCTGATGCTGGGTACACAAAACAGGTATGTGTGTGTGGCTGAGTGGGACTTGAAGTTTGAAGAGGAAATGATGCTGATGATGACTGATAGGGTAACTCTGTACTTTTGGATATCTGTGCTTGTCCAGCATCAGACTTTCCAATGGTTTTCTCAGACAGTTTATAGACAGTCACAGTGCTTTTTTTCAGTGGTGGAAGATTCAGCCTTTGCTTTTCTGCTAACTTTATTGCCATATCATCATCATCCTCACTCTCAACTTCATCTGTATCTGAACAAGAGAAGGATGCTTAAGGGATACATTCTAGATCTGCATCATCATCAGTCATCATTAGGTCATACTCAGCAGCATCAGCATCACCTGCCAATTCTTGATCAGTAGCCTTATATTCCTCTAAGCTTTTAGAGGTCTCAAACAATTTATTTTTACTTATACTGTAAAAAAAGTTCACTAATACTTTGAGGACAGGTGTTTTGGTGCTTGTTTGTCTCGCTATCCGATGCAGCATGTGGTTCAGCTGCTACACCCTCTCTATTAGGCTATTGCCATCATCAACAATTGAATGTGACTTGTTGTCTTCTTCAGTGTTCTTATATTGTACTGACACTGGTGGTGCTGGAAGTTTTGGTGGACCATGACAAACTGCACAAACCTTGGAGTAGAGGGATCATCATCATTTATTGTAGATGCTGCAGCAACCATTGGTCCAGTCAGTTTTTAAACTACTACTTTACTCTCACGTCCCTGCAATGTTCCATCCTTCCCCCTCTCCCTGCCCCTTGTGCATTTGCTGGACATTACTCAACTACTGTGTGTGTTTTTACTCTACAGTACATAACACAACTGATGGAGTATGATGTCTTGCCTAAGCCCAGCCAGCTGTCTGTCACCTAATATATTTAGTTCTTTGTTTATTCCTTAATTTCTTTTTATTTTTTATTTTTTTTATTTTATTTTGTAAGTTGTCCACCATGTCTTATCACTGTCACTGTCACAGTCTGTCAAAAAAAATTATAACTGAAAAACAAAATCAACAACTTCTTTCCCCAGACTTCCCAAGCACAGAGACAATAACAGCAAGATCAGCAAGTAGGTCCCCAGCTGCCTGTGCCTTGGCAGTCAGTCAATCTGAATTTTGGGGTATTATTTGGGTTCAACCTCCTTCCTCCCTTCTTCTCCCCAGAGTGCCCCACTGACTCTCCTAATAGAGAGAACAAATGTCCTACCTAAAAGATCCCCTAAACTAAACTTCAATTCCCCATCTTCTCTAGCTCAAACAATGTGCTGCTCTCTCCTCTCACAAACACAGCATGGCATGCTGTGAGATCCTGACACCCTTTTATATGGCTGTAGAAAACTAGAAAAAATTTTCGTGTGATGGAGAAAAAATTTTCTTCACATTGATTTCAAAGCACATTGAGCTAGGTGAAAAAAGCAGAAAAAAGTGGAAAAACGGCACTTTTTGTGGAAAATTATTAGCCAAGCAAGAAGTGCCATTATTCACTGATTTCAGTTTGAAGTGAATATTTTCACACATTCCTAATCCTATGCAATGCATTGGAGTCTTATCTAGCATTCAAAGTGTTAAAAGCCACATTTATATCAATGGGATATTTTACTTTTCCCCTAAAATTCCCACTCGCTTGCTGTTTTTTGTGTCCCTAATCCCCTATACATACAGTTCTTGCCTTTCAGTGCCCAAAAAGGCATATAAATCAGCATCGACATCAGGAGATTAAATGAGAGACTATAAGATGAGTGTTGGAATGATACAATACAGATGTGACCAGAAAAGATCCATAATTATAAGACAGAATCATTATTTTTTATAAGGCACACACCCACACCCAAAACCCCATAGGCCGAAATCCAACCCATGAAAACAAAGACAGACAGCTTGGAAAGGAAAAAGGCCACAGCATTTATTAAACATTAACACACATAGAATGCTTGTTGCCCATCAGATCACAGAAGGCACAAAAATAGCCACACCAACTACCAAGAGTGTCTGCCCACATTCAGGCTGTGAGCCTGTGAGTGGAAACATAACTCCCCAAACCCCTCAAACAATGCTATTGAGGACCCACCTCCCATCACTGCATCTCTCCTAAAGGGAGCAGGGAGCCACCACAGCAGGAGCTTTCTAGATGCCCTCCTGCAAGCCCACATTGAAAATGTCCAGATTACCAGGATTTATATGCACCCCATCTAGCCTCCGGAACATTCCAAATTAGGCTCCTCAAGCTCCTTGTGGCAAATCATAATCCCACTGATCCTAGACAAAAACTACGAAAAAACAAGAAACTGCAAAAATAAACTCACTCCTACATTTCTTCAGAGCTTGAGTGTCCCTAGCACTCATCCAGCAAAGCTGTGAGACCACTTCTGACCAAACAATAACCAAATGATTAAATAAGGCACAGAAACTAGCAATCTGCTGCTTAATCATATTAATCGAATCCATTGTCCAAATCTTGCCCAAATAATTACCACCTGCACAGAGTACCAATACACTTGGTCCTGAGATGACGCTGCAAATGAAGAGACACGTCTCACTCAAATGAATTCAAATGAGACCCCTGAATACCCCTCCAATGAATCCTAGCCACGGAAGACAAAAACTCCAAATCCATGCAGGGTTGGTGCAAGGATTTTTGCCACCCTAAGCAAAACCTCATTTTGCAGCCCTTGGCTCTGCCTATTGTGCCCTGCCCTTTTATACTCTGCCCACTTATACCCCACCTCTTTTAATGATTGTTCTCTTCTGAAGGAAACAACTGCACCATATTTTTCAAAGAAAAAAATTACTTTCAAAGGAACTTTGATAAATATGGAGCATCTGGTCTGCTCCAGAATAGCTCCTCTTTTGATTTGATAAATGTGACTGACAGAGCAATTGTTTTTCCTTTGAGGTTATTTTGCTACACATTTTCCATGATACATATACCTTAATAATATATAACAAAATAAATACTATAATCCATACATGGGGCATGGTTATATATGCAAAAGTGCACAAAATGCTTCATGTTTGCTTGACTAACACTAACTTGCGTTGGATATCTCTCTGCCACTCAAAGGGTTAAAACTGCCATGGATTTGTCGTTATGGATATTTGTCATGTTATGGATAGGAAGCCTATCCTAACATGAAAAGTTTCCATAACAACAAATCCATGGCAGTATTAACCCACTCTTATCTCTCTGACACTCAAAAGGTTAATACTGGTATGGATTTGTTATTCTGGATATTTTTCATGGCATGGAAAGGATTTCTATCCATAACATGAAAAATATCCATAACAACAAATCCATGGCAGTATTAACCCTTTGAGTGGCAGAGAGATATGAGTGGGTTGAAGCGGAACAACCACATGCAGTAAAGTCACTCTGCAATAATTAGGCAGGTGGCGACTACCTTCATAAGAGTTCTCTTACCTCTCACAACAACAGGATGCTAGTGAAATCTTTCATCTTGCGAGACAGCAAGCCAGGTATCAGTGCAGACATCTTGTCTGCTGCCTGTGCTGTCAGTCCCGGTCTCCCTACAGATGCATTGCACTGGCCTGAATGGCACCGGAAGGGACTGACGGCACAGGCGCGCAGACTGCATTAACCTACCCATCAGTCTTACAAGATTAAGGATTTCTCTAGCATCCTGTCGTTGTGAGAGGTAAGAGAACTCCTAATTTTTGCAGGACAACTTTACTTCACATGGTAGGTCCGCTTTAATACCTATAACATCAAAAATTTCCATTACAACAACAGCAGTATTAACCCTTTGAGTGGCAGAAAGATATCCAATGCATTGCGCTGCAATGCTTTGGATACTTCTCTAGCACCCCCAGGACACCACATCTAGCCATTCAGTGGGACTGGGAGAAAAAATGAATTAAATTCCAAAGTCTGACTCCAAACCAAGTTAGTGACACTAAGTACTGCCATCATCATGTTACTACTTGATTAACACTAACTTAGACTAACTTAGTGTTAGTCAAATAGTGATATGCCGACAACCGTATTTGCATAAGGCACAGTGAGTTCAGTCAACAAGTATCCCCATGTAAGTATCCAGTGTTACTTACACTGTCAGACAATGTGACACACATAACATGGCGCCTCTCTCTCTCTCTCTTTCCTCTGTAAAGCAACTACCAAGGTGTGTGTGGGTGCGGCTCTGCTGTGCACCTGACCTCCCAGGAGATGTGCACCCTAGGCCAGCTCCTACATCGCCTATAGGTGGCGCCAGCCCTGAATCCATGCCATAGAAACTATCATCAGCTCACTGAGTCACCCAAGACACAAATGAGTGGCCCAGGATCCAAACCATAACTGGAGGGTGAAAAAGATAAAGACAACAAGTGAGAATGAACGTTTGACCAAAACCTGTATGTCTCCCAATGACTGAGAGACCTTATCACCGACTCTGAAAAACCTGGTAGCAGACCCTATCCTAAAGGAATGCAAAGAGAATTCCTGCAGATTTAGCACACCAGACCTTTTTTAAAAACTTCCTGAAACTGGAACCTGCAAACAAGATAACTATTTGCATGAACAAACAGAGCACCTGCCCCAAAATCCCAAAAGGCCAATTATGATGACAACAAATGGACAGGGCATAGGTCACAGTGTGTACCCCTCAAGACTGTCGTAATACTCTTACCCAGCTGATCTGTTTCAGACTTAACCAGAACAAACTTAGCACATGACACCAAAAAAGAAATATCCTGAAAAAAAATCCACCTGGGCGTGGTATGCAGGGGACAAACCTCAAAAACAAACCAAACCAAACCAAAAACAAAGCCCAGAATGTTGGTACCTCAAAGGATTCTCTGCAAACGAAACTAAATAAGAACACAACTGAGAGAGCAAAGACAATGACATTGGCTAACGCCCATCTTTCCCACTATATTACTGATGCTTCCAACCCTTCAATACCCTGACGAAAACACCCTTGTAATATCTTCCCAAGCCTTCAACTGGAAAAGAAAATACACTCATCCCTACTGGGGCTAACACCACTTTCCCACAGGCTGGCCAAGTAAGCCAACAGCATAGATTTCCTGTCCGAAACCAGATAGTCAGATGCAGCCACATCAAGGCTGCAAAACCATTCTTGCCAGACCACTGAATGGGATGCATGGGCAGCTGGAGCCAAAGACTGAAGAAGCATATCTAGAACAACTGTGAAATGAGGCTTCACAAGTAAACTGGCAATTATATCTTCTCCTGAAGCTCCTGGGTACAATGCCAAGGCTGCTTTGATCCCAGCACTGACACGTAAGAGATGAGGAGCTCATACCGCCCGTCATCAAAAGAAATAAGCTGATGTAAGAATCTGGTCCATAAAGTTCTGTTCTGCTATAATATGTAGCTCCTCCTGTTTACCTGGACAAACCCGCTCATTTCACTCCAGTTCTGCTCTTGCCTGTCCACAAGTCTCTTTCCAAGAAATACCCATTGAGGCCTATATCAAGCAGTAATACAAACATTTCCATGCACCTGTATAGTCTTGCTGACTAGTGTTCTAGTACTGAGATTCATGTTCCTGTGTGTGGCCTTGGCTTTGTATTCTGACCTTACTGAATTGCAGCCTGCTCTGACCTTTCCTTCGCATCAGACCTGATTCTGTTTGCTGATTTGGATCCTGCATCATTGTTTGTTTGTGTTCTCCTAGTGTTGTGTCTCACCTGTATGAGCTACTTCAGTTTGCATCAATACCAGGCTTCTCTCCCTGGTTTCGCTCTCAAGCAGCTTTCAGCTGCAGCAGCATTGAGTGCAAGGTTTATCTGCCGACCTGTGGCCATCCAGCATCCAGCTTTCATCTGCATGCGAGTTGAACTTTATATGCCCTGCTTTCAAGTACTTAATGACTGTTACTAGGAGTTATTTCTGCATCTGTTCTGCCTAGCAAACCCCTCTGCCCTGCAGGTCTGCCTCCTGTACTGTTATCTAGTGTAACACCTGCTACAAAAAGTCCTGCCCATCAGCATCACCCAGCATGCAAACACCAATTAAACATGTTGAGGAATTTATTTTTTTAGTATTTTTTTTTAAATAAATTTTATATTTTGTTCATCTGGTCTGCTGTTTTTTTGGGATGATCCATATGCTAAAACTACGTTACAACTATTGATCCGGAGATTTGATGCAAGCTTGTGCAGTTTTGTTGCGGGGAGAACTAGCATCAGAAATCACTGTTTGCTTCTTTTTTATATCAATAGATTTTTATTAAGAGATGATCAAATAAGTATACATAGGAGTCATTAAACAAAGTGTTATAATGTAAGAGTATACATAAATTCGAACAGGATTTAAATAAACAGCTGTATCTAATACATTTCAGTCTTGAGGCAACATATATAGAAGACATTTCCACAGGCAAGTCAATTTAAATGAACATCCGTGTATAGAACAAATTGCAGTGGAAATGGCTGAAAAGGGGGTCATCTCCATTATTCAGGAAGAAGAATGGCAGAAAAAAAGTAAAGAAAAGGAAAAAGAGCAGGGAGAGGAGTGGGGAGAATAACAGGCGAGAAGAGAAAGAACACAGAGGGAAAGACTCAGAAAAGAGAGAGGGAAAGAGAGTGGATGGGGGCAAAGGAGAAGGAGGGGGAGGGATATAGACCTGGGTATGGATGAACAGGGACTACCAAGACTAATGAGTGCTAGTGACTCTCAGAGAATGCCAACGGGTCAATGGAGGCATCATTGCGGAAGTGTCTTTATATGATTTCCGCCATGAGAGTCTAACATAACAGGTGTTCTTCTACCTTGTCCCACCAGCTCAGTACACTCGGGGAAGATAAGCTCTTCCAGTTCAGTGGTATGAGAGCTTTCGCCGCATTGAGCATCATGAATAAAAATAATTTCTTGATTTGCTTAAGAGAGGGAAGGTGCTTAAATAGAAGGATCTGCCAAGGATCTCTAGATAGAGTAATCTCTAATAATTTCTTACATCTCCAACAATGTTGGGAAATCGATTGGTCAAATGAGTGCAGTTTAGAAGGAGTATAGTACCATCTGAAAAGTAATTTGCAATTAGTCTCAACACATCTGTTGGAGATGGAGGATTTGTGTGTATTTTTCCACATCCCCTTCCAATCTACATTTGACAGTTCTGCCCCTAGTTCCTTTTTCCATGCATTAACATACATAGGTTTCGAGTGGGGTTCTGACTCAGAAAGTAGTGTATACATTTTTCCCTTGTGGAGCTTGTGTAGTATCTAATAACAGCTCAAAAGGAGTTAACAGTCTAAGGAGTTCTGATTTAAAACTGGGACCTGAGAGGAAATGTTTGATCCGTAGGTATGACCACAGGTCTACAGGAGGCAGATGGTACTGGGACTGTAAGGAGGGAAAGTCTTTAATGCCCTTATCACCCCAAAAGTCCTCCAGACGTAAGGAGGGAATGGAAGCCAAAGTGGGGAATTGGCTGGATGGAAAGGAATAGGGGGAGTCCATTGGTAGGAAGAGTTTGGCAAAGGGTGACGGGTACCTTAAGAAATGCTGAGATTTATTAATTAAAGTCCACTGTGTTAAAACATTCTGCACAACTAGGTTAAATAAGGGTAAAGAGGATTTAGATATGTGCGTAGTAAGAATAGAGTGTAAGGGGACCAGAGGGGAAGAAGCCCTTTCGAGACCAACCCACATTTTGTCATTCACACAAGGGCTCCAATCAAGAATAATAGTTAAGATCGCAGCCTTATAATATTGCTCCAGATTCAGAAGACCTAAACCCCCCTTCAGTTTGTGTCTATATAAAACATGACGGCTAATTCTCAGATTCTTGTCTCCCCATACGAATCGTGAAAGAATTCGAGATGCTTTAGCGAAAAAGGAAAATGGGGCGGCTATTGGAAGATTCTAGAAAAGATAAATGAATTTCGGTAAAATCATCAGGCGTGAATTTTTCCCATCCAGGATATATATTTTTTGTTCCACTGAGAGATGTCCACCTGAATATCTTTTAGGAGGGATGGGAAATGCAGTGCAAATACAGAGCTGAGGTTACATGGAAGGGAGATCCCTAGGTATGAAACAGAAGAAGAGGACCACTTGAAGGGGCAGGCGGAAGATAAGACTACAATGAGTCTGGCGATAAATTAAAACATAACGCCTCAGAATTGTGGATATTGAGCTTGAAATCTGAGAAGAATGCAAAATGGTCAAATTCCTAGAGGAAGGCGGGAATGGCAGAGAGTGGATCACAAGTTGATAAAAGAACATCATCTGCAAATAAGGATACTTACAGACTTGGTTTTGAAAATGGATACCTGAAATTGAGGAGTTTAACCTAACCTTCTGTGCAAATACTTCCATGAGAAGTACAAATAGAAGAGGGGACAGCGGACAACCTTGTCGGGTTCCATTAGAAATGGGAAAAGGATCAGAGAGGACTCCATTTACTTTTACATTGGCGTTAGGGTTAGTATACAGAGCGGATATGTACTCAAGGAAGTGGGGTCTGATTCCGTAGGTTCGTAGGGCAGAGAACAAGACCAAGTAATTCTATCAAAAGCCTTTTCTGCATCTATAGTGAGAAAGACTGCTGAAAGTTTGTGAGAGTTAATATGATGGATGATATTGAGTAATTATCTGGTATTATCTCTAGCTTTCCTACCGGGTATGAAGCCAGCCAGGTCCCTGGTGAATTAGTTTCAGAAGGAGGGGTTGGAGTCTGTTAGCTAGGAATTTTGCGAATATCTTAATATCGAGGATGAGTAAAGATACAGGGCGGTAGTTAGCACAACACTGGAGGTCCTTACCCTGCTTTGGTAAAACCGTAATATGAGTGTTATGGTTTTCAGTACACTCAGAGGCAGGATGTTTGGTAAAACACAGTTTTATTGAAACCAGACAGAATAAAGTAACCCTCGCTGGTCCAGCATATAAATAACACGTAATACTGACAAAGGACAGGTTACAGAGGAAACATTAACCCACACGGGTCCAGTACATATATCTGAGAGCAAAATATATATTACTGACACAGGTCAGGTTACAGTTCGTGTGAATTCAGGAGACAACGATAGGAAGGTGCTATTAGGCCGAGAGGCTGAAAGGCCTTAATAGCGGAAGGCCCAAGGAACACTCTCTACACAGAGAGTGATACAATAGCGACTGAGTCACAATGGGTGAGCGAGGCCCTGAATAAGTAACGGACTACCGGACAACACAAGGTGACTGCAACCGGAGGTGCAGTGTAACGCCAAACTGATACAGCAGTAATTGTGACCCAAGGATAAAGACACCAGGCCGCAAGGGTTAACGAACGCTGAGGTGTGATGGCAACTGCCAGGTAGTAGAGACAAACTGAGGCACCCAGGAGACCAACCTCAGTAGGGCAGCAGTAACTAGCCAAGCATACAGTGTGCCACCAGGAATAGCTCCTACCCTAGGGTATGGAGATACAAGGCACAATGGCGTGATATGGGTCACAGTAGCTGAACGGTAGAGCAGCAATCGAGGCAACCAAAGGGTCTATACAAGACCTGGACCGGTAAGATTCCCCAACCGGATAACTGGACGGAGCAGTAAACCGGGCCTTAGTGATACACAGGGCAGGAGTCTCAGCCAATCCGGGTCGATACACAGAGCAGGAACGTCCTCCAAACCGGGTTGGTACACAGAGCAGGAACGTCAGCCAATCCGGGTCAACGCACAGAGCAGGAACGTCAGCCAGGCCGGGTTGGTACACAAAGCAGGAACGTCAGCCAAACTGGGTCGGTATACAGAGCAGGAACGTCAGCCAATCTGGGTCAATACACAGAGCAGGAACGTCAGCCAGGTCGGGTCGGTACACAAAGCAGGAACGTAATCAGGCAGAGTAGTCAGGCAGTCCGGGTCATACACAGGATTTACACGATTTACAGAGCAAGCACTAAGCAACGGGAACACCACGAAAGGGCCCTGCAGAAGTGACAGGGTTCAGTATTTAAAGGCTAACACTGGATGGAGCAACATCACGTTAGCCAATAAAAAAGCATCAGGAAATAGCACTGTCAAAATGTCACCAGCAATACATGGGTACTGAGATGATGAGCTGATGAGATATGTGGTTGTGAATGAATGTTTTCTGGAAGGGATAAAAAGGATCTGGTCAAGAGTGGGGTCAGTAAGGATTGGAATGCCTTATAGTAGGGTTGGGACAGTCCATCCGGACCTGGGCTTTTTCCCAGCAGGAGAGTATTAATTACTTTAGTGACTTCTGATTCAGAAATTGGTAATTCCAGGGATTGAAGAATATCAGCAGGTATCCGCGGAAGCTTACCCGAATGTAAAAAATCCCATAGATCCAGATTATATGAGGTGGGAGACGGAGGAACTGTAGGAGAACAAAGGTTGTATAGAGAGTAGTAATACGATCTGAAGGTATCCGCAATAATTCTGGTCGAGTGTGAAATTGTTTTAGAATTGGTGTGAATAGAAGGGATAAAAGCTGAAGCCCGTATAGCTTTTAATTGACGGGCCAGGAGTCTACCTGGTTTATTGCTATGTTTGAATTGTGTTTGGTGAACTCTGAGAAAAGAAAGTTCTACTTTGTCCCTCAATAAAGATAACAATTTTGATCTCAGGGCCATCAATCGTGAGAAAGAAGCTGCTATAGCAGATGCCTTATGGAGAGATTCTAGTGAGGTAATCTCATGTAAAATGGAGTCAGTTTCTCTAGAAAATTGCTTCTTCCTCCTGGCCGCCAGTTGGAGGAGAACTCTATGCATCACACATTTGTGTGCTTCACACATTTGCGATATTCCTTCTGTAGAGTTTTCAGATATATAGTGGTCAAGGATTTTGGTAAGCAATGACTGAGAGTCAGTGTAGGTGAGGAGAGATTTGTCGAATTTCCATGGTGTCCGGATATTGGAGGTGGACCTGAATTCTAGTATGGCAAAGACTGGTGCGTGATCCAACCAAGAAATATTCCCAATCGAGGCTTCTTTTAAAGGGATAGTAATGTTTCATAATAAAAGCAGCTCTAATTAATCATCATAGTATTTGGACTTTGGAGAGTGTTATTTCAATTCTGTCAGAGTTGTAGCTCCAGAGTAATCCAATGACAAAGTGTCCCCCTCCTGCCCCTTTTACTGATGTCACATTCTTCAGCTAGAGCAGAAGGGAGGTGCCCAAGTAGACTGCAGAGAAGGACAATCTTCAATTAAGATAAGGGAAAAACCTGAAAAGCTTGTCAAGGGGGGGGGGGGGCAGGGATTTCATTGTTTTCATAGGAATAAGAGTGTCCCCTGCTGTTATCTGTCTGGTCTATAGACTGCATTCCACATCTGAGAAGAGATTGCTTACACTAGGTAAAAGGGGCGGGAGGGGGAAACTTTGCTTGTGAATATCTTATAAACTATAAGGTTTGAGAGATAAGATTTATATCATTCTTCATGTTTTTTTAATGCCTACAAAATAAAATAAAGTTAAAATGAAGTATTACTATCCCTTTAAAAGGGGAATGGACAAAATAGTCAATTCTGGAATACAGTGAGTGCGGATTGGAATAAAAAGAATAATCCCTATTTTGGGGATGCAGTAATCTCCATGTATCCACTAATAACATATTGTGTAATGATTTTGAAAACCGGCTGAACATCTTTTGTGAGTAAGAGGACTAGAGTAGATGATATTGGGAGGTTAAAATCCCCTCCCAAAATGAATGCCCCTTCTTGAAAGTCCGCTAGGATGTCTAGAGATTTACAGATAAAGGAAATTTGGTCAGAGTTAGGGGAATAAAGGGTCGCAAACATGTAAACCCATTGATAGATCCGTTTACAAACAAGAATCTACACTCTTTATCAGATTTAGTTGCAGAATGAATAAATAGAATGTCTTTGTGCATCAGAATAGCCATCCTTTGTTTCTTAACTGAGGCCGAACTGAGATAAGCTTTGGGGTAGTAGTTAGAGGTAAGAGTCACAGGAGATCCACATTTTATGTGCGTTCCCTGCAGCATAATTACATCCCCCTTCAGTCTCCTCAATTCTCTAACCATTAGTGACCGTTTCCTGGGGGAATTGAGCCCCTTGACATTCTGTTTAATCACATACAGATATTAATTGTTGGACACTGACATTTAGGCAAATATGGGAATAACGAAGTCCCCACAGAACCAGGTTATCCTGATCTCAGGGGTTAGTACTTGTGTCCTTAGTCCACATAGGACTAGGTACCGGGTCTATAAAAGGAGGGGGAAGGATAGAACAGGGGAAGCAGAAGGGGGGAATGGAGGAAAAATGAGAAAGAGAAAGCAAAGAGAAGAATCAAGAGTGAAATGAAAAGAGATATTGTACTCATACCAGGAGGTAGGATGAAACTCAACCACCCCGGTATTAAAATGTACAGGAGAGTACAAGACAAAGAAAACTATTGTATGTCCAACAATGGGTGAAAGAAAGGAGAGAGGTATCCTTGGTTAGAACACGCAGGAGGCAGCAATCTCCCACGTAACACAGGAGAACAATGCATATGAAAAACAGTGGCATTAATTTTGGCATTGAGAACTCACTTTATTAGGAAAGAAGAAATAAAGCAATTGAAGGTGGACCTTTATAGCACATGGGCAACATAAACAATGTTTAACATAGTAAATATCAGTACAGGAGAGTAAAGCAATACAAAGGAATAGCTAGTCTAGAAACTCCAGCTTTCTTATATTGCAGAAGAAATAAACATTAACAAGATTCTTAACCTAAGATCTATGGCAACACAAGTGCGGACTGATGCTAGCTTACATCAGTACTAGTTCCTACCTCCATCTAGAGAGGCAGGAATGGATTCTGCCCCAGGGGGCAACCCAGGGTTAACCAACACCCAGTAACAGGGAAAAACATATAAATTGTAGAGGAAATAGTGTTATCATCAGTACATCTAATAAAAACTCACGGGTACCAGATTCAATTGCGGATGTGCGTGTAGGCGTCTCATAGGCGGGCACCCCTGTATTAAGGAAACACATCTACGAAAGGCCCCCAACCCAAAATAGAGGTGAAAACGTCCTCTAAAATCTGCCTATAGGGAGTCAAACAATTATATGTAATGAGCACAGACTTTGTAACGGAGTCTCTGGCCAACTGAAAATGATTTAAAGGAGGCCTCTACTTTTCAGTCAGGCAAGTACAGGATGGGCCCGAATTACATTATACACACAAATATCTATATACGTCATATGAGGTTTCAGCTGTGCCAAAAGGGGCACTCATAACGGTCTAGGACCGGGAGTTGGGTATAGTCATCATGTAAAGTTACGTTCCCATGTGGCACAGCTAAAAGCATGAGATCAACAAACAATATTCCCCTTCCCTCCCTCCATTAAATCTTAAAGTAGGCCTCAGAGTCTGATTTATGTAATAGAAGGCTAAATAAAGCTGTGGGGAGGCCTGAAATGGAGTCTCTGGTCAGCCGGCAGTGAAGTGAATGAGGTCAATACATTTCAGTCACGTAATAACAAGTTAAGCACACGGTAGATCAGAACTGTGGTTCAGGTAAAAACATCAAATAAGGGTTACAGCCAGAAGCACAGTAGGTACATACAATATATCCCTTCTTTCCCCCCATAAAACCTGAAAATAGGCCTTTGACAGAACTTGAGAGAGTCTGGGATATCCAACTCTAGAAAATGGGAAGGCAAAGAGTTAGTACGGGAAATGGAGGGGAGAGATCAACCATTGGACTGTCGGGCTTGGTTTGCCAGTGTGCGTCTTCGCTTGTGTACCACGTCCCACGGAGCCTAAGTATCCATGTCATCTTTCCAAACAGGGTCATCGTTTCCAGCCCTTGGCAGAGAGCTATCAGCAGGAAGTATCAGTTGTAGATTAGCAATGGAAGTTTGAGGATCTTCTCCATATTTCAGGGTGAATGTACGGCCATCTTTGGTCGCGTGAATCATGAGAGGAAAGCCCCATTTATAACGTAAGTTTTTTGACCAGAGTACTGAGGTAATAGGTCACAGGTCTCGTCTCTAACGAAGAGTGAGGGCAGGAAAATCCCAAAGATAGAAATAGGTTGATTGTTGAAGATAAGAGGCACCATTTTACTGGCAGCTGAAAGTATGGCCTCCTTGCCTATAAAACACAAAAGTTTGACAATCACGTCTCTTGGAGTGTCTTTTGGGGCTGCTTTGGCTTTAGAGATGCGATGAGCTTGTTCTACTTTATATACACAGGACAAATCCATTTTCAATAAAAAAGCAAATAGCTTTTGAAGCGTTGCAGGTAGTGATTCATTACCCACCATCTCAGGGATACCATTGATACAAAGATTGTTTCTCCGGTTCCTATTTTCTGCATCCTTGATGTGCATTAAGGTGTCAAATTTGGTCTTATGTAGAGATGATAGACGCAGTTGCATTTGTTCCTTAACCCTTTGAGTGCCAGGGTGTATGGAACGCATTGCAAAGCTATGTGTTCCATACCCCTCTGGCACTCAAAGGGTTAAATGTCGTCAAACTTTCTCTATCTCCCTCTAGGGTGACCATTCTATCGTTCAGCTGTAAAACTTCCTTCACCTCTGGCAGTTCTTCTTTCAGGAATAGCTTAAGATCAGCCAGTAGGTTCTGTATATTTCCTTTAGTGGAAGGGGAATCGGAGTGTCCCCATGAAAGTTCCTCATCACATTCGCTACGGTATCTTCATCCGAGTGTTCTCGGTGATGTGATCAGGGTGTATGGAACGCATTGCAAAGCTATGTGTTCCATACCCCTCTGGCACTCAAAGGGTTAAATGTCGTCAAACTTTTCTATCTCCCTCTAGGGTGACCATTCTATCGTTCAGCTGTAAAACTTCCTTCACCTCTGGTAGTTCTTCTTTCAGGAATAGCTTAAGATCAGCCAGTAGGTTCCGTATATTTCCTTTAGTGGAAGGGGAATCGGAGTGTCCCCATGAAAGTTCCTCATCACATTCGCTACGGTATCTTCATCCGAGTGTTCTCGGTGATGTGATCAGATATCACTTCAGAGCGGTCAGCCATCTTGTTAGCAGACTTGCCCTTGGACGAATCCGAATTTCTGGTAAAAAACAAATTAACCACTTTAGATCCACTATTCCTTTTAGTGCCAGGCATATCAGATGAGGTACTGGGTAAGTATGCAGTTTAAATTCAATGCTAATGTAGCCAAAAAGAGCGTATTTGCCTCCTATGCAGCAGAAGCTCTGAGCCTACACATCCAGATCCAAGACTGTAGTCAGGCCACCCCCCCGCTTGCAGACGGTTAAATATTACTTGTGTGTATCTACTCTTATTCTCCTTTGATCCATGTACTTTTAAAGTGAAACAGGATAGCTCTCCTTGCATTTTGTATTTGTGTTTTCTTCAAGCCCTGCTGTAAAGTGGTGGTCCCGAGAAGTATTGAGCATGAAGGGTCTGGATATCTGTGTGGAGGAAGTTTAATATCCTCCACTAGTTGTTTTTTGTCATTACTATTTAATATCTGTGACAACATTGTTCATGTGAGTATATTTCTTATGTTTATACTCCAATTGTTGGGCAAGATTTCTACACTCTCTCCTCTTTTTTTGTGTTTCTTACCAATGATAATGGCTTTCCTTATATAGCCAGCAAAGCCCCTTCTTGGACACTGTATCCAGCAAAAGAAAGTGAGCTACTTTTTACAGGAAACTTCTCATACAGGATATTCACAAATATAAAGAAGCCTTGTGTCACAGCTTACCTTGGTTTCAGCGGCCATTCATGCTGCACGGATGACGCAGGAAGATGGCAGCGGTTGGACGCATCAGAGCAAGATGCGTCATCTGCAGGCACGAGGCTTCAGAGTGTAGCAGGCCTCTGTTTTATGCCATGCTTCCTGTAGTCTCCTCCTACCTACTTCCTTCCTCTGAGCCTGCTCCTCCTACCTACTTTCTGAGGAGGGGTTTAAAGGGCAGTCTGAGTCCTGACTCAGTTGCCCTTGCGTTGTTGTACAAAGCAGTTCTGTGTCTTTGGGTTTTGTGTATGACCTGGCTTGTCTGACCATCCAATCTGGTGCTGACCTGTGGCTGTGTCTGACTATTCTCCTGCCTTATCCTTAGATAGTGGACACCCAATCTGGTGCAGACTTGTGGCTCTGGTTGACTACCTGAACTGTGTATGACCTGGCTTGTCTAACTACCCTCTCTGGTGCTGACCTGTGGCTCTGTCTGACTATTCTCTTGTTTTTCCCCTGTACATAGCAGACACCCAATCTGGTGTGGACCTGGGGCTCTGGTAGACTAGCTTATACTGACTGCAGGCATGAGTCAGATATCCGCTTCCTATACTGACTGCAGGCATGAGTCAAGGATCCACATTACCTATACTGACTGCAAGCGTGAGTCTAGTATCCGCTTTCACTATACTGACTGCAGACGTGAGTCAGGAGTATTCCTCTCATCAGATGAAGACTTTGTGTTCCGGTTCCTGCTCCTGGTTCCAGCTGAAACTACCAGTGGCTTCGGCCTAATCTCCAGCAGTGTGGTCAATCATGACAGTCTACTATTCCTGATAATAGCGCTTGCTGGCTGTGACCATCTGCTTGCTCCTGCCGTATTACTATTGTATGCTATCTTTATTGGTATTTAATAAACTGCATTTTACTATATCGTACTGACGCCTGAACATCTCTGGGGAACCGTGACACCTTGTTACCAATTTCCAAATATGTGAGGCACTTTCTTTTTATCTTTATTAGACAAGTCTAAACTATGAGAAGGCCTGTCCACCTTTTGACTGAACAAGATACAGGCCATTCATGTATTCTCCATGCCAGATCTTATCTTTCACTTCTGAGGGAGCATGCTGCCTTAAAGGGGCACCACTACAAATCTGACCAACACCTGATCTGACAAGTGAACCATCAAGGTGCTTAGAAGAAATAGAAGCACTGTGCACTGACTCTACCCAACACTGCACACAAAAATGTGGAGAAAATCCTGACTCACTTGGGCTCTGCTGATGTGAGCTCTACCCTGACATCATCCCATGACATAATACCTGACTGCTCTGAGGGTACCACCACAGATCACAAAGCTAGTTGACTGAAAGCCCCTTCTTCATAGTCAAATGACAGTCCAGACTGGGAGGCTGCAGGGCATATATCTTGGATGAATCTGTCACTCCTGGGTATGCACTGGCTACGCTGGAGTTCTGAATCCTGTCATTTCTGGGAGCTGAAGACCTGCTGCAGCCAGTCACTGAAGCAATGGCTAGGGTTTGCATATCCAATGGTGTAGCACTCCTGGAAGATGCCACCACAATATCAATAGGCTCAGGGCATCAATCTTGCTCAGATCACGAGAAGTGGTAAACTCAAGAGAGCTTGAGGGCTTTGGTATCTGCTGTGAAGATCTTGGCAGCTTGGAACTCCCTATGATGAAGATGATGCCCAGGCATGGACAGTCCTTGGTCTGCAGACCTAGCAGAAGCAGGAGCCAGCACTGCAGGAGAACTGAGTGGAACGCGAAGGAAAACCACTGGGTTGTGTAGAATGCTCCCCAGGCCTGGGGGCTAAAGGAATCAGTCTGGGAGGCCAAATATAGTGAGGCAAAGCTACAGGATGAAGCAAAGAACTGGAATGTATTTGTTAAGCACTTGAACATGACCTTTGAGCCTGCCTGCTAGCTCTCCAAACCATACAAGAGACAGCAGTGTGGGCTTCAATCTGATCAGTCGCACTAGCAGCCGTCGAGGTTGAAGCCGAATCCAGCAACTGAGAAAGCCACACTTCACCGTCCACTTCGGCAAGTATATGGACACAGTCCAGGAGCTGCAGCAAGGGGCCCTGCATTCATAATTGTAGTAAGTAGAGATTCTTAAACAACAGTCCACAAAAGGCTGCCTCACTGCAGAAATTAAAGTGTGCAGGCAGCCTGTGGGGTACTGATTATAAGCAAAGAAATCCCACCAGCCCAAGGCAACCCTTCTTATCCCAATAAAGGCAAAATATTGTCAAGAGGGATGGATCTGTGCCAATCAGTCATGCCCTCCCTTCTCTGATAGTCCAGAAAGGGCTTCTTTAATGAAGACAGCTAGATCTGGGTGTTGCTAAATATTTTGCTCTTGTGGGAAGTGGGAACCATATGTTCAACAAGGGGTTTCAGAAAGGGATCTAGCTAATCTGCTGTGATTTTTACCCATGATCCTTAGCTGGCTCTATGGGAGTTATTACTTAAGCCTACATAGTGTTTTATGCTTACTTTGTCAACTTTTCTTCTGACAAACATCTACAACCAAGACCAATTGCATGGATAGTCAAAGACACATCAGAAAGAAGCTGAAGCTTTAATCTTAAAACAAGCAAGAGATAACAAGCTTTTCTGAATTGAAATTGACAACACAGTAAGGACAGAAAAGGAAAATAATGGAAAATATTTGATGCAAACATTATGTTACTAGTGCTGCTAAATAGTGAAGCTTTTTCCAGACATAGCTATATAGCTAAAAAATAGCTATACTACATTAGCAAACACAGACACCTCTATGAGAGATTGCCTTTATTTTCAGACAGGGCATTTTACACTATTTGCTTTACTATTTTATTTAATTGCTTTATTTTAGTTGTGCAGCCAATCTGAGGTAGGTATATAAGCAAGTATCAAAGTTTACATTTTTATTTCTGTCTCCTCAGAAAACACAAACACAGTGCACAGAATACCTCATTACATAATGTATGTCTCATCAGGAAACACAACTCCCATTGGGTGATTCAATGGGGACATTACTGCTCCCACTGGGTGATTCAATGGAGTCATGTTTATCATACAGCGAGTTGGCCTGCCCACCACTATCCAACTGACAAAAAAAAATATAGCTGCCAATCGCTTCTGAAGTAGGAGATATCAGTAACTTCTCCTGATCCACACACTCTCTCACTCATCATGACCCTACAAACACACTGTTTCACCTCCCACAGATAACTGTAACCCTCCATGCACTCTGTTTCAGTACAAGGGTGTAATGTTTCCATAAAATACAAACTCAGGGATAAACTTAATAGCAACTCTTTTATTTAACTCTTTTCATCTCTTCAGTCAACCTCACTAACTGTCTGTTTTCAACTGTCACTCCTCCATTTCCTGCTTTCTGATTCCCACCCTTTCTCCTTAAAGGGAGAGAGATGATTTGCTGTATGTTACAGAGGGCAAGCCTCAAACACCACTTCCTTTTTGTTCCCTCAGTATATTGCTATGTTGCCTCAACTGAAGAGCCACCGTTTGTTATATTGTTATGTTACCTCAGCTTAAGTAGGAGGAGTTACTGCTCCCATTGGGTGATTCAATGGGTGAGTGATTTAAATCATGCAGGGATCTGGGCTGCCCCCACTATCCAGCCTGCCCACCACTATCCAAGTGACTGAAAAAGCAAAATGGCTGCCACTCACTCCTACACTACAGACACAAACACACACACTCACACACTCACTCACTCACACTCAATCACACACACTCACACTCAATCACACACACTCTCTCTCACTCACACTAACACTCTCTCTCTCACACTCACACACACTCACACTCAATCACACACAATCACACACACACACACACTCACACTCTTTCGCACACAATCACACACACTCACACTCAATCACACACACTCACACACTCACACTAACACTCTCTCTCTCACACTCACACACACTCACACACACTCAATCACACACAATCACACACACACACACACTCACACTCTTTCGCACACAATCACACACACTCACACTCAATCACACACACTCACACACTCACACTCAGTCACACACTCAAACACACTCAATCACTCACACACTCAATCACACGCACTCACACACACTCACACACTCTCTCACACACTGTCACACACTCTCAATAATAACCCTTTATTTATATAGCGCACACAGATTCCGCAGCGCTTTACACTCATATTACACACTATCACACACACTCACTCACCCACACTCACGCAATCACTCACACACTCACTCTCGCACTCATATGCACTCACTCACACTTATGCACTCACTCACACCCCGGGAGCCAGCATGATCCACCTTCCACCATAGTATGTGCAATTACCACATGCATTTCAACTACATGAATGAATGCCACTCAGTCACACAGTCACTCACTCTCACATCACGGGAGCCAGCACGACCCACCTTCCACCATAGTATGTGAAATTACCACATGCATTTCAACGACATGAAGAAATGCCACTCACACACACTCACTCACACCCTGGGAGCCAGCACGATCCACCTTCCACCATAGTATGTGCAATAACCACATGCATTTCAACTATATGAATGAATGCCACAGTGGGGCCATAAGTACAAACACAAACTCATTACAATGACACATGTCACCCCCTTATGACTCACTTCTGTGTGTGTGTGTGTCTCTCTGTGTGTGCCTGTGTGTTCCTCACTGTGTGTGTTACATGTCTGTATCACACTATATGTATCTGCATGTTGTGCATTGCATGTATGTGTGTATGACTGTGTTGCTCTTTATGCATCTCAGTGCATGCATGTGCATTTGCATGTGTGTCTCTGTGTGTGTGTGTCTTGCATCCATGTGTGTGCATTAATTCCCTATATAGCATGACGGGCAGCACCGTCCCACATTGCTAGTATAGATAGATAGATAGATAGATAGATAGATAGATAGATAGATAGATAGATACAGATATATAAACCCTATTATTTGAATAGGCACCAATATATCTCAGTATCCCATGCAAAACTGCTCTGATGTAATTAGAGTAAAAGAGTCGCTACAGACCTAGGGCTCGATTTAAAGGCAGCCGTTAGCAAAAAAAATCACTAACGGGTGCGTTAAGTGTCATGTTGCAATTCAAAGATCCGTCTAAACAACAGCTAACGGCAGTTGTAGAATCCTTACGGCCGATACACTTACGTGCATTCAGACGCATGGAACAACATACCCCAGAGCTATTCAAAGGCTTGCGGTACTGATAACGGCTGAAAAAAAGACACACCTAACGGCTAAAAGTTAAGACCCACTTCTCACACACGTTAGACACTTAACGGCCAAAACAAAACACCCGTTACAGAGGAAAACACACCAAATGCTTACCGCACAACCATGTAAATGGGAAAATTAACCCGTGCAATGCCAAAACAACACAAAAACATGCACACACAACACAAATCACTACACAAACAACAACAACCAACACCACAGGGACAACAACACACAAAAACAACAACACAACATGGCACGGAACAATGGGGGTCATCACACAAAGCGGACACCTGCAAATACAAGCTCACCTGGGCAACATCAACACGCCACCTGCACCCCACAACTGCACGTCCGCAAATGGCACACACAGAACAAGCACAACACACCACATCTTATAACACACACACACCTGCAAACACTTACCTGGACAAAAACAACTCACCATTGGTCAGCACTCACCTCATCAACACACCTACACAACGCCCTAGCAAGTACTTAAAGGGACAACTCAACACACTCACTTGTGGCTTGTTTTCCACTCAGGGAGGGAGAGAGAGATAGAGAGAGAGAGAGAGAGAGACAGATAGAGACAGATAGAGAGAGCAAACAGTATGTTGGGTTACATATTGTTGCGAAGGCTGCGGAGAAGGCGTGCAAGGGAGAGAGCTGGGGAACATCAGCAACCTCCAAGCACGCCTCATCAACAGCCTCCACCTGTTGCAAGTGAGGAGGCTCTGGCTCAGCAGCCACACAGGAGCCCATCCCCACCCGGAGGACACCTGCCTGCAGATGCACAGCTGCAGCAACAGGATGCTCCCCAGCTGCCACAGGGACCCCTGCAGCAGCCCAGGATGCATAGACGACCACCAAGGCCCAGGGTATACCGTCCAAGGGTCACTCTCTTTGGAATGACCGATGACGAGGTTATTGATCGCTACAGGTTGAGGCCACACAGCATCATAGCCCTGTATGAGGTCATCAAGGAGCAGGTGGATCCAATATGCACCCATAACCATGCTCTAACTGGCCTTCAAAAACTACTGTGTGCCATACACTTCATGGCAAGTGGCGCCTTTCAGTCGACAGAGGGTTACGCATCTGGCATGTCCCAGGCCACATTCTCCAGGGTGCTGGCCCAGGTCTTGCCAGCCCTCAAAGCCAAGGCCAGTACCTACATACGTTTCCCCATCACCGATATGGAGTGGACACATCTGAAGCAGGGCTTCTATGCAAGGGGAGGCATGCCCAGGGTCATGGGTGCAATAGATTGCACCCATGTCCGTATCAAAGCACCAGCACGTCAGGGACATATGTTCCTGAACCGCAAAAACTTCCACTCCATGAATGTGCAGATGGTGTGTGACAGCAACCTGGCCATAATGAATGTCTGTGCGAAATTTCCCGGGAGCTGTCACGATTCACATATACTCAGAAATTCATCTGTGCAGAGGGATTTCGAAAATGGGACCTATACAGGCGGATGGCTTCTGGGTGAGTTAACAGCACCAAATGACACCACATACACATGTGCTAGTACGTTCACCACAGAAAACAACATTTACACAATATGTGCTCCTTGTCACACCATGTCACTCACTTTCCACAGGTGATGCTGGCTATGGATGCAAGCCATGGCTCCTCACCCCGGTCGCCAATCCCCAAAACGATGCCCAGGAACGATATAACCAGGCTCATGCCAGAACACGGAATGCCATTGAGCGGACCTTCGGCCTCCTCAAGTCCCGATTCCGATGTCTGGACCACTCGGGGGGAGCATTGCAGTATGCACCAGGCAAGGTCTGCGACATCATCGTGGCATGTGCCACCCTACATAATATCGCGGTGGACACCAGACTCATCGACGATGTCCATCCCCCACCCAGACCTGAAGACCCTGTGGACATCGTTGAGTGTGAGGAAACCCCAACAGGGATGCAGACAAGGGACAGATTGATCAGGGATCACTTCTGCTGTGAGTATAATACATGTATGCACACAATCCATGCATACACACCCACCACAACACACATGTTCTGTTTCACCCCACAGGATCAGTGACACAGCCCTGTCACTGGCTGCAGTATGGACCACCAGCATCAACTATTCCGTGGACCAGTAAGATTGGGCCTAGAGATTCCGAATACAACGACAACCTGTCGTCCATGTTGATACTGCTACCTCAAGGAAACCAAGGTACAACACTTTAACCTTGTTCAGCATATCCCACAGCTCCCTAGGCACCAACTAAAGTGTTCTGCTAGGATCAGACCCATAGCAACCATGGTACCCCTGTAGCAAGGGAGTCTCATCCAAGCCAATGCATCGTATAGAACTCTGTCACATAAGGGGTTCAGGGGGCATTCGTGGGGACATGGGACCAGTAGCTTGCTACAGTTGAATAAAGCAGCAGAGGGGTGGATCGACAGTAATAGTGTGTTACACAACATGGAGCTCATGAAATGTGGATCACATCTCCATGGACACCATGCTGCCCTGTGTGTGTGTATGTGTGTGCAGTGATATGTGCCCCAGAAAGAAATACACACATTAACAAATATGTCCTACTAGCTCCATGAACCAAACATATTTGGCCTGTCTCTGACAGTGGCAGCCCAAATATATTGTTGTCAGGAAGCTATTAGGACATATTTGTTGATGTGTGTAACCATGTCAGGGGCAAATATCCCTAAGGATGGTTAACATCCCCTTAGTTCCCCCCATGATGGTTCATAGACCAGTACACAACACATTACAAAGCAGTGGTTTGTGTAGACTTATGTAACGGGAAAGATTAAGAGGATCATGATGTTGTAGCTGTTGCATGACGATCACTTCGAGGGTGATGTTCCAAATCCTGTCCTCTTGTCCCACAGGCATCCATAGCACGATCCATCCTTGAACAGAGGAGTTTCCATATGACTGGACTGAAGTCTGGACAACACTTCCATGAAGCTCACCCCTTGGCGTTCCAAGTGATTGTGTTGGTGATGCAATGTTTGACCTGATGTTCACAGCAACCTCTACTGGAACATTCACATATGGACACAAATTTATGTGTGTACTAACATCCAGGTATCAGACCTGTACAGTAAGACTGCTCATACACAGATGCCAAACGATGTAGACAACACATGAGCAGTTCACTAGCATTTCTAATGTATTCCTATTTAGTTCAGATGTACCTTTTTGTGCTCATACAAGTGTTTAATGCATATTGGCTACATACACAAGAAACATCACTACTCAATCCGTGTCTGTATGAATGAATGTTGGATCAAACACCTGTCAATGTGGAACCGTACCCAAGGCTAGAGTATCCCTCATACAAAGGAAGGCATGATTTACATCACAGGAGTCCACTAGTTGCCTGACCATGAGTGGACTTTGTGATGTATACATGCAATGACATGATGGCAGTGATACACTGATGTGTGTTGTGAGTGATTAGCTGGTGATACAGGGGACACACTTCCACTGTAATGTGATGTCCATGGTTTGTGTGTTGCTCAATATAATCAATGTCCTGAGATTGCTGTAGGTTGTCATATCTCAGTACATGGGCTACATCAACAAAAACAACCATGTGGACAAGTGTTATTACTGGTGAAGTGTGTTATAACCTTAGTTAAACAACAACACAACTTAAAGGGATAGTAAACCCTGAAAATAAGTTTATTTCACATTGTAGACCTTTAAAAACCATGAAAAATGATATCAGTCTTATCTACCAAACATATATGATTTGGGATATAAGACTTATATCATTTTACATGTTTTTTTAAGGGCTACAATATAGAATGAACTTATTTTCAAGGTTTACTATCCCTTTAATACATAAGCCAATGCTCAGCCTAAGGTTCCAATGTGCGTGCTACACAATGAAATCTTAGGAAGATTTTTGGGTTATGCAGTGAGTTAGGCTGTGATTCAAACTCCTGTTGTGCAACTGACTTGCTGGAGAACACAATGCTCACCCTAGGATCACAATGTGTAACACACACATTGAGATCCTAGGGTGTACATTGTGTTCCCCAGTATGTCAGCTGCACAATAGAATTTTGATTTAAAGACCATATTGATGCATGTTCAATCTGTCCTGCTTGTTATTTCCCTGCTAAGTCGCATAGCTGTTAGTTTGGTTTTCCCCTCAAACACAACAATTGATGCAGACGAATGTTCAGTGTTGCACCAGTTGTTGTGCTAAGGGGTATGTTCTGATCAAATCTGACACACATCATGGCCATGTAACACTGTTGTGTTATATGGCTACAGGGATGGGTTGCCAGGTGAATTTGGACAACGGTGTGGGTGTGTGTGAACCCATGTTGTAACATCACACAAACATTTCCCCCAGGCAGGAGTTGAGTTCACTGCATTGTTTGGCAATGCATTGGAGACAACCCTGCCACCCAATCTATAAGTGATTACACAGCAGATCAGACAGGATTCAAAAGCACAATTTTCATTTATTGAGGGGGCAGATGACAGGTTGGGCCTTTCATTTCTTTTTTTTTGGGGGGGGGGCCTTAGACTTGGTGCCAGAGGTGGATGCCCTGGCTGATTGCCTTGTCACCCTCTGTCCCCTAGGTGTGGCTTCTGGGGTAACACTGGAAGGGGTGGTGGGTGCAGTGGACCCCTCTGTGGAACGCAGGTTCTCCCTCTCCATCCTCAGGTTCTCCCTGCGGTTAATCTCTCGCAACTCCACGAGCACCTGTGCAAACATGTCCATCATCCCCGTATGTATCTGGTGGGGTTGTGTGTTCCCCCTGGCAACCTCTGACTCCAGAGCTTGGATTCTGGTCTCCAACCTGTTCGTGTTCCTCCGGGATTCCCTCCGGTTCCTCGTGAGGTTGTCGTTGGTGGCGTGGGTTGCCCGGAGCTGTCCTCTTTGAAGGGCCATGCACTCAGCCTCCAGATCTGGGGTGCGTTGACTGCTGGAGATGGGAGTGGCCGGTGACACATGTGCTGTTTCCCCAGCTTCAGCTGTCTCCTCAGCCTCTGTTTCCCCAGCTTCAGCTGTCTCCTCAGCCTCTGTTTCCCCAGCTTCAGCTGTCTCCTCAGCCTCTGTTTCCCCAGCTTCAGCTGTCTCCTCAGCCTCTGCTTCCACAGGTTCAGCTGTCTCCTCAGCCTCTATCTCCCCAGCCTCTGCTGTCTCCTCTGCTGGTACTGGGTGTGCTGTGGCTGCTACTGCTGTTTGTGTCGGTGGAGTGGCTTGCACAGACGGTGTGTGGGTGCCCACCACATCAAGGGACCCACTGCTGCCCACTGATGTCTGTGCTGGTTGAGGTGGTGGGGTGAACAAGTCCCTTGGCTGAGGGCGCTGGGGCTCCCCAATCAGGCCCAGGTGTTGGTAGTCAAGTGGCCAAGGGTCATACCTTGGCCAGTGGTAGGTGCTTGGCCCCCACCTGGGATCATACCTGGGGCCATGCTGGGGAGCCATCCAGGAGGGTAGATCCATCTCGGTGGAATATGGCCCATATTGGCTGGTGGCCACATTCCCGGGCAGCCATTGCCTCCCTGGTGGTGGTGGTGCTGCTGCTGGAGGGTAATAGCTCCCGGTGCTAGTGGGATGCATCCATCTCTCCCCCTGAATCCAGCCGCTGTACATTTGTCGAGCATCCTGTGGTGGGGCAGGCAGTTGAGAGGCAGGCAGTTGAGAGGCAGGCAGTTGAGAGGCAGCCAGTTGAGAGGCAGGCAGTTGAGAGACAGCCAGTTGAGAGGCAGGCAGTTGAGAGACAGCCAGTTGAGAGGCAGGCAGCTGAGAGACAGCCAGTTGAGAGGCAGGCAGTTGAGAGGCAGGCAGTTGAGAGGCAGGCAGTGGTGATGCAGCCAGTTGGGGAGGAGGTGTGGTGGTTGTAGACGCTTCCCAGTGGCTAGTCCCCTCCTCTGTATCCTCCTCACTGGGTGGTGTGGTCGGCTCCTCCACGGGCTCCTGCTGCGATGGAGGCCCATAAGCTGTGTGGAGAATTGAGATTGTGTGATTAGTAAACGTAGCCATGATGGGATTAATGGGATACTAATACATGAAATGCAGAAAGGGAAATATATGTTTTGTGGTTTATCACCCTGAGTGAAACAAGGGTACTCCCACTGCTGGAGGAGGTTTTTGTTCAAAAAGTCTCCCAGCTCAGAGTAAAATTGCTTTGGTGCTATATCCCAGTGGCCTGAAGTTGTACATTGGCACTGTTGCTACATTATCCTATGAGAATTTATTGCGTCTGGACGTAAGCTGTCCATAGGATGGTCTAGCAACATCGCCATTTTAGAGTTCCAGGCCACTGTGATATTGCCGCTGGAGTAGTCAACTATGAGCTGTGCTACATTTTGAATGAAACACCTTTGAGCAGTGGGAATACCCTTGTTTTACTCGGGGGATGAACCCTGCAATATATTTTTCTTTTCACATGTTAGGTATTACTATCCCTTTAACGGAATAGCAATGGTTAATTTCACCATGATGTAATATTGTAGGCATTGTAAGAGATAGATGTGGATCGATGTTAGTCCTATCCCTCCAACCCACATGGTTAGACAGATATTGCTCTATTTGACAGTCATTTTGACATGTTTGACAGTCATTTCACCACACAGAGGCTCTTCAGCAGAGCCTAAATTGCCCCATTCAGAGATGTAAACCTCATTGGAATGGTGAACAGAGTGTGCTTGCAAACCTGGCACACTTTGTTGACCATCTCAAAGATGTCTCCATCTCTGAATGGGGCAATTTAGGCTCTGCTGAAGAGCCTCCGTGTGTTCTAATGACTGGAATCTCCAGCTGTCAAATAGAGCGATATCTGTCTAACCATGAGGTTTGGCGGGATAGGACTAACATGGATCCACATGTTGGTGAAATTAACAATTGCTATGCTATTACAGTTACATACAAGGAGAAATGGTCATATATGCATGTGGATGTGTACCTTTCATATGGTTATGAATATATCCTTTCCAGATATGAAGCCAGAGATCATTTCAGTAGGTGTGATTGCCTTACTGGCTATATATGTGCACCCATCAAAATATACATTGGATTGATATGATGGATATGAGCATACCTCGTATATCCCATCTACGTAGAGTGGGATATACTAGGTATGTGTATTTGGATGGTATCAATGTAAGTTAGTTTCTGATGGATGCACATATCTGGCCAGTAGGGCAATCACAGGCAGTGAGATGATCTCTGGGTTCACATCGTGTTGGGACATATTTTGAGCCATTTGAAAGGTACATATCTGACCATTTTCCTTTGTGTGCATATCTTTGTTTGAACAGATGTGCAGTGGGAATCAAGTGTTATTCAACCCTATCTTCTTAGCTGATCCCGTCCAATTCACAATTTTTCATTACTTGACAGGTGACTCTCTGGTTGTCAGGATCATATCCTATGCATTTCATTGTAGGGCATGGGATACCACCCTGGCAATCAGAGATTGATGAACTGGACAGGATCCTGTCCATGTCGTGTGTTCCAGTTGAATCCTGAAGGGCAACAATCACGCCAGTAGTGAGGGATATCTCTGATTGAGGCCTGTTTTTCTTTGAGTATGAGCCCATCCATCCTTCTGAGTGAGGCAACCGTACTCAATCCGAGATATCTATCATTCATGGCCTGTTGGTGACCAAGGTACAATGTATGATATTTGGTTCCCATGTGTATCCTGCAAACAGTGTCTGGTGTACCATCCATCCATGGCATCAGCACCCCTGAGGATCCATGTGGGAATCAGATGTGAGATATGTCATTTGAAGTTAGGGTAAATGATTGCAGACACAACACCAAGGCCTACTTTTTCCCCCTTTAATTCTGGGGTATTGTTTGAGGCCTGTGTGTTGCACATACAAGCAGTTATTCTCAGTGCCACTGTGATGTGTGACCTGCTCCATCCTTTTTGTGATTCAGTAAGCGGTGTTGTTGACATGATGGAGTGTACATAATGCTGACTTCTCCAGTGATCTCATTTCCCCATTTCCAGTGTTTTCTATGGAGTGTATACGATGGGACCTTAGCAACTTGATTCATGTTATTGCATATTCTCCATAGGCTAACACTGGTATTGGTGAAATGAGGATGTGTGAGGGTGGATTTCTCTCCACCATGTGTTTGTCACCGCTTAGTGAATGTCCCCTGTGTAGCATGTGATCGTTGGCCTATTGACTTGATTGTTGTCTGGTTAACCCTTTGAGTCCCAGAGGGGTTGCCAAAGCATTGTTGATCGATGCATTGATGATCCCTCTAGCACTCGAGGGGTTAAGTGCTGACATCCCAGCGGGGACATGGGTGACATTGTGTGTGAACAGTGATGACAGTCGACATTTGGAACTGCATGGTTTGTGTATTGTGTGTGATGAGCACAGTGACAGGAGGGTTGAAGCAGGACTTGGACAGGTTTGTTCCAAGTTGGACCTTGATATTTGTCCTTGTGTTGTGTCCTGTTTTTAACCCTCAGGGTGCTGTGTTGGTGCAGTTGTGTGCATGAATGATGGACATGTGTTGAGGTGTGAGTGTGTGTGCAGCTGGTGTTGGTTGCTGTAGTGTGTTGTTCTGTAGTGTTGCACTTACCGGTAGTGTGGAGGGTCCTCTCATCCCCAGTGTCAGCTCCTCCAACAACCCCCTCGATCAGGGTTGGGGACATATTCTGGCGCACCATCTCCTCCCAGCCGCAGAAGGTGATAGGGACAGGTGGGCCACCTCCAGTGCCTCGGGCGTGCTTGGCGAGTTCGGAGAGCTTGGTCTTGACCACCCTCCGGCAGTCGCCCCATCGCTTCTTGATGGACTCCACGTCCCGTCTGCATGGAGCCACCGCGTTGACCCGGCTGCAGATCTGGTTCCAGGCTGCTTTCCTCCTCGTTGACAGGCCAGGGACCTTCGCTGTCGGGTGGAGAACACTCTGCCTCTCCAGGACAGCTTCCACAAGAGCCGTGTTCTCCTCCTCTGTATACTTTGGGTCTCTGATCCTGGCCTCATCAGCTCCGGCATGGGATGACTCAGAGCCGGAGTGCCCTGCCTGGTCTGACCCTGACTGTGTGGGGTGCTCCCCAGCAACTACCCCTCGTCCCACTGCAGGTTCTGTCCCTGTCCTGCGTGTTCCTGCTCTTGTGGGCCGGGTCCCCCTCCGCCCTGCGGATCTCCCTCTCCCACCCCTGCTCTGCTGAGGGATCCCCTCCTGATCTTCCTCCTCCTCCACTACTCTCCCCATCCCTCTCTCCTGTCCTCCTCTCCTCGCCATCATTCACCCAGTCACACCCAGGCACTCCCACAGGCCCTCACAGACACACTCGATCCAGTCACTCTCTGTCACACACTTTCACTCCCAGATTCACACTGTCAAAAATAAAAGTAAAATGTGTGAGGTGTTATAAAATAAAAGGACTATGTGTATGTATGTGTATGTGTTTGTATGTGTGTATGTAATATGTGCAAAGGTGTGCTATGTGTCGTATTCTGTGCAATGCTCTCCTCTCTCCAAACTCCAAAACTCCTCTACCTCCAATGAACGCTCCTGTCTCCCTCTCTCTGATCACTATCCTCCGCTCCTGGGTCCTGATATCTGGCTCTGAAGAACTCGATAACAGACAGTGTGTGGCGGTTATTTTTGGGTATATATAGGTGTATTTGAAGTTATTTGATACATTGGGGCTTTGGGATTGGATGTGTGTTTGAATTTGTTTTGGCATCAATCATGGTTGCTTGACAACGGCAGCCGTTATGTTAGATGTTGTTTGGAGCTCAGTTATCGTGTGATTTGTCCGCCCGTTGTGCATTAACATGAGCGACAACGGGTTTTGTGTTACGTGTTTTTTGTGTGCCTACGCTCGATAGCTATTCTCGTAGAGTAGTTATTGAATCTGCCGTAACTCATGTATTATTTGCGAGCGATGTGCCTTTTTCACTTAGCGGCTGGTTTAACGGTTGCCTTTAAATCTAGGCCCTAATGCTCTGATATTATACAGGGCCATAAAAATGAAACAGAATATAAAAATAGAAGGAGAGAAATAATAAAGCTTATAAGAAACATCAGTTACTGGGTAAAATAATGAAATATTAAGAAAGTCCCCAAAACTGCAAAAATAAGTCAATACAGATCTGTAAAAATAGTGATATCACTGAAACCAGGTTAACTAAAACCACGTAGGCTCACAGTTTCTTGTAATCCACTTCCGTCAAATAGGGCGTTCAATATTTGGGCTGGTCCTGGACTGAATAGCCACTTTAGGGCTCGATTCTATTACCTGCGCTAAAACCGGCCACCAAGAAGGTGGTTATGGCAGATACAATGAATACATTCAAGAGAAGATTAGATACATTTCTTTCCAAAGGGAACATACAGAGTTATACTGTTTATTAGTAGGCAGATCAGGAAGGTCTGATAAAGACTAACTTATCTGGTAGCAGGAAAGCTATAAAATTCTCAGTTACTGGGGTATGAGGAGAAGGTTGAACTTGATGGACTTGTGTCTTTATTCAACCTAATTTACTATGTTACTATGAATTTTCCCCCTATGTTTTAGCTGATTTACTCCAGAAGTATGGCACTTTTCTTTTTGAACATAAAGCCTTTAGTGATGGAAATGATAAAATGATTCAACCCTTTAGATGTTAGAGAAGCCTACAAACAATGCATTAGAGATCTCTTAGCACCAAGGATTAATGATATTGCATCTTTCTAAAAGTCATTTGTATTTCTGTGATTCACTCATATGATATAGAAATTATCTTTTTCTATAGGGTGGCAAAATACATCCATCCATATAGGATATTCATGAAAAATATATGGTTTCCTTATACAATATTCATCACTGCAGTGAGCATGTTTCACAAATGTCAAGAATAAAATAGAAGGCATGGACACCGTAGCTTCCACCCATCAAGATAGAGCCATGGATAGAGTTTTCATAATGTAAGTCAGGGAAAAAGAGCAGGTTGATAAGAGGTCACAAGCCAGAGGCCAGGGCTGAAATCTTTCCTGAATAGCTAGGTTCACAAGCCAATGGCTGTGGGTCACAACATTAAGATTAAGCTCTCTAACGCGCAAAACATGTCAGACTATACACAGAGTTAACATCTTTGCTGTGTATTGATTTTCTTGCTCCCCGAATTGGGCCGTGTTTGATTGTGATTTTTATACTTAAATAATTAATCTGAGTTTTTAACAGTTTCACATATGTGGTTTCTCAATCCCGATACAAGTACAACAAGATTACCTTGCAGAACCTGGAGTGCTTCCACAACCGTTGTTGTCTAGTCACAAAAATGCTCATTGCAAGAATGTCCTGATAGATGGCAGACAAGATCTGAATGATATAAAAATTATGTTTTTATCTAAAGTGACCATATTCATCCCTACATACAGGACACACCTGAACAATAAGTGTTATCTTATAATATTTTTCAGCACTGCATTGTGTATTTTTCACTAGTGTGATGAATAAAACAGAAGACATGAATAAAAAATGGGTGAGCGCTAAATAATAAACACAAAAATGCAATAATCTACAACTGACACAATTGTACAATATAAATGATAAATTAATTAAAAAACCACTGTGTAATACAAAACATCAATTAAATATGATCCACATAAAAAAATATATATAAACATATATTTTACTTACAATTGTGTGAATGTGATACGTGATTTTCACTCTCAGGATGAATATGAACCACACATAAAAAGAAATATACAGAACATAGTGTGACCTGTATAAACTAATACATTGGATAATAGATATTATCATAAACCATCGGAATGTTAAATATTAAAAAAGAAAAACTCCGGCAAATAACAGATGTTATAATGGTTTTGATAGAAGTTCACATATATTCTTAAAGTTCTTGCTATAGAAGACAACGAACTAGTTGAAATAATGAAACTCACTTTATGGGAAGTACGCTTGACTGAACATAAGATCAAGTGAAGCTAGTATATCATGTGGGGTGATTAATAAGCTGCCCCCACTCAGCTACAACACAAATACTTTTAGGATTATGGCACAGGATTGTGCTCTGGCACTTCAAAGGTTAAAACAGCAGTCGTAGGTACTCACATTTGTGTAATTACCTGGGAAGCATTCTGGTTTCCCAGGACTTGAAGCACTTGTGGGGAATTTCAAACCCGCCTTCACTCTGTCTGCAGATCTCTGACCAGTTATAAGTTGTTATCTCAAATGAATAAAGGTTCCCAATTGGACAAATATATATATATATATATATATATATATATACTCATATGGACAGTGTGTTTCTTATAATGTATAACTGTTTAATAAGCAATATAAAAATAAAAATAATCCAAATAATTCTAATAAAATATCCAATATTGAATCAAATAACTGATGCAACAGTTATAGATATAATAAAAATATATAAAACCATGGGCACAACGCGTTTCAAAACATACAAGTTTTTTCTTCAGAAGCAAATTCAATAAGTTAAAAACCTTAAAAACAGACGACATCGATACCCTATCCCCAATGGTATCCTTTTAAAAAGCCGTGCAGAAAAGAGCGTGAGGCTAGGCGCCCAGATTCTCATGTCGTGTCCTGAAAGGTAGCTGCATACCTTGGGCCGCATAGTAGATATCATCATTGAGAGCATCAATAACGATACAGATTCCCTTGGGTTTAATGAAAATACTATATGGAATGAATTGTACCTCCATTACTAATCATAGCTTGCCCTCCTAATAACCCGTTGGCCAATTACCTTGGTCCGCATCCTTTTAACCCCTTGTCCTTTAAGGATGGGGTAATCTGCACCACATAGCACTCCTAGTACAGAGAGATCAGGGCCATACCTAAGTTTCTGAAGTGAAACCAGCACAGAAAGTTAACTTGTGTGCTGCTTCACTTCAGACACCTAGGTATGGCCCTGATCTCTCCAGCCTTAAAGTGCCACAGTCATGGGGTTAAAAGGATGCGAACCATCTCCATTCCTCCTCTGCTTTTATAGATGGCAATAGACTTACTGCTTCGGAGTAATTTTCTACCCAAGAGAGCTAATGGTGAAAAAATGTAGGTTGTGGTTTGTACTTTGAGATGTTGCTCTTCTGTGTGCAATAATTTGGACCTGCAAGGCTGAGGTATAGTTTAAGTTAATGATCAAAGACCTCAAAATACAAACCAAGATAGAGTTCTTCTTTTGAAAGAAGGTCAGAAGAGCATGTTCTTATGTGACATTACAATGCAGCCAGTAGGGATGAAAGTGTGGATGCATAGTTGGGGGCTGAAGCCATGGGCAGATATTTCAAAATCAATCCCAACTGCACCTCTTTAACTGTTTCTATATGTCCCAATGTTCCTAGGCCTGTTGTGTAGATGTATTAATATTTATATATGGTATATAAAGGATGCTATAATGCCAGTATCGCATAAATGTACAGTACATGGGGGGTTCTTTGACTCTAAGATGATGATTTAAGAAATAATGAATTACCAGCTATCATAGAATAGGAATACCAGAAATTAACATATTATATATCATCCTTAGCTAGTAAAGGGGCAATGCATAGATACATAGATCACGTATTACCTTACAGTGAAAAAATCAAAGCCAACCCCCTCTTAAAACTTTATACTTTCTAAACTCCAAACTATAGCTAAACCCAGATTCCACTTAGACTGGGAAGAGGAGCTCCAAGTATCCACTAAGAATAAGGAATGACAAATAACAATATACTATTCAAAAATACTGAGATCTCCACCAAAGAAACAAATATTAATTTGTAAACCACATAGTATTTTTAAATTTCATTCTGTAAAAAACACTACATTTCCCTCGGTTTGTGCTGCATCAGTGTATGGTTCCAGTAAAATGTGTTCTTCATGTATTTTCCTGATTGTTTATCTTTACCAGAGCATTACATTTTACTATAATCAGATGGTTTGAACATTTCTATAGAAATTCTGTAGACACATTTATTATTTATATGCACACTATGAATATTATTAAAATCTGTAAGCTCAACCAGCAATGAAATCCTTTAAAAATAGACTTAAATCATACATTTTCTGTGGCCAACATATTAGCATATACTTCTGTTTTTCTGTTTACAGTGAAGGAGCACTCTCTGAGTCTGATTTAATAAGTAGAAATGGGGTAATTTTGAAGCAAACCAACTGAACCATAGTGGCAAATGAAATTCTAATCCATATACATGGGATTTTAACTCTACAAATGCCTCAGAGAATTGCAGATGCAGGAACTGAAAGTTAAAAAAACATTTAAAAAAACCTAAGTCACCAGTGGATGTATTGATATGGGGCCCTAATCTCCATATCAATACATCAAAAGTACTGACTAAATGTGTGAAAATTAGTAGAATTAATTCTATGAGTGGGATATTGTTCTGTGTCAGACAGGCATATATTGCTTTTTAGAAAGAAGTTACAGTATCTGCAAGTACAACATCCCAAGGCAAAGAATTCCTTAGCTTTACCATCGTTACTGTAAAAAATCCCTGCCTTTGTTTTAGTCAAAAGCGCCTTTCCTCTACTCTTAATGGATGGTCTCTAATTCTTAGCTCAGCTTTTTGAGCAAATAACTCATTGGATAGTTCTTTACATTAGTAAATGGTACTCATATCACGCCTTAGACATCTCTTCTCTAATGTAAACAAACCCAGTTTGGCTAGTCTTTCTTTATAACTCAGATCCTACAATTCCTTTATCATTTTTGTTGCATGTCTCTGCACTTTTTCCATTTCAACAATGTCTTTTTTTTAAGAACTGGTGCCCAAAACTGTACTTCATGTTCCAGATGAGGCCTAACCAAGGATTTATATAGAGGTAGGATAATACACACTGCTTTGAAGTCCCCAAGTTGTTTCCCATTTAGAGGATATGTAGTATGTTTGTTTCTACAGCCCAAATGCATAATCTTACATTAATCTACACTAAATGTCATCTGCCACTTTTCTGCCCATTCACTCAGTTTATCTAAAGCCTTCTGCAGAGAAAAAACATCCAGACCCATATGTATTTCCTTACATATCTTAATGTCATCAGCAAAGATTATGACGGTACTTTCAATTCCCACTTCTAGATCATTTATTAATAAATTAAAAAGCACTGGGCCCAGGACTGAAGTGGCACCTCACTTTATAATGCTTTCTAGTAATTTTGCCCCTACACAATGCAATCTTCCACTTGAGCAACTTTAAGTATTTCTTTATATGGTTTCATTGAATCCATTTCCTCAGTGTACTACATCTAATGCCTTAGCAAAAATCTTGACATTTTATGATTAAAATGGGGGGATCTAACAATGTAGAAAGTATATTCTTCATTGCTTTCAATGGATACATTGTAAGAATCCTGCTCAAAGCATGTAATATCTGATTCATGTAGTACCTGTTTCACAATCTGGTTAATGACTGTGTTAAGGTGATTGTAAGAATCACTGGCTATACTATCTAGTAAATATATTAGGGAAATATGTCACTAACTCAGGCCATCGCAAAATCAACCAGATAAGGCTACTCAAGCTGTCATAAGTCACACATTAGCTACCATGGCCCAGGTAGCAAAGCACCCATTTAAACACTGTGTACCCTCTACTGGTCTTGGTTAGCTTATACAAACAGTCCAGCATATACAATATGGAATATCACCTGGTAGTAACTGCAATTTCAAGATGTTAATGGGACAGGCGGTTATTCGCTTGCAAGGAATATCATGCATTTCATGCACTATCAGACCGGCTTAAATGTGCATGGATTTTACAGGTGGTATTTAGCTTTTCCCTAAGGGTTTGGGATTCTCAGGGGAATCAAGTAACAATTAGATTTAGGACATGGGCAAAGCAGGGTACATGCACCATATCTACTAGTTTTCAGGCATTTGTTATATTGGAACCATTGTCAGCAGACACAAAACTGATGTTTTAAGGAACAGAGTAGAAGCCTTTCATCTGATAGGCGCTGTAGTTGTTAAAACAATTACATTTTGGGCCATTGTCCTTCAAAGCTCTGTATCCATAAATTGGCATGTTGCAATGTGTGTTAGGTACTCAAAGGGTTAAGGCGCAGATAGAGGGTACTTGGAGCGCAGTAGAGCAGAGTCAGTGGTGGCAGAATATAAGTAAATGCACAGATTGACAGTACAGCAGGATTTTACTTAAGGATGGAGGGTACTCGGAGCAACACTTAAGAGTGTAACATCAGAATTTTGCCATTTTAATTCAAGAGACATTTATGATTGCAGCGTTTTTAAGGTCGCCAAACACAGGACAACATTCCCATAGTGAACCAGGTCCTTACAGTGTTAGATAGGCTTCAGTCTGAAACAACAGCCATGACATAATATGACATCAAGGACAGAGTGAAGATATTAGTTCTTTAAAATAAGGCAAAAGGGCAAAATTCATGTGGGACATTAGGGTTTCCTGGCCATAATAAAGTAAGTGGGGGGGTATTATTAGGAGCTTTTAGTTCCCATTCAATATAGCTTTGAAAATATAATTATAGAACTGAGTTTATGAAAGCAAAGAAGTAAAGCCAACCCTCATTTCTAAGTCATGATTACTATGTAGAAATGACATAAAAATGTTAAGTGAATGATTCAGCAAGAGAGCTTCCCCAGATGCCTTCCCTAAGAAACTGTTCTCTGTGACTTATAGTATTCCACTGCTTTTAAAGCCTTGTGAATCACCTCATTTCCTTTCAATTTAATAGACTAAATAAAGGAAACCTTAATGTATTAGATCCTGCAGGGAAGAAGCAATCATGCATTACAATTAGTTTGCTATTGCAGCTGTCTTCTATCTCTTCAAGTCGACTGGTTAAAGTCCAGACAATAAAAAGGAGAAGAACAGATGCACTTCATGATGGAGAATATATAATGTTATATATCACATTGTGTGATTTTGGAATTAGGTTTACTTGAGTCCTGCAATACTGGAGATGCAGTATTATTTTACTTTGGGGTATTATATGAGACATACGTATTTGCGTCGGGGTGTATTTAATATAATATTTAATATAATTTTTGCAGTTTATTGGAGGACTCACTAGCATCTGTAGGGTTAATTTAAAATGACACATATGCATACAGACCCTTCACTCTTTGTTTCTCTCACACAAATACACACAGTAACACACCAGTCGCATCTCCTGCTCTCTTGTTTTTCTTTCTCTCACATGCATTACACACGTACCTCCCTCTTATTGATATCATCAATTTATGAGTAAGTGACCAACTTTGTTATGGACCTGGACTAATTATTGCTTAGTATACTGACATACAGATACAGCTTTGACATTATGAACTGGGTCTAATCATGATATTTATGATTAAATCCAACAAGTGCCAAAACACTTTCAGGGTAGAGCCATTAACTCATCTTCAGTATAGTCCTTAGATGCCAGCTATCCCCACCTCATATAACTTCCCCACCACTTTGCATTGGGGCGTCATAGAATGGATCAATCATTGTGTTGTGCAATAGATCATCTATGGTATCTCCATTTAAAAAGGCACCTACTGTTTCCATTGATGCGGCTTGACTGTAATTATTATCTGTGTAAACATTTCAAGGCTTTGCTGACTACCAAGGAGTACATTTATTTCCTTTCTCTCTCTCTCTCTCTCTCTCTCTCTCTCTATATATATATATATATATATATATATATATACATATATATATATATATATATATATATTTATATATATGTATGTTTGTCTGATGCAGTAATGAGTAGTAAAGACTGCCTGAATGCAGGCCAGATGTATGTTTGTCCAATGCAGTCATGTGCACTAAACACTGCCCGAATGCACACAATGCTGGCCCGTGTACATGGGCTTTTACACTAGTTACTATATATTTTTTTGCCGTTTCTTTTGCAGATAGGAATGGATGAATCTTTGTGCCTCAAAAGTGAAACATGCAAAAAATGGCACTTCTGACATTTCACAAAAATCCAAGAAAACTGACATTTTCCACTTTTTCTGATTTTTTTTCTTTGCATAAAATCAGTTAATATAATGTCATCTCTCCATGCTAACTCACCATTGTCACCACATTACTAGAACTGTCCATAGGGGTTCACTTTTAAAAAGTTGCATATAAAATATTGTGCGGCTAGAAGCCGCATAAACCATGTCGCCGTGTTGAAAATGGCGACATGAGAATCTCACCCTGCATAAAAGTGTGAGGTTCTCATGTCGCCTCTTTAAAGCGGAACTTTCACGTTCAGGCAAGTTAAGTTAGTCCAGTAGATATCCTCTTAGTAATCCTGAAAACATACGTCAAATGTTTCATAAGTCTTTCTATAGTATTACATCTGACCGTTTGTGGAAGCTACGGGCATAAGGAGATCGCAGCCATCTTGCCGAATATGTCTCACTGTGCATACGTTACCTTCTCCTCTACCTGTCAATCAGAAACGTAGTCTCTGACCATATTCCTTTTTTTTTTTCCTGGCGCGTGCGCGTGAGGCGCGCAGACACATTACCCTGGATGATGTTCAGCTCCTCTTAGGGCGCGCACACTGTTTTAGATGGGCAAACTAAGAACTGAATAACCCTTTGAATGCCTGACCAGCGCACACTGCGCTGTTGTGCAAGTTGGTTGTGTCTTATATGTGTGAATCAGGCATAAATATGTACTTATGTATATTGATATACACTGATGATATGTGAATGACATGCTTTATCTCCCTCAAAGGGTTAATTTCAGGCATAGCGTTGTTTTAAGGAACAAACATTATCATACTCCAAGAAAGGGCACTGTGTACGAATGATTCGAGAAAACATAAAACTCTAGAACCCTTTCAGTCTCCTTTCCTGTATGCATGGAAACAGACTTGACACTTATACAGTGCGAGCGCTTTACATGCATGCGCCCGCTCTACATTAACATGACAAGCACGCCAGGTCATGTGGTTATGAAGGGAGGGCACACAAGGATCATCAAGATCCGTGGGAGTGACAAAAGTGTCACAAGGTAGAAAATCTGACATGCGCAGTATGTTTTTCAGAGCTCAACACGTCATCAGGTACATAACACTTTACAATATTTAGCGTTTAAGATAATTTAAAAAAATAAATAAATACTCAACGTTTTTAATCAAACAAAGAGTAAACCATACAACCACAATCATGTTGAGGGGAAAGTTCCCCTTTAAACTTTGATATCTTCCTTCAGTGGACTGGCTGCAGCATTGAAATGCTCGCATTAACCTTTTGTGTGACTACGACCACGGGATTTGTCATTGAAACCCTGCTGACATGTAACTGACAAAGCACTCACTAACCTTTCATCTTTGTTGTCAGATGTATATAACAAGAGCTAAGATATTTTCACAAAAAGAACCAGTTATCATCCACAAGAATCCAGAAGAATTCTGCAGTAAGACTTAGAACATTATGGAAAAACAATCTATTACTCACCGAATCCCTAAAAAAATCAAGTTTGAGTTCTAATAACTTGAATTAAACACCTCTCAACAGTAGGGATGCCTTTGTTTTACGTAGTAGGATAAATATCCAATAATATAAAAGGCCAGATGTATGGTTGTCCGATGCAGTCATGCGCAGTAGAGCAGAAGGAGGCAGGACCCAATTAGGCCCAACAGAACAGGCCCATAAACAGGAGTCCCTGCCAGTGCCGGCTGGCGGCCATACAGAGGTAAGAGCACAGGATCACATAGGCCTCAAAGGGAGACTGTAATAGGCCGTCAGGACACAAAACTGGTGCCCAAATGTCAGTTTTGTGCATTAAGTTCCCAAAATGCCACTAAATAACGGCAGTTTTGGGAACTTCAAAGGAAAAAAAACTAACGATCGGTGCCTGACATACTGCCAACCACCGATCGTTACCTAATCTGTGTTACACTTACCTGTCATCCACTGTCTGTCTCCTTCTATCTTCTGTCTTCTTTCTTCTCTTGTATTTTCTGCCTTCTTGCTGTAAAAAAACAAAAAAAAAGTATAAGTTAAAAGCATACATATGCGGCACACTAATACATAGTTTAACCCCTTGAGTGACAGAGGGGTACGCAACGCATTGCAAAGCAATGCGTTGTGTACCACTCTGGGGCTCAAAGGGTTAAATTACGCAGTATTGTACCGGTTGTTAAAATATAAATGCCCCCATGCATATTAAATATTTCTAAGTTATGCCAAGAAAATCGTATTCCCATAATTAAAATTGCAAAAATGATATTTAGCATTCATGTAAGTTGTAGCTGTCTTCGCCACTGTGTGAGGCCACTGAGGCAGCGGTGGAGACAGAATAATGCACCACCCCCTCTCTCTCTCTTCATGTCCACGGGCCGATGCCCGCTCCGGTCTAAGGGAATTAGAATTGAGACTGCCCTTATATATGGGCAGTCTTACTTCTAATTCTCTCACAGCCATTGGCTGGTATATGCTTACACACCTCTCAGCCAAACAATTTAAAGCACAGCTGCTCAAAGCTGATTGGTTTCAATCAAGTAAATTGAAGCTATAAAACTTATTGTAACATCACAATTGGTTATAATGCCAACAAGGTACAATTAATTGAGCTACACCTCTGTATATATCTGAAACTAGGTGCCCCACAATTTGAATGAATCAAGGAAGTTATTGCTGCTCACAGTCTACCAACTATGCTTTCAAGAGGATTCCAGCTATGTAATCTATTGACCTCTTTCTGTGATATCCCACAGGCCTGTTGTTATGAACAATCCTCTTACACAACTTGTTTTTCTTCAGTTCCTGTAACTAACTACTTATATCTCTACTATTTCATCCTCTGTTAGCATCTGAAGATCCTCAGCCACCCAAGACTAATGATTCTTTATGTAATATTCCTTTTTTAACCACCACCACATATTACCAGAGCACTTATTTTTTTTTTATTCTGTAGGATCTTCAACAGGGTCTGTTGAGGAGGTAGGGTTGGAGATATTTCCATTACATGTGTATTTCTCTTTCACAAGTCCACTACATGCTTCCTCCTTTGTAAATGTTAAGCATGGATTTCTGTTGCCCCACCCTGGAAAATCAGATTTGAGCCTGTAAATTCATATACAAACAGAAGCAATCAGAGTAGTGGTAACATAATCCACAGATGTGGATTTATGTTTTGGAAGTAACACTTCACTGAGTTCTTCTTTAAAACTGATTACACTAACGTCCTTCAGCTGCCAGTCGTCCAAAACAGTGCAGAGATTTGTGATAACCTGTATAACATCAAGGTTATAAAAAAACACTTCAGTGTCTTAGCCTTCTAGGATTATAGTCCACTGATGTAGGACAACAATTCACTTGGTACTGCTAGGCAAGAGGCTGTCCCTCAAAGAGAGAACCACCATTTTAGATATATTGTTACACACTAATTCTTCTACAGTTTCAAAATAATTTCTGATGAACTGTTTGTTTAATTCTTAATCAGAATTGGTTAATCATCAGCTAATTTGTGTTTAACATTTGAAGATTAATTCCAGATAATAATATAAATGTTGTGTTGGAATGGAAACCTTATTTACTCACAAGGCATATATTTCACACACTCTCCTAGTCTACAGGTAGTCTGACCTCCCAGCCAGATAAATATTGGCAAATGTGAAGAAAACACATACACTGCTGTAATAAGGAAATGTGGAACAATTTTGGAGCAAATCAACTGCACGATAGGGGAGAAAATAATATAACCATTGATTTAAATGTGGCATTTTAACCACCTGAATGCTAGTGAAGTCTCCAAAGCATTTCTTTAGCATTCAATGGAGTAAAAGGTCCCATTTAGAGGGAGAAGCAAACTTCCTTAGTGGGTGGATGCATAAGAAAGAGACTCTGGTTTTTACCAACTTAATCCAGAACCACTCCCCTCTGTATCATGCACCAGCGTTGGCTCCACACAACACCAGGATAATTTAGAGTTGTCCTGGAGGTTCCAGCATAGCTGTTTCGTTAGGCCTAGCACTTCAAGTCAAGATATTGAGTCAAGCTGAATTGTGACAAACTGCTCCCTGTAACTGGACCCAAAGACAAATTCCAGACTGCACAGTTCAACTATACACTCATTGTACTCCATTGCCTCTTCAGTTACGTGAGCCATGAGATGCTTTCACTCCTAAATTCTACAGACCTAGACATATCTTACATCTGATGCCTTGTAGGATCTGTGAGTTTACTTAGTTCCAGAGGCATGTGTAATTATGTATATCTTTATTTATATGTTGCCACTCAGTGTACTCACCACCTTACGATAGCAGTAGGATACAATAAATAAATGGGGATACATAATTGTCACAGTCTTAAAACAATAGGAGAGAGATCCCTGCTTACAGTCTAAATGCTCGTTACAGATTCCGTAATTGAATATTCTGATTATACTCTATTCTTTGCTTACCTGGACCTGGTCACTCCTATAACATGTCATAGTTTTCTTTGGGGTTCCTATGAACAGCATCCCCACCATTTGCTGCAATTTTTCGGTATGATTCAGTAATGATTTTAGTCAAGAGACTCATACTGGGTTATTTATTCCATCTGTATTTTTAACTGCTCGTTATTTGTCTACTTTAGAGCTTGATAGGGTGTAAATTAAACCGCCAACAAAAAAAAGGTCAAGGAACCTGGATGGGAGGATGTCTTGTTCCAGAGGATATATAACATGCCTACATGCTGGAAATTCTCTCATGCTAACTTCCAAAATAACTGTCTAAATGATGTCAAAACTCTTGCTGACTAAGCAAGCCCACAGAATTAGCCCTGATAATTTGAAAGTGAGATTCCCGTAGCATATTATTATTAAATACCTAAACTTGTAGTACAAAAACAGAATTCTGAGAGCCTATGGAATTACTGAAGATGTTCAGTTTGAGGTGTATTAACTCCAGCTCTTCCAGGACAATTCCACAGATCTTGCTAAAAGACATAAGGGGACTTTAAAACCATATGCTCCTATCTTCACTCAAAGGCATCACATTATCTCCCCATTTTTAACTCACACTCCAAGTTCATACTGAAAGAGTTTTGTGCATCAACAAGAGATTACAGGCGATCAGAGAGATAATGGAGATTTCCTTGAGATGTATGGTACTACAAAGTGAGCAAAGACTCTGAGTTTCACCAGGGACTTTTATTATCTTGTTTCCCTGATAAATGATGGAATCGAGAGGTTTAACATCCTCTCTGAAGGTGTTGAACTGTTCTCTAACTCCTCCAACTTCACATGGACGAAAATGGATTTCACACACTTGAACTTGTTTACTGGGTATTTTGGGGTAGATTTAAAGGCTTGAGTTAACACCACCATTAATGGTAAAAGGCACATTGCGCATAAATAATACATGATTTACGGAGGATCTGACAGGCAGTAGGATGAGTTGTACCTGCTGGGGAACACCACACACAGGCAAGGGCAGAGCAGGCAGGACACTCTAGTTCTGACTCCTTGCAGGCAGGAGCAGAGAAGGAAAGGATCAGGGATTCCCACTACACAGAGGAAGAGAATAGGGCCCTTGTGGAGCCTGTCTTGGAGAGAGAGAGTGTCTTCTTTATGAGGGAGAGGGTCCCTGGCCTGGGTGCGAGGAGGAGGGCCGCCTGGAACCAGATCTGCAGCCGGGTGAATGCAGTGGCCACCTGCAGACGGACATGGAGTCCATCAAAAAGAGATGGGGCGACTACAAGAGGGTGGTCAAGAAGAAGGTGGGGGATGGCCACCCTCCACATCCGAGGCACCGGAGGTTGTCCACCTCCAGATATCATCTACAGCAGCTGGGAGGAGATGCTGTGGCAGACCACATCCTCCATACTAATTGAGGGGGTTCCGGGAGGATCGGACACTGGTGAAGAGAGGATCCTCCACACTACCGGTAAGTGCAACATCACATAACCACACACCACATCAACTGACACAACTATCACATGCCAACACAGTCACACCCCAACATATGCCCTTTAATCCTCACAATTGCATCAACACACCACCCTGAGGGATCAAAATAGGACACAATACATGCACAAATGGCAGGGTTCGACCAGGTCCACACGCGTCCAATTCTTACTTTAACCCTCATGTTGCTGTGCTGATCACACATAATCCACACCAACCATGTTTCACAAGCTGTTAAACATCATCAATGTTGCTATACATTGTCACCCATGTACTCACAGGGAACTCAGCACATAACACCTTGAGTTCTAGAGGGATCATCAATGCATCGCTCAACAATGCTTTGGCAACCCCTCCAGTAGTCAAAGAGTTAACCAGAAAAAATAACACAAGTCAATAGGGTAACGATTACATGCTACACAGGGGACATTCACTAAGTGGTGAAAAAGAGATGATGGAGTGAAATTAACCCTTACATACTCTCACGTCACCAATCCCAATGTTAGTCTATGGAGACTATTCAATAAAATGATTCAGGTTGCTAAGGTCCTATTGTATAAACGCCATAGAAAACATTGGAAATGGGGAAATGAGATCACTGGAGAAGTCATCATCATGTTCAATTCATCAGGTCTTCATCACTGCTTACTGAATTACAAAAAGGATGGATCAGGTCACACATCACAGTGCCACTGAAAATAACTTCTTGTATGTGCAACACACAGGCCTAAAATAATTCCCCAGAATTAAAGGAGAAAAAAAGTACGCCTTGGTGTTGTGTATGCAATCATTTACTCTAACTTGAAATTACATATCTCACATTTGATTCTCACTTAGATGGGATATACTAGGTGTAACGGATCATAGTCCATTACAGGAAGCCCTCCCCAGGCCTGTGGATCTACCAGCCTTTACTACAAACTAAGGAGAACTTTGAATGATATTATGCCGGTGGGCAGTGGTGGCGAAAGGGACTAAAACTCACAGAACTGCCCATTTTTATGAGCGTCGACCACTCTAGGAGTGGGTATGACTAAAGGGACTATATGTCCAGTGTTGTTGTGTCTTAATGTTACAGTTCCATTGACAACCAGTCGCAGATTCCTGTCTCGGTGTTTGAATCGTTCACACCGTGTTGAACGCTCAATGGCAAGGACAGTAGGCAGATGCCTGATTGGTAGAATCCCTGAGCAGGACATTTAAAGGTCTTCCATAGACTTAACATGGAGAAAAGTAGGCGGTTCAGGGACTGGTCGACAGGCGATCCCACGACAACATCTGATTGGACGGTGTTGAAGTAGCATATTTAAACAGGCTTAAACCCTCTGGCCATTGTCCCTGGAATGTGTATTCCAGTCCCTCAAGTCTTTGTGTAATGTTTATCCCTGCCCAAGTCCCTTTTGTGTTACAATTCAATCATGTCTGCCCTATTGTGTAATATCTGAGTCGTTTGTTTACTGTGCATTTTATTCTTTGTCTTCCATTTTAAAAATCACTGTCTTGTGAGCTATGTTTCAATAAAGCGTGAATTACTTGTGGTGAACTAAGACGGAGTCTCTGTCTGGTGTTATTCCTGGGATGGTCTAAAGAGTCCACTCTGATTCCCATCCAGGAGAGGTATACAGCGTGGTCGACCTTCTTCGTCCAGATACCTGCGACTTTTGACTACTACTTGATGCTTGGGGACTTGACGACTCGACACCTGGGGCTTCGCCGACTTCAAGGACAGCCAGCGGCGACTTTGCTGGATTCTGTCAAGTCGAATCCCTGGACCATCAATGTCGACCCTGCTGGTCTTGTCGACCTCAACGCACCGTCAACGACATGGACTGGCGTGCTCTCAGGCTGTCGTGTGTTCCAGATAACATCCAACAGGCATATTCGACTCGGACCGGCCGACTCTGGGCAGGAGAGACCCGGAAAGACAGCTCAAGGTTTCCCGGCCTATTGGGCTCCCATTACTCTAGGTATGTTTTTATTTATGATATCAATAAAACTTACGTTTTGATGGTTGCATATATATATATAGCCAGTAAGGCAATCAAACGTACTGAACTGATCTCTGGGTTCATATCTTGGTAGGATATATTTATACACATATAAGAGGTACATATCCACATAGATATTAGACCATTTGTCTTTCTGTGTACATTGTACGTGATAGTAATGGTTAATTTCACCTTGATGTAACATTGTAGGCATTCTAAAAAGCTGCAGATTCCAGTCATTTGACCGGAGGCTCTTTAGCAGAGCCAAAATTTTGCTATTTAGAGATGGGTACCCCATTATAATGGTCCACAAAGAGTGTCTGGTTTGCAAGCACCCTATGTAGACCATTCTAATGAAGTATTTATTTCTAAATAGCTCCATTTTGGCTCTGCTGAAGAGCCTCCGTCTGGTCAAATGACTGGAATCTGCAGCTTTCCCATAGAGTACTGACTTGACTAAAACAGACAGGAAGAGTTAACTTTACCAATTGATATCTGTCAAACCATAAAGGTTTGAGAGATAGGACTTACAATGATCCACATCTTTTTAGAATGCCTGCAATTTTACATCAAGGTGGAATTAACCATTACTATCCCTTTAATCCTGTCATTGCTGCGTTTAATAATCACACCATCTCATTTACCCACACAGCTTACGAGCATCAAGCACAGCAGGAGCCCATGGAGGAGGCTGAGTCAGTACCCAGTGAGGAGTATACAGAGGAGGGGACCAGCTGGTGGTCACAGTACCCATCATCAACACCTGCTCAAACAAACACCTGCTCAACCTGCTCCAACACCTGCTGTACCACCTGCTCCAACCCCTGCTGCACCACCTGCTCAAACACCTCCTGCACCACCCCAATACAGTGCCTGGATGCTACAGGAAGACAGGTGGATGCATCCCATCACCTCCACAAGGTACTACCCTCCAGCAGCAGCACCACCACCAGGGAGGCAATGGCTTCCAGGGACAGTGGCCACCCCTCATTATGGGACATATGTCAAGCAGATGGACCTACCCTCATGGATGTCTTCCCAGCATGGGCCCAGGTATGATCCCACGTGAGGGCTAAGCAGCTACAAGTGGCCAAGGTATGACCCCAGCCCACTGGATTACCAACACCTGGGCCTGATTGGGGAGCCCGAGGGAACACTTCACCCCACCACCACAGAGATCAGTGGGCAGCTCAGAGTCTCTGGATATGGTGGGGACACAACTGTCATCTGCAGCAGCTTCTCCACCAGCAGACTCAGCAGCAGACTCAGAACCACCAGTAGACTCAGTAGCAGACTCAGCACCACCAGCAGACTCGGCAGCAGACTCAGCACCACCAGCAGACTCAGCAGCAGAAACACCAGCAAGCACAGCAGCAGACTCAGCAGCATCAGACACAGCAGCAGACTCTCCATCAGCAGCTATCCCACCAGCAGACTCACCAGGCACATCCACCTCCAGCAGTGCACGCATCAGGGGGATTGAGGCGGAGTGTCTGGTGCTACAAAGGAGGAACCCAGAGGACCAACAGGAACATCATAAGGCTCAGAAGTGAATCCCAGAGGAACACCTCAAGAATCGAAGCCAGGATACATGTCCTGGAGGTAGAGCACATGGTACTGACCACACAACTCCATCCGTACCATACAGGGATGATGGACATGATGGGGCAGTTGCTGGGGGAGTTCAGAGACCACAACCACAGGGAGAACCTGTGTGTGGAGAGGGAGCAGTGGTCGACTGAGTGGTCCACTGCACCCAACACTCCTTCCAGTGTGACCCCTGATGCTACACCAAGGGTGCAAAGGGTGACCAGGCAGTCAGCCAGGGCATCAACTTCTGGCACCCAGTCCAAGGTCCCCCCCCCCAAAAAAAGAACAGCACAAGTTGTTCTTTTCCCCCTAAATAAAAAAATTGTGATTTTGAATTCTGTCTTATATACTTTGTGTTTAGTGATAGATTGGTTGGCAGAGATGTCTCCAATGCATTGCCAAGCAATGCAGTGAACACAACTTCTACCTAGGTAACATGTTTGCGGGATATTACAATATGGGTTCTCACACACAACGTTGTACAAATTTAACTGGCAATCCATCCCTGGAGCCAAATAACATGACGGTGTTATATAGGCATGATGTGGGTTGAATTTGAACAACAAAAACATACCCCTTAGCGCAACAACTGGTGCAACACCCTGAACATTTATCTGCAACAATTGTTGTGGTTTAAGGGGTTAACTAAACAGCTATTTGACTTAGCAGAGAACTAACAAGCAGGATAGATGGAACATGCAGTCAAATATCTGTGATCCTAACTGTTATTGTGAAACTGACTTACTGGAGAACACAATGCTCACCCTAGGATTTCAATGTGTGCGCTACACATTGAAATCCTAGGTTGAGCATTGGGTTCTCCAGTAAGTCAGTTTCACAAAAACAGTTAGAATCACAGCCTAACTTAATGGATAACCCAATGATTAGCCTAAGATTGCAATGTGTAGCACACACGTTGAAACCTTACGCTGAGCATTGAGTTATCAAGTAAGTATGGTGGATGGTTCACTAAGGTTGAAACAGACTTCACCAGTGATATCACTGTCTGTTTGTTTATTGATGTAGCCCATGTACTGAGAGATGTTAAAATAAAGCAATCTCAGAACATTGATTGCTCTGATCAACATAGAAACCATGGACATGAGATCACTGTGGCATTATGTCCCCTGTATCACCTCTTTATCACTCACAACACACATTAGTGTATCACTGCCATCATCTCTTTGCATGAATACATCACAAACTCCAGTCATGGCCTAACAAGCAGTGGACTCATGTGATCTAGGTCTTGGCTTTGTATGAGGGTACTCTAGGAATGGGTATGGTTCCACACTGAGACATGTCTGATCCCACATTTAATTGAGCAGACACATTATTGAATAGTGTTGGTTGTCCTTTAATGTGTCTCACATTACATTAAAACATACATGTGTATATTGACTATATGCATTGAACACCTGTATGAGCACACAAGACATACAGTAACAATTTAAAAAGAAACACTAATGAACTGCTCATGGGTTGTTCACAAGGTTTTGTAACTATGCAGATGAGCATTCTTACTGTTCAGGTTTGATACCTGGATGTTAAGAAACACATAAATATGGGTCTGCTGTGGATATGTGGATGTTCCAGTAGAGGATTTTGTGAACATCAGGTTATACAATGCAACACCAACACAAGCACTTGAAATCATCAAGGGGTGCTCTTCATGGAGGTGTTGTCAAGGCTTCAGTCCAGTCACATGAAAACTCCTCTGTTCCAAGATGGATCATGCTATGGGTGCCTGTGGGACAAGACAATAGGATTTGGAAAAGCACTCTCAAAGTGATCATCATGAACATCACTATGCCATGAGTCTTATCCGTTACAGGGGAGTAAACAACTCATTGCTTTGTATTGTGTTGTGTACTCATCAGTAACGCGTTATGTGGGGAACTAAGAGGATGTCAGCCAGCCCTAGGGATATGTGCCCCTGACATACATCCCAACATCAACAAATATATCCTGATAGCTCCATGAACCAGACAGATGTGGGCTCCCACTGTAAGAGTGCTGCACACACAGGTCAGCATGGTGTCCCTTGAGATCTGATCCACCTTTCATTACCACTATGTTGTATAACACAATGCCACTGTTAATCCATCCCTGTGCTGCTCTTTTCAGCTCTAGCAAAGTACAGGTCCCATGTTCACTCCAATGTTCCCTTAATCCCTGATGTGACAAGTTGCTGTCACACACCATCTGCACGTTCATGGAGTGGAAGTTTTTGCGTCACGTGCTGGAGCTTTGATACGGACATGGGTACAATGTATTGCAGCCATGACCCTGGGCATGTCTCCCCTTGTGTAAAAGCCCTGCTTCAAATGTGTCCACTCCATGTTGGTGGTGGAGAAATGTATATAGCTACTGGCCTTGCTTTTGAGGGCTGGCAAGACCTGGGCCAGCACCCTGGAGAATGTGACCTGTGACATGCCAGATGCGTACCCTTCTGTTGACTGGAAGGTGCCACTTGACATGAAGTGTATGGCACACAGGAGTTTCTGCAAGCCAGATAGGACATGGTTGTAGATGTAAATAGGATCCACATCATCCTTGATGACTTCATACAGGGCAATGATGCTGTGCATCCTCAACCTGTAGCGATCAATCACCTCGTCATCAGTCATTCCAAGGAGCGTGACCCTTAGGCGGTATACCCTGGGCCTTGGTGGTCGTCTATACATCCTACTCTGCTCCAGGGGTCCCTGTGGCAGCTAGGTAGCATCCTGTTGCTGGGGAGCATCCTGTTGCTGCAGCTGTGCATCTGCAGGCAGGTGCTGTCCTCCCGGTGTGGATGGGCTCCTGTGTGGCTCTTGAGCCAGAGACTCCTCACTTGCAACAGGTGAAGGCTGTTGATCAGGTGTGCCTGGGGGTAGCTGGTGATTTAGTATTTTTAACTCACCCAGAAGCCACCCCTGTATAGGTTCCATTTTTGAAGTCTCTCTGTACAGATGAGTTTCTGAGTATATATGAATCTATCACGGTGCCGTCAGTCAGGTGTGTGTATTCCCCATTGGCCGCCTGTCTAATGCCCGCCTGGCACTGCCTATTTAAACTGGGCTAAGGCACCCTTTGGTTGCTCTTTCGTGGTGTCTCTGCATCTGCAGTCACCTGCCTTACCTGTTTCCTTGGGCCTGTTGATCTACTACCAGTGTCAGCGTTTCTCCACTGCCAGAGCTGCTGCTGCAAGGTTCCTGTCTTCGTTCCAGATCCGGTTGAGCTGCTGTTCCTGCTTCTGCTTCTAATCCGGTGCTGCCATTTGTTCATCTCGCATCCCTGATCCGGTGCTGTTCCTGCTTCTTCTCCTGACCTGGTTGGCTGTCCTGCCGTTCCTGTGGTTGTCCGGGAGGGCAACCTGTTCCTGATGCTGTATCCTGATTATCTTCATCTGGCTGCCTAGTCGCCTGGGTGACATTCTTATCACGGGGTTTACTCCACATACCGGTTGCTTATTCCATTGTATAGAACAGGTTGGGCATTCCATTGCTCCAGTACGCGGTACTGGTTTACTCCATATACCGGTTGCTGATCCAGTTGTATAGAACTGGTTGGGCGTTCCTTTGCTCCAGTACGCGGTACTGGTTTACTCCACATGCCGGTTGCTGACTCCGTTGCATAGAACCGGTTGGGCGTTCCATTGCTCCAGTACGTGGTACTGGTTTACTCCACTTACCGGTTGCTGACTCCGCAGTATAGAACCAGTTGGGCATTCCATTGCTCCAGTACACGGTACTGGTTTACTCCATATACCAGTTGCTGATCCCGTTGTATAGAACCAGTTGGGCTTTCCATTGCTCCAGTACGCTGTACTGGTTTACTCCATATACCAGTTGCTGATCCAGTTGTATAGAACCAGTTGGGCGTTCCTTTGCTCCAGTACGCGGTACTGTTTACTCCACATACCAGTGGCTTATCCCGTTGTATAGAACCGGTTGGGCGTTCCATTATTCCAGTACGCGGTACTGGTTTACACCACATGCTGGTTGCTGACTCCGTTGCATAGAACCGGTTGGGCGTTCCATTATTCCAGTACGCGGTACTGGTTTACACCACATGCTGGTTGCTGACTCCGTTGCATAGAACCGGTTGGGCGTTCTATTGCTCCAGTACGCGGTACTGATTTACTCCACTTACCGGTTGTTGACACCGCAGTATAGAACCAGTTGGGTGTTCCATTGTTCCTGTACGCGGTACTGGTTTGCTCCACATACTGGTTGCTGATGGCGCTGTATAGAACCGGTTGGGCCATACGTTTGTACCGTATGCAATGCTGACACACTCTCCATTTACCGGTTGCTGATCCCGTTGCATAGAACCGGTTGGGCTTATTGTTGTCTATGACTGTGAGACTGGTTTGCTCCACTCTCCATCTTTGGCTGCTGCTTTATCAACTCAGCATTAGTGGAGCTGTCCTCATATTCCTGGCTGCCTTGCCCGGTATATTGGCAAGGCCAGTAGAGCCATATCCAGTGATTGTGTACCCTCCAGGCTGCCTTGCCCGGTATATTGGCAAGGCCTGTAGAGCCTCATTCAGTGCTTGTGTACCCTCCAGGCTGCCTTGCCCGGTATTTTGGCAAGGCCGGTAGAGCCTCATTTAGTGCTTGCGTACCCTCCAGGCTGCCTTGCCCGGTATATTGGCAAGGTCGGTAGAGCCCCATTCAGTGCTTGTGTACCCTATAGTCTGCCTTGCCCAGTATATTGGCAAGGTCGGTAGAGCCGGTTTACATTCGTTAGTGCCATCTTTCTGGCTGCCTTGCCCGGTATATTGGCAAGACCGGTAGAGCCTATATTGCCGTTTCTTGCTACTACTGTTTGTACCCATCTTGTATATTTGACATATGTGTATGTACTGGACCCGTGAGGGTTCCCATTAAACTTTTCAATAAAGTTTGATTTTTATCTTACTCTGTGTCTGAGAGTCATAACAAACCGTGACAGAATCATGACAGCTCCTGGGATATTTGGCACAGACATTCATGATCCTCAAGTTGCTGTCACACACCATCTGCATGTTCATGGAGTGGAGGTTTTTGCGGTTAATGAAGATATGTGCGTCATATGCTGGAGCTGTGATACGGACAAGGGTGCAATATATTGTAGCCATTATGCTGGGCATGCCACCCCTTATGTAAAAGCCCTGCTTCAAATCTGTCCACTCCATGTTGGAGGTAGGGAAATGTATATAGCTACTGGCCTTGCTTTTGAGGACTGGCAAGACCTGGGCCAGGTCCCTGGGAAAAATGTGGCCTGTGACTTGCCAGATGCATAACCTTCTGCTGACTGGAAGGCGCCACTTGTCATGAATTGTATGGTACACAGGAGTTTCTGCAAGCCAGATAGGGTATGGTGGTGGATGTAAATCGGATCCACCTCATCCTTGATGACCTTATACAGGGCAATGATGCTGTGCATCCTCAACCTGTAGCGATCAATCACCTCGTCATCATTAATTCCAAGGAGCGTGACCCTTAGACAGTATAACATGGGCCTTGGTGGTCATCTATACATCCTACGCTGCTCCAGGGATCCCTGTGGCAGATGGGGAGCATCCTGTTGCTGGGGAGCATCCTGTTGCTGCAGCTGTGCATCTGCAGGCAGGTGCTGTCCTCCAGGTGGGGATGGGCTCCTGTGTGGCTCTTGAGCCAGTGCCTCCTCACTTGCAACAGGTGAAGGCTGTTGATCAGGTGTGTCTGGGGGTTGCTTGTGTTCCCTAGCGCTCTCACCCTTGCACGTCTTCTCCACAGTCGTTGCATCAATAAGTAACCAAACATACTTATTGTTTTCTCTCTCTCTCGCTCTCTCTCTCTCTCTCTGAGTGTAAAACAAGCTACAAGTGAGTGTGGTGAGCTGTCCCTTTAAATACTTGGTAGGGCATTGCCTAGGTGTGGTGATGAGGTGAGTGATGACCAATGGGAAGATGTTTGTTGTCCACGTAAGTGTTTGCAGGTGTGTCTGTTTGAAAATGTAGTGTGTTATGATTGCTGTGTCTCTGTCAGTTTCAAGTGTGAAGTTGTGGGGTATAGGTTGTGTCTGGATCATCTGGTGATGTTGCACAGGTGAGCTTGTTTTGTATTGGCAGGTGTCTGTGTTGTGTGATAACCCTCATTGTTCCTTGCCATGTTATGTTGGTGTTTTTTAAGGAAGGCATTGTCCCTGTTGTGTTGCTTGGTTGTTGTGTTGTGTGTGACGGTGATTTGTGTTGCATGGGCATGTTTTTTGTGTTATTTTGACATTGCACGGGTTATTTTTTCCATTTGCATGCTTGTGAGGTATGCGGTTTGTCTGTTTCACTATCTAACTTTTTTGGGGGTTTTTTGACCGTTATGTGTCTAACGGCTAAGAAAACTGGGTCTTAACTTTAAATGGCTCTGGTGAATCTTGTTCCATGAGTCTCAATGCATGTAAGTCTATTGGCCATAAGGATTATCAAACTGCTGGTAGCTGTTCTTAAGACGGACCTTTAAATGGCTTACAACACGTTAACGCACCCGTTAGTGTTTTTTTTTGCTAACGCCTGCATTTAAATCTACCCCTTTGTCTCTTGATTGTATTGTTCATCTTGTTTATTATGTGCTATGCCACTTCTATTGTATTTTCTTCCCAATGCCCACTGGTTCCCTTGGTCTCTGGAGGGCTCTCTGACGTCCCCCCTACTAGATCATACCCATTGACATTCCCCATGCTCTATTCCATGTGGTCAGGTGCTTAATGTGGAATGTGGGAGGTATTAATTCCAATATAAAAAGGGCACATTTATTTCCCACCTTCATGTACTGAGGACAGACATATCCTGCCTTCAAAAGATTCGCTTGACAGACATTGTCCACAAAAATCTCCAGAGAGCTTGGTGGGACTTGTGTTCTTCTTGTTATACAACTCCAAAGAGAGATGAGTAGCTATTCTTATTAGAAAATCTCTCCCCTTTCACTTGATATTAAAGGACTTTGATGACCAGGGTAGCTTTATCTATTACTATGATACATACCTAACAATCCACTAAAACATACTTTGACCAACTAATTGTAGACTCCTGAATAGACCCACCATCTCCCAAGAGGACACATTAGACACTTAACCTTATTAAATGTCTCACATCCTATCTCAGCCTTGATGACACCTTCATCCCACTGGCAATGACTTCACCTGCCTTTCCAAAATCCAGAAATCTATGTCTTGGATTGATAAACTGTGATATTGCTACCCCTCATTCTCCTGTCCAATTATGCTTATCTTGGTTCGACTTAGACCTCCTACAAAAAGCCCCTCTACCTTTCTAATGCAGCTTCCCATCTTCTATGTGGAATGAAGGGGATGTAAAGATTTAGCTGTCTTCAGCTTGGAGGACGTTTGTCTCTTATGGATCACTGCCAAACTGGTTGTAAGGGAAGAGATCTTCTTCTCTTATACTCATTTTGTTGAGTAATGCTTCTGAGACCACAGTGACTAATTGAAATGTACATCAGATTTAAAACTTCCACCTCCAAGGCCAACAAATAGGCATTTCTCATCACAATACATAATACAGTACACTTCCGGTAGGAGACACAATCTAAAAAGTAAGAAAAACATAAAACATATAACATATGGTACTCATTTGGTAATGTCTGGCAAGTTGTTAGTCAACATGGTGATGACCAGATCACCAGGGCCTCAGATAAAATGGATACTCTGATATTGTGAAAATTTTGACTTTTATAAGGGGCTGTACTCAATGTGCCCTTACTACTCACTGGATGAAAATACCTTTATAAACAATCTGTCCCTCCCGCAGTTAGACTCTTTGAAGTCCCCCATTAGAAGAGGTTTTTAAGGTCATAAAAAATCTTGCCTCTAATGAGGCACTTGGTTCTGATAGTTATGGTGCTGATTCCTATCACCATTTCATGTGACATCTTCCCCATCTTTACCCAAATTTACAATCTAACCCTCCAGGCTCAAGCTGTTTATCCCTCTGTTGATTCATTGTGAACAAACCCATTTTAAAAGTGGTAGGAATTTCTTTCCCTCCTTCTTTTTGACATCACACTTGTACCACTGGTCTAGGCCCACCAAGACTTTTCCCCTGGGATTGACACTGGGTGTACCTGGTTACAAAATGCAGTTTATGCTGATGCAATCCTAGTCTTCATCTCTGACCCAGACAGAAACATCCCCTTTATTGTAGACAAGATTAATTACTGTCTCTCTCTAGTACCATTCTGACACAGTTGCCCTGGAAAAATAACTGTGGCTTGGGTTGTGCCAGCATGGAGCTACACATGACATCAGTTTTCTGAAACCTCAGTTTTCTACAAAAGAATATGGCAGCATGTCCATTGCCAACATCTTGGCAACCTTGCCATTCCACAGGCGTACTTTGGGATTGTTTTTGTGAAGTTTTTGACTCCTTCCTAGGAACTCAGTCATTGTGGATTGGCAGGACACGGCAGAAGAACCCTGAAACTTAATTGCTTTAACCCCTTAAAGACCCTCAGTCACACAGCTCACATCAGGGTCTCAGTCAGCAGCACCGCAGCTGCCTATGTCTTTCAAATCAAATCAGTCAGGCAGAATGTTCGGGTATTTGGGGGTCAACCTTCTTTGCTCCCTTCTCACAGCCCCAGACACCCCTACCACCCCTACCACAGAGATAATAACAGTCTGGTCTGGAAGGAGCTTGGATCACAGCTGCTTGTGTTTTGCCAGTCATTCATACTGAATTTTGGGGAATTCTGGGTCATCCAGAGTGCCCCCAGACTCCATTAATACAAAGAAAAAATGTGCTACCTAAAAGACTCCCTAAACTAAGCTTCAACTCCACTATTTGCCTATCTTCTCTAGCTCAAAATGTGCTGCTATTTCTTCCTCTCATACACACATAATAGCATGCTGTGAGACACCCTTTTATATTCCTGCAGGAAAAGAAGAGAAAGCTGCCATGTGATGGGGAGAAATTTAGTCTTCCCATTGATTTCTATGCAATCACCTAGGCAAAAAAAAGTGGGAAAACTGCACTTTTCGCAGGAAATTTTCTGCTAGACAGGAAGTGCCATTTTTCACTGTTTTTGTTCTGAGGCAAAAATTTTTACCAATCCCTAATATTGACCATTCACTAAAAAACAACTAAATAAATTATATCATGTTTTCTTGCACCAAAAATTTATTCTTCATCTCTGGACCATCCAAACATCACACAAACTGGTTGTCTTCACCTAATGAAGTGAGGTTCATAACCCACAAAATGTTTTACATCCTTGCACATCCCATCACAGCCTAAGCCCTAAGTGCAACTCCTGTTAATTCTTATTCTCCCCTAATGTGTCAGGGTGGTCCAGAAAATGTCAAATGATTACATAATTTACTATTACATTTTCAAAGCTAAGTTAATATATTTCAATGTGAGATCTTCTCAGGTGGGAATTTGTATCCAACCTGTCATGTTGAACTTAGGCCAAGACTCCACTGCATCAGAATGAAAATTTGGCCTGCAAAAGAAAAGCCTTTTTCCTACTTGCAATTCAGAATACCTACCAATCAGCTTTGTAAATGGCCATTCTGAGATAACATTGTAGCAGAATGACCTCTGCAAGGATATCTTTTCTGGCCAGACAGACCTTCCCAGGCTCTGGAACAAAAACCTGTTTAGCCTCCAAAAGCCATGATCACCACGGCCCCCAAGTGTCCCCACATGCACCCAACCATCCTCACCAAAATCCCCTTGACCTATATAGTGCCAGGCAGCTAGCAAGGCATTGCTATACAAAGCATTGTACATTATCTGCAATTGAAGGAGTTAACGAATGCAAGACATAATTGTACACCACCCCCACACTAGACTAAGCAGTTTCACCATTATTCCCTCCATTGATGGATTGGCTGCATTGTATGGCCAATCCCTGTATTGTTTTTCCCATGCTCACATTGGCTGAAAGCTGGGGTTATGCAGGGCACAGATCCTCCACTCCCTGCCAATCGTGGATACGGGGGTAGCAGTCCCGTATGTACAATACATGACTCCTTACCATTTTTAATGATTATCTTGAGGAAGGGATGAAGTATTATACATGCATGACCTCTCTCCTCTCATCTGTGATTGGGTGGAAAATCTGGTTTCTCTAGAGCACATTATGTGCTCTACATAACAAAGGTGTGGTGGTGGTGTTTTTTTTTTTTATTGGTTTTGGTTGTTATTGGTTAACCCTTTGATTAAGCAGTGAGATTGCTGAGATCTGGAAGAAGGATGGTGGGGATGCCAGAGGGCACTCGGGAACATGAGGGCTCAGTTAGGGCACCAGAGGCTTCTGTCCTCCACCAAGCAAAGTGGCTGAAACATGGCCTCCTAATCTCACTGTGGAGTATTTTTGGAATGGTTTTTCAGAGTTTTTTCAGAGTTTCAGAAGGATTCCAAAGGGGAAATTTTGGGAAAAAACATGTTTTAGCAAACAATTTCTGACCCCTGGTCACAATGTGATTGCAGAGCAGACCTCCTGGAAGTATCTGCCAGATCTGAAAATACCCATTCAGCAAATATTTCCAGTTGGAATGGGATTTCAGTCTAACTTTGTTTATTGAATATAATAAACAAATAAAATATGTTTTTAATATAAAGATCTGAAGCTGAAAATCAATATGACTTATGTATCACAAATGGGAACTTGTCCTTAGTTAAAGAAGATGTGTCACCTTTTAAATCTCTTCACCTCAGTGGCAGCATTCAGGTTGACATGATTTTCATAAATTCTCCTCTTCATTAAATTATCCTGCCCCCTTGGTGGAAACTGGTAGAAACTTGCAGCCTTGGAATGAGGAGTGAGGAAGGCATAGCCTAGCCCGAGTCAGTAATTAATCATGCAGGCTGTACCACACAACTCAGAGTGCTCAGCTCTGATGAGGTTAGAGAATCCCTAACTACTAAATAAAAAATAATAAAACCATTATACTGATTGAAAAACAAAAAGCACAAGCATTTAAATAGATACGTTTTATGAGAAATCTGTGTGACGACAGGCCCAATTTAACTTCTGTCTGCTAAAGAAGGGGTGGAGATGAAATACCTCAGTGGTATTCGTGTAACTGTGACTGTTAAGATAAGATCAATGATTCTTAATGTTAGTCCTCATGGCACACAAACAGGTAAGGTTTTCAGGACACCTCTGCCTTATTATATATGACTTATCACTGGCTCAGTCATGTGAATGATATGCCTCTGTTTATGTTTGTGTATTCTGAAAATTTGACCTAATGGCGTGTCTGAGGACTGGAGCTGAGAATTACTAGGTTAGACATGAATTAACCCTTTGTGTGCCAGGAAATTGAGTAATTCTACAAAAAAAACAACCTCACCATAGGCAACAAATACAAATTCCCAATTTGATTAAGACTTTTAACTATTTGAATATCTAATGCATTGTGAAGCATTGTGCTGGAGACCAATCTAGTCTTTCAAGGGGTTAAAAGCCTCAGATGGAACATTTTAATGTGTTTCCGATGGTACAGTTTGTTTGCCCCAGAATTGATCCACTTTTCGTTTGTGCACTTGGTGCTAAATATTTGATGAAACTTTGAATGACAACTCCACAAAATGCAGATATTGATTTTCTTCTAGAAGTCGCATTGCTATTGTTTTCATACACATGTGCTTTGATCAGTAAATCATCCATATTTAAAAAGTAGAAAAGTTAATTATATTCATAGTTAACTATTTATCACTAGGTCTTCCCTTGCTTAGACATATTCATTATACACATCAAGACACTTTTATATGATCCCTACAAATATGTTAACAGAGCTTGGTTTTAGCCTGAGGAAGAGTCCTCACTGACACATTCTTATGTTTGAAGTTAGCTGAAATGCTGTAGTTAGCACATACATTATTTATCTTGACTTAAGGTTTGACATCCTTGTTCGCAATATAAAAACAGTACTGAGCATCATAAAAGATCAGAAACATAGTACTGATTTATGATTGGGATATTCCAGACTTTTTGCAGACACTCCATGGATATTATTCAAAACATAAAGACCCACATTAGGCCTTTCTACTGTATGGAAACGACTTCTATAGGAAGCGTGGGCTTTATGTATAAAAGCAAAAATAGATAAATTCTGGAATTAACCAAATGCACAATAGGGAAAACAGCAATATTCATGAGGTACCTATTGATTTAAATATAACTTTGAACCCCTTGACTGTTAGAAAGGTCTCCAACGCTTTGCTTTTGCAATGTGTTGGAGACTTATTTAGCATACTAGGGTTTAAAATTCCCAGTTAAATTAAAGGTAATGTCTGGCATTTTCATTTGATCCCCCACCCACAAAGTGCAGCTGGTTTGCTTGATGAATCATACCACATATATATAAAGTTACAAAACTGACCTGTTTCAGGAGCAGATATTTTTTGGCTTTCAGAGGATTTCAACCTAGCAACAGGTGGTGGTGGTGGATGCTACAATGGGAGAGATTTATACAAAACATTCTTTGTACATTTTTAAGAACTGTCCTTAAAGGGATAGTAATGTTGCATAATAAAAGCAGCTCTAATTAATCATCATAGCATTTGGGCCTTGGAGAGTGTTACTTCAATTCTGTCAGAGTTGTAGTTCAAAAGTAGTTGAATGATAAAATATCCCCATCCCACCCCTTTTACTTATGTAATACTGCTCAACTCAGAGCAGCAGGTTGTGTCCAGGTAGACTGCAGAGAGGGACAATCTTCAATTAAAGGGATAGTAATACTTCGTTTTATCTTTATTTTATTTTGTAGGCATAAAAAAACATGAAGAACGATATAAGTCTTATCTCTCAAACCTTTATGGTTTAAGAGATATTCACAAGCAAAGTATCCCTCCCCCTATTAAGTCAGATCAGAAGGGAGGTGCCCAGGTAGACTGCAGAGAGGGACAATCTTCAATTAAGATAAGGGAAAAAGCTGAAAAACTTGTCAAGGGGGGAAGGGCTTTCATTGTTTTCATACAAAGAAAATTGTCCCCTTCTGTTATCTGTCTGGTCATACAACCTGATCCACATCTGAGAAGAGATGGCTTACACTAGGAAAAAGGGGCAGGAGGGGGAAACTTTGCTTGTGAATATCTCTTAAACCATAAAGGTTTGAGAGATAAGACTTATATCGTTCTTCATGTTTTTTTAATGCCTACAAAATAAAATAAAGATAAAACAAAGTATTACTATCCCTTTAAGATAAGGGAAAAGGCTCAAAAAAACCTGTCAAGGGGGTGCAGGGTTTTCAATGTTCTCACAAGAATATTGTTCCTTGCTGTGAGCTGTCTGGTCTATAGACCAGACTCCACATCTGAGGAGAGGGGGCTTACACTAGGTAAAAGGTGTGGAAGGGGAAAACTTTATCATTCAATTACTCTTGAACTACAACTCTGACAGTACTGAAATAACACTCTCTATGGCTCAAATACTATGGAGATTAATTGGAGCTGCTGTTTTTGTGAAACATTACTATCCCTTTAAGTCATGGCAACTGGCAATAATATCAGGTCGATTTATAAATGAGTAAGGGCATCATTATAAACATGACTTTAGTAAGGTGATTTGAATGTCTGGAATGTTTAAGAACAGATTATACCTGTAGCTAAGATTCTGGAGAAACTTCTGTCACAAAAAATGTCACAGTTAGCGACATTTTTTTATAAACTCACAGTGCCAGAACACGATTATCTGGCATTACGGCTTCCAAACCTGGCGTAAGTGTAATTTTAAATAACCTTCATTTGTAGGGCACTTTTACTCCACATTTTTCTCACATTTTTCAACGGCAGGTTTATAAATGTCCCCACTCAGCATTCAAACTGGGCCAAATGTATGAGGAAACTAGTACAGTGATTCTCAACCAGGGTGCCGTGGCACATTGGTGTGCCACGGACATCAGCTTAGGGCGCCTCATGTTTTCTATGAAGACTAACAAAAATTGACTTTTAAATAAAGATTTATAGAAATTTTTTTGCACAATATGTTTAGTTTTGTAATTATGATTGTAAGACCTAATAATTACTGTATATTTATGTATTGTACCCTTCATTATGCCCTTGATAAAGCACATTAAATGTTAGGGGTGCCCCGAATGTTCCAGATTACGTGTTAGGGATGCCCCAAACAAAAAAAGATTGAGAACCACTGAACTAATGCAATTCCTAGGAAAATTAAATTTAAAAATACCAAAATACTGATTAATTTAAATGGACCTTGGCATTATGCTGCAGACGTCTCTAGCATTCAAGTGGTTGAATGCTCTATTTAATGCTTTCTGAGTAGGTCTGCTTGTCCTTAAGTTGAGAATCACTATAGAACTAATCTGATTCTTTTTCAGAGTTCAACAAGCTTTATTAGAAGCAATTAGGCATTACAAACAATAGACATATTCAGATAACAAACCACAACAGCTACAATTATATGAGAACTGGTGTTATCAATAAACTAATATGATGTTTTGATATCTGTCACATACAAATAAATTACTTGCTGACTCAGATTTTTCAGGGTGTTGTTTCTGAACAAGCCATTATGGTCTTAAATAGCTCTGCAAGGTTTTTTCAAACTATTTTTTTAAACGAATAAACTTATCGATGGTGAAGTGATTTAGGGCCTAATGTATCAGAGCAAACTGGAGCAGTTCTGGAGTAATCCATTTGCACTATGGAGGACAAAGACAAATTCCCATTGTTCTAGCATTCAAGTGGTTAATCCTTGCAGTGTTAGAATACCACTCTTTATTGCATTCCAGCCCTTTCTCATTACTGTATAAATATGGTTATACATTATTTTTGTGACATATGAGAGTGAATACACCTTTAACATGACACACTTTTTATCACCATAATATAGTCACTGCAATTTCATTGCTAACAATTACATTTCACAGGAAATTCTAGCAATAAACAGAAAAATAAGTGTAATTGATTTGACAGAAAAACCACACAGAGTGCCAGCTATTAAACAGTAAGTTTATTTATTACCAGAGTTCTGAGCAATGAAAAGGAAAGGGCTGAAGTTTACTGAGTACCATTTTCACACTGCAGAGCCATTTCTAGAAGGACATTTATCATTTCTATGGCACTAAAGGCTTTATTTATCAAGCTGAAATGGAGCAATTCCAGAGCAAACCAACTGCACCAAAAATGACAGAAAGTCCCCAGATTTCCCATTCAGTTGAATGGAACTTTTAACTCACTGAAAGCTAAAGAGGTCTCCAACACATTGCTTTGCAATGCATTGGCGAACGCTGGCAATCAAATGGTTAAATCCAAGCTCAGTTAAAATGAATATCATTTCCAGCAAAGATTCTCATCCACGCCCATATTAGTCAGATTTTACTAAAATCAGGCCTAGCAGGCAAATGCATAGAGCTATACATTTTGATTAGCACCCCAGCAGTGCTGGCTACACCCGCATTCTGAGTTATAGGTGTGGCCAGAGAATTGCTCCTGCATCATCAGATACTAATCTCAATAGGAATATCCTCAGAATTAGTCAGAATTACCATACTTCATCTGCTTGAGCCCCCAGAGAGGACTTATGTGGTGCAACTGGAGGTAACTAAATGAAGCAACTTGTGCCATAAAGGGGTGGGGCTTAATTAAGTTGGTGGGGTACTTGGGAAGTGGGCGGGAAGCAGGCAGTACAGGGTGGGAAGGAGGAGGAGTGGGTGGGAGAGGATGAGAAGGAGGAGAAGTGGGCATAGTTTCATAAGAAACTCACCACCACAGGAGAAACAGCCTCTTTCCCCAGGGACCCGGTAATTTAACTTTAAAAAACAGTTTCTGTGGCAGATCCAGAGACTTACCAGGTATGTATATGCTGCAAGTGCCCTTTGGCATGTGTTCAGGAATGTCTGGCTCCATAATTCAGAGTTATATCCTGGGGAAAAGAAGAAGAAGAACTGGAGAAACTGGAGCAGAGCAGCTGCACTCCAGGTGACAAATGAAAATTCCCCAAATTCCCACTGATTTAAACAGAACTTTAGACACCGGGGAGGAGATGCACTAAGGTGGGATAAGGAGGTGATAAAGTGGAGATAACTTCTCTAGTGAGAACACTTCTGCAGTTCCTATGTTATTGTATGCAGCCAATGAGATTCCTGAAGTGGGAGAGATCATAGTGCATAGGTTTCCTAAAATAACACAGGGAGAAGGTCAGTGATACGACTCAATGTTCCATCTCCGCTTTATCAGCTCTTTACACAGCTTAGTGCATAACCCCAATGTGGGCTAGAGAGGTCACCAATGCATTAGCAAATCAATGCATTAGAGACCTCTCTAGCATTCAAGGAGTTAAAAGTTCCATTTTAATTACTGGTTGCTTTTGTGTGGGGGGTTTATAATGTATCCCCTATGATTTTTGGGGTTTGCACCAGAATTAGCCCAGTTCCTCTAAGCACATTAACCTTACTGTGTGAGGGCACCTTATTTCCCTGCTGGTGAGAATTTATATTCCAGACAGACTCTCAGCTGGGTAATCAGAGGAGAGAACATTATGGTCTCTCAGGTTTAAATGACATATTACTATTATTAAAGGTTGCAAACTTTTCAAATGGTCCATGAGAAAATGGAATTAATATTTTTAAACTAACATTCCAATTTAAACCTGCGGAAAGATTAATACATATATTACTTTGCTTTTTGGAGGCTTTGTCAAGGGGCGTGCTTGACGGCTTTGCGTGTTTTACCATTTCTGTATCCCCTGTCTATATTTGGAAATAAAGCAGTCATGCTCAGAAATCTCATTTAGTTTAATAACATCCAGCCATGCTCTATAACTCCACACAATGGTATTCCTTCACTGCAGAATGTTCTCTAGAAAGAGGGGTTGAGGATAAGACTTTATCATTGAGTTCTCACTGATGTTGGGGCTCAGTGCCTTAACCCTTTGAGTGCCAGGAGGGTAAACCACAAATTGCTTTGTAATGAGTGGCGTACCCCTCTGGCACTCAAAACGTGAATAGATTGCCATTGGGTACTACTAGTCATCCAGCAATAAAATTATATCTCTATTGGGTCAGGCCAAAGTGAATAAGTTGCACAATAGAGATAGTGATGCCAAAATGTACAAAAAATTAAATATAACTTGCACCCAAAAAAGAAAGAATTCACACAGCTACATTATGAATAAGAAAAATAACATAAGGGAAGCATAAATAATTTTCTTCACATTAAGTATAGCCATAACATTCTTTTAAAGGAGCATGACCACTTTCTAACAATAACCTGAATTTACCTTACAATGACCAGGGATTTTTAATGGTTTCTATGGACTTTGCCCGTGCAGCTTGGTTAAGCTTTAGAGTGCCAGAGAGGTACCCATTGCATTGCAAAGATACCTCTCTGGCACTCAAAGCATTAAATAGATTACATCCCCAGCCAGTTCTGGGTGTCCAGTAAGAAGCACTTCTGGAACCTAATTGAAGATATTAAGAGAGGTATACAAATTATGTGATTCTGCTGTTAACTAAGTTCTGTAATCAATTTACTTGGTCTACACCTGCCCAAAGCCAATTTGCTAACTTATTTAGTCTCCCTTTAACACTGCTTATGTCATTTATGGCCATGGCATCTACTGTGCCTTTTTTAACTCCCTGTATTAAGCAAGGTGAAGAGGAAATCAGTATAACTTTACACCTCTTTCCTGCACATGCTATAGGGGAGACATTCATAGCTTGCAGGCACTAAAGTCTTAGTGATGCAGGAGGCTAATGTAAAATGAGCACTGGCATAGTAACATACATGGGGCTTAAAAAAAAAAGACATGCGTCCATCAAGCTCCGTTCATGCCGTATCACACTTGTTAATCCAGAGGAAGGCAAAAAAGATAAAAAACACCCACTGAATCCATTTCCAGTTAAATGCCAAGTGGGAAAAAAATCCCTCTTGACTCCAAATGGCAGTCACACATTTCCCTGGATCAACATTTTAATATCATTCTCAACATTGTTCTGAGCTAGAAAGACATCGAGCACATTTTTAAAGTGACTGCAGTATCTGCAGTAACTTTAGGCCATCTTGAAACGGTTCCATTTACAACAATTTTCTACAACCTATCATTTAACCAGCTCTATCCATGCACAGATATCTCCTCCCAAACTAAAGCCTTTTAATTTATGCATGTTTATGATGAGAATCTCATCACTCACATCCCCTGTCCGAAAGTACATCAGCCTGTTGTGAGCCACAGTATCAAAGTCTTTTGAAAAATCCAAGCATATAACATTAACAGTAATACCATTGTCCAAATTACTACTTTCCCTTTTATAAAATGCAAGTAAGTTAGCTTGACATGATCTGTTCTTCAGAAAACCATGCTGAATCCTACTAATAATGTTGTTGGTCATCACATAGTCCTGAATATTATCAAAAACCCTGCTAATATCTTAACAACTATGGTGTTTGCAGATCTGTAATTTCTTGGTTTAAAACTTTTCCCATTTTTGAATAATGATACGACATCTGCTTTCTTCCAGTCACAGGACATATGACTGATACTAGTGAATAAATACATATTAAGTATAAAGGTCTTGCTATCACTGAACTGATTTTTAAGTATCATCAGCTGTATGCCATCAGGTCCAGGTATGATGGAGGAAATTAGTCACTTTCTGCCTATAGCCTGCCATTATTACTCCTTTTGTATTGGTAGATAGGTAAGCAAGTAGTTATTAGAAGCTGTAATGGGGATTCCATTTCAAACATGTTAAGGCATTCCCCTGCTTAAAGGATGAATAAAATACATTATTTAAAATGAAAAGAAAAATCATACTTGCGCACTGTAAGACTTTTCCTTCAGAGTACAACAAGGGTACTTCTTTTGGCAGATTCTTTATTTAAATGTTATTACAATCCAAACTGTCACAGTGAAAACTGTAGCCAGTGGCTCACCTTAGCCAGAGATTGTAATACAATAATTATTTGGATGCAAGGTGGCACTGTTGCTGTTTGATAGGAAAACAAACAGTAGTCTGAACTATAAGAATGTTTGTGTGAAGCAGTACCCTTGTTTTACTCAGCAGGAAAAGCCTTACCGTATATATTTTTTTCATAAACAAAGTTTAATGTTCCTTAAAAGAGATTTATATTCTTTTTTCAATACTTGAGTTTTCAATACTTTATAGAAAGATAGAACAATACATCTATATATATATAAAAGAATAAGCCTCATTGCATAATTTATGGTACCTCACACACAGAACAAACACACATTGAACAGAATGCCTCATTACATAATTTATGTCTCATTAGGAGACACAACTCCCATTGGGTGATTCAGTGGGGACATTACTGCTCCCATTGGGTGATTCAATGGGGGCGTGTTTATCATACAGGGAGTTGGCCTGCCCCCTCCAGCCCCCCCACTACTATCCAACTGACAAAAAAATATATAGCTGCCACCCGCTCCTGAAGTAGGGGATATCAATAACTTCTCCTGGTCCACTCACACTCTCACTCAGGATCATAACCCCACAAACACACTGTTTCACCTCCCACAGATAATTGTAACCCTCCATACACTCTGTGTCACCTCCCACAGATAACTGTAACCCTCCATACACTCTGCGTCACCTACCACAGATAACTGTAACCCTCCATACACTCTGTTTCAGTACGAGGGTGTAATGTTTCCATAAAATACAAACTCAGGGATAAACTTAATAGCAACTCTTTTATTTAACCCTTTCAGTGCCAGAGGGTGTATGCAACACATTGCTTTGCAATGCATTGCATACCCCTCTGGCACTCAAAGGGTTAACTCTTTTCATCTCTTCAGTCACCTCACTGTCTGTTTTCAACTGTCACTCCTCCACTTCCTGCTTCCTGATTCCCACCCTTTCTCCTTAAAGGGAGAGAGATGCTTTGGTGTATGTTACAGAGGGCAAGCCTCAAACACCACTTTCTATTTGATCCCTCAGCATATTGCTACGTTGCCTCAACTGAAGAGCCACTGTGTGTTATATTGCTATGTTACCTCAGCTAAGGAGTTACTGTTCCCATTGGGTGATTCAATGGAGGAGTGATTTAAAGCATTCAGGGAGTTGGCCTGCCCCCACTATCCAGCCCGCCCACCACTATCCAAGTGACTGAAAAAACAAAATGGCTGCCACTCACTCCTACACCACAGACTCACACACAAGCCACACACACACACACACACACACACACACACACACACAAAGTCCCCAGGGGTCCCTCCACCAACCTGAGGCACACAATGAGCTGATCCAACAAAGAGAGGGCGGGATCGGCTCCAGTGTACCTTCATTTCTAGTATCCGCAACACAACAATGCTTTTGGCTCCTGGTGCACAATGTGCTTCTGCTGCAGGAAGCCCAGCTGCTTGATGTAGCTCGGAGGCAGGCAGGCCCAGTACCAAATCCTTCATGTTCCCCCTTCATGAAGCACAACACTCCACCCCTCAACAGCCCGGTCATGCAGCCCTTCAAGGAGCTCTCTACAAGCAGCAGCTGGATGCGGCTATTACCCGTGGCTGAGGGGCTGGAGACAGACCATGCTGGGGCCACTCTGGAGTACACACTCTTACATACAAGCTTCTTCACCGCCGCTCTCTGCCGGCTGTCACACGCTTGCATTGTGTAAGTACCGTGACACAAAAAATATACATGCCGCACTATAGCTGCTCCAACAACACACACCATCCCTGCTCCAACCACACACACCATCCCTCCTCAGTTCCCGCTCTCGGTGCCCGGGCTGTGTCCCTAGTAACGCTCTTGGCCGAGGCCTGGGGCAGGAGGTGTCTTCCTGGCCAGGGAGCCGGGCCGGCGGTTGTCTGGCAGCCTCTGAGTGTGCATGTACAGAGTCCACTTCACGGACTGTGGACTCCATGACTCTCGCTACATACTGGGACAGCTGGTTAACCCTTTCAGTGCCAGAGGATTAAGCAACACAATGAGCAATGCCTTGTCTACCCCTCTGGCACTTACAGGACCATAATAATATCTGTATGTGTGTGTGTACGCATGTATGTACGTGTGTATGTATGAACAATATCTGTATATGTCACTGTATCTGTGTGTGTCTATGTATGTGTGCAATATGATTCTTTCTGCTTCACACAGTACACAAAAAACCATCATCAGTCAATACAGCTAAATGAAATGTACAAAACAAACAAAAAAATTATTACAAAATACCTTCAACATGCCACCTACAACATTTCAAACAAAAAATGCTACATAATACATACCCTACTACAATGACGGGCAACGCCATCACATATTGCTAGTCTATATATAAAAGAATATGCCTCATTGCATAATTTATGGTACCTCACACACAGAACATAATTTATGTCTCCTCAAAAAACAAACACACATTGAACAGAATGCCTCATTACATAATTTATGTCTCATTAGGAGACACAACTCCTATTGGGTGATTCAATGGGGACTTTACTGCTAGCTCCTGAAGTAGGGGATATCAGTAACTTCTCCTGGTCCACACGCCCTCTCACTCAGGATCATGACCCCACAAACACACTGTTTCACCTCCCACAGATAAGTGTAACCCTCCATACACTCTGTTTCAGTACGAGGGTGTAATGTTTCCATAAAATACAAACTCAGGGATAAACTTAATAGCAACTCTTTTATTTAACTCTTTTCATCTCTTGAAGTCACCTCGATGTCTGTTTTCAACTGTCACTCCTCCACTTCCTGCCCTTTCTCCTTAAATGGAGAGAGATGCTTTGCTGTATGTTACAGAGGGCAAGCCTCAAACACCACTTTCTATTTGTTCCCTCAGCATATTGCTACACTGCCTCAACTGAAGAGCGACCGTGTTTTATATTGCTATGTTACCATAACTTAACCCTTTGAGTGTCAGAGGGGTACGCAAAGCATTGCAAAGCAATTCGTTGCATACCCCTCTGGCACTCAAAGGGTTAAGTATGGAGGAGTTACTGCTCCTGTTGTGTGATTCAGTGGGGGAGTGATTTAAATCATGCAGGGAGTTGGTCTGCCCCCACTATCCAGCCTGCCCACCACTATTCAAGTAACTGAAAAAACAAAATGGCTGTCACTCGCTCCTACACCACAGACACAAACACATCACACAAAAAACACACACTCACACTCAATCACACACACTCAATCACACAAAGACATTCAATTATACACACTCAATCATACACACTCACAATAATTCACACACTCACACTCTCTCACTCACACTCACACACTCTCACTCACATGTTCACTCACACTCAATCACACACACACTCACACACTCTCACTCACACACTCAATCACACACACACACTCAATCAAACACACTCACACTCTTTCTCTCACACTCTCTCACTCATACTCTCTCATTCACACTCTCACACATTCTCACACATTCTCACTCACACTCTCACACACTCACACACTCTCTCACTCAGTCACACACACTCTCACTCAATCACACACACACACTTTCACTCACACTCTCACACTCTCACTCACACACTCAATCACACACTCAATCACACACTCACACTCTCTCACTCACTCTCATACACCCTCTCACTCACACACTCTCACACTCACTCACACACTCACTCAATCTCTCACGCACACACACACACACACACTCTCTCACTCACACACTCACTCACACACTCAATCACACTCACACTCTCTCACTCACACTCTCTCACTCACTCTCATACACCCTCTCACACTCACTCACACACTCTCACTCAATCACACACACACACTTTCACTCACACTCTCACTCACACACTCAATCACACACTCAATCACACACTCACACTCTCTCACTCACTCTCATACAACCTCTCACTCACACACTCTCACACTCACTCACACACTCACACACTCTCACACTCACTCACACACTCACTCAATCTCTCAAGCACACACACACACACACTCTCTCTCACTCACACACTCACTCACTCAATCACACTCACACTCTCTCACTCACACTCTCTCACTCACTCTCATACACCCTCTCTCTCGCACTCACACGCACTCACACCCCGGGAGCCAGCACGATCCACCTTCCACCATAGTCTCACTCACACTCACTCACACCCCGGGAACCAGCACAATCCATCTTCTACCATAGTATGTGCAATTACCACATGCATTTCAACTATATGAATGAATGCCACTCACTCACACACACTCACACCCAGGGAGCCAGCACGATTCACCTTCCACCATAGTATGTGCAATTAAAACATGCATTTCAACTATATGAATGAATGCCTCAGTGGAGGCATAAGTACAAACACAAACTCATTACAACGACACATGTCACCCCCTTATGACTTACTTATGTGTGTGTGTGTCTCTGTGTGTATCTGTGTGTTCCTCATGGGTGTTGCATGTCTGAATCACACTCTATGTGTCTGCATGTTGTGCATTGCATGTATGTGTGTATGACTGTGTCGCACTTTATGCATCTCAGTGCATGCATGTGCATTTGCGTGTATGTCTCTGTGTGTGTTTATCTTGCATCCATGTGTGTGTGCATTAATTCCCTATATATCCTGACAGGCAGCAGCATCCCACATGGCTAGTCATCAAATATACGGACAACAAGAAGTACAATATAATACGACACAGGACTGGAAGATTATAGCAAAACAACATCATATCATAAAATATATCAATAACAGCGGTCCGCAAAGAGCTGACATGAAAATTAGGTAGCTGCCAGAAACGTCTGTACATAAATGTGCTCCCAGGAACAACCAAGGAGATATAGAGACAAAATTGGAATATGAAAGTCCAGTACAGGGTCAGTGAAGAGAAACAAAAAAAAACAAAAAAATTGGGGAAAGACAGGATCCAGTACACTGGGTTCTGGGCACAGGGAATTTTAATTAATGAGGCACTCAAAAGGAGTGGGGTCCAGGCACAGAGGGCAAAGAAAGAAGGTAAATATTCCAAGAGTGCCAAGAGTCATTAAAGGTCTCAAGATAGCCATGATATTTCTCCAAGAGGAAATAGTCCTTCAAGCGTCCCATCCATTCCCCAACTGTGGGTGGAGTCCCCGATTTCCAATGCAACGGTATGCATGCCCTTGCCACTGTCAAAGCTAACAACCATTGATACTGGAGAACCTTGGACAATGCTGAAGATTGAAGTAGAACATGCACCAGTTGCGGAAAAGGGGACATGGAAGCTGGAAAAATAAGCCTCAGTTCTCTAAATACGTCCTGCCAGTATTGAGTTATGAGTGGACAAGTCCACCATATATGTAGCATGTCACCCCTGTGTGACCAACACCTCAAGCACAGCTACGATGTATTAGGAAATATCCTGGTTAGCCTAACCGGAGTGAGATACCTCCTAGTAAGTATTTTGTCATTCATCTCTTTAAGAGAGGCACAAGTGAGTGATGATTTGGCCAATGAGAGGGGACCTTTCCATTCTTCCGCAGAGAGTCTCTGATCAAGCTCAGCCTCCCACGCTAACTGGAACGCCCATTTATGACCTGGGGTAAACTTAGTGAAAAGCGAATAGAGGCGAGAAATAGGTTTAATAGCAAAGCTACCTTTGTCAAATAATATATTAAACCTGGTACATGCATCCGCTGTAAGTGCTCTATGATAATGGGTTTGCAAAAAATTAAGAACGTGCTGATACCTCCACCATTCAGGACGGGAGAGAGTGCATTTTTTGAAGCTGCAAAAATGATTTCATACCCTTTTCGGTGAGTAAAGAGGCCAAAGTAGTAACACCAACTTGAGACCAGCGGGCAAAGACCCCCGCAGACAGACCAGGGGGAAAACCAGGGTTACCAATTAAGGAAAGACATGGGGAAGGAAAGGGTGCCAAGGCATGTTTGGCATTCAAGGAGTACCAAATAGTCAGCAAATGTCCTAGAATGGGGTGAAGAAGACAGGACTTCTCCTGCACCATAGCAGATGCCCAATTGCAATAGATGGGAATAACATCTGCAGTACAGAGACCCAACCCCTGTCTTCCCCCAATGCCTGAGACATGCTAAGTAAAGTGGATAAATGGCAAGCCCAATAATAAGATTGAACATCGGGTACTCAGATTCCTCCCCTAGAGGAAGATAGATAGGCTATTCCTTTTATGTTGCCAGATAAAAGACATAATCAGTTTCTGAAGGTCCCGACTGAGAAAGGAGTAAGGGGATGGTTTGTAACAGGAATAGTATCTTAGGGAGAGCTATCCTTAAAACTAGTTGGACACAACCCATTCATGAGACATAAAGTGGGGACCACCTAGCAAAATCAGACCGGAGAGATGCCAGAAGCTGTGAAGAATTGAAACTTATCACGTCTGGCAACGAAAAAGACAAAAATATAACAAGGTATTTAATTTTCTGGGCTGCCCATTTAAAGGGAAAAAGTTCCTCCAACCACCGTTGGTCATCCACATGAATGTGTGTCACCAGGAGTTCAGATTTTGAAAGATTAACTTTAAAACCTGAGAGAGACCGGAAAACCGAGACAGTAAACAGAGTAGGTACTGGAGAGATAAAAAGGGATCCGTAACAAATAATAATACGTCATCGGTGAACGGTGCCAAACGAAACTCCCGATAATCAATAGAAACACCTTTAATCTCCATGTTCTTCCAGATCAGGGAGAGTAGAGGCTCCAAGGTAAGGACAAAAATAAGCGGGGAAAGTGGGCAGCCTTGCCTCATTCTATTTGAGATGGAAAAGCTGTCTGAGAGGGATCCGTTAGCCTTCACTCGAGCCGCGGGAGCGGAGTAAAGTGAAAGAATCGAAGAGCAAAACCTAGGGCCCAGCCTGATCCAACTAAGTACCGCCTCCATGTAGGCCCACTGCGCTCTGTCAAAGACCTTCTCTGCGTCCAATGACAAAAAGAGAGTGGGTTGTTCAGCAGACTTAGCATGATGAAGAAGCAAAATAGCTTTAAGAGTATTGTCACGTATTAACCTCCCTGTATTAAGGACGGAAGAAATTTCCACAATCTGACAGCCAACATTTTTGCAAACAATTTCAAATCCACATTTAACAGCAAAATCAGCCAGTAGCTATCACAGTGCTGGGAGTCCTTTCCTGGTTTACGTAGAACCATGATGTGGGACTCCAACGACTGAGCTGGACAAGTACTACCAGAAAGAATAGCATTGAATGTGTCTAGCATAAAAGAAGATAGAGAGGATTGGAAAGTTTTATAAAAGATCGCAGTGAACCCATCAGGGCCAGGGCTTTTCCCAGATGGAGTGGCCCGAAGAGCATGTTCCAATTCCTCCATGGAGAATGGAGCATCCAAGGAAAGGGCGGCAGAATCTGAAAGAGAGGAATAATACAAGTGAAATGTGCAAAGTATTTCTAGTGTTTTGGACACAAGACCATGGTTGGGGTCACGGACATGCGGGATATACATCTGATCCCTCTTCATCTTAACTACATGCACTAAGACCTTACCCGCCTTAGTACCTGAAACGTAGTTTTGGTATCTGTACCACATATGAGTTTTGAGGTATTGGGATTTTAGTTCCATGAGGGCCTGAGAGAGTTCTTGAAGAAGATCATCGGATAGTAGGCATTTATGCCTCAACTCCAGATCTTGAATAGTATCTAACAGTCACCGTATCCTCTGAGTCCGTTCTTTCTCTTTCGGATCCCAGCTGTATAAGCAATCCCCTAAGTATACATTTATGCAACTCCCAGGCTACGGGCAGGGGCATGTCCGGAGTTAATTTCTCTGCAACAAAATGAGAGATGTTTGTAGACAGCAGCCTTGCGACCGAGGAATCAGATAGTAAGGATTCGTTAATCCGTCACGAGGCAGGGAAAAAGAGTGAGTGGGCAGCGCTAGAGAGACAGATATAGGGGCATGATCGGATAAAGTCTGTACATCTATAGAAGCATGAGTTAACAAATCGAGATATGATCTGTCAAGAAAGAGATAGTCAGTTCTATAGTAGGAACTGTGGACAGCAGAGTAAAAAGAGAAATCCCTATCCACAGGGTGGAGAGCCCTCCATGTGTCCACTAGATTCCTAGAGGAGAGAAGAGAGTTAATAGCGTGGAGTACAGATTATCTAAATGAGGACTTCCCAGAGGAGCAATCCAGTTGCAGGACTAGTGGTACATTAAAGTCACCCTCAAGTATGAGGGTTCCTGATTGAAAGGAGTCAAGATGACCCAAGACCCTCTGGAGGAAGAGGAGTTGGCCAGTGTTAGGGCAATAAATATTCACCAATGTGACTGTACATTGTTCCAGAGTACCCTTGAGGAAGATGAATCGTCCTACCGGATCAGAGATAAGGTCTAAATGAGTCCAAGGTAAAAATTTATGACCACGCCCTTGGTTTTATCTTCCGCAGAGGCCAGCCAAGACCTATTGAAACATCTAGAGGTAAGCTGGGGGTGTTGGCCTCGTGTCATATGAATCTCTTGTAAAAACACTGTATCGGCCCTAAGACATGTGAGTTCATGAAATAACATGGAGCGTTTGGTAGATCTATTGAGACCTTTTACATGATAAGAAATTAATATAAGATTCGCCATAATCACTCATATAAGAGCAAAGAAGAGCAGAGCCCCAAAGCCGAAACTCAGTGAATCGGAAAGAAGACTGGAAGGGAAAAAAACAAACAAACACTGGCCTAAGATACAGACAATACAGGGTGATCCATGAAGAGCAAAAAGTTGCATACTGAGAGGTCCATCCATCAGCCATGAATGGACGCCCCAGGAGGGCAAAGCGACGAGGGGAGAAAGGCCTGGGGTGTCAATAAAGGTCCCTAAAGACCCTAGAGAGAGCATCAAAAGGACAATAGAAAATAATACAAAAGCACACAGTGGTGACATAGGTATGTCATATAAGTAAAGGAGAGCATCAAATGAATAATTGAAACAGGTAGGCTATGCATAAACAATAAACAATAAACACAGTCTCCACACATGCCAACCTCGAGGAGACAGGGAATGGTACCAGTCACACGCACAAAACGGGGGAATCCACCAGCCATGAGGCGAAGCAGCCATGCTTTTAACAGAGATGACAGAATCGTGGCACAACCAATGAACCCCTCCCCAGTATGAGGACTTATATTCTTTTATTAACCATTTTAGTGCCAAAGGGATATGTGAAAAAACAACACTTTCCTGACAACAGTTGTTTGGAAATAACACTGGAAAAGGCAGCATCTCTCACTTCCCTTAATTGTTAGCTGCACCCATCTCCTTAGTTTTTATTGGTTCCCCTAGAAAAAAAAACTGGCATTTCTTCTCTATGGAAGACATCTATTCATTTTATTGCGATTATAATGTTACATAAGAAAAGAAAGAGCACGGCAGATACAGCTGCCTACACTTTCTGCATATGGTTTCTACTATTCAACTTCATTGGGAATATCTATCCTTCCAGCAATTTGCATCCTAGTAGATCCAGACAGACCACTGTCCTGTCACTGATCTAAGTCTGTGATCCTGTTGTAATTTCCATATGTGTTGGATACACAAAAAAGTAGAAATACACTGTTATGGACACCATATACATATATTATGTGATAATTTGTATGATCTGGTGTACACTGGAGACCATGATGGTAACTTTGCTTGTTGGCAGAGGGAAATCATAAAAATAGCTGCACACATAATGACACTGGAGGAGCCACTCTCCATGCACAAGGGACAGTGCGCCTGCAATGTACATATAACATGGACTTCAGCTGGTAATACACAACCCAGAAAGCATCTATAGTGGTGCTACCAGCCTGTCGGTCATCATAATCATCATCACTGCTTCCATGTCCAAGCCCCACTCAGCCACACACACTTGTATTGAGTATCCAGCAGCAACAACACAGGTTATTAACATCCACAAATTTAACTATGATGAGTGCCCCTGCTGCTGCTGGAAGTGCTGCACCTTTGAAACTAATAGTAGTAGCAGTAAAATAGCATCAACATCTAGCCCCAGTAGTAGCAGCACCGCAGGGACTCTGCAGTCCACGAAGTTCACAGTATGGAGATACTTCATTCAGGATCCAAAAGCTAAGCATGTTGCTATCTGTTTTCTGTGCAAAAAGCAAGCAAGCAGGGGGAAAGCAGGTTAACACCTAGGCACCTCCTCTATGAGATCCCACCTATAGCACAACCATAGGTCTGACTGGGAGACACACTATCAACAGGTCAGAGGTGCCACAACTAGCAGGCACAGAAGCACTACAAAAAGTTCCCAATGGCTCTAAGATAAAAGAAGTTAGTGTTATTGATGTGTCAGAGAGTGTCCCACTGCCAACAGTTAGTTCATTCCAAATAACACCTATGGCTCCTGCTGCAGATGAGTATAATGACTCTGGGTTTGCTGTAGGAGATGACAAGAATTATAGAGTTATATTATATATTATTATAGAGTGCCTACACATAACGCCCCTATCCCCACCACCTCCACAAGTGATGGTGTTAAAGCAATAAAGTTAAACAGTTCTTCTGCTATATACTGCCATCCCACACTTACTAAATTCTTAGTAAGAAGTCAAAAACTGCACAAAGATAATGCAAAAGTACTCCTATGGTATAGTAAACTTGCCAAAATGTTCGCGACTGAAAACAGAGGCTTCAGCCTGCTGGAATATCCCAAGCCACATTTATTTTTCAAGGATGATTGTGCCAATATTACATAAGGATGAAGTTAGGGTTGTGGTCAAAGGACAAAAGCACTCAGCCTGCTAACAACCTTTTCAAGGCATATGTTGTTGAAAGACTCACAACTTTGACTTTCAGCTATTTATTTCTCCACTTCAGCCCACAGAAAAAGTAATATTGTGGTGGGAAATGTTGTAGTCATAGAAAACATAGGCAAACAATTACTGGCAGTGACAAAAAAGGAGAAAGACCAGCACAAATATGCCCCAAAGCACTGGAAGTGGGAGGATTATCAGAAGACCATATACTCATGTAGGCAACATCCCAAACACCACAAACATTCCCAGGGCTTGCTTTTGGTAGGGAAGGATATAGCTCAAACATAAATGACAATGTAATACCAACTACAATTGAATAGCAAACATCAAAAATGAAGAACAGACAGCAAACCTGCTCTCCTCCAGTCTAAATGTGAATAGTGTGCCCTGTATTAGACATATATTATAATACTGTGAATAAGTTTGAGGAATTAGTGTCTACATTTTTAGCCCAAAAACGAGGTTTAAACTTACCAACCACGCCAAGGTTCACTTTGGGCTTCGGCCTAATGTTTGGGGGACTGGAGAACCCTCTCATTCCTTGCTGCACACTTCAGTAACCCCAATTTTATCAATGGATATTTCATATAAAACAAATAATTAAAGTATTATACAGATATACAAATATATAGTTATGCACTAAGGTGAGTTAGAGCTGTAAGCTGTTGTCTTTTCTTTTGTCCAAACATCAAAAATGTTTCCTTTTACCAGAAACATTTTTTAGTAGCTCTCTCCACACTATATTAGTGACACAGCAAAAAGGTTGTTACATCATTTCTTTAAAAAAATTCCAGGACTGTAGCCAAATTGAAAATCAGTTTGAACTATACTCTTTCATGATCTGTAAAACAAATATAAAAGATTGCAATGAAAAACATCTTTTTGGTGGAATAAAAATTATGGAAAACTGCAAAATAAATCTTTTTTTTTCAATTCATTAATAGAAATTGATTTCACAGAGTGCCAACTCTAAACAGAAAAGGATTCTGACTCAGCTGTTACAGGAAATGATAATTATTTTTTTACATCCAAAGTTTAAATGACACACTAGTTCTGTTAAAAGCCTGGAAGAGTTATATACAGAAAAAATGCTTACATATGGTAAGTGTAAATGCATACAGAAGTGAGGCTTATAAGGTTTCACTCAGTACATTGTGCCTTCCCATGGTTTCCTGAGTTTTTAGAGTCACCTATATGCTGGATTAGCCATTTTGTGTTTATATCACTAGCTTTTGAGTTATTTAGGTTTATATATTATGCTAATTAACCCTTTGAGTGTCACAGAGGTATCCAATGCATTGCAGCTCAAGGCGCTGGATATTAATATTTAGTTAGGGCTTGTTGATCCAGGGAGAAATCTGATTGCCATTTGGAATCAAGAAGGAATCCCCCCCCCCATTCAAGGCAGAATTTTAAATTGCTATATTGAGGGGGGGGGGTTTGCCTTCTTTTGGGTCAGCGATGGTAAACAGGAATAGGAAAAGGGTTGAACTAGATGGACGCAAGTCTTTTTTCAACCTAAATTACTATGTTACTATGTTACCTCTCTTGCACTCAAAGGGTTAAGTCATGTAGGGCTAAGACAAAAAGTGCTTGCATGGCATGCCTTAATTAGTGTAATTTATACATCTCAACAACTAAAAAACTAGTTTTCTACATACAAATGGCTAATACCATATATAGTTGATTTTAAATCTCACTCACAATCACGAAAGTTGTTTTTAGGTGACATGATCCCTTTAAGACACTGCTGGGCCATCTGCAAAGTATATAGAATAGTTGTAGACCATTTATTGCCTATAGTTCTCTCATACTAATCTTAACCCATATCCTGAACCACCAGATAGTTTGATCTTTTGCATTTTTGTTGGAATTGAGAAGCAGTGATTCTGGTTTTTCTGGCTGCTGGATTTGAGTTTGCCCTCCCATATTTGCACCATCTTAATTTTGACATAGAAATTTATTTTTGCTGACAGAAGATCGTTCCTCATTTCTATCCATCTGGACCAGCTTGCAGCTCTGAGAGGAGGCAACATAACGTTCGGTTAAAGGGGAGGTTTGGGGACACTTTAATATAAAATAAAAAGAAAAGCCCAGTGTTATGGTCTGTTAGAAAGGTACACTTTGTTTTAAAAAAGTATGTTGAAGAATCAGCCTTGACTTCATATCTAACCATTACTATTCTTTTAACTTCCAAATAACTGCAAACACTTTCATATACACACCAAATGAGTATAACACTGTTTTGTTTCAATCATTTGCAACCTTATCTAAAACTCCTTCTCCTACAAGCCATGTCCATTAGGGTTTCCTCCTTCAATCTGTCTGTCACCTCAGATTGTATCTTCATTGCACCAGCTCTCCTCTCTTCTCCTCAGGTCTGCTCTCATAAGCTCCTATCTTTTCTTCACTGCACAGTTCAACCTACTTCCACTCCCCTCCACCATTTTCACAACTTTAATTGTCACCCTCATCTCTTACCTTTCATTACTTATGCTTCTAGCAGTTAGAGATATCTCTCCTAATCCTCAACCTTTTTTCATCCTCTCTTCCTCTCCATGTCATATAGTCAAGGCCATGAATCACATTAACCTTATACACATTCCCTGTCTGCCTACCTTTCTGCTCTCTTTAAATATTCCATCTGGAGCAACAGCTCTGTGTGTAATAATCTAATATTCACAAACAAACATTTTATCTCTAACACTTTTAACCTCTTGGCAGTAACTGCGACCTGGATTTCCTCCTCTGATAATTCTTCTCCTTCTTACATGTTCCTCCTTTGAAATCCATGCAGTCTGTCTCGTCTCTCCATTTTCATTGCAGGTTACTGTCTTTTATTGCTGCCCTGATTCTTTTCTCCACTTTCTTGATAACTTCTCTGCATGTGCCCCCTACTTTCTATTAGCTGGTATTTCTACTATTATCCTTTTAGACTTCAATATATCTATTGATGTCCCTGAACCTGCACTGCTTCTACGTTTCTCAGCATAACTTTAGTCTCAACCAGTGGATCAACTCTTCCACTCACCAAGATGGTCATTTTCTAGGCTTACTACGCACACACACATCTGCTGTTAGTCTCCAACTTTTCTAGCACCAATTTCCCCCTCTCTGACCATAACCTGTTAACCTGCAGCCTAACCCCACTTCATGTTCCTTTCACTCCATCTAAACCCCCTACACATGCAGAAACCTTAACTTCATTGACTTATAGTTCATCAACACTACTTCTCTACAACCCCTGCTCTCTACCATTTCCTTCCTATCCTGCACAAACCTGGCAACATCATGCTACCACTCCTCAGATTTCCTCCATGATACTACTACCACTTGACTGTTCCACTGAACAGGTCCTTATATCCTTAGAATTTTGTGTGTGTGGGTTTATGTGTATTAGTTTATGGAAGAAATCTAGGTGGTATAGTAGAAGACTGCTTGAATCTTCATTACCTAATGGAAGATATAATAGCCCATACACAGTGTTTGTACTCTCTTGTAAAAGAAAAAATCATCTCTCATATATATAAAAAAAAAAATCTTAATTTATGAGTGTGATATACTAATTATCAGGATTCAGAGTATAATTAAGGATAACAAATTATGCTATTAATTTCTTCAATCCTTGAAGACAGATTTTATCCAGACAAAACTGTTATTAATTAGCTTTTGATAAAGATGAAGAAACTTTGAGTAGCTTTCCTTTTTTTCCATTTAAGTTAGTGGACAGAAACTGGGGCCTATGTATGAAGATAAGTGGGGCAACTGCAACATATAGGACAAATAAACATTCCACAAATTCCAATTGTATAAAATTTCCTTTTAAGCCCGTCAATGCTAGAGAAGACTTCAATGCACTGAAGACCTAGTTAGCATTCAATGGGTTAAAAGACCAATTTAAATCAATTTGAATTGCTATTTGTATTGGATACTGGATAAAACAAATTGTATTGTAGTGTATTTCAAGCCAGTTCCAGAGTGAAGGAGTGAACTTAAGGAAAGTGTGGAGAGGGTGTTTGTGGGAAGGGGTAGCACTTTAGGTTCCTATAGGAGCCCAAGAGAGTTATTTCCCACCCAGTTTCCAGACTCAGCGTAGCATGGCCTGCCTACTTCCTTGCATCTTCGGAGAACTGATCTGGAAACATTTTTTTTTTACTCTTGCAAAGCTTATCCAGTATTCCCTATAGTAGCATTTCGATATTCTAAGGAGTCTCATTTAGATTCAAACTTCCCATGTATCTGTCAATGTAGTAGCTTGAATAGCTGAAATATAATCCAGGCCATCGTAAGCAGGACATTGAAGTCTGCAAAACAGCAGACGGAATATGACAGTACAAGGCACAACAAAAGTCTAAATTATGAAAAATAAACAATGACAAAGCTATATACTGTAAGATGTGGAGAGATTAAAAGGGATCTCAGGGAAGTAAACAGACGTACTGAATATAGATATGAATATCCATTATCCTTAACTCTTCTAGTGAAATGGCTAAAGCCACTTAGCATAAAAATGAGAGAGAGGATCCCCTCTTTTTTCTTTAGTATAAGTAGGTGCTAAAATTAGAAAAAAAATACATGAAAAAGGGATTGGTGTCTACATGTGAAATGGCTGAAGCTGTTGTAATAAAGGAAAGTGTATGATAACTCTCATTCCATCCCAATGAAAAATATATTACCACATTTACCTTAATAGACTGGAGAGAGGAAGGAGGGGTCCCAAGTTTCCCTTCTTTTTCCACAGGCATAGCATAAAAGGGGGGTCAGGTTCCCGCAGCATGGCATTCTGTGTTTGTGAGAAGAGAAAGCAGCACATTTCTTAAGCTAGAGAAGACAGCCTAATACAATAGAGTTTAACCTTAGTTTAGGCATTCTTCTAGGCAGAAAATCTGTTCTCTGTATTAGGGGGGTCTGAAGGACTCTGGGAGTCAGGAACGGAGAAAGAAGGTTGAATCCAAATGCTCCATTCCTGATCTGGCTGTTAGCTCTGTACTAGGGGAAATCTGGGTCTGAGAAGGGAACAAAGGAGGCTTACCCCAAATACCCCCACATTTTGTGTGACAGAGTAGAAGCAGGCAGTTCTTTCCTGATCTGGCTGTTATTTCTGTGCTAGGGGAGTCTAGGGAAAGAAGCAGTTGTTGTTTTTTTTTTGTTGACAGTGATAGGGGGACAGTTAATTAACCCCATCGCGACGATGGACTTACCAGGTGCGTCACTTAGTGACAGATGACGTACCTGGTAAGTGCGCACGCGGCCGGTCACTAAGGGGTTAAAAATAAATAAAGATAAGATTAATAAACTGACTACAGCCATGGTTCCTGCAGCATGTACAATAAAGGATTTTGATCCTTCTCCTCCCAAGGAGTATGCAGTTTGTCAAACTGACACCAAAATTTCCAGCAAAAGTACTATTAGTAAACCATATAAAAACAATGAAGATGAATAGTTGCATTCCAGTGTTGATAGCATAGTGCAAGAAGGTGTAGCAGCTCAACCAACTGCTTCATCTGACAGTGGAACAAACAAGCTTAAAAACACCTGTCTCTAAAGTAGTAGCAAATGTCGTGACATTCCCTCAAAGGGGAAAAGTAAAAATAAATTGTTTGAGACCTCTAAATGCCTAGAAGAAGAAACATCTTGGGCAGAAGCAGCAGGTGATGCTGAGAATGCCCTAATACTGATGATGATGTAGATCTAGAATATATTCCACCAGCATCCTCCTCTTCTTTAGATACAGATTGATAGTGAGAGAGATGACGACATGGCCAGAAAGTTAGCAAAGGATCAGTCTTACATCACTGAAAAGGAGCATTGTGTCTGACTATAAACTGAGAAAACAATTGGAAAGTCTGACCCTGTATAAGCAAAGATGGCAAAAAATACACAGTCACCCTGTTATTCATCATCAGCATCATCATACCCCACTCAGCCACACACACTACTAGTATTGCGTAACCAGCAACAACACAGGTTATCAATATCCACAACCTTAGCTATAATAAGTGCCTCTGCTGGTGTTGGAAGTGCAACACCTGCGACACATAGTAGTACAATTACAGAAACGTCTAGCATCAGTAGTAGTAGCAGCAGCCCCTCAGGAAGCCCACAAACTATGAAGTCCACAGTATAGAGATACTTCAATCACGATCCAAAAGCTAAAGATGTTGTTATATTTTGTTTGTGTAAGAAGCATATGAGCAGGGAGAAAGCAGGCACCTAGGCACCGCCTCAATGAGATCCCGCCTGAATCATAACTACATGTCTGACTGGGAAACACACCATCAACAGGTCACAGGTGCCACACTTAGCAGCTGCAGAAGTACTCCTAAAAGTCCTCGGGCTCTGGGGTATATAATAAAAGTAGTGGTGATATGTCAGAGAGGGTGCCAAGATTTTCCACTCCTGCGGCAGAGTTTATTCTTGGAAATGACGAGACATGGAGTGCCCACATTTAGCACCACCAACCCCACAAGTGAAGTCTTTAAAGCAATAAAATTACATAGTTATTCCACTATGCACTGCCATTCCACACTTATTAAGTTCTTAGAAAGAAATCAAAACCTGTACAAAAATAATGTACAAGTACACCTGTGGAATAGTAATGTTGACATGCTGCCTTTTAATTTTGTTTGAAACAGAGGCTTTAAAGAATGATGTTATATGTTGCACACTGCATGACTATCCCAAGCCACAGTTATTTTTTAAGGATGGCTGTGCAAGTGCTACTTAAAAAGTAAATTAGTGTTGTATCACGGTGCCCGTGCTCCTGATCTGACGGCAACATTATTATTCTGCCTCATTTCAATGCCATCCTCTTATTGGCCTGATATCCTTGCTCCACCCAGGGCTTGCCTTTATACACCCTTTCGTGGTGTATCTGTTCCTGATGATTGTTACTAAGTTACTGTTATCGTGTATGACCCAGCCTGCCTGACTACGTTCCTGTGCTTCCTGTGTTGCTGTTCCGTTGCTGACTGATCTAGCTGTGAACCCGCTCCGTTGCTGACTGATCTGGCTGAGGACCCGATCTGTTACCGACTGATCCGGCTGAGAGTCTGCTCCATTACTGAACTGATCTGGCTGAGAACCCGCTCCGTTGCTGAACTGATCTGGCTGAGAACCTGCTCCATTGCTGACCTATCTGGCTATTGAGCCTGTCCCGTTGCTACTGACCTGGCTTTGCTTCCGTTACACTTGTAGCCATCCGTGGCTGAGCACCTGTTCCGTTGACACCCGTGCATGGCTGTATTCCTCTTTTGTCCTTGTCTGGCCAGCACTATTCTTATCTTGTCAACCGTAGGCTTGGCATTCGTGCTATAGCTACTTACTCTATCTGCCCTTGGCGGTGTGCACACGTGAAGTACTGGTACAGTGCTATTAAGTGCTGACTGAGTTACTCAGATCTATTTGTGTCTTCGTCTGCACTATTGCTGGGCACACTCCCTGTGGGAGTTTCAGTACATCTCGGGGCGTTTCCAGTTAACCCGTTCAGTGCCTAGACTGTCTAGGCTGGGCCAGTGCTCCTTCGTTGTTGCAGTAGCTTGGGCTAGGGCCCGCAGTTGCTTTACATGACACTCGGTAGTGTGAGGAGACACTGAGCTTCATTCCTTGTCATAGTAGCCTTTGGGCTTAAGAGCCAGCGTTGCATTACGTCACACTCTTTGTGTGAGGGGACACTTGTGGCCTTCCAGTTGTCTGCCGCGATAAGCCCCTAGCGTTCTAGGGTTTACCAGTTGTAAGTGGTTGCCTCGGTCTGCCTGGGACCCCTGTCCCTTGGTCAGTGTTGCCTCATTGCCTACTGGGTTCTGTGCCACTCAGACGTCTGGGTTTTCATGCCAGTTACCACCTCCAGGACTACCTGTCACCTTCAGTCCTGCTGTCAGTTCTTACCACCTCTAGGACTACCTGTCACCTTCAGTCCTGCTGTCAACCCTGGGTTGTGTAGCCTGATTAACCCTAGTCCAGTAGGGTGAGGTTGCCTGTCCTTAGGTGCCTCCAGTCCTCAGTATCCTATCTCAGCATTACTGATACCAGTTGTTGCCTCATTGACTTGCTGTATATTTATTGTTTCGTATTGTGGGCATGTGGACTTATTCCTTGACATGTTGTGAGTAATTGACAAAGGCACTCGGCCTGATTTTTTCAAGCCATATGTTGCTACAGGACTCACAGCTTTTACTTTCAGCTATTTATTTCTCCACTTCAGCACTCATGACAAGTAATATTGTGGTGAGAAATATTGCAGTCATAGAAAAAACAGGTGAAAAATGGCAAAATTCTCATGAAAAATTTACTGTCAGTGGCAAAAATGTGTTAAGTATTTTCTATGAGCATGAACTTTCATGAAAAAGTGGGAAAACAGTTGTTTTTCCACAAAAATTCCTGCTGGAAATGTTCTGACTTTTCACTCATCCCTAGTCTTGTGACTCCATTTACCAGAAATTGTTATAGGCAATGGTTTATATAGCAGGTGTTCTTAAATAAAGCATTCTAGGCACCATAGCCTATACCCATGGCTCCATGCTCAATAACCCACCCTTAACCCCACACACTGTCTACCTGCCATGGAAAATACTTTTAGCTTGTAACATTTAATACAAAAAAGCTATTAACCCCTCTCTATCATTCAAAAAGTTATGTGATAGCCAGTAAATAGGTATATAAACTGGTAAATAAATGGCCAAACTAGCATTTAAACTTGTTTCTAACCATGATACCATAAATCTCGAATGGATATCTCCAGCAGAGAAAGCACTGGTATTGCTCTGGCCTTATACACAACTCAGAATATATGAGTGTCCAGGTCATCTAAAGCTCTGACAGTCTACCCAATGCTAAATCTGGACTTATATTTGCCTCGTTTAGTTATATTTGGTTAATTTATGTTAGTATGTTTGCTATTACTTTGTTTATTTCACCAAAATGTTTATATGTGAAGATATACTCTATGATCACTCTTTCATTTTCAATTCTTATATATTATCCTGGGACCAGGGTCATTTTAGAAAAGAAAGGAAGCCACTGCTCATTTGTGGCTTTCTATTGATTTTTATCTGTCTTGATTACTCTGTAACTCTGTATACTATAAAAATACACTTTGGTTTGAAATTCATCACTAAGAAATATTGGGCTATATGTAAAATGACATTTCTGGAGCAAAAAGTGCTGTTTTCTGCTTTTTCACACCTAGCTCATTGCGCTGAAATCAGTGTAAAAACAGAATTTCACCACCCTATACGATTTCTCTGCAGCACGACCCTTGGACTATCCTCCTCTATAGAGATCTCCCTCCAGTCTCTCTTCCTCAGAGGATCATTTTAATGTCCATGATAAACGCAGCAAAAGACCTAATTCCCATGCAGTGGAAGGACACATCCCCTCCTACGATTACAGACTGGACAGTGAAAGTGGAGGAGCAGATTCTGTGCACATGACTGTCATGGCAACACAGGGGCCTCAACCCAATGTTATTATTTCAATGGACTGACGAGTGGTTTGATGCTAAGGATGCCCTTACGTGTAGACAATGAAGACAAATTACTTAGTTTTGTTTTTTTTCTACATATGCAAACATCACAGTTCCCAACCCTCCCTCTTTTCTGTTTCCTCTTCCTGTTTTCTCTTTCTATATTTCCCTTTTTCACCTCCTTCTACTATTCTAGAAAATGTATGAAACACAGCCATTGAGAGGCTAGATAGCTCCCTAGTTTTGGGACTCCAGAATATGACTGTAAGTCATTCTTCTTCATTTGTAATTGTCACATACAAATCTTTCACAAATTGTATTTTGTTATGTAATTTCTCAATGGACTGATGAATTGACGGACTATCCTCTTCGGAAAACTGTATCTTTACGTCTTTTGTATTTTGTTCATCCCAATAAAACTGTCTTTGAAATGGAAAAGGGTGTAAGGTTCCCACAGCATACAATTTCTGTATTTGTTACCAATATTACTTTTAGTAATATATTTTCAGTGGAATAGAGAGAGTGTTATCACACACTTTCCCTTATTTCATTAGCCTCAGCCACTTCACATGTAGACAGTGATCCACTGTTCAGTTATTTTTCAAAAAATATTTTTTATTGACTGTCTGTTTCTTGATTAAAAGGTCTAAAGGACCTTTTAATGTGATACATATGTTTCATATGCTTTTATATTATTAAACTTCCAATACTTTAAAGCGATGGATCATTTATTGGAATTTCCAGAGAGAGGTCATAAAGGGTTAGTACATTTTCCCCTGTCATACAATAGCCGGTGAATGGATTACTCTTCATCAGCTGACTATATCTGTGAGTATCTTTCTGTTACATTCAGACACATTTGAGATATCAACGAGCCCTCCATCTGCACTTTGTATTTATTCCTCTAAATCATTGGAAATGTTTTAATTTAGCCCCTAAGGTGCAGTTCGATTGCCTCAGAATTGCATTACTTTGCCTTTATACATAAAACATTTTTTCCTATATGTCTGAAACTCACCTCTCACTCTAATTCCATTTAACTCCCTAATCTCCCATTCCCTTCATTGGAAAAGCACAACATTAGTAATATTTCAGAAAATGTTAACTTAGAGGTCCTTTGCTTAAGCTTGTGACCTAAATCTGTGATATCACACTTAATGGGTCACCATTTCTCATTGACTTTTTCATTGGTCCGAAATTTTACCATGACAGTTGGGTCATGCAGTCCTGTAACAATAATCTGTTAACTCAATCTGCTACAAGCCAAGTCCAAGCACCTGGAAGACCACAAACTGTTCTACAGTATTGCAGTGATCCTGGTGACTGCCCAGTCAGTCTTCCTACCATCACCAATTGCCTTGATCTCCCAACATCAACCCACTACCCTGTAAATAAAACATCAGACCACTTGGAGGTAAAAGGACTGTGGCTTGATGGTATTCCTCCCCCTATACCATCAAACAGCTCAAAACATGGACCATACCATGAATATCACCCTAGCCCATGTCAGCCCCTGAGTTGTAGCCCAAATGGGAATGCATCAACCAATGCCCATCAACGTACCGAGATGAACATTTCACCCAACAAGTACCAAAGCTGGCATCAAGGGAAGAATCATCCAACAAGCCAAACCACAATATATTAAAGAATGAAACACATAACATAACATATATACCGCCTTTGACATTCAGTTCTATTTTTTTATGTAACTAATACAAACAAATTGCTGCCTACACTATCACTAATCCTAAACAACTAATATCTAATTAATGATAGAAAATAAACCCTGTTTTGAGAGCTAAATGAGTAAAATATCATAAGAATAATATAAACTAAAAAAGGGGGGGTTAGATACAAAGCAAGGAAGGAATGCTGCTTCTCCTATGCTGTCTGGCTGAAAAGGAAGGGAGTATTCACCTCCACTGCCTAAACCCTTTCCTAGCTTCCAAAACCCACCACTAACAACTCCCATTCTGCATTATGAGCCTGAACAAGGGAGGAGATGGACCCAATACCTGACTCCCACATCAGAGGTCCCTGCACAATGCCCCTTTCAGTCAGAGTGGGCTCCCCACGATGACTGAGGCTCACTCATTCTTCAAGTTATCATAAATTAAAAAAGCAAGCCATCCAAAAACACATTTTTAATTAACAATTATTATTTTAATTAATTAACTGTGATTTAATTCCCTAGTGATTATTTCCCAGCACTTGCACAATTGCAGCACCTAGACACACTGTTGTAAATTTCACATTTGCCAAGTGTTTACTCCAAGCCTTTATATAGCAAGGGGCAAAAATGGTTATCTGCACATTTTCCTGCTATACTAGTTTGATTATATTTTGACCAAAATTATTTATACAGACTGAAAGTGTTTTAAATGTTTAAGTGAGAAGAAATTAACTCAGTTACTGTCAATGAGCAAGGAGAGGAAAACTTTACTAAGAATAAATCAAATGATTGATTACAGGCAGGGCACCATCTCTTTCAAGGTGACAGAAGTCTCTTCTTCAATTTATTCACCATGATCTGCTGTGATTGGTGCCAACTCCTTCTTATCTGTTATAAATGTATCTTAATTTATGAGTGTTTTATTCACCAATAAGATGAACATAATTACTAATAATAAATGGTCTCATTAGTGTCTTGAATCTTTTTTTTTTCCAGTTCTGTACATTCCAGAAGTCTCCTTAGTGCAGTGTTTCTCAACTCCTGTCCTCAGGACCCATTAACAGGCCAGGACTTAGGGATTTCTCATTCACATTGATTAACTCACCTGTGCTCTAACAAGGAAATCATCAAATACTGGCCTGTTAGTGGGTCCTGAGGACAGGAGTTGAGAAACACTGCCTTAGTGGTTCTCAAACTGTGTTTTGTGGAATACATTTACAAGGAACTATAAACCACATAACATTTTTGTTGAATTCTAGAAAGTTTTTCAATGCATTGCAAATATTTGGGGCATTTTTGTATCCTGTGGTACACTTGTTTTGTGCAAGAATTGCTTTTTGCACATAAGGTCCACACTTGCAGTATTTAAAGGTGCACAGGGTAGCATTATCAGCCTCATTCTAGGTATATCTGATCATTCATTTTAGCATAATTGAGTCATGGGGGAATCATTAAAGTTCTGAAAAGACAAGAATTTAAGTGATGGTCTCCAAATTATTCCACTACCAAACATTTCTGACTTTACTGGGGAATTTCAAAGCTAAAGAGATGCAGAAACCAATGTCCACATAAACTCATTTGCATGTCAGTTTGGTTTCATAAACTGCATTTCTATACAGAAAGTAACCGTACAGTTTGACTACTAGGGTAAAGAAGCTAATTTATATGATGGCTGGTTTAATATTTAAATATATGAAAATTGAACTACAGGCTTGTGCATTTATGTGTGGGCTTGCTCGTGTGCATGTGCCTGTTTATATGTGCGTATGTATATGCATTTGCATTAATGCATATGCATGTGTGATTGCATGTGTGTGTTGTGCATTTGCATTAATGCGTGTGTGACTGTGTGTTAATGGGTGTGTAACTGCACCATATTTATCAGCTAAAAAGCCCACTTTAAAACAATAGTATTTCTAATTTGATAAATATGGCTCTGGTGATTGGCCCCAGAATTACTCCTATTTGCATTGACAAATTATGCGTTTTGGTAAATAACACAACATAGGAAATGTATTTAAGTGGTAAAGCTGTTGCTGTCACAATCTGTGGGGAACTGTAGCCATTGGATCACCTCTCCCATAGAATGCAACAGAATAACCAGGGGATTTACTATGAAGTACCGGAGAATTTGGGGCCAATAAATATAACCACTGGTAATAAGTAAACATTCCTATTAACTTAAATGGAACTTTTGAAACCACTGAATGCTAGAGAGGTCCCCATTGTATCATAATGCACTGGAGATCTCTCTTGCCTGTCATCCACCCCCTCATCAACATTCCTTTCACAATGAAATTGGTATGATCTGTGGCTTATTAGTTTGTTTTTTAACCCATGTATTGCATCTCTCATCTCACTTTGATGTTTCATTTTGATTTTTGGTACTGCTTTTCACTTGATAAAGGCAGGTTGTTGTTCTCGAACACTTGTCCTGAAAAATGAATGTTAGTCCAGTTTTGTTTTTTTTATCCTTGCATTTAGTAATATAAAGTGTAATTTTAAAGTAGCAGAAAAATGACCAGCGTTGCCAATATCCCTGCATGCATGGGTCTGTATGGATGTATATGGAGATGTGTGAGTGTGTGACAGCTTGTGTGTAAAATGTTACTGCAGTTTTCCAGAACATACATAATGGCTACATAATAATAAACTCAGGCTCTGAATAATGCCTCTTATTTGCTCTGTAGTGTCTCCCTTTTTTCCCCCTCACCGTCTTCCCAACCATCCCCCAGAGCTGACTTTAACCCTCAAACTGAAACACATATTGAAAGAGGAATGTGGTTGGTGGTTTTAGGTGAGTTAGGAAAGTAGTTTGTGATTGCTACATCTTTTGTGTTTATGAAACAAAAGTGCGACATGCATTTAATTTTTGTTTTTTTTAACGTTGGTTAGTGTGCCTTTTCCTTGACTTACAGGTTGTGATAGTCTGTTATAAGGTAGTCCATATACTGTATATGTGTGCCATACGTAGCTTATTTCAGCTTCTCACAGTATTGGAATTGGGTCTGATCCTGTAACAGACACAGCATGAGTAGGCATTGAAAAGCATGAAGTGAGGTAAAGTGGGAGTGGAGGACAGTCTGAGGTACAGATGGAGAGGACACAGTACATCTCAAAGTCAGAGATTATCCAAGGAAAATAGTAAAAAGCGAGGCAAAGAGAAGAAATCAGAAAGCATGTGAGTAGCAGCCGAAACGGAGGGGGCGGAATCAAGGTGCAAAGAAGTGAAAGGGAGGGGGATGTATAGCTACAAAAGGAATCGTGGGTAGGATCAGGAAGCAAGGTGTGAAACTGGAAGACTCAAGTATACATTATTGGGTTCAGTGTATTAGTGTGTGATGCTTAAGTAAGCTAATTGTGGCATAACATTCATAAAGTAATGCTCGCACAGTATTATAGAAACTCGTACATCCACTACACGGATCCTATGAATAGATGAACACAAGCTGGAAGTCAATGAATAGGCAAACAATCTAACTTAAAAAAAATGTGCACCACAAAACTTTTAATGCATGTCCCACTTTTGTTGCATAAAGACAAAATATACAACAATCACAAAGTAGTTTGATAAGTCACTTAACCAAAGCATGCATGAGTAGCATTGTGTGTGGTGTTTGTCATAATTTTGAGACCCTTTGTATCTGGACATGCAGCCAGGCATGTGTCCCCTCCCTCATAGAGAGTCCTGAGAGCTCGCCCTCTTGCTAAGTGACAGGCTGAGAAATACCTTATGTTCTCCCACCCCTCACTCCCATTCTGTTGTATTAAGTCATCCAAGTCATTGCATTTGAGTGTGTTGGATAATTTTGTGGCACTCACAGTTTTAGAAATGGATTTGGTGGTACAGTGTTCAGCAAAGTAATGGTTTGTGAAGGCCTTTGATCCCCAAGGGGTTATGAGGAATTGATATATAGGACAAAAGAAAAAGAGATAACCCTGGAGTACTAGCACTCAAGAAATAACTTCACATTGAAGTGGATAACCTGAAGATGGACCTATCCAAAATCAAATAAAACTTAACTATTAATAAAAAATTGTAATGTGAGCTGAGTTCATAAATAAAATAAACAGATAACAATCAATATAAAAGGTCAGAGTATGCAGATACAGTTTAAAGGTTATAGCTCTGTGCCATTAATCAGGTAAGTGTAATTGATACTACCTCTAAAATTATGCCTGGGCTGTTCCGGATTGTCACAGAGATCAATCACAAGTACTGCATATACTGACTAAAGTGAAGTCACTGATTTGTGAAACAGTTAGTCTGTGATGGCCTGTCACTGATCCTCCGTGAATATATAACAGGTCTTCAGGTACAATGTTACATGTATAGAAAGAGCCAGTGTCTTGATGAAATAATAAGTGGTGTACACAATGAATGTATGTTGCTGGGGCGTTTAAGAAACCGGCTTGCCACTAAAGAGTCAATTTCACAAATTTGAGAGAAATATGATGTGCCTAATACATACTGTTGGCACACTGCAAATGGTACATCATGGGTTCATATGGGTAAATCAGTTGTGGATCAACGAACTCCCAGGGCTTGTCCGACTTGCCTGAATATACACTTTCTGCCTATTTGAAGGCTTTCATCAAAGTTTGCCGGGGCTTGTCCAGCTTGCCACATATACAATATCTACCTCTTAGAATAATGTTAACAGAACTAGTCCGGCTTATCAGTTAAGAGGATCTTATGATTAAACCCACATGTTAGTCTTAGCAAGTACAAACTATACAAACCTTATAATTATTCCTGAAAAGATAACTCTGAGATAAGGCCACCTACATTCTTATAACCACTAGAGCTTTTTGGGAGACTAAGCTGCTCTTAAATATTCTAATTCCTAACTTGTTATTTTAAATTGCACTGCTCCTAAACATATTACCCCGGCATGTCCGGCTTGCCAAGGAGAAGAAATATGATAACAAGTTTAACTAGAGAGTTACCGGGGCTTATCCGGCTTGCCAACTAGCATAAAAGTCACAGAAACTTATGAGTTAGATAATGGATAGCAACATCTATTACTCAATCAGAGAAATGTGCTATCACAGCTCTTCCGGAACTTTCCCAGTTTCTCTATGTTTTTTGTTAGAGCTCTATTAACTATTGTGCTGACTCCCAATTGCACTGCTTCCTAGGGTTATACTGGGGCTTAGCCGGCTTTCCAAAAAGAAAAAATTAAGGTAAATAACATGCTTAGCTACAGATTCACTGGGGATTTTTCAGCTTGCCAAATAAAGAGAACATTTCTAAGACCTACAGACTAAATCAAGGATTGCAACATGTATCCTATCCTTTCTACTGGTCAGAGAAAACAAAACAATGTAGCACTTTCTTTTACTATAAGAGTGATAGTAACTCACCTGCCTAGCTAATGCTACAGATCTCTGACAGGAGCAAATATTATGTCCAAACCCCACTCTCCACACTGCTATTAATAAATGTCAGTAAAGCTGATAACTGATTAAGAGCAAATCTTTCTAATTTAACTTATAGAAATATTAAACGGTTAAGTTTAATGAGAGGGGTTCAGAACAAAAACAAGCAAAAAATCATGCCTAACGCAAGTTTCAATACAGGCGCTTTCTCAAAAGTCCAACCCCCTAGATAGGCGGGATAACACATCATTGGACTCTTAAACTGCTAGTAACATTAAGATGACAGGTATCAATGTTAGCTCAGGAATAGATATGTCATATCAATAGTATATCAGATAAAAATAAACATAACCCATTATGTATTAGTTGCAATAAATTGATAAACTTCACATTTATCTGTGAATGCAAATTAGATGATAAAATCATATAAAAATTAAGAGGAAGTGATTATAGAACGGAAATGTGCTGATGAGGCAAGTACGAAGAACCGATGAGGGAGCAGTGGTGATGAGGCAAGTACGAAGAACCGATGAGGGAGCAGTGGTTATGAGGCAAGAACGGAGAACTGATGACGGAGCAGGCATGATGAGGAAAGAACGGAGAACTGATGAGGGGGCAGTGGTGATGATGCAAGAGCAGAGAAATGATGAGGGAGCAGTGGTGATGATGCAAGAATGGAGAACTGATGAGGGAGCAGTGGTGATGAGGCAAGATTGGAGAACCGATGAGGAAGCAGTGGCGATGAGGAAAGTATGGAGAAATGATGAGGGAACAGTGGTGATGAGGCAAGAAAGGAGAAATGATGAGGGAGCAGTAGTGATGAGGCAAAGTGCTTCTTGCTGGGGTTGTGTGTTAATCAAAGTACCTCATTATAGAGGCATCACAAAGTTGCTTTTTGAATACTGAGGGCTTTGTGGATTATGTGTCCCATATGTGAAGCAACTCCGCCATGTTTTTTTGTATTAAGAGGATAAATTGAGGGCAAGCAAACACTCCCAAACATTACTTGTAGCCAGTGAAACTGTATGCAGAGATTTTTTGACAGGAGTGGCCAGGGGGTGGAAGGTCCCCTGGCCACTCCTGTCAAAATCACGCCCCCTTGAATGTTGCAAACAGGCAGTGAGGAGGAAATCAGCACATCTCCTCTTTGCTAATGCCCAGGGGTGAGTCATACATGGCCAGAGAATTAGTGGTCATTTTTGCACAACAGGATAAAGGAAAATGCCTCAAACATACTGCTTCTACCATTGCTTTGATCACAGCAGAGCAGCAATGACGTTTAAGCACAGGGTGGCTTTTAATTTATTAACCTTTTACTACTATAAATCAGAGTAAAAAGTAGCAGGGTTGCATGCTTGCCCCACTGGGTAGGTGACTTAGTTGATCACATTTTGTGTTTTTGTGACTTATGGATTTTGTTACTTAAATTGTGATAATGTCCTTATCCCAGAAGAGTGTTTATTTTCAGTCAATAATGTGACTGAATGTTCCTTGTAAAATTATCTACAATTATTTGCTCTTCAACATTAATCTAATATGGACTGATGCTGTTGCAGTCATTCCCAAATGGAATGAACAGCATGACATTCTGAGCTGGAAGGTTCAAGAGCCCCAGCTCTTATTCCATAATCAGGATATGTCCAGGATGTTTTCAGTATATTGGCGTGTTCCTCTTTCAAGGCTTCCTTGCAGTCTTTAGCAATTTTGACACTTGATTAATTCCTTTCCCAATGGAGTGACAAATATGTTTCACACCTTCATCTATCATTCCTGGTCCGTTTCCTTTGGGTTTTAAGACTGGAAAAATGTTGCATAGTTGTTAGTGTTGTGTATAGCAGGCATGCTGCAGAGTTACTTAAATAAAGGAGGCTGTTATACTAAAGAGAACTGGAACAATTCTGGAGCAAACCAACTGCACTGCAGGGGGGAAATGTACATTCCCCAAATTGCTCTTGATTTAATTTGAGCTTTTAACCCCTTGAATGCTAGTGTGGGCTCTAATGCTTGATAACACAATGCATTACAGACATGTCTAGCATTCAAGGAATTAGAAATCTACTTTAAGCCAATGGAATGTTTATTTGTCCCATATTGTGCAAAACTGTTTTAGTGCTTAGTACATCAGTCAAAGTGAACATTCTTATGTTAAAGCAATGTTGAAATAACCCTTTCTGGTCCTCAAGGGGGCAATTATAAACATAGACTGTGACATAGTTAGAAATATTGCAGGATCGGGGGCTCTACAAGCTGTGCCATTCTCTCATTGCACCCCCACAGGGGTGGTTGCTTTGTCCCAGAGATGTCACCAGGGTTGGTGCCACCCAGTGCTGTAACTCATGGTGTCAACCCCCCTGGATCTCCTCCCGTACCATGCCATACAGAATTCTCAGTAATTTTTTTGTATTAATGTTACTTGTAAATCATAATTCCCGTATATAATTGAATGTAATGGCAATAGTAGTGACAAACAACTAGCATAATTAAAATGACACCTTAAATTACAATAAATATGCACAGCCCAAATGTAGTTACATAGTTTAAAGGGACAGTAATGTCCCATAACATTTTTTTTTGTTTTGTAGATTAAAGAAAAATAAATTTTGTGCAGCAAATCCTATCTCTCAATCCTTTACGGTTTGAGAGATATCCTCCGCAAAAGTTCCTCTTCTCCTGATGTCAGCTGTAAAGCTGACAGAAGGATATCTGTATTGGCCAACACGAGGAGGCTCTTCAGCAGAGCCACAATAGCAAGATTTAAAAAGAAATACTTCTTTGGAACAGTCTAAAAAGTGTGCTTGCAAACCAAGCACACTTTGTAGACTGTTCCAGTGAAGTATTTCTTTTAAAAATGCTCTATTGTGGCTCTGCTGAAGAGCCACCTGTCAGTTCCCAGACCAGGAACTCCTGCTGTCAGCTTCCAGCTGACATCAGGAGAAGGGGTGGGACTTTAGGACTGAATATCTCTCAAACTGTAAAGGTCTGAGAGATGGGATTTGCAGCACAGAATTTATTTTTTTAATCTACAAAACAAAAAAACTATTTTATGGAACATTAGTGTCCCTTTAACACTGTCCACTCTGTCCACCTACACACACTGCACTTTCCACACACTACACTGTCCACCTCCACACACTGTCCACACACTACACTGTCCACCTCCACACATTGTCCACCTCCACACACTACACTGTCCACCTCCACACACTACAATGTCCACCTCCACATTTGCCCCCATTGTCCACCACCTCCACACAGTCTGTCCACCTCCACAATGTCTAGCCCCACTCTGGCCCCACTGTCCAACTGCACAATGGCCCCCACTGTCCAACTTCAAAATGGCCCCCATTGCCACCTCCACATTGTCCACCACCTTCACATTGGCCCTCATTAACCTCCACCTCCACACAGTCTGTCCACCACCATAATGTTCAACCCCACAATGTCCCCCATTGTTCACCTCCACATTGTCCCCATTCTCAACCTCCAAACTGTCCACTTCCACATTGCCCCCATTGTCCACCTCCACAATGCCCCACTGTCCACTCCACATTGCCCCCACTGACCATCTCCACAATGCCCCCACTGTCCCCCTCCACAATGCCCCCACTGTCCGCTCCACATTGCCTCCATTGACCACCTCCACAATGCCCCCATGACCACCTCCACAATGCCTCCACTGTCCACCTTCACAATACCACATTATCCATTTCCACATTGCCCCTACTGTCCACTCCACATTGCCCCCATTAATCACCTCCACAATGCTCCCACATTGATCACCTCCACAATGCCCATTTCCATACCTGGTAGTCCAGTAGGAGAGGCATGTGGCAGGTGTGAGAGGTGTGGCAGGAGAGGTATGTGCTGCCTTCTACACAGACCTCTATCATCAGCTCCCGCACGGTACACTTTCCAGTATTGCAGATTACATCATCTCCCAGCAATCTGCATTACTAGAGTGCTGTGACAGAGAGGGAGCTGCTCATAGAGGTCTGTGCCAAAGTAGGCACAGACCTCAGCTTGCTGCGTGTGTCACTCCATTGAGGGTGTCAACCAGTGTGGTCCTCACCCGTCACGCCCCCTTGTGACACCGCTGCCTTGTCCTATCACAGTTTGATGGTTAAGTGCTTCCAGCAGTGCTGTTGTGATGTCATGATGGCCATGACACAATGTAAAGGAAGGCGTGGCCTTGCTTACATGTGGTGTCAGGGTTTTGGATTGATTGGCTAAATGCCACTCTTTCTGCCTCTCAACTATTGTGTAAAGAAAATAATAGATCATCCCAAAGCTGCAAAGCCAACCAGTCTGATACCCCAGCAACTCTGCCACCCTAGGCCAATATGCATTACTTTCATAAGAGCTATTAGCATTTACTGGCTATAGTAATGTAAGTGGGTGTTATTAGGAGGCCGTAGTTCTTCTTTAACCACTTGAATGCCTGAGGGGTACGCAACATATTGCAAAGCAATGTGTTGCATACCCCTCTGGCTCTCAAAGGATTAAGCTAATAAAGAGTTCTGCAAGCATTTGCTCTGAATTCCACTGCAGATTTGTAGGGAGGGGTGGTATGTGAACATATTTCAGTTTGTAGTATTTTATGAATCATTTATTTCAGTTTAACTTTTATTCCATCATTTCATGGATAATTTTTGTTAATGTGTGCAGATTTGGTAGAGGAATCAGCATGCCTGCTCAGTGATACATGATGCCAACATCAGGTCTATATACCATTTAACAGCTGTTGATTTACATTAATTAAATGCGGCAGAGTACATTGAGGAAACTAAATGCAGTTCAGACAAAAAGCACTGCACACAAATGTGCCTCAAATTTTGTGATAAATTTATGTTCCAAAATCAGCCAATTAAAGTTTTCCTATTTGGATTTCTCATTAACTGATTTTGCCACAAGAAAGCACTTGATTGCTTAATATGTTTCATTGATCACCTTTTACTAAAATGTGAGGGTTTTTTTTATATATATGTGCTTTTCATGTTATGTAAAACAAGGATATTCTCACTGATATTGTAGCTCAAAGGGTTTTTTTTTGGGGGGGGGGTTTTACCCACTCAGACTGTTAGCAATAGGCTGACCAGACCTCACCTTTAACCGGGGACACATGGAAATAGACATATTTCAGGAGGGCACCAAAGTCAAAGCAGCCCTGCAGTATTCATTTTTCATATGCGTCCCCGGTTAAAGGTGAGGTCTGGTCATCCTAGTTAGCAACAATGCCAATCAGTGTCCAAAAATGCAATATTTTTTGATATTGCAATCTGTGGGAATGCTTCATAAACTATTGCTTTTCATTTTAATTGAAGCTCCCAGATATCAGAAGAGAAATTTACAGCCAAGATGTAGTGGATTGGGCTGGTATTTATAGTGCTGCCAGCCCCTCCCACAAATACAGGCCCAGCCTACCATGTGTCCTATAAACGACCTTCAGCTGCTGCCTGTTATAGAGATTATTAGTTACCAAGAAGAAATAATTTACAATTAAAATCTCAGCCCTCATGTTCTGTCTTTTCACTGACTCAGTCGCGCATCATGAAATGCACTCCAAGGTTTGATCTAATTCTAATATTATTTATGAAAACTAGACTGTAGATACTACTTATGAGCTCTAGATTTTGTATTTACTGATAAGAATTAAGAAGGAATTCATTAAAACTACCATAACATTTTTCCTCCATTTTAATTCCTTTTCTAAAAAATCTTCAAGCTGATTCAGAAAATCTGAGTTACTGGAATATTTTAGGTCTCCTTATTCCAATCCTCAAGGGCAACCACACTGCCAGATTGTCCAGTGGTAAATTAAGGCAGATTAATTACTTAATTCTCAACAGTAAAAACCCTGATTTGTCATAGTTCATAAATTGTAAACAATAAACCCTTTTATTTAAAGGAAAACTCTCGCCCCATTCAACATCAACTAGCATGAAATCACACATGCTGTGTTGAAATCATTCCTCTCTGATTGGCAATGCAGGGCCATATTCATTATGCTGTAATGCTGCAATTCTGGAACAAACCGACTACAATGTGTGGAAGACCTCTCTAGGATTCAAAGGTTTAACTCACTGAGTGCCAGAGAGGTTACCAATGCATTGGAGACCTATCTGCCCTCAAAGGGCTATATGTCCCATTTCAGTTAAAGGGGATTTTAAGAATTGCTCTATGTACCTTACGGTTGTAGTTGATTTTTGTTCCCACAACTCACACTAGTAGCTGACTGTGCGAACATCAAATGTAAAAACCCAACTCTTGTTATTTGACACAGTGTTAAACAACAAGAGAGAGCTCAAAATAGTCACAGTCTCCCCAGTGAGAGTGAGCTCAAAACAGTCACCCTCCCCCCAATGAGAGTGAGCTCAAAACAGTCACCCTCCCCCCACTTCCCATACACTAACCCTACACTATCCCCAACATGAAATTTAAATAATACTTAAAACCCCTAACACTCTCCTAACAACCATAAATGTAGCACTTACTTGTCATCCACTGTCCGTCTTCTTCAGTCTTCTCTCTTCTGACTTCCCTTCTTCTTTGCTTCTGTCTTCATTAAAAGTGGTTTTAAAATAAAAATAATCCAATGAGTTTCTTTTGGAAATAAAATAATTCCCTGCATAGATGCCACAATTAACCCTTTGAGTGCCGGAGGGGTAGCCTTCCGGCATTCAAAAGGTTAAAAGAAGTGTGCCATCTCTCTTGCAAATAATGGGTTGTCATTCCTTTTATTAAAAAAACAGTCATGCTTATTGTATAAAGTTAGAAAAAAAATTCCAAATTGCCCACCAATATCTACTTCCACTTGCTCTGCTGGAGGAGGCAGGCATGCAGATGGTCACAGATCCCCCCCTTTGCCTACCTATCAGGCCATTGCCCGAATGCCACTGAAAGAATTTTGAAGTCTCTGTTCAAAATGATTGACAGCCTCCACTTGGCTGGGATGTGTGCTTATGCAGATCCCAGCCAATCAGCTTCTAGCGGGTTTCATCATGTCTCTGCTAGAAGTTGACTGGCTGGGATGTGCTCAAGCGTAAGCACACACCCCAGCCAATTGGAGGCTGCCAATCATTTCAAATAAAGACTGGCATATAAAAAAGCCAGTCTCTGTTCAAAATTCTCCCAGTGGACAATGGGGAGCAATTTGAATTTTTTTTTCTAACGTTAAACAATAAGCATGACTGTTTTGTTTTTTTTTAATAATAGGAATGAAAACCTATTATTTTCAGAAGAAGAGAGGAAGGGAAGAGAGAAGATTAAAAAAAGAGGACCCCACTGGACATCAGGATTACAGTTAAGTGTATCTTTTTCAGGACATGTGTTAACTTGCGATTAACCCTGTGAGTGCCAGTGGTGTATGCAACACTGTGCAATGCGCTGCATAGCTCACTGGAACTCATACGGTTCATTTTCTTTTGTTTTTAAGCACCAGTGTATGTTGGAAACCACTTTTCTAACACACAACGGGGATATTCCATGTCACGTTAGGGACTCTGTGCCTCCTTTTCATGATGCAGGTTTTTCACCATAAAAATAGGTGGTCCTTAACATGAGGTGAAGCAACCGTATGAAATAGAATATCAAATTCTACTAGTTTTACGTGGTGTCCGATGGGTGCATATCTTACACCCGTTGGACATTTTTGCTCACCTGTTGGTTGTTGACTGCGCAAACTGTTCTGTCAAAACCACCGTCAGTTTTAAAAAATTGAAGGGGGAATAGAATTGAGCCCTGTATGTTAATTTGTATGTGTCCCATATATCAAAACTGAGCCTGTAGATACAGTTGTAATCAAAATTATTCAACCCCCAATGCAAATCAGGTTTATTGTCAAAATTTACAGACTTTCAGCTGTTTGCAATGAACAAATCAAACAAAAGCAATTGAAATAGCTCAACGCAATGAATGTGTCAAGTGGTTTCCCCAAATTCAACTGAAAATGCAACTTACAATGACTTCTCCAGTCTCAAAATTATTCAACCCCTTCATGGCAAGCATCTTTAGTACTTAGCAGAGCATCCATTCACTGTTATGACCTGCTGTAAATGAGACACATAGCCAGACACCAACTTCTGGCAGTGTTCATGAGGAATCTTAGCCCATTCCTCCTGAGCAATGGCCTTCAGTTCAGTAATATTCTTGAGTTTGTGTTGTTCAGCGTCCTTCTTCAAATCCCAACAGAGATTTTCTATGGGGGTCAAGTCAGGTGACTGTGATGACCATTGTAGAAACTTCCAGGACTTCTTCTGCAACCAATCATTGGTGGAATTTAAGGTATGATTGGGATTATTGTCCTGTTGAAAGGTCCAATGACGCCCAAGCTTCAGTTTCCTCACAGATGGCATGAAGTTTTCTCCTAGGATTTCCTGATACTTCAATCAATCCATCTTGCCTTCCACATGCTGCAGGTTTCCAGTGGCAGAGGATGAAAAGAAGCCAAAGAGCATCACCGAGCCACCACCATGCTTTACTGTAGGCAGAGCGATCTTTTCAGCGAATGCTTAATTCTTCTTCCTCCAGATATACCGCTGAGCCATGGGGCCGAAAAGTTCCAGTTTTGCTTCATTGCTCCACAGAACAGAATCCCAAAACTTCTATGTCTTATTTATATGATTTTGAGCATATTGGAGCTGAATTTTCTTGTGCTTTTGGGTCAGTAGTGGTGTACGTCTTGGAGTCCTTGCATGGAAACCTGCTTTTAGCATGCTCCTCACTGTGCTTACTGAAACCTCAGTGCCCATTGCCACCAAGTCTTGCTGCAGGTCTTTTGCAGTTTTTCTCAACCTGCCTTCTCAGAAATTTGGTTGCAGCAATTGATAGCTTCCTTTTTCTGCCCCATTCAGATAGTGTAACCACTGTTCCTTTGAACTTGTGAACTATGCTTCCAATGGTGTCTCTAGGAACATTCAGTGCCTTCACTATCTTTTTGTATCCTCTTCCTTGTTTGTGAAGGGCGCTGATCTATTCTCTTAACATTTTGGACCATTCTTTTGACTTAGCCATATTTCTAACATGCAGTCAAACGTGACACTCAACAAACCCCTAGCCAGTTCATGTATTTCATGTGTTCCATCTCAAGCACACCTGGTGCAACTAATGAAGCCCTTGATTAGTTGCATCAGGTGTGCTTGAGACAACATCTGTTTTGCATATTTGTGCTGTTGTGAGGGATTCTATTCAGAGGGCTGAATAGTTTTGAGACCGGAGAAGTCATTATAAGTTGCATTTTCAGTTGAATTTGGGGAAACCACTTGAAGCATTCATTGGGTTGAGCTATTTCAATTGCTTTTGTTTGGTTTGTTCATTGCAAACAGCTGAAAGTCTGTATATTTTGACAATGAACCTGATTTGCAATGGGGGATGAATAATTTTGATTACAAATGTACATATTTATGGTCTGATAGTAAGCACATTGCTACGTTGATCAGTTCCTAAAAATAGGCATATTAGTAGTTTCAAAGTACTTTGCAAGTAGGGACTGGTGAAAATGTTCTCCTTAAACCAAAATATGCAAAAAATGTAACTTCCCACCTAGTAGGAAATTTCCTGTGGAAAGTGCCGCTTTTCTGCTTTTTTCGCCCAGCTAACTGCATTGAAAACAATGGGAAGACTGAATTTGCATACAAAACATAGCAAATTTTATTTTATTTCCCACAGACTAAAAGGGTTCTGAGGGTGCCTGTGTTGGTGGAGTCTGGGGAAAGAATCAGTTGAACAGAAGATATTTTTGGGGTGTTGTTGACTGGGATTGGTGAGACAGTTGATAAAAAATAAATAAAATGTAAAAAAAATGGTACGTAATGTGACAGAGACAGGGATCCCCCTGATATAATCTGTGACTGGGGCAGTCCCTCCTTGCTGCTGCTGCTGCTCTATAAGAATCTCACTAGTTGTTGATGATGACAAATGTAACAGAGGGTCCCCTACTGTCACACTTGCCAACTCTACAGGTGAAGAACGCTAGCTGCTTGGTTTTGTGATTCATTTCCTGGAAACTTTACTTTTTTGGCACAAAAACGTAAAGTACACATAAGTTAAGGGTTGGGAAGTTTGTAGCCATTGAAAAAAATAGTGGCAGTAGGCAAAAATGGCAAAGATTTTAAGGGCTTCATTTATGGCAGATTTTCCTGTGGTTTTTGTGTATTTTTTCACTGGAATACAATAAGACCTTTTCCTCACCCCAATTTTCAAGCTCCCAAGTGTATACTGTAGTGTTGGATGCTAAGATATTTTAATTTCTTGCATAGTAGTATAATAGATTTGATGAGCTGGAAAAAAAAAACATACATTCATCAAATTTCAAATGAAGCCCCAAGTGGGTAAAAACAAAAGCTTCCTGACTCCAAAAAATAGTCAGATATCTCCCCGGGTCATCGACTGTTTTACATTGTAAACAACTGTCACAGTTCTAACTATCATTCTGACCTAGAAGGAATCCAGAATATTTGTATTTTGTCTGTAGTATCTACTAGCACATCAAACAGTTTTATTTACTTTTAAGCTCCACTATTACCTCTAAGAAAATATTCCTTACAGTGGATTGAAAAAAGGCATTAGAATATCTTCACAATTCATGATGCAAGCATTGCAATCAAAAGGGTAATTCTCTTGCTCCACTTCTTTGATCAGGAAGGCCTTTTAGATACTGCTCCATATATATATATCACTTGGTTAAATGCTTCCATTTCCTACAATAATTTGTGAATAATTATAAGTGTAAATAGTTGAATTGCGACTCTAATTATAACTATACTGCTAAAGAAAAATGTACTTAATTTAGATCTGTTCAGTAATTACCGCTTCATTCAGATCATTGCTAGATTTTTCGTGGGATGGATGCCCCAGTAACTCTGTATACTTTTCAAAATGAGGCTGATGTAGTAAGTAAAACTGCAGCAAATCTGGAGCAAACCAAATGCACCATCATAGACAAGAGAAACTTCCATTGATTTAAATTGGACTTTAACCCATTGAATGCTAGATAGGTTTACAACCACATTGCTATGCAATATGTTAGAGACATCTCTAGAATACAAGGGCCTAAAAGCCCATTTAAATCAATGGAAATTTGGAAAGTATTTATCATGCAGCTATTTGCTTCAGAATTCACCTCTTTACTTACTTAATACAGCTTTAAGGTAATTTCTAATCATTTTACGGCATTTTGGGGTATATTAGCAAGAAAGCAGATTCTCTCACACTCAGATTCCAATAAGGTTTCTGTGCAGTTACCCATCCAAACAAGGTAAGATAACTTCTTTGGAGCATGGCAGAACAACTTCCCCCTTTCACTGCCCCATGATCCACATGAGGCTGAGAGCCCAGACTCTCTTCATTCTGCCTGCTGCTGCCTCTTTTAGTCCAAAGCTTATGGTTGTAACCTACTCTCTCTATGCTACCAGCTGCCACGTCTTTCCTCCTAACTGCTGCCTCCTTTCTTCAGAGGATCCCCTCCTCTGGCTCCTTGGCTGAGAGTCACAAAACTTTGATATGAGGTCTGGATGGCGTTGTGTCAGATCTGTGTTGAATGCACATTGCCAATATTAACTAACATGTCTTCACCATCATATCCCCTTCAATCCACAACAAATCCGCTGACATCACCATCAATCTATGCCTTCAACTGGTTTATAATTTTGGAGAGAACATATCAACAATGGCTCATTTCTGTATGGATGTGAATTGCACACCCCGTGGCACCCAAACTGTTTTAGAAATGCAGTATTAGAAAGTAAAGCCGCAAAAGCACAAGAAGGCCCAATCCCTTTCCAAAGTTCCCTGCCCTTATAGTGTGGATATGACATTATTTTACTTTGTAGACAGGAACTGCTCAATACTCAATATCAGCTTTTTGTGCACAATATGTGAAAAAGTTGTGAAGGGGGGAAGGAGGGGTATCACCTTACAGAACTACCCTGATAAGGCATGTCAAGCACAACCCCCAAACTGCACCACAGACATGAACAGTCCAATTCCCTAGCCAAGACAAAGAAGTCACATGCTAGAGATGTGAATGATCCCTCCTTTGTCCATTCACAATGTGGGAAAAACACATTTGAATATCTGGGCAGCAAGGCAACAACCATTGTCCAGCAGGCCTTTACAGGCAGTCCTACTCCCAGACAGGAGGAAATTGCGAGTGGTCCCAATCCTAGCCAGCAGGCAAATTAAGCCAATCCCCACCAGCAGGCCAGTGGCAGCACTCCATGTCATCACCCGTACAAGGCCAGAATAATGCCACTACTACCACCTGCAGATAGTGCCTCACTATCAATAAAATCCTGCAGAGTATTATCACCACCACCAGTCTCTCCTGCTGTGCTTGTGCTAACTCGACTCGGGGGGTTGTTGACTGGATTGAGGGCCAGGTAATAATAAAAATAAATTAAAAATAAAAAAATTGGTACAGCACCTGACAGAGAGAGGGATCTCCTGACTTAAGCTGTGACTGCAGACTTGACAGGATAGAGTATTTTGTAGAGTCCCAAGCCCCGAGGAAACATTGATTTGTTGTAGGATTTAGACTTATGTTAGGCCTAAGCCATTAGGAAACATTGAATTGCAGGACTTAGAGTTTTTAGGCTCAAGCCCTATGGTTTGTGGGGCTTAGACATTTTAGGCCAAAGCCCTGAGGAAACATTTATAGGACTTTGGCTTGTTAGCATCACAAGCCCTGAGGAAATACAGATCATTTTTATCAAATCTTCATGCTAGCATCACAAGCCCTAAAGAATCACAGATATTTTTATCAATTCGGCTTGTTAGCATCACAAGCCCTGAAGAATCAGTGGTTTGTAGGTCTTAGGCTTGTTAGAAACAAGCCCCCATAGGGGGGGCTCTGGTTTTTGTTGAAGAACAAGTACTGAGGAAAAAAAAAAAAACAATATGTGAAATTGGCCTAGTGCCAGCAGGTCATGTTATGGTGGCCAGTGGCAAATGCCTAGGTGTCATTGGGACAATGCTGTGGGGAGAATGGAACTCCCAGGGTCAGGGGAATGCTGTGGGCTTCCTTGACTGTTAGTCTTGCCACTTAGCATTACTTTACCTACCATGTCAGCATCAGCAGGAGGATCTACTGTGGTCATGCTCTTCCCACCAGCTGCTTCACCATCACTATTACTAACACCAACCATGTCAATTTCAGTCTCTGAGTCTTCCTCACTACTAGTATCACCCCCTCCCTCACTCCTAACACTCTGAGTCTATAGATGCTATATCTTAGTAGTAATAGTGATGGAACTGCTTGTTGATGGCAATTGTGACTTCGGGTCCACTGCTGTCACACTTGGCATCATCTCCTCATTCCCTCCTCCTGATAATCACAAGACATCCTGGCAGCAGACGCAGCAGTGGCAGCAGGCAAAGGTAGCTGACCTGTCCTGCTCACACTACTGGACGCTTCTTCCTCTGTCTGTGACACAAATTTTCCCAAGATCCTTAGGGTTGATGTAGGGAGACTGGTCATCATTGGGTCTGGAAAATCAGGGAATCTAGACCCTTTATTGTTGGTAGTGGTCACTTTCTCCTCCTCAGACTCACTGGACACATAACTGTCCTTCCAGCTCCTCCTTTTATTCATATTTCTGGTGCTCATAGTGATAGCACACACTATGATCCTCTGCTACCTCAATTTTTCAAAATTTTGCACAACCTAGCACTCTCTGTATCTCTTTGTAGCTGCTTGTATTGTGTTTCACTTCCTGGAAACAACACATTTTTATAGCTAAAATGAAAGGTGAGAAAAGTTTGTAGCCAAAAATAGCAAAACATTTTTGACAATGGGCAAAAATAGCAAAAATTTTAATAACTTTATTTAAAGAATATTTCCCCTAGAAAAAGCAGACAACCGCGTGGTTTTCGCAGATTTTTTTCACAGAAACATGATGGGACTTTTCTCCCACCCCTATTGCCAAGGTCTACTGTCTTTAGTATAATAGAACATCATTTCACTGATGGGGTTCTGGGTCTGCTCTGTCTCTGGCCTGGAACACACATACTTTAATTTTTATCTCTTTCTAAATTGCCTATATGGCTCTGTGGAGCTCTCGACATTGTTCAGAAAAGAGGGAAGTTCAGGCTTTCTAATCTACAAGGGCGGAAAAGTGAAAAAAAGGCTTTTCTATGGGAAATTGTTCATAAAAAAGTGGAAACTTTATTTTTTTTGCAGACTTTCGGGAGGAAACAAAATTTGACCTTTTGCCCATTCCTATTCCAGGCCACCATATGATCTGTCACTGCCTCATCCCCTCTAGTTTTCACTATAACAGGTACTTACTCCTTATCAACTGTATTGTGTTCTCTGTTGATCATTAGTCTGCACTCTCAAGCTTCCTCCTTCCCCCTTACTTATTATATTAACACAGTTGCATCCTCACTCCCTAGTATGTTGCTGCTGTAGTTCAGTTGTAGTCTGTCAGCATTTTTTGACTTCACTCTCTCGTGCCTTGTTTGTTTGGAGTATATACAGCAACTGCTCTCTTGATCATTTTGGTTGACATCACCCCCTAGCTTCCAAGTTTCGAGACAGAAATACTGTAATTATGTGATTCCTGATATTTATGCATGTTAACACTTTGCTTGCCTCCCCAGATCTTGTTCAACTGTGCAGAGTCTCCCAGTCAATTATCTCCAATCCCTGTGCTGTTTTCAGTTACCTGCAATAATCCTGAAATACAATCTCTGCTATATTTGGTGTTATAAGAGGTGTTAGTAACCTCTTCATTTCTACTCCAGTCCAATTTCCCACACTCAAGCAGCTAGGATCAGGACCCAGGATCTGTTGGTTGTTTTGTATCTATTCCTACTCTGCCCTGAGGTTCTGTCATCCAAGTCTGCCCAATCAGCCAAGATTGAAAGGCGCTTGAGTACAAGAGCGAGCGAACAAGGGACAGAGGAGGGATAGTGGAAGAGAAAAAGAGGATATGAGTGGGGGAAGGGAAGAATGAAAGAAAAGGGGGGAGACCTCCTTAAATCCAGTCCATTTATAATGTTGTTGCATCCCCCAAAGAAGTCCTCTGACCAAAAACTTACTGTGTATGAAGTTTAAGGTAAATGAACCTGTTTTTCTTTACCTCACATTATTTCAGCTGTTTTGCAGAACTAGTTTTGAGGCTAGCAAAACAGCATATTTCTTTATAAATACTGATTTCACAGAAATGTTTTGCTTATCCCTTGTTTTCAGAATTCCCCTGCTTTAGCAGAGACTGATCAATTAAATAGCCTGAGACACTGATCCACCTTTTCCCCAGCAGGCATATCCTGAAAACATGCCATGTTTGTAGCTTTTTAGTTACAGGGTTGGCTACCCCTGCTTTAGAGCACTAGCCTAAGTATAACTTACAACTCCTAATAATAACCCCCCACTTACCTTATTATGGCTGCAAAATAATAATGACCCTTTTGAATTTGCAATCTGTGGCTTTGTCGCAGAGTAACATCTCCAATCAGTCCTGGATGTCATGTCCATAAAAGAATACATGACAGTTGATGGAACTGAAGCAGCTTACTTAAAGGGATAGTAATACTTCGTTTTAACTTTATTTTATTTTGTAGGCATTAAAAAAACATGAAGAATGATATAAGTCTTATCTCTCAAACCTTTATGGTTTAAGAGATATTCACAAACAAAGTATCCCCCCCTGTTCAGCCAGATCAGAAGGGAGATGCCCAGGTAGACTGCAGAGAGGGACAATCTTCAATTAAGATAAGGGAAAAAGCTGAAAAACTTGTCAAGGGGGGAAGGGCTTTCATTGTTTTCATACAAAGAAAATTTTCCCCTGCTGTTATCTGTCTGGTCATACAACCTGATCCACATCTGAGAAGAGATGGCTTACACTAGGTAAAAGGGGCGGGGAGGGGAACTTTGCTTGTGAATATCTCATAAACCATAAAGGATTGAGAGATAAGACTTATATCATTCCTCATGTTTTTTTAATGCCTACAAAATAAAATTAAGTTAAAACGAAGTATTACTATTGCGTACCCCTCTGGCACTAAAGGGTTAAGACTGCTATGTGCTTAGGGTAGAGTATGAGATTCTGTGGTCCTGCTAGTTACTAACTGTCATGTCTGACTCCATGGACATGAGATCCAGAACTGATCAAATATGTTATCTCTTGAACCAAGGAGCACTAAGTGACATTAGGATTATCTGTCCATAGAAAGGTACGTGGGGGATTATTATTATTAGGAAGTTAGTTCTCATTTAAAGTGCATCCTATCACACATGCTTGCATTTACCATTCTAATATATAAGGATGGAAGAAAAGTTCAGTTTTTCCCACAGGAATTTTAGCAGAAAACCTACAATTTGCAACCTTTTCCATAGAAATTCCAGTGCATAGAAACCCTATAAAATGTCTGACTTTTCCACTAATCCCAAGAAACATAACACAAAAGCTATTCTGATTTACACTTATGGCAGATAGTTCATGCCAGACTGGGGGGGGGTCTGGTTCAGACAAAGCATGTGTGGTTCTGTGGTCACTAGTTCAGTGGGACATGGCCGGGGAACCAGTATACTGTCTACTGTCGGACAAAGCTGGTAGTCAGTATGTGTGGTCTTGTGTTACCAGAACAGCAGGACAAGGCTAGGGGCTAAATATTTGAGGTTCTATGGACTGGTGGGCAGCATATGTCCCTCCAGCTGCTGAAAGACCAGGTGGGGAATAAAGGAAGCTGTAGTCTGGCACCAGCTTAGGGCTTTATGTTGCCCATCTCCATGGCTACTAGTGAAACGTGACAGTGCTATGGTTCAGTATGTGGGATTCTATAGCTGCTTTTACCATGGGACAAGGTTGAGGGTCAGTATGTGTTTCTGTGGGTACTGTGGGACAAGGTTGAGGGCTAGTATATATGGTTCTATGGCTGCCATTGCAGTGGGACAAAGCTGGGGGACATCATGTATGTGGCTGAAAAAAGCAGAAAAAAAATTTTTTGCAGAAATTCCAGTGGAAGGCGAAATATATAAGGCACATTTTGTGGTGCTAAATAAATAATTTTAACCCTTTGAATGCCTGAGTGGTACGCAATGCATTGCTTTGCAATGAGTTGTGTACCACTCTGGCACACAAAGGGATAAATACAGTGTACTTTGGTTTGCAGCTTTTCTGCCCTAGATTAACTGTCTCCATCATTTTGCATTGGAATGTGTTGGAGCTATTTAGTACCCAAGGAGTTAAGCGGTGTTTTGATAATTGTTATTATCACTCTTTGATAGGTTTAAATACAGTACAACAGTGTAATGGCATGTGTCTGTGGGTTTCTTGTATATGTGGCATCTCCCATTGGTTGCTTCAGATATTTTATATTTAGCCTTAAATCAAGTGATTTTGCACTGAATGGCTGAGTGAAAGCAAGACAATATACTGAATGCAGAAAAGAGGATTTTAGTCTTACCTGTTAAATACTTTTCTCTTAGTCAATACAGGTTACTGGTAACTTTGGGTAGGCGATCAGCCCCTTTAAGTAGGCAGGAACAATTCTGAGAAGTGACTGCTGGGTGGAGCCTACCTCCTCTCCTTAGCTTGCACCTAGCCAATCCCCATCCAGTAAGATTTGAAAACTAACTATTGACTAGGTAGAAAGAAGGTAAAGGAAGACTCCTGTGGGCAATAACCCAAAAGGACCCCCACGTTCTGCCACAGGAGAGCCAAGCATGGTCCCTTGACAGGATGGGAGACCAGTAACCTGTATGGACTAAGATAAAAGGATTTAACAGGTAAAACTAAGATCCTCTTTTCTCTGATGTCCAAAACAGGTTACTGGTAACTTTGGGATGACCAACCATTAAGTTCCCCAGGGCGGGAAGAAAGGCATAAACCAGGAGCAGACCCCCAAAGTCACCAGAGCACCAATGAACCAACAGATCACGAATAGCTCAACAATAAGTGCAAGGTGTCAACAGACACCAAACAGGGGTAAAAAAGACCCCAGGAACTGATACACAGCACCCTGAACTAGAGCCAGCAGGGCTCAAAAGTGAAAGAGTACTGAAGAGACAAAGGAGATCCTGACAGGCAAGGCTACCTCCAGCATCTTCTTCCCACAATAGTGTTTGGAAAAGGTATGTACAGATGACCAAGTGGCCTCCTTACAAAACTGATCAGCTGAGGCCTGATTTTTGTAGGCCCAAGATGCCCCAACGGACCTCATAGAATGAGCCGTGACCCGAAACAGGGCAGTCTTCTTACGAAGTTCGTAAGCCCTACGAACAGTGAATTTACTCCAAGAAGCAATGATTACCTTAGAAGCAGACTTCCCTGCCCTGGGACCCTCAGGAATGACAAAAAGAGTGTCAACCTGCCACAAGGACTCAGTGCGGTGCACGTAGAACATTAGACAATGCACAACATCCAACAAGTGAAGATCCTTCTCCTTGTCAGAAGTAGGGTTAAGGCAGAAAGATGGAACCACAATCTCCTGATTAATGTGGAACTCAGACACCACCTTCAGGAGAAATTCTTACAAAGTGCGAAGCACAGCCTTGTCATTGTGAAGCACCAAAAAGGGTGGCTGACAATACAGGGCATGCAGCTCAGCAAAACGGCGAACAGACACGATTGAGGATTCAATCTCCATGCTGTCAAAGCCAGATGATGAACATCCTCCTTCCTCAGGTAACCCTGTAGAAGAAGACCCGGACGGGAAGGGAGCCGAAGAGATCCAGAAGCTCCGCAAACCAAGCCTGTCAAGGCCAGTATGGAGCAATCAGAATGACTGGGCAATGCTCCAGTCGCAGCTTCTTGATCACCCTGTGCAACAGGGGAATGGGAGGAAAAAGGTATGCCAGAGGAAAAACCCACGGAATCGACAAGGCATCCACTTCTAGAGCCAGAGGGTCCACCCAGCAAGAGCAGAACGTTGGAACCTTCCTGTTGTGTCTTGTTGCCATCAGGTTGATGCATGGAAGACCCCACCACTGGACAATGAGGTCGAACACCTCTTGATGCAGTTCCCACTCTCCGCTGTCCACTGTGTTTCGACTGAGGAAGTCTGCCAGAATGTTGTCTACGCCAGGAATATGAACTGCGGAAATGGCAGGGGCATGCTCCTCTGCCCAAGTCAAATAGCCTTGATCTCTAACCAAGCTGCAAGACTTCTTATGCCTCCTTGTTTACTGATGTAGGCTACTGCTGTGGCATTGTCCACCAGTCGGTGCGTCCAGTGGCGCAGGGCATTAAATATCGCCCAGAAGCTACAAGACATTGATGGGAAGGAGAGGTTCTTCCTGGGACCATCGGCCCTGAGCATTCAAGTGCTCCAGGACCGCTCCTCAGCCGGAGAGGCTGGCATCCTTCTTCACTGTTGTCCAAAATGGCACCATGAAGGGCTTGCCTTTCAGGAGATTGTCCAGGTTAAGCCACCATGAGAGGCTCAGCTACAAGTGAAGAGGGAGAGATAGGGACCTCTCCAGGAGATCCGGTCGACCCCACCCCTTCATGCCAGAATTAGAAACCTCTGGAGTTCCCTGCTATGAGCCATGGCAAATGGGACTGTTTCTATGGTGGAAATGAACTTACCCACCAGCGTTGACAACTTCTTGGCCGGAACCGGATCCTGCTTCAGGACAGCCTGGACCTTCAGTTCTATCTGATGAGCCACTTCATCCGTGAGAAACACCATGCATCTCTGAGTGTCAAAGAGGATTCCCATAAAAAACATCCTCTGGGAAGGAACAAGGTCCGACTTGTCCAGATTGATGATCCAACTGTGATGGGACAGAGCATGAATGCAGTCCTGCACCTGCTGATGAAGGAGTTCTGGAGAAGATGCCTTCAGAAGGAGGTCATCCATGTACGGGGTAACTCTGATGCCATCCCAATGAAGGACTTAAATCAAGGCTCCCAGGACTCTGCTGAAGACTTGAGGAGCAGTGGTCAGGCCAAAGGGGAGGGAAGAAAACTGCCCTCGGTTGCAGGCAAAGCAGAGATATTGCTGTCTCTCTCTGGATGAATGGTAATGTGCAAATATGCATCCTGAAGATCAAGAGAAGCCAGAAATTGCCCAGGTGACATGGCAGCAATCACAGTGCATAGTGACTCGTGGCGATACTGGGACCTGACCAGTTGAGATCCTTCAAATCCAAAGTGGGATGACAGCCACCATCCTTCTTGGAAACCGCAAAGAGGTTGGAATAGAACCCCAACCCCAGTTCCTGAGGAGGAACTGGTTCCAAGACTGCCTTGTCCAGAAGGGCCTGAATGGCTCCCTCGAAAAAGGCAGCGCTTTTCTGCTCCCAGAGGAGAACGAGAAGAGAAAGTCCGGGGAGGAGGAAGGGAGGTGAAGGGGATCCTATACCCCGCAGCCACTACCTGCAAAACCCACAGGTCCACCACAGAGGCTTCCCAAACTGAGAGGTACTGGCACAAGTGACCACCCACCTGCAGGTGGGGACCTGGATTTGGCGAGTCATGCAGAAGAAGGATTGGAAGCCTTGGGCTTAGCAGAGGACTTAGACCTCCATTGCTGCTTAGGCTTGGATGAGGCATGAGGAGCCTGATACACTGCCTGGGTCGCCTTGTGTGAGTCAGCCTGAAAGGGATGAAGAAAACGATTGTGCTTCACAGGCACCTTATTCCTAGGGACCACTGGTAGGTGAGTACTCTTCCCCCCAGCGGCTTCACTGATTAGATCCTTAAGATCAGGCCCAACAGTGAGGTGACCTGAAAGGGCAAAGACAGGACAGCCCTCTTGGAGGCAGTGTCAGCAGACTAGATCTTGAGTCAAAGAGCGCATCTAGCTACCACAGACATGGTGATGCCCTGGCTACCATACGCACAGTGTCAAGCAGGGAAGCAGAAACATAATGCTGAGCCTCAGAGATGTTGGCAAGGAGCCGCAACATGTCAGCAGTAGGAGCTCCCTGCTGGACAACTGAAGTGAGCCGTTCAGTCCAAACAGCAACAGCCCTATTGACCCACGCAGGAGCAAATGCAGGGAGCAGGGCAGAACCAGCCATCGCAAAAATGGCCTTGAGGGAAGTCTCAAACTTTTTGTCAGTCCAGTCTTTCAGAGCAACAAGGCTGTGGACTTAGAAAGTCTGGAAACAGGGGCATCCACCTTATACGAATGAACCCACTGAGCTAGGGCCACTTCAGAGAATGGGTAAAGCTTAGCAAATTTCCTAGAGACAGACAGTTTTCTGGCTGGAAACTTCCACTCCTAAGACACCAAACGGTCAAGGGTTGGGTTAGGTGGAAAACAAGTATGGGGCCTGACAGGTTCCTGAAACACAATAGATGGGTTAGAGGACACCTCCTGTACCAAGGGAATGTTCAGGGTGTTCAACACAGCCCTGATCAGGCCCTCAGCCGATGGAACAGGACCAGCCTCAAAGGGGTCCCCAGAAAACAGAGAGGAAGGGACACCAGAACAATCTTCATCATCAGAGTCCACCAACAATTCCTGCTCAGAGGAATCAGACACATCAGGTACACCCGGTGGTTTAGGCAGGGAAGATCTGGTAGGGGTTGGGGCCTGCCACGAGTGGAAGACCCCCTTAAAGGAGGATGGAAGGAGTTGTAAGGTAGACCGGAGGTCCCTGGTAGTAACCTTAAACTCTTGCATCCAAACTGGCAGTAGTGCATGGCTGGAGGTCCCTGCAGGGGACTCAGGGGCAGCAGCGCATGCTAGGCAAACGTGGCCTGAGTATTCTCTAGGTAACCCTGAGTGACATGAGGAGCAATGAGCAATGGGGGACACAGACACACCAGCGTCCTTAGTCTTAGGCCTAGTCCCAAGGTCTAATGGAATAGACATTCTCACAGAGTCAAACGGTCAAAGTATCAGAAACACCCAAAAAACAGTGTGTATGATAATTAAAATCACCCCAGAAACGTTAAAATAGACTTATCTGGTAGGCAAAGGGTTAAACTGCTGAGGAGAGTAGCTGAGTCCAAGCTCTGCCTAGGATACTCGTTCAGAGAAGGCACAAAATGGCTGCTGCGGCGGGAGTAAATCAGAAACGAGAGAGTGAAGCAAGCGATCATGGGAATTGTAGTTTCACTGAAAAAGTACCCCAACAGTGCCTGAAGCCCTCCTGAGCCCCCCAACATGCCCAGAACATTGACCGGATAACAGAGCAAGGGCAGACCAACCAAATGAGCCATCTCTGACCTCACTACGTGGAGCGGTTGCAGACATATGTCCCAAACTGTAAATTCCCATAGGAGTGAATGGAGCAATGGCGCCTATGCAGTAAACGTGGAACACAACATTTACAGTGTGAATACCAAAATGTAAAACCAATCCAAGTGCCACTAGAACATGTCAGTAGAGCCAATGAACACTGAGCCCAGTAGGGAAAGTGCCCACAACCCCCCAAGAGATGCTAAACCAGCAGCCAAAGGGTTAAGTTACCACATAAACGTGCTCCAAACACCCCACAGACATACAGATAAACCCAATGAGTGCAAGAGTATGTAAAAGGACCTCCAAATGAGACCCCTGTGCATAGGGGAAGAATGGGACATGTGGACCTCAGCACTCAAAGGGTGCTCACCTTTTTAGCAGGTCTTCTATCTTCAGATTACCATATATCAAGAAGAAGCCTCAGTGGGCAACCCCTGAGGAAAGAACTTGCAGTCAAGATTTTCCCCCCGGGGCTTAGGTCCACAAAAGCACCTGGTAAACTGAGCTATCCACAGTTGGGTGATGTGAATTGTCAGTGATGGTAATCCGCCTAATGGTGATATACCATATCTAATAGAAAAATAATAAAAAAGCTAAAACTTTAGCAGAACTGTTCTCTTGCCTTGTGTCTTGACCAAGGAACAAATCTTACTGGATGGGGATTGGCTAGCTGCAAGCTAAGGAGAGGAGGTAGGCTCCACCCAGCAGTCACTTCTCAGAATTGTTGCTGCCTACTTAAAGGGGCTAATCACCTACCCAAAGTTACCAGTAACCTGTATTGGACGACAGAGAAAAGGAATGTTTAAAATTCTCAAAAAAATAACAGAATGACAGGGATGGTGTGTGTTGTTGGAGCAGCTATAGTGCGGCATGTATATTTTTTATGCCAGGGTACTTACACAATGCAGGTGTGTGACAGCGGGCAGAGAGCGGCGGTGAAGAAGCTTGTGTGTAAGAGTGTGTACTACAGAGTGGCCCCAGCATGGTCTGTCTTCAGCCCCTCAGCCACGAGTAATAGACGCATCCAGCTGCTGCTTGTAGAGAGCTTCTTGAAGGGCCGCATGACCGGGCTGTTGCAGGGTGGAGTGTTGTGCTTCATGAAGGGGGAACATGAAGGATTTGGTACTGGGCCTGCCTGCCTCCGAGCTACATGAAGCAGCTGGGCTTCCTGCAGCAGAAGCACATTGTGCACCAGGAGCCGAAAGCATTGTTGTGTTGTGGATACCAGAAATGAAGGTACACTGGAGCCGATCCTGCCCTCTCTTTGTTGGATCAGCTCATTGTGTGCCTCAGGTTGGTGGAAGGACCCCTGGGGACTGTGTGTGTGTGTGTGGCTTTTGTGTGTGTGTGGCTTGTGTGTGTGTGTGTGTGGTTTGTGTGTGTGTGGCTTGTGTGTGAGTCTGTGGTGTAGGAGCAAGTGGCAGCCATTTTGTTTTTTCAGTCACTTGGATAGTGGTGGACGGGCTGGATAGAGGGGGCAGGCCAACTCCCTGAATGATTTAAATCACTCCTCCATTGAATCACCCAGTGGGAACAGTAACTCCTTACTTAAGCTGAGGTAACATAGCAATATAACACACAGTGGCTCTTCAGTTGAGGCAACGTAGCAATATGTTGAGGGATCAAATAGAAAGTGGTGTTTGAGGCTTGCCCTCTGTAACATACACCAAAGCATCTCTCTCCCTTTAAGGAGAAAGGGCGGGAATCAGAAAGCAGGAAGTGGAGGAGTGACAGTTGAAAACAGACAGGTGACTGAAGAGACGAAAAGAGGTGACCCTTTGAGTACCATAGGGGTACGCAATGCATTGCAAAGCAATGTGTTGCGTACCCCTCTGGCACTGAAAGGGTTAAATAAAAGAGTTGCTATTAAGTTTATCCCTGAGTTTGTGTTTTATGGAAACATTATACCCTCGTACTAAAACAGAGTGTATGGAGGGTTACAATTATCTGTGGGAGGTGAAACAGTGTGTATGGAGGGTTACAATTATCTGTGGGAGGTGACACAGAGTGTATGGAGGGTTACAATTATCTGTGGGAGGTGAAACAGTGTGTTTGTGGGGTCATGATCCTGAGTGAGAGTGTGTGTGGACCAGGAGAAGTTATTGATATCCCCTACTTCAGGAGCGAGTGGCAGCTATATTTTTTTTGTCAGCTGGATAGTGGTGGGAGGGCTGGAGGGGGCGGGCCAACTCCCTGTATGATAAACATGCCCCCATTGAATCACCCAATGGGAGCAGTAATGTCCCCATTGAATCACCCAATGGGAGTTGTGTCTCCTAATGAGACATGTTATATAATGAGGCATTCTGTTCAATGTGTTTGTTTTCTGAGGAGACATAAATTATGTTCTGTGTGTGTGAGGTACCATAAATTATGCAATGAGGCTTATTCTTTTATATATATATAGATTTGCACTTTTTAAACACTAGCAAACAGTATCCCCGCTGTTCCATTCTGAAAGATTTTCCTTCTTACACCCACAAGATAGTGCGTAAGTGGGGAAGCCCTGCTATACATCCTTGCCAGCGATTACCAGTTGCTGCACTTACTACCGGGTCACCTACTGGAAGTACCATTTTATTCCACTCACTCACTTGTTTATATTTGATTGCATCCTATTTGGATACTGGCCAGTTCCCTTTTTTTTTGTATCTGTATATGTCCTGCTGTGGTTATTCCTCTTTACTGGGGAGTCTGAAGAAGGGAATTAATGGTACAGTGACCAGATGATGATCACATCAACAACAAGAGAAATGTGTTGGTGTGGGGGCAGTATAATATCCTCCACACATGTTTATCATTGTTACTTCATTTGGTAACACTATGAGGCTCCTCCTCTGTGTTCTCTTTTTGACATTAAATAAATGCTCTCTGAAAAGGACAATTTATACCTGCATAGCAAAATTTTGGATTATAGATTTCATGCTAGCTTTAAGTATGTAATATTTAAGTTATATCAACCCATTTAATTGTTTGGTGTTAGTGTTCCTTTAAGTTATTGCTGTTGCCCGCTATCCTTTCACCTAAATTTGCTTGTTCTGACCTTATACTGCTCTTTTAATAGAATATCTCACTTAGAAATGTGTCCTTCATGGAGTTGTCATTTATATCAATTTAGTTTTTTTTTAACTTCATTGTATATATATATATATATATATATATATATATATATATATATATATATATATATATAACTGAACCAGGACATATTACTACATTAAGAACAATCTTGTGTTCCATTAAAATCTTGGATAGAAATCTCTCTATGGTTAATTTCATTCAGCCTGATTAAATCTGTTGTGCATAGTATTTATCTGTGAACTAAAAACAGACTTAAAATGGTGCACAACAAATACAGGTAAACTGCAGATATTATGAAGACTATATATAAATATATCTAACTGTTGCATATAGGAATCAGACTTCAGTTAAACATATTAAAAGCTACATCTTCCTGTATGTAGGATTTCCCTTTAAATACTGGGTTTTCAACGCCATGCATAGCCCACCTCTCTAATCCTGAAAGGGTTAATAGAAGAAATGCAGTGTACACTCCTCTGGTTCTTAACTTATGAATGTGACATATTTGTAAATATAAATATTATTTCAAAGCACTGATCCCACAAAATACATTTTCCTTTATTAATATGTTTAGAGTAGCTGTGGCTGCTTGATAAGTACAGTATTCCCTCATTCACTTGTGGTGATGGAATCTAAAGAGACCTTTGAGTTTGGGTAATACATCTTAATATCACTTAACTAGAAGTCTCTCTTAGCAGTGGCATCACATGTGTATGATAGTGTTTATGAATCTTGAGGAGTCACCCCTTTCATTTCTGACAAAAATATTCAGCTCAAGGACTTATTTTAAACATTTACTTAGCTTTTTATTTTAAAGGTTTTTTTTAAAGCTTTGTATTTTAAAGTTGTGTGTAACTTAAATAACATTAAATATAAAATACCTTATATATATATATGTATAAAGTCTTTCAATCTTAAATGCTTTCCAAATTTCCAAATTCACTGCTAGTTCATGGAAACCAAGACTGTTCAAATATATTGTAATTCTCATTAATTATGCTGGAGAGTTGTTTGTTTTCACACATTTTATTTATTCTGGTGATGGTTTTATGCCAAGGCAAATCATCCCTCCTCTAGCTAGAACCAATATAGATTCTAATACCCATGAACAAGAATTGGAGGAATGTATTTTTGTTATTTTTTAATATTTTAACTTTCTTATTATGTAAACAATTCCAATAATTAAATTCTATTTTTCCAAATATGGTATTAGGACTTCTCTTTTTCCTCATATTCTTTTCACATTATGAGTCCCGCCATTCGTGAATGGAAATTCCTATCTTGTTACAATTTCTGAAACACTATCTGGTAGAATCATAAAATTTGCTATCCTTGATGGTACCAAATAATTCAAAGTATTATAAGTGCTTGCTCATTTAACTGTGCACTCCACTTATCTTTATTCAATCCTATCAAAATGTTTTCACACATAAGTGAAATTTCATTTTTATGGGATCTTGTTTCCTGACTGATTATTTTGTGTATGTATATCAATAGATAATAGATAGATAGATAGATAGATAGATAGATAGATAGATAGATAGATAGATAGATACAATATCAATGCAAAAGTCTCAAGCTCTGTTAATTTTTCATGGATATAATGTACCTTTCATCCTGCTATGTAAGTGAATATTTAATTAAAGCCTTCATGCTTATTATCATGTTTTTTTTTCACCTTAAATTCTTTCCAAGCGATAATTTCTCCCTTTGCTTAGAAAATCATACATTTTTAAGATATCATCTCTTTAATTTCTTAAAAGAGGATTTTAGCCTTACCTGTTAAATCCTTTTCTCTTAGTCCATATAGCTTACAGGTACCATGGGGAGGCGACAGCTCCTCCTAGTGGCTGGAACAATTCTTCAAGAAGTTGCAGGGTGGAGCCTCCACCGCCTCCTAGCAGGCTACCTAGCCATTCCCCTCCAAATAGATTTGAGACAATAAACCTACTGAGCTAGATAGCGAGAAGAAGAAGATAAAAAACTCCTGTGAGCCTGGACCCAATCGGACTCCCACATCCAGCCACAGGAAACCTAGCATGGTCCCTTTCACTGGGTGGGAGACCTATAAACTGTATGGACTAACAGACAAGTATTCAACAGGTAAGACTAAAATCCTCTTTTATTTGTCATCTAATATAGCTTACAGGTACCACGTGGATGTACCAACATGGGTGGGAAAAGAAGGAAGACCAGCACCGGTCCCCATGATACCAGAGTTCCCACGGACTATCCAGGACACAAAACATCCAAAATTGTCAACAGGCACTGAATAACGACACACAGCACACAATAACAAAAGCCAACAGGGCTCAACTGTTAAAGAGCTATAAGGCACAGGAATATAAAGTCCTAGACAGGGACAACAGCCTCCAGGACTTTCCTGCCAAAGCTGGCTTCAGCCAAAGCCAGTACATCAACAAAATAGTGCACAGAAGATCAAGTGGCCGCTTTGCACAGCTGTTCAACTGAGGCCTGATTCTTGGAGGCTCAGGAGGCCCCAACAGACCTAGTAAAATGTGCTATAATGCAGAAGGGAACAGGCTTCCATCTGAGCTCATAAGCCTTGAAGATGGTAGACTTAATCCAGGATGCAACAGTTACCTTGGATGAAGCCAAACCAGCCTTGGGACTCTTAGGAATGACAAACAAGGCATCCGACTTGTGAATGGACTCAGTGTGGTGCACATGGAACTTGAGGCAACGCACTACATCCAACAAATGTAGATCCCTCTCCTTGTCAGATTTAGGGTCAGAACAAAAGGAAGGCACAACAACCTCCTGATTCATGTGAAACTCAAAGACCACATTAGGAAGAAATCCCTGGAAGGTACAGAGAACAGCCTTATCCTTGTGAAATACTAGGAAAGGCAGTTTGCAGGACAAGGCCTGCAACTCAGCAACTCTGCGGACAGAGACCAGAGCCAAAAGGAAAAATATCTTCCACGTCAAAAGACGTAAAGGAATGGTAGCCAAGGACTCAAAGGGAGGCAGCTGCAATACTCCCAAGGCAAGATTAAGGTCCCACTGAGGAGTGGGAGCCTTGTAAGCAGGGAAACTATAAGCAACACCCTCATGGCAATGCATTTCTGAGAAAAGACCAAAAGAGCTGAGATTTGAACCATCAAGGAACTAAGGCTAAGGCCCTTGTTCCCACTATCCTGCAAAAAGGATAAATAGAATCCTGGGAGGATAGATCCCTGTCCACAGACCAAGAATGGAAAATAGACCACACCCTTGTAAAGCCTTAGAGGCCTGGATCATGGTGAAGAATACCTCAGGAGAAAGGAGGCTTCAACAGCAATGCAGTCAAAGATAACCCTGGAGGAGGAGATCCAGTCTGCATGGCAGAGGAAATGGATCCTGAGTAGCTAGTGCCAGCTATTCTGGAAACCAAGGTTGTCTGGTCCAATATTGTGCAATCAGAATGACTGGCGCACCGGCGATCTAAATCTTCCTCAGCACCATGGGGAGGAGAGAAAGTGTAGGAAAGATGTATGCCAGATTGAAGTGCCAAGGAATTGACAGAGCATCCACCGCTAACGCCAGAGGATCCCTCCAGCGTGATAAAGAAATCTGGACCTTCCGGTTGTCACTGGTGTCCATCAGGTTTATCGAGGGAAGACCCCACTTCTGCATCAACAGGTCAAAAGCCTCCAGATGGAGAGCCCACTCCCTGGGGTCCACAGTTTGGCGACTGAGAAAATACGCCAAAATGTTTTCTACACCTGGAATGTGTAGGGTGGAGATGGCAGGAACATGAACCTCTGCCCAGGCTAAAATAACATTTACCTCCAACCAAGCAGCTGCGTTTCTGCTTCCTCCTTGCTTGTTGGTGTAGGTGACAGGTGTCGCGTTGTCTGACTGGACAGCTTCTCAGATGAGAGGTCCAATGCCTCAGGACATGGAGAATCGCCCGAAGAGCCAAGATGTTGATGGGAATAAGGGTTTCCTCCACCGGCCAACAACCCTGAACACCCAGATGTCCCAGAACACCTCCCCATCCGAATAGGCTGGCATCGGTCATGAGTATGGTCCAATACGGAATCACAAACGTGCTCCCTTTCTTCAGGTTGTAGTTGTCAAACCACCAGTGAAGATCCCCCCGACATACATGGATTAGAAACCTCTGAAGCTCCCTGTGTGGGACACTTACTATTTAAGCAGGCTGGACAATGTGTACAAAAAGACAATCTTCACTAATCATAAGGAAAAATCTGCCCTCCTTCCTCATGGTTGGCAGGGTTTCCCTAATACTTAATTAATGAAGACTGTCCCTCTGTGCACGTTGTCCGGTCCCACTACCCGATTCCTTATCTAAGGGGAGGCGGCTTGCAGGCAGTAAAAGGAGCAGGAGGAGAATCCTTTACCGGTGAATTTCTATTGAACTAGAAAAGTGAGCATATTAAATTAGAGCTTTACATGATCCTCTTTATAGGAGGATCAATCAGAGCTGTGTTGGTTTAAAGACATTACTATCCCTTTAATTTGTGTAATTTGCAGTTCTCCCTGCAGCTGATTGTCCAAAAATATATATATATGAGATATTACTCAAAAAATATTATTTCTCCGTTGGATTGGCATATTTATAATCCCTATGTGGCATTTGAGGTATATATTTTCAATGTTCTTTTCCTGCTTGTTGGGTTGTATGGTGAACATGCAACGGGTTGGCAACTCTCCCCTATTAAAAATGTTTACTGTGTGTATGTGAGTATCAAATTCTGAATCTTATTGAAAAATTATTTTTTTTTGGCTTATGGCCTTCAACACAGTGTTTAAAAAAGGGTACTGTAATTTTATTAAAATTGCCACACCTGTTCTTCACTGTAACAAAAAATAAAATGTTATCATAATAATTTGGTTCACTGTTTTTTTTTATTTCAAGTGTTTTAGTACAATAAGCATTTTCCATCCTTTAAAGTGTTAGTAATCTTGTATTAATAAAAGTAATAGTGTAGATATTAAAAAAATAAATCAATTGATGCCAGTCCGATCTCTCATACCTTTATAATTTGAGAAATATACAGTGATAAAGTTCTCTCCTCCCTCCCCTTTCAGTGATGTCAGCTATAAAGCTGACAGAAGGATATTATAGTTGTGCAATTCAAGGCGGTTCTTCATCAGAGCTTAAATACTGCTATCTAAAAATCAATACTTAATTGAAACAGTCTACAAAGTGTGCCTGGTTTGCAAGCACACGTTGTAAACCGTTCCAATGAAGTATTCTTTTTTAGATTGCGGTAGTTTGGCTCTGCTGAAGAGCCGCCTGCTGGTCCCGTGCTCAGAATCTCCTTCTGTTAGCTAGAGGCTGACGTCAGTGAAAGGGGAGAGAGGGGAGAACTTTATCACTGTATATCTCGCAAACTATAAAAGTTTGAGAGTTTGGACTGGCATCAGTTGATTCATTTTTTCAATATCTACAATATTATTTTTTATTAATACCTTACTAACCCTTTAAAAGGTAGACACAACTTGTGTACATTAATGAATATGATTCTCAAACCATCCATAATGTAAATTATTCTATGTTTTTTCAAGTACATTGAGTTAATCTTCCACTACACTTAACATTGCTTTCAAAGGCAACACAATGGCCTAGATTCAATAAAAGTTCAAAGAGGGCTGAATATGTTGATGTCCTGTTGGAGCAGTGTTGATGGCACACCATTAGTATTCACTAAATGTCTTCAACATCACATCACCATCAGTCCAACAAAAATATGCCCACATCGACATCCATCCGACAGGTTTATGAATTTTCATTCATCACATCAACAATGGCCTATTTCCATAATGAAATAAAGCATAATAACTCATTTCCATATGGAAATACTCATATGCAAGGGTGTGTGTTGATATATTAATGTGGCATTTCATCACATTCACTAAACTCCGATAGCAGCCTCTGCTGTTGGAGTTCACAGTTTCACATTTCCAATGCAGTAACATCCCTCAATCAAACATAAGAAGTGAGGGCTGTGAACTGTTGTAAATGTGGAAATTATTTCTTCCCTTCACACATCACCAACACTACAACAGTTCTGATGTTTAACTGCATTCTCTCTGATTCCCTACTTGGCCTGTAGGGGAATGAACAGAATGCTTTCAGCACAATGGACTGCATCATGCCCTTATACCTTCGGGTGCCATAGGGATGTGCATTGCTCACCCCTGTGGCACTCAAAGGTATAAAAGAAAATATATATAGTACACCAATCACAATAATCAATTATTCCCCTTAGCTATGTATCATATATTATGCATGTTGTGCACTCCCAAGGGAACACGGCTGGGGGTCAGGCAGAATCTATGGGGATTTGTGGCTACCACTTGCCACCAGCCTTGTTCCCGTGCCAAATGGTAGCCATAGAACCCCACATACGCTGCTTGACCCCCAGACCTGTTCCCTTGCCTACTGGTAGCCACAAATCCCCATGGACACTGCCTGGACAGTGGAAGAAGGCTGGGGGTGTCAGGCAGTGTATGTTGGACTATCACACAATGGTGATGATACCCATGCTGCCCAACATACTATAAATCCGACATACACTGCTCCCCTCTTGTTAAATTTGACATACACTGCCCCTCTCCAACATACTACCCCCCTTGTTAAACTCAACATACACTGCCCCCCTCCGACATACTACCCAGCCTTTTTCAATCTGACATTCTGCCCCATCCAACATACTGCCTCCCTTTTTTAATCCGACATGCTGCCCCCCTTTTTCAATTGCACATGTAGTCCACAGTTAACCCTCTGAGAACCAGAGATGTACTCAACGTATTTCTTTGCAATGCATTTGCGTACCCCTCTGGTACTCAAAGGCATAATAGGCAAATATATATCAGACCTCACAGGGGGAATCGGGGACCCCCCCAATCCCCCTGGCATTGATCACCTATCCAGTAGGATAGGTGATCACTGCAGTGACAAGAAAGGCATTTGCTGCCTTCCTTTTCTCTCTACTCAAGCCGGCTGCTTGTTCATGAATCAATCTCCTGGTCATTCCCAAACTGGGTGATTGATTCAATGACTGAACCCAATGACCGGGCTCACAATTGGGAGTCCTACTCAAGATGACTATTACAGAACAAGCAGACAGCTCAAGTAGGTAGAAAAGGAAGGAAGCAATTGCCTTCCTTGATACAACTGGGATCACATATCCTACTGGATAGGCGATCAATGCCAGGGGACATCTGGAGGGGTCCCAATGCCCCATGCGAGGTCTTATATATATTTTTAAACAATAAGCATTTTTTACACAAATAAAGGCAAGCAGTACGCAGCCACATATCTTGCCTATTAGCCCTTTGAGTACCAGTGGGGTACACAAAAGTATTATCTCTCTGGTACTCAAAGGGTTAACTGTGGACTACACATGCAATTGAAAATGGGGAGCAGCATTTTGGATTAAAAAGGGGGGTAGCATGTCGGAGTGTGGCAGAATGTCGTATTAATAAATGGGGGGTAGTCCGTCGGAGGGTGGCAAAATGTTGGATTAAACCATTTACTGCCACAGGGGTGAGCAATGCACATCCCTATGGCATTCAAAGTTATAAGGGACTGATGCTGTCCATGGTGCTGAAAGTATTCTGTTCACTCCCTACCAGCCAAGAAGGAAAGCTGAGAGAATGCTCTTCAACTTCAGAACTGTCATAGTGTTGGTGATGTGTGAAGGAAGGACATCCTGCATGCTAATAGTGACCTTCTCCGCCTCCCCTTGCATCCAAATATTTTAGTGAATATGTCAATGTGTGTGTACATCGAAATGTCGAAGTGTTTCAAACACATCAACAAAATCATATCACCACAGCATCGACCTTTAGTGAATCTAGGTTAATGTTATAGGGGAAAAAAGAGTGGTGGGGAATAGGAGAGCAGTGAGAACTATTTACAAAACGTGATTTTACAATATTCACTACTTCATACCTTTGCATATGTGCATATTATTTTGGTATATTTTCCACACCTAGTCTTTAAAAAGTGAATATAATATGTAATTACAGAAATGTAAGTTCAAGTTAAAGTTCAGTAAATTTCTGCTAGGTTAACCCTTTGAGTGCCAAAGGGGTATTCAACTCTGCCTTGTGCACCCTTGTGGCACTCAAAAGGTTAAAGTCCAGTAAACACCAGTTAAAGCCCATAAATCTGGTATTTTCTTCCTAGCCGACATCTCTACTTCTTAGGTATTCGTCTCACCATATCTGCACAACTAAGAACTTCTTTGCCACCTACTTTATTACCTGTAGGCAAGCTTCATGAATCCCAATCATCTAACAAATATTTCTATCTGTTTCTGCCAACTCATCTGTATTTTGAATGCCATATCTTTATTTTGTACGTTGTACGCTTTATCTTTCATATTCAACTGTCTTTTTACCTGATTCTCACCTCCAGACACATCGTCATGTTTATGTATCTTTGGACATCTTTCCTTTCGCCTACTTCTAGGACCTCCTACTCCTCAAATATATAATATTTTCAGTGTGGAAGCTCTGAACCAGAAGTTGATCTCCCTAGCTTCTTGCTAACAAAGTTATCCAAATTCATCTGTTTTTTCCTCTCCTTCCTTAGCCAATATATTTTAAAATTCTCTATCCAGAAGCTTCATCATTTAATGGCTCCTCTAGATGTCTCTGCATAAGTTCTTCACCATGCACAAGGTTCTTCAGTTTATGAGAAAGGATATTCACTCACACATACATGCAGGCACATACATAGACATTCACACAAATACACAGAAATGTACACATTAACATATGTACACACATACACAAAAACACACATACTCTCCCAGAAGTACATACACACACACACACACAGATGCATGAATGTACATGTAAGCCCATGTTCACAAAGTAGTAGTTTGTTCAGAAAAGAAGTGACAGGCAAAAACCTATTATGAATAACATTGAGGTTGATGTTGTGATGATATGTCATGTTGTTTTGTGATATCAGTTATGTTATTTGTTTAACTCCACTGTTCTACCTTAAATAGTTAATGTGTTTGTCTACCTTAAATCCAGTCTTGTGACCCGGAACGGGTTTTGTGGCAGGACAGGAAATAAGATTGGTAAAGAAGTGAGTGAGTAATAAAATCTCTCTTGGTTAAGCTTCTTAATGGTCTCCCGGTATCCTATATAAATATCACACATGGTACCAGGAGTGGGGTGCACAGAATATGGCAAACAGCAGCAGCACAAAAAGCATTCCTCCCCTGGATCTAGAATCTGGCATTGCATCTGTAGAGGACAAGAAAAAGACAGATATGCTGTTTGCAAAGTTTCATGCATACTGTAATCTATGTAAAAAACACATAATTACATAGTCATGGGCATCCATTTCAAGGAAAACCAGGAAAAGTTACTGCAGAAGGATGACTTAACCACTGAAAAAGCTGTAAGAATTGCAAGAGCATGAGTTATCAAGAAAAGACGTGCAGGTACTGGGAGAGCCACAACAACAGATCAGTGCAACTGAAAAGCAATCTAGCTGTCACAGAACAGAAAAAAGGGAAGACTGAAGAAGGAATAGAAGAGAAAACAGAACAGGAGACACAGAAATAACATGTGGATACTGTGGAAACGCACATAGCAGAGATACATTATGCCCTGCAAGAGGCCAAACATGCAATAAAAGGAGGAAAAAAGGACACTTTGCCAGAATGTGTCACAGGGGAACAAGCACTATGAAGCCACAGCCACGACCAGTGTATACTATAAATTATATTTACAACAATTCAGATGATGACACAAGCAGCTCCCAGATATACCTTGCATCTATGCAGAACACACAACACTCTGCAGATGAAGCAGTGGTCACCTTACAACTAGGGGCTTCTAAGGTCCCTGTGAAGTTTAACATTGACACAGGAGCAAGGGTTAATTGTATGCCAGGTCACATATATCTCAATTTCTTCCGAAATGAATCAACTTAAAATACAAGGCCTATCAAAGCTGATGGGGTATGGAGGAGAGATCCTGGATTATTGGGCATTGTCATACAAAGTATGCATATAAAAGATCTGAAATTAAATTACAGTTATTTGTAATAGAAACACAGGCCCCTGCAGTGCTTGGTCTGCAGACAAGCCAAGAGATTGACTGTTATTGGCAGCGACAACAAACTTACAGCTGACAGCATTAGGCATGATTTCAGTGATGTATTTAGAGGACCCAGATATCTTCCAGGGATATGCAAAATTCTCATGAAAGAAGGTGCACACCCTGTTATACGTTCACCAAGAAAATACATTTAGCTCTTCAAAGCGGGGGGGGGGGGGCAAGAAATCTCCAGAATGGAGAACCTAGGAGTGATCAAAAGTGTCGAACCAATTATGTTGAAGGTATACAAGGGGTTAAAACAAGAGAACCAATCAGGCTGGATATCTTCACATAAATAGATAAATGACAATATTAAATAATTTTGAGAACTTTACACTATATTAGGTATTGACACGCTACTTCACAGTAAAGAATTGATTAAAATAATCAATCCCGCACATTTGTGCAAAAATATATATAATTTATTTAAGTAAAATGTAATATATACAAAGTGCAAACAACAATGATATAAATGAGTCACCGGCAATTGCAATAGATACACAGTAACTCAAACCACAATTATCACCATTAGGATTACCAGCAATTAAAAGGTTAACCACACATAGGTATATTCAGAGGTGTTAAATAACAATAATTGAACTCAGCAGCATAGAAAAGGATAATTGAATCTTACAATTAATTAAAATACAGTTGGCAGCAGCACATATGAATACCTCTGCCCCAGAAACTGTATAAACTATGCTAATTAAGGTTTACGGTATATTGTCAAATGAGTCAACATTAATACGAAGCCAGGTCCTCTGACAATTTTCCTTGTACCATATAGTCAAATTTAGAGACTAATAGGAATAGAATCCCAGATTAAATTATTATAATTTAATTACAGTATCTACCGATTACAAATATTGCATAGCTTCTGAATAAAACATATAAATTGCATTTAAATCTAGTCAATAACAGATTATACAAGAAAATACATAGAATCAATTCAAAAATATATGTCTAGACAGTATACCAACTTCATGCAACATATATTATAAACATGACTATAGCAATCCTATGTAAACCTCTAGGGTACTACAAGGGTTACTCCACTTATTAAGATAGGGTGCCACACCCAGAAGGCTACTTCTTTTGTCTAGTGAAAGTTTAAAATAATCTTTCACTTTACAAAAGTTAGGCCTAGTACACACACAAAGAAATCCAAAGAAACACCACAAAAAATAGACAACTAGCAGTTAAAGGGTTAATAAATGCATTCAAAGAATTTCCCAGATCAATATATAGTTATATATAGTTATATAACCTTTCCAGAAACACAATATATTATTCTACAAATACCAAGAATTATATTAACTAATATATCAACCAAGCTATTTAACTATATTACCCTTATCTGGCAAAATATAACAATTTACCAATAAATAAATTGTGCTTAATTCCAGAATTTCTAGAGCTAATATAGCTTATTATAATTGATCCCAAATGGTTGGCCAGTCCAATTAAGACAATTATAAGAAAAATTTAAATTTCTTCAAATATAGAAAAAATAATTATTTGATTCTGAATTTTTCAGAATTTAAATAAGGAAAGATATATAGTTACCAGTCCACTAAGTGTGTCTTTGTATCTCTCAGCTAGGTACACAGAGCAGGAATTGAAGAGCCAGGAACCAAAAGGAAAAAAAACCAAGAGCCCCTTCTTCTCTCTCAACTTGCATATATATAATATGAAACTCCTCAATTCAAAATCTACTCTGATTGGTTAAATGACCATCTCATTATACAGTGATGTCACCAGTAGTACCTAATTGGGTTTTTCTAATCCTTAATTTCCATATGACATTCCAAAGCCTTAGTAATAACACCGTGTAATCTATAGATGGCACCATTACTCTACATTAAGATGTTACATATAATCAATTTTTAAATCATCAATGACGTATGTAAGAGGTCATTAAACGTCATATAAATCTGGCATCCTCTCAGACGTTCTCATAGGGGTGTATCACTCTGTTTTAGACTTTGAGATTTTCTCATAAGATAATAATACTACATGAGACTGTGATTGTTTGACACCTAATCGTAAATCTCCATAACTGACATTCAGTTATTTTCACTCCCTACCTTGAATCAAAGGGCCATTGTTTTAACATGAGATCATTTACACACATCTTAAAACAGAATTTCAGATAATTTGGTTTAAAAGAAAAATTAACCATTTACTCCTCATCATGGCAATGTCTCTGACAAAAGGGTCACAGAACCATCTGAATGGGTCAGCTCTATGGTGGTTCTAGAAAAGAAAAACACAGGAGCAATCAGAATATGCATTGGCCCATGTAATTTAAACAAGGTAATGAGCGAAAACTACAGATTACCCACTCTAGGGGACCCTGCACACAAACTTTTTTGGGCATCAGTATTTAGCATACTAGATGCACAGTCTGGGTATTGGCAACTGCGTCTAGACAAGACTAGCAGTCGCCTAACCACGTTTAACTCTGCTGTTGGTCAATGTCTCTTTACAAGAGTTTCTTTTGGTGTGGCGTCTGCTTGAAAATTATCCCAGAAAAAATTCACATGAGCTCAAGCTCATTTCAGGTCTGTGGGGTGTGGAAGTTATAATTGATGATTTGTTGGTCTATGGCAAAGACCATATTGATCATGAGAAAAACCTAATTGCATTACTTGAGCAATGTGAGAAAAACCTGAAGCTAAACCCAAACAAACATCAGATTAGCGTTCAGGAGGTAAGATACTTTGGTCACATCATCAGAGAAGATGGGTTGAAACCTGATCCTAATAAAATACATGCAATTACTAAAATGCAAGCACCAGCCTTCAGGAAGGAGCTAGAAACAGCACTGTGTATTTTTAACTATCTGTCAAAATTCCCACAGGGCTTAGCTCAGCAAACAGCGCCCCTACAAACTCTGCTTTAGAAGAATGCATGCTGATTTTGGGATCCAAATATGCAAAAAACATTCAGTAAACAGCTGGACCAATTTTGAAAAATTTTATGTGAATTGTGACACAGTTCTTCATGTAGATGTATCAGAATATGGGTTGGGTTCAGTACTGATACAAAGAGGTCACCCAGTAGCCTACGCGTCACAGGCACTCACAACAGCTCAATTCAATTATGCCCAAATTGAAAAGTAAATGCTAGCCATTGTAAATGGGTGTGAAAAATGTCATCAATATATCTATGGGTGTCCACTATTAGTGGAATCGGACCACAAGCCTTTGGAACACATAATGCTGAAACCACTAAACTCAGTTCTGCCACACTTACAAAGAATGGTAATGAAATTGCAACTATATATCTAACTGTAAATTACAAGCCAGAGAAGGAAATTCCAATGGCAGACACACTATCCAGGGTGTTTCCAGCAGGACATGAAGCATGGCAGGAACCTCATCTGGAGGAACAAGTGCAAATGGTATTAGTCCACGTACCAGTATCAGATGTCAGACTGGAAAAAATATGACAGGAAAAAATACAGGACAAGCAACTAGAAAAACTGTGTGTAGTCATGTGCAATGACTGGCCAGAGAAAAGCAAGAAGCTACCACCAGAACTACAGTCATTCTGGACTGTGAGACTTGAGTTGTCGAATAACAAGGGCATTATCTTTATGGCTGAACATATACTCATCCCTAAACTCAAAAGAAGTTGACAAGCACGTGAATTGGTGTACTGGCCTACATAGACTCTGATATTGAGAGGTTCATGAAAGTTTGTGATACCTTCAGTGAATTTTAAAGACAGAACACTAAAGAACCACTCATCCCTTGGAATATCCCTTCTTGTGCATGGCAGAGACTAGCCACAGATATTTTTCATAATGAGGATAACTACCTGATCATTGTGGACTATGCTTTGAAATAGTACAACTAAACGATTTGTAATAATCCACTATCACATTGGCTTTAAAATCAATACTCTCCAGGCATGGTGTATGTGAGCAACTCATCTCAGACAATGGTCCACAATAATCAAGTGCCGAGTTTCAATACTTCCTGCGTGAATAGGGCATCAAGCATAAACCTGTTAGTCCATATCTCCCACAGGCTAATGGATTGACTGAAAAAAATATGTAGGCATAGCTAAATCTATTCTATTGAAAGCACAATCATCTGGGCAAGATGTGCATTTGGGTCTACAGCTCCTACAACACCTCTGGAAGGTTTATGTTCTCCTGTGCAGCTACTGATGGGCAGAGCACTGAGAACCACAGTGCCCATTTCTCCAAAGAAACTTCAGCCACAGAGTTTTGCACATGAGTGTGTAGGGGCTCAACGAGACAAGAATATTTCTAAACAAAAGCAATATTATGACAAAACAGCCAAACCTCTCACACCTCTTACCTTAGGACAAGCTGTGAGACACTGGATCAATGGAAGGATTTGGGAACCTGCATGTATCGTACATGTATCTGAATCCCCTAGGTCATATGTGATGGAGAATCATCAGGGGCAGGAACTCAGATGAAACAGATGGCATCTATTCCCTGACTTTACAAATTCTGTCACACGTAATTCAAATGATGATGAAGCTCACAGCCCACCCGTCATCAAAGATAAACTTGACTTGCATGCTGCATGAACCAAATAATAGTGATGACACCATGGATTTCTCATGTGTAAGTACTGCATTCCCAATTGGTGAGGATTCCCAGAATATTCCTATTGACTCCAGGGACACCTACTCCAGTTATGGTCACAAATTGAAACCGAAAATGCGGGAGGACTTGTTTAACATTAAATATGTAAATTCTTGAGGGGAAAGATGTGATGATATGTCATGTTGTTTTGTGACATCAGTAATGTTATTTAACTTCACTGTTCTACCATAAATAGTTAATGTGCTTGTCTACCTTAAATCCGGTCATGTGATCCGGAATGGGTTTGGTGGCAGAGCAGGAAATAAGATTGGTAAAGAAGGAAGCATGGAATAAAGTCTCTTTTGGTTAAGCTTCTTAACCCCTTAAGGACCCATGACGGTCCAGGACTGTCATGGCTTGTTTTCCCTTAAGGATCCATGACTGTCCTGGACATTCATGGAATTCTGGGCTCCCCGCGTGGCTGAACACCGTTCGGGGAGTCCGGAATCAGTCCTTAAGGGGTTAATGGTCTCTCGGTATCCTATATAAATATAACACAGATGTAGTAAAAGAACTGGGCCTATTCTGGGGGAAACTGACTGCACCATAGTTGTACAAATAAAAATGATAACTGCTTTAAATGGGGGTTTTAACTTCTTGAATATTAGAAAGGTCTCCAACGCATTGTAAAACAATGATTTAGAAACATCTGCAACATTCAAGAGGTTAAGGTCCCCTTTAAATCAATGAAAATGATAGCTATTTATATTTGCACTATCTAGTGCAGTTGGTTTTTGTCAGACCTGCTCCACTTTGTGCATGTGACTCTTAAAAGGATCTCCTTGCACGGTTTCATTTTGTTTTTGTTTTTAAATCAGTTGGTGACTGAACTTCTAGTAACTAACCAGAGCCACATTATCAGACTGTGATTAGCACAGTGATGCTTCATACTGTAAAGGCCCATTGGCAGTTGAAAACATTAAGAAATGTGCTTTCAGCTCCTGGATATCTAACCATTTAACGCCAGAGGACTTGAAATACTCATACTTAAAGTAACATTAAAACTTAAAAAATAAATTGGTTGATAGAACTTAAAATATCATCTACTTACAGCTAAACTGTGTAAAATATATTATTTGTATTTTAGATCCCTAAAATATAATTCTAAACTTTTCTTTTAATGCATGTGTAAACTTTCCTATTTAGAGAGCATTTTTTTTATTTGTAAGGACAGATGTGACAGAGTAAATTATTTTATTCTGATTAGTACATACCACTCTTCTATTTGGAAAGGCTGTTACTTTATTTCACCCATTTACAGACAATCCTAGACAATCACCTCAATATTGCTTTGGAACCTAGAGCCCTGGAACAGGTTGAAATGGATACTTCCTCAGAGCATATGTAAGAATAGATTTTAGGCCTCAATAAGCAAACTTTTTTACAGATACTAGAATGAAGTATAGGGTATTCAAGAGTACCAAAAAATACCAAACATATATAAGCAATTTGTTTGTATCATGTTGTAGGTAGCATACACACTATGACAGGTTCTGTGTAGATGATATCCGCTAAGAAATGCAGTGGAAATGTTCCATTTTCATTCTTCTATCCTTTAAAATAAAAGATTCAGAAAAAGCTATCAGATAAAACATTACGGCCTGCCAGCATTAATCTCTGCTGAAAGATTAAATGTTCTCTGTTCATTTTTGATTTTCACTGTCAGCTATCCAATCCCTCAATGACACTAAATAGCTATAGAGAGTTTCCTGGATGCCACAGGCACAGGGAAGGTCTGACAAATGAAAATGACAATTACATGGTGATATTAAATATTAATTAATTGGACCGGAGGGGTTTTGGCTCTCCCAGTGAATGCTGATATAAATGTATTTGAGGACTTGATTCACAGGGCTTATCGCATACACTGTAGGCCTGTCCATTGAGAATAAAATAGAAAGTGGGTCTATTGCATTGGTAAATTTTAGTCACAGTTTTGCAAAACATTGAATGTTTCATCTATGTGCATATGTATATTCCAGGTGGGATACCTAGTTAACTGTGCATAAGCAACTTCTTAAACATATGTGCATGTATAGAGATTTATAATAGTTAATGGAATGCAGATATGGCTGGGTAAGGTTAAGAATGAAGCAGGGTGATCATACAATAGGACCTATTGTTGAAGGGTCCCCCATAGTGAAAGAATCTCTTCCTGTCAGGTTTGGGACCTAGGTCCATTATGGTCTGGTACACTATACAGGCTGTGTAATTCAAGAAGATAGGCAGGGTCAGACTGGACCACCTGGGAACTGGTATATCATCTAGTGGAACAGAGGCTTTGTGGATCCCACTGGTGTAACAAATTATGTTGCAGTTGAAAATGAATCCAGTTTCTGAAACTAGTCCCCATTGTACATCTCACTTCCATTTTCAGTTCTCAGTCCTCTAGGGAGTGGTGTAAGGTGTCACTTTCACAAAGATACAGCTTGTGCAGTGCCAGGATGCTGGTGGCCTGTCATGCGCAAGGTCACACATGGGTGCTGTACCACTCACTGCCAAGTCTGCATATAATGTCCTGCACCTGTGATGATAGTGGTATACAAGATTTATCAAGTCCTGTTGAAGGGAAATGTTAGGTATGTGCAGATCTACATTACTTGCCTGTGAAGAGGGAACTGACTTATTTTACTTACTTTCACAGTGTCTGCTACACGTCCTTTAAGATTATTTCCACCTCCATCATTCCTTTATCTCTCCTTTATCCTCCGATTTCTAATTTTTTTCTACCTCTTTCATCTTCTCATCTCTCCCCATGTTTCATTCTCCCATCCCCTCATTTTAATCCCATTTGTCCCCCTTTTTCACCTCTCATCTTCCATCTTTATCTTCTTTTTCATCCTCTAATTCTCTCTTTATCCCCATAACTATTTTCGTTTTCTCATCTACCCACCTTTTTCATCTTCACATTATCCCATTTTCATCCTCTCATTTTTTCACCTGTCCTCTTTTTTCATGTCATCTAACATACCCCTACAGCCACAGCCTTGTGGTCCCTCCAGCTATATCCATACTGCTCCACTCATTCCCATCTTTGCTACCCCCATTCACATCCAGACTGTCCCACTCATTCCCTGCTTCAGTAGCACCCAGTTTACAACCTATGCCCTCCTCATTCTCATCCTTGCCACCCCCTCAACTAACAGCCTTGATGAACTGCCATTCACATCCTTGCCCCACACAGAAAGAGTGTGTGTGAGAATGTGAGTGAGTGAGTGTGTGGTGTGTGTGTGAGAGACACTGACTGTTACAGGCAACACCATGTCACTTTTGCTAGTTAAAAATAAAAGCATAATCAACTATTGCACCCTGGAAAAGATACATGCATGGCGCATGGGACGTTGTAGCGCCTTTAGAGAGATCTGGTCTCGTTGGGAGGCTTCAGTATCTACCCCGTGATGCCCTGGCGCGCTCTGTCTGCCCCCTGGACGTCTATTCTCTGAGGCCATATCCCTGGCTGGGCCTTGTGGGTGCCCGGACTCGTGTCTCCTGGTGTGTTTTGTGCTCCCCTTCCCTAATGTGAGATTTCCCCATCCTACCCACGTAACTTTACTGACTCTTTCTCCTCCTCCTATCCCCCTCTTTGTTGGACCTTTCCTCTAGTTCACTGCCTTCTCTTCTGATCTCCTTCTCTCTCTGTTTTTCTACTTACTGTTTTCATTCTCTCGGATTCAGAACTGATATCTACAGTACAGATTTCCTACTAGGAATTAGATATATTTACGGACTCATCTGGATTATGTTGAATTGTATCTAATATGCTCTCTACTGATGTTGGTTTTGTCACTTATACATTGCCTCACTGTTATTCTTTGTAATGTTTTATCAAATTGGATGTACCAGTTTGCTGTTTTGCTTATTGACTTACTTTTCAATAAAGCTTCTTTGAAAACGAAAAAAAAATAAAAAAAAAATAAAAGCATAATCCTTCGGATCTTTCTGATTTGCCTGTTGACTTATGGCCTTGTCTGCTTAAAGTTCCTTGCATGCTGGATGTTATTGCTATGGAACCATTCTGTGGATCGGGCGGGTGTGCCCCCTGGAGCATTATTTCCGTTATCTAGAGTTTCTTAGATTTCTCACGCTGTCCTCCCATGCCCTTTTCTCACCTCTTTCTCGCTTTCTCTCCTCTCTTCAACCCCCCCCCCCTTTTCTGGATCCCTTTCCTTATCACTTTGTGGAGCATCTCTCCTTTTGTTCCACCCCTCTTTTTCTTTTCTTTTACAATTTCTTTGCCTTCACACCTCATAGTAGCATTTCTCTACCATCCTGTTGCCTTGATTTACTTTTATGCTGTTGCACATTACTGTGTTGCTTTGGCTGTAGTCTGGAGTTTGTGTGTCACTCCTGACTTGATGTAAAAATTGTATATGAACATTGTAAATGCCCTGTTGACATCTTACTTTTCATGTGCTGTGATTTAATTCCTACAGTATTTATTTTCTTTCTCAAAAAACTCTTTTAAAAAAAATAAATAAATAAAGCAATTCTGGGGCCTTTAACCCCTTGCATGCTAGAAAACTGGCATCCAGAATAGTGGTTTATTGTTAGAGCTCAGACTTTCTGTTAGTTGTTTCTCATAACAGGGTCTCCTGTAATTCTGAATGATGAAAATAAATTCACTATCTGAAGAGAGTCTTTACGCACCATTTTCTTAAAAAAAAATTACATAGATTGTATAACTTTAAATATCATGTTCATACAGTAGCATATGCCAAAATTAAATATCTATATTTGATACCCCTAAAGTTTAATCCTGAACTTTCATTTTACCTTATATTTAAATTGTCCTTTTCAGAGAACATTTATTCAATGTTTTCTGTGATATCTGTATTGAGAAGTAGGACCTGAAGTCAGTAAGTTGATTGTTAATATTACCCACTGCTCTTGTATACAGAGATGCTGTTTTCTTATCGTAGCCCATTCACAGATAATCTTGGACAATTAACTGAAGCCCTGAAGCCATGGAAAAGGAATGTATTTTCTGTCAGAGTATTTGGAAGATTATATTTTATGCGTCAGAAAATATATAGAGACAATTTACAGATACAAACATGAAGTACAGGATATTTAAGTGTACAACTCCCCGGTTCATTTTTAGGTGTTAGTGTTACTTTAAACATATATTTTATACACATATAAATAATTATAGTTTGCATGTGAATACACAGGTGTACATATCGAAGCAATATTTCCCACAGTGGGAAACTTCAAGTGGGCTCTTATCTATTGCTTCCCTGGTAGGCCCTTTATGTCCCTGTCTCACATTGAAGCCAGGTTAGAAAACTCAACATTAAGTGAAGATAGCTGTGTAAATTCAGTATTTTGACAATCTAAATGTGTAATTTCTTAACACTGTGTGAGTCTGGGTGAGAGCAAAGCATTGGAGACATGTCTATCCAAAAGTTTAAATGTCCCTTTAAATTAATGGGAATGTCCCATATGAAACAGTTGCTTGAGCCCCTGCATTACTACACCTTTTCCTAACATAAAGCCCTAAGTGTCTATAGTGATTGTAAGTTAAGATACTACATTTGTAGCACTATCAGTTGTTGAGCTATAAGCTTTTAAAGATTTTAACTCTTCTATCATGAGTTCTACTTGCTGGTATACCTTCCAGCTAAAGAGGTACAGGTAAACCTAGTGGGTCGTGTTAGCTGAATGGCTCTCAGCAGTCCATGTGGTAAATTGTTCATATATTACAATAGTGCAAACATATTCATGAAGACATAGCTGGTTGCATAATGTAAGAGCCCTTAACAAGCATGAGATGTTGTTACTATGTCTTGTAATGTTCATTCAAACTGTGTTAAAATGCTTCATAACTGCACATGATGTCATGGCTACAATGAACACGCAGGGAGTTCTTGGGAGAGAGCATGTGGCAGACACCAATGGACATAATTAAATGCAGTATGGCACATCCCACCCATTTGTGCTTTGAAATTGACAGTCCCACTTTAAAGGAACAGTAATTGATCTGTTTGATCTGTATAAAAGGACTTTAAACTATAAAGTCCTGGCATCTATGGTAACCACATTTCCATAGCATAAAACGCACCATTTTCTATGTAGATCTACAAGGGTAGGTGCTAACAGCATCTCAGTTGATGCATATGGGAGACTTCTCAGTGTTCCACTAAAGCCCATTGACTGTAAATTCACTGACAGAGGGCTTCTGTGAAGAAGATAGCAATATTGCTTCATCTCCCATAAAGGCTGTGTGGCACTAATGTCACCCAGCCTCATAGACCCTGGTGAGTAGGGATGGGCGAAACTTTCCGCCTCAAACTAAAATCGGAGAAAAATGGCACTTTCCGCTTGGCAAAAAATTTCCTGTGAAAAGTGAAGATTTTCCGCTTTTTCGGCTTTATCACCCATTGAAATCAATGGGATCATAGAAGTTACACACAACACATTACAAATAATATTTTATTTCCCAAAGGCACAGTATAAAAGGGGCATGAGGGTGCCTGTGTTGGTGGGGTGTGGGGAAAGAATCAGTTGAACAGGGGATGATTTTTTGGGGGGGTTATTTACTGGGATTGGGGGGCACTTAATAAAAAAGAAATCCCAAATACAATTAAAAATATCCCATAAAACATGGTATAAAAGGGGTCTAAGGAGGATGCCTGTGTTGGTGAATGAATGAATCATTTGAACAGGGAATTTGGTTTGGGGGGCTTTCTTGACTGCTATTGGGAAACAGTTAATGAAAAATAAATAAAATAAGAAATTTATATTTAAAGTGATAGAGACAGGAACCCCCTGACATAAGCTGCCACTGGGGTGGACTGATACTTGACTTGATAGAGTATTTTGTAGAGTATGATTTGTTTGATTTGTTGTTAGAGGCCTTTGTAGGCCCAAGACCTGAAGAAACATTGATTTGTAGGACTTAAGCTTGTTTGGCACAAACCCTAAGGAAACATTGATCTGTATGATTTAAGCTAGTTTGGCACAAGCCCTAAGGAAACATTTATTTGTAGGCCTTAGGCTTGTTAGAAACAACCCCCCAAAAATTGTTTATTTTTTTTATGACTATTTATTTTTTTTTTTTCAAAACACAAGCCCTGGGAAAAAAATACAAATGCCCTACTGGCCTAATGCCAGTAGGTCATGTTGGCCAGTGGCTACTGTCAAATGTCCATCTGAGTCCTGAGTTGCAACTGTTGTTCGTACTGCTGCTGCTGAGTTGTTTAAGCAGCAGGATGATTAGGCAGCTGAAAGGGAATGAGATCAACAATAGCAGTAACATGGAAGATGGATGATGAAGCTTCCACTTGCCACAACTGACTCCAGTGATGTGCCTGAGGCAGTAGCAGCAGTATAAGTAGCCCCCAGTGTATGTGAAGAAAAGAAGAAGTTGGCCCTTAAATCTTCCCCACCTGCCCCTCCCCCAAAATCATGGGTGTGTTGTTATTAGAATATTTTTGTTCCCTTGAGAGCAGGAACTGTGGCTCTCATCAGCAACTGCAATGTTCACAGTATGTGTGTGGTAAATAACATCTGGGGGCACAACTGTATCCAAACACCATGACACTCGAAACGAAGTACTGCCGCTGTCACTGTACCCCTTTTCCAGACCCACTAAGGACACGTGACAACTTGCTGACAGTTTAATAGTAATGATGAACCCTCCCTGCCACCATCTTAGTATATTCTGCAGGATGGAATCTCCTCAGATGCCTCTTGATGCACTGATTGCTATTCTCCTCCACCATGCTGGTATGTATGGTCAATGCCCCACACAGTGTGCAATGGGTAGAGATGAACTGCCACATCCTAACATCAACAGAGTAGCTATCATTTGGCGGGGAGGTAATGAACAAGGAGGATTAGCAGAAGATGTAGTTACCCTAGAAGGTGATGGCATGCTAGTTGTTTCACTCATTCTGGAACTTCTAGTCTCTGCCTGGGTTGTTCCATTCCTCCTTCTCCTTGATCTCCGCCTCATCTCTTGTTGCCTTTCTGGAGAGTCAGGGACAGCAAAAGTGGTGCTTGATTTTTGTGGTGGATGTTTGTCTTTAACATGTTTGGAGTAAATGTCATGGTGTCTGTGTTTCATGTGTGATGCCAAAAATGTGTTCCCTCCTTTCCTCTTCTCACTGACCTGTCACAAATTGTGCACAGTGCCATTGCTGATGACTGCTCTGTGCCTGCCCCAACAGAAAAATAGTCCCACACCCATGATGACTTCAGGGGGAAAGGAACAGCTGAAGAAGAATGGCCTCTTTCTTCTTGTACTCCACATTGTCCTTCATTGTCTGTGGCAGCAGATAATGTTGCTGCCGTTGCTGCTACTGCCTCAGATTCAGCACTGCAACTAGGATCAGGAGTATTGCTACTGCTGGCAAGTGGAACCTGTCCTAGTCCCGCATCGGTTTGTGGACCCCATTCCCACTGTGTCCATGGTTGTCTGTGGCACACTAGCCTGCTACTCAGCATCCTGCTGCCCTCGCAAGTCAGCATCAGAAGGAATTAGAGAAGTTGCAAATTCCTCTAATTCCAAAATCTCACTGTTAGTGGTGGTGGTGGTGGCAATGCCCATCCTCATTTCTGTCTCCCATTCCTTCTCAGTTTCTGCTAAAAAGGACATCAATGTCTCTTCCATCCCAGTTTCTCTAGCATCATCACCACCACCACTAGTTCCTATATGCTGTTGTTGCTGCTGCTCTATTCTAGACATCTCACTGCTGCTTGGAGGAGGTGACGAGCAATGTGACAGAGGGTCCCCTGCTTTCACCCTTGGAATCATTTTCTCCTTCCCTCCCGAGTACTACAAGAAACACTAGCAGCAGGCAAAGTAATGGTTGCAGCAGGTTCAGCACTGGCAGCAGGTTCAGTACTAGCAGCAGGTTCAGCACTGGCAGCAGGTTTAGTACTTGCAACAGGTGCAACACTAGTGGCTGCAGTTACAGAAATGGTGGCACTGGCAACAGGGGCAACACATCTGGCAACAGGCACAACACTAGTGCCTGCACTTACAGAAATGGTGGCACTGGCAGAAGGGGTAGCATGTCTGGCAAAAGTTATAACATTTGTGGCTGCAGGATCAGAAATGGTGGCACTGGCAGCAGGGGCAGCATGTCTGGCAGCAGGTACAACACTAGTGTTGCAGGAACAGCAGTGGTGGCACTGGCAACAGGGTCAGCACATCTTGCAGCAGGCACAGGCAGCTGACCTGTCCTGCTCTCACTAGTACTACTCTTTTCTCCCTCCCTTCCCATTCCCTTTTCTTCCTTCCTTCCCATTCCCTTTTCTCCCTTCCTTCCCATTCCCTTTTCTTCCTCCCTTCTCATTAAATTCCCCAAGATTCCTTGGGGTGATTTAGGGGGACTGGACAGCATTGTTCCAGTACTGCTCACTTTCTCCTCCTCCTGCTCCTCAGACTCAGTGGACATATAATAAGGGTCCTTCCAGTTCCTCTTTTTCTGCTCATAGTGATAGGAGTCATTATGAGCCTCTCCTGCCTCAATTTTTGCTAAATATCACAAGAGAACAGCACAGCACGTCTATCTTGCTCTGTAGCTGCTTCTATTGTGTCTGCCTTCAGCGAAAACGTCATGTTTTTATAGCAGAAGTACGAAAACAATGTAAATCAATAGGCAAAAACTTTTTAACCATTGAAAAAATGACAAAAGAGTTTGGCTAATGGGCGAAAGATGCGAAAACTTTAACCACTAGTTTTAAAGCGGATTTTCTCGCTAAATCGTGGTTTTCACAAAATTTCCCACAGGAACACAGCGACAAGTTTCACCCACCCCTACTGGTGAGCTACAGGGCTAACTGAGAGCCAGTGGTAGAGTTTTAAGCTATGGACCTTGCTTCCCATAGCTGTCAGGATACAACCTATAGCTTAAAAAGGTTTTATATTGATTCTTTATTGCCTGCTACAATTCAGTGAGGTTAGTCTACAGCTTGTTCATGTTGATTGTGTCACCTGTGTTAAAGCAAACTTTTCAATTAAACCTTACTGATAGGATCCTAAATTAGGGTTTATTATTGACCATAAGAATCTGGAATTGTGTGCTTAATTTCATTGAAAACACTCAGGCAATGTATATTTGAAACTGATGAGCAGTTATTGGGTTGCAAAAGAGATTTGATACACCTATAACAGAGAGAAGTAAAAAAATGTTGTATTTTGATGATTTCTTGGCTCACTGATTGCATGCAACAGCCAACATTTAGGCAATGTTCACATCTGCACTACTGATTCATCAGGCAAATGATATACTAGCATATAGGGGCTCATATACAGCCATTAATGTTCAGTAAAGGTATTCATTATGTGACTCAACATTCTCACTACTCTGTAACTTGCTAATCAGTCCAGTTATGCTTCTTATTTGTTATAACAATGCGCAAAGTTACATATTATGTTTTTTGTGTATGCAATGCTTTCAGCAGACACACTATTGCAGTATCTTCCTCCAGACAGCTTGCTATAAAATGCTTGTTCTTTTCTTCTTTTAATTCTCTTTGTCTGTCACTCTGTTTGAATTGCAATTGGTTGGTGCTTTTGTTGCATAACATATTGTAATACCAACTGGCAATAAATCATAAAAATAAATAACTTGGCAAACCTGAAAACACATTAAGGGACAGTGATCTAAGATGGCAACACAGAACCATCACGCAGTGCTGTGTACTTTTAGAAACACATATTGTTATTTTAATTAACTTTTCAAAAATTCAGCTACAGAACTAATACAAGAGGATTGTGAGTATGAAAAAGAGCAGAATCTTATCACGTCTCCCTTACTGACAGAACCAGACTAAAAAAAAAAAATTGGAGGACATGTACCACTATCTCTGATTACTAGCGTTAGCGTCCAACTCCTAATCTTATATATTTTCAAAAACTGAAGCTATGGGAAATACTTGTGTACACTAACCAGAATAGTTGTTTTTTCTGTTCTGTGTTCTATTTGCATGTTAAAGGAGGGTTTAGAAACAAATGTCTCCCTTTGCAAGTGTTTTGTGTGCAAGCGATTGAAGACTGTGATGGGTGTGTTTATTTTTGATTGCTGGGTTGTTATTGGTGGCCTTCTGCTATATAAAGCAAAGTGACAGTTACTAGTTCAATGGATGATCCTTGAAGCAGTGTGTGTAAATGCAGCAGTGAACCCTAAGTCACATTTTCCATCCTCAAGCAGTCCCACCATTTGTACTACTACTAAGAAGGTCCAGCAGCTTGCACAAAGTGTTAGGAGTAAGAGAGGGAGTAATTATATTAATAGAGAGGAAGATGACACAGGGACTGAAGATGTGGTTGGTGCTAGTAGTAATAGTGATGGTGAAGCAACTGGTGGGACTGGAGTTAGAGGAGTGGTAAGAGAAGTAATGCAGAGCTGCCAGACTAGTGGTCAAGGGAGCCCACATTCCTCTGAATCTGGGAGTTTCTTTTTCCCAGTCCCCATGCCCGTGTCCATATGGAACATGACCTGATAAGCCAGAACTGGTGGCTAGCAGCAATACTATCACCACCACAAGGAGCACAGATCAACTGCTTGTGCCTTCTGCTAACGCTGCCAGTCTGCCTTCTTCAAGTCAAGAAGAAATGGCAAGTGTGACATTAGGGGACCCTCTGTGACATTAGGGGACCCTCTGTCACATTTGTTATCACCTCCCCCAATCGGTGAGACATCTCTATTAGAGTAGCAGCAGCAGGAAGAGAATTAATGGACTTTTTTGCCCAAACTGAGAAGGAATGGGAGACAGGGATTGGGATGGACATCACCAACACCACTACCAGCAGTGAGCTTTTGGAATTTGTGGATTTTGCTACTGCAAGGGCAGGATGCTGAGGAGAAGGCTAATGTGACAAAAACCACTATGGACACAGTGGGAATGGGGTCCAGTATTGCAGGACTAGGACAAGTTCCACTTGCCAGCCACAATATTCCCAGTCCTAGTTGCAGTACTTATTCTGAGGCAATAGCATCAATAGCATCAACATCATCTTATGCCCCAGCCAGTGAAGGGGAATGTGGAGGAGGAGAAGGAGGTCCTGGGTGTGAAACCATTTTTCTCTTGGGGCAGGCACAGTGCAGTCATCAGCGATGGCACTGTGCACATTTGGGAAAGTCAGTAACATAGTAAATTTGTAACATAGTAAATTAGGTTGACTAAAGACACAAGTCCATCAAATTCAACCTTCGCCTCCTACCCCAGTGACTGAGAATTTTATAGCTTTCCTGCTACCAAATAATTTAGTCTTTATCAGACCTTCCTGATCTGCCTACTAAAAAACAGTATAATTCTGTATGTTCCCTTTTGAAAGAAATGTGTCTAATCTTCTCTGAAATGTATCCATTGTACCTGTCATAAACACCTCCTTGGGCAAGGAATTCCATAGTTTAACAGACCTCACTGTAAAAAAAAACCCTTCCTCTGCTGAAGTCTAAACCTCATTTCCTCTAATCTCAAGGGGTGTCCCCTGGTCACCTGATCAGGCCTTGGAATAAATAGCTCACCACAGAGATCCTTGTATTGACCTCTCATATACTTGTACAATGTGATAAGGTCTCCTCTTAGTAGTCTTTTCTCTAGAGTAAATAGACCAAGTGTGTCAAGTCGTTCCTCATACGTCAAGTCCTCCATTCCCCTAAATAATTTTGTTGCTCTTCGCTGTACCCTGTCTAGTTCTAGTAAATCCTTTTTCATAACTGGTACCCAAAACTGCAATGCATACTCAAGGTGAGGTCTTACCAATGATTTGTTCAATGGCAAAATAATTTTAGTATACCCAAACAAATTATATACCTTTTTTTTTAAAGCGGAACTATCATCAAACTTAAATTGCCCGTCTAATCCATATTACCATAGCGATATGCATATACATACTTTTATTTTGCCGAAGAAGTCCAACATTAGTGAAAAATAGAACTCATTTGGCAGGTAGCAGCAGGTAGCAGCAGGCAACAGCGCAGACATCTTGCAGAAAATGCATGTCTGCACTGTCCATCCTGTTCACCTATCGAACTGGTGCCCAAAACTGCACTGCATACTCAAGGTGAGGTCTTACCAATGATTTGTATAATGGCAAAATAATGTTATCCACTATTGCTTCAATACCTCTTTTTATGCAAGAGAGGATTTTGTTTGCCTTTGCTACTGCTGTTTGACACTGGTCACTGTTTCCAAGTTTGTAGTTGACAAGGATACCCAGGTCTTTCTCTAGCAATGAGTCCCCTAAAATGATTCCATTAAGTTTATAAGTAACCTTGGGATTATTTCCTCCCAAATGCATCACTTTATACTTCCCCACATTAAACTTCATATTCCATTTGTTTACCCAGTCTGGCATTGTAAATCCCTCTGTAGAGAGAAAATATCCTGTTCTGAATTAATTACCTTGCATAATGTAATGTCATCTGCAAATATTGATATTTTGCTTTCTATATCTATTTCCAGGTCATTTATAAACATGTTAAAAAGCAGCGGACCTAATATTGAACCTTGAGGTACTCCACTCTCCATTTTAACTGTATTGGAGAATTTTCCATTTACAACCACACACTGTTCCCTATCCTTCAACCAGTTTTGTATCAAATTGCAAAGGTTATCTCCTAGCACCTATTTCCTTATTTTATACCCCAACCTTCTGTGTGACACAAAATGCTTTGCCATTATCAAGGTTGCTGCTTACTTCCTCATAGAAGCTGAAAATATTAGTTTGACATGATCTATTCTTCATAAAACCATGTTGATTCATGCTAATGATTTTATTTTTGGTGTTGTAATCCTGAATATAGTCCCTTATTATCCCTTCTAGCAGTTTTCCTACTACAGAGGTCAAACTCACAGGTCTATAATTCCCAGGTTCTGTTTTGGTTCCCTTCTTAAATAGAGGCACTACGTTGGCTCTTCGCCAATCCTGTGGCACTGAGCCTATGGTGAGAGAATCTTTAAAGAGTAAATATAGGGGTTTTGCTAACACTGCACTAAGTTCCTGAAGAACCCTTGGATGTATGCCATCAGGACACGGGGCTTTGTCAGTCTTAATTTTGTTCAGTCTTCACATGATATCTTCTTGAGTTAAACCAATATCTGATAATTGTATTGCTTTATTTGTAACTTGTTGAGGCTCTTCTACCATTCCTTGCTCCCTTGTATATACTGATGCAAAGAAGGTGTTTAAAACATCGGCCTTTTCCTTATCCTCACTATTCAACTCACCCATCTCATTTTTGAAAGGTCCAATGCACTCCCTCTTAAGTTGTTTGCTATTTATATATTTGAAAAACGTTTTTGGATTAGTCTTGCTTTCCCTTGCAACTCAAGTGTCATTATCTATTTTTGCTACCCTAATTGCCATTTTGCAGTCTTTGTTGCACTCCCTGTATTTTAAGAAAGATTGTTCAGTTCCTTCAGACTTAAATAATTTGAATGCTTTTTTTCCTTGCCATTTCCTTCTTTACATGTGCAGTTAACCACATTGGCTGTGACTTACTTCTTTTGCATTTGTTCCCCATTTGTATATACTGTTGGGTACATTTCTGCAACCTAAATTTGAATTCTGACCATTTTTCATCCATATTTTTTGCCTTTAAATAAAGTATCCTAGTCTATGTGTCGCATTGAAGCCCTTAACAATTTGAAGTTAGCTTTTTTAAAATTAAGAGTTTTGGTTGAACCTGTACAGTTTTTCTTTGCCAGACTAATTTCAAATGTAACCATGTTGTGATCACTGTTTTCCAAATGTTCTCTTACCTTAATATTGGATACCATTTCTGCGTTATTCATTATCACTAGGTCTAATACATTGTTATTTCTTGTCGGCACTTCCACCATTTGTGACATGTAGTTTTCCCGAAGCATGCTTACAAACCTGCTTCCCTTAGCACTCTGACAGGTCTAATTTTTCCAGTTTATATCTGGATAATTAAAATCTCCAATAATTATAGTATGCCCAAGCTGGGCAGCTTTCCTCATTTGCAATATCAGTTGGGCTTCAACATTGTTATCAGTATTTGGTGGTTTGTAGCATATACCCACCAACACCTTTTTTTTACCTTTTACACCACATTTAGCCTCAATTTCTACCCACAAGGACTCCACAATTTGGCCAGATTCCTCACTAATATCACCCCGCAAAACTGGATTTAGCTCTGGTTTCAAATATAAGCACATATCTTGGCACAACCACCCTGAAATACAGCTGTGAAACATGTAATGAAACACAGACACCATGACATTTATGTGAAACACATTAAAACCATTTACTCACCAAAGAAATCGGGCACTGCTGTTGTTGTACTCCTGACTCTCCCTAAAGGCAAAAAGACACAAGGCAGAAATCAAATAGGAGGAAGAATAGAGAAACCCAGCCAGAGACTAAAAGTTTGAGCGAAACACCTGGCTCACCATCAGCTTCTGTCTCTGGGGTAACTACTGGTGATCCACCTTGTTCATTTTTCCCTCCTCCACCTGTTGATAGGCATTTAATAGATGTCAGGATGTGGCAGTTTGTGTCCACCTATTGCACATTGTGTGAGGCACTGACCACACATGCCAGTGTGGTGGAGGATAATCGCAACCAGGGCATAACGTGGCATCTGAGGAGATTTGATCCTGCAGAATATGCTAAGCTGGTGGCAGGGAGGGATCATCATTATTATGCAATTTGTCATGTGTTCTTAGCACAGAGTGGACAAAGGGCATATTGACAGCAGCAGTACTTGGTTTCTGGCCAGATGGTTTCACATTGGGGGCCCTAAGAATCATTGTGTTTTGTTACAGTTATGCCAGGTATTTCATAAGAGTTCAGATGTGCCCTTTGTTCCTAGTCCTTCCCTTATTTATCACACACACTTTGCACATTGCAGTTGCTGATGAAACTCACAATTCCTGCTCTCAAGGAAAAAGTGTATATTGTAACAACACACCCATGATTTTGAAGGAGGGGCAGGTGGAGAAGCATTATTGGTCAACTACTTATTTTCCCTACATATACCTGAAGTGGTGGGGGCTAGTTATGGTGCTGCTACTGCCTGAGGCACATCACTGGAGCTAGTCGTGGCAAGTGAAACCTTCATCATCCATCATCCCATGTTGCTGCCATTCTTGATCCCATTCACTTTGAGCTGCCTAATCATCCTGCTATTTAACCAGCAGCAGCAAGAACAGAGGTCAAAAATTCCACAATTTCACTGAGGCATTTGACAATGGACAGTGGCGAATGGCCAACATAACATGACCTACTGGCACTAGGCCAGTAGGGCTTTTTTTCCAGGGCTTGTTCTTTAAAAAAAATTGGGGAGGGGGCTTGTTTTCTAACAAGCCTAAGTCCTGCAAATCAATGTTTCCTCAGGGCTTGTGCATCTAATAAGTCTAGGTTCTACAAATAAATGTTTCCTCAGGGCTTGGGCCTCTAACAACAAGTCTAAATCACCCTCTACAAAATACTCTCTCTCTTCAAGTATCATTCTGCCCCAGCTGCATCTTACGTCATGATGTCCCTGTCTCTGTCAGGTTATGTACCAATTTTTTATTTTATTTTTACATTTATTTACTAATTTTTGTATTAACTGTCCACTCAATACCAGTCAACAAACCCCCAAAGAAACAAATTCCCTGTTCAACTAATTATTCCCCAAGGCTCCACCCACCAATAACGGCTCCATCCGCAGACCCATTTTATACCATGTCATATTTTTTTTTTGTTTTGTAATTGTATTTATTTATTTTTATTAACTGGCCTCCAATCCCAGTAAACAAACCCCCCCAAAAAATTCCTTGTTCAACTGATTGTATCCCCACACTTCACCAACACAGGCATACCCCTTTTATCCTATGCCCTTGGGAAATAAAATAACATTTGCAATGTAGCTAGGCAAAAAAGCAGAAAAAAATAACTTTTCATGGGAAATTGTGGGAAGTGACATTATTCGCTGAGTTTGATTTATGATGAACATTTTCGCCCATCCCTAGTTATAAGCTTAAGAAAAGGACTTCTGAAATGCTACCTGTGCCACATTCTACACACGAATAGCAAAATGAGATTAGGAAGTTAAGCAGGAGAGTTTTGGGTTTCTAGAGCACTGGACTCTTTTATTCCCTGAGGGCAATAGTAATAGAAAATATGGATTGCACCTTTCTATAAGAACAGCTGCTGTGCTAGGGGTTAGGGCAGAATGAGTCTTTAAACAAAGAAAGTAGTGGGAGGGTGAAACAATATAAGATGGGTTAGACAGTGTTGAAGAGGAAATGGGATTAGATAAGGGCATGGGGTAGAGAAGGAGGATGGGCTAGTTCATTTATAGGGAAGTGTCCATTTTACAAGTTACAAGCTGATAAAAAGCAAATATATTTTTCAAAGGATGCACATCTTTAAAATAGCAGTAACATACTCATAGTCTGGCTGGTAAGATGGGGGAACTGGAACTATTTTGTTGGATGAGCGGTATGATGTTCTAGGTATTAATGAAACCTGATTGAATAACACACATTATGACTAGACAGACAATCTATAGGAATATTAATTTTTTGGAAGAATTAATAAAAGAGGTGGGGGTGTGCCTGTATGTAAAGAAAGCTATAAAACCTAGAGGAGATATTAATGAAGGGTCCAGTGAAAATGTAGATGACATATTAAAATATGTTGATGGGTATTTTCTATAAGACATCTAATGTTAGGTAATTTCAAGAAGCCCAGCTGCTACTGCAAATGGAAAACACTTCTCAGTTAAGAAATTGAAACATAATGGAAGATTTTAACAAACCTGAAATTAAGTGGAGAAATGGGACTTACAGTATAACGAAGGGAAATCATTTTCTGTGTAAACTAATGACATTTCAGGTCCCAACTAGCAGAGAAGAAAACTAGAAATTATGTTACAGGACCTAGTGGTCTCAGATAATTCTGAAATGGTATACAGTATTCAGGTAAAGGGAAATTTAGGCAGCAGTGACCACAATGCCGTATACTTTTATATTTGTTATAAGAAATCTAGAGGTGGGCGAAAGGTCCAGTTGTGTTCCTATGAAAAAATCTGCGAAAACCACGTGGTTGGGAAAATCAGCCTTAACAAATGCCTTAAAATCTTCGCCATTTTCACCTACTGCCAAAATGTTTTTTGCAATTTTTTTAAATGGCTACAAAGTTCCTGCCCGATTACTTATGTGTACTTCACATTTTTACACCAACGTGATGTTTCCAGGAAGTAAAACACAAAATTAAGCAGCTAGAGAGATAATAAGGGTGCTAGGTGGATTTGTAGCTATTTATACCGCAAAATAAGGGCAGCAGAGGCTTTGACTGTTGGCTAAGAGTATGAGCAAACATCTAAAAAAAAGGAGGAGCTGGAAGGACTGTAATACATCCAGTGAGTTGGAGAAGGAGGAATTGACCACCACCAGCATATAAGGGTCTGGGAGCCCTGATTCCCCAGACCCAATGATGCCCAGTCCCCTGATATCGTCCCTTTGGATCTGGGGGAAATTTGTGAGCAAATCAGCAAAGTGGGTAGCAAAATGAGCAGCACAGGTAAGCTACCTGTGCCTGTTGTAACTGCTGCCAGTGTGCCTTCTGATACTCAGGAGGAGGAGGAGATTATATCAGATGTGACAGCAGGGGACCCTAGGTCACACTTGCCATCCCCTAGCAATCCCACTACTAACAAGCAGCAGCTATAGAGTGTTGGGGTTGAGGGAGGGGATGATAATGGTAATGCTAGTGAAGTAGCTGGTGGCGGGACTAGTGTGACTGCTGTCCTCTTGCTGCTGAGGTGGAAGGAGAATTGACACTGAGCAGCCAGACTAGCGGTGAAGGGAGCCCACAACATCACCCTGACCCTGTGATTCCCTTCCCCCGTCATTGTGCAATATAAGCATCCACAGAGATCAGCTGCCTGTTCCTGCTGCTAGTGCTGCCAGTGTGCCTTCCTCACCTCAAGAAGAGAGACAAGCAAACTGTTCAAAAAATTCCCTGTTCAACTGATTCTTTCCCAGACTCCACCAGCACATTTACCCCAAACCCCTTTTGTACTATGCCTGTGGGAAATAAAATACAATGTGCAATATGTTGTGAGTAAATTCAGTCTCCCCATTTATTTCAGTAATCAGTACTGAAAAACATTTAATGGGATGTAATTTCCAAAGATAAAAATGTACAAGAATGATGAAATTTGTTCAAAAGCTTGTGAATAAATATATGTGTCAGTATATACCAATGGGGAATAAATTAAGACCAATGAAGCTTAATAAAGAGGTTTGCAACATGGCAATGAGGAATAAGAAGCAGGATTTTAAACTGTTTAAATCATAAGGGTCAGATGCATTATTTAAAAATATGAAGAATGCAAACAAACAACTAGGCTAGTCAAAATTGAAAATGAGAACGAGAAAATCCTAAACAATTCTACAAGTATATATATCAGCAACAATATTGAGGTTCATACTGACTCCCTTAAAACTAAGGCAGATGAATTATTTAATGAAGATAAGGCAGTTGCTGACTCTTAAATTAATTATTTTCTTATGTATATACAAAAGAAGCAACAATGGCAGACTTTGGACAAACCGGGAGAATCATAGAATTTCCTATATTAAATACACAGTCTACTGACAACAAAGTCCAAGAGACTGGGAAAGTTTATAATGACTAAAGGATGGCATACACCCAAGAATGCTTACCTTAGTTCAGTAACAGCAAGATGATCATATTAAATATTTTTTTATTCACTCTCATCCGGCCTAATGCCCTGTAACTGGAGGATTGAAAATGTAGTGCCATTGTTCAAAAATGGGGCAAGATCGAAACTGGGAAATTATATACCTGTGAGTTTGACTATTATAGTGAGTAAGATATTAAAATGATTACTAACCAATAACATGGTAATCTGAGCCCTGATTTGGATAGAAAAAAAAATGCCCCGTGATCATTAAGTTCCAGCCGCGAACGCACATGACCGGTCTTTAAGGGGTTAAAGGATACTGATAGACAATAGACTTCACAACAGTGTACGGTGGCATTCCACAACTGCAAGAGCCAATAAGGCATTATCATGTATAATAAGGGGCATAGACACACAGGGTGGGGATATAATTCTACCTCTATATAAGTCCTTGGGATGAGAGCATCATTCTAGCATTATTTAAATACTTGGTAATGTCTCATTTAGAACACAGAGTACAGTTTTGTGCACCAGTTCCTAATCCTATATAATAATTTGCTAAAACATGTGTAACGCCACAATCATGTGCAGTAGAGACTGTTGCGCTTGCTGCAGTCATTCGCAGTAGAGATTGCCCGCGCCGCAGCTGATAAAGAGTGTCCCACTCTGTATCAGTCATGGCGCGGACAGTCTCTACTGAGCAGAACTGCACCATGACCGGCTGCCAGTTACACTGTGGCCCGTGTAACGGACTCTTCAACTAGTAAAACAACTGAACTGAAAAAAGGTCAGATGTGTAATAGAACTGATAAAGGAACTGATAAAGGGACTGGAGGATTTGTTTTATATAGAGAGGTTAGCCAAATGTTGCTTACATTACGGAAGAAATGTTTAAGGGGTGAAATCATTTAATTTACAAATATTCCTGGAAAAAATAAATACATATATTTATATTTAGATTATTTTTTTTTCTAGTACATTAAAAAGAACTCTGTGTGCAACTACTTATTCAAAATTATGTGTAAACAACAAGAGGAAAAAGTGCTTTCAACTAATACAAATGTGTTGCTTTAGAAACCGCTCCAGCTTTAAAGGGGTTAAAAGTCCAATTTAATCCATGGGAATATTGGCATTGTGTCTGGTTTACTCTAGAATTCCTCCAATTCTACTTTGGACATCAGCCTGAAACAGTATTGGACCTTAACCTCTGCTAACAGCCATTGTCCTTGAGATATGAATTAATTTAGACATTTCATTCACAATATGCAGTAACTCAGTCAAGTTTGATTTGCTCCACACTTTTGGGCTCTTGGTAACATTTATCCTAGTTACAGCTGACAATGCAGCAGTTTCTTCATTTGTGCCCTGCATATCAAGGACCTGGAGTGAGTGTTTTGTGATAGATTTAAATGAAAGCCCATTGGGACCATTGATTTCTCTATGTACGAAAGATAAGTTATTTAAGGTTACTTTGCCATTCCAAATTCTAAAGCACTTTAGATTTATCTCTTTGTTGTGCTAGACTGCGTAAGCATATTTTTGGCTAAAATAAGTTTAACATGATTTCTGTAGGTTGACATTGTGCTCTTGTAGAGAACTAGGCCCTAGAAGTTAAAGATTCTCAGTTTGTTTATCAAACTAGGCCTGGGTGCTTTCAGAGCATATACAGGTAAGAGGTAGGTGAAGCAGTCATAAGTAAGTATGGGAGACAAGTCGTAGAAATTTCCCACAAGACTTTATGTTAAAAAAAATAATTCTCTCTTTTTTCACAAAACTTCCCTCCCATAGACAATACATAAAAACGTTCTCCATTTCACCACTGCCAATAAATATCCGGCACAAACTTTGCCATATTTCGCCTATGTTTTCTATGACTGCAAGATTTTCTTCTGCAATATTACTTCTTCTGAGGGCTGAAGTGGAGAAAAATAGCTCAAATTACACTGAAGACGACAGAAGGTCACATTCCAGTGTTGATGGAATAGTGCAAGAAGGTGTAGCAGCTCCACCAACTGCTGCCTCTGACAGTGAGACAAACAAGCACAAAAATACCTGTCCTGAAAGTATAGCAAAAGTATAGTATAGTGAAAATCCCTCAAAGGGGAAAAGTAGAAAGAAATTGTTTGAGACCTCTAAAAAGTCCTGGTGGAATGTAAAAGTAGCAGTGAATGGGGAAGAAGCGGTGGGCAATGCTGACGATGATCTAATAGTACAGGTGCTTGTGGAACCTTTGGTGTGACTATAACACACTACATTTTCCTCGGGAGGAGAGGGGTCACCATCATTTAATACACATGCTGCAGCAACCATGGCTGCAGTCAATTTTTGGACTACCACTTTACTGCACTGCTCCTAATCCTTTCAACCCCCCATCTTTTGTACGTTTCCTGGACATTAGTCAACTACTGTGTGTGTGTGTGTGTGTGTTTTTACTGTAAAGTATACAATAGAACTGTGATGCCTTGTCTCTGTCTTGTCTATCTGTAAAGTGCAGAACTGTGATGCCTTGCCTCTAACTTGTCTATCTGTAAAGTACACAATAGAACTGTGATGCCTTGCCTCTATCTCGTCTAGTATCAGTCTGCTTCAGTCACAGCACACATCAGGGTCCCAGCCTCTGTCAAATATCATTTTTTTTATTTGAATTTATTTATTTGTTTGTTTGTTTTAATTGTCCCCCTATCCTTATCACTGTAAACAACAAAAAAACAACAAAAAACACGCTCTGTTCAACTTTCCCCAGGGGACTAGGGCAGAGATAACAGACAGATCAGGAAGGAACTTGGATCTCACCTGCCAGTGTCTACTCAGTCACAAAATTTGAGAGTATTTGGGTAAACCTCATTTGCTCCTTTTTACACCCCCTGACTCCCCTAGGTCAGAGAGAACAGCCAGATCAGGAAGAAACTTGGATCATGTCTGTCTGTGTCTACTCTTTCACATACATTTTTTTAGGTATTTGGGATAATTCTACTTTGCTCTCTTTTCACACTCCCAGACTCCCCTGACAAAGAAATAACAGCCAGATAAAAAACAAACTTGGATTACAGTTTCCTATGTCTACTTGATCACACAAAATGTTGGGGTATTTGGGGTAAAACACCTTTGCCGCCTTCTCACACCCCCAGGTTCCCCTACTACAGAGATAACAGCCAGATCAGGAAGAAACTTGGATCACCTCTGCCTTTGTGTTGACAGTCAGTCTATCACGGTGCAGCTTCTCGTGCTGTCAGTCTCACTTGTGCTGCACTCCGATGTGTTGAGCCTGTTTGACCCGCCCCTGGTGACCTTTTTATTCTGGGCTAGTGGCACCTGTCATTTGCCCTTTCGTGGTGTTCCTGAGCCAGTTTTGCTGTGCTGTGTTCCTGTGTTCCTGATCTCCGGTGTACCGACTTGGCTAGCCCTGACTACGATTCTGTGTACCTGCTCTGTGATTTGACCCGGCCTGGCTGACGTTCCTGCTCGTTTCCTGATTCGGCTTGTCTGAGAACCTGCTCCGTGATTTGACCCGGCTTGCTGACGTTCCTGCTCCGTGACCTGTTCCAGTCTCTGCGGCCGGTCTCCGTTCCTGACTGCCTTGTCGCCACGGCGACATTGTGACTGTGCCATTTGCTGTTCAGTATGGTTCCGTGCTGTGCTGACTCCTGCCACTGAGCTGATTACTGCTGTGCTGTGTTTCTCTATCGAGCTGTTAACCCGTGCAGAGCTGTGTCCCAGTTACCGAGCTGTCTGTCCGTGCAGAGTGGCGTTCCATCTACCGAGCTGTTAACCCATGCAGGGCCGTGTTCCCATTATCGAGCTGCCTACGAGTGCAGAGCTGTGTTATTACCATCGAGCCATTAACCCGTGCAGAGCTGGGTCCCGGTAGGGGCGCGCAGTCCATACAGAGAGTTGCTTGTGCTGAGCCGTTCCTCTCCTTGCAGTCTGGTGTAGCTCATTACCATACCGGTGGCACATGGCTCTGGCTGCTTCCGTTCACGTCTCTGTAGTTATGCCCGTGGGGGCTATTGATCCAAGCTCTTGCGTTCAGTCTCTACTATGACACCGTGGGGCGATTGGCTCAAGCTCTTGCAATCCAGCTCCCTCTATTCTGCACGTTTGGGTTATAATCTCAAACTCTGGTAACTAGTTACAAAAACAGAAAAGAAGGAAGCTCACAGCGCTAAACTCATCATAAGATATCCTTAATATAAATAAAATAAAAGTATTTAAATGAAAAATATAGATAGCAGCAAGGAATAAGAGGGCTCTCCAGTCCCCCCGACACTAGGTCCAAACCCAAAAGTGAAAATACATACAAATAAACCTGCGCTTCTCTATATACTATAATTAAATTATGCCCTGCAATGGGCATATATAATAATTCATAATAAATCTCAGTGAAATAAGTGAGAGTTTAGTTCCACAGATTGGCCAATCCATGTGCAAGCTTACCACCAACGCCAAGGTATCTCACTTTATGGTAAGTCCTACTCTAATACATCTACAAATACTACCTAAAATTATCTAAATTAAAATTCTCTGATAATAGATGTTATTTTGAAACGCGTTAGAATAGAGCCTTTAAAAAATATTATAATGTTTTAATTGTACTTTATGAGTACCAATGTGGTGCAATTAAAAACAGACAAACAAACATAAAAAAATGTAGATGGAGGACTTACTTGGTGCAAGACCCATATGGGCCTGCACTAACAAAGTGATTACATAGAAAACTATGTTTCATTTATATCCTTCCCCTCAGATCATGTGAGGAATGGTTGATACCAAATGGATAGGGAGCACACACAATGGAACAGGCCAAAAAGCCTGGTTCTTAAAGGCAAAGTGGAAAAGAAAGGAGTAGTGAATTGAAGTGAAATACTAATATATTTTTATTTGATAATTAAATTGGATAAAATGAGAAGCTGCTAAACTGAGCTAAAAGAAGATATGTGCTACAAAAACAGAAAAGAAGGAAGCTCACAGCGCTAAACTCATCATAAGATATCCTTAATATAAATAAAATAAAAGTATTTAAATGAAAAATATAGATAGCAGCAAGGAATAAGAGGGCTCTCCAGTCCCCCCGACACTAGGTCCAAACCCAAAAGTGAAAATACATACAAATAAACCTGCGCTTCTCTATATACTATAATTAAATTATGCCCTGCAATGGGCATATATAATAATTCATAATAAATCTCAGTGAAATAAGTGAGAGTTTAGTTCCACAGATTGGCCAATCCATGTGCAAGCTTACCACCAACGCCAAGGTATCTCACTTTATGGTAAGTCCTACTCTAATACATCTACAAATACTACCTAAAATTATCTAAATTAAAATTCTCTGATAATAGATGTTATTTTGAAACGCGTTAGAATAGAGCCTTTAAAAAATATTATAATGTTTTAATTGTACTTTATGAGTACCAATGTGGTGCAATTAAAAACAGACAAACAAACATAAAAAAATGTAGATGGAGGACTTACTTGGTGCAAGACCCATATGGGCCTGCACTAACAAAGTGATTACATAGAAAACTATGTTTCATTTATATCCTTCCCCTCAGATCATGTGAGGAATGGTTGATACCAAATGGATAGGGAGCACACACAATGGAACAGGCCAAAAAGCCTGGTTCTTAAAGGCAAAGTGGAAAAGAAAGGAGTAGTGAATTGAAGTGAAATACTAATATATTTTTATTTGATAATTAAATTGGATAAAATGAGAAGCTGCTAAACTGAGCTAAAAGAAGATATGTGCTACAAAAACAGAAAAGAAGGAAGCTCACAGCGCTAAACTCATCATAAGATATCCTTAATATAAATAAAATAAAAGTATTTAAATGAAAAATATAGATAGCAGCAAGGAATAAGAGGGCTCTCCAGTCCCCCCGACACTAGGTCCAAACCCAAAAGTGAAAATACATACAAATAAACCTGCGCTTCTCTATATACTATAATTAAATTATGCCCTGCAATGGGCATATATAATAATTCATAATAAATCTCAGTGAAATAAGTGAGAGTTTAGTTCCACAGATTGGCCAATCCATGTGCAAGCTTACCACCAACGCCAAGGTATCTCACTTTATGGTAAGTCCTACTCTAATACATCTACAAATACTACCTAAAATTATCTAAATTAAAATTCTCTGATAATAGATGTTATTTTGAAACGCGTTAGAATAGAGCCTTTAAAAAATATTATAATGTTTTAATTGTACTTTATGAGTACCAATGTGGTGCAATTAAAAACAGACAAACAAACATAAAAAAATGTAGATGGAGGACTTACTTGGTGCAAGACCCATATGGGCCTGCACTAACAAAGTGATTACATAGAAAACTATGTTTCATTTATATCCTTCCCCTCAGATCATGTGAGGAATGGTTGATACCAAATGGATAGGGAGCACACACAATGGAACAGGCCAAAAAGCCTGGTTCTTAAAGGCAAAGTGGAAAAGAAAGGAGTAGTGAATTGAAGTGAAATACTAATATATTTTTATTTGATAATTAAAATGGATAAAATGAGAAGCTGCTAAACTGAGCTAAAAGAAGATATGTGCTACAAAAACAGAAAAGAAGGAAGCTCACAGCGCTAAACTCATCATAAGATATCCTTAATATAAATAAAATAAAAGTATTTAAATGAAAAATATAGATAGCAGCAAGGAATAAGAGGGCTCTCCAGTCCCCCCGACACTAGGTCCAAACCCAAAAGTGAAAATACATACAAATAAACCTGCGCTTCTCTATATACTATAATTAAATTATGCCCTGCAATGGGCATATATAATAATTCATAATAAATCTCAGTGAAATAAGTGAGAGTTTAGTTCCACAGATTGGCCAATCCATGTGCAAGCTTACCACCAACGCCAAGGTATCTCACTTTATGGTAAGTCCTACTCTAATACATCTACAAATACTACCTAAAATTATCTAAATTAAAATAAATTTCACTGAGATTTATTATGAATTATTATATATGCCCATTGCAGGGCATAATTTAATTATAGTATATAGAGAAGCGCAGGTTTATTTGTATGTATTTTCACTTTCTGGTAACTAGTTGTCTCCATAGGTCGTAGGGCTATTGGTCCAGCTCTTGCAATCCAGTTCCAACCACGACGCCTGTGGGGGCTAGTGGTCCCAGCTCCGGGAACTAGTTGTCTCCGTTACGCCCATGGGGGCTATTCGCTCTAGCTCTGGCAGTCAACTCGCTCAGCTCATACGCCCGTGGGGGCTACCATTCCAGTATAGCAGGTTGGAAGGCAGGTTTCTCTTTGCTGGACATTATCTTCAGTATTTCCAGACTGTGGGTGTTGAGTCTACTCTACCTTTAACACCTTCAACACCTTGGGCATGCCAAACAACACAACTGAGACAGACTGATTATTCTATTAACCCTTTGTATATCAGTACTCAATGCCCATTCATTACTAGTACTCTTTTCTGTATCATTGTATACTGTGCATACTATTGCTTATCCGCTATTTCACAGTGCCACCCGTAGGGGGCGTTCTCTGACATTATTTTGTTCTTAATAAAATTGCATTTTATTTTTACCCACTGGTCTGAGTGTCTTGAAAACCATGACACAGTCACACAGAAATTTGGGGTATTTTGGGTAATTCTCCTGTGTTCCCTTCTCAAATCCTCAGATTGAACTGACACAGAGATAACAACCAGATTAGGAAGGAACTTTGATCACAGCTGTCTGTGTTTATATGGTCACACAAAATATGGGGGTATTTGGGGTAAACCTCCTTTGTTCCCTTCTCACACCACCAGACTCCGGTAGGACAGAGATAACAGCCACATCAGGAAGAAAAATGGAACATGGCTGCCTGTGTCTACCCAGTCAGTCACACCAAATGTTGGGGTATTTGGGGTCAAGCTACTTTCTCCCTTCCTATCCCCCAGAGTACCCCAAACTCTCTAAACTAAGCTTCAACTCCATGAAGAGACTGTCTTCTCTAGCTCAAAAAATGTGCTGCTTTCTCTACTTTTCACAAACACAGAATGGCATGCTTTGAGATCCTCGCACCCATACATATGCTTGTAGGGAAAAAAGAGAAACTTGCCATGTGTTGGGGAGAAATTCTATCTTTCCATTGATTTCGATGCAATGAGTTAGGCAAAAAAGAGCAAACAACTGCACGTTTCGCAAAATACTTCCCGCTTGGCAAAAAGTGCCTGTTTCTCTTTTGAGGCAAAACCTTTTCCCCATCCCTTCTTATAGGACTTAAGCAAAGTAAAAATGCAATTATTGCAGTATACGATTTTGGCTCCATCCCAGGCCTTTGTACGGATCACAAAATGATCGTGGTCAAAGCAAAACAGTGATTGTATATTGCACAACACAAACCAACCTGATAAAAAGTTCTAATAAAAATTACACACCAGGAATATGCAATTATATTTTATTAACTCAAATTTAAATAAATAAACAAATAAGCCTAAAAATGACTGTTCAAATAATCCTCACAAAATTCATCAATTATCAATTATCATTGTGGCATATCAAATAAATACATGAATAAAAGACAGCGAAGAAAATAAAAAAAAAATGAACTGGCCAATTCTAAAGAAACAAAAAGGAAAAAGGAAAACACATCCACAAAGAAAACCTGTACTAAAGAGACACAATACTGCAGAAGCAATCAATGTGCAAGCAAGCAGAAAATACAGATAGTCAACACAAATCCAGTGCCATATGGAGCACACGTCTAATATTATATACTAGTTGAAGAGTCCGTTACACAGACCACAGTGCCACTGCCAGCTGGTTGCGGGGCAGTCATGCTCAGTAGAGACTGCCCATGCCGCGGCTGATACAGAGCTGGATGCTCCGCATGACTGCAGCAAGGGCAGCAGTCTCTACTGCGCACGACTGCAGCACGCGCAGCAGTCTCTACTGAGCATGACTGTGTTGTTACACACATTTTAGCGAATTATTATATAGGATATGTATTGCATTGATATAAATTACATTATCATTGCTTTTCTATAAACATATTCTATTGCATATGATTATATTGTGGGAAATGTAATTTGTTACTGGGAATTGTATTCTGTTTTACTGTGAATTACCCAGAAAGTACACATATTGAAAACAGCAAATAAATAGTTACATTCTATTTATCTGATCTGGGACATGTGGGCTTGTGATGGGACATGTGGCCATATTGAGCGCATTTCATATAACAAAATTACATTCCACCTAAATTAATGCCTTAACGACTGGCTGAGCAGGCACGCGGTGGTCACTAAAGGACCACGGAGCACTTTTTCTTATTTGTCGATCCGACTCAGGGCTCCCCAAACAGCGCGGGGAGCCCTGAAATCCATGACGATCCTTTTATCCATACTGCAATATTAACCCCTTAAGGACAACTTCTAGAACCAGCGCAAGAATCTGTTCAATGTAAACACTGTCTTTGTCACTGTTACCTTTCCCTCTCCTCCTCACTGTGACTATGAGGCAGAGAAAGGAACAGCTCCCAGTGCCTTAAAGGGATAGTAATGTTTCATAATAAAAGCAGCTCTAATTAATCATCATAGTATTTGGACTTTGGAGAGTGGTATTTCAATTCTGTCAGAGTTGTAGTTCAAGAGTAATTCAATGACAAACTATCCCCCTCCCATCCCTTTTACTGATGTAACACTGCTCAGCCAGAGCAGAAGGGAGGTGCTCAGGCAGATTGCAGAGAGTGACAATCGTCAATTAAGATAAGGGAAAAACCTGAAAAACTTGTCAAGGGGGACAGGGCTTTCATTATTCTCATAGGAAGAAGATAGTCCCCTGCTGTTATCTGTCTGGTCTATGGACTGCATTCCACATCTGAGAAGAGAAGGCTTACATTAGGTAAAAGGAGCAGGAGGGGAAAACTTTGCTTGTGAATATCTCTCAAACCATAGAGGTTTGAGAGATAAGACATATCATTCTTCATGTTTTTTAATGCCTACAAAATAAAATAAAGATAAAACGAAGTATTACTATCCCTTTAAATGGTCAACATTTGGGAGCAAACTTAAAAACTTAAAAAAAAAACTTTTAAAAAAAAGCCAATGACATATTGAACCCTTGTTGTGTAACTGAATAAATGATTTAGAGCAATCTCAAAGTATTTTATTTAGACAGAATAATTAATAAATCCGTATACTGACACTTAAACAAACATTAGAGGGGAACTATCACCCCACCTAATTAGGCATCTAGCGATAAGATTAACAATCAACCTGTTATGTAGAATAAAGACAGCATTAGTCAAAAATCCTACTTCAGCCGACACTGACGGCCAGGCAACAGCGCAGACATCTTTGCTTACAGATGTCTGCATGCCTGCGCTGTCAGTCCCAGTCTTTTCTAGGTGTTGCATGGTCCCTTAAGGTACCAGAAGGGACTGACTGCGTAAGCTCGCAAATTCCTCTAGAGCGCTGTTGCCTGGCCATCAGTGTCAGCTGAAGAAGGATTTCTGACTAACGCGGTCTTTAGTCTGCATAACAGTTTGACAGTTAAGCTTATCGCTAGATGCCTAATTAGGTGGAGTGAACTTTAGTTGGGGTGATAATTCCCCTTTAATGTGGCAGTCAGACTTCTAATATGCTGGTAATTTGTGGTTGACTGTGTGACCAATAACTTGATATATGACCCACACACTCAAAATCGCATTACACATACTTTACCAGATAAGGGACCCATGGCTGGAGGGGACCCCTTCTCATAGTGTCAACCATGGAGGTTCAGTCGGATTGGCGAATGCCTATGTGGTTCTTGGGTTGCCCAGTTCAAAAATTTCTCTTTCATTCCCTGCTTTCATCTCTATCCCTCATACTTTCGTATGTCTCTTAAATGCCTAATTCTCCCCTCACCACACTTTTTTCCCCAATTCACCTCTTCCTCCTACCTGTTGCTTGTCTACTAGTTGACTGTAACCTGTTGACATTTCATTGCTATTCTACCATTGCTGTATGTGATTTATCCAATATTGCATTGCAGAACATCTTTTAAGCAATTCCAATAATTTATTTTGTGCTTATCATGTCCTTTCATCTCAATAAACCTAAGCTATAAAAAGAAATGAATATGAGTTTTATTGTTGTATAGCAATGTGATACACAAATATACACACAACATAGTTAGAGTTCCTAAAAGAAGAATACCAGGGGGTGAAAGAAGGACATATGGATTTTCATCTCAGAGGGACAGTATTCCCCTCATAAGGAAAATCTGGGAGCTATAAAAGAAAGTTCCTACATTTTATCCAGTCTCTGTTAAAAATGCACCAATTCAACACAAATCACCACAAGAAAACCTATAAAATTTGTTTTTTCATTTTTTTATATTATAGTCAAATTAAATTGCCCCCAAATCATTATTACCATAGTGATATGCATATACATACTTTTATTTTACTGAGTAAGTTTGGCATTAGTGAGAAATAGAACTTATTTTGCAAGCAGCAGCAGGGATCTTGCTGTAGGCACTCTCTCTTCCTGTACTATCAGTCTCATCTGGTGCCTTTAGGTACCAAGGAAATCCACTCACCAATCCTAGAGGTGAACAGGATGGACAGTGCAGACATGCCTTTTCTGCAAGATGTCTGCACTGTTGCCTGCTGCTACCTGCCAAATGAGTTCTATTTTTCACTAATATCGGACTTCTTCGGCAAAATAAAAGTATTTATATGCATATAGCTATGGTAATAAGGATTAAAGGGGCAATATAAGTTTGACGATAGTTACGCTTTAAAAAAAGGTATATAATTTGTTTGGGTATACTAAACAAATTAGAGGGAAAATATGGCTTAACAGAGACACACTAAAAAGGCCAAAATTACTTTTGTCCTCTAGTGTAAAAAAGGCTATTGTCCCCAAAGGGTTAAAGTCTGCTTATACGTTAATGCTGACGTTGCATTTCATATCGAATGTATTAAAATGTTGTCACCCATACCCAAAAATAACTTTATTTATGAATACAGCTTAAATCCCACATTACATTCTGAATCACTCTTCAGAAAAATGACTGCACAATACACTCACGTCAAATCTAGGCAAATAATTAAGGGTGGGAACTAATATATACAGAAATGGGGCAGTTCTGGAGCAAAAGTAATCCTGCATCACATGTAACAAATCAACATCCTATATAATAATTCACTAGGATGTTTGTCAGAAGCTGTCATGTGCAGTAGAGGCTGCCCGAACGCACAGAATTCTGGGAGGTGTAGGATTGCTGGGAGTTCTGTGCTTTCAGGCAGTCTCTACAGTGCATGATTGCGTCGGCAGCAGGACACAGAGCAGGACTGGCCTATTAACCCTTTGAGTGCCAGAGGGGTACGCAATGCATTGCGTACCCCTCTGGCACTCAAAGGGTTAACATCACTCGGACCTTGGTCTGTGTACACAGGCTTTTACACTAGTTTGCATATATGCAACTTTCGACCCCTCGGATCTTAACCCTTTGAGTGCTGGAGCATTTGCAATGCATTGCCTTCTCCTATGGCACTGTTAGGGTTAAACACTGTTTAAAGGCATTTGAGACTTCTCTAGCATCGAAGGAGGTTTACATTTAATCCCTTAAGGACCAGAGCGGTGAGTAAAATGCTGTAAATCAATGCATTGTCCTTATCTCTGGTCCTCCAGAGGAATAAAATAATGTGCACTTGTATTGCCCCAGACTTGAACCACATTTATTTATACATATCCCCCAATGTAACATATGGTGATATATCATGTGGATTTATGGAACAGTGTTCATCTCAGTATTCTAATGTATTGAAATGAAGTCTCTTTCCATAACCTTGATTTGTTGTAGTTTAAATAAGTACAATTTATGATTCATAAAATTTCTGATAGTTCTTTTTTTTATTATTTTACTACTGGGATTTCCATTTTTAGCATCTCAGTAACTGCTATTGGACTGAATTATGAATCCTTACACTAGTTTGTAGATATCATAAATGTTGTGTGGGTTTTTACATCTCGCCTCCAATGTCATTACTAACTGATGTCCATTCTGAACTATACGGTTTATATGAACAAAGGAAAAAAGTAGCAATTATGGGGCACACAGCTGCTTCATAAGAGGCAAATAAATCTCCCTTATAATTCAAAGGGGCAGTACCTCCTAGATGAAAAATCAAATGCTTGTCTTGATAAATACATCATTGGGAAGCCTAGGTATAACACTTCTAAATAGTCCCAGAAACTACTGAAATGTGCTGTTTTTGAGTTTTTTACCAATATCTGAATTCCTTGTAGAGTTAAGAATACATTTAATAATAATAATAATAACAGGACTTATAATTTGAAGTCCTTTGCTACTAGCCAGATCTGAAAAGTTACTCGCCACTGCAAGACATAACACACCCACCAGGGCGGAATTTCTACTCGCCAGGGCTGAATTTTTACTCGCCAGGGCTGAATTTTTACTCGCCAGGGCTGAATTTTCACTCGCCATTGGCTAGTGGAGAGTGGAAATTTTGAGCCCTGATAATAATAATAATAAACAAAGTGATAAATAAATATATAAATCATGTTAAAAAAAAGTGCCAGAGGGAAGTCCATTACATTGACCTACTGTCCAATTTCCTCCCTCACATACAAAATCTGACCCCCCCCCCCCACACCTAGTCTTACTACAAACCCCACAAAGACTGTCAGATCCCCCAAGCCTGGTTCTACTGCCCAGTAGAAGTCACAGATCTCCACGTACACTGTCTGACCCCCCCCTTCCCAACCTGGTCCCACTACAAACCCCACATACACTGTCTGACCCCCCTCCCCACACCTGGTTCCACTGCCCACTATTAGTCAAAGACCCCTGAATACACACTTTGATGCACCCCATCCTTGTTCAACTTATAATCAAGGAATGGCACATATACTTCCTACTCCCCCAGCAGCCATGCTTCTGGCACCTACTACAGTATGTCAACCCATACCAATGGAGTACCATCTTTCAGGCTGTCACTAGTTACTGGATAGACTAGGAAATCCTATGGTGCTGAAAGATTTTAGTATCTTAAAATTGACTGAACTGATATATATGATAAATGCTCCCTTTGGTACGGTTGACTTGCACCACTTATTTGGGCATGTGGCTCTATGTGACATCTTAGCAGTAACCTGTAAAACTTTTTATTGCTAATATTTTAGTTTATATAACCTAGTGTAGCACCCCCCTCGCCCTTTGTATTGCAAGAGTGCATACCTGTCTTTATGCCACTCATCAATCTTTTGCTCATGTTTGCTCCTTAGGCATTAATCCGGGTAATTTATTAAAGGGACACTAATGTCCCATAAAACATTCTTCTTGTTTCGTAGAGTTTAAAAAAATAAATTATGTGGCACAAATCCTATCTCTCAAACCTTTACAGTTTGAGAGATAGTCACATGTAACGTTCCCCCCTCCCTCCCAGTCCAGGGACCAGCCGGCAGCTCTGCAGCAAAGCCGAAATCACGTTATATAAAAAGAATTGCTTCATTATTAAGGTCTGGTTTGCAAGCACACTTTGTAGACCGTTCCAATGAAGTAGTTCTTTTTAAATAACGCGATTTTGGCTCTGCTGAAGAGCCTCCTCAAGTAGGCCGACTCGAATCTCCTGCTGTCAGCTTTACAGCTGACATCAGGAAAAGAGAAACTTTAGATGTGAATATCTCTCAAACCATAAAGGTCTGAGAGATAAGATTTGTGCCACATAATTTATTTTTTAAACACTACAAAACAAGAAGAATTTTTATGGGACATTAGCGTCCCTATAATCTCAGTCTTTAGTCAGAGCTCTGGGATAGGATCCCATAAAACAGCACTGTCTAGGTAAAACAGAAACTTACAGGAGCCCTATTTTAAACCCCCTATGGTCACACCCCCACCCCTATGGTGTCTACAACTTCATCCCAATCCAGTGTTGCTTGGCACAGAAATTACCCTTAACATATAATGGCCAGTACATTAGTACAGTATATGAAGTGAAAAATTAGTATATAATCTGGACATTATAATAATGTTTAACATTTCTAAATAAACCAACCACCTTAAACCAAGGGTGAACGTCTGTTTCAGGGACATCGGGATTATATTGGCCTCAACCATAACTCAGCACTCTGGCCATGATCTATAAGGCTAAGGCACTTTTCACAGTTCAGCACTGTAGGGAATTGTATACAGTGCCATATTGCAAATGCAGTCCTGAAGAGGTTTAAACTAGAGATGGGCAAAAAGCCATACATTTCCTGAAGGATATTTCTTGAAAAAACTATTTCCCATTTTTAAGTGAACTTTCCTGCCCATAGACAATACATGAGATTTTCTCCTTTTTAACACTGCCAATACATTTTCCACAAAAACTTTGCTATATTTCACCTTTGTTTTCTTTGACTGTTTTTTTATTTTGGCAGAATATACAGAAGGACTAGGGCATTGAAGACAAATCTGGACCTCTGACATTAAGGTGTGATAAGGTGCAAGTGTGTGAACGAATGAAGGAATTAATTAACGAATTTAACAAATGGATATGAATGAAAATGTTGATTGTGCTGGCCATTATTCTCAAATTTCGTATTGCATAACATTCAGTTGTCATTTTAATCTGAACCAAAAAAACACGTAATTTTCATAAAATTTTGCTTTATTAAGAAACGGTTGCACAAATCTAATACCCTATCATGATACGTGTTGGGGGGAGGAGGCTGAGATATAGGCTCTTAAAGAGAGGCCCCCTCAACTTCTAACATAAATATGTGTATACATTTACCTTTTCCAACAATGGTACCCCTATTATTTTAGAGGTTGGGGGGGGGGCTGAGATACTGGAATGGGTGTAGGAACCCTGCAAACTCTAAAGCACTATGTTGGCACCAGCATACTCCCTATTAAAGAAAAAGGAATTCTTAGAATAGAAGCTAGCATGTTCCCCTTGATCCTGTACCATTTCTGTCATTGTCATTGTCCTGTTCTAACCTCTGTAGAGTTAGTACGATTTTTAATGATTCCACCCAGTTAGACATTTGGGTGCCCCCATCAGCTCCTCTTCTAAGACATGAAGTAGGGAGGACATATACGTTTTCCATGCTGGTGTCTTCTCTGTGGTTACCAGTGGACAATGGATTAAGTCACAGGAAGCAGCATATATATAACTTTGGGATCACCAATATACAGTGAATGAAGACTGAGAAGTAGAGTATGCGATTATGTGATCATTAGTGGACAGTGGATCAGAGCTGGGGAATCAATGTTTAGATAATGCCAGGTGATCAGATGATCACCTGGCATTAACCCCATCATCATTACCCTTGTTGAAATAGGGAGAAACCACTCTTTCCAACAAGTGTAACAATGTGTTTCTAGGAGGCAATGGGGTGAGATATGATGTCTGATATTACTCCACCCTGCTTCCTTTTACTCACTTGGTTTTTCTTTGCTGTTCCTGTGGACTTCTGGGACATTACTGATATCACCAACTATGAGCATAACAACAGTATGTCCAGCTGCATCACAACGTGCTTAGCATATTTTGGTCTGCTTAGGACATTGCCTAGAATATCCTTAGCAGTCAAGTGGGTAAGAGATAAAAGATAACAGGATGCTATCATGGTTAATATCATGTATTAAAAGGGTTGTAGATTAATGGGATTGGAATATAATTCTGCTACTATAAATACTTGGTAGGAATTCATTTAGATATAAAGTACAGTTCTGGCTCCCTAATCTTAAAAAACTAAATTATTGAACTGGAAAAAGTAACAAACTGATTACAGGATTAGAAGATTTTAGATATAGATAAAGACTCGAAAAATGTGTTTTGTTTAAATTAGAGGAGTCAAAGAGAGAAAAATTATACTATTTACAAATATATTCAAAGCCCATACAATGCTCTCTGTAGAACTCTTTTCTGAAAGAGCTGAGCTGAAGCTCATTAAGAGTAATGGAAAGGGTTTTTTTTTTAAAGCCAAAGATTAGGGTTGGAATTCTTTCCGTCATAAGGCTATGTTGATTCTTTCATAAATATATTAGGTATCTCTTTAACTAAGAATAATATAGAGCAGGAATGGAAATTGTGTGGCCTTCAGGCCAAATGTGGCCCATACGCTGAAATATGACACCCTCCATAGAGAGAAATAGTCAGATAAATTTATGATCAACAGACTTATTTGCCTTTATTGATAGATCCTAGAGTACCTTACAAATGGCTGATAGACACAACTCTCATAATTGCCTTCAACAGCCTACTCATCACTAACTCATTGTTCCAATATATGTTGGTCAAGTACCGAGTTTGCCCGATCATATATTGTCTATCAAAGATGCACAAAACCCCCATTTCTCCTCCAAGCCAACCAAGAGGATCTCTCCTGCAACCTATAGGTACTTTTCTTGATAGGGAACTACAATCCTTTGTCAAGTCTATGCCATCCTTCTTGAAGGATACTCCGGATCTGTTATGGTCTTTGAAATTGTCAACTGGTATTCAGAAAACTGACCTTCTGGTCTCTATGGACGTTGATAGCCTTTAAACAGTGATACCCCATGAGGGCGATGTAGAGGCTGTCAGACTCTCCATCATTGAATCAAACATCACTTCTGAGTATCTGGTGGAATTCCAGAACTGCTTGTATTTCTTTGAGTTTATGGCCCTTTTCTTAAACTCTTTCTAGGCTCATTTCCAAGGTCCGCTGCTCATAGACAGTGATATATTAGTTCCTGTCTTTAACTATTTTGGCTAGATCTGATATTGATTGTTTTTCAGTATTGCACAGTAGTTTTTCTGAAGTGTTGTGATTCAGAATGTCATTTGGGATAGAAGTAGTACAGTCCTTATAAATAAAATTATTTCTAGCTTAATTTTGCTATGTAGGGCAAGGTCAATAAAAGACGTTAACCCTTTAAGCCATCAGGCACTTAAAGGGTTAATATTGCTGTACAACATCTGATCCATTTTATATATCAGAGGTCGGCAGCCTTTTGCACTCAAGCTGTTAGGGGTCTACAACTCCCATCATCCCAGACCAGCCAGTAGCTAGAGAGCCAAAGGTTGCCATCCCTGGTATAGAACTACATATAGCACTGAGGGTCAGTATACAATAACATTTTAATTTTAAAGTAGTATTAAATGACTGCTATGTAAATGTGTGGTTTTGTCCACAGATAACAGGGGTGAATTTACTTTGACACCTCTAACATAAGACATAGTCACACCCCCCAGTGTTAAAATTACCATATCCACATCTCGATTCAGTGTTCCTTTGCACAAAAATAACTATAACATACAAAATTTCATAAAGTAACATTTATATGAACACCATAACTAAACAGAACTCTATGAACCAGGACTGGCTATCTGGTACAGTGTGGCTGGGATAGTTCTGACCACATCAATAACTTAACATAGTGGGGATAACCAGCACAGCTGAGACACCCGTCATAATCAGATAACCTAGGTGATTGCCTATTCTGACTAATTGGAAATACGGGTCTGCCTCCATGGTGGAACTGAGTAAGTATATTAGATTCCTGTAAATTGTAAAACAAGGAAAAAACAAGGGTACTCCCACTGCAGTGAGGTGTTTAATTCAAAAGTCATAGCTCAAATTTGAATTTTGTGGGTGCAGTAGCACAGTGGCCTGCATAGGGATATTGTACAGTGGTGCTGTTATACCATCCTACGGACAGCTGGGGTCAGTTGACCATAAGTCTCCATAGGATGGTGTAGCAACAGTGCCACTGTACAATTGTTTTACTCAGGGGGAAAAAACCCTGAAACATATATTTTTTTAATCCTTTGAGTGCCAGAGGAGTAAGCAACACATTGCTTTGCAATGCGCTGCATACCCCTCTCCCTCTGGCACTCAAAAGGATACATTTTAAGTATTACTATCCCTTTAAGAAAGTAGTGCAATTCTAGGGCAAACCAACAACACCACAGAGTTCAAATTAAAATACCTATCAAAGCCCTGTTGAAAGAGTTTGAGAGACCCCCAAGGCGTTGCTTCACAATGCATTGGAGCTTTCTCTAGCATTCAAATGTTTAAAGGGATAGTAATACTTAAAATGTAAAAAAAAATATGTTGTAGAGTTTATCCCCCTGAGTAAAACAAGGGCACTCCCACTGCTGAAAGGTGTTTCATCCAAAAGTTATTAATTTTCAAAGTTGAATTTTTTTAGGTGCAATATCACAGTGGCCTGAAATTGTATAGTGGCGCTGTTGCTATGGAGATTTATGGTCAACTAACCAGAGCTATCCATAGGATCGTGTAGCAACAGCGCCACTGTATAATTTCAGGCCACTGTGATATTGCACCTAAAAAATTCAACTTTGAAAATTAATAACTTTTGAATGAAACACCTTTCAGCAGTGGGAGTACCCTTGTTTTACTCAGGGGAATAAACCCAACAACATATATTTTTTTACATTTTAAGTATTACTATCCCTTTAACAGTCCCATTAAAAGCAATGGGGATTTGAGTGAGTCGGCTGAGAGATCAGTAGCTGGGGGGGCATCAGGAGGGGTCCATGCCCCACCACGAGTTCTGATCTTTGTTTTTTGTCCCCCGCCTCCTCTTAAGCCAATCAGAGAATATGCTTTGCTCTCAGACACATCCCATTGGACGCACAAGGGGAGTTTTGCTTAACTCCGCCTTTTTATCATCCTAGGGAGTAGCTGACAGCAAATCAGAAATAACTTCAATTTTTTATGTATAGATACTAGTATAAAAGCCTGTGTACACGAGTCAAGGTCAGGGTGATGTTAACCCTTTGAGTGCTGGAGGGGTACGCAACACATTGCTTTGCAATGCATTGCATACCCCTCCGGCACTCAAAGGGTTAAGACGCTGGTCCTGTTCTGCGTGCTGCCGCTGCCTACTGCACATGACGGCTTCTGACAAACATCCTAACGGATTATTATATAGGATATTGCCTGTAGGACTACAAGGTTTATTTCTAATTATTGTATTTATGGAATGCAGAATGGTACCAAGTGTAAAAAAGAAAAGATAATTTTACTTTATTTTTTTTAACATATTTATAGGATGATATACGCATAAAAATATAGATTTTGATGTTTTTGAAGGAGGCGTTAATATTAAACTTACAACTTTAAACATTTGTTAGTGGAACATAGAAAAATACACTCCAGGACTTGTGTTTGTCATTCACTTTACTGGAATTTCAATAAAAAGCAATATATATATTTTATCTGGGTAAAATGTTTTGATCATTAGGGGATAGCCACAAACCAGTGGCATCTTTGAAAGTTCAGGCTCCGCTGAAGAAAAAAAAACTGTATGACACGTGTGGATTGTCCACAGGAAAGAGACAACATTTTTTATTTGACTGTAAACTGCAATATAAGTGTGAAAATATGCTTAGCATTCTAGGGGTAAAAAAGCTTAGCAGCAAAGTGTTAATAACCAAACTATACTGTACATTTCTAATTAAATAATAACTAATATAACATATAGGTGGTTCTGAAAGTTATCTAAATATCAGCAGAGTTCCCCTAAAACACAAAAGTACTGGTCAGAGATGCTCAACTAGGAACTAACCTACTACAGAGGGAATGGTGTCCTACCCAGGGTGCAGTCTCTTTTAGCTCACTAGGCCTTACACAGAGAGGAAATATCCTAAATATGTCCTAGTTGAGAATTTCTGACTATTTCTTCGCATTCCATTAAACACTGTCATGGACATGAGGCTATTTACATAAAATTCCATTGCTGATGTATTCTTGCTTTATTTGATTTTGTTTTCTGTGCTTATTTCCCCATGTCTGATAATTTAATCTCTAAAGGACTTAGCTTTCTGCATTGGTTTACACTAATGATGGCAAAATATGGCCAGTGGGCCAGATCTGGCCCATGTGATGATTTAATCTGTCCCTGGGGTCTGGCTGGGTGTACAAATACAACAGTGCTTCTATACAGAAAACCTATCACTTCTGACTTTTATTCCAAAGAAAGAATAATACAGAATAATTACAAAGTGCATGTTTTATACAAATGCAGGGAGGTGCCCATTGCATCGCTTTTGTGTGTGTGTGTGTGTGTGTGTGTGTGTGTCTGTGCATCTGTGTGTGTCTACCAGAGCTCTCTAGCAGTAATCTCTCCCTCTCTCATGGTAATCACTCATCCCACCTTCTCCCCAGCTTATCACTCCCTTTTAACCAGCAATCATACCCTACCCCTATTAAATGCTCCCTCCCCTCTTCTATGGTAATCACACATCACTCTCTTTCCTATTCTCTTCCTGCTGCCTGCTAGCCTGTGCCTTCTGCTGGACGGAGTATTATCTGCAGCACACGGAGGCACTCCAGCTGCATCCGTGTGCTTAACAAACGGGTTCAGAACCAAGGGAAGGACACAAACTGAATTCAGAGATGTGAAGACGGCAAAAAGGAGAACAAAATAAAATAATCCACTTATCTGCAGCACGAGCCCATTGGCTATGCAATCAGACAATCTCACTCTGTCATGCACTGCAAGATTGTCACGTCACACTTTTTAGCCCGTCAACCTACTGAAAGAGTTGAATGGTCGCACGCAGATCAAAAGTGAACCGATAAATGATCAACCCTCATTTTCTACCTCTTAGCATTCTGTGGTCATATAATGTGACTAAATTCTCATCTTTAATATAGTGATATGCAGGCATAATGCTGCAGAGAAAAGGGTTAATGGAGATGAAAATCTGGATGTGCACCAATATTTTGTCTATTTGCTTTTAGCTAATTTGTTCGAAATTGGTTTCACTCCAGCAAGTTTAAACATGTTTTTTTTCTTTGGGTGTGCTTACCAAAACCTGGATTGGAATTTTCCAAGCTTTAACCATTTTTTTCTGAAAATAGCCTTCAGTATAGCAGTAGATTTAACCATACCCACTGTTAAAACTGATTTTTTCCCTTTGATGGAGATGGAGGAATTAAAAAAATTACAATAGTGTGTCTGAGAATTGATAAACCATGGTATAAAAACTTTTTCATTTTGGTTACAGACTGTTTCAGTTAACTTAGAAAATATCAACCTTAGAGTGGCTAGGGCACATGCATTCAAACTAAAGTTCATGGTGCCATCTAGGTACCTAGAGCCTAGCAGATGCCCTGAAATTTTAGTTTCATTTGATTTGCTGCAAATCATAACATCCTGACCTCGTATTACTACGAGACAGACCTATAATGTTAAATAATATTAGTTTATGTATCAAAATGCTATGTTAAGCTAATTATGGATGACATACAATAGACTTTATACGTTTTCAGTTTCTGTTCACAAGAATGCTTATTTATTGTATTATTTAGTAATACCTCATCCTCAGTTTATTTACTTTTTCATTGAGGCCCTTTTGGGAAAAAGGTTTGGACTCCTCTGGTCTAGAAGGATAGATGTCTGAAGCTCTATTGTAATAACGTTTTTATGAGTTGGTAGTTACCTTCACTGGTTTGCTGTTGTCAAGCAGTGTCAGCAGTACAACTTTATTTGTATTCAAGGAAACATTTTTTTGCCAAAATGTCTAAATCAGTAATAAATGAACCCCTCGCCATTTATATTCTCAATACCACCCAATTTATTTTAGTTTGCTTGCCTGCAATGTATCTGTTGCTATTGCATGAAGCTTTTGAAATTGGTATGTAGACGCTAACATTTTGATTGAATGCGGCTTCTCAAATGAAGGCAACACAAAGGAGCACTGTACATCTATTTTCCTTATAAACTGTGTCTGTGATGCTCGCAGTATGAATGATTAGTGAAGGTTTGTGTCTCTCAAGAACCAAGATACTTGGCTGATACACAACTAGAAATTGAAACACCAAAAAGACTTTATAAAAAAAAGGCTTGTTTTGGAGCCATGCCTTTAAGTAAATTATAACTATTTTACAGCTGTAACTTAGAGAGGTATTTTAACAGAAAATTAACATTTAACATATTAACATGTAGCTTATATTTTGGGCTAAAAATGCTTTGAGAGATGCTGAAAAACAAACAAAAATAAACCCAAAGAAAAACAAGAACAAACCAGCAATTGCTATTAAAAAGGCTGAAAGAAATAATGATAGCTTAACACTGTGAGGGCCAGAGCATGTAAAGTGCAGTGCTTCACCTTGAATTGATCTCCCATCAAAGTTTTAACCCTTTCAGTGCTAACGCATTGCGTTCGATACTTCTCTCCCACTTACTCAAATGATTAATAGCTATGAATAATGCCAATATATCGGTGAAATGAGGAAAGCATTAGTAATTAATCACACATCTCAATACACAATTATTTTAGCTAGTTTAAAATGTAAGATTTACAGAACGTATAAGAAGCTGATTGAGTGTCAGAGAGCTATTGACCATATTGCAGTGCAATGCATTGGATACCGCTCTCTTGAATTCAAAGATGCACTAAAGTTTGATAAGGGCTCAGGATGGCAATATTGTGTCGGCTCTTTGTTGCCAATATGCACTTACATATCTTTGTAACTGCCCTCTCTTAACCTTATCAATAACATAGGGCTGTGCTTTGCATACACTTATGGCACCAAAAGGGTTAAAAGCTGCACTATTACCAACAATTTTCTTTGTTGTTAATATTTCTTTAATTTAAAATTAATAATTATGAAAACAAATTGTAACAGCAAATGCAGACAGTATAAACATGACCCTTGGAAAGCCTTGTAAGACAACAACACTGTATACTATGTAGTGTGCTCATCGTATCAGGCACCCAGCTTGGTGAAGCATTCGTTGCCAGAGGAAAGTGGCGGATGCTTTGCCATACTGGGTGCCTGATAGGATGAACACAGCATATAGTATACAGTGGTGTTTTCTCACAAGGCTTTCCAAAGGGAATGTTCATACTGTCTACACTTTTTATTACTGAATATTTTTATTGAAGGAATTATTTCAATAAAAGGTGTATATCAGTACAACATGTATAGCAGAGCTAAAACATAATGCAAGACATCAAATAGGACTCACAACTTCATGGTGTATCAGGTTACAGACCAAAAATGTTTTACAGTTTAACATTTAATTTGCCTTCCTTCTCCTCAATTTTCCATTTTTCATTAGCCATCAACATTCCCACACAAAACAATCCCCCCACTAACTCATCTAGGACCAGGAGGAAGGAAAAAATCCCCCCTTCAGCCCACTCCTCAAGAGCACCCAGGTCACCCTCGCACCCATAATTTCTGTAAGAAACCAAAGCTTGTGTTTTGTCCTTGTTCCCCACTGCAGTATACCCAGTACTCACTGGCACCACCTGAACCTTATGGCCCTGAAACCCCTACTACATATCACGGTGCCTGTGATTCCTTCCCTATATTATTATGCCTGTATTGTACCTGGCGACATTATCATTATTCTACACTATGCTCTTATTGGAGATCGGGTATTGGCGCCTACCACCTATTGCCTTTATATACCCAACTCTCACACTTCCTAACTGTCTTTCATGGTGTACCTGCGTCTAGTGAATCTCTTGTTGCTATGTACGTTCCGTGTATGACCCTTGGCTAGACTGACTCTGATTCCTGCTTGTTCCTGTGTTCCGTTCCTGGCTTGACCTCAGCATTGGCTGATTTCCCTTTCTTGTTCTGACCCTGCTGTGGATGACTACCCACTCTGTGCACCGACCCAGCTCTGGCTTAAGTTACCTCCTGTGGTTGACTCGGTTTGGCTGCCTACCCTCTCTGTGTACCGACTCGGCTCTGGTTTACGACTCCTCCATTGCTATCTCTGGTTGGCGGACTACTACTCGTAGTACCCATAGGCTCCGGCCTTCGATCACAGTATTGATCTACTGCAGACTACTGTATCCTTCTGTGAGAAGTGTTTCTATCATCTATCTCTGCTTGCTGGGATTCGTTTACGTACTGTCTGCCTGCTCGCCCTAGCGTTCTAGGGTACACCATGTTGGATCACAATTATCCATTGATCTCCCTATCATTCTAGGGTTTGTCCGATGGGGCTCCTTGCCAGACGCCCATTCCATTTCCAGTAGCCTGTTGCCTACCTCCCTAGCATTATAGGGATTGTCCGAGGGGGCTCCTTGCCAGTCACCCATTCCATTTCAGTAGCCTGTTGCCTACATCCCTAGTGTTCTAGGGATCCATTCTGTAGGTCTCCTTCCTGCTGTATGTTACCTACTTTATGAGCTCAGCATACCCTGAGGGACCCTACCCTCTAGTAAGTTGTTGCCTTATACCAGTACTGATACCAATAGCGTTCTATTGGAGTGTTCTATTTTTGGTCAAGGAACTTTATTCTTTTTGACTAGTTTTTGCCTTGATCTCCACTAGTCAGTTCTTATACTTTTTCCTGGGTCACTTGAGACTAATCTCTCTCTCTGTGAGTCTGTACTGTCTCCATACCTGACCTGTGACATTGCTAGGAAGTACTATGGTACTGTCCTCCTCTGGACCTGTGTGGGTTGGGGAAGTACATATTTCCTTGCTATTTATTTGCCTAATAAAAGCTTTGTTTTATCTAAACTGTACTTGTCTGAGTGTTCTTACAAATCCGTGACACCACAGTGGGCCAAGGTGCTGGACTATCTGCAATAGCAGCAACCCCAGCTACTCATTGCCAATTCTGCATCTCAGTCAGACCAAATGATGTAATATTAGCACAGCTAGTTAACAAGTTGCCAGCAAAAGCTTGCTCCACAACAGGCTGCCTTGCTTCCTGGATACGCCGTTGGCGAACCAAACAGATAACCCAATTAAGCAAGGAATGCCACCTGTGCCCCCAGCATGGATCTGTCCACACACCAATACATAATGCATGTCATTATATATATATATATATATATATATATATATATCCTATATAACAATTCGCCAAAAATTTGTAACAACGCTCGTGCTGCAGTCATGCGCAGTATAGACTGGCCGTGATGCGAATGGTACGGAGTGGAGAGCTCCAAATTCAGACCATGGTCCTCTGGTGCACAAAGAGGACCATGGGCTGAATTCGGAGCTCCCCGCTCCGTATCAGCCGTGTCAAGGGCAGTCTCTACTGTGCACTGTGACTGGCTGGCACTGTTGCCTGTGTGCACAGGTTCTTCAACTAGTATATATATATATATATATATATATATATATATATATATATATATATATATATATATATATATATAAACATACATAAATTATTGAAAAACCGACACATTTCATGTGCCTGATTAATTTTCATTCTCATTAACTTGGTTAAACGTAATCTATATTTACATATTAAAAAAATAAAAATTTAAATTACTATAAAATGTCAGTTTTAATGGAAAATTGATAAATGTTTATTTTATATTTGTCTTCCTGTAGATGATATAAGTTGTAGTACCAAACATCTAGCTGGGGAAGCTTTTTCTATGCACCCTTACAGTAGTAAAAAGATGAGCTAGCAACCTTACCTGCAAAGTACAACAGCATACTGAGCAAGACAAGGCTTTGAGCAGATGTCTGGGATGGCAGACAGTAAAGGTAATTATTTTAATTATACCCAATATATATTCAAAACCACTAACGTAATGTAGGTTATAGGTCCCCTTTTTATTATGGAACTGTTCTCTTAAACAGTTTGAAAATGAAAAATGACAAGAACAACGTCATATTCTTATTAATATTCTTCTTTAGCTTAAGATAAGGTCATACAGAAATACACCATAGTACATGCAATACATTATTCAAGGCTTTTTGTAATACATATTTTGAGGAAGAATTGGCGAAAACCAACTGCACCACAGAGCATAAATGAAAAAAAATCAAAAACTCCCTTTGATTTAATTGGGACTTTAAAGCTTTTGAGTGCCTTTGCATTGCAATATGTTGGATACCTATCAGACACTCAAAAATTAAACAACTGACAGCTATAGAGGTCCCCAACGCATTCTAAGGCAATGGATTGGAGACCTCCCCATCTACCAAGGGGGTCAAAGATCCATTTAAATCAATGGGGGGGGTTATCACCAGTGGTGCAGTTGGTTTGCCCCTGAAATGCTCATGTTCTAAGTACATCAGCCTCTTTAGCTGGAATGTACTAAAGTGACTCTGCACTAATATAGGTGCTAATATATGTTTTGATGAGCTGTGCCTGCATTACCGTGTCCATTTTAGGACATCTCAACTCCACCGTTCCTTCTTCCTCCTACCAAACTTCTATCAATTATCCTTCAACCTACCAAACTTCCTCCTTCCTCCTACCCAACCACTGTCAATCATCCTCCATCCTTACAATCTCAAACCATCATCTTGCCAAACTCCTTCCTTCCTCCTAGCAAGGCAGATGACTGAGAGAGATTTGTTAGGAGCAGGACGGCATTCGGGCAGATGACTGAGAAAGATTTGTTAGAGGGCAGGACAGAGATTGTATGGAGGGAAGATGACTGAGTGACGTTTGGTAGGAGGCAGGACAGAGTTTGTTAGGATGGAGGATGCATGATAGAAAATTGGTATGCGGAAGTATGCATGATAGAGGTTTCGTAGGAGGAAGTATGAAAGAGAGGTTTATTGGGAGTCAGGAGGGAGTTGTCAGAGACTCTGTCTTGATGGAGCGTAGAGGGTTCATTTTAAAAACAAAATTAACTGAAATTCTGTTTTTAGATGTGTGTAAATGACTTCATATTTAAAACAAAGGCGGCCTCTTTGTTCAATAGGGGAGTGAAATACTTGAGCGACTTTAATGGCAGATTGATGTTCATTTGGAGACAATAAGTCTAAAACAGAGACACACTCCCCTATGGGAAAGTCTAGATAGGGATGACAGGTACATGAAATATGATGAACTCTTGACATATCACTACAGAGCACACAGATGCCATATGTAAAATTTTAACATGGAGAGAGAGAGAGAGGGCCATCTTGTGGATGTAAATAGCGTTATTACCAGTGTTTTGAGAAATTCCCAAAAATTATGAGTAGGTTGGACGGAGTTCTGATAAGAAAATCTTTTACTTTAAAAAGTAAAGTTTTGGGAGAAAAAGGGGCTCTTTCCTCTTGAGTCTTAGCTGGTCTTTCCTCTTGGTTCCTGGCTATTCAATTCCTGCTCTGTGTACCTAGCTGAGAGATACAAAGAAACACTTAGTAGACTGGTAACTATATATGTTTCCTTTTTTAAATTCTGCAAAATTCAGAATCAAATATTTACTTCTTCTATATTTGAAGAAACTTAATTTGTATTATAATTGTCTTAATTGGACTGGCCAACCATTTGGGATCAATTATAATAAGCCATATTAGCTCTAGATTTCTGGAATTAAGCAGAAATTATTTATTCATTTATTGGTAAACTAGTTGAACAGCCCGTTACATGGGCCACAGTGCCACTGCCACCCGGTCACAGGGCAGTCACGCTCAGTAGAGACTGCCCGCGCTCTTTCGGAGCGCCCAGCTCTATATCAGCCGTGGCGCGGGCAGTCTCTACTGCGCATGACTGCAGCATGCGCAGCAGTGTGTACTGCGCATGTCGCGGCGTTACACACGATTTAGCAAATTATTATATAGGATTGTTATATTTTGCCAGATAAGTGTAATATAGTTAAATAGATATAAATATATATATATTTATATATATATATATATATATATATTTAAATATAATTCTGTTGTTTCTAGAATATTGTGTTTCTGGAAAGATTATAACAGCTAAAATTTGATCTGGGGAATTCTTTGAATTCATTTATTAACCCTTTAACCGCTATTGTGTCTATTTATTTGTGGTTTCTTTAGATTCCTTTGTGTGTGTACTAGGCTTAACTTTTGTAAAGTGAAAGTTTCTGTTAAACTCTCACTAAACAAAAGAAGCTGCCATCTTGGGTGTGGCATCATATTTCAAATAAGTGGATTAACCCTTTAAGTACCTTGTAGGTTTTACATAATATTGCTGTAGTCATATTTGTGATATATGTTGCACGAAGTTTTATATACTGTCTAGACATATATTATTGGATTTATTCTAAGTATATTCTTGGTATAATCTATGATTGACTATATTAATTGCAATTTATATGTTTTATTCAGAAGGTATGGAATATTTGAAAACAGTACATAATTAAATTATAGTGATCTATATCTGGAATTATATTCCAGTTAGTCTCTAAATTTGATTATTATAAATGGTACAAGGAAAATTGTCAGAGGACCTGGCTTCATATTAAAGTTGACTTTTCTGATAATATACCTTAAACCACATTTAACATAGTTTAGACAGTTTCTTGGGCAGGGGTATTCATATAAACTGCTGCCAACTGTATTTCATTAATTGTAAGGATCAATTATCCTTTTCTATGCTGCTGAGTGCAATTGTTGTTATCTAATACCTCTGAATATACCTATATGTGGTTAACCCTGTAATTGCTGGTAATCCTAATGGTGATAATTGTGGTTTGAGTTACTGTATATCTATTGTAATTGCTGGTCACTCATTTATTTCATTGTTGCTTACACTTTGTAGATATATATATATATATATATTATTGTACTTTAATAAATTATATATATTTTTGCACAAATATGCGGGATTGATTATTTCATCAATTCTTTACTGTGAAGTAGCGTGTCAATACCTAATATAGTGTAAAGTTCTCAAAATTATTTAATATTGTCATTTATCTATTTATGTGAAGATATCCAACCTTACTGGTTTTCTTTTTTTAACCCCTTGGATACCTTCATCATAATTAGTTTGACAGAGTTTATTAGGACAGAGCATGGGTGACAGAGGCTTGAAAGGAGGAAGGAGGGGGTTTGTAAGGATGGAGGATAAGTGACAGTGGTTTGGTATGAGGAAGGAGTGAGTTTGGTACTTGGAAGAATGATTAATAGAAGTTTGGTAGGAGGAAGAAGGAAGGTGAAGTATAGATGTCCTAATATGGCCACCATATTACATATCACCTATATATTCTTCCAAATGCTGCTTGTGCCAAGAGGAGAACAGTGTTGGACTGTAAGGGCTTTTGGAGTATTTCATTCACCTGGACATTATCACCATGTACTATCAAGGAATAAATGGAATCCACCAGAAACTGAACCATTTTACCTGTTCTTACTAAAGGGTGGTGTTTGAGGCTTGCTCCCATGTCTTAACAAGGGTAGAGTGTGTGTATGCTAATACAGCATGCACTAATGTGATCATATGTCTCTGGTACAGTGGTTCCCAACTCTATCCTCAGGGGTGTCTAACCGTCTTTGTCTTTAGGATTTCCCTACTTGAGCACAAGTGACAAACAGAGATTTGGAAATGTAATTAGCTCTACTGAATAGAGAAATCCTAAAGACAGGGCTTGTTAGGGGCCCCTGACAATACCTATAAAAGCAGCATCATAGTCTGTATTCCTACAAATGGGCAGGACTGACGGCTGCACTGCTAGATTCATACATTTCCACTTTTAAGTTTTCTTTCTGGTTCTTGAATTTGAACATGCTAAATCCTGCATGCAACCATTGTATCTAAGAGAGAGATGTGGAAGAATGATGCTGCAGATGCAGTGTTTCCTCTGTAGAGCTGCTAAGTTATTCTGGTGACAGAGCCTTCCGTTTTACATGTTAATGGTTCCAGAGTGATTTAGTTTGTTTTTGCAAGTGTAATTTGAGGGTGGAACAGATGGTGTGAGTTTTGTTTAAACTGGTATTTTGGTTTTAATGAATACTTTCCATTGCTTGCTCAGTGGACCTTTTGTTCTTTACTTAATAAGTAATTTTTGAAGTAGTGATATAATAAAGGTCTCCAACAATTTAGTATCACTATAAATTTTAACAGCTAACCCATGAAGCAACTCAATTTTAACACAACTTGCAACATTTGTTGTAAATGAGAATACTTTGAACAACTAAAAGCTGTGATGCACATGTACTAAGTAAGCGAAGCAATTATGGAGCAAACAAACTGCATTATAGTGAACAAATGCAAATTCCTAGATGTCTATTTAATAAGCTGCCCTTTATTTATAATCAAATAGAACTAGCACTAATGAAATCCTCTACACTATGCAGACGCTATGAATGTTAGGGATGGACAACATTTTTCACCTCACAAAGGAAAACATGAAAAATGGAACTTCCAGTTGAGCTGGAAATTTACCTTGAAAAGTGCCAATTTTCCTTATTTTTCCTGCAGCAAACCCACACACACACTGCACTGGTAGACAGAGAACCACATATACTGACCCCCTACTTTGTCCCAATGTCGCTACAGAACAGCGCACACTTACCCCCCGCCATGTGCCACTACACTGGCAGTCATAAATCTCCACATGACCCGCACCCTGGCCTTGTCTCACTGCACTGGTAGCCATGAAACCACTTACTGACCCCTCAGCCTTGTCCCACTGCACTTCTAGTTGTTAAACCACTAAATAAACCTCCCCCCAGCCTTGTCCAACATCACTGATGGATATAGAAACACTTATTGCACCCCCAGCTCTCCAGCTGCTACTAGACTACAACTCCCATCATTGATGAGGATTTTAGTCTGGACACAGCTGGAGAGTTTCTCATTGCTCCTCATACTAGTATTGGCCAGTGGTATAGTAGAACCACACATACTGACTACCCAGCCTTGTCCCACTGCACTGGTGACCAAAGAAATACAGACACTGACCTCCCAGCCTTGTCCACTGCACTTGTAGCCAGGGGGCCACAAATGCTGACCTTCTAGGATTCCCTGTGTTGATCAACTGCACTGGTAGCAACACAACCACACACACACTTTGTGTGGAAATACAAGGAAAATAGCTGGAAATTTCTTGGCAGTGGTAAAAAGATGGACATTTTATGTATTTTCTACTAGTGGGAATTTTCACAGAAAATTCAGGAAATTACTAGCTTTCCATGAAAATTCCTGCAAGATTTTTTTTTTACTTTTTGCCCGTTCCTAATCAATGTTGTGTTTGACTGGATGAGCATGATGAAGCCATTATACAGTTCTGTTGTTTAGATAATGCATGGGGAATGTTTCCCTGCTTTTTAATGGTTACATATTGGCTTAAAGTAAATATAGAAGTTTTGCTAAGTACTACAGTTAATATGATTATAAATAAACAGCTAATTTACATTGCATTGTCATAGTGCTGGTGTATTAAAGGGACAGTAATATCCCATAAAAATGTTTTGTAGTTTTATATAATAGAATGATGCAAACCCTCGCTCTCAAACCACTATGGTTTGAGAGATTTAGGGATTCAAAGTTCCCCAATCCCTGCCTTTCTCCTGATGTCAGCTGTAAAGCTGTTTTTTTTATTTAATATATAAAATACTATCCAAGCTGGCGAACACTTTGACTCCCTCATATGTAAATACATGGGATAGGGAATAGGGTGCTCCTCTTTATGGGGAGGATTGGAAACTAATTTGGAAAACCGCTGCCTCTTTCTCTGCGCAAACCTTGGAGAGCCACTGCAAATTACTAGCTCCATCTAGCTTTTATAGAATGTCTCCCTCATCAAGCACTCTGTGCTAGAGATGCCACCAGCACCAGGGTACTGCCCTCTTATTGCACTTTTCTTGTCAGAATGTTGTCAGAAGAGTTTGGAGATCTCTCTTTCCAATCATATAGGCTTTCTCTATCTTCCCCCTTGCCTTTCCTTAACTACTTATGACCCATGATGTGCCAGGACCGTCATGGGTTAAATTATAGCAGCATGCCTCAGTGCACACTGCTTTCATTCTGCAGAAGCTGAAACTGAGCGATCCGGGACCGGAGCACTCTGTTTCAATCCGTGTCTCTTCTGCTGGTACACGTGATCGCTCCAGGAGCGATCACATGTACTGGAATTTTAATTTAAACAGGCAATGTGTCTTACATATTGCCTTTGTGTCTGCCCTGTGTCTGCCCTATTAAAGTAAGGAAGAGAGAAGCAGAGAGCAGACACATAGTCAAATAAAATGTGCCAATAGTTGGGGGTATTAACGCCTTCTGTGCTGGTGCTGGGGGCTGGCTGGATGCAGGTCCATTTCTGACCTCCTAAAATCAACCCTTTTTGTTTTGTTATAAATTTGAAATAAATAAAATATTTTTATTTAAACAGTCATAAAATAAATATGCTAAGTGTAAATATAAAATAATGGGAGTGTGATTGTTGTGGAGCCATGTAATACACTTATACTCACCACCATATCCTATAAATAAAAATGTGGTAAAATAGGAAGGGAAAGAGGAACATGGGGATTTTCACCCAGGATTGACGATGCCCACTTTATACTGCCCATTTTGTAGGTATGACTGACCGGTCATACCTTTCATGCAGTCTCCATAAAAATGTAACCCATTGCGCCCAAATGATCACAAGAGGAAAAAATTAAAATTGCATTTTTGGGTGTTTTTTTACATTTTTTAAAAAGTTTTCTTTATTTTTAAAGAAAGTCTAACATTTGTGAAAGAATATCACAACAAATGGTCACTATAGATGAAAAAGGAGAACCCTTATTTGACCATGAAAGTGTAAAATATCCAAGGTCCTCCCAATGGGCACATATATACATCATGTCTCAAAATAGAACTCTGGATAAGAAAGTCATTGGACAAATCCACAAGAAATAAATTAAGGGTTGAATGTCCCAGACCTTCTGTTCCTAATAAAACTTGTGAGACACCAGAATTTTTGAGTTAATCTGGCAAAGACCCCAGAAAAGGAATTGATGGGTGTTTAAAATGTTGCCAAAATAAATTACTAGATGTCATTAGTCCAATGACAAAAGTATTTGAATTTACAGAGATGTCTTTATCTAATAACACAAATGTTGTATGTTCTTACTCTGAAACGTTGGATGCAGAGGACCTTATGTCTAAGGGAAGTGCCAACTCTACTATGTAATCAGAGAGACAAATAGCTATATTATTAAAAATTGACCCAAAATTAGCAGATATGATTTCTTTGGATGTGGGCCCTTCCGCTCAAGGCCAGTTTTTCTGGTTCTCCTTTTACTAAAGACCTTGGGAAGTTTATGACTGCTTTTATGGCTTAAAAAAAGGAATTAAAAACTAAAAACGTGCAACAATGGGAAATAGTCTTCTATTTTGAATATTTGCCATTGTTTCGTGTTTTTAGTTTTGAATTACATTTTTTAAATATCTGTACAGGTATTACCATATTGATTTTTAAATACATTTTTGAATATGAGCTTCAATCTCAGCTTTATGCATGCTGGGCCTTATTCCATTTCACCTTTCATATATAGCACCACTTTTTCAGAGTTCTCCTAGTACCATTGGGCTTTAGATATAGGGTCCTTTTTAGGTCAAGATGGAAAACTCCAGCAGTTGAATATCACTAAGAAGAAAGTGAGTGGATGAAAAGAAGGGTGCAGGAACGAGTAGAGGAACGAGTAGGCCACATAGCAGAAGGCTTAAAGGGACAGTAAAATATTTAGCATTTTATAGGAATTAAAAGTTGAATTGAATGCAAAAAAAGTATCTCTTAAACTGCTGCATTCCAATTTTGATGTTTCTTGCTGTCACCTGTAAAGCTGACAGCAGGAGATCCATGTTGGTTGACACCGAGGCTCTTCAGCAGAGCCACAATCACATTTTTTAAAAATAATGACTTCATTGGAATGGTCTACAAAGTGTGCTTGCAAACCAGGCACACTTTGTAGACCATTCCAATGAAGTAATTCTTTAAAAAAAAATATATGATTGTGGCTCTGCTAAAGAGCCTCTGTGTCGGCCGACACGGATTTCCTCCTGTCAGCTTTACAGCTGACAGCAGGAAACATCAAACTTTGAATGCAAATATGTCTCAAACCATAGCAGTTTCAGAGATATGTTTTTTTTTTTGCATTCAGTTCAACTTTTTAATCCCTACAAAATGATAAATATTTTTTCTGGGACATTACTGTCCCTTTAAAAAAAAGCTTAAATTTATTTGAGTGTGTGCTGTGCACTGTGTAGGACTCAGGTTATCCAAACAAAAGCCCAAAGAAGAAACTTGTGAGAGGCCAAAGCCCACAGGAAACATTGATTTGTAGGACTTAGGCTTGTTAAAGACAAGCCCCACAAAACTGGATTGTATAGGCCTCTGGCTTGCCAAGACAAGAAAACACACAACAGGAGGTGCTCCTAGTGTAGTATGTTAATTATATTCGAGAATAACAGTGCCTTAAAATATACTCACAAATTGAGCTGCTCAGTAAAACACTTATGTATTCACTGAGAAACAAACATAAGGGAACTCAAAACTATCACTATGGTTAATGATACTTCAAGGTGATTAGGGATGCACCTCTCCAACATCCATACAATGGAAGCACAAAACAAAAGGTGCCCAATAGTGCCTGTAACGTTCAGGAACCACCAATAATTATATATAAGTACAGATATACTCACAAGGGGAGTTGCTGGTAAAAGACTTATACCAGAACCAGCTCTCAAAGCTTGTGGGGAGGATTGGATCTGCCCCTACTCAGATGACTCCGGTACCTTATCAGCAGAAGTGCAGATATCCAGTCTCCAGAAAGTGTCAATGTAAAACGGCTACTAAATCTCTTATGAAATCATTTATTATATAAAAAAAACAGTTATAAATTATATGACGTTTCGCGGTTCTAGGACTGCTTCCTCAAAACAATTGGTTATACAAAATTATATCAAGCAAACCATTTACCAGCAACTCCCCTTGTGATTATATCTATAGTTATATATAATTATTGGTGGTTCCTGAACATTACAGGCCCTATTGGGCATCTTCTGTTTTGTGTTTTCTTGCCAAGAACAAGCCATAAGACACAAAAAAAAAATGAATATGCCCTGCTGACATATTGCCAGCAACAGATCACGTTATGGCTGCCAGTGGCAATAGCCATGGTAAAGGCCAGTGACATTGCATCATTTGTGACTGCTGTCTGTTATTGCTGCTTCTGCTTGTTGTCTAAGCAGCAGGACAATTAGGAAGCTCCAAGGGAATGGGATCAACAGCAGTGATATATGAGGCAGATGGCTCCACTTGCCACAAGATCTAGTGATACACCTGACACAATAGCAGCACCAGAACTATCCCCCGCCACCACTTCAGGTACATCTGTAGAAAAGAAGTTGGCCAATAATGCCTCTCCTCCTGCAACTCCTCCAAAATTGTTTTTTCCAAGGTTTGTCCCCTCCTTTCCCCTTTTCACTGACTTGTCACATAGAATTCACAGTTCCAGTGCTGATGACTGCATTGAGCCATGCCCAAGGAGAAAAATAGTCCCACACCCATGAACTCGGGAGGAGTAGATTCCCCTTCACTGGTTGGGGCAGAGGATGATACTGCTGCTGCTACTGCTGTTCTGTCAGGATCAGGATTATTACTGGCACTGTCAAGTGGAACCTTTCCTGGCCCAACATCACTATTGCTGGACCCCATTTCCACTGTAACCACAGTGGTCTGTGGCACACTAGCCTGCTCATCATCAGCCTGATCAGACAGATCAACATCAGCATCAGCAGGAATTACAGCAACAATCTCAGCAATACCACTGCTGATAGTGTTGGTGATGTATATCCCCATTTTCATATCTGTCTCATATTCCTTTTCACTTCCTGCTAAAAAAGGTCTTCATTCTCTCCTTCACCCCAGCTGCTCACCCTCACTCTCATCACCACTGCCACCACCACAGGTTTCTTGCTGCTGCTCTACAAGCTCTGGATAGACCTCAACCATTTTTACCAGATCTACATGTGGGGAAACTATAGGTGCAACAACAGAAAATGTGGAACTTGTGAACACATGGAACATTGAATGCAGTTTTTTGAGGTGGATAAAGGGGAACCACCTTTGAAAGTACAGCAGTTTATAAACTGCAAAATCTGTTTTGTGATCTACAGACTCACCTGTGAATGTGGTATTCACTACAGCAGAAGGACCACTAGAACCTTCACGAAAGAGTGGGAGAACACCGCAGAAAAATCAAGAATGGTGTTTTGAACCATAGTGTTCCGAGACACTTTGGTTTGTGTAAACATGGCGGTATTATGAATTTTTAGGTTTTAGGACTAGAAAGTATCAGTAGTTCAGTACCAAATAGGTACGGTACCTTGTGTAAAAGGGAGGCCTACTGGATTTTTCATTTGAACACCATGACCCCAATGGGTTAAATGAAGAGATAGAACTGGCACATTCATATAAGGCTATTCAGAATTATTGAGACTCTACTGAAAAAAAGGAAAATGGTAATAAGCTCAGTTAAGTAAAAATATACCTTGTACATTCATTTGGGAATGGGATTACGAATGGAGTTTGGAATAGGAGGTAGAACAATTATTGTATGTATTTGCATTTATAGGCATGATTGTATTTACAATCCTGGATCCACTATTTGAAGTGGGTTCACTGTTTGAATGTATTGTAATTCCACACTTTCCAATCTCACTTTGCGATGTTCATTCTTAGGGGGATGTGAATTGTAGTTTTAAAACTATATATGGGAGATGCAGTAGGGTGGGAAGGGGATGAGACTCACATACATTAAGTGAGTAAGGAATCAATGAGCTTGGTTAGAAGGAGAACTCTATAGCGGTAAATATAGACAAATTAGGGAGGTATTCCGGCACGAAAGTGAAGCTAGGAAGGCATGAACTAAGCCAATAGATCTAATAGGAAATACGTAGGCGTTCAAAAGCAGAAATGAGCGAGTCAGCTCATACCAGGTCAAGCAAAAAGTCTGAGTAAGTAAAATTTCTCTAAATGTTTGAATGAAATAAAGTGCTCATGATGCCCCTGAGAAAGAAATATAGCATCGCGATACGCATTGGGATATTAGCTTTTGCAAGAGGGCCAAATATTTTTGATTTAATAATTGGATATTACATTGTTTGTCAATAATAAATAAAATCCATCCTTAGTTTGAACGGTCTCCATAGATTACTCCTCTATTCTGGCCAATAGGCATATCTATACTGGTATACCTGATATTTCTATTATTCCCTAACAATTGAAGAATGGAGCAATAGATTCCGGAGGAGAGGTAAGAGATACTACTGGTGTGCAGGATGAGTGATCGAGGGGAGTGTCCAATACTAGAGGTTTGATCTAGTAAAGGCTGGAATCCTAGAGGCGGGAGTAGCCTCAACAAAGATTGAGTACCCATAATGAAGGGGAAAAATGGAATAAAGGGTTAATACTGAAAAATCAACCGCATCACACTTAGAGGGATATTTTGTGCTGTCCCTTTTTAACTTTTAAAAAACTGAGATATAAATAAATGTTGCATAAAAAAGAACCTGCACATCTATGCATAGTTTAACCCCTTGAATTTCAGAGGGGTACGCAACGCATTGCAGAACAATGTGTTAGGTACCTCTCTGGGGCTCAAAGGGTTAAGGTATGTATAGATGTGTGGGTCAATAGAAGTAAAACATGGCCAAAGTCCTCCAGATATGTCCTCATGAAATATTTTCCCATTAGATTAGAAAAGAAGCTAAATATATTCCAAATGAAAATAAATGCTATTTTCTCTGTCTCTGCCACTGTTTGAGGTGCCCCCCCCCAGTACCTTATGGGCCGATGCCCATTCCTTTGTGAGGGAATTTGAACAAAGATTGTTTATGCACATCCCAGCCAATCAGTTTTGAGATGGGGAATTAGAGGAACCTCCTTAAAGGGATAGTAATACTTCATTTTAACTTTATTTTATTTTGTAGGCATTAAAAAAACATGAAGAATTATATAAGTCTTATCTCTGAAACCTTTATGGTTTAAGAGATATTCACAAACAAAGTATCCCCCCCCTGTTCAACCAGATCAGAAGGGAGATGCCCAGGTAGACTGCAGAGAGGGACAATCTTCAATTAAGATAATGGAAAAAGCTGAAAAACTTGTCAAGGGGGGAAGGGCTTTCATTGTTTTCATACAAAGAAAATTGTCCCCTTCTGTTATCTGTACTGTCATACAACCAGACTCACATCTGAGAAGAGATGGCTTACACTAGGTAAAAGGGGCGGGGAGGGGAACTTTGCTTGTGAATATCTCATAAACCATAAAGGTTTGAGAGATAAGACTTATATCATTCTTCGTGTTTTTTTAATGCCTACAAAATAAAATAAAGTTAAAACGAAGTATTACTATCCCTTTAAAGCTGTTTGGCTGGGATTTGAGTAAGCACACATCCCAGCTAATGACTGTGAAGGAATTCCCCTGTGTCGAGTGTTAAAAAATGCGCTAAGGGATTCTATGCCAAGAAAAAAACTGTCTTAAATTTCCCGCATTAATGTGTGTTCCTTAGTGCATCACAGCACCTAACGCAGTCTTTAAAATTACATTATAGAACGTTTGTACTATGTTTAATGGGCGGAAATGGCAGCTAAGTTTAGCTGCCAATATACTTCATTTTCTGACGGCAGGTCTTCTTAGCACAGTTATTTGAATTGTATACTGTGCTTGAAAAACTGTCATCAGATGGGTTTTTTGGGGTCGGACCGCTTTAAATCGAGCCCTTAGTGTGCATCACATCCATTATTACTGTGAATAGCGAACACCTGTACATCAGGCTTTGATCTGTTGCTGCAGGTGCTAGCTTTCAAATAGTTAATTAAGAGTCATGTGTAACTTAATCTGTGTTTCAGTCCCTATACTTACCCTCTGTTTTAATTGCACAACATTGCTCATTTTAAATGCAATATACCTGGTTCTCTTACATGATCAATACTAATTTGAGGATCTACTATATGGTTTTAAATTATATAAATAAATGTTACTTTTTATTTACCTTTGAAGATAGATAAACTGTGATTTATCTGTGGGCTTGAGGGTACAGGTTTCTAAGCTGCAGTATTATATGGTTTCAACATACTTTATTCTACTATATCATTGACTACATCAATTTCCTCTTCTTTGACATAGTGTTTGTTTATTAAGACCTGCTGCATTAGAAATATATTTCTCACACCAATGATTCGTCTCTCTACTCCAGATACTTTGGCAGAGTAAGCCTGCAAAAGAGATACGGTGAGCCAACACCTGCCTACTTCATATTAGTACCTGTGGTGTCCATATTTGCACATATATTATACCTTGACAGAAGAAGCAGGTTCTGAAAGTCTTAATAACAGCTGACTGACAGGGGACACAGTGGACCCAATTGCTCCTGGCTACATATACACTGTGTGCACAATTATTAGGTAACTGAGTCATTGACCATACCATCATTTTTATGCATATTTTCCAACTCCAAGCTGTATAAACTTGAATGCTTATTGGATTTAAGCATATCAGGTGATGTGTATTTGTGTAATGAGAGAGGGTGTGGCCTAAGGAGATAAACACCCTATGTCAAGGTGTGCATAATTATTAGGCAGCTTCATTTCCTCAGGCAAAATGGGCAGAAAAAGAGATATAACTCAGTTTGAAAAGTCGAAAATTGTAGAAAGTCTTTCAGAGGGGTGCAGCACTTTTGAAATTGCTAAGATATTGGGGCGTGATCACAAAACCATCAAACGTATTGTTGAAAATAGTCAACAGGGTTGCAAGAAATATGTTGAGAAAAAAAATGGAATGTAAACCCTTGGATGCTACAGAGGTGGTCTTTAACACATTGCAAAGCAAAGGATGGGAGACCTTTCTAGCATTCAAAGAATTAAAGGGGATCTATCACCCCTATACAACTGTGTGTTAAATGTTAGGTTATATAGAGACTAGATGGGTTTCTTTATTCATTTTTTATAATCCTATTTGGCAGAAAATTAATGTTTAAAGAGTGCACTTCCGGACAGACTGTGGTTACCTGCTCTATACCGCAGTCTGTCACTCTGCCTCTGCTCCCCTCCTTCTATGCAGCCTCCTCCAGTGACAGAGGCTTTCTGCCTGTAAGCTGGAGCTATCTCATTGGCAGAGCTCTATATCTAGGCAATGGGATTGCTCCAGCTTACAGACAGAAAGCCTCCTCCATTGAAGGACGCTGCATAGAGGGAGGGGAACAGAGGCGTAGTAATAGACTGTGGTACAGAATAGGTAACCGCAGTCTGTCCAAAAGTGCACTCTTTAAACATTAATTTTCTGCCAAATACGATAAAAAAATTAATAAATAAATCCATCTAGTCTCTATATAACCTAACATTTAACACACACTTGAATAGGGGTGATAGATCCCCTTTAACATCTTTTAAAAACAATAGGGAGTTTGTTTTGTCCCTATGGTACAGTTCATTTGTACCAAAATGACTTGAGTGGGAAGATGCACTAAGGTTCGATAAGGGGTCAGGTTATAGATATTGTGGTGTATTAGCAACGATTATATCTTGTCATTTGCACTAAGATGTCTTCCGCATCATATCTTTGTGAATATGACACAAATACACCATGCATTCATCATGTCTTCAGGTTTATAATTTTGCAGTGTCTGCTTTATCAATGTTTCATTTGCATACTAACACACAGCTTAATGAGCCATTGTCATATTGCTATTGATGTGTTTATACAATAATGTAGCTATTTGCTAAATGCACTAAGCTCCAATAGCTGCTTATGCTATAGGACTTCACAGTCCCAACTTTGACAAACTGAGATGGCAAAGTTGAGATCTTCCCATAGTTTTCTATTGAGTGACAGAGGACAGTTTGTTATCTCTACTGAAGAGCAGAGACTGCAGTTGTCCTCTCTTAACCCTCTGAGTTCTATAAAGATGTGAAAAGTATTGCTCTGCAGTGCACTGCATACCCCTGTGGCACTAAAAGGGTTATAACAAAGAATTCCCTGCCCCACTTCACAGTTTAGATGCATGTAACATCTCTAAATGTTCTGTCTTTACATTAACCAGCTGATCAGCTACTTGAAATCCACAGTTGATCATCCATTGATCAGCTAACAGAGTATTGCAGAATTTTGTTTCATGAATCATCAGATCAGCTGATACTCTACTGTGGACTTCATACAGCTGATCAGCCAGTTCATGCAGAATGGCTGTTTGAAACGCTATTTTGGGACATTTTTGTATGCATGCCAAATTGGAAATGTCAGCATATATACTAGTCTGAATGTGATAGTAGAAGTAGGAAAAAAAGCTAATAAAACCTTATGTTGAATTTCCATTTTGATATAATGGAATCTTTGCCTTGGTTTTAAAAAAACACCACTAAAAATGATGTCCACTTCCATTAACGTTCTATCCTGCACTGATTGAAGATGTTATCTTTTGAAAAAATGGCCAAGGAGAACATTCATATGGGCCATGAGGATTTTCTGGCCGTAGTAAGGTAAATAGGGAGGGGGTGTTATTATTAGGGGATGTTAGTTCTCCTTTAAACCTGGGTAGACATAACACGTGATGTTGGCCAACATAATACCTATACAGGAACCATAAACAATTTTAACAGACACTGATTACTTCAACTAAAAGCTTACTAGTTAGATGGGAATTATTCATAAATATTTAATTAATCCAATAAATATGCTTGGTGATGCATGATTACTTTTTATCAGTAAATGGAATACAATTAAAAGAAATATAATTTCCATCTGCAAGTTAATTAAATGTGTTAAAGATTTCAGGACAGTTTTAGATAAGTCCTTTAAGTAATTAATTATAACCTATCTTGATATGTTATTTGTAATTGGTTATTTGACTAGGGTGATGGCAGAATCACATTTGTGTGATCACAATTAGATTCCCATGACTTAGTGGACTCTGACGGCTCTATTCAATATCCATAAAAAACAAAAAATCAGTGGTAAGCCATCCAAATACCGACTGTGACAAACTACCAAAGGAAAAAACCACGCCAGGAGCTAAATTTTATTCCCATAGGAAGCAATAAAAAAGGTCTCGCATTTCTGATTCAGTTCTATGTGTTGGGTGGTAACATGCATTAAAGGACCCCACTTTATCGCCAAAACCTGTGCCTACAAATAGTAGGAGCAGAGTCCCCTAATATATGTTTTAAACCACCAATGATGGAATTAAAGTGTAAAAGAAAAACTAAGTGACCAGTGGATGTATTGATATGGGGCCCTAAGCCCCATATCAATACATCCAAAGTGCTGAAAAATTATGTGTAATGTAACAAAAATTAACCCTATGAGTGCCGGCAGGGTATGCAATGCATTACAGAGCACTGCATACCCCACTGGCACTCAAAGGGTTAATCCCACTAAAACTAACACCATCCCCTGAAAATAAACACTTACCTGTAAGTCTGCGGTCCAGAGGGATCTTCAGCACCCTGGTCATCCAATGAAAGTCTTTATCTTTAATCTTTTATCTTCTTATTTTTGTTCTTAACTTATCAACTTATCTTCCTCCTCTTCCAAAAACGAATGCTACTATAAATAAAATAAGAATTGCCCCCAAAAATACGCCATAACTGTACGTAGCTTTTAGCTAGAGGGATGACAAACCCGCTAGAAGCTGATTGGCTGGGAGGTGTGTAACCCCACATCCCACCTGATTGTAGCATGGGAACCATTTTGAAAAGAGACTGGTCGTAGAAAAGCCAATCCCTGTTAAAATTTCTTCAATGTGGCTCTGGCAAGGACCCAAGAGATATCTTGGGGGAGAGGGGATTAATCTGATGCTTTCCTGCCACCACCACCAGCGATGGCAGCGGCGGTGGCAGCATACAGTTAGGGCATATCTTTGGGGCAATTCTTATTTGAACACAGGGCCGGACTGGCCTACCGGGATAGCGGGAAATTTCCCGGTAGGCCGTCTGCACTGGGCTTCCCTGGGGCTGCTTAAAAACACATGCCACTGTGAATTACTCGCGGCCGCAAGGTGACAAAGGACCGTGGGCGTGAGATTTGAAGAACCACCGGGTCGCAGCTGCTTCTAGTGACTGGAGGCCGGCAGGGTCTCAGTAGCATAGCCGGGGAGGGCTGCCCCTCCCGAGTGCCTGGTTCCCCAGTGCGCCCCGCCGCGTACTCCACATGTGCCATTGTGACATTAAGCTTCACTTCATTGAGTCTATTGAGACTCAGTGAAGTGAAGCTATTTGGCAACTGAGCATGCGTACGCTACCTTCAGGTCAGCATATACGCGTCATGACGACCATGGGGCATGTAAATATGCTCTGCACGCCAGAGCACAGCAGATGGAAGGCTTTTTTCTGTTTGCCAGCAGCTTATGAGGCCTGCATTGACGCGGCAGGCTGCAGAAGGACAATATTTGCGGACACTGGACTGGATAGTAAAGGTAATGGTGAGTGAACAGTGAGGTCGGTACAGAGTGGAGGTGGACTGGAGGTGGGCATTGTTGAGGTAATGTTGGTAGTGTTGAGGTGGACATTTGCAGTGTGTCTGGAGGACCAAGGTTGACAGAGATGGAGTGGAAGTGGACAGGGTGTGGAGGTGGACAATGGGAACAATGTGGAAGTGGACAGGGTATGGAGATGGACAGTGTGGAAGTGGACAGAGTGTATAGATGGACAATGTGGAAGTGGACAGGTTGTGGAGGTGGACAATGGAGATAATGTGGAGGTGGACAGGGTGTGGAGGTGGACAATGGCATATAATGGCAAATTGCTCTGCTTGTGGCATACAGTGGCTTATTTCTCTGGTTACATGTGGCTCTCTCTATTGCTCTGGTGATGGCATATACCTCTGCTGCTGGGCTGGTGGCATATATATAACCTTCTGGTGTGCCATGTAACTATTGTTGTACTGGTGGCATATACGCATTGCTCTGGTTCTGTTTTTTCTTGGCTGGTGGCATATACCTATGTATTGATGTGCTGGTGGCATATATGCATTGCTCTGGTGATGGCATAACTGTGTATTACTTTGCTGGTGGCATAACTCTGTATTGCTCAGGTGGTGGTATATAACGTATATGCCACCACCAAAGAAATAGAGGGTTATGTCACCAGCACACTCTGTACTGCTTTGGTGGTGGCATATAACTTTATTGCTCTGGTGGTGGCATTCAAATGTGTTTTAAAATGCATAGTTTCCTCTTTTATGAACAAGAAAAAAATTTTGCTATGGGGCTGGTATAATGACGCAATTCTATGGGACTGGTATAATGACGCAGTGCTATGGGGCTGGTATAATGACGCAATGCTATGGGGCTGGTATAATGACGCAGTGCTATGGGGCTGGTAAGCAATTTTTTCCAAGGCTGGTTTTTATTCCCAGTCCGGCCCTGTTTGAACATATTTTTTTATTTTATTGATAGCGGCAGTAGTTTTCAGAAGAGGAGGAAGATAAGATGATAAGAAGAAAGACAAGGAGAAGAACGAAGATAAGAACAAATGAAATTACAAAAGACAGAAGATTACAGATAAAAATTACAGTGGATGCCGGGTGTTACAACTCTGGGTTATAGGTGGTAGGATAGTGTTAGAGCTAGTATTGTATTGTTTTTGAGCTCATGATCAGTGATTGACAATGTGTCAAACAGCGAGCGTAAGCAGTTTTCCTTTAATGATCCCATTTCTTACGTTATTTAGGGTGTGTTTCAGGAACAAAAAACACACAACGAATGTAGCGCCACAACTGAGGTTCTATGTATCAACGCTCATCATGGTTACTCTGTGTGTACCATTTGGTATCCATTTTTGCCAGAACAACAGATTTACAGCTGAATATAGAATCATGCCCTGAATCTCCACCTCTTTGCTTTTCCCATTCCATTCAGTACCGCAAGATCTGCAGATTCATCTGGCCTGGAACAGATCTAGGGCTCAATTCATTAAGGCAAAGTAAAACAGTTGGTAATAGGAAAACTAGTACCAAACGATAACATCCCTGTCTTCTGCAGCTATTCAATAACCCATCTACCAGAGTGAACAACGAGCATAGGCCGCACAAATCGTTGTTAGAAACAAGCCCCCAAAATTGTTTTTTTTTTTTTGCAGGACTATGTTGTTTTGTTTTTTTTAAAGCAAGCCCTGAGAGAAAAACAAAATGCCCTACTGGCCGAGTGCCAGCAGGTCATGTCGTATTGGTCAGTGGCCACTGATCATTATCAAATGCCCTGATATAGATGCGGAATTTGTGACTACTGTTCATGCTGCTGAGTTGTTTTAAGCAGCAGGATGACTAGGCATCTCAAAGGGAATGGGATCAACAACAGCAGTAATATGGGTGATGGATGATGCAGGTTCCACTTGCTACAACTGGCTCCAGTGATGCTCTTGAGGCAGTAGCAGCACTATAACTAGCCCCCACCACTTCAGGTATATGTGGAGAAAAGAAGTTGGCCAATAATTCTCCTCCACCTGCCCCTCCCCCAAAATAATGGGTGTGTTGTTACTAGAATATAATTTTTTTTCCCTTGAGAGCAGGAACTGTGCCCATCAGCAACTGCAATGTGCACAGTGTGTGTGGTAAATAACACCTGGCACAACTGTATCCAAACACCATGACACCAGAAACAAAATACTGATGCTGTCACTATGCCCACACCCCGCTACGGACACATGACAACTTGTTGACAGTTTAATTGTAAAGATGAACCCTCCTTGCCACCAGCTTAGCATATTCTGCAGGATGGAATCTCCTCAGATGCCGCTTGATGCCCTGCTTGCGATTCTCCTCCACCACACTGCCATGTGTGGTCAGTGCACCACTCAGTGTACAATGGGTGAAGATGAACTGCCACATCCTAACATCTACAGAGTGGCTATCACTTGACGGGGGAGGTAATGATGAATGAGATAGACTGGCAGAAGGTGTAGTTACCCTAGAGCAAGACCTTGATGGCGAGCTAGTTGTTTCTCTCACCATCAAACCTCCAGCCTCTGCCTGGCTTTCTCTATTCTTCCTCCTCTTTGATCTCTGCCTCACTTCTTGTTACCTTTTTGGAGGGTCAGGGGCTACAGCAACAGCTGTGCTCAATTTCTGTGATGTTTGGCTTTAACATGTTTCACATAAATGTCATGGTGTCCGTGTTTCATGTGTGTTATCAGGGCGGTTGTACCAAGGTGCGTTCCTTCCTTTCCCCTTCTCACTGATTTGTCACAAATTGTGCACAGTGCTGTTGTTGATGACTGCACTGTTCCTGCCCCAAGAGAAAAACAGTCCCACACCCATGACTTCGGGGGGGAGAGAAAAGGTGGAGAACAATGGCCTGTTTCTTCTTCTCCTCTACATTCCCCTTCACTGTGTGGGCCAGAGGATGTTGCTGCTACTGTCTCAGAATCAGCACTGCAACTAGGACTAGGAGTATTGCTGCTGCTATCAACCTGTCCTAGTCCCGCATCACTTGTTGACCCCAATCCCACTGTGTCCACGGTGGTCTGTGGCACAATAGCCTTCTTCTCAGCATCCTGCTGCCCTTGCAACTCAGCAACAGCAGAAATTAGAGCAGTTGCAAAATCCGCAAATTCCAAAAGCTCACTGCTGGTGGTGGTGGTGGTGATGCCCATCCCCATCCCTGTCTCCCATTCCTTCTCAGTTTGGGCTAAAAATGCCATCATTGTCTCTTACACCCCAGGCCAAATCATTTCAAATCATAAGGTTAACCCCCTCAGTGCTGTTTTGCTCAAACATACTCCCAATCACACAAACAATGCTTGCCATTACGTTGTCATACAAACATTTATTATGTTGTTGAACAATGTTAGACATGTTGCCACAGTGATCTCAACATTTAATAGTGGACAACCACAGTACACCAGGGTCACGTTGCAGAGTTAAACAGGGGTCATCACACCCCTGATAGCTGAACAAATGCAAACTGATTGCATGTCCAACACACTTGCCGCTAGCGCAGTACCACCATGGCCTGAAATGACACATTTGCAGTGGAGCCACAACCATAATAGCAAAGTTGAAGCCATGGTGGTATCAGACACAGCAAGTCTAAAAACAAACATTGACTGGGGATCACATCAAGTCAAGCAGATGGAGAATATGTTTCACTCAGCAGGATAACAATTCCAAACACACATTCAAAACAGGGTAAACATTCCTGGGGAAAATAAGCCAAATGACAAATGATTTAGGTAAATTAAAAGTATGGCCAAGAGTGTGGCAGCTGCATTTTATTGTTGATAAATGTAAAATAATGCACTTGGGATGTAAAAATCCAAAGGAAAAATATAGTATTAAGGGTACTTTGCCATCAGAGACAACAGAGGAAAGGGATTTGGGAGTAATTATTTCTGATGAATTAAAGGTAGGCATGCAATTTAACAATGAGGTGGGGAATGCAAGGATGGTTCTGGATTTTATAACTAGGGGTATTAGTTGCAGAAAAAGGGAAGTGGTCATGCCACTCTACAGATCTATTGTTAGACCTCACCTAGAGTATTGTATACACTACTGGAGACCCCATCTCCAAAAGGATATATACTCTAGAGTGAAATTCAGAGATGGGCAGGGCTGGAATTACATCCTAGGTGCGCCTAGGCACAACAACCCCCGGCAACCCTAGTCCCGTCTTTACCCCCACCCTAACCACGCCCCTCACTTAGCCACACCCTCTTTGTGGCCAAACCCATTTTCAGATTTAATCTTCACAGTACTATGGCAATTTTAGATGGATGAAAATGTTATAGATAGGGATGGGGTATATACAGCATATATACATAAATTAACTTTACTAGGATATATAGCCTGCCTTTTTTTCCATGTTTAAGACTCAAGTAATGGGAAGATACGAGTACCAAAGATCAACTCAATATTGAGATATCAAGCAGTGAATATACAGTACAGATCACTTAAACACATAAATCGTATCCAACAGTTAAAGGAAGTCCCATCCTAAAGGAAAACGTCAGTGTTCTGGCCCCATCGGCTGCCTTTACCAGACAAAATAATACAGAACCATTTGTACAAAGAAACATATTGCAAACTAAATAAACCATACAGAACAAATACAAATTTGCATTCATTGAGCTGTGGCTTTTAACCCTTCAGATGCAAGACTGAAGCAAGAATTCCTGAGCATTCAATGAGTTAAAATCCCCATTTAAATCAGTTATTATATGGGTAATTTGTATTCTGTTCTGATTTTTGTCTGTGCACATGGCCAAATTCCAATAGAGTGCAGATTGGATACCTTCTTCTACATAAGATTTAACCCTTTGAGTGTCAGTGAGGGTTAAATCTCATCAAAAGCCAGCCACAGCTCAACCCACTCCACACAGTTTCTGCCTCTGTAGGCCAAGCAGGGCTCTGTACCAGTGTATTCTAGGTGTGTCCCAGTCCCTCCCCAGTTGGAACAAGTCAGATTCAATTATTTGTTAAGTATATATATTTTTGCAATGAATCAGACTCAAACTGTATGAAGAAGCCAAGAAAAAACTATAACGGTGGTGCAGGCACAGCACAGCGCTCTATCCCAAGTTATAGGATAGGTAATGAATCTATACAAAATGGATAAGATTAATGACAATATGTGTCCCTATATCTGCAAAGCTGCTACCATCCAAAATAGACTGTGTGTGAAGTAAGTATACCAGACAGGAAAAGATAGTGGAGAGCGCTATGCAGATATATGGCAAACCAACATATAGTGCTTACTATATATGAGTCTAAAAGGAACAAAAGTTATATACTAGTAGTGTACAAGGAATGACCACAGCAATATAATAAATGTTTATTAAAATACTAAATATATAACTGCATTAAAGTAAATCCACAAATCCTATAAATAAAAGCAACTGTTATATGTTATCTGTTCATGGATTGAGAACTGGTTAAATGATAGATGACAGGGAGTTTTTTGTAAATGGAACCTTTTCAAACTGGTCTAAAGTTATCTTGGGTGTCACAGGGTTCAGTCCTGGGCCCAATGCTTTTTAATTTGTTTATTAATGATCTAGAAGTGGGACTTGAAAGTAGCATCTCAATCTTTGCTGATGACACTAAGCTGTGTAAGGAAATATATACAGAGCTGGATGGTTTTTCTCTGCAGAATGATTTAGATAAACTGAGAGAATGGACAGAAAAGTGGCAGATGACCTTTACAGTAGATAAATGTAGGTTTATGCATTTGGGCTGTAGAAACAAACATGCTACATATCCTCTAAATGGGAAACAACTTGGGGAATCCTCATTAGTGAAAGATTTAGCAGTACTTATAGATGAGAGAGGCAGTGTGCAAGAGCAAATAGGATACTAGCCTGCATAAAAAGAAGTGTAGATGCAAGGGATGCTAATATTATCCTACCTCTGTATAAATCATTGGTTAGGCCTCATCTAGAATATGGAGTACAATTTTGGGCACCAGTTTGTTAAAAAAGACATTACTGAACTGGAAAAGGTGCAGAGACATGCAACAAAACTGATAAAGGGATTTGAGGATCTGAGTTATAAAGAGAGACTAGCCAAACTGGGTTTGTTTCCATTAGAGAAGAGACGTCTAAGGGGCGGTATGATTACCATTTACAAATACATTCAAGGTCAATACAAAGAACTATCCAATGAATTATTTACGCAAAGAGCTGAGCTAAGACCAAGAGGCCATCCATTAAGACTAGAGGAAAGGTGCTTTCGACTAAAACAAAGGCAGGAATTCTTTACATTAAGGGTGGTAAAGCTATGGAATTCTTTGCCTCGGGATGCATTATTTGTAGATAATGCAACTGCTTTCAAAAAAGCAATGGATGCCTATCTAGCACAGAACAATATTGAAAATTATGACAGATGGCTTCGATGCAGATAGGATGTTGATCCAGGGAAATATCTGACTGCCATTTGCAGTCAGATAGAATTTTTTTACCCACTTGGGGCTAAATTTGAAATGGTTTCATTGGGCTTTTTCTTGTCTTCCTCTGGATCAACAGGGGTGTTTTTTTGGCATGGGCTGGACTTGATGGACACATGTCTTTTTTCAGCCTCATTAACTGTGCTACTATGTTAACAAAAGTGCAAAATACGGTATTTATACAGTGTACCATCTCTGATGGGAGAGACAGATTGCTTTGCCCTCTGCAACTTTAACGGATGGGAGAGGTACCTGTACTTATAATAGTTTTGTGACTATTGACTGTATCAAAGGGGATCAATACCATCTAGACAGGAGATCAAATATCAGTAAATTATTCATCTATATTTTGCACTTTTGGGATATATACAATTGCTTTTATATTTAGGATTTGTGGGTTTACTTACATTAAAGCAGTTATATATTTAGTATTTTAATGAACTTTTATTATATTACTGTGGTCATTCCATGTAGATTAGTATATAGCTTTATTCCTTTTAGGCTCGTATATAGTAATAAATACTATATGTTGGTTTGTCATATGTCTTCATAGCGCTTTCTACTATCTTTTCCTATCAAACTGTATGAAGCACATTTGTTATGATAACTTATAAAATGAGAAGTCAAAATTCAGAATGAACGAGGCAACACATCCTGATTGTTGATACTGTTGGAGGACTGCTGATGCCACCGCCACCCTCCAATAACTTCTGCTGACTGCTGTGCTCTAGGCACCTCTGGCTCTCCTGTACACATTAAGTTAACCCACCAGCTATGCCATGTATGGAGCTGCGCTGTCTGTGAACATGGAGACTGCATGCATTGCCGATGTCACCAGTATTTCTTAGTACTAACATGTACACTTACTTAATCAGTGGCCACTGCAGTTCAGCCCACAGATCGGGAATAATGGAGGACACTGAACACATCTTCATGTGGAACCCAGAAATTCCAAAGTGGAACATCCCAAAAAGTAAAAGTGCAATACCAACATCTAGATATTGTTTGTGCACAAAAAACAATTGCATCTACCTAAGCATTGCCCTGAAGTGGGAAACCTGTGGCTTTTGTTTGACTACAATTCCCATCAGCCTCAATTAACTAATATCTGAAGAAAATGGGAGTTGTAGTCCATCAGCTAGAACTTTCTCCTTGTATATTATACTTGTCACAATTTTTACTTCCCAGCTCCTGTGCCCACAGAATATAGACAGACCTCACCTATAGCCTCTGGCTGGCTCCCAAAGTGCCACAGCTGTGGCCAACAAGATGAGTGAGCAGGAGCTCATATAACCAATGAGCTCCACCACTGAGTGACAGGAATTCCTCCCTCCTACATGTGTGCATGTGCCAGGACAACAGGAAGACTCCTGACACATGCGTATTAACCGGCCTGCTTCCTTTGGGCCAAGCTGTGGCTGGAGCATGTATCCTTGTTCCATCTGTCGGCTTGGCAGGTGGGTCAGGTTGCTATGATCTAGTTCTGATGCTGATGGGCAGGGGACATATGGCAAAACTTTTTCGGGGCCCCCCAAGTCTGGTGGGGCCTCCTCTATGCCTCTGCACAATGCCATTGTCTTTAATCACCCTGTGAACACCCCGCCTACTGCCTAAAGCTGGCACTCACACTGTGAACACCAGTTCATTCTAATAAAGCTGATCTTGGCAGACCACCCCTTATCTGGGGGGCAAGTTTAATCAAGTGGCCCATTTCTACCATCACTCCAGCCCTCTATTCCTATGCAACTCTGTGAGTACCAGAATGATGCACAATGCATGTTTCCTCAATGTGAATACATACTTCCTATTGCTTGTGTAAGGTGATGAGTCAGTGCACAGCTGATGTGGGCAACCTATAATACTCCAGCAATGCTGGACTACAACTTCCATCATCTTCAGCTCTATGTAGCCCAACTAAGGATTAAGGACGTTGTAGTGTAACAGAGTATGCCACACAGTTCCCATCAGTTTTGTAGGGGTAAATGGCAAAGACAAAAAGAGAAAGGTTGCACACTTTTGTCCACTGTCAAAGAGGGACAAAGCATTATGGCTTCAGTAATGAGGCATTATTGCTACTTTTGCCTTATGTCTAGACCAGGGGTGCAACAGGACGGGCCTCTTAACATTACCCGGACCTTGGCCCGTGTACACGGCCTTTTACACTAGTAGTATATAACAGTTTCTGTTGTGGGTCAGTGTTACCATGAACTGCATTAGTCTAGGCAGAGCTCACACACTGAGGGCATATCTAATGGCAATGCAAGAGATAAGATTGGTCTCAAACAGACTAACCATCATGTTGTGGACGGAATTAGCATAAATGTCATACTGCTCCTCTAGAATTAAAAGCTAATTCTTTAGAAGCTATTAATTTTTCAGACAAATGGCTAGTATGACATATAAATAGATTTAACTCCTATGTGAAGAAAGTTAAAATTATCTTAAAGGGGAACTATCTGTCACAGTTTCGTAAGAACACTCAGACAGTTAAGTAAGGTTTAAAAAGCTTTACTGAAAATAAAGAACAATCACCCCACTCAGGTCCAGATGAGGTCCGTACCAAGTACTTCCCAGATCTGACTTGAGTCAGGATGAGGAATATCACAGTAGCAATAATAAGAGATATATATATAGATCTAGAATTTTGCAGGCTTGATCCGTGGACAGGTTCAGGAACAAGAATATCCTCAACAGCTCCACACCACCAATAGGTGACACAAAGCGATGGGTAACTGCAGGGCAATCCCCTAGCAGACTAGAGATATCAGAGGCAGCACAGACAGTGTTCAGGTAGCTACCTGACCCTAGAATTCTAGGGTTAATGGAGGCAACACAGGCAAGACTCTGGCAGCGGACTGACCCTAGAGGGCTAGGGTTAATGGAGGCAACACAGACTGGACACTGACAGCGATCTGATCCTAGTACACTAGGGTTAACGGAGGCAACACGGACAGGACTCTGGCAGCGACTTGACCCTTGAATGCTAGGGTTAACGGAGGCAACACGGACAGGACTCTGGCAGTGACTTGACCCTAGAACGCTAGGGTTAACAGAGGCAACACAGATTGGACTTTGGCAATGACTTGGCCCTAGCACGCTAGGGTTAACGGAGGCAACATAGACCAGACACTTTCAGTATTCTGATCCTAGAACACTAGGGTTAACGTAGGCAACACGGGCAGGAGTCTGGCTCAGACTGGATCCTAGTATACTAGGGTTACCGGAGGCAACACAGACACTGGTGAGTGACCGGCTCCCACAAGCCCCAGGAGACTACTGGCAGGTAGGCCTAACAAGAGCAGTGCAGTATAGCGAGTGGGAGTGAGCAGAGTGCGTAACATAACCGATCAGTAGCTAGTGTCGCCCTAATCGGTATACACGGAGATAGTCGGCCAGTCCCGTTGGCAATGGAACCAGAAGCTCAGCCAGGTCGGCACACATGGAATAGTCAGCCAGTCCAGATAATACAACCAGACACTAGCCCAGCCAGGTCGGTAAAGACAGAGTAGTCAGCCAGTCCTTAGTCGGTAACAGAATTGGATACTCAACCAAGCCAGGTCGGTACACAAGGAGTTAGTCAGCCAGTCCATAGTCGGTAACGGAATTGGATACTCAGCCAGGCCAGGTCGGTACACACGGAGGTAGTCAGCCAGTCCAAAGTCAGCAACGGAATCGGATCACAGGAGCGTCAGGAATATAAATGTAGTTAGGCGAGCCGGGTCATACACGGAAACAGGAACAAGTAATAATAATCGCTAGTTACGGGTACACCACGAAAGGGCACCGGTAGAATGACAGGAGGGAGTATAAAAAGGCAAACCCTGGGAGGAGTCACCAACACAGAGCCAATAAGAATAAGGCCAAGGTAAACCCGGAAGTAACCATGTCGCTCAGTCACTGAAATCATGGGCACCGTGATACTATCACCCCTATACGAGTTTGCCTCAGTGTGTTCTTCATATAGCGATAACCTGTAATCCTTCGGTCAGATGGGCAGTGAGGAGAGAAGGAGTCCTAGGTGCAAAGCATGTAAAGGTGGATGATTTTCCCACAAACAATAAGAAAGAAACAGGAAGGCTACAATTTAAGGATTCTAAATGTTGACCTATATTTTGGAGCCTCCATTCACAATTCCACTGGGGGCCTCACAATTTCTTAAAGCTGTCCTGACAATCAGAAAACTAGAAATTTTAATTTGTTTTACTAGCCATTTTCTACAAAATAAATACTTTTTGGAACAAGAAATTGTGTTTTGGAGGCTCAGTGAACCTATTTATGCTAATTCCCTGCCTACTATGCCAATTAGAATGGACTGAAGCCAAACATATCACTCACTGTGCTGTTAGAAATGACCTCAGTGTGTGGTCTCCATCTAGGTTCATTCAAAGCACATTGTGTGGAAATATTGACCCATTGTAGAAAACAATTAGTATAAAGTGCCACATTGTGCCACCAACAATTAAAGGTTAATTTCTCAAAAAATATTTGTATTACAAACAAATGGTTACAACAACATAAAGTCAGTTTTTAATTATCTTTAAAATACAATTCTCTCATCTAAGTGTGAAAGGTTCACATACCTCTCTGGCACTCAAAGAGTTAAAATCTTTGCACTTTACATCCCTTTGGCACTCAATGGTTTAACCCTTTGAGTTCCAGAAGATGTGAGCAACCCATTGAGAAGCAAAATGTTGCTCACCTCTCTGGCACTGAGAGAGTTAATCCTCATGTTGAACTGAACGTATTTATTGGGAAGATAATCAATCCATCACTGATATTACATTTCAGTATTGCCTTATCAGCTGTGGTTCGGAGTGATAATGGTGTTCAGTGCCCTTCTGCCTCTGTAGCACTGATGTGTGGAGCACTTCACCTTGAAAGGATAATGTCAGAGCGAGTTGATATCTCTCAGCTATTCTCATTTTAAACACTTCACGGCACTCAGAAGAAGCAGCTTTCTACCACCTCAGTGCGCATCCCTGCGCTCACAAGAATCCTCCAAGCACTTTATAATTCTGGAACACACTGGAGAGGAGAGATTTTACAGTATGATTCAAAGGTTATTGTACGATGTACAGTAATTTTCTGTATTACTGGAAATATGTAGTTTGTTACAAACACTGCAAGATACCGCTTTGATTTAATTCCCAATCATAAGAGGAATAAAACATTTCCTATAATTATAGAGACACGTTTTATTTTTTGGCAAAAGTTTTATCTTTGTATTATTTAACTGTTTGGATGCTAAAGACATCTCTAACACATTGATTTGCTATGGAGAAGTCTCTAGAATTCAATGGATTAAGGAAACATTAATACAAAACTAAATGGCGTTATATACATGTTACTACTATTTAAATATCAGTCTAGCATTTTAAAACTTTATTGAATACTAAAAAAAGCAGAAATCAGGAGGCGCTCATACGGTTAATACATTTGTAAAGTTTTCTAAAACCATATAACAAATATTGCACATTTAGAAGTTGCCACTGCCAGAATCACAGTGGTAATAAAAGTGAGTGGGGGATACAGAATGAATTAATATGTTTATTTATATAGCTCCACAAGTGTACGCAGTGCTTTACAATTTAACTCTTTATACAATACAGGGTTACAAGTACTTTGTAGAGTGAAACACTGGGTGTCAGGTCCCTTCCTGAAAGCTTACACTCTAAAGTGGCAATGGGAGATATACAGACTGCATAAGGTTCAAGTGGATTAAGGCTCTATGGGGCACTAGGCAAGGTACCAAATTGGGGCCCCATATCTCTTGATCTGGTGCTTTTGACAGAAAGTGCTACTAGCAGGTAATTACATTGTGTCTCTAATGGAAGTGAGAGCAACTGGATGATGCTGGTCTCTTTCAATAAAAAGGGCAAGATAGTGGCAGCAGCAACAGCAGAGCCTCTGTCTGTGACCCATCATGTACAGCCAGGGCCCCTCATATTGCTACGTGCCCTAGGATGATCTGGCTCAGGGGGATATTATACTACCCAGTGCCCACCATACAGATAACACTCTGCACAGTTGCTCCACATGAGAATCACCTTCATAAGAGAAGGAAACAAAGCTAGAATACAAAGACAAAAAACCAACAGGGGTGCTTTCTATGGGTTAAAGCTACATGTGCATTCAGCTTAAAATATGTGTACTTGTACTCACACTGGATACTCCACTTGTTGGTAGTTCAAAAACCGGTATATCACTTCAGCTACAGCTTTCTCTCCCAAGTAGCTCTCAATGAGAGGTTCTCAAAAAAGGCACGCGATCAGCAGAAATAGATAATAAATCTTGTAACTTAAGAATTAAACACACTGATGAAAGGATGTTTTATTCCTGAAACGCGTTGGTGGTCTTTTATAGATTGTTTTTAATACTTTTATAATAAATTTACAAGATTTATTATTCCAGCTGATTGCTTGCCTTTTTAAAAAACCTCTCAATGAGAACTACTTACCCCCGAAGCGATACACTGGTTGTTGAAATACCATCAAATGTGAGTGCAGGTACGCGTATTTTAAAATAAATGCACATGTAGCTTTAATCCAGAGAAAGCATCCCATTATTTATGAGAAACCCAATAGCAAGGGTTTAACTAAAACGTTAAATTTTAAAAACCTAATTTTACAAAGTTAAAAGAAGTATTAAAGGATATTCAGTGGGGTGTAATTTTCAAAGATAAAAATGCACAAGAATCATGGAATGTATTTAAAATGATCATAGACAAATATACACGTCATTATATACCTTTGGGGAATAAGCGCAAGAGTAGTAAAGGGAAACCAATGTGGCTTAATAATGAGGTTTGTAGGGAAATGAGAAATTAAAAACTGTCGAACCAATTATGTTGAAGGTATCCAAGGGGTTAAAACAAAAGAACCAATCAGGTTGGATATTTTCAGATAAATAGATAAATTACAATATTAAATAATTTTGAGGACTTTACACTATATTAGGTATTGACACGCTACTTTACAGTAAAGAATTGATTAAAATAATCAATCCCTCATATTTGTGCAAAAATATATATAATTTATTAAAGTAAAATATACTATATATATAATAAGCGTAAGCATCTATGAAATAAATAAGTGACCAGCAATTACAATAGATATACAGTAACTAAAACCACAATTTTCACCATTAGGATTACCAGCAATTAAAGGATTAACCACACATAGGTATATTCAGAGGTATTAGATAACAATAATTGCACTCAGCAGCATAGAAAAGGATAATTGATCCTTACAATTAATAAGATACAGTTGGCAGCAGTGTATATGAATACCTTCTGCCCCAGAAATTGTATAACTATGCTAATTGAGATTTAAGGTATATTGTCAGATGAGTCAACTTGAATATGAACCCAGGTCCTCTGACAATTTTCCTTGTACCATATATAATAATCAAATTTAGAGACTAACTGGAATAGAATCCCAGATATAAACCACTATAATTTAATTATCTATCAATTACAAATATTGCATGCCATCTGAATGAAATATATAAATTGCAATTAATATAGTCAATCATGGATTATACCAGAAAATACTTAGAATCAATCCAATAATATATGTCTAGACCAGTGGTTCTCAACCTGTGGGTCGAGACCCCTTCGGGGTTCGAATGACAATTTGCCAGGGGTCCCCGAAAGGGTACACCTTAGTAAAGCTCCAACATGTAAGTGACTGGTGGTCTCGCTCTCAAATGATTTGATAGTGACTGAGGCAGGCAGTCACTGTGAGCCACAGGCAGCAGCGCAGAAGACCTGGAGAGACGGAGCCCACTCACTGACTCACATGATGACATCAGGCGCGCGCGCACACACTCACTGCAGACAGAAGATACAGAGAGAGCAGCGTGAGCAGAGACAGAATGCCGCAAGTGAATGAGTGAGTCTGGCAATGATGCTGGGAATCGGGACGGGTTTTGTATATGCTGTACTGTACTGGACAGGCAATGAGGAGATGATGGGTCAAGTTGGAGCTGATGGGGGGCAATATGGAGCTGATGGGGGCAAGTTGGAGCAGATCAGGGCAAGTTGGAGCTGATGGGGGCAAGATGGAGCAGATCAGGGCAAGTTGGAGCTGATCAGGGCAATATGGAGCAGATCAGGGCAAGTTGGAGCTGATCAGTGCAAGTTGGAGCTGATGGGGGGCAATGTGGAGCTGATGGGGCAATATGGAGCTGATGGGGGCAAGTTGGAGCTGATGGTGGCAAGATGGAGCAGATCAGGGCAAGTTGAAGCTGATGGGGGCAAGGTGGAGCAGATCAGGGCAAGTTGGAGCTGATGGGGGGCAATGTGGAGCTGATGGGGCAATATGGAGCTGATGGGGGCAAGTTGGAGCTGATCAGCGCAAGTTGGAGCTGATGGGGGCAAGTTGGAGCTGATGGTGGCAAGATGGAGCAGATCAGGGCAAGTTGAAGCTGATGGGGGCAAGATGGAGCAGATCAGGGCAAGTTGGAGCTGATGGGGGGCAATGTGGAGCTGATGGGGAAATATGGAGCTGATGGGGGCAAGTTGGAGCTGATGGTGGCAAGTTGGAGCAGATCAGGGCAAGTTGGAGCTGATCAGGGCAAGTTGGAGCTGATGGGGGGCAATGTGGAGATGAGGGGGCAAGTTGGAGCTGATGGAGCAACATGGAGCTGATGGTGGCAAGCTGGAGCTGATGGTGGCAAGTTGGAGCTGATGGTGGCAAGTTGGAGCTGATCAGGGCAAGTTGGAGCTGATGGGGCAATATGGAGCTGATGGGGCAATGTGGAGCTGATGGGGCAATGTGGAGATGAGGGGGCAAGTTGGAGCTGATGGGGGCAATGTGAGGGCAATATGGAGCTGATCAGGGCAAGTTGGAGCTGATGGGGGGAAATGTGAGGGCAATGTGGAGATGATAGGGGGGGGAACTTGAGTGCATGCATGCATGCAACAGTAATAGAGACAAAGACACATGAAACAGACATACACACAGACACAGAAACTCCCACACACATGCTCTGACATACATAGAGTGAGATAGACACACTCATACATGCAATGATACACACACACACACACACGTATAGAGAGAGACAATCTTGACTTGACCCCTGCCTAAAACCATTAGAAATTGTTTTTTTGTAACATAACAGTAGCAAAATTACAGCGAAGAAGGAGCAACGAAAATAATTAATAAGGGTCGCGGCACTAGAAAGGTTGAGAACCACTGGTCTAGACAGTATACCAACTATGTGCAACGTATATCACAAATATGACTATAGCAGTCCTTTGTAAAACCTATAGGGTACTACAAGGGTTAATCCACTTATTAAGATAGGATGCCAGACCCCAAGACGGCAGCTTCTTTTGTTTAGTTAGGTTTAAAAGAAACTTTCACTTTACAAAAGTTAGGCCTAATATACACACAAAGAAATCTATAAGGTACTCCAAGGGTTAATCCACTCTAAGGATAGGAAACCACACCCAAGATGGCAGCTTCTTTTGTCTTGTGAAAGTTTAAAAGAAATCTTCACTTTCCAAAAGTTAGGCCTAGTACACGCACACAGAAATCCAAATAAACACCACAAATAAATAGACAAATAGCAGTTAAAGGGTTAATAAATTAATTCAAAGAATTCCCCAGATCAAATATTAGCTATATAATCTTTCCAGAAACACAATATTCTAGAAATAACATAATTATATTAAGTAATATATAAACCAAGCTATTTAACTATATTACCATACCTGGGAACTTCCAGCTAAGGGCTACTCGGAGGGGAGTCCTCTGTTCACCAGGGGGTGTCAAAAATGACGCTAATCGCGTCAAAAAGGGGCGGGGCTTCACGCGAGCGGGGGGGGTGCTTAACCCTTTGAGTTTCAGAGTGGTACGGAATGCATTGCAAAGCAATGCATTCCGTACCATTCTGGCACTCAAAGGGTTACAAATGTCACACAGAAGGCTGGGGACGGAGGAACTCCCCACATCCGGAGGAATCAGCCTCTGCCCCGGAGACCCGGTAAATCTCTGTCAGAACCGGAGTCTCCGGGTCAAATCCGGAGAGTTCCCAGGTATGTATATTACCCTTAACTGGAAAAATATAACAATTTACCAATAATAAATAAATGAATTCTGCAGAATTTCTAGAGCTAATATAGCTTATTATAATTAATCCCAAATGGTTTGCCAGTCCAATTAAGGAGAAATTATAAGAAAAATTAATTTTCTTCAAATATAGAATAAATAAATATGATTCTGAACTTTTGCAGAATTTAAATAAGGAAAGATATACTTACCAGTCCACTAAGTGTTTCTTTCTCTCTAAACTTGCATATTTATAATGTGCATTTATTCTTATCAAAATCTGCTCTGGTTGGTTAAAGATCCATCTCATTATACAATGACATTACCAGTATTACCTGATTGGACAATCCATATACCAGATTTTACTATGATATCACAAATAACCTGTAGATGGCACTCTTACTCTACATTAAAATTTTTCATATAATCAATTTTTATGTCATCAATGATGTATGTAAGAAATCACTAAACATCATATAAATATGCCATTCTCTCAGACGTCTCATAGGGGAGTATCACTCTGTTTGAGATTTTGAGATTTTCTCATAAGATAATAATACTGCTTGAGACTGTGGTTGTCTGGCACCTAATTGTATATCTCCATAACTGACATTCAGTTATTTTCACTCCCTACCTTGAATCAAAGGGCCATTGTTTTAACATGAGATCATTTACACACATCTTAAAACAGAATTTCAGAGAATTTGGTTTAAAAGAAAAATTAACCATTTCCTCCCCATCATGGCAATAAAACAGGCTTTTAAAGTGTTTAAGTCAAACAGGTCTAATGCATCATTTAAAAAAATATAAAGAATGTAATAAATCTGCAAACAAGCAATTAAGCTAGCTAAAATTGAAAATGAGAGAAATATTGCTAATGAGAGCAAGAAAAACCCTAAACAATTCTACAAGTATATTAATAATAAAAAAGTTAAGGTTGATATTGGTCCTCTTAGGACTGAGACAGGTGAATTGATTAGTGAGGATAAGGCTATGGCTGACACCCTAAATACATTCTTTGCTTCAGTATATACAAAGAAAACAGCGATGAGGGGCTATGAGCAAACAGACACAATGATGGAATTTCCTCCTTTATTTGCATGGCTTACTGAGGGCAAGGTCCAAAAGAGACTGGAGAGGGTTACAGCGAATAAAACACCTGGACCTGACGGTATACACCCAAGGGTACTTAAGGAATTAGTAATAGCAAGACCATTATACTTAATATTTATTGATTCACTTTCATCAGGCAAAGTGCCCTGTGATTGGAGGAAAGCTGATGTAGTTCCATTATTTAAAAAGGGAGCAAGAGCCAAACCAGGACATTATAGACCTGTGAGCTTGACTTCCATAGTGGGTAAGATACTAGGGGCTAGATTCTAGTACAGGAGATAAATGTTAATACCCGTTTTATAAAAAATGTTCCCATTGAAGTCTATGGGGAAAACTGACGATAAAAGCAGATATAAAATTAGCAGCTGCAATAGAATCTAACCCTAGACGGTTTACTCATTGACACTATTCAGAACTATGTGAAGACAAACAATATTATTAGTAGAAATCAGCATGGTTTCATGAAGAATATATCATGTCAGATTCATTTACTTGCATTTTATGAAAGAGTAAGTAGTAATTTGGACAGGGGAATTGCTGTAGATGTAGTATACTTGGATTTTGCAAAAGCCTTTGATACAGTGCCTCACAACAGGTTACTGCATAAATTAAAAGGCTTCGGTTTGGGCAGTGTTATCTGTACATGGAATGAGAACTGGATAATGATAGATGGCAGATAGTTGTTGTAAATGGAACCATTCAAATTGGTCTAAAGTTATAAATGGGGTGCCACAGGGTTCAGTCCTGGGTCCAATGTGTTTTAATTTGTTTATTAATGATCTAGTAGTAGGAATTGAAAGTAGCATCTCAATCTTTGCTGATGACACTGAGCTGTGTAAGGAAATACATACAGAGCTGGATGTTTTTTCTCTGCAGAATGATTTAGAAAAACTGAGTGAATGGGCATTAAAGTGGCAGATGGCTTTTAATGTAGATACATGTAAGGTTATGCATTTGGGCTGTAGAAACAAACTTGCTATATATACTCTAAATGGGAAACAACTTGGGGAATCCTCATTAGAGAAATATTTAGGAGTGCTGATAGATGAAAAGACTTCATAGCAGTGCGTAGAGTCATTCAACTGCTGCCAGAGCAAATAGGGTACTAGCCTGCATAAAAAGAGGTGTAGATGCAAAGGATGCTAATATTATCTTAGCATTGTATAAATCTAGCATTGCATTAGCATTGTATAAATCTAGAATATGGAGTACGATTTTGGGCACCAGTTCTTAAAAAATACATTGTTGAACTGGAAAAGGTGCAGAGACGTGCAACAAAACAGATATAGGGATTGGAAGATCTGAGTTATAAAGAGAGACTAGCCAAACTGGCTTTGTTTACATTAGAGAAGAGACATCTAAGGGGTGATATGATTACCATTTACAAATACAATCAAGGTCAATACAAAGAACTAGCCAATGAATTATTTACGCAAAGAGCTGAGCTAAGAACAAGAGGTTATCTATTAAAGGGATAGTAATGTTTCTTAATAAAAGCAGCTCTAATTATCATAGTATTTGGACTTTGGAGAGTGTTATTTCAATTCTGTCAGAGTTGTAGTTGTAGAGTAATTCAATGACAAAGTTTCCCCCTCCTGCCCCTTTTACTGATGTAACACTGTTCAGCCAGAGCAGAAGGGAGGTTCCCAGGCAGACTGCAGAGAGGGACAATCTTCAATTAAGATAAGGGAACAACCTGAAAAACGTGTCTAGGGGGGCAGGGCTTTCATTGTTCTCACTGTAAGAATATTGTCCCCTTCTGTTATTGGTCTATGGACTGCATTCCACATCTGATAAGAGATGGCTTACACTAGGTATAAGGGGCGGGAGGGGGAAACTTTGCTTGTGAATATCTCTTAAACCTTAAAGGTTTGAGAGATAAGACTTATATTGTTCTTCATGTTTTTTTAATGCCTACAAAATAAAATAAAGATAAAACAAAGTATTACTATCCCTTTAAGACTTGAGGAAAGGTGCTTTCGACTAAAACAAAGGCAACGATTGTTTACAGTAAGGGCAGTTAAGTTATGGAATTCTTTGCCTCGGCATGTTGTACTTGCAGATAATGCAACTGCGTTCAAAAAAGCAATGAATGCCTTATTAGCACAGAACAATACTGAAAATTATGATAGATGACTTCAAAGCAGATAGGATGTTAATACAGGGAAATATCTGACTGCCATTTGGAGTCAGGAAGAAATTTTTTTACCCACTTGGGGCTAAATTAGAAATTGCTCCAGAGGGTTTTTTTTTGCCTTCCACTGGATCAACAGGGGTGTTTTTTGGCATGGGCTGGACTTGATAGACACATGTCTTTTTTCAGCCTCATCAACTATATTACTATGTTGTTTTTTCTTTGTCTTCTGGCTTATTAAAGCGGAACTTTCACCCACAATAAAATCACCCTGCAATAATTAAGCAGGTAGCGACTAGCTTTATAATATATATGTTACCTCTTAAATGTAGCCCATTATAAAGAAATCCTTTATTGTAGGAGACCGGAAGCCAGGCATTAGCGCAAACATCTTGTCTGCGCGCCTGCGCTGTCAGTCCCGGCCTCCATTGAGAAGCACTGCAGTGCGCTACATGGTAACCAGAAGGGACTGATGGCACAGGCACGCAGATTGTACTAACTTGCCTGTCAGTCTCCAAAGATAATGGATTACTTTATAATGGGCTACATTTCAGAGGTAACATATATATTATAAAGTTAGTCGCTACCTGCTTAATTATTGCAGGGTGACTTTATAGTGGGTGAAAGGTCTGCTTTAATACTAACTCACCAACATCTAATCCAAAACTAGTTTTTCTAATGCAGATTTAATCTACTGTATTACTTTTCTATAAAGTTACTGTTTGATTACTTTTGTTTAATCACCTTGTATTGATCCATACAATCTAAGGCAGTTAACTCCCTTTCAGAGAAGAAGTAATTTTATTGTTCCCCATTCTCCCCTTTCCTTGATGTCATCTACTTCTGAAGAGACGGAACTGATAAGGCCATTCAGTTGATGGACCTACTCACCCATACACCGTGCTCAGGACATTGTGGAACAGCTCAGATGGAGAAATGCCTCCCTATGTCTAGTACTATGTCAGATTGCCACAAAAGCCCTAGCTCTATTGGTTGAGTGACCATATCAGTGCCTATTTAGGAGGAGCTGATGTTAGGGAAAGGAGAAGGAAGGAATGGTGACAGTAAAATTAGAATCTCCAAAATACATATGAAATACGTATCATTGGGCATCCCTCTGGCACTCAGAAGGTTAATGTGCAATTGGATCATAACATAGAATAGGAAATTGCTAGTGCTAGTGTTTGTCATAAACATTTTGATGAAACATTAGAAAGGAAGAGAATCCTGAAGATGTGTATTTCAAATAATAGCACATGCTTCATGAAGTAGTGTGTAAAACAGCAAATTGAGGCAGGCTGCTTAGCAGTTTGACCACATACAGTTGCAGACACATAACAACTAATTTACAAATGAAAGGCCATTAGTTGAGTGTTTTATGGGGACAATGAAACTACAATGAACCTGCTATGAAGCTGACTGTTCACATTTCTCAGCTGCTGTGAAAAGTTTTCATGACTTCTCAGAAGACACAAAACAATACAAATTCCATCTGCATATGAAATAGAGATACATTATTATTAAATATTTGTATATGAAGTAATCAACCCTTTAAGTACCAGAGGGGTATGCAATGTCTTTCTTTTCAATGTCTTGCACAGCCCTCCTTACAGGGTTACTGGAAAGTTATTGTTCAATAATTATTACATATAAATAATGTCAACGATCATTTACATATAACAAGATGTTTGTCCATCGGTAAACCCTTTGAGTGCCATTGAGGTATCCAAGGCATCGCATTGCAATGCGTTGGATATGACTCTGGCACTCAAAGGGTTAAAAACACATTGTAGCCCAGGGATATTTAGCAGTTGGTGACTAAAGGTCCCATCATCGCCAATAGACTTGTGCATGGGCAAAATTTTCGATTAAATTCGAATTCGGACAAATTTTTTTTTCTAATTCGGATGATCCTAATTTTGGACCGGGCCTATTTGATTCAAATGAAATTCTGATCCATTCCGAATTATTTGGCCAAATTTAATATGGGTTAAATTATAGCAGTGCACCTCCATGCACGCTGCTATCATTCTTTGCAGACAGGGTGTGTATTTAGAAAAAGATCCATCCCAAAAACGGACATTGTCGTACATTGCCAGTCTATGCATGTCACCTCTACACCAGCATGGGATGCCAGTCACAATGCAAACGTCGAACATTGAAACCCCATGCCTGTCATTCAATTCAGCATATGTTCGAACATCGAAACCCCATGCCTGTCATTCAATTTAGCATATGCTCGAACATCGAAAACCCATGCCTGTCACATCCTACTCAACATAAGTGTTCGACTCGAACATGGACAAACTACATGTCACATTCTATGTTAGTACATGGGTAAAGATTAAGGTTTCATTTTCTGGTACCAGCCTCCTACCCTACTGTCCCTCTTTAGTACCCAAATTCCTCTCTCTCGTTTTCCTATCCTGATTTCCCCTCATATCAGATAAGTCTATGTGTATATACATTGTAGTGTTTCATACTACATCAAGAATAAACATCAATGATTGTTTAAACTGCACTATGTGTGTCCAAACTAATTTGTGTATTGAAAATACATTAACCCCATCGCGACAAGTGACTTACCAGGTACGTCCCGCAAAAACTGTCACTTAGTGACAGAGGACGTACCTGGTAAGTCCCGGAAGTCATTCGCTAGAATGAAGAAGAAGAAAAATCCGTTGTTAAGTGCCAGACGCGTGCGCGCGTGGCCAGTCATTAAGGGGTTAATCTTGTGCTAAATCATCACCTCACTTAACCCTTCTCAGAGACTGACAGAATTGGAACGAAGTGCCAACTTGCCTTTGATTCGAGGATCGCAAATTGTGGCAAGCATTAACTCGGGACAATTGTCCATGCGCTCTTCCATGCGCCGAGTAAGTTCCTTCTTCAACCTTGTTAGAAGGACAGCAACATCTGGAAGTATATTACCCTCAGCACCAGGCAAGCGTTCCCTATGGGAAAGGAAATCATCCAATTTTAAGGAGAGGTACGTGAAGAGGGGAATGACTTCTGCCAGACTAGCGTTCTCTTTGCTCAAAAGTTCCGTCAAAGCACAGAAAGGCGTAAGGACTGTCACTACCTGTTCCATCAGGGCCCAGTCAGCCCTGCCCAGTGTTCTGTTACTGTCAATGAAATGGTGACATGACATTGCATGAATTGCCTTTTTCTGCTCCAGGATACGCTCTAGCATATCTAAGGTGGAGTTCTACCTGGTCCCAACATCTTGTTTTAGGCGGTGCTCTGGGAGGTCTGCCTTTTTCTGCTCCTCCCTGAGTAGCTGGCTATCTTTGAAGCTCCGATGGAAGTGGCCAGAAATTTGTCGGCACAACTCCAGAAGTGCTGACAACCTTCCAGTGTTACTGCCATCCTCAAGAGCAGCCTTCACTACTAGATGCAGAACATGCGCTGAGCAGCACACACCCACAAATCTGCCATCCCGGAGAGCCTTGATCATGTTAGCTGCACCATCAGTAATCACAAACTCTATTTGCGCCTGTGTGCCTGCCTGCTCCCCTAGCCATTGCGTCACCATGTTCTGCAGTGCTTTGCGAATGTTATCTGAGGTGTGCTGCTGATCCATTACCTCAGCATGGAGGAGGAAAGAGAGGTACCCTGTCTGCCTATACAACTGTGACACTGGCAGTGTGACTCTGAAGATTATTCAGACAAATCACTTGTATTTTGTATGTTTTTAATAAAACCAACACAGGTGACTCTCCCTTGCGGTGGCGAAAAGGCACGCTGCTTGCCTATACAACTGTGACACTGGCAGTGTGACGCTGGAGATTATTCAAACAAATGACTTGTACTTTTTATATTTCTTTTTAAGAAATACAGATGACCCCCTTGAAAATACATTAACCCCATCGCGACAAGTGACTTACCAGGTACGTCCCGCAAAAACTGTCACTTAGTGACAGAGGACGTACCTGGTAAGTCCCGGAAGTCATTCGCTAGAATGAAGAAGAAGAAAAATCCGTTGTTAAGTGCCAGACGCGTGCGCGCGCAGCCAGTCATTAAGGGGTTAATCTTGTGCTAAATCATCACCTCACTTAACCCTTCTCAGAGACTGACAGAATTGGAACGAAGTGCCAACTTGCCTTTGATTCGAGGATCGCAAATTGTGGCAAGCATTAACTCGGGACAATTGTCCATGCGCTCTTCCATGCGCCGAGTAAGTTCCTTCTTCAACCTTGTTAGAAGGACAGCAACATCTGGAAGTATATTACCCTCAGCACCAGGCAAGCATTCCCTATGGGAAAGGAAATCATCCGATTTTAAGGAGAGGTACGTGAAGAGGGGAATGACTTCTGCCAGACTAGCGTTCTCTTTGCTCAAAAGTTCCGTCAAAGCACAGAAAGGCGTAAGGACTGTCACTACCTGTTCCATCAGGGCCCAGTCAGCCCTGCCCAGTGTTCTGTTACGGTCAATGAAATGGTGACATGACATTGCATGAATTGCCTTTTTCTGCTCCAGGATATGCTCTAGAATATCTAAGGTGGAGTTCTACCTGGTCCCAACATCTTGTTTTAGGCGGTGCTCTGGGAGGTCTGCCTTTTTCTGCTCCTCCCTGAGTAGCTGGCTATCTTTGAAGCTCCGATGGAAGTGGCCAGAAATTTGTCGGCACAACTCCAGAAGTGCTGACAACCTTCCAGTGTTACTGCCATCCTCAAGAGCAGCCTTCACTACTAGATGCAGAACATGCGCTGAGCAGCACACACCCACAAATCTGCCATCCCGGAGAGCCTTGATCATGTTAGCTGCACCATCAGTAACCACAAACCCCATTTGCACCTGTGTGCCTGCCTGCTCCCCTAGCCATTGCGTCACCATGTTCTGCAGTGCTTTGCGAATGTTATCTGAGGTGTGCTGCTGATCCATTACCTCAGCATGGAGGAGGAAAGAGAGGTACCCTGTCTGCCTATACAACTGTGACACTGGCAGTGTGACTCTGAAGATTATTCAGACAAATCACTTGTATTTTGTATGTTTTTAATAAAACCAACACAGGTGACTCTCCCTTGCGGTGGCGAAAAGGCACGCTGCTTGCCTATACAACTGTGACACTGGCAGTGTGACGCTGAAGATTATTCAAACAAATGATTTGTACTTTTTATATTTTTTTTTAAGAAATACAGATGACCCCCTTGCAGTGGTGAAAAGGCACCCTGCCTGCCTATAGGACTATCAGACTGGTTGATGTGACATTGAAAATTATTCGAACAGTGCCAGCCCAATACATTGTGCTGCCTGGGTCCAAGGATTAAATGCTGCCCGCTCTGTTGTGAATGGACTGCAACACAGGAGAGAAATAAAAAAAAATGTTGACATCTATACTGAAGAGGGGTCCACAGTATTGTCTTAGTATAGCAATATCATGGTTTTCCGTGAGTGTGCAATACAGGGCTCTACGGTAATTGCTGGGCATTTCCCAAAGTCATAATCAGGGGATGATGGGAGTTGTATTCTAACTACTGTTAGGAAACACATAAGTGATGCACATTCATCTCCCACCTAGAAATTATTTACACATGAGGCAACTCCCCCAAGTAATACCTAGCCCCATTCCAAGTGAAAGGACTTCCGGAAAGGCTTCAGATCTCTTAGTGACTCACCTGTTATTGCCAGTCAGCGGGACCCAGAGAGTAGGAGGGGGTGATGCTATGGCTGCAGATTAAGTCTGGCACGGTGCTCTTAGTTGGTCACTCGTCACAATGTTGAAGCTCAGCCTGGCCAGCACCTTCCGGGTGGAGACACCTCACAGCAATCCTGTTCAGGACACATCATGCACTGTCGTGCACTCATACTAGGGATCCCAAATGTTTAGACTCATTTCGTACAGGGGGCACCCTCCTGTATTTGTAAAACCTCTCTAGCAAATCTGGGACAGTAGACCTATTTACTCAAGTCTTGACTTTAGGTGGGCGATAAACAATACAAAATAGGCATAATGTTTGACTATCTCATAATTCACGTCACTGAAGCAGCCAGCAGGCATCGCCACTGAGTGAGCATAGGGCTGCCCGGCTGCTGACAGTCATACTGATGGGACACCCTGCAACACAGAACTGGCGGAAGCGCATAAAATGCTATGGGACAGCAAATTACCGCCCCTGTCAAAGTGCCACCTGGGTCCATGGACCCACTGGGACCCATGTAAGGGCCGGCCCTGTATTCGAACAAATACTTAATATTTTTTTATATTTTGCACAGGAACAAATATTACTCGCTCTTGCAGTGGCAATAACTGGAACTAATGCTGGCTGCCTACCTATGCCTAGCCTAATGCTACCTGCCTGCCTAAACAACAACTGGACACTCTCTAATCTCTTCTTCTCTCTCTGAGCTCCAACAACGCAATGAGGAAATGCAGGCTGTCTGTCTGTGTGACTGTGTCATTAGTCCAACCCCCATCATGAAACGAAGAAGGCTATTGGAATACAGACAAAAGAGGGAAGTAGTGCATGAAACGGAGAATGGAATTGGACTAGAGACATGGAGGGAAAATTATGGAGGGAAAGTAATTGAGTGCACACAGGAAGTACAAAAAAGTCCTGGTCGAAAGTAGTCAAAACTTTTGGAAATTTGTCAATTGCCGAAACTTCCGAAAGTTTCGATGAATTTCGGTCTTGGGCTTTTCGGAGTCTGATCATTTTTTCCGAATGACCCTTGAGTTTCGGATTGGCCGAATGTCTCCGAATGACCCCACTTTCGACGAAATCCGAATGTCTCCGAATGAATTCGCACAAGTCTAATCTCCAATGAACTGGAGCAATGAACAGTTAGAGGAACAAAAGTTGCTTGGCCCTGTTCTGGCCATTGTCCCACTCAACCCAGCATTGAAAGAGCTAAAGAGCAATTAAAGCAGGGCAGGGCTACATGGTGCACCTGCTATTCCACTTAAGTTCCTGTATAAACAGTCCACAGTTGCTCATCCTCTGCACATCTTAAGGGGATGGGCATTTGCACTGGGAAACTATGCATAAGGATATATTTAGCTTATAGCTGCTATGATTATTATTATTAATAGTACTAGTATACACTGTTTTCCATTCTTAATAATGTTTGTCTGCTTAGGATTATGTTAAATGATTGGCTATCTTTTCTTAAAGGAAAACTACACCCTTAAATATCCTTAAAGTATCCTTAATCTGCACTTATATCATCAATAGATGTTTTAATATGACAAATGTAGCCATTGCAGATGGGCTGAGGCAGGTATTCAGATTCCTGAATAGTGTTTTATTGAAGAGGAAAGAAATGTTTGGGAATCATTGTGAATAGCTGGAAAACACTCCAAATGTATTCATAAACCAGGTTCCCGGAGCTTCAAAGTAAGCAGTCAAACTCCTGTTCCCTTGAGCATTATCAGGCAGAGTTAGCTGGAGGGGGCAGATTAGCCAGCTGGTCCCTTGACTGACCCTACAGTGACTTGCTAGTTTACATAAGCAACCAACCCACTTTCTCTGGTTAACCCCACTGTTGCTGGATTTCAGTAATTTTGTTGCACTGACAACAAAGGGTTTAACCAACACTATAAAGATAAACTATTCCTCCCACTAACCTATTGAAACCTAGAATGAAATGTACTCGCTATAGAGGGATAATCAAGTTCAAAATAAACATTAGAAAAAAGATGTGGTAAAAAATAACCCTAAAAAATATGAGGAGATAACTTTATCCACCCCATCTATCCATCTTGATGAGATTAGGATGAAGAATTAAAAAAAAATCCGGGGTCCACTCACACAGTATTATGTTTTAAACAGTAAAAATAAACCAATAATATGGCTCCATAACCCCTATATTCATTTTAAAAAGTGTTCAAGGAAGGGGTCCCATTGCTCCCACCCTGTTGTCCCTAAGGGTAGAGGACTTTCAATAAAATATTAAAAGGGGGTTCATAGACCACATATTAATTCTAAATGTGACCAAGGAAGGGTAATAGGAACCCTTGTTACACCCTCCCTGATGGGAATGGAATTAGAAAACAAATTACTATGTGGCACCCCCATATAATGGGAGAGGAAGTGTAAAAATAAATGAATATTGGTCCAGGGCTCACATATTAATTTAAAGGTGCCCTAATACCAGGGCCCTTTTCTCTACTCCCAAGAAGGGAGGCTAAACTGAGTATGGTCCCACAGCATCTCATTGATTCCATGGCCGTCTCATCCCTCTTGTAGTAAAATAATAACAAAGTGATGTTAAATAAAATTAGAAAAACAGGTTCTAATAATTATTCCTGAGCAAATGGTTAATGCACCATCTGTAGAATCTATTCAGATGTCAGAGTTGCAGGTGAGGTGAACTCTTTCCCTTCTGAGGTAGATAAAATGAGTACCCATAATATACTTGAAAATGAGAGACAATCTCAATGTATTCTTCCTGGTAAAATTCTCTCAGCAAAAGAAAAAAAAAATTAAACAAGCCTTGAAAAACCCAGAATTATTGGTCAGGAGGAAGGTGTCTTGTATGTTCCAGAGTAACCTCTTCCCCTAAACCAATTAACGGGCTTTGCGAAAGGGGTCATGCAATGGCACATGCGAATGCAATGATAAAAAGACTTCTTACATCACATATAACAAATTTATCTTGTATTTATGTAGCGCCATACATGTACACAGCACTTTACAGAAGTTGTGATAGTACAATACAAAAATACAGAACTGGGTTAAAGAGGAACATTCACTTCAAAAAACCTTTTTACCACTTAATCAGATAACAAGTATTAGGAAACCTGCTTTATTTTTGTTTTTTTACCTTACTTCTTAACCCCTTAAGGACCGGGAAAATCTGAGGTCATTTCACTTAAGGACCAGAGCAATTCTGACCTTTTTGACCATGTCTTTGTTCAACAGTGTATTCCCTCTAAGTACTTTATTTTAGCCATGAAAATTAGACGTCTCTTCTCTAATGAAAACAAACCCAGTTTGGCTAGTCTCTCTTTATAACTCAGATCCTCCAATCACTATATCGTTTTTTTATGCACAAATAGGGATTTCTTTTGATACCATACTTATATGGATAGCCCACCATTAATTTTAGTAGATTTAAAGAAAAAAATGTTTTCTCTTGGTATTTGGGCACAGTGGGTTACATTTTTATGGACACTGCATGAAAGGTATGACCGGTCAGTCATACCTACAAAATGGGCAGATTTAAGTGGTCACTGTCCCCCTGGGGGAAAAACCCCATGTCCCTTTTTCCCACTCTTTTATTGATGACATTTGGCGGTGTGTATAAATGTATTACATGGCTCCACAACAATCTCACTTCCTATTTTGGTAATACACATGTTTTTTTAATTTAAATAAAATTTTTGTAAAAAAAAGTGTTTTGTCTTTAAAAAAAAAAAAATAATAATTTTAGCAGGTCAAAAATGGACCTGCATTTAGCCAGCCTCCACCACAGCAGTGAAGGGGTTAATACCCCCAGCTGCTGCATTTTATTTGTCCACTAGGTGTCTCCTCTCTGCTTCTCTGTCCCTTACTATGATAGCAAGGGACAGGGTGGCTGAGAAGAGACGCTAGAGGCAGTGTAGAACACTGCCTCATTCATTCTTTCACAATGTCGGTACACGGTATCGCTGCTGCAGTGATCCCATGACCCGGCACTTGTGAAAGTGGTTGAGACTGAATGTTCCTGTCCCGGAGCGTTCAGTCTCAGCCGGGAATTAATGATAGCAGTGTGCACGGAGGCGCACTGCTATCATTTAACCCATGGTGGTCCAGGACCATCATGGCTCCTTAAGGCAAAACAACCCATGACAGTCCAGGACCATCATGGGTCGTTAAGGGGTTAAGATCTTTCACTTCCTAGTTATGCACTTCTGCATGGTGCGGCACGATGTATCTGCAGCACTGTTCTCAGGACTTCCCAGCACTATGTCATTCTCCTCCCACCTCCCTCACCTTCCTCTTCACTTTGTGTGCTGTGAATGGCTTCTAACATTACAGCAAGAAGCGATTAGCATTATACTGAGGTTGCAACCACCAATATAAATTTGTGAGATCTTCCATTTACCAGTAATGTACAAAAGGTTGGGTCTGAGAGAAATATCTAAAGTTCATTAAAAAAAATTACTTTGAACCTGGGAGTTATATAAGAATAACTAGTTTTAAAGCCCGTGTACATGGGCCAGCATAGGAGGCGCTGCAGTCATGCACAGTACAGACTGCCCGAGCCACGGCTGATACAGAGCGGGGCGCTCCGAATATAGCCCGGAGTCCTCTCTGCGCACCATCCTGGGACCAGTAATTGCATTAACCCTTTGGGTTCCAGAGGAGTACATAATCAGAGCAATGCGGTGCGTACTCCTCTGGGGCTCAAAGGGTTAAAAGTGCAAAATACAAAGACAAATTATCATTATATACTGATAATTCTCTATCAATAATCTTCATATTTGTATTACAAATCTTTATTATGGTATAAAATAATCCAAAGAGATTTAAGGACTACATAGTAACATAGTAACATAGTAACATAGTAGATAAGGCTGAAAAAAGACATGCGTCCATCAAGTCCAGCCCATGCCAATAACACCCCTGTTGATCCAGAGGAAGGCAACAAAAAAGCCCTCTGGAGCAATTTCCAATGTAGGTGTGTGTGTGTCAAATAGTTCCCCGGCTCAATATCCTATTTGCTTTGAAGCCATCTGTCATAACTGTCAATATTGTTCTGTGCTAGATAGGCATCCATTGCTTTTTTGAATGCAGTTACATTATCTGCAAGCACAGCATCCCGAGGCAAAGAATTCCATAGCCTTACCGCCCTTACTGTAAAGAATCCCTGCCTGTGTTTTAGTCGAAAGCGCCTTTCCTCAAGTCTTAATGGATGACCTCTTGTTCTTAGTTCAGCTCTTTGCATAAATAATTCATTGGATAGTTCTTTGTATTGGCCTTGAATGTATTTGTAAATGGTAATCATATCACCCCTTAGACGTCTCTTTTCTAATGTAAACAAACCCAGTTTGGCTAGTCTCTCTTTGTAACTCAGATCCTCCAATCCCTTTATCAGTTTTGTTGCACGTCTCTGCACCTTTTCCAGTTCAGTAATGTCTTTTTTTAGAACAGGCGCCCAAAATTGTACTCCATATTCTAGATGTGGCCTAACCAAGGATTTATACAGAGGTAGGATAATATTAGCATCCCTTGCTTCTACACCTCTTTTTATGCAGGCTAGTACTCTATTTGCTCTTGCAGCAGCTGAGTGACTCTGCACACTGTTGTGAAGACTATTGTCTATCAGTACACCTAAATCTTTCTCTAATGAGGATTTCCCAAGTTGTTTCCCATTTAGAGTATATGTAGCAAGTTTGTTTCTACAACCCAAATGCATAACCTTACATTTATCTACATTAAATGACATCTGCCACTTTTCTGCCCATTCACTTAGTTTATCTAAATCCTTCTGTAGGGAAAAAACATCAAGCTCTGTATGTATTTCCTTACATAGCTTAGTGTCATCAGCAAAGATTGAGATGCTACTTTCAATTCCCACTTCTAGATCATTAATAAACAAATTAAAAAGCATTGGGCCCAGGACTGAACCCTGCGGTACCCCACTTATAACCCTAGACCAATTTGAAAAAGTTCTTTCTGAGAAAGAAATAAAGGAAAGGAGGAGCGCCAGCTTCTATGGGTTCACTGGATATAGTCTGTGGTAAAAGATGTTATATGAATTTATTGAGCAAGATACATTCTTGCAAATATAGCACAAATATGTCTTTTAGGGTACAAATACAGTTACAATGGTGTCAACTTGATGGAAGACAGGGTCTATATCATATGCAATGTTGACACCATTGTAACTGTATTTGCACCTGGCGTTCGTCCTTTCCTTTATTTCTTTCTCTAGTGTCTGTTTCAAGCAAAAAGGTGCCACCAAGGACCCCACGGACTGAGCAGCCATACATTAACGGTTCAGAGTTTAGGTTCCCTAATCGATTGACTATACAGGTTAAACTATCTAATACAGGGACTTTGTACTGGAGCGCTATATGTGTGTTTTGCTTTTGCTTACAGATTTAAGGACTGATCATTAACCCCTTAATGACCCATGATGTACATGTATGTCATGGTTTGTAAGTCCCTAAAGGACCAAGGATGTACATGTACGGCTGGGTGCCATTCGGGGAGCCTGGAACCAAAATAAATAAATTAAAAAAAAAGGTCCATGGTCCTTAAGTGCCGGCCACTTGCACTCACGACCGGTCCTTAAGGGGTTAACCCCTTAATGACCCACGATGTGCCAGGACCGTCATGGGTAGATTTGCCTTAAGGACCCATGACGGTCCTGGAACGTCAGGGGTTAAATGATAGCAGCGTGCCTCTGTGCACGTCAGTCTCTGCTACCAGAGCATTCAGTCTCAGCCACTTTTACAAGTGTCGGGTCATGTGATCGCTGCAGCAGCGATCCCATGTACCGGCATTATGAATGAATGAATGAGGCAGTGTTATACTCTCTCTCTGTCTCCCCTATGCATGTCTGTCCCTTACATAAAGGAGCATGGTACATATCTTTTAACCCTTTGAGTGCCAGAAGGGTATGCAACACATACCCCTCTGGCAATCAAAGGGTTAACCTTTTGAGTGTCAAAAACGATGAGCATCTCATTGCAAGCCAATGAGTCACTCACCCCTCTGGCACTAAAAGGGTTAGGAATGATTGTTGTAGTAGTTTGCCATATCTGGTATCTAGGCATCATAATTTGTCTGGTGAATTTCCAGCCATTGTTCATGGCAGGCCAACCTGATTGGCATCTCTGACTCAAATGCACAAATCAAAAGTGGAGATAATTTTATACATCTCTCAGCTTAGTTTTATACCATATTTTTCTGCAAAAAAAAATTATATATAGATTTGTGCTATACTCCTCTGTGACTGATGATATTGGAGTGGTCTGCATGAGTACATTATTAAGATTTAGGTAGATAGATACTGCATATACATATGACATCACCTGGTCAACACAGGCCAGTTTTAAGTAGAACATTAATAAAAACAGAAAGGGGAAGAACTTGTTATTCAACAATCTGTCCCCAGGGCCTGATTTCCCATTAGGTAAAGAAGGCAGCTGCCTAGAGCACGCAACGTGAGGGGGAGTCTCATCTGTGCTGGCTGCACCCATTGAGCTAGTGGTGGGTGTGGCCAGTGTTATCACAAACCACAAATCATTCACCAGTTATAATTTGCAGATTATATAGTAATTTGGCCATACAATTTTCAGTTTAGATGCAGCCCACACTACTGTATTTTTTCAAATATAAGGCAAGGTTTATTTAGCCTGAAAAAGTGTCCTTGCTTTAAAATCAGGGTAGCGCTTTATTTGGGCTGCCCACAGAATGGGAAGAAAATCCCATCAAGTGTTTTGTCCAGAACTTTTCCCTCCCAACCTCCCTCTACCTTAAATTTTCAATAATACACCTGGCAGTCTTCTTGGAGTGTGCCCGTCTCCACTCTTATGATGCGTGACACAGAAAGGTCCTTCCAGGACCTTTCTATCAATGTGCAGACTCCATATGCATTGATAAAAAGGTCATGGAAGGACCATTCTGCTGTGCATGTAATTATTGTGGAGTTGGGCCACTCTACAAGATAATTACTGGGTCCATTAATGAAGCTTAAAGGTAGAGGGGAAATGGGGGAAATAGAATGCTGGGTAAGAAAACTAGACAAAATTCCCAATATAAGGGGATCACCTTATTTTGAGGATTTTTTTTATTATTCTCACACCCAACATTTATAAAGTTGGGGGGGGTCACCTTACCATCAAAGTCTCCCCGTATGCTGGCAAAGATTAAATCTGTGTTTGCATGCTACTGGGTGATTTCCTGTGGTAGGCAACAGAAAGATGGGGCCATTGGCGGAGCAAATGAATCTTTAGTGTGCCTTACAAAGTGGCGCTTTTAGTTTAAATCTAGCCCTGCTTGTCCTACTGGTGTCTTGTCCAATCAGAACAACCACATTGCGCTGTACTTTTGGAGGAATACTGAACTTTATTTGCTGCAAGAAAGTCTGTATTGGATAAATATTCAATAAAAGAAAGATAAATACAGTACAGACTATGACAATTTCATTCCTTCATTATCAAGACAAATTAAAGTCCTTCAAAGGTTATAGACAAATACAGTATGATAAAAAAACTCATCTTTCTAATCCCATTAAAGTAAAAGCCCTGGATAAATGGGAGGTTGAGTTGGTGGTAATTTTTGTGGCAGACCATTTACTGATTAAATTTATCTTGTCTGTATAAGAATGCTGAGCTGAAATCATCATTATTCATGCAAGGCAGTCAGATTAGACCTGTCACATCTGTCTTCTCCAAATATGTATTACAAAGTTAGCAGAAGGAATTAAGCTTCTTAGATGATACAGTAACTTTACAAGGGAAAATAATATTTTTGAAAGCACAATGAGAGATAGAGATTTATGGGTTATATGGCTAAAAAGAAGACCAATTCTGGTGCAAATCAGCTGCACTGTAAGGGACAAGTAAAATGTGAAAAATTCTCAATGATTTAAATGAAAAGGGACAAAAGCACAAGATCTTCTAAGCGTAGTATTGTTGGTTTTGGACACCTTCACCTCGTGCTCTAATAAAATATTACTCACATTTGATAGAGGCTCACGATACTGCCTCTAAGTATTAAACACTCTCCTGGTATAAACCCCAGTAAGGTTACCAACGAGGTCAAGGTGAAGGTGTCCAAAAGCAACAATACCACACTTAGACGATAATTCGCTGTTGTCCCTGTTTTTGTTTCTTGTAGTTTGGGAGTTTGGGAGTCCAAACCTATATTCAACAAGCTGTGAAGATCTTTGTCCCTGATAGCTTTACTATATGGACTCTAGATAATAAATATAGAATTAGAAGTGTATTGTGTGGTGCTGCTTTTTGGCTTCCCATTGGGTCGCTTTCATTTTGTGGTGAATCCAAGGGAGACCATATTGTCAATGATTTAAATGGAAGTTGAACCTCATGCATGCTAGGGAGATTTATAATGCACTATGATACAATTAGTTGGATACCAGTGAGGTTATGCACTAAGGCCTGAATTCATCAAGGTGCGAATGGATTAATACGCAGGAAAATCAGAGGATTTCTCTGCGTATTAACCTTTCGCCCATTCAGCAACATTTGGGTTGTATCTGGCCATCACTTATTTTTTAATAAGAGATGGCCAGATAGATCCGCAAGTGTGATCCGCTAGATTCAAGCTGGCGTATCCCATTTGAATGCATGGAGTGAACACACGCATACACATTTTCGCTTAAGCGTATATGTGTGTTTTCACCATGACTGACCAATTTACGCAAGCTTCCCTGTTTCACATACGCAAAGCAGGGAAACACACAAAATCAATGATGAATACCCAAAGGTATCCATCAATGATCACGACAAAGAGCAGCATATTTGGTATGCTGCTCTTCCCGCAGCTTGATGAATCTCTGCCTAAGAGTGATAAAGAGGTGATGAGAGGAAGATAACCTGCCCACTGATATCACTTCTCAAATTCCTATGTTATGCTATGAAGCTTCTGCACTAACATTTCTTCCACTTGAGAAATCTGACATCATTAAATCAATGGGTATTTTTGTGAATTGTTATATGTCTACTGTGATACAGTTGGTTTGCTGCAGAATTATTCCAAGAGGGTTGATTCACTAAGCTTCAACATGATGGCAAAGGCATCTTGGTGTATATTTGAGGTGCAAATGAAGCAAAAATATCACATATCACCAGCTTGGGCCCTAGAGAAATCTTAGTGCATAGGCTCCATAGAATAACATAGGAACTGGAGAAATTATATCTTTGGAGAAGTCATCTCCACTGTGACTGTGAAATCTATTTCCACTTGGAGTAAGCAGACACCTTGATATTCTAAACTCCAGACCCTGGACACACAAACATGCCAAGTTTTATTTTTTATGTAGGACAACTGAATCAGGCTGCAGTTGTCAGAATGGTCATATCTGTAAATTGCTGAATACATTTCATGCCAAACTATCTTGTGGTCACTTGGTCCCATATGTAACTCAGCCCTTACCGTCAAGCTTATTGAAGGAGATTTATAAACATGGAGTTAAATAAAAAGGCACGTTAAAATGGCTGTAACAGCATCTTTGATGTTATAAATCTAAGAACGTCAATTTCAGACAGCTGTAGCCATGTAGTAATTTTTTTTTTTTAATGGAGTAACCAGTTTGAAAAAATTTGTGCAGTGAGTTTATAAAAGAATGTCAATAGTTGTGACAATTTTGCGACAGAATTTTCACCAGAATCTTAATGCCAGGTATATGCTGTTCTTAAGCATTCCAGATGAGAGTTGGTACCATGTTAGCCGTAGAAATACAGGAGGCAAATATAGTCAAGTTGATACCTTTATTGGCTAACTAAGCAGACTTAGGATGCAAGCTGTCAAGACCTCTTAGGTCCTTTCCTCACGCATGGTATAAAGGTTGATAAAGGTATCAACTTGACTATATTTGCATTAAGCAATCCGGAGTTAATATCAGACTAATAGTTCCATATTTATAAAAATGCCTTAAATAATCGACCATCACTTTATCTCCAGTTGAGAGGAATTAAAAGGATAGTAATGTTTAAATTTAAGTTTATTTCATATTGTAGGCATTAACAAAATAAGTACAACAATGTAAGTCTTATCTCTCAAACCTTTATGGTTTGCGAGATATAACCGGCTAAAGTTCCCCCCTCCAGGCTGTTTCAGACAAGTCAGCGCTCTATGGGACAGCAGCAGATTCTGGTCATTTGACCAGACGGAGGCTCTTCAGCAGAGCCGAAATCACGCGATTTAGAAATAAATACTTAATTGGAATGGTCTACAAAGTGCACACTTTGTAGACCGTTCCAATTATGTATTTATTTCTAAACAGCATGGTTTTGGGTCTGCTAAAGAGCAGCCGGCTGGTCCCAGGACCGGAATCTCATGCTGTCAGCTAGATGGCAGACTCATCTGAAACAGCTTGGAGGGGGGAACTTTAGCCAGTTATATCTTGCAAACCATAAAGGTTTGAGAGAAAAGACTTACATGCACTTATTTTTTTAATGCCTGCAATATTACATTTTAAAACTTAAAATTAAACATTACTATCCCTTTATGGACCATTCCTTAAAAAGTACTAGGAAAGTACTTTATAAATCTCCCTCATTGTTCCTTAAGCCTTGGTTACTAAACCACAGATTAGCTGCCTGTGATGGACCAAGCCAGGATATAATTAAAATATGGCATGCTAGTTTGCCATGAGGACAAATGTTTAGTATTAGTTCAGTGCAACTTTATATACTGCATGCAGTCTATCTCAGCATAAAGACTGATTATAGTTTATCTGTCCCATGCTTTTCCCTTTTACTCCCAACAGCAGTAAAGCATGATGCTATGCTTAATGCAGTGCAATCTTGTAATCCAGCAACTACTATTTTCCTTCTGAGTGGATAAAGAGAATGAAGGATACGTGCTTAACTGTCAATATGAGGGAAACACAAAGAGAGCAAGCAGTTACATTTAATGGAAGCCAAACCAAGATTGTAGACTTGACTGAAAACCTATTTTAACCCCTTGCATGCAAAAGATGACTCTAGCATCCAGTGTTTTAAAAAGAATTGACTCTCAGGATTTCTGATTTGTCTATTGTTAATCAATATGCAATTCATTTTAACTCCACTGGAACATATAGGTATGAAAGGGAAACTTTAATCTTGCTCTTTTATTTTTTTCTAAAGAGAAAGTAGCCGTAATATAAAAAAAAATACATTTTGCATGTATTTTCCTGCTGAGTAAAGTAAGGGTACTCTCATTGCTGGTATAATCATTATTCAAAATTAGCTGAAACTTATTTTTTTTGGATACAGAAAATCAATAGGATTTGTATGATAAGACCTTACTTATAGCATATCCATGTTAGCACTGATCTATTCAGATAGGCAACAAATAATTTCTGTCATATGGGGTTTCCATTAATTTACCAGCTACCAATATCAGAATCACAGGCTTATAGTTACCAGAAGTGTGATAACGTTAGCAATGATCCAGTCATCTGGAACTGACATCAGCAGTGATTGATTAAAGCGGAACTTTCACCAGATTAATATAGCGCCCCAAATCATAATAACATTAGCAATATCCATAGACGTAGTTTTATTTTCAATTGCTGCATTAAATAAAAATAGAACCTTTTATGAAGACTGGCAGCGGGGAACAGCGTAGACATCTTGCAGAGACGGCATCTCTGAGTCTGCGCTGTCCGTCCACTTCAACTCCACAATTGGTGAGTTGAATGTCTTTGTGCTGATAGGCACCTGAAGGAACTGACAGCGCAGACACAGAGAGAGCCTACAGCAAGGTCCCAGCAGGTGCCTGTCTGCATTAAAGGTTCTATTTTTCTTAATGCAGCAATTATTCTTTAAAATAATGTTATTATGATTTGGGGCACTATATTAAACTGGTGAAAGTTCTGCTTTAAAACTTTCAGCTAATGCAGTTGCAAGTACAGTCCTGATCTCATTTATACTTTATATATAAACCTTGGACAATCTAACTTGTCTGTTTATAATTTATTTATCTCCCTTTATATATACTTACTCTTTGGTGTACCTATACATCCTTTTGTTTTTCTTTTCTCACTAATATACCTAAATCAATGTTGCCATCCCCATTTGGTATATCTAATTATGTTATTAGCCTCCTTACTGTCTTTATTAATCAGAGTTTTTCCTGTAAGCAGTATTCTTTGCATTTACAATACCAGTTACATTTCTGGAGAATCAGAATGGCTTTCTTTTTCTTTTCAAGGGATAGTAATGGTTAGATATTGCTGCAAGATGTATTCTTCGATATATATTTTGATACAAAACGTGCTTTTCTAAGTGCTCATAACTTTCTTATTTTCATTTTACTTTAATTAAAAGTGTTCCCCTCCCACCCCTTTTCCATATGTCAAGATACCTCCCCTCAGAGCAGCAAGCAGGTCAGGATGGATCGCAACGAGGGACAATCTTCCGTCAGTATTTGGAAAAACCTACCCTACTTTGTCAGTGGGGGGAAGGTTTTTCTTTATACTGATAGAAAGAAGATTGTCCCTTGTTGTGATCTGTCCGGTCAAGCAACCATATGGAAAAGGGATGGGAGGGGGGCACTTAATTAAAATAATTTTAAAACAAGACCATTAAGTTATCAAAATGAATACTCTATAATAGCATGCTTGATGCTTCTATTGCATCTAAAACTGTATATTAATTGTTTACACTATTTTTCAACTTAGTAATGTTATGTCTGCTAAATAATCAGGCATTTGCCATGTGTGAAGTAAAGGAAAAACTTTCTAAAATCTAAGACCACTGCTTTAGTGTGATTACACAATTTCTTTTCCTATACACTAAAAACACTAAAAAAATCATTAACCTTAATCCTCTGCGTGCCAGAGGGGTACGGAATACATTGCAATTCATTCAGTACCTCTCTGCCACTCAAACGGTTAAACTTTTATTCATGAATAAATCTCAGTTTTTGTGTATTACATCTAGTTTTGCATCATTGTTAGTTGGTTCATTAACCAGTTGTGAAAGTGATGTTTCGTGCAAGGAATAGTGCATATTATACATGTTAAAGAGCTCAAATCTCGACTGGTAGTAGCAGAACCACACAAACCTTACTTTGCCTGTCACTTCCCACACACTTGGGGCTCAATACTATGAATGGCCCCAAAAGCATTGTTAAGGGCCAAAGGAATTCTGGGCGGTACACACACACGCACAGTTGTACCATCGGAATTCTATCGCTTAGCCAGCATCCACTGCAACGAGCGTTGGTCGCCAAAATCCACATTGCGGCCAAACACTCATCGTAGTTTTTTGTTCCCATAACACATGATGTGAGTTGTGGGACCATCAAAGGAAAGTAGCTAACTCTTGATGTTTGATACAGTGTCAAACAACGTAAGTGAGCTAAAAACAGTCACCCTCCCTCCACCTCCAATACACTAACCCTACACCACCCATAACAATATCAAGGAAATTAAACAATGCTAGCCCTAACATTATCCTATCACCCATACCCCATAGCTTTAACACTTACTTGTCATCTACTGTAAGTCTTCTTCTGTAATCTTCCATCTTCTTTATTCTTATCTTCATTATTCCTCTTATCTTCATCTTCTAATCTTCATATCTTCATCCGAAAAATAAAGTGACTATCAAGAAAAAATGAAATGTTTAAATTATTAATGCCCCCAAAGATGTGCTGGCCCTTCATAAAATGATGCCGCCGCTGTCAGTGGAGGCAAGAAGGTAGAGCAAAAATCCCCCCTCAGATACCTCTTGTGCCATTGCCCATACCATAATGAGGCAAATTTGAACAGAGATTGGCTTTTATATGGCCAGTCTCTGTTCAAAATGGTTTTCAGGCTTCCACTGGCTGAGATGTGGGGTTATGCACCTCCCAGCTAACTAGCTTCTAGCAGGTTTCATCATCCCTCCCTTATAGTGACATTATTTTAGGAGGAAGATAGAAGATAAGATAAGAAGACTGAAGATTTCAGAAAAAGACTTACAGTGGCTGACCAGGATGCTGAAGACCCCACTTGACATCAGACTTACAGGCAATTGTTTATTTTCATGGGATTGTGTTAGCTTTAGTGCCTGTGGGGTATGCACTCATAGGTTTAATTTTATGTTCTTTTTAACTAATGTTTTTAGTTCCTTGGATGTATTAATATGGGACTTAGGGCCCCATATCAGTACATCCATGGGTTGCTAGTGCAGGAATCACTAGCCATGTATGTGTCTGTTATAATCTGCTGTTCAAACCCACGTCTGTGGTTTTTACCACACATTATGGACTCAACGCCTAGGTTTTCTAGGTGCTATGTTAATGCAAAAATAGAGAGTCCTTTAATGTGTGTTACCAGTCACCACATGTCATTGAATACCAAATTAATCTACTTTTTCCCTCTGTACAATGGATGCAAATTTAGTGCCATTGCGCAGTTTTACGTATGGGTATTTTATCACAGAACAGGTCATTGGATACCTGACTGTGACTTACAACAAAGGTCAGCATTTTTTTTGTACTGGTAGTCATAGTATCAAGGCCTAACTACGAGAGGGGTATTCAGCACGTTGTTTCAAAATGCATTGGATACCCCCTCTGGCACTAAAAGGGTTAAATGCACTAAACCTGACACTGCTATTATATCACAGTACTCCAATGGGGTGAAGTCTTTTTATTATTGTGAATAACTATATTGCTATGAAAAATAATAAAATGTACGTTTTAATAAAGTATTGTGCTTACTATTAGTCTGGAATCTCTGTACTACGTTTCTTAGTATACCATCAGCGGTTGATCACTGTGACAAGGCACTCCATGTGGTTGCAACCCTGAGTGCCCTAGAGACTGGCAAAAGTAATTACAAAGACAAGAAGAAAAGTCCAAATTGGCCTAGCCCTCTTTATAGGGAACTAGTTTAAACTGTCACTAACTGAAGCAACTTATAAATAGATTAAAATGTTTTCCCTGTCTGACCCTGTTTTGACAAGCATGGAAATATGTACACTTTACAGTTTTGAATCCTTGTACTGCCTTTGGTTCAGGTGCTATATGTACCTACCCCTCTTCTATGGGCGATTTGAGCCATTCCTGCCTGAAGTCCCCTGGCCACATCAGTTTGTCATTGCAGATTATTCCTTTTAATAGCTCCTGCCTCCATTGGAGAAATAACAGTCCCAATTTCTTTGACCTTCTCTTACTAGGATGAGTCCTAAATCCACTTCTCTACCACATTTTCGGGATGTATGGATTACAGTGTCCCTTTGGCCTACCCTCTCCAGCCAGGGTCTTTGCAGTAACTCTTGTTTCCTGCTACACACATCACTTATACAGCTAGGCACTGCTGAGAACCTTGAGGATATTGCTGGGCTGTTTGCAGGCCTATTGACCTCTGTGGGCCTCTTACAGATCATTTGACCTCTCCAGGGTGTCTGGCTTTCACCTTGACCTCTACTTGGCAGGCATTGATCTATGTTGTGCTTCTGACATACTGTTTTAGCAGGCACACTTCCCAAGACAAAACTTATCCATGTGTTGTTTTCCTTGCAAATCCTCTCTGCAACAAAGCCTTTCCTTTAAACTCTTTCCTACACTCCTTCTCATTAGCTTTTTACTGTGTAAATTCTGCAGATCTCAGATGGAAATGTGTGGCTGGGGAATTAGGGAATGTATGTACCAGTGAGGTGTAAACCAAACCGAGAAGTTAACCTCAGTGTCTGTCCTAAAGCACAGACTCTAGGATTCTCTCTGTTCTTTCCCTATCTATCACTCATTTTAGGGCTTCATGTATTTCTGTGCAGTTTTGCTAAACATTATACTACACAAGCACTTGTATAGGAGAGTTACTTAATAACAGAACTGAGTATTCAGCAACACAGTTAAAGGGAATGTATCACCTTACTACAAGTTTCCCTTAATATCTTTTTTTACCTACTCTAACAATGCTCTGTTGGGTTTTTTTGTTTGTTTGTTTTTTAAAAACAATGCCATGGAGAACAGAGGAGAGATCCTCCTCCCCGCTGGTCTGTCTGTAAACTGGAGCACTCTCATTGGCAGAAATCGATATCTAGCCAATGAGAGTGCTGCAGCTTTCAGACAGTCCAGCGGGGAGGACGATCTCTCCTTTATTCTCATAGGCACGCGTGGTGCCGATCAGAATGAGGAGAAGACGTCATGGAGAAAAAGTAAGCTGTCAAACACCATTTCTATAGCGTTTTTTTAAACAAAAACAACAGAGGATTGTTAGAGTAGGTAAAAGAAAGATATTAAGGCAAACTTGTAGTAAGGTGATACATCCCCTTTAACTACTTGTATGCTGTGTTTGGGGGGATTATCACTTAGATCTATAAGAGAGTGTGAGAGATCACGTAACCCAATTGTTTTTAAGACACATTATAACTGGTTTTTAACTATAATCATTAAAGGTTATATTTTACTTTTTTGAACTGCTGAATTGGAGACTACACCCCAGCACTGAACTGGCCTTATTGTGTTGCAGTGGATTGGGTCTGATATCCAACTGGACACATTACACTGCAACAATGTTCTCTCTTGTTGTGGTTTAATTTTACTCCTGCAGTGCAACATACTTTTGTATCCAGTATCCAGTTTTTTTTATTTTTGTTACAAGACATTTCAAAAGGTATTTTACAGCTAATGTAAAATTAATTAAAGTAGCAGCCAAGACATCCAGTAATCTTCATTTTCCAATTAGGCATGTGAAAGTAATGAGATGGCTCAGTTAGTTAATGCACCAACTGTAAAATCTGTTCTAGCCACGAGCTCACAGGTTCTAGTCCCGGCAAGGTCAGCTCAGCCTTTCACCCCTCTGAGGTAGATTAAATGAGTCCAGGACGTACCTGAAAATGGAAGACAATCTCAATGTATTCTTCCTGGTAAAATGCTTTTACAAAAAAAAAAAAATGTTTTCAACTATGCAGTATGAGAGGCTACAACAAATAACTAAAATTCTCAAATGTCTTTATGGGATGCCCCAGCTGTAGTTAATAAACCAGTGATTTTCGAATGCTTTGCGATGGGATAACCCTTTGAATTCATGCAAAATGTTAGTGGAACCCTCACAACCAAACCCTTTCAACCTTGGGTGATAGAGCAGTCTCCAATGAATTATGACGTAATGCATTGCAAACGTCTTTAGCATTCAAGGGGTTAAGAGGTTCTATTCAAGTTCACTGAAATTTAGAAATGTTTATGTTGTCCCCTATGGAGCAGCTGGTTTATCCAGAACTCCTCCAGCATTTTTATAAATCTGAGTCTGTTCTGTGCAATCCCTTGCTGATGTTCAGGGAATCCCTGGGTTCCACAGAACACAGTTTGAAACCATTACAATAAAAGAGGAGCAATACTGCGCTATAGAGAACAAATACAATTCCCATTGATTTAATTGGGTGGGGTGTTTAAAACCCTTTGAGTGCCAGAGGGGTAACCAACGCATTGCAAAGCAGTGCATTGGATACCCCTTTGGCACTGATGGGTTAAGGTTTAAAAGGTATCCAACACATTGGTTCTCAAAGCACTGGAGTCCTCTCTAGAAATCAAGGGGTCAAAAAGCCATTTAAATAAAAGGGAATTTGTAGACTTATCATTTCTCCCCTATGGCGCAGTTGGCTTGCTCCACAATTGCACCACTTCAGCATATTGAACACGGCCCTTGGTATTGTATCTGCCAGACACTTTGCAGCTCAGATGTTTATTTACTGATTTATCACCTAATGACACAAATGCACAGCTAGTTGCTGAATTGACTTGGAATGAATGTGTTTGGCTGTTTCCACTCTTCTGAGCAGAAGATGTAATCAGCTCAATATTAGCAAATAGGGGTCAGTGAGCATAAATTAAAAAAAAAAAAAAAAAAAAACCGCTCATTTTGGTAAATCTAAGAAATTAAGCTCTTTCGGGAAGATAATTTAACCCCTTGGGTGCTACAGACATCTCTGTTGCATTGAAAAACAATGAATTGGATATATAGCTAGCATCCAAATGGTTAACCGCTTCACTGGCAGAATGGGTGGAACCCTAAGGCGCAGCAAGAGCATAGGAATGTTACACATTAATTTGTTAAACCAGTCTGTCCAGCCCACTGAAAATCAATGCATTGCATACCTCCCCCCTTCACTGACATGGATACACAGCTTACCTTGAAGTATCTATATAATTTTTATAGGGATTTGCTTTTTTGTGTTTTCATTTTTCACTCAGGTTTTATTATTAGTAATGATGAGCGAGCACCCCGATGCTCGGGTGCTCGGGTGCTCTGACCGAGCACCCCCTGAGGCTCGAGTGCTCGGCCGAGCACCCGAGCCCCATTGAAAAGCATGGGAGCACTCGAGCATTAAACCAGGCACCCCCTGCTCTGATGAGCGGAGGGTGCCTGGTCAATGTCCCCCTTCATCTCCGCTATGCCCCTCTTCCACAATGTCCCCCTTCATCTCCTATGCCATAGAGGAGATGAAGGGGGACATTGTGGAAGAGGGGCATAGCGGAGATGAAGGGGGACATTGTGGAAGAGGGGCATAGCGGAGATGAAGGTGGACATTGTGGAAGAGGGGCATAGCGGAGATGAAGGGGGACATTGTGGAAGAGGGGCATAGAGTCTATGCCCCTCTTCCACAATGTCCCCCTTCATCTCCGCAATGCCCCCTTCATCTCCGCAATGCCCCCGTACCTCCAGTCCCTGGTGGTCCAGCGGAGCGTCTTCGGATCTGTGCCTCTTCCGGCACAGATCCCCTTCACCCGAACATGTCGGGCGAGCACATGGCGGTACTCGACGAGTACCGCCATGTGCCGAGCAGAGCGATGCTCGAGCCGATCCGAGCATCGGCCGAGCACGCTCGCTCATCACTAATTATTAGTTGATCCTATCATATCTGTCATAGAGTGACAACATGTCCCTGATTGCCCAGGACAGTACCTGATTTTAAATGTATGTCCCATGGCCCTGGTAGCCCCCTTCTGGGTAGAGCCAGATTTACATCTCAGGAGCCTGTAGGCACAGAAATCAGAAGCGCCCCCTCCCCCCCAAAAAAAAGTGCAAAACGTTGCACAGAAGAAATGCCGAGGAAACGCGCGTGGACTAGTGTTGTTAACACACCTCTGTCGTTAGTTTGTTTCACACATATTCAGGGTTTAACTATTTGTTTGAGACATTGAGGTGCAAGGTAGAAAATATTAAATGGCAAGCCGGATAAGTCCCCCCCCCCCCCCGTGCAGTAGCTTGATACTCGACTGTGCCGTGCATTCAGTCATCACACACAACCTACCCCTGCCTGCACTTGGCACTCCAGCACCTTTAGATACGCTGATGCATCATAAAAGACTAATTGATCCCAATGACAGGTGCCCCTCTGTGGGGTGCGCCTGTAGGCAGATGCCTACTCTGCCTTATTATAAATCCGGCCCTGCTTCTGGGACAATACAAAGTCCCTGAATGAAGACTCCAGAGCACAGGGTTCTACAAACTAGAAGGAGAACTGCCCATTGCCTACTTTGACAGGAAGTGATGTCTCTGCTGGGCTACAAGAACATGGCTTCCAGACAGAGGTCTAAACACTAAAAAGACACCTGAGCCTGGATCTAGACATCAAACAGGAGCTGTAGTGCAATTTTGTTGTAGTGTAATGATAGTCTAAGTCTTTGGTAGTGATGTACATTTTTCTTGTAGCTTGCAACAGGCTTCATTTTCTGTCACAGCAGTTAATGGGCAGTTCTCCTTCTAGTGTTTAGAACTATGTGGTGCGTTGGAGAAAGAGAGGGTTGCTCACTGATGTCCAGTGATGTATAGTGACCCCTTCCAGCTGCACTTGAGCTGAGGACAAGTACTCTGCTGCACTTATCTAAGCAGTGTCCTTGAATGGCAGAATGGAAATGTGGACCCCTAATCTCTCTCTAGACCTGTTGATAGAAACATTACATATAAAGAAAATATTAGCAGGGCTTATAATTTTAAATCCTTTGCTACTAGCCAGGCCTGAAAAGTTACTCACCACTGCAAGCCAAAACATACCCAACAGGGCTGAATTTCTACTCGCCAGGGCTACATTTTCACTCACCATTGGCTAGTGACGAGTGGAAATTTGAGCCCTGATAGTAGTAAGATGATGATTGCCATTGATTGTTGACTTCACCCAGACTGGGTAACTGATTCAATGAGAACTCAGTGCTGCTTTTTAAGAATGAACCCGGTGACAGGGTTCATTCATTCAAGGCAGCGCTTGATGCTACAGTGGCTTATTATCAGGGTGCCCGTGATCTCCATCTGTCACTCTTGCTTGTGCTGCGCTCCTATTGGTTGAGCCTGTTTGGCCCGCCTCTGGTGACCTTTTTATGCCTGGCCATTGGCACCTGTCAGGTGCCCTTTCGTGGTGTTCCTGAGCCAGTATTGCTTTGCTGTGTTCCAGTGTTCCTGATTCCGGTATACCGACTTGGCCTGTTTAGATTACGCTCCTGTATTCCTGCTCCGTGATCCGACCCGGCCTGGCTGACGTTCCTGCTTGCGACCTGATCTGGCTTGTCTGAGAACCCTGCTCCGTGATCCAACACGGCCTGGCTGACGTTCCTGCTTGTGACCTGATCTGGCTTGTCTGAGAACCCTGCTCCCTGATCCGACCCTGCCTGGCTGACTTCCTGCTCCGTGACCTATACCAGCTTGCTACTACCCCGCCAGCGTTCCAGCTTCCTACTGTCGCAGAGGTGACATCCTGACTATCTCCTGTGGATGTGGCAGGGCTGATCGTGAGCCTCCGTTAACCCGTGCAGAGCTGTGCTCCTGGTCGCTGAGCCTCCGTTATACATTGCAGAGCTGTGCTCCTGGTTGCTGAGCCTCCGTTTAGCATGCAGAGTTGTGCTTTCTTTACTGAGGCTCCATTCACTGGTACAGAGCTATAGCTTACTCTTACACTTGCAGAGCCGTTACCTTTCAGCCACTATTACTGCTGAGCCGGTCCATCCCAAGCCTTGTAGAGGTGACGGTTCATTCTGACACCTTTCAGTATAGTCGGTCTCCGTTACCGCGCCTGTGGGAGGCACCATTGCTCTAGCTCGTTCAGTGCTATTCTCCGTGATACGCCCGGTGGGGCTATTGGCTCAAGCTCTTGCAATCCAGTTGCTTCCATTAGTACACCCGTGGGGGCTATTGGCTCAAACTCTTGTAATCCAGTGGCTTCTGTTATTACGCCCGTGGGGGCTAGTGGCTCAAGCTCTTGCAATCTGGTTGCTTCCATTACTACGCCCGTGGGGCCGTTGGCTAAAGCTCTTGCAATCTAGTTGCTTCCGTTATTACGCCTGTGGGGGCTATTGGCTCAACCTCTTGCAATCCACTTGCTTCTGTTAGTACGCCCGTGGGGGCTATTGGCTCAAACTCTTGCAATCCAGTGGCTTCTGTTATTACGCCCGTGGGGGCTATTGGCTCAAGCTCTTGCAATCCAGTTGCTTCCGTTACTACGCCCGTGGGGGCCGTTGGCTAAAGCTCTTGCAATCTAGTTGCTTCCGTTATTACGCCCATGGGGGCTATAGACTCAAGCTCTTGCAATCCAGTTGCTTCCGTTACTATGCCCCGGGGGGCTATCGGCTCAAGTCTCTGCAGGGTTCTGGTCTCAGTTCCCTTCTGCTGAAGCAATTATCTCTGTTTTATGGACTTAAAGGGACAGTATTACTTCAAAATTACTATCCCTCATATTGCAGCCCTTAATAAACTGAGTTAAATGACACCAGCGGCATCTCTCAGACCTTTATGGTGTAAGAGATATCCGCTTTCAAAGTTTCCTCTCCCCTGTTGTCAGCGTTCTGCTGCCAGCAGGGGAATCCGGTCCCGGGACAGGCGGAGGCACTTAAACAGAGCCGATATCTCGTTATGGAAGGAAAAATGATTCATTGAAACAGTCTTCTACGTGTGCTTGGTTACCAAGCACACATAGAAGACTGTTTCAATTAATCATTTTTCCTTCCATAACGAGATATCGGCTCTGCTGAAGAGCCTCCTCTTGATTCAGAGACCAGATTCTCCTGCTGGCAGCAGAACGCTGACAGCAGGGGAGAGGAAACTTTGAAAGCGGCTATCTCTTAAACCATAAAGGTCTGAGAGATGCTGCTGGTGTCATTTAACTCAGTTTATTAAGAGTTACAAAATGAGGGATAGTAATTTTGATGTAATACTATCCCTTTAAGGTGTTTAATCAACTACACCACTCACTGCCTCATTACCACCTTGAGACTGACTGATTACTTGTGTTAACCCTTGTGTTCTCTGTCTTCAGTACCTGTTATGTGACAGTATCTGTAAAGTTTATTAATCTGTATACTGGGCAACTACAGCCTTCTTGCTATTATTCTGTGCTGCCTATTTATTTTTGTTTAATAAAACTGTGTTTTATTTTAACCTGGGGGTCTGAGTGTCTTGAAAACCGTTACACTTATTCAGCCACCGGCAGTATCAAGAAGGCAGAAAATGCCTTTGGGGTCGTCCCATGGATCATCTATCCTTTTGGATAAATGATCCATGATAGTGGGGCTATCAGGAGGGGTCCTGGTGCCCCTCTGGAGGTCTGAAAGTTTTATTTAATTATCAAAAGTGCATATAACCTATGTGAAACATAGGTTATATGCACATTATTTAATAAACAGGCAATTGTTGCCCCCATGCTAGAAGGGTGTCATGAGGCATCATGATGCCCCCATTGAGGTCTGATGTTTTGTTTAACCACATTAAACATATTATATTACACATATAATTAAATGTTTGACACATTAAATGTTTTACACATATACGGGCAAGGCACGCAGCCTCATACCTTGCTTATTAACCCTTTGAGTACCAGAGGGGTTGGAAACACATTGCTAAGCAATGCCTTCCTACCTCTCTGGTACTCAAATAGTTAAGTGTTGAATAAAGGACGGGTTTATTGACTAAATTGCAGTTCCTGAGGTGAAAGTTGAATGGAGTTAGTATGTCGAATATATGCAATATATGTCGACATGCTAAGGTGGGGATGTCAAGGGGGGGGAACATTTTGTAGTGCTTGGTGTACTAGTTCTGTTTAACATAACCCTTTGAATGCCACAGGGGTTAGCAATGCACATCCCTATGGCATTCAATGCTGTACTGGGTGCTGAAAGCCTTCTCTTTATTCCCCTACTGGCTAGGTAGGAAAGCACAGAGAATGCTGTTCAGAATTGTTGTAGCTCTCCCTGCTGGTCCTCCATAGGAAAAAGGTGACCCCAACTACTACAGTGTGAGTTAGGTGAAGTGGAGACTGTAAACTCAGACATCAGAGGCTGCTATCGGAGTTTACTGAAAGAGTTGAAGTGTCACATTATCATATCAACACATCCCCTTGCATATGAATGTGTCTCATTATTCAGCATTTCCATATGGAAATGAGTCATTATTCTCCATTACCATATGGAAATAGGCCATTGTCGATGTGATTAATGAAAATTCGTAAACCTGTCGGATTGATGTCGATGTGGTCATCTTTTTGTCGGAGTGCTGGTGATGTAATGTCGTAGACAGTTTGATGAATACTATGGATGTGCCTATGACACTGCTCTGACAGAACATCGACATTCGTAGCCCTCTTCGACTTTTATTGGATCTAGGCCCTGGATATCTTAGAGGCTGCTCCTAGATGGAGCAGTTGGAAATTTTGTTCAGATGCACCCTGCTCAACCATTCCTGATTGTCCAAGGAAAGGTTCAAATCGCTTTTTCACTTTTGTGTAAAATGAGTCTTAAAAGTGCAAAAGTATTGTTAGGTTAGAGAGCCCATTGACTACAATGGCATGCAAAAGGGCAATAAGACTTTAGGGAGAGTAAAATAATGTACGTGAAACCTGAAGAAACTTATGGTAATTAGAATCAGATAGATTAAAACTGTGGAAAGATGTCAGGGCATTGATCAAGAACAAGACTTTAAGGCATTGTATTCCCCCTGGACAGGAGGATAAAAAGATATGAGGAATACTTTTTTGAATGGTGTTGATCGGTATGAAACTGGTGGAAGCGCTGACCAGTTGATCTTTGATGATTACCTCAGTTTTATAGAAGGTACTGTAAAAACATCTTCTATATTGACCAGAGGTCTAAGTGAAGATGAGATCCATAAAATTGAAGACAGTGAGGAGGAAAGGAAGAAAGAGGCTTCAATGTGAATCCACTGTGTGGCTGTAAACAGTAGGTGGCACATCATGAGCTGATCTAGTACTGAAGCCTGGTGGTATTGTTTGGATCAGATAGGCTGCCCTTGGGTATAAAGCATTGAATGACATGAAGTAACATCTTGGTATCTTATTTGCCCAAATAAAATAATTGTCAATGTTGGCTTGTAACAAGAAATATTTAGGGGAAGAATACAAAGGTATAGAAAAGTGTGGAAGGCATGGGAGGATAAACATTTTCGTTGTAGCAACTGTACCCACCTAAGAAAGTACAACGTTTTTCCAAAGATTCAGGGATGCTTTTGTTTCTTTAATTAGGGGTTCATAGTTCAGTGTTTAAATAGAGGAAGGGTCACTGGAGAGTTTAAGTCCTAGATACTTTATGTGGGTTCTTTCCATGTGTGTTTTATTGTCTTTTTAAGAACTAGAGCCCAAAACTGTACCCTGCAGTGTAAATGCAGCCTTAATTAGGATTTAAAGAGCTTGAAATTATATTTAGCTATATAGCAGAAAAAATGGACAATAAATATGCATATTGAACTTCATATAAATGGTGACATATTGGTCCATTTTTAAATATAACAATTTTCTTTCAGCAATCTAGGCCTCCTGGGAAAAATGGCTCCACATCTGTTTATTTCCATATTTTGAGAGTGCCAAGAATATTAAACTACACCTACCACAGTTCACAGGTTTCAGAAAATGATTTTCCTTTTTTTTAAACATGATTTACTTGCACTTAAATGGCTTCATAAACTCCAGACTTCAAGATAAGGTACACGTCATACCATTTTAGAAACTAGACATACTGCTGCTTCAGATGAGGGATGCCAGAAACATAAAATGCCCCAAAAGAGTATAAATCATGCAGTAATGTTTCTTTAGTTATTGGAAAATGTACAAATCTGGGCAAAGTTAAGATAAAAAATATACAGTTTTTGAAGAATCTTCTGTGAAAGAGATATGCAAAACCAATGTTCTTGAACTCGCATGCATAGGAGCGTGTGATTTCAGGAAGCAGATCTGCTTCCCAAGAGGATCTACAATAGACACTATAACTATTATAAAAACAAAAAACTCTGATCTTAAAGGTAAAATAAGTACAAATTATAGGAGCAGCAATATCAAAAACCTCCCAAAGTGTCCAGAAATATGTGAACATAGGGAATATAAAAAAGATTATCTTATCCTTAACAGTTCTTGACTACTCAGAGTTGAAAGAACCTCAAATGTGAAAAAAAATCATAGTACAGTGCATTTTAATAAGTCAAAAATGATTACATAAATGCCTACTCACCAAGGAATATGTAAACTTGAAATTAATCAGATTGAAGCTATACATGTTTAGATCCTTTAGTCTATACTGATATTTATTTTCCTGTAAACAATTCACCATTTTAGTAGCCCTTCTCTGAATTGTCTCTGGAGTATCTATATCCTTCTGGAACTGGGGTTTCCAGTACTGTACGTGATACTCTAGGCTACCATTCCTTTACATCTTTTGACGTGGAAGATGGCTGTCCTTTTGGCTGCGGTCTCTGTCCGCAGAGTTGCTGAGTTGCAGGCTTTGTCCTGCAAGCCACCTTTCCTGGTGTTCCACAAGGATAAGGCTGTTCTCTGTAACTTCAAGGAATGTCTTCCTAAGGTGGTCTCTGAGTTCCACATCAATCAGAAGGTTGTTGTGACTTCCTTTTGTCCTGGCCCTAAATCTGACAAGGAGAGGGATCTCCACTTGTAGGATGTAGTGAGTTGCTGAGTCTCTTTGAAAGTCGGATGCTCTGTTTGTTATCCCTGAGGGTCCCAAGGCTGGTCTGGCTGCATCTAAGGTGGCTATTGCATCCTAGATCAGGTCTACCAGTTGCAAGGCTTGTGAGCTCAGAGGGAAACCTGTTCCCTTTCCCATTACAGCACATTCTACCTGGTCTGTTGGGGTCTCCTGGGCCTACAAGAATCAGGTGTCTGCTGAACAGTTGTGCAAGGCGGCCACTTCTGTGCACTCCTTTGCCAGACAATACCGTGTTGATGTGCTGACATGGTTGTGTCAATCATGGTCTCTGAATCAATAACAAGGTAGAATGTCAGCAATTCATAGTGTTTAAATTAAGCCATAATATATTACCTCACAGTTTAAGATTATATCCATATGTAGAAATTGATGACCTGTGTGTTTCTTGACATGTGTGATTGATTGCTATAACCATATTAGTCTGAGTAAAATGTATAAATACTCAGACTGTTCACTGTAAAAATCCGAAGCTGAAAACATCATCTAAGAAAGAGCTTCCACAGAGTTGCAGAGAAATCCATTTCTAAGAAGTGAAACACTTGTCATCTTTTGCTGCAATAAAGAATTCTTCTACATAAGTCTTGAATTGCTTCTTCTATGAAAAAACCTACATCCATAGCTGCTTCCTAACATTGGCGAGCCAGCTCACGGCGACAGATTACTGTAAGATATCTGCCAGCAAATAATTTACTCTCTGTTCCAGTCTTTTTTCAGAGGGGACCTATAGTGAGTATCCCTAAAGACTAAGAAAGGACTGTTCCAGAGGAAGGCAACATGTTTTACCGTATTGGTGAAACTATAAGAGGACCACGGAGCTGAGTGAGTCTCCAATTCCAGAAGAAAGGGAAAGAAGGTCCTGTGCTCAACACTTGTCTCCATAGAAACATAGAAAATAGAATTTGACAGCAGATAAGGACCATTTCGGACCATCTAGTCTGCCCATTTTCCTACAGTAAAAACCGCAAACCTTTTTTGGTCCTTGGTCTTTTCTTAAGTTAAGGACAGCCTTTTGCCTATCCCATGCATGCTCAAATTCTGTCACTCTATTAACTTCTATCAATTCTGCTGGTAGGCTATTCCACTTATCTACTACCCTCTCAGTGAAGTAAAACTTTCTTACGTTACAGCTAAACCTGTGTCCCTCTGTTTTTAGACTATGGCTTCTTGTCCTAACATTTTTACTCCTTTGAAATATACTTCCATCCTGCACCTTTTTGAATCCATTCATGTATTTGAATGTTTCAATCATATCCCCTCTCTCTCTTGTCTCCTCCAAGCTATACATGTTCAGATCCTTTAGTCTATCCTGATATTTATTTTCCTGTAAACTAGCCACCATTTTAGTAACCCTTCTCTGAATTTTCTCTAGAGTATCTATATCTATCTATATCCTTCTGGAGATGGGGTCACCAGTACTGTACACAATACTCTAGTTTCTAACTAGAGATCTGTAGAGTGGCATGACCACTTCCCTTTTTCTGCTACTAATGCCCCTAGATATACAACCCCGTACCCTGCTTGCATTCCCCACGCTTTATTACATTGCCTGCCTACCTTTAAGTCATTAGAGATAATTACTCCCAAATCCGTTTCCTCTGTTGTCTCTGACAGTACAGTACCCTTAACAGTATATTTTTCCTTTGGATTTTTATGTCCCAATGCATTATTTTACATTTATCAACATTAAACTGCATCTGCCACACTCTTGACCATTCTTCTAATTTACCTAAGTCATTTGTTATTTGGCTTATTTCCCCTGAAATGTCTATATTGCAGATCTTGGTATCATCTGCAAAAAGGAATACCTTACCTTGAAGACCTTTTGCAATATCACTAATAAAAATATTAAAAAGAATGGGTCCCAGTACAGATCCCTGAGGTACTCCACTAGTAACACTTCTTTCCTCCAAATATTCTCCATTGACTACCACCTTCTGTCTCCTGTCACTCAGCCATTGCCTTATCCATTTAACTATTTTTGCATCCAGACCCAAACACTGCAGTTTATGTATGAGTCTTCTGTGAGGGACAGTGTCAAATGCTTTACTGAAATCTAGATAAGCTATATCTACTGCTCCCCCTTGGTCTATTATTTTAGTTACACAGTCAAAAAAATCTATGAGGTTAGTTTGATAAGATCTCCCTGCTGTAAACCCATGCTGTTTGGTATCTTGCAAGCCATTTAAATTCAGATATTTAACAATCTTTCCTTTAACATAGTCTCCATTAATTTTCCCACTACTGATCTAAGACTTACTGGTCTGTAGTTACCAGACTCTTCCCTGCTACCTTTTTTGTGAAGAGGTACTACATTTGCTAACTTCCAATCTTCTGGAACTATTCCTGTCGTTAGTGACTGATTGAATATTTCTGTTAAAGGTTTAGCCAGAACACACTTAAGTTATTTTAATAAGTTTGGGTGTAACCCATCTGGTCCCATTGATTTATCTGTTTTAACCTTAGAAAGTTGAAGTAGAACTTCTTCCTCTGTAAACATGCATGTTTCCCATGTCTTGCCACCTTGTTTTTCTAACAGAGGTCCATTCCCTTCATCTTCCTCTGTAAAAACTGAACAGAAATATTCATTGATAAATGTTTTATCCCCCTTTTTTATTGACTGAGCATTTTTTCCTCTGTCTGTGCTTTGGCACATCTAATAATGCATTTAGCCTCCTTCAGCCTAGTCTTGTACCTATACCTATCTTCTTCCTTCTGCATCTGCTTATATTGACATGATTCCAACACTATATATTTTGGAGAATCTTAAAACTGCTATCACAGAAGATCCATATGCATTCATGATTAAATTTGAACAAGCATACAGATTAGTCATAGGGATAGGAGAAGATCAAACACCAGAAGCTATGATAAAGGCATTTGTAAAAAAAATGTAAATATCTAGACCTGACCTCCACAGCTATTGCTATGGACAAAGATAGTTCAGAAGAAGCTTCTGCATTTTTGATAAGGTTAGATGGCAGCTAAAACAAAATAACCCAAAGAATAAGGTTTCAGAAGTCACAAGGGAGGGAGAAACATATATGATCCTTCTAGGGCTAAAAATTCCTATGGGAATCGCCCACCCTTATGGGGAAATAACCAAGGTTCCAAAAAAAAAGGCCCTTGGAGGAACAGTACAGCTCCACAAGAAAACACCCTAAGACGTTTTCATTGTCAAAAACAGGACACATGAGAAGGCATTGTGGAAAGTTCCTCCAAGACACACAGATCAGGGAGTCTGGAAATGAAAATGGATTTATTCCACCCACAGCTCCTGCTGAACCCCACCAGTCTCCATATGCACCAAATAATATACATTCAACTGATGTAACACACAGAGAGGGTTTTGTTTGTAATGTAACTAACAAAAACAAAGCTCTTTCTACTCAATGACAATCAGAGGCCCTGACAACTCCCAGATCACTTGACCTGCTAACTCCATTTGGATGGGAATGGTAGACCATTTATGAAAGGTTTGATAGGGGGGCATGAAACAGAATTTCTCATTGACACTGGGGCAAATTGAGTGTAACAAGTAAAAAAATAGCTCTGTCTCCAGGGGCACCTGTTTGTACCACTGTAGACTTCAATGTACAGGGAGGTGCTGCTGCCACATTGGTATCTGATATTTCTCTATAAATACCAGGTTGGGTAAAAACAAACATAGATATCTGGTACAGCAAAGGTGCAGACAATATTATAGGTACTGATGTCGTGCAAGAAAGAGGTTGGATTGTTGACCTAGGGAATATGGCAATCTGGAAAGATGCAAAAGGAAGGAAACCTATGTTGATAGATCCTTCTGAGTATGGTCATGTTGGGGAATTCTGTCCAGTAAGTATAGTCCCCACAGAACATCAGTGGCCAGATAGAGGTAATAACTCCCAACTCCAACAAATAGTTCAGAAATTTCCAAATTTGTGGGCACAAAACAAAAATGATTGTGGGAGACTAAAAGATGCAATGATTGATGTAAAAGGTTCAGATGCACCACCCCAACGCCAATATAGATTGCCACAAGAAGCAATAGGCCCAATTGCAGAGATCATCCAAGATCTAGAAACAAGGGGCGTGGTACAAAAAAAAAACTCAAAATGTAACAACCCTCTTTGGCCAATTAAAAAACCTGATGGCTCTTGGAGATTAACTATTGATTTAAGGACACTGAATAAATACACTCCACTCTCTTCTCAAGTTGTAGCAGAAAACCCAGATATGGGGCTGTATTCAAATGTTACCTCCCGTTTTATCCAAAAATGTCCTATTGAAGTCTATGGGAATACCTGTAGATAAAAGCAGAGTTAAAATTAGCACCAGCATTTGAATCCAGCCCATAATGTCTAGATTACTAGCAACAGCAAAGGTTTTCTCTGTTTTAGACATTTCCCATGTTTTTTTCAGAATATCATTGTCGCCAACTTGTCAATGCAAGTTTGGTTTCACTTTTCAAATTCAGCAATACATATTTACGGTTTTGGCACAGTAATATCATAACTCCCCAAGCTTTTTTCATCAGGCGCTAGCAATGGTGTTATCGAGATTTTCAAAACTGAAAAATTTGTTACAATATATTGATGATTTGCTTTTACAGGCAGAATCTGTGGAAGAACACTTGATTCTCTTGGCTGAATTCTTTGCTTTGTTCTAGGAGTCTGGGTTAAAACTGAATACTCAAAAGGTGAAACTTTTACAGTCAGAAGTACAATTTCTGGGAGTATTCGTTGGTCCAGGACATAAAAGGCGGTGCAGGAAAGGATCCAGGCCATTTCTGCTCTACCCGTATCAACCACGCTTACAGCATTGCGTCAATTTTTGGGACTGGTAAACTTTCCTAGGGAATTCATAGAAGGGTTTGCAGAAAAGGCTAAGCCCTTATATGATCTCTTAAAGGGTACAGACTCATCATTTGGTCCATGGGAAAAAGAGCATCAAAATGCTTTCGAAACCTTTAAGAAGGAACTACAGTTAGCCTCCACACTAGCTATGGTAGATCCTTCAGCCCCATTTGCACTTCAGGTTCATACTTCTGAGACAGAAATCTCAGTAGTACTTCTGTAGCTGTAAAGTAAAAAATGGAGGCCAGTGGGTTATTTTTCCAAAATGCTTTCTCCAGTTGAAAAAGATTTTGAGACTTGTGCTAAACATTTGGTAGTAGTACATTTTGAACACATAGTAGGGTTTAAAGACATCACTCTACAAACACCACATACACCTTTGAAACTGCTTCTTGAAAAAAGAATTCCAGGAATTTCAGACCAAAGATTTAAACAATGGTTGATAGCTTTGTCTCCTAAGCTTATCCAGGTGGCTCACAAGGCCAAGTATATACTTCCTCAACTCATGCAATATGATGGTGTCACGGTTTGTTTAAGACTTACAGACGCAGAGTTTGGTAAAAACTTAACTTTATTGAAAAGTTAATGCAACCCCGTAGGGTAGAATACACATACACATATATATCTTTATTAGACAGGAATATAATGCAAATAAGCACAATGACGGCCCTACCGGCCTTGCCAGAACACCGGGCAAGGCAGCCAGGAGATAAAACTACGGGATGAGGCTCTACCGGTCTTGCCAATACCGGGTAAGGCAACTCAAGGAAACAGGACAGGTTCTACCGGCCTTACTGTTTACCGGGCAAGACAGCCGATACAGGTGATTACACAGGCTCTACCGGTCTTGCCAATACCGGGTAAGGCAACCCAAGGAAATAAGACAGGTTCTACCGGCCTTACCGTTTACCGGGCAAGACAGCCGATTAACAGATGGAGAAATTAGGGCAACCGGCAGTGAATATTTGGTGGTTAAACAGTCACTAGAATGGTAAAGAGGCAAATCGCAAGCAACTCTGCATGGAGCGAACCAGTTCCCTATACGTGGGATGCACAATCTCTACACTGAGGCAGCTGGGCAGCTTGCAGGGCGAACCAGTACCCAATGCGTGGAACGCTATAATACTGATACAGCCGGATGGCTTGTGGAGCGAACCAGTGCCCTGTACGCGAAACGCACAACACTTAAACAGCCGGTTGGTTTGTGGAGCGAACCAGTACCCGGTACGTGGAACGCTATAGCAAGTATACAGCCGGGTGGCTTGTGGAGCGAACCAATGCCCTGTATGTGAAACGCACAACACTTAGACAGCCGGGTGGCTTGTGAAGCAGACCAGTGCCCTGTATGTGGAACGCACAACACTTTAGACAGCCGGGTGGCTTGTGGAGTGAACCAGTACCCTGTACGTGGAACGCTATAGCAAGTATACAGCTGGGTGGCTTGTGGAGCGAACCAGTACTCCATAGTAACCGGGAAGATGACAATGTCGCCTAGGCGACTCAGGAACATCTGAAGGCAGGAATCAGCGAAGGAGGCAGGAACCAGCAGGCAGGCGGTCAACCGGAATACTGGAGGAGACTGGTGGCAGGAAGCGGAGAGGGCGACCGGAACAGCAGGAGGCAGGAACTCTTCACAGAGAAACACTGGAACGTCCAGAATACAGGTAGCAGGAACACAGCAGGGGCCCAGGATACTCAGGAACAGACTCAAATGCAACAGCATGGAGACAACATGAAAGAGCAACCAAAGGGTGCCCTGACTAGGTTTAAATAGGCTATACAGGGCGGGCTGACAGCAGCCAGCCAATGGAGAGCCCCCTACTGGTGATAGACAAACAAAGAGAGCAATCACGGGCACCGTGATAGATGGACAGCCTCATGAATGTAAAACCACACTTGAGGATTCTCCTCCTCCTCTTTTTCATAGAGAGGCAAAAGAGAATGATGAGCCTATTTTTGTTGATGGCTCCAGATTCTTTTCTACAGGACAGTATTATACAGATTATTCCATTTGGTACCCGCAGAGGGGATTTTCTATTCAGCATAAACTACCAGGGCATTATTCAGCACAAAGGGCTGAACTAGAAGCATTAAAAACTGTATTAACTGTTGATAACGGTGAAGGTAAACATGCTCTTACAATATGTGGTAAGATCTCTAATAGATAACCTTCCAATGTGGAACCGCAGAGGATTTGTAGATGCCACTAACAAGGACCTTGCACACAAAGAAACACTAGAGACAATTTTTGACCTTGCCTCTCAGGTACAATGTCTTTATGCTATTCTTAAGGTACCAGCACATCAGAAAGGTGAGGATTTCCTTACTGTTGGAAATACTACAGCTGATTCCTTGGCTAAGGAAGCTGCCTTAATAGGTAAATCTGTAGTTCCTTCAGATCCAATTTCACTAGCACCAGTCAGACAAACAGTAAACATCCTTCATTTGCAGAGGATTAAGCTAAAGATCCATCTCTTGCTAACCTACTGACTGATCCCAAACCTCCATTTTCTGTAGAAAATACAATTTTGTGTTATGATCAGAATGGAAAATTTTATCCTGTTGTACCTGAATACCTTAAAATTCCCTTCACTTCATTCAATCATGAAAGTTTAGACCACATAGAACAAAACGACTCCTAGAGGTACTAAAAGACAAAATGTATTGGGAAAAATAGAAGACACAGTAAAACATGTAATCCAATCCTATCTTATTTGTGCACAAATCATTTTCAGACCTAAGGGACAAAAACCAGCACTCCATCGCATTGCACCTGCAAACAGTGTCTGGTCAACATTACAAATTGATTATATTGGTCCCTTACCTTCCTCCAAACATGGATTAAAATATGCATTGGTGGCAGTTGATATTTTATCCAAATGGGTTGAATGCATTCCAGTAAGAAAAGATGATGCATTTACTACTGCAAAAGCTCTATGGGAACATATATTCTCAAGATGGGGTTTTCCACAGTTACTCGAATCAGACAGAGGTACACATTTCACAGGACAAGTAATGAAAGCTGCCTGTGGAATTTTTGGAATAGAACAAAGATTTCATGTCCCTTACCACCCTCAATCAGCAGGTATTGTAGAGAGGATGAATTAGAGGTACAAGTTCCTCTGCTACTCAGTATACACCTTTTGAATTAATGACAGGAGGGAAAATGCCATTAACCTTTCCACTTGAGCCATTTCTCTCTACACCACAGAAAGATGCAATTGATAAGACTCAGTGGTTACAAATGCTTCAAACGAATCTTGAAACCATTCTTCCACATGCTGCATCCCGTATGCAGAAGAAGGTTCCTCCTGATTTTTCAAAGTTTTTAACAGGGGGTAAGGTGATGATAAAAACTTTTAGAAAAACGGGGCCTTGGGAAGCAAAATGGGAAAGACCTTATAATATAGTCAATACTATGGGTTAAACCATTCTTCAAGTACAAAGGCCATCTGATTCTGCACATAATAGGCGCAGACGACAAAGTTTTTGGGTCCATTCGGGCCAATGTAAATTATATATAAGCTAAATATTAATATTTTATCTGTTGTCACAGGTGATGGAGGACTGCTTGATGAATTATGGATGGCATCGAGTTATTGGACTCGACAAAAATGAAAAACATCTACAAAGAAAAGAACTGTCTACCAAACATACATCCTCCTATGTATCTTGCCGATCCTAATAGTACTTACTGTTATCATTGTCACCTTGGGAACAGAATATTTATTCTTTCAGTTTGCTGAAAAAACTAATGGAACTAATGCAGGAAAAGAGGTACAAGAGACAATAAGAATAAAAAGGGATATTGAGGAACAGCAGATGGTCTAAAAGGCCATATGTGTCTAGGTACCATGAACGGACATAGGAAGATATGGAGATATGTAAAATATATCTTGATTTTACACATAACAGTCTTATTCAGTTAAATGCAACAATAGGACCTAGAGATCAATTTACATAGACAAAAGGTACCTACCTACAGGATGACAAAACAGGATCATGGGAAAATACCATAGATAACAAGGCTTACTGGCTTATTACTGTCTATGGAGAAGAACCAGTAGAATGGACAGGTGATTTTCCACCAGGTGCCCCAGTTATATCTAGATCAGGAAAATCCAAAGCAGAAATATTATACATAGATCAAACGTAGATAAAGGTTTTTAATCCCAGAAACAGTACAAGGAGACCATACTGTTTGGCAATTAAAATTAGTTAGAAAAAATGTAATCATCAGATTAGTATTAACCATCACAGTAATGAACTGGAATATCCCAGATGTAGAGTTATGGCCTGAATCAATGAAATTAATAGAAGGAAAAGATAGTCTATTGTTAACATGTGGTATACTACTAAGCTTGCCACCTGAATCCATAATGACATGGACTAGGGGTACTACTTTTATGGGAAGTGTATCACATGGATCTACAAATGTACCTCATAAAGGTTTGTCTGGTAGAGTGGATTGGACAGAAAAAATCTTACTTACAGTCTGGGCAATCCTACTCTAAATGATAATGGAGAATATCAACTCTGTTTATCATTGAAAGGTCAACAAGATAAATGTGAATATTCACAGGTTAATGTAATTTCACCTAGAAATACTAACTGTGAAACTAAGGCTTTTAAACTTTCTAACATATTCCAAGTAAATAACTTTCAATCTAAACAACTTTTGTTAGATGGGACATTTGTAACTATAGTTTGGAATTTTAACATTTCTGAATGGAAAATTTCAACTAGATTTCCACAGTGTCAAAAACACCTTGAATTTATGGAAAAGGGAATAGAACAATGGTTTGATGAAGACAAAACAATACAGAAAAGAAAAGGGGTCTGATAGAAGGAGCTCTAGGGGGCATAGGAGCAATAGGAAGTATAGCCAATAGCATGAATATGAACTCACTAAAAACTGATCTTGAAACTGTAGATTTAATAGGAAGCAAAGGAATGAAAGTTCAGTGAAGGCTGTACCAGATACTACTTGAAAATATGATAATAAAAACTGCTTCTGTAATTGGACCTTCAGCTTCACGTCTTCAGGAAGCAACTCTGGCTCTCATGAACAGTGTTGAAGCACCACATGTAGCCAAAGCATGCTTAGAAGTACAAATAGAATATTCCACAGATTTTAAAGTAATGGCACAAGCTTTACAAGTTGGAATTACTCCCTTAGGAATAAAATATAGTTTACCAAGGTAATATGCCTTTGCTTTAAAACACACTGATCTATGGATAAATAAATGGCAAGGATGTAAAACAGTTTATGTTTAGGAACATCTTTAATACCAATGGCTTGTAAAGAACACATTTTATTCCCTATGACAGTATTAGGAATTCCTGTTAGTAATACACAAATTTTATTCTACAACCTACGATACCCTAATTTTTCCTTTGATTCCACTATAGGAGAACCTGAACAAGTAGATCTTTCTGCTTGTTTACAGTTCATGCTAAAACCATTTGCTTGCCACATTTATCATTCATGTTTTCATAATCGTACTTCTTGCTCTGGTCGTGTTGAAACAGTAAGAACTGCTCATGATCTTGTTAGTCCTGTAGAAAAAGGAAAAGTATGTGTACAGGAAATGACTGATAAGGAAATTGTAAAGGCCTACTTTCCTTTATGTACACATTCTGAAAGTTTTTCAAGAGGTTTATATTATATTGAGGGTAATCCAGTGGTGTATACTTGCATGAGACTCAAATCAATATTTCACAGATTCTCGCGCGAGATGTAAGTGCACAACCACTGCTGCCTTTCAATATATCCTAGAGAAATGGGCGGAGCAGATTAGGAAAGATGAAGGTTTACTTCAAGTTTTAAAGAAACAATTAAAAGTAGCAGAAATTATTTTTCAACACGAACACGGTCAACTAAAAGAAGTTCAACATGAATGGTCATTATTTTCAGGGTCATCTTGGTGGGGAAAGTTTAAAAAAAATATCTTTCCATGACATCAAAATCTTCTATGGGATCCACTATTGGTACGTTTTTAATTCATCCTTTCATTATTGTTTTTTGTGTAGCTTTGCTTTGTGTAATGTTTCAAATATGTTTATTATGTAAAATAAAAAGAATGTATATATAAGTTAGAAAAGAAATAGTGCATGGAGAAATAGTACTGAAAGAAATGTTTAAAAGGAGATTACACAAAGAATCAACTCTTAGTTTAGAGGCCATTGTGACACAACTTTCGGGTTGCACTTCAGATAATTTTGAATGAGCCAACGAAAGATGAATGTTTGTGATAGTAAAATTGATGGATTCTAGACCATAAGCAGGGGGGCATGTAAGAAATAGGAACTGTGCCTTTAAGTTTTCTTCTTTTTAATTCTGTGTTTTACATTAGCAAAAGCCATATGATCTATGGAATTTGAGGCCCCAATGAAAACAACAGTTAGTCTCTTTAATTTTACTATGGAATGTGTGGACCCCCAACTAAAATAGCAATGAATGAGTGTATAATTAGCTGATAATTATAACCACATGGTTGTGTCAATCATGGTCTCTGAATCAACAATAAGGTTGTAATGTCAGCAATTCATAGTGTTTAATTTAAGCCATAATATATTACCTCACAGTTTAAAGGGATAGTAATGTTTCATAATAAAAACAGCTCTAATTAATCATCATAGTATTTGGACTTTGGAGAGTGTTATTTCAGTTCTGTCAGAGTTGTAGTTCAGGAGTAATTCAATGACAAAGTGTCCCCCTCCCGCCCCTTTTACTGATGAAACACTGCTCAGCCAGATCAGAAGGGAGGTGCCCAGGTAGACTGCAGAGAGGGACAATCTTCAATTAAGATAAGGGAAAAAGCTGAAAAGCTTGTCAAGGGGGTAGGGCTTTCATTGTTTTCATATAAAGAAGATTGTTCCCTTCTGTTATCTGTCTGGTCTTACAACCAGATACACATCTGAGAAGAGATGGCGTACACTAGGTAAAAGGGGCGGGATGGGAAACTTTTCTTGTGAATATATCTTAAACCATAAAGGTTTGAGAGATAAGACTTATATCGTTTTTCATGTTTTTTTAATGCCTACAAAATAAAATAAAGTTAAAAAGAAGTATTACTATTAGTGTTGAGCGAGCGTGCTCGGCCGATGCTCGGATCGGCTCGAGCATCGCTCTGCTCGGCACATGGCGGTACTCGTCGAGTACCGCCATGTGCTCTCCCGCCATGTTCGGGTGGCGGGGATCTGTGCCGGAAGAGGCACAGATCTGAAGATGCTCCGCTGGACCACCAGGGACTGGAGGTACGGGGGCATTGCGGAGATGAAGGGGGCATTGCGGAGATGAAGGGGGACATTGTGGAAGAGGGGCATAGACTCTATGCCCCTCTTCCACAATGTCCCCCTTCATCTCCGCTATGCCCCTCTTCCACAATGTCCCCCTTCATCTCCGCTATGCCCCTCTTCCACAATGTCCCCCTTCATCTCCTCTATGCCATAGAGGAGATGAAGGGGGACATTGTGGAAGAGGGGCATAGCGGAGATGAAGGGGGACATTGTGGAAGAGGGGCATAGCGGAGATGAAGGGGGACATTGTGGAAGAGGGGCATAGAGGAGATGAAGGGGGACATTGCGGAGATGAAGGGGGCATTCAGAGATGAAGGGGGCATAGCGGAGATGAAGGGGGGCATTGACCAGGCACCCTCCCCTCATCAGAGCAGGGGGTGCCTGGTGTAATGCTCGTGTCGCCCCATTCATTTGAATGGGGCTCGGGTGCTCGGCCGAGCACTCGAGCCTCAGGGGGTGCTCGGTCAGAGCACCCGAGCACCCGAGCATCGGGGTGCTCGCTCAACACTAATTACTATCCCTTTAAGATTATATCCATATGTAGAAATTTATGACCTGTGTGTTTCTTGACATGTGAGAATGATTGCTATGACCATATTAGTCTGAGTAAAATGTATAAATACTCAGACTGATCGCTATAAAAGTCAGAAGCTGAAAACATCATGTAAGAAAAAGATTCCTCAGAGTTGCAGAGAAATCCATTTCTAAGAACTGAAAAACATGTCATCTTTTGCTGCAATAAAGAATTCTTCTACATAAATCCTGAATTGCTTCTTCTATGAAAAAATCTACATCCATAGCTGCTTCCTAACAGTCTTACTCATTAAATCCTTTTCTCTTAGTCCATATACCTTACAGGTCTCCCACCCAGCAAAACTGACTGTGCTAGGTTTCCTGTGTGAGTTTTCCTTATTCTTCTTCTCGCTATCTATCTCAGTAGGTTTATTGTCTCAAATCTATCTGGAGGGGAGTGGCTAGGTAGCCTGCAAGGAGGAGGGGGTGGCTTCACCCTGCAACTTCTTGAACAATTGTTCCAGCCACTAGGAGGAGCTGTCACCTTCCCATGCTACCTATAAGCTATATTGACTAAGAGAAAAGGATTTAACAGGTAAGACTAAAATCCTATTTTCTGCTATGCAACCCAGCACACTGCTTGCATTCCCCACCGCTTTGTTTCATTGCCTGCTTACCTTTAAGTCACCAGAAATAATTTCTCCCAAATTCCTTTCCTCTGTTGTCTCTGACAGCATAGTACCCTTAATACTATAGTAATACTATATATCCCTTGCAGGCAAAGAATATGTTCAGTACACAATGGGTATGAGTGTTTGCTGAACTTTTGGATAAACCATTTTAGCTCCAGAGAGGGTTTCTAACATATTACCTTGCAATATGCTGGACATCCCTCTCTGTTCCTAATACTTTAATAGATGGATAGAACTGCCTGATGGCTTTCATTCAGGTCAACTCTTACCAGGACGGTGAAAGGAACATTGGACATGGTATGCAGCAGCTAGCAGTAAGGGCATGCTAAGCATTCAGTCAATGATCTGCAGGAAATCAAGATGGTGCACAGAGCGTGCACAGAGGAAATCAGTGAATGGACTCGCATACTGCCTGCACTCATGACAGCTTGAACAAAATAATAAGAAGTTACTTAACACAATAACAGACTTCTTGTGAATAAGTTTGTTTGAGCATGCCAACAGCCAGTTGGATATCCCTCTATCAAGAAATGGGTAAAAAAAAAAAACATTTTAATCAGTGAGAAGATAGAAATATATGGGTAGTGATAATGGATTAGAAAGATATGCAAATAATCAAAATAGAAATGTTGGTCTGCAATGGAATATCTTCATAACAAACTTTCACTAATGTTTGAAATGTTAATTTATTGGATATAAATATAATGTTTACCCACTGACTGAATATGTGTTGTACATATTCACATACATATATGTGTATGGTGCTGAAAGAGTTAATAACTAATAACTGTAGCCCCCTTGCCTCATCTATCAGTCACATAGAAGCACATAGATATTATCATATACATGTCAAACTGAGGTTTCAAAGAGACAAAATGTATATGTAATGGTATAAATGGGTGTGCTCACATTTTAGTGTGTGAAATGCCAGTTATGGTATAGATGAGTAGTGTTTGGTCTACTTCTTGGGTGTTTAGTATCAAGAGGAATCCATTTCAAAATTGGTTTGGTCTATCTACAGTCAGGTCTTCTTGTTATGTGACCTGCCCATTTCCATTTCAGGAGCTTTACTGTTTTAATTTCATTTTTATATAGAGGGGTTTAAATATGAAGTTTGATATAATCCCTTTTTTAATACAATTATGCCTTCATTTTTTTGTTCCTCTCTTTTTCCTATATTTTTTTTTTTTGTAGGAACAAATTGAATTTGTGCTCTATTTAACTTTTTGAAATATAATATAATCTCTGTCTGTGAATATAATATCTTTTATGGATTTAATTTGAATATTTCATAAAATATTTTATCTTTTCACATTAAGTCCACATATTTTAATATATGTTTTATATAAAAAATATTTTTTCTTTGTCTAATATATTTGTTTAATGGGACTATGAAATAGGTGAGATAACCAATGGTTAGTTTATATATATTTATTTTTATCATTCAGATCAATAAGCTGTTATAATAAATCTTAACTAAACCTAGATGTAGTCATTGTCTGTGTTTTTTTGGACTATAATGTCTCCATTAAGATACTGTAACTGTGTATGTCTGGTCAGAAAGCCTTTCACTTATCCTAATTTCCATTTGTTGTAACGGGTGACACTTTTTGTCTCTTTTCAGTTACAATAAGCTCAGTTACATTTGGGATTCTAGGGTAAATACTCGTCTTTATATTTTCAGATATGATAAGGCTGAAACATATTTTGTTTAAAATACAACTGATTTCAACAGTTTTATATAGTTATATGGCTGTGCCTATGGTGATAAAAGAGTTAAAGTACATAGCAATCAGAAAATCTATCCATCAGTCTTATGTGAGCTTATGTTTGTTTATGTTCTGACAGGAAAAAGGGGAACTTCCTTCCCCTATAGCCATTTCTTTTACCCTGAAGAAGAGATCAGAAGGGATCTCGAAATGCATTGGAGAAGGCTATGTATTAATGTGTATCCATATGTCACAGTGAAAGTAATCAAGACATTGTAAATGGTTGATTCAAACAATGTTTATTGTTGAAGATTACAAGCAGAGTGAAGTAGCAAAAGGAGGATGCCGACGAACAAACAAATCCAATACTGAAGCCGTTTTCATAATAAAGTAGATGGCAGGAGATATAAAGGAGAACGTCGATCTACAGAACAAGTTTGATATTAAAGTCTCCAAGGGAACAAACTGGCTAGACTATAATTGTAGTTGTTTCTTTAGACTGAGAGAGTGGGGTTCTTGATCAGGTAGCACCTGATCCTCCTGTCTGTATTTTCTATATATCTAGCTCCACCTATATTTTTGGAGATTTGAAATTGTGTCACAATAGTGCTTTAAAACGTTGTTTGTATCAAAATAACACAAAATATTGTGTTAACAACTGTAATCCTAACCCACCACTTAAATTAACCTAACACGTATTCTTCTGAGTGCCAGAGGGGTCCGCAACACATTGCTATGCAGTGCATTGCAGACCCCTCAGGCACTCAAACAGTTAAACTAAACTAATAAGGTGACATTAAAAACGGCAACATTTTAAAAGCAATGATCTGATGCTCGACATTTAGTAGTCACCAGTATAACAGAAAATCAATTATTTCTTTAAACAAAGCCTCTAAACATGTATCATAAGAGAAATGTATATCTTTTAAGCTGGAAAGAATATTGTACTTGCAACTGAAGATAATGGATGCAAAGAAATGTTAGTAGTTGTAAACAAAAACTTAAAGTGGATATGTCACCCTAAGGCCCCTATCCTCGAGAGACACCAACACAGCAATGTTGCATTTGTGATGTCGCTCTTTCTGAAAAGTATTATGCTAGTCCATAGTGCATTTCACACAGGCACTGCAACATCGTGTGAACACACCAAGTTCGAGCATATTGCACCTTCACTGCAATTACACCTATGGGCCAGCCAGCACACCATTCACAGGAGTGTAGCTGGAGGTTGCAGATGTGAATATTATTGGTTGGCACTCATGCAGGTTGGCCATCAGACATGTCATTCATGTATCCAGATAGGTGGTAGAACACAGGAGAAGGTGAGGGAAGCTAACATTCTGTCGTCCATGGAAAAAGGGTTCAAAGACAAAGTTATTTAATTAAAAAATTAGTTCAAAATTGTCTTGATAATATACTGGTTAAAAAAAACATTTTTTGAGAATTTAACCCTTATTTTTAAGTGTCTGTGCTCCCTTGCTGCAATGTTGATACATAGCATGGTATGATAATTACTCTGGTCAAGGGCTTCCATTTTTTACTAATCATGAGTCACATGATCAGAAATCCATACATGTGAGGACCACATTTATTTTTCATTGACAACAGTGGTACAAATTAATATGATACCAAGCTCAATTCCTAAATGTCTTCTTTTGGAGACTACTCTTACTGCCATATACTGAGGCTGATGTACTAAAAAGTGGAGATATTTGGGGGTAAATCAGTTGCACCAAATATTCCCTTTGATTTAAATGAAGCTTTCATCCCCTTGAATGATATGGAGGTCACCACTGAATTCTTAGCAATTTTTACCGTAGACCAGGGATGGAAAAGCTGAGGTACTGTGGGGGGAGATGCATTAGGTCATGATAAAGGGGTGATAAAGTGGAGGTAACTTCTCCAGTGTGATTATCTATGCATTTCCTAAGTTACTCTATGTTAAAAGATTTCTCCGACTTGAGAGATCTCAGTGTATAGTCCACAGATTGTAACACAGGACTCAAGAGTTTATAACACTGGCGAAGACATCTCGGATTTATCAACAGTTTATCACCTCTTTAACACACCTTAATGCATATCTCCACAGGAGTTGAGGTTTACAATTCCCACCATCCCTGGATAGCTTTTGGCTGACCTGGGATGATGAGAGTTGTAGTCCTTGACAGCCAGCTGTTGAGAGCTGTGAATTATGATTTACAATCACAGAAAGGACAAACTGGATTCATATGTTTAAACAGAACCCCACCGGTCTATTCTACAAGCAGTGATAATGGATAAAATGGCATCATTGTTCAGTCAAAATCTATGTTGGTCTGTGTACAGCTCAACTAACTTAAAATGAACCTATTCTGCTGTGTGTTTCTAATTCTGTAATTTTCTGTATTATGAAAATAATCATTAATTATGCATGACATTTTGGCACAACCTAGTTCAAGATGTTTTTTTGTCAGTAAATTCAACTCAATTTTCTATTTTTGCTATAATCATCTAAGCTACTTACCCCTCCCCAATCATATGCCAACTGGGTGTCTTAGCATCCACAAAACAACAACACATTTGTGACAAATGCATAGCACCCAGGTAACAAACAAACCTGCTGGTGTAATTCTTCTATTCCAGGGAGACATACTGTAAATGAGCCGCTCAGAATTTTCAAAGGCTTTTAGTCATTAGCAGTTCATAAGTTTACTGCTGTGTAGCAGATTTTAAGTTGCTGAATAGATTTACAATAAAGCTTGCCTATTTTCCAGATTTTACAAGGCATATAATGATGTGGATTGGTAGGTAGGACAGCCTCCAACCTTGTAAATGTGCTTATGCATGTGAAGGTCAGCATATTTCAATCACTTGGTTCAGTTACATTTTCTAAGACATCATTTAGTGGAGGGCCCTACAATGTCCAACTGAGCATGATAATAGTTGTAGTAGTCCAAAAAACAGCAGAAGAGAGACATTGTATATACCCATATACATTACTACACATAGGAGATGTTTTAAATTAGTATAAATCTTTTTAAATCATTTTAATTATATAGGATGTGCATGTATGAACCATTGTATGTACTGTTTACACAAAATACAATGTATAAATAATGTCTAATTCCCCATTAGACAGAGGAAGCCACATGCTAGATACATTAATTAATGTTAAAGTAAAGTTTAGTAATGCTCTTCCAGCTGATTAAATCAAGGTACACCCACTAGTGGGGGATACCTTATTATAATTATATAACAGGCTTGTTTAATTTTTTTTTATCAAAATGCAGTTAAAGATGTCTCCTCTAGGTAGTACTGCCCAATAGGTTTCTATGGAGAAGAACTGTCAGAACCAGTTGTTCTCCAAAACCAGGAAGTAAAAATTTATTTGGTTTCAGATATAATATGTTTTGAATGTAGCATCTGTCAGAAATCTTGTTTTTCTAAGCATAAAAAGCCCCAACGTATATATTTTTCATAAGACAAATTAACTGCCACTTTAAGATTGCCATCTCAGCTGAGCTGCCAAAGCCTAGTGAGCCAAGTGGGAGTGGCTGTATCAGACACATTGCTCCTGGTATGAGGGAGAAGTTATCGTACCGTTATATGTTGTGGCGATGTATGGCTTATGTATTAATTTGGCTAGTTTATTTACCAGTTTATATACCCTTGTACATAACACTTTTTTCCTTATTTATCAAGCTAAAGAGGTGCAATTCTAGAGCAAACCAATTGCATTGTAGTGGAGGGATTAAAATCTCCAATGAGATTTGGAGATCTATCTAGCATTCAAAGGGTTAAAAGCCCCATTTAACCCTTTCAGTGCCAAAGGGGTGCCCAACACATTGCTTTGCAATACACTGGTCACCCTTCCAGCACTGAAACAGTTAAAGGGGAACTATCACCCCTATACAAGTTTGGATTATAATGATCTTCATATAGGGATAAGCTGTAATAGTTGTTTTCTTATACAATGCGTGCTATGGCGAAATTTAAAGGGCCTTACTTTCAACAGACTGAGGGTACAACTCTAGCCTGTCAATCTTCATCTGCTCCTCTCCCCACATGGTAGCTTGTTCCAACCTCCTCCAATGATGGAGGATTTCTCCATGAAAACTGGAGTGCTCTCATTGGCTAGAGAGTGCTCCAGCTTATATGGAGAAACCCTCTGTCATTGGAGGAGGATGGAACGCGACAATACTTGGGGAGGGAACAGACAAATATTGACAGGTTATGGTGCAGAGCTGTAACTGCAGTCTGCCTCGAAGAAAGGCGCTGGCTCATTTTTAAAACTTAAAATTTGCCATAGCACTCATTGTATAAGAAACTAAAACAACTACTACAGCTTGTCGCTACATGAAACTTGTTAATGGTATTGATAGTTCTCCTTTAAATCAAGGTGATTTAGTAGAATGTTTATTTAATCCGTTAGATACACTTGATTTCCTCCATAACTACACCATTATAGCTTGATCAGTAAAGTCTCCATTTTTTATATTAAAGCTGTATATTCTAGGTATTATTTGAGTCAGGAGATACTGAAAGGGGCAAGGTAGGATGATACCTAGAAGGTATAATAAGGGATTATATTCAGTGTTACATCACAGAAAATAAGATTATTAGCAGGTATCAAAATGCTTTGATGAGCAATAGATCCTGCCAAACTAATCTTTTCAGCTTCTATGATGAAGTAAGTAGCATCCTAGAAAATGGTAAGGCAGTTCATGTAGTTGTATATCAATTTTACAAAGGCATTTGATGCAGTGCCACACAGGATGCTACAGTATAAAATAAGGAAATTGGGGCTAGGAGATAACCTTTGCAACTGGATAGAAAACTGGTTGAAGAATAGGGAACAGTGTGTTGATGTAAAAGGAAAATTCTCCAATATAATTGAAGTTGAGAGTGGAGTACCTCAGGGATCAGTACTTTGGTCACTGCTTTTTAACATGTTTAGAAATGACCTGGAAATAGATATAGAAAGCAAAACATTTACATTTGGAGATGACACTAAATTATACAGGGTAATAAATTCAGAACAGGATATTTGTTCTCTACAGAGGGATTTACATATAATGACAGTTTGGACAAACAAATGGAAAATGAAGTTTAATGTAGAAAAGTTTAAATCATGGATTTGGGAAGAACAATTCCAAATGCTACTTATGAACTTAATGGAATAATTTTAAGGGACTAGAGAAAGACCTGAATCCTTGTAAACTACTTTTGCAAAGTACACAATTCCAGAATAAACTGTAGCGAAATTGCATACCAGAAATCCAAAATCACAGGCTTAACCAAACCCCCCTCTCGCCAAAGGCCTAGACAATATAGCAGAGCTAATTCGGGGACTTTTACATTTCCAAATAAAGGACCTCAGGATCTTCTGAAGTCTGTTAAAGAAGCCATTGGGATAAGAAGCGGCACTGCCCGCAGTGCATACAGTATTTTGGGCAACAGGACCATTTTAGTCAAATTAACCCTGCCAGTCAAAGAGACAAAGACACGGTCCTAAGAGGATAGATCCTGTTTGAGCATTTGTTCTAATCTATCAAGATGAGAGAGACCAGGGAGGATAAAGTCGGGGTCAGGTAGATCCCAAGATATTTAAGAGAAGAATCGGTCCACGGAAATGGAAAGGTTGACTACAGCTCAGACCGGAGAGCAGGTGTTACATGTAGTGCCAGAATCTCAGACTTCTGCAGGATAACATTCATCCCTGATAGGGAACCATATTGATCCAACAGCTGCATTAGAGAGGCAGGGCTGGATAGGCTAGTTAGAATATCGTCCACAAAGCATGAAATCTTAATTTCCTTGTCCGTGACTTGGATATCAGAAATAGAATCATGGTGTCGAATGGAGGACAGGGAAGGTTCAAGTGTAAGCACGAACAGGAGAGGGGAAAGAGGGCAGCCCTTGTGGGTCCCGTTACCAATAGGAAACGGTAGAGACAACATGCCATTCATCAGAATCTGGGCAAAAGGGGAATTATACAGGGAAAGTATAGCTTCCAGAAATTTATCACAAATGCAAAACCACTTCAAAACCTCATTCATGTAGCCCCAATGGACGTAGCTGAAAGCATTCTCCACATCCAATAATAGCAGAAGAAAAGGTTCATCGCTGTCATATGCTGCTTGTAATAAAGAGATTGTATGAATAATATTGTCTCTGGTTTCACTACCCAGCACAAACCCAGCCTTTGTCTGGTGCAGCCAGGGAGGGTAATAATGGCTGCAGCCTGGAGGCTAAAATTTTTGCAAAGAGTTTCAAATCATTATTGAGTAGTAAAATGGGGCAGTAGCTCCCACAGAGAGCAGGGTCTTTACACGGCTTGGGAATAACAGTTATGTGTGCCCTCAAAGAAAGAGGTGCCCAGGGAGATCCCAACATGACTAAGTTGAAGCGGGAGGTGAGATGTGGCAGAAGTATATCCAGAAATGTCTTGTAATACAGAAGAGAGAAGCCATCTGGGCCAGGGCTTTTCCATAAAGGAATAGATTTAAGAACAGTATGAATCTCATCCTCGGTGACTGGAGCCTCCAAGCGTTCCTTGCCACACATTGCCAGCTTCGGTAACCGTGCCTTGTCCAGAAAGCTATGGATGCGTGACACGAAGTCAATGTCAGCAACCTGCATCATTGAGGCCTGGAGATTATATAAAGCATCGTAAAAGGAGCGTGGCTAGTTCAAACCGAAGATGAACCAGCTGGGTAAGAAGTTCGGGCACCGGATTGACCTTGTGTTGTGACTTAAGCTCTGAGATGTGGGATGCTAAATGTGTTAAAGCTAATTTGCGTTTCCTACACCCTGAGGAGATTAGCAAGCCTCAAATATAGCATTTGTGTGCTTCCCAAATCGCGGCACTTGACACACCTGTGGTAATTTTACAAGAAAAATACAGATCCAAACCTTCAGTAACCCGGAGCTTAACCTCTGCATCTGACAGCAACGATTCATTTAGTCTCCATGTGCCAGTAGGCTTCGGGATATGGTCAAATGATAACGTAAGGAAGATCGGTGCATGGTCTGATAGAGTAATCGAACCAACAGCAGTCTGAGTTAACATAGAAAGATGATATTGGCTAAGAGAAAAGTAGTCCAGACAGGAATAGAAGTGGTGGGGATGGGAAAAGAAAGTGAAATCCTGAAAATGTGGATTCGTGGAGCGCCACGTATCTATTAAACCCATTTCTGACAATCTTTTAAAAACTTTAGAGGGTGCAGCTCGTGAGTGAGGTGCAGTGTTGGAATTGAGATCCAAAGAAGGTGAAAAACAGAGGTTAAAGTCACTCCCAAGAATGAGTACCATCTCCTGAAAATCCTGTAAAAGTTGGAAAGTGTCCCTGTAGAAAACCTAATGTTGAGAAGTGGGGGAGTAAATGGTAGTCATCGTGACTTGTACACTCCACATTTCTTCTCCAATGTGGAGGCCGTCCATACTGCTGGGAAATGTTTCAACGTGAGCCTGGGCTGCGAGGTCCGATATCAAATGTGTCTCCTGCAGGAAGACCACATCCATCTAAAAGAGTATCACCTCTCACATGATCATGGAACGCTGTTCCAGGCTATTAAACCCTTTCACATTTTAAGACACCAAATTTATGTGGGGCAAAGGCATTGATGAAGATCAAATAAACAAATGAACAGTTCTGTTTTCCAGCTATGTTTTCTATGACAACCTGTTGTAAATTAGGCAGGAATAAAAGAGTAAGCAATTTAGGGAGACGGAATGAGAGAGAATAAAAAATACATAAGTAATACATTTCTGTTTTGCTGCTTGCACTGCAAGTATGAGCAGGGGAAGTTGGAGGGCAGTGCATAATCTACATTGGTACAAATGCCTGTGCCTTCTGCTGCTGTCATTCTGCCAGCTGTGACAATTTGCGACAGCAATGAGGAATCATTTTTATTGAGTCTTTCAACCATCACTACTACCACCCAGTCACTTGTATTTAGTGAAGTGGACAAAGGCCATAGTGAATGATATAGTAGCACCTGATTTCTTAGGGAATGGTAACATTATTAAAATAAATATTAAGGTGGTCATTGTAGTTTTGCATATTGTTTAATATGAGAGCAGATGTACCAAGTGTGATTCTTCCCCTCTTTTACAATGTTTCCACATTTTGTGCACATTACAATTGCTAATGTTAACTACGCAGTTCACCTCTACTCTCAATACCCATGATGTTAGAGGAGGTGCATGAGGAAAAACATGATTGTTCAACTTCTTTTCACCAGATGCACCTGACGTGTTGGGGGCTTTCTGTAGTGCTGCTGCCTCAGTAGCACTAGATCTAGTAGTATGTGGAACTATCATCATACCACCATGTCTCATGTCACCACTGATGATCCCAGTCCCATGCTGCAACCAAAGTCACATGCTCAGATAACTCCGTAGCAGGAATTAGATCACTAACAAGTGTCAAAATATCACTGGTGGGTAAGTGGTGCCACTGGGTGGCATACTGTTCCTGTTGGTGGCTTACTACCATCATCTAACACTGCTAGGACTAGGCCAGTAGTGTATTTTTTTCAGGACTTGTTTTATGCAAGCCTATAGCCTGCAAACATGTTTTCCAAGGCTTGTTTTGTTACAAGGCTTGCCTTGTTGCAAGCCTGCAATCAATTTTCTTTCAAAACCAGCAGTGCTGTAACAGTTTCTAGGCTTATCTTGCTATAAGCCTGCTACAAATTATTTTGAATTTAATGTTGTCGCTATGAATGGTGGTTTTATATATATATATATATATATATATATATATATATATATATATATATATATATATACATATATATATATATATATATATAGCGAGAGAGAGAGAGAGAGAGTCAGGAAAAAATGAATAAGCACTCTCAGGAATTTTTATAAACTTTTACTTGAAAGTTATCAACATTTCAATATGTAAGCTACATTTTCATCAGGATCAAGTCTCAGGTAGGAACTTGGAACACCTGCTTTTCTCACTTCTCGTTCAAAAAAAATATATTTTTGTATCTCTCCTTTCATATTCCCCAGGGTCCCCAGACTTTCTAAAGACAGAGAAGGACTTGGACTCCACCAAAACTCCTAAAACTTTATTTCAGCTCCACTGTTGTTGTCTGTTGCCTCTACTTCAAAATGTTGCTGCTTTCTCATTGTCACACAAACACAGAATGGCAAGCAGTGGGAACCTGACATGCCTTTTATACTAACATGGAGGGAATACAAGGGAAATTCTCCATGTGACTGATTTCAATGATCAAGTAGGAAATGCCACTGTTTTGTCAAAAATTTCCTGTATGGCTGGAAGTGCCAATTTACACCTGTTTTGCTTTTGAGACGCAACATCTCTCCCATCCATACAAATAAAGAGATACTTAGGGACATATATAGAGCTGCATTTAAGAGTATAAATATATTTCAGCAAAAGACATTTGCCCACTTTGTACAAAATCCCATTTCAAACAAAACAGCTGTATTGCTCAGTGTGAACCAATTGTTGGGAAGTGCAGGATTGGCATATACTTTTTTTTCTTTCCTACCCAGGCATAGGCTATGTGCTAACTGGAAACAGAGGAAGTCAGAGCACATCTTCTACATTCCCTATATCTGATGAAGGACTGTTGTAATTAGGCTGTGCACTGAAGGCTTCTGCACCAGTTTATAGTAATGAGCATACTGGGGAACCTTCTTGTCCCGAGTCCCTGGCGTAACAAGAAGGGTGGGAGTGTCCAAATTATGCAACTAATATAATAATGTGCTCAGGGCTAAGTTGTGGTGGGTGAGATAAAGAGGAGGGAAAGTCATATTTGCCATAAAATGAGTAGAATTGGGACATGGAGTGAATGGGATGGGTGAAGAGTGGGCAGAGTTACAAGGGAACTCATAAACCAAGATAATCCACCTGTGTCCCAGAATGCCCAATTTAAGAACTTGCTATGCGTGTGATCCTGCCCAGGCTTTTGTTGTTGCTCTGGTCCTTTTTTCTGGTTCCACTCCTTCTTTTTCCTATTTTACCGGCTCCTTTAAATCCTCCCCTTTCCATGTGTCTTTGCACTTTTATTGGGCCTACTTTGTGTAGTAGCATCAAGCCTGTCTTTTCCTGATTGCCTTTAGTGTATGACCCTTCCTATCTGACTTTGATATGACCCTGCCTGTCTGACTTTATTTTTTAAGTAATACACCTGCCTGTCCGTGGATCACAGTTCTAATTCTTCCCTGGTGGTGCCTCTCCTGAATTCAGCCATATGTACTTCTCTCTGGCAGATTCTCAGTGTTTCCCATTTGCTAATGATGCCCTTCCTGTACTACTGGTCATACATAGCCATATTTGTATGTTTGCTGATCCAGAGCTCCATCTGGTGGCCAGTCTTGGTAATTCAGTAGATACTATTCCTTGGCCTAAACCCAGTACCTATTACTTTCTTTGGCTCTCCAGCAGTTTTGTTTCTCAGAACTGGGTTTCCCTAGTGCCTTGTATTTAGACCTGTCCCTACTTTACTTCTACAGTGCCTACTGATCTCTTCCTTAGCAAGTATCACTGCCAACCTGGTCAAGTCACTGGCTCATCTACCTTCCAGCTTTAAGCAGCATAGAGTCTTTACTCACTGGCAACATTGTTCCTTAGCTGCAAACTCAAGCCACAATCCCCAGCATCAGGAAGGCAGGTGTCCATAGCAGTCTCATACAGAGTTCTTACATTAATAAATGCACCAACTTCTGAATGTGGACTCTGACCCTGCAGGAGTGTGTTTGTAAGAAATTTCTCACAGATCTTGAAGTTAGCTCAGAAACTGGACCCCATTATTGGTCTTCTTCAGGATGTACAGCAAAGGTTAGGAGCAACTCTTCCTCATTCAGTACATTCTCCTGATACTGCTCCTCCTCAGTTATCTGCAGCTGCCAGTAAGCCACCTAAGCTTCCCCCACCTAAAAACTTTGAGGAAGACCCAAGAGAACCAATATGCATTCACTAGCTATGACATCAAGACGCGCCTCTCATCATTTATAGTAGTCTCATACAGTGCTCTACACCCATTAATTAACCCCAGAAAAACCCAGGCTATTCCCAGGTGTTGTATGAGTACTAGTAGAATATTTAGACTTGATATATGCCCCAGTGTGAGAGGCAGTGAAATTTGTAATTTTCATCCTATATAATAAAAGGCCAGATGTATGTTTGTCCAATGCAGTCATGCGCAGTAGAGACTGTCCGAACGCGCAGGTGTAACTACACCTCCCAGCAGTATGTGCGTTCGGCCAGTCTCTACTGCGTAGGACTGCATCAGACAAACATACCGATGCAGTCATACACAGTACAGACTGCCACTTTGACCCGTGTATATGGACTTTTACACTAGTGTATAATAATTTATAATAATATATTTTTCTATTGTCTACAACAGTTACTCATTGTGTCCCCAACCTCCTCAAGACAAACTAAGCATGCCCAATATTTATGTGTATATGTAATGTAAAATATACATATATATGTGTGTGTGTCCATGTATAAAAACAGAAAATATATACTGACAGGGGTTATGAAAAAAATTATACGCATCGCCAATGAGAAAAAAAAGAGTGCTTGGGGTTAACCTGAAGTAAAAGTACATTCATACTCCCAGTAGCATGGCTAATAACCTTCTCTGATTCTGGGCCAAATAATTGCCCCAAATGAGAGAGAAACCTAAACTCCTTGGAAGACTGGTCTGCAGAGCAAAGGATTAGCCAAGTGGAACAATGCACATCAACAGGAAGTGCTAAGGCCTTCCCCATAAGCCTAACTGAGTCAGAAGTTGCTTGAGTAAGACATACAGTAGCCTCAAGGAACTCAGAAACAGCCAGAACAAAACTCTCTCCCAGCAAGTACACACGGACGGCCTCTAAGCGTTGTATTCACCATTCAGCAATGGCCCTATACATCCAAGCAACTGTGAGAGTGGGACAGAGAGTGGCACTAGGGGTCACAAAAAAGTGTCATAAGGAGAAAATCTAGGCATTTATCTGCCTGATCCATAAATACTACAACATTCACAAAAAGCAGTTCTGTAAGCTTAGAAATGTGAAGAATTAGAGAAGTCACTTTTGGGGTGAGTTAACCCACTGCATTAAGGCATCAGGATAGAGAGGAATATAAGAGAGAAAATAATCTGGAAATAAGAAATATCGTAACAGGTGATTTCCATTTGCTCAGAACCAGCTGGTCCAAGGATTGAAGGGTGAGGGGAGGAAGAACAGCATCCCTCAAGCATCATTACAAAATGTATCTGGGAATAAGAAGTTGAGTTAAAGGCTGCAGAGTCCCCAAGGGTCTCCAACCACCACTGGGTTAAGGCACTCAGCAAGTAATGCAGGGTCATCCCCAGGAGTAAATATGAATGCAAAAAACATCCTAATCTGTATCCCCTTCCTCAGCAAAACATCCTAATCTGTATCCCCCTCCTAAGCAGAAGAATACCCCAAATCTAGAGATGGGAACGGGACGGTCCAGATGTCCACTTATTAGGGATATTACCCATAACAGAAAAAAGGGCTGCAACTCATGCAGGCTAAAGTTCAGAAGTATAGGGTCCCAGGAGATGCTGTTTAAGGGCAGAATGAAGCAAAGTCCCTTAGAAAAACAATCTGACATAGGAAGCAAAGGGTTAATATGGAAAGATATGATGGTCTAGGACTCCAGTTTTTAGAGTCTCTGGGGCAGAGGCAGATTCTCTGGTGCTGGTGAGTTTTCTGGGTGACGCCACCTACTTTCTGTCTATTTTTCCTACTTCCCACCCTCTTCCTCCCACTTCCCGCCCATATGAATATTATACCTTACATTTCCTCCTCTCACTTCTGTCCACCTGAGAAATCCCAAACCACTTTATTAAAAGGATTTTGCAATTTAGACATGCAGAGCCCCAGCCCATGAGCCATCTCCAAGGGTACCAATGAAGAAGAGAAAGTTGTCAGGTATGTTCATATGACTCACATTTCAGAAAAACCGGAAACAGTGTAAGAATAGAACATCCTCTTCCTGTTCCCTGAGGCCTGGGGAAACCTTCTATTTTCCTTCCAAAATGAAAATGGCACTATGGCTCTCCATCTGTCACATTCAATTTCTGCCTTGCAGTGCAGAGAGGCATCCCGTAACTGTAGTAGGAAAGGGTAGAAGAATAGTCACCATTCTGCCCACTGCAATCCACCCGGTATAGCAGAAATCACAGCTGTACTGTCTAGGCCCCATTCAATATGGTCACCATGCGTATCCTTTCTTAAAGGCACATCGGACTAAAAAAGTGAATAAACTGAACTAGATTTTAGTAAAATCCAAACTGGTGAGGAGAGAAATAGTAAAGGGACAGAGAGAAAGGTTTGTGGCTGCTAGTCAAATAGACAGGGACATATTTACAGGACCTTTGCACTCTGAATACTGGAGATCTTGTCCTCTTCATACTCCTATGTATATATTCATGTCCTGCTGAGGCAAGAAATGAGAGGAAAAGGCTGATAGTGCAAGCCATCCTTTAGCAGACCCAAGTTCTATACAGTCTGTACTATGGTTCAAACTGGCAATAGAGGCCAGAGACAAGAGCCCACCTAATAGGGCTTTAAACAGCCCCATTCCTACAAAACAAGAAGACTAATTAAGAGAGAATTTTTACACTGATCTATCTTTTGAGGACACTTTTAAAACTGAGGGAAGTAATATCAGCTACCAGGCATGTTACATAGTTATTAAACTACCCATATATATATATACCAGCCACTTTTGAATGTATTTTATGCATTAGCGCCTACCATTTCTGCTGGTAGGCTCTTGGAAGAATCTATAACCCATTCTGCAAATTAGTACTTCTACACATTGCCACTGAAAGAAATTGTAGGTCATGCCCTCTTGTAGCATTTTTTTCCATCAAGAACTTTAAACTCTCTTAATATAGTTAACATATCCCTCTTTCCTTCCTATCTTCCAAGGTACAAATATCAATGTCTGTGAGTCTTTCTTTTTTTTTTTTTTTTTTTGTCATAAATGCCTTCCACATGTTAGTGTCTCTCTACTTTGAACTGCCCCCAATTTACTAATGTCCTGCTGGAGGTATGATCTCCAGAACTGTACACAATACTCTACATGAGGCTTTACTAGGGATCCATAAAGTGATATTAATACCTCTCTTTTTCTGCTGCTAATACCTCTTCCTATACAGTCCAGTGCTTTACAGTACTGCTTGCCTACCTTCAAGTCATGTGAATTACTACCTCCAAATTCTCTTTCTTTTGCTGTTGTTTTCAGCAAAGTCCCATTAGGCCTTTATTCTACCTCTGGGTATTTGTGTCCAAAATGTTGCACTTTATAGAATCAAACTTTAGCTCACATACATTTGTCAATTTATACAATTTTCCTAAATCAGTGTTCATTAGAATTAAACTTTAGCTCACATACTTCTGTCAGTTTATACAATTTTCCTAAATCAGTGTTCATTTGTCTCCCCCCCCATGTCAACCACATTAAGGACCTTTGTGACATCTGCAAATAGGCACACATCATCTTAAAAGCTATTAGAAATACAATTAATTCATATATTAACCCTTTAGGTGCCAGAGAGATGTGAAACGCATAGTTCTGCAATGCGTTGCATACCCCTGTCGCACTCAAAGGGTTAAAGACCAAGCATTGATTTCTGAGACATCCTGCTATCCAGCCCTTAATCTGAGTGTATTCCATTGATTGTTACACACTGTCTCCTGTATTTCAGCCAGTTTTCCATCCAGTAAACAATCCTTGAGTTCAACCCTAAATCACACATCTTAAGAATGTGGGACAGTGTCAAATGTTTTACTAAAATCCAAATAAGCTACATCCCTTGCACTATCCTTGTCTATCCTTTGATTAATACATCCTTACAAGAGACCAGCATGGCAACAAAACATTACAGAAGACCAGCAATACACCATTACAGATGACCAGCAGAGCAATAACCATTATAGCAGGACAATACACCAATACATGAAACCATTAGCCCCTCAATCTGCAGTCTTTTTCTTCTCTCTCCTCTTTCTATTCTCAATGATTTTCCCCCTTTTTATCCCACAGACCCTTCCCTTCTCTTGCCTCCAGTCTTTTCCCATTTTCCCTCTCATTCACACAGTTTTTTTCTCACCTTCCATCCTCAGCTCACTCTCCGTCTCCTCATACACCCACACATACACTGACATCCCAGCCTTGTTGTACTGTCCACTGGTAGTCACAGAACAAAACATACATTGACATCTCAGTCTTGTTATAAAGTCCACTGAACCTCACATACACTGTTTAACACACCCTTGTTCCACTGGTAATCGCAGAACCAAATAATCAATATCTGACACATAGTCTTATTCAACTGTCCACTAGTAGTCACATGGTTTACACATACACTTGCATTGTAGCCTTGCGTCACTGTCCACTGTTAATCACAGAACCACATATGCCTCTCATCCTGTCCCCCACCCCTCCTCTAGTCTCTTCCAGCTCTATCTCTCCTCCCAGTCTTCCCCCCTTTTTACTCTCCTAGTCCTCCCTCCCCTTTCTCTCCCTGGTATCCATTTGAAAAGTCGCCATTCTCCACAGCGAATTAAACGAATCGCCTTGTACATGTCACTGGCATGTAAAGAGCAACATGAGAATCTCACCCGCATCAAAACAGCGAGATTCTCATGTTGCGGGATAAAGCTTTGCATATAAACTAAGTGTGACTCATGGGTCCATAGTTAAATGTGGCTTTAGGACACAAATCTGTGTCCTATTGGGCACCATCCTCACAGGAGCTTTTCCGCAACCTGGATCACTGCACCTTCAATGTTTGATTGCCACTGGCAATGATGATTCATTGCCAGGTTATGTGAAGACAATCGGTGTACGGGTCATATGAAGGTAGAGTGATGGAGGTTGCGGAGGATAACAGTATAGAAGCTGTGAGGACGGCAACCAAATAGGACACAGAAAACATCTTACGATGGAATCGTGAGTCACACAGTTTAAATGCAACGCTGTAGCCCGCAACATGAGAATCTCGCCCTTTTGTTGCGAGCAAGATTCTCATGTCTCCATTTTCATGCCGGCAACATGTTCAACGCACTGTTGTGAACGTTGCCCAATACAGGGTGACATTTTCATGGTGAACCTCTTGCCCCCCAGTCTTCACTTTTTCTGTCCTCAGTCTTTTACCCTATCTCTTCCCCTTTCTCCCACCCTTTCACCCCCGCTCTCCCCCAGTGTTTCACCCCCCCTCTCTCCCTCCCAGTATTTTGCCATTCCTTTCTCCCTCCTTAAATCACCCCCTCCTATGTTTTCTTCCTCCTCTCTTCCTCAGTTCCCCACATTCTCTTTCCCCTAACCCTGGACTCCACTTGGAATGCACAGATCCACCAGTGCAGCTCATTTTCTGCACTTATGTTTTAGCACAAAATTCCTGTGCCTGGCTGTACCCACTGCTATGCACCAACAGTCTAGTGTGGGACTGGAACCCAGATGTCCTCCAGCTGTTGAGGACTACAAATACCATTATTCATAGCCAGTTTCTTGATAGAGATGTATGATGGGAATTTTAGTCCTCAACAGCTGGTGGGCCTCGGATTTGCCATTCTTTCTTTAGTGCATACTGGAGCACACACTCCACCATCATTAAGATTATGAGCAAGCCACGAATTCCAACTGTTACAATTAGAGGTCTGGAATTTCAGAATAAAGATAAAGACACACTGCAGTGAAACTATAACTACAGTTTATTAAACATGCACTAATTAAACAGGTGATGAGATAAACATCCTGCCAGAGTTCACATGAGTATGAAAGACATACCAACTCCGGGATATAAAAAGAGAACTTCACTTCTGCCAGAGTTCACAGGAGTATGAGAGACATACCAACTCTGGGATATAAAAAGAGAACTTAAAATAAACGATACTTAGCTACGGGGAGCTGCACATCAGTGTGGGAGAGCCGTCCATACGAAACTCTGTATTACACCAACCTATAGTGTAAACAGGAAATGGACTAATTTTCCTGCAGTTTCCTCTGTGCTGTTAAATACATAGTAAAAACAAAGCACAGAAGAAGTAAACACCCCAAACACCCATACATGTCTGCTCTGTCCTCCCTATGGTACAAGCTTGCAAGCTGACCAAAGAGGAGAACGTGTGTCTTAGAGAGTACATTGGCATTAAGATGCTAAAGTACACAGGAATCGGTTCCAGCTCCCAGTGATGTCTTTAGGCTTCCTGCTGCAGGCCCAACACCCTACACCATAATATCTTGCCACACCCTCACTTTATCTGTTACATTTTCACACATGCAAGCACGCACAAGGCAGAGACACATGGGGAGTGAGAGCCAAACATTGAAGGGGAAGCTTACATGGGTGAGGAGACAAGCACATGGAGTGAGGAAATAGCTACATAGAGGAGGGGGTTGGAGAGACATGAAGGGGAGAGGTATATGGAGGAGGGGTGGTTGAGATATAAGAGGGACATGGTGAAGGAGTGGGAGTACATGAAAGGGAGAGGGATATGGAGGAGGTGTTGGGAGAAACATCAAGGGCAGAGGGAGCAGGTGAGACAACCTTCAAGCCTACCAAGCCACCACTTACCTGCACAACCATCAGCATTTTCCCAGGTTCCTGTCTCCCTCTGCATTTATACACATGCTTATAATACCCTCAGTTTTTAGTCACAAATTCATAGTCCATATATTGCAGTTTTTAAGGTATCCTCCCACTCTTTTCATGTCTCTGCCTGGAGCTATGACTGCATTGGGCAGAGTGGTACATTCAGCAATTTCTGGTGGAAAAGTAGGAAATAACGTGTCCAATGGCAAACTTCTCTAACATCACTATACCCAAGTGGAGGCATAGATGTACTGGACGTGCAGCTGAAAAAAGAGGGGGATACCGTAAAAAACAGGAACTTTAAGAATAAACTGAGGACATTCTTAACCATTACATAAGTAAAATTAAATCCAGGAGATAGCAGACCATGGCAGGGCCTTTGAGCAACCCCATTGGTGTCACTTATATACACAGCCTTGCTGCTCCTGAACAAATGTAGGCAGAGGCTAAGGTCTAGGTGGCCAAGGACTAATTAGATCTTTGCCAGGTACTATTTTACTGCACAACCTTTAGTACAAGTACATCCCCACTTTGCATCATATGCCATTATACAGTAATTAATGCTCTGAGTGCCAGAGGACTGAGCATTGAAATGCATGGCATTCCAAAGGATAAGGTACAAAATAACATCCCATTGCAATGTCTGTGAAGCAATCAGATACAAAGTGGAAATCAGTTATTCTCTAGTCAGAGGTGAGAAACCAGCCACTGCCACAATAAATGTCAGGTATAATCTGTTCGGCTAGAAGTGACCTTCCTGTGTCAGAGACAAAATAAAAGATTGCCCTTTATTTTGCAATACAACAGAAGTCTTCAGCACAAAATAGTCTGAAGTAGGTATCATAGATTCGCAAATGCTAATGATGTTTTAGCATTTTCCTTTAAAATTAACACAAATGCTACATATAATAGACAGCTGGATAGACAGACAGTAAGATCGTTTTCGATAGAAAGATAGACAGACAGATAGTTATTGATAGAGAGATAGAGATAGATATCAATAGACAAGTAGATATCGACAGATAGGTATAAATATAGATAGATATAAACAGTAGATGGACAGAGATAGATAGACATCGATAGAGTTATATATATATCGATAGAGAGATAGATATAAATATAGATAGATATAAACATTAGATGGCAGAGATAGACAGATATCGATAGAGTTATATATATCGATAGAGAGATAGATATAAATATAGATAGATATAAACAGTAGACGGACAGAGATAGATATCGATAGAGAGATAGATATAAATATAGATAGATATAAACAGTAGACGGACAGAGATAGATAGATATCGATAGAGAGATAGATATAAATATAGATAGATATAAACAGTGGACGGACAGAGATAGACAGATATCGATAGAGTTATATATCGATAGAGAGTTAGATATAAATACAGATAGATATAAACAGTAGATGGACAGAGATAGATCAGATAGATATTGATAGATAGATAGATAGATAGATAGATAGATAGATAGATAGATAGATAGTGTGTATACATAAAAGTAACTACACAGCGATGATGAAGATACAGTAAATAGGGCCATATTCAATAACACACTGGAGTGATTCTGTGGTAAACTGTGCCATAGGGGACAAATAAAAATGTCCAGTAACTTAAATGGGGCTTTTAACCCCTTAAATGTTTTGTAAAGATTTGAATGCCTATCTAGTATTCAAAGACTTAAAAGGCCCATTTAAAGCAATGAAAATCTGGAGAATGGTTATTTCTCCCCTATGGTGCAGGTGTTTTTCTCCAGAATTGCACCTCTTTAGGTAAGGCCTAGATTAAATTGCAGTTATCAAGGCTTTTATCTATATATTTCTCCATAGACTTTACTGGGGGAAAAACAGTAACAGTGCTTATCAACTGCAAGGTAATCTAGGCCTGAATAGAGTCCATAATTGCTGGGTGTAATCCAAAAATGGCCAATATACATCCAAAAAACTGGAGCACTCACAGGGCTTATACCTCAAGTAATCATTGATGGGGGTATATAGACCAGTGACATGCAACTGGATTCACCCCAAGGGTCATTCATGTCTGCCTAAGGGCCCTCATGTCTGCCAAAGGGCTTTACCTTATTGTTAAAAAAAAGTCTGAAATGGGGACCCCTTGGATGCTAGAGTAGTCTCCAGCCTCTCTAGTAGTAAATGAATAAGTAATGTGCTTGTGTAAAGATAGTTACACACAAAAGAGAAGAAAGGAAATACACTTATTAGCACCAGAACTGCCTCCAAATGCCATAGTGGGTAAAGTAGGCAGTGATATATAGAAGAGCATAAACAAACTTAAAACCTAATTTTTTTTATATACAAATAAAAAAAGGACCTACGTTTTAAAATAAATCGGTGAATTTAATGATAGGGAGTAGTCAAATATTTATAGCAATACCCCTATATATATGGTGGAATGAGTGACATCTCAAATACAACTGAGGACCGCATATTCAATATTTCCCTCCAAGAAATGCCTTAAAATAGCTTCTAGGGTCTGTGAGAGTATCTTCATAAAGCCCCAAGGCAGGGCCAAAACATCATTTTAATACATTTTCATCTTTTTGCACAATGGAAAAGTCCTGTGAGTGTGTTTCTCCTACAGGGGGATACACGTGGTGGTAGTTCACTCAGGGCATTTGGAACTCGAAGAGTAACTCTTTCTAGTTATAGTATAAAAGTCAACATTTTAACAGTATGTGAATATCTTGATAAAGGCTTGGGAGCAAGCTGAAATGTTGATATGAGGTAAAACCTTGTTTATAGAAAAATGTTGACGCGTGTCAGTTTGTGTCTTTATACTACTAGATAGATACACATACACACACATTATTATATATTTTTGTGTACCTTGTTATACTGGTATCAACAGAATCACCTATACACTGTCCGACACAAACAGGTGATCACCCCAACAGATCTCACAGAACACAAAGAGGTGCCCATCCTCACAACACCACCTACAATCTCAAAGTACATAGAGTTCTACAAAAAAGTGAAGCAGTTCGGGCAAAGCGACTGCATCATAAAATAATAAATGCAAATAAATACAAATTCCATTTTAAATATGGCTTTTAACACCAATGCTTTGGAGACTGCTCTAGCATTTATGGGTTTAAAAGCTCATTTTAATCAATGGGAATTTACAGAATTTGTCACCCCCCCACCATGGTGCAGCTGATTTGCCCCCAGATTGTTTGTCTTTAGCCTGATGAATAAGGTCCAGTTTGTTCTGAAGAGGATACAACCTGGTGTACTAACCAAAAGTGGTGCAGTTCTGGGGCAAACCAAGTGCACCATAGGTAAACATAATGCAGGAATGCCGGACAGGAGTCCGATGCATTGCATTTTGAGAAATTATGTATTCCCTATGATATATCAGAATTGCACCAGCTTTTCTTAGTACATCAGCCAAGGTTGCATTACAGAAGTTACCAAAATGTACAGCTGCAACACCCACATTATCCAGGGAATAAAGGGGGAGATTTATAAAAAGTGTTCTTGTTTGTTATTAAGAACAGATCCTTAAAATATTGTTATTCCTTATTATGAGTGTTGGTATTTATAAAGTAGTTTAGTTATATTTATAAATGTGATGATACTAAAGAATAAGAACAGATCAGACATGGCCTTAAAGGGATAGTAATGTTTCATAATAAAAGCAGCTCTAATTAATCAATATAGTATTTGGACTTTGGAGACTGTTATTTCAATTGTCAGAGTTGTAGTTCCAGAGTAATTCAATGACAAATTGCCCCCCTCCCGCCCCTTTTACTGATGTAACACTGCTCAGCCAGAGCAGAAAGGAGGTGCCCAGGTAGACTGCAGAGAGGGACAATCTTCAATTAAAATAATGGAAAAACCTGAAAAGCTCGTCAAGGGGGGCAGGGATTTAATTGTTTTCATATAAAGAAGATTGTCTCTTGCTGTTATCTGTCTGGTCTATAGACTGCATTCCACATCTGAGAAGAGATGGCTTACACTAGGTAAAAGGGGCGGGGAGGGGAAACTTTGCTTGTGAAAATCTCTTGAGCCATAAAGGTTTGAGAGATAAGACATATCATTCTTCATGTTTTTTTAATGCCTGCAAAATAAAATCAAGTTAAAATGAAGTATTATTATCACTCTAAATTTTTGGTGACAATTCTGTTGCTACGTTGTCTCAAATAGTGACATTTCTTTATAAATTCACTGAGCCACTTTTTACAAACCTCCTTACTCCATTTTATAAAAAAACATACTACACAAAGTTATGTTCTCCTAAAATGTCCTTTATACTTTTATAACTACCAGCGGCAATCTTACAGCCATTTTAATGCCTCTTTTCCATTAACTTCACTTTTATAAATCTCCCCCAAAGTGCCCAGAATGATTTGCTCTGGCATCAGTTTGTGAATAAAAAAACCCAGTGTTCTGCACTGACCTGCTCCTACATGCACCTCTGCACCTTCCATTCCTGTATTCAGCCTGCAGCTCTCTCTTTCTGTGTCACTTTCTCAAGTGACTTGTTATGTCACCAATGGTCCTTAAACCAACTAGAATCAAGCTACTGCCATAATGCACTGCCTGGCCTGAAAATTATTCTGTCTGGTTTTCAGGGTCAGTGAAATCCAGACACAAGGCAGAATACTGCACAGGTGGCAACCCTACGCTGAGGGGAAGGAGAGTAGGGAAAGATGCTGCCTGGGCCACAGGACATTTAAACATGTTCTCTCTATAGAGGGCTGAAAGTTGGCACCCCATAGGCTATATGTTTTAAATTATCTCCTCTTCCCAGTGTACCAGATAATGGCGTGGAGGCCTCACGAGAAGACTCCAATGGCTACATGAGGCACCAGAGCTGCATTGCCCCCGCTGATATAGACCAGTATATCAGTCCTCACTGGAACTTTTACACTGTATATATACATATCCTCATCAATAAAATGATTAGGGGGGAACGTAATAATACCATTCCATCCTAAAACAGGAATCAACTTTTGTTTGTGCTGTGCATGCAGGATCTGTTTTGTGCTATGCCTAATTCATATTTCCTAATTTATGCTGAACTGTCCTGTTTACACCACTTGTGATAAGATGCTTGCAGTGTGGAAGTGTATGGTCTTTACAGGGTAAGCCATTCCTCTGAGCCATCTTTCTCTCCATGTACTAACAAGGCTCAAAGAAACTTGGTGAAAAATTCTTCTTTTTTCCTGAGCATGCTAGAGGGATGAACTCTCATGCATCAAAGTCTGTGTGTGTTATGCTCTAATCGTTTTACTTACTCAGAGGTGCAGATGGATGGTTTTAAAGCAAAAGTATAAGCACAGGAATTGAGCTGTTCATGTGAATTCCTACATCCCTCCTTTGATGTTTTAAACCCATTTAGTGATCAGCCATTTTGGATATGTGTACAGTACTTTGATTGTGACCTGACAGTATCTTCCTAATCTTAGCAAGTGTTGAGAAATTGGATATATATGAATGTAAATGTTTCCTTACTTTGAGAAGATAACTTATATTGTAGGTGTTATATTTCAACAGGATGAGTGAACCATAGTCCCTTGATTGAGCGCCTTCATTCCTGAGGTGTATTATACACATACCTGGGAACTCTCCGGTTTTGCCCCGGAGACTCCGGATTTCAGACTGAATTACCGGGTCTCCGGGGCAATGTGTGGATCGCCGGGTGGGCAGAGTTTAAATAGAAACTCTGCCCACTTGTGCTCCGTCCCGCCCAGTTCCTCCCACTCCCCGCCCGCTTAGATACATTTTTCAGTTTTTTTTTTTTTTGTCCCGCCCCCTCCGCGGCTAAGCCCCGCCCCTTTTATGACGCGAATCGCGTCATTTTCATCCCAGGTCGGGACTGACAGGGTTACCCTCCGGGTAACCCTGTTTTAAAAGTTCCCAGGTATGATTATACATAGGAGCTGATGTACTAAGAAAGTGGGGCAGTTGATAGGTTTATTTAAACACTAGAATTCTAGAAAGGTGCCCGACGCATCCCTTAGCAATTTGTTAGATACCTTTCTAGCATTCAAGGAGTTAAAAATAACCATTTACAGGAAAATGAACACCTAAAACTAAATGGATTTATATAAACTTAAATACCTTGCTTTTCATACTAGCATTTGTTAACTTCTGAATTTGTTTTCTAAATCTAGGGCTGTATGCTCAAAAAAAAGAGTGGAGGAATTCTGGGACAACCCATTTGTACTATAGGGAAGAACTAAAAATGTCCATTGATTTAAAATGGGGATTTAAACCCCTTGAATGCTAGCGATGTCTTCAACGCATTGCTTTGCAATGTGCTGGAGACCTCTCTAGCATTCAAGGGGTTAAAATCCCCATTTAAATCAGTGGGAGTTTTGGTAATTTTTACTTCACCCCTATAGTACAAATGATTTGTCCCAGAATTCCTCCACTTTTCTTTTAAACACACAGCCCATAGATTTGCATATGTTCAGAGGAAACAGCCATTCTTGCCTTTTCCAGGGTTCCTAGCACCAGAGTAGCCTTGAGGCAATTGTCTGTAACTGGGCAGAGATAAGCTATCACCCCTACTGAATACAAGAGCAGTGGTCACTAATCACACATCGAGTGTAGCTGCTATCTATCACTACAAACAGCTCAAACAAACTAAAATAAACACTGTCTGAACAGGACTATTTATTCATATGCTAAAAAGAAGGTTTAAGATCAGATTTTTGAGATGTAACATGAATAATAATTTTTATATATGCTAGCTGTAATTACACAATATTTAAAGTTATAGCAACACTTTTTTAGGTGTTAGTGTGTTTCTTTAAATTTAAGGCAAATTGGGGTATTTTTTACCTTCCATTCCCTATGGTGCACTTGGTTTGCTCAAGAATTGCACCTCTTTACTTAGTACTTCAGCCTCATAGATTCCTGACAAAGACTGCAAAAAGACAACTACTTATCCAAAACTGCCGAAAAACATTACATGCAATTTGATATATTTTGAGTTCTGACAAGAAATGAAAATGTAGACAGTTATATCTGTGAGTATTACAACATGCTCTTTAATATACATTACCCTTGATTTAATGATTATATTATTATCATAATTTATAACATGTTTCATAACAGTATTATAAAGGAATTGACAATGAACATCAGATGAATCAAGAGGTCCTGAGGGTCCTGCTCACAAGAGCTTACAATCTAAAGCAGTGGGATGAGGTTCTTGGAAGCTTTTCTCAGAGGATTTTCTGGTGTACTGGAGTAAATTAGGTTTTAAAAAAATTCTAGTACATTTTGCATATGCTATTTTTCATCCTAATAAGCAAAAATTTTTTTTTTATATATTCTCATAATTTCACCTTAAAAGAGCAGTAAATTTTATTTGTGAAAACCTATGTGTTATAGCGTTTTTCTTGCAGAGGAAAACAAGGTATTCCCACCACTGTCAGTTGTTTTATTCAAATGTTATAACAGTTCAAATAAGCAGGAAGTGAATTTACAGCTCATACTGCTCATAGTTCTGACTAACAGTATGACTCAGCAGTTTCTATCACATTCTATGGAAAACTGTTTTCATTGAGTTTCCTCTCAAATAGAATGCAGCAGAATATCTAATTGGAATCTATCCACTAGTGGGCACTGTTCATGTAAAATAACCTTAACTTAAATTGTAATAGCTCTGGAAATATGCATCTCTCAGCAGTGGGAATACCCTTGTTTTACTGAACAGGAAAAGCCCTACAATATATATGTTTTCATAACAAAAGTTTATTGCTCCTTTAAAGGAAAATTAACACCTCCTAACAACAACTTCCCACTTAATATGGCCACAAAATCTTAATGATGCTTATAAATTTCATCCTTGTGCCTCTGTTTATTTCCAGTCAATCTGGGTGACTTGGTCATAGAGGTGGACATGACAGTTGCTGACATTTTTTTCAAACTGAAGCAGGCACAGTGAATAAGCTTGCTTAAATCTTTAAAGAACTGATGGTTGTGTATCCCATTGTGGAGCAATGTACTGCACATCTTTCTGATCCTTAAAGGGTTAAGATTATCATGTTATGATCTGTCCTATGGTCCTACTAGCATTCGTCTTGTCCGCCTCTATGGACATGGCATCGAGAAAGGCAAAAGGACAATATTCATAGTGGCTAATTGATGTTAGATCTGTTTTAAAGACCAACTATCTTATATCTCCTAAATGACCCACTTATCCGGAGTGCGGGCCGCTGTTAAGGACCATGAAACTTTTTTGTCATTACTTGAATTCTGGAATGGAGAGTGACGTGCAGCCGAGCTGCCATTTTAGTATTCCATGACTTGCCAGGACTGTCACTGGGCATTAACCCTTTGAGTGCCAGAGGGGTATGGAATGCATTGGAATGTAAAGCAATGCATTCTTTACCTCTCTGGCACTCAGAGGGTTAAGTTCCGGGACCGGTGTGATGGTCCTGGTACGTCAAGGGTCCATAACAACTCTGTGACATGCCAGGACCGTTTTTTTTTCCCTTAAGGACCTGGCACATCCCGTACTTTTTGCTTACAGAGATCCATTTGGAGCACTGTAAGTAAAAACGGGGTCTGAAACTGACCACTCCAAGACAGGAGCTGTCTCTCTCAGACACCGATTTGGCACGCTGGTACACGTAACAGGTCAAGTGTGCCGGTGCATCAGCATATATTAAAGCATCCTTATGGGAAGGTAACTTCCCAGAACTGAGAGTCCTTAAGGGTTTAATAGATTCTACTCAACAAATCATCTTTCTATTCAACCCCATCACCCCCTAAGATAACAAAGGAAGACAGTTTACTCACACCTAACAGGATATGTTTTGGGTCAGAATAGTGCAGCCCATGTCTTCTTACTATGTCTGCTCCAATATGAGGAGATGTATTAACATGTGGCACTTGTCCTTTAACTCTATGCGTGCCAGAGAGGTATCCAATGCATTGCGATGCAATGCACTCAAAGGGTTAATCTCCATCTGCTACTCCCAAGGAGAATTTTAATTCCATTTCCACATGTTAGTCCAGTAAAAGGATAAAAATTACTTGTGTACTTGTGGGCTTTATAACCAGTCCTTGGAGGAAACCTGGATGCCTGTCCCTGGGTAAGGAGCACAAGTGAAAAGTACATGCACTGGTGTTTAATCAAGTTGTTTTAGGGAAAGGTCAAGGAATTGTTTATCATTTAGGTGAACAAACACTTTGTATCACATAGTAAAGTACACATGGCAGAATGCACGAAAGTGGAACATTCGCTATTTTTTGAAAGCCATAAATTTATTCTCTATTTGTGATCACTCCCGTTTTGATGCAAGAAACATACTAACACAGCACATACTCGTAAACTAACTGCAATGTTAGCGAATGCTACTGAATTAACGGCAAGGTTAGCAAATGCCCCTAAATAAATGGCAACGTTGGTGAATGCTCCTAAATTAACAGCAAAGTTAGCCAGACATATGAAAATATGTGCTGATTGCTTTACTGAATTAGGTGCAATCACTCATCCTCTCAAAAAATGGCTGACATTTTAGCGACACACTTTTTGAAACTCATACACACAAAAAAAGAGCAAAATTTAGCTAATTCTGAAAAAATACTCGCAGTTCAGTAACATTTTGGTGCTAATCATTTTGACATAAAAAGTACACTGTAAATAGTGATTGCGAACGTTTCTTGCATTCTGCCCATAGGCTTTAAATGTGCCATATAGTTTGTCGGGGCCACAAACCTGGTGGCATTTATGTGGTACTAAATGAAAAGGTGGGTGTTCAAGAAGGATTAAAACTTTCAATTAAGGAGGAGACTTACTGAATGACGCATACACAAACACCAGAAGAGGAGTCTTAGATACAAGAAAAGTTATTACAGTGAAAGGGAGACATAATCAGGAGCCAAAACATAAGAGCATGTAGGGATGAATTGGAAACTGTTTAACACATGTAAGGGGGTTCTGCTTTGTTGAGGGTGCTTAAGACTAGTTAGAAGTCTAGATTTTAAACTAGAGAATATTGAAAGCTAGTAAAGGAATTTGCATAGTGTTGCAACAGGTATAAGTTGGTAGCGTATTGTAGGTAGATTAGTCAGATGGCATAATTTAGGATGCATTGGTGTGAGGATAGACAGTTAACCTTTGAGTGCCACAGAGGTATCCAACGCATTGCTTTGTAATATATTGGATACCTCTCTGGTACTCAAAGGGTTAACCCCTTAGCGTCCGGTGACGTACCCGGACCGTCATACTGGTCCGGCACTTAAGGACCAGTGACGGTCCTGGTACGTCACGTACTATTACTTACCACGCTCCTGCAGGAGCGCGGTGAGTAATACCGGGGACTGAATTTGATCGCTCCAAGACTGGAGCGATCTCTTTCAGTCCCTCAGTTCGGCGTGCTGCCCCACGTGATCAGTCACGTGGGGCGGTACGCCAAAATTCTCTATCGGGTCCTTAAAAGACCACACACCCCGCGACGCTGGTTGTTAAGGGGTTAAAGGAAAACTAACACCTCCTAGTAACAATGCTGCACTTATTTTAACATGGCAAGAAAATCCTAATGGCTGCTGTGAATTCTACCTTTAATTGGTTCTAGATGACATTGTCATGGAGGCAGACATCGCAGTTGATGGCAGTTTGTGTGAGCCTAATTAACACTTTAAGAACCCAAGGAGTATGCAAGGTATTGCAGAGCAATGCATTGCACCACCCTCTCTGATCCTTAAAGGGTTAATATCAACAAGTGTAGTGAGCAAAGTCTAATGCATCTGGTCTTCCTAGTAAATGTTATATCCATCTCCATAGGCATGGCATCCAGGACTGACTGAATATATTGGAATGAAGGCAAGGATTCAGGTGCTGGGATATATTTTTACACTCTAAAGCTGAGTAACTCCGATTTCTCTTTCACCAAGGGGAGGGAATTGGATAGTCTATGTGCATTTTGTTCATTCCTTTCATTGTGTTTAGCACAGAGGAATTTATGTGATTTTATATAATCTCCGTTAGCGTGCTATGGACAGGCATACTGGGCTTGCTAACCTTAAAGTCCTAGTGATGGCGTAGGCTGTCCACCGGTTTGCACTACAGTGCTCATACACCGCAGTGCATACAATACACTTAAGAGCAGTCACTGGCATAGAAATTACCAGCAATGGAGCTGTGCTGGTGAATTCGTACTTCACCCTATCTCTTGAACAAAGACACAAGAGCATAATTCATAGGGGGCCATTAGAATTTCCGAGCCATAGTATGGTAAGTAGGGGTTACTATTAGGAGGTCTTAAATTGCCTTTAACCCATTGAGTGCCCGAGGGGTATCCATTGCTCCGGTACTCAATGGGTTGAGGGAAATGCAATAAGGAAAAGGTTGCATAGTCACTGTGGGATATAATGAGAGGAGATTAGCCATTTGAGTGCCACAGGGGTACACATAACATTGCTTAGCAATGCATTGCGTACCCCTTTGGCACTCAAAGGGTTAACATTTCTGCTGTTGGAACAGAATTGTTTATACAATTCCACAACTTCATGAGTAAACTTTTAGCAAAATTCGTGAAAAAACATTCCCAAAAGGTTGCATTGTAAATTACCTTTTTTTTTTAAATTCTCAGTCAGACAATTGTTTTAACAATTCACAAAATGAACGGCTCCACCCACAGTTTATGTCGTAAGTCTTCCAAAATTACAACTGTTTTAAGTGAGGAGAAACATTTGCAAAATAGACTACTATATATTTGAAATAAGTCAAAAATAAATATATAGATACTGAGTACCTAATTTGCATTTGTGAATCAATGACACAACTCCCCAATGGATAAACTTATATGAAGTGAACCCAGAATTAGATACAAACTAATGTGAGTTATGATTGATTGAATACTAATGTATGTTTGTGTTTCAAATGAATTATGTACAGTAAAATGTCATTTCTTTCTTGTTGTCTAATTAAAAAACTCATCTGAAAAATGGAAGCCATATATTTTCCATAATCTCGCCTAACCATAGACGTCACCATAATGTCATTATGGATTATTTGAAGACACTGGTGCTCGTGTACTAAGAAAGTGGTACACTACTGGTGCAAACCAATTGCAGCATGGGCACCAACTACAAAATTCCTATTTACTTAATTAGGGCTTTTAACCTGACAAATACTAGATGCCTCCACTGCATTACAGACCAGTCTAGTATTCCAAAGATTATAAGCTCAATTTAAATGAGTAGGGATTTGCAGAATTTTCATTGGTCCCCTGAGGTGCAGTTGGTTTGCTCCATAACTGCAACACTTTACATGAGTCTTTGGGTGTTTTTTTTTTTTTCCACCACAAGAAATTACAGCCCTTCTTGCACTGTGTATTCCATGACCTGCCACTTGTGTATATTAGTAGATTTATGAACTTACATTGAAAAACGTATTTATCATATCATAAAAAGTAAATATTTCCTATATTCCCATTGATTGATTTAAAAGGGGCATTTAATCCCGCTAATGCGAGAGAGCTCTCCAAAGCATTGAGTAGCTACGTTTCAACTGATTAAAAGCGCCATTTAAATCAATGAGTATTTTTATTTCTCTCCCATGGTGCAATTGGTTTACTCCTCAGACTCAGTGTTTTTAGCGTATCCGCCATTACCTGATTTGCATAAAGGGATTCCAGAACCTTTATTAATATTTATTTCTCCAAAACACTTTTCTTTTAAAGGAAACATCTTTATTGGTTTTTGTTTTTATGCAGAGATGGGAACTTATTTGATCACACAGCAAACTTTGCATAAAATGTTAATGGAGTCCAGATTCAAAGAATTTTCTTCATTTTTTCTGGTTGGTTTAAAACTTTGCACAGGCAATTGTATTTCCATTTCTTTGTCCTATCCAAAGGAGAAAAGATTTGAGTTCAAAAATGTTGTCAACGGAACCTGTCTTGTCAGTTTTTATGTTATTTCTGATTTGCCAGTGGATTCACTGTCAGGACAGGGCCGGATCTTGGCTATGTTGATTCTTGGTTAACAACTTTTCCACCATTCATGGTTGGAGTCCCTGAACTTTTTCTTGAACGTCCTTGTTTCTCTCCAATTTCATGCAATGATGGCTCTCTGTACATGCACACTGCAAAACAAAGGAAGACAATTAGTTCTTGTAAAGTTAGGGGTCAAACTTCATTGGTCCCATTAGCATTTTTGTGCTTTTTTTCAACCTAATGATTCAACAGACCTGAAGACATATAAAAAAACAGAGCTTTGTTATTAACCCTTTGAGTACCAGAGAGGTACAGAATGCATTGCTTAGCAATTTGTTCCGTACCTCCCTGGCACTCAAAGGGTTAAAGGAAAATTACAGCTGTATGTATGTGCGTGTGTTCTCTAAACAGGTAATAGGGTCCAACATTCAAAATGATTAAAGTGGATGCCACCTATATAACATGACTGTGACGGAATGGGTGTCACCCAGAGAATGAAATGTGTCTGTTTTCAGTGATTGCCATTGTCTTAACGTGTTCCCATTCTTGAAACCTTAATGTCCCCTGTGTGTGTGCATGCATTAGAGAGGGTTGTCCAGTTACCAGCAGTGAATGGGTTGGTTAGGGTGTATGATGTACAGAGGGATGGTGCCATGCAGTCTAGCTAAACCCAGAGATTGTGCTATGAGATAACCAGTGTTGGTTAGATGGAGGGGGGATGTGCATCTTCCCCCCTCACATTAGGCTAAGCAGAGAGAGACCTGGTAGATGGGAACTGTGACAACACATCCTGTAGGGGGTGGGTAGAAAAACCTGAGAGAGAGACAGAGAGAGAGTTGCAGAATGTAGGAGCAGGAGAGAGCCTCTCCCCAGCATGGAGGGGGGTAGCCTGGGGCCAGTCTGGAGTTGGACTGGTCCAGGTGCTTTCTAAAGGCGTACTGGAGAAACTGGGACTGGCGAGTGCCCTCACCGGAAAAGTTAGAGTAAGCGGGCACTGTAGGGCCAGGTCCCCTTTTCAGTTGTGGGCTGTAAGTCAAGGTGGCTTCAGACACAGAGAGAGTACCCTGATGTTCCTACCACAAGGATCTTAGGATGTCTTCCCCAACTCCTCTGCCAGGACTAAAAGATACAAGGAACCTTCATGTGATCCAGCAGCATGTGGAGTGGGCAGGATGCCTACTCTTGCCTCTAGTGGGACTATGAATAAGCTCCAGCATTAAGCTAAAATGGACTGTGAGTTTTATTTGTAACCCCTGGCAAGTTATGCAACTAAGAAGAGAACAGCAGAAGTGTTTAGCTTTTATGTTTTACCCCTGTTTGTTTGCCTGTAATTGTTGTCCTATGTTTTGTGCCGTGACAACCCTAATAAATACAATTTATTATCTTTTTGTCTGGCTGGATAAATCGCTGAACCCTCGGCCTACCAATATGTAACCCCTGTACCCCCCCGTCACAATAGCCTACATAGTTAGACTATGTATCGAATACTTCTAAAACATTATTAATTTTTTTTTAAGTTTTATTTCCTGTAAATTTAACTTAGAAAGTCGGTCCTGCAGCTACTTCCGAATAGACTGCAGTCCGTCTCTCTGCCTCTGCTCTCCTCCCTCCTCCGATTACGAAGGCTTCTGTCTGAAAGCTGGAGCGGTCTCATTGGCTAGATATCGATCTCTGCCAATGAAAACGCTCCAGCTTACATACAGAAGCCTTCATAATCGAAGGAGGGAGGAGAGCATAGGCACAGAGATGGACTGTGGTTACAGAGCAGGTAACTGCAGTCTATGCGGAAGTACAGGAATTAAAACGAAAAAAAAAATAATAACGTTTTAGTACTACTCGATATGTAGCCTAACTATTTGGGCTATGTTATTTATAGGTGACACATGCACTTTAATCATATAGATCTAAGTCATGATTATTTAGAAAACATATCTAAGTGGATCAGATTGTAAATTTAATGTAAAGACTACAATAGAGTTCCAGTGCAAAAAAATTATAAAGATATTCCTGACTACATTAAATATGAAGATATTCCTGACTACACATTTATTTATTTCATCTCAAAAGTGCTTTACCAAGAAGAATACACTGAGCCAGGGCTCAAAATTTCCACTAGCCACTAGCCAATGTCGAGTGAAAATTTAGCCCTGGCAAGTAGAAATTCAGCCCTGGTGGGTATGTTATGGCTTGCAGTGGTGAGTAACTTTTCAGGTCTGGCTAGTAGCAAAGGACTTAAAATTATAAGTCCTGCACTGAGCATTATCTTGTTTACAAGAATGTCTTTACTAGCATATCCTCATGCTACACAAATCTGGAATCCAAATATTCCTATAACTAAGTTTTCCTTTAAATTTTATATTGTAATTGTGTTTGTATAGGAAACCTGCATTCACAGTATTTTGATCTTTGGTTTGTATTCCCATAGTTTACAATTTGAATTGATATTGGGTTGAAGGATGCAAGAATGCCAACCTATGACAATGCGGAAGATGCACTAAAGTGTGATAAAGTGGAGATAACATCTCCAGTGATGTCACTTCTCCAGTTCCTATGTTATTCTATGAAGCCTATGCACTAACATCTCTCCAGCACTGGAGATCTTAGTGCATAGGCTCTATAGAATAACACAGGAACTGGTGAAGTGATATCATGATTAGTGCATAAACCCCAATATCTTTTACTGACATGTAGAAGTAAATAAGGAAGACTACATTGCTTACTGACACATTTCCATAAAACACTAACCCGCTCCAGTTTTAGCATCACAAAAGCAGAAACTGCTAGCTTTGTCCCCGATGTAAGACAGCTATATCCAGAGTAGTTCACATCTTGAATGCCAAAGAGGTCTTCACTAGATTGCTTAACACCACCAAAATCAAAATCACCTATATTTATGTTAGACATTTTTTATTTAAAACAATAGTTTATGAGATATTTAGCTGTATTTTTTTGTCAGTCTATGGACATCAGGCCTTACTGACTGGTTTGCCAGACATTAATATTTCACACATCCCAAATATCTCTCAGGGGCATTGTATGGTTATTCCCAGTGTTTAACAGTGGCCTCCAAGTTCAGGGGGATTCCCCTTGGCGTCCTAATATTCCCCACTTTACAGGGAACATTGGCTCTGAATGGGCCAAAAGTGGGTGGGACCATGGGCTTAGTAACCCACCACTTTGCACTGTTTAAATTCAGCGGACAAAGATGAGGTGGAGGGCTGTCATTACTCACTATGGTTTTCGTTGTCTAAATCAGGGATAACAAAGTTGGCCTCCAAGTGCTGCTGACAGTGCAAGTTTAAAGGATATCCCTGTCTGATTACAGGTCAATCAATTAAAGTGACTGAGACACTTATTGACCTGTACTCAAGCAGAGATATCCGGAAAACCTGCACTGTCTTCACTTGAGGACTAACGTCACTAAGCCTTGTTCGAATTCAGGGGTATGCAACCTTTGTCACGCCAGGCTGGAGACTACAATTCCTATCACCCCCAACCAGACAACAGCAGGTTGGGGATGATGGGAATTGTAACCTTTAACAACTGGAGACCCAACAATTGCCTACCACTGATCTAAAGCATTGCAAAATATGGAGCTCCTTTTGCCTCAATCTAATACTGCTAGGCTTTCATATAGACAATGTCTGTTTACTGAATAAACTGTACCTGCACTAAACCTCTGAGAATCAGAGGTGTGCACAATATTGTGAATTAATGTATTGCACACCCTTCTGGTCCTTAAAGGGTCAACATTTCATATACACTGCCCAGGGAATTCTATATATTTTACATAACAAAGATTCAAGCAAAAAAAAACAAACCTGAGCACTCTGCCTGCAACTGCTGGATATTAACCCTTTGAGTGCCAGAGGGGTAAAGGGTTAAAAGTGATAGATTTTTTTTTCTAGGTTTCTAATCTTTTCTGCAACTGCATAATCTCTACATAACTTACAACTTTAACTACCCAAATGCAAGGAAGGAAGGCATCTCTGGAGCTGAAATAGTTAACCTTTTTCCTTGCCAGAAAATCTTTCAATATAATGTGGTGCAGACACAGTTTGCAGAAGGTGTAATGAGATAGGCTGCTCATTATCGTAAGGATTTAACCCTATGAGTGCCCGAGAGGTATCCAACTCATTGCATTGCCTCCAGTATTTCTCTGGCACTCAGAGTTTTAACATTACTGTTATCTAAGGTAAACAAATATCCCTTTACACCAGGGACACTTATAAAAAACATAGATTCCAGGGATGCATTGATTCCTGCACTGTCCTACAGAATGACATTTTCAAAGGCATCACTGAATTAAAGGGATATGTGGTCATCTTATCTGCATACCTGGGAACTTTTCCATATAGACTCCCTGGAGAAGGGAGTCCTATGCTGCCGCTGGGGAAGATAAATTACACAATTTGTGTGGAAAGGGGGTGGGGCTTAATTGAGAGTGGGGGTGGGACTTAAAAAACATATAATTCTTGGAGGACTAGGATGGGGAAGGAGGTGAAGAGGGTGGGGAGTGGGAGGAACACAATGGGAAGGAGAAGAAGCGGGCAGAGAACTTGCCTATGCCCCGCAGACCCAGTAAACAGCTAAATCCGGAGTCTCTGGGGTAAAACCGGAGAGAGTTCCCAGCTATGCTTATCTGTTTAACACACTGGATGTACTGGGGACATCTTTAGCAGCAAGGGGTTCAATTATGTTGGCTCATTATGAAAAAGAATAAAGAAAAGATAATCAAAAAAATGCAATAGAAATATTTTTTCATAGAAACAATTTAAAGCAGGAGTAGGAACCTTTAGCTCTCCAGCTGTTAGGGACTACAACTCCCATTGTGTCACCCATTGTGGTAATCTCCAACAGCTGGAGACTCAATCCCTGCTTTACCTTTTGTGTGCCAGGAGGGCATCCAAAGCATTTATTCACAATGCACTGGATACGCCTCTGGCACTCAAATGGTTAAAGCGGAACTACCACCTGTTTAAAGTTTATGTCATCTAATTCCCCATCTGGTGAATAGCTGCTCAGTAGTGCTAGTCGCCAGAATAATTACCTGGTTAAATAGAATGATACCCTGCTCCGGTGCGGACAGGCAGTAGAGCGTGCAGACATCTTTCCATAGTGATGTCTTCGCACCTGCACTGTCAGTCCCTTTTGGAGCCAAACTGCTCCTAGAGCCGGCTGGGACTGACAGTGCAGACGCAAATACGTCACTATGGAAATATATCGGCGCTCCCTACTGCCTGTCAGCCCCTGAGCATGGTATCATTCTATTTAACCAGGGAATTATTCTGGTGCCTAGCACTACTGAGCAGCTAGTCACCAGATGGGGAATGAGATGACAAACTTTAAAACAGGTGGTAGTTCCGCTTTAACGAAGCAGTAACAACTATTTATAATAAAATGCATTTTTGTTTTATATGCCCCCCACCCTGGCCTAGTACAGTGCTTCAAGTATGCAGGCCCATTACTTTGTGCTATTCTGTCCATAGATCAGACATTCTCAGCTTCAGTCCTTGGGGCACAAAAACAGCTGAGGTTTAGTGGATATGGTTAATTAAGCACAATTTTTCAGGTAAAAATGCTTAAAAAACCTTGGCTTATATTCAAGCAAATACGGTACAATGAGCAAGCCAGTGATTACCCATCTGTACTCAGTTATGCTGTAAACCTGCACTGCTAACATAACTAGATATGCCCCAGAGACTCCAAATTATTGGGTCTCTTGAACAGGGGGTGACTCTCTGGGGGAGTTCCTTGGTAACTATGACCCCTCCCCATCCCATTCAGCCTCTTTGCAGGACAAACCTTGCCCTTTCTCAATCCAATCCTGTCCAGTCCCATTAACCCCTTAGTGACTGGCAGCGCGCACACGCAGCCGTCATTTAACGTCTGGCTAAGAATAATTTTTTTTTTAATTATTCCAGAGTCCCCAAACGGCGTGCAACCGTGTACGTCCTCTATCACTAAGTGACAGTTTTTGCAGGACGTACATGTACGGCCATTGTCGGGAAGGGGTTAAAACCCACACATGTTATGATGTCAATGGCATCATTTGTAATCTTCCATCCCCAACCCCAGGGCTGTTAACTTTAAAGTTCCAAGTGAGGACTGTTGGTGTGTCCCAAAGACTAACATTTAGAAGCACTGTCATAGATCACATGCATCCCTATATCTGGTCTACAAGACCAGTGTTTCATTATAAAAGACCTGGTCACAAATAGCTTTCCTGCTTGCAGCCTCACTAATACACTTGGGACACATGACCACAGGATTTATGCACTAAAAAGGTGACAGCGCGGAGATAACTTCTCCAGTGATATCACTTCTCCTGCTCCCAAGGCAGTTATTCTATGGAGCCTATGCCCCCCCCCCCCTTTCTGTTGCACGCCTAGAGCCACTAGTGTATTTAGGTTAATTTCAGTAGGCAACAGAGAGGCAAATCTGGACCAAACCAGCTGCATCATAGCAAAGTGTTGGAAACCTCTCTAACAATTAAAGGGTTAAAAAGACACAATGAAATTATTCTTATTGGTACCCATGGTAAACTGAACAGATCTCACCTTTAACCGGTGACATGAAGCCTGCATGATTCAGGTTTGAGCTGAAATCAAAACAGCCGTATAGTATGCATTTTTCATATGGACCCAGTTAAAGGTGAGATCTGTTCAGCTTACCCTATGGTGCAGCTGGTTTGCTCCAGGATTGCGCCTCTTTGGCTTACTGAATTGAATATTTAGCCTATTATTACTAGGTATGTTCCCATAGATGAGATAAGCATTGAGCAGAAGCAGAAGTACCAGGGATACAGTTGTACAGTCCGCTTTAGAATGGGCAGGAAGTGGAAGGAACTAGGCAAGAAGTGGGTGGAGTTATCTGGCAAACTCACCAAAGCCTCTGGCCCCAGAGACCCAGTAATTAACTCTGAAAACCTGAGTCTCCAGGGCAGATCCAAGAATCCCCAAGGTATGCTTTTAACCCCTTGAATGCTAGAGAGGTCTCCAACAGAAATCCAAAAATGCCCACACTTCCAGCAGTTTTAAATGGGCTATTTAACCCTTGAGTGCTAGACACTGCTCTCGCATTCAAAAGGTTAAAATCCCCATTTTAATAAATGGTAATCTTCATAATCTTCATTCCCCTAAATTGCAAGTGGTTTGCCTCATGCATATAGCCCACAGTGTTACTTTTTGGGGTGGGAGATGATGCTTTAAATGCACCAAATTATTGTTTATCTATAGATATAAATGCAATGCTGGCTATTAAGCAGAGCAAAGGCAGACTTGTTTACACATCCATACATCACTGGAAAGTTAATAAATAAGGAATACGGGCTCACTGCACTGGAAAGATAGAGCAGACATGAAAAAGTGTAATGGTTTATCCAGGGGAATTGATTGTACGCAGAATGAATAATTACACTATAACAAGAGAGCCAGGGCTTCCCTGCTATCTGCTTTTCCCATAAAGAGATGGGGCAGGGAAAACAAACACTGTGTTGTAGTATCAGAAAATGCAATAAACTCATTTGCTTTGCACCATAACTTTGATACTAAGGATTTTAACCTCTGAGTGTTGGGGAGGAAGGCAACATAATGCGTTGCTCTCCCCTTTGGCACTCTATGGATTAAATGCAATTACAGTGAACACACTGATTTGCAACTTGAAATTTAATAACTACTGCTCTTCTGCCTTGAAGCAGTATAGGAAGAAAAATGTTGGCTTCTCCAACGCATTGACTGGGGCATTTTTTATAGGTGTCTCTGCCTAGCACATAATACTATACTCCCCTTGGATACTTGAGACGTCTAGCATAGAAGGGGTTAAATGAACTGTAAATCTTTATTATGAACAAAATATATATTATTAAATTGTTTTGTTCCCAGGTAGGTAAAATAAAATGGGATTTTAGTCTTAACTGTTAAATCCTTATCTCTTAGTCCATATAGCTCCTTATCTCTTAGTTCATATAGCTTACAGGTACTATGGGGGAGGTGGCAGCTCCTCCCAGCAGGCTGAAACAATTCTTCAAAGAAACGTAGGGGTGGAGCCTCCCTCTCTTCCATAGCAGGCAACCTAGCCGCTACCCTCCAGATAGACAGGGCCGGATTTATAATTAGGCAGAGTAGGCATCTGCCTACAGGCGCAGATACCATGGGGATGTACCAACATGGAGTTCCCAGGGTGGGAAAAAGAAGGAAAGGACCAAGCGCCAGGCCCCATGATACTGGAGTTTCCATGCACTATCCAGTACATGGAACAGCCCAAACTAACAATGTGTCAACGGACACTGAATACTGTAAAATAACACACGGAACAAGAGCCAACAGGGCTCAACTGATAAGAAATATAAAGCACCAAATCAAAGTTATAGACAAGCAGACCTACCTCCAGGACCTTCCTGCTACAACTGGCTTCAGCAGAAGCCAGAACATCAACACGATTGTGTTTGACAAATGTATGCCCAGAAGACCAAGTAGCCGCCTAGAACAGCTGATCAGAGGTCTAATTCTTGTAGGCCCAGGAGGCCCCAACAGACCTAGTGGATTGCGCTGTAATGTGAAAGGAAACAGGTTTCTTCCTGAGTTTGTAAGCCTTGCGGATAGTGGACTTAATCCAGGATGCAATAGTCACCTTGGATGCCGCCTTACATGCCCTAGGACCCTCAGGGATGACAAACAATGCACCAGTCTGACGGACAGACAGTGCGGTGCACATAAAATTTAAGACAATGCACCACATCCAACAGGTGGAGATCCCTCTCCTTGTCAGATTTAGTGTCAGGACAGAAAGAAGGCACAACAATGTCCTGATTGATGTGGAACTCAAAGACCACCTTAGGAAGAAATTCCTGGGAGATAAAGAGAACAGCTTTATCCTAGTGGAACCCCAGGAAAAGGAGTTTTACAGGACAAGGCCTGCAACTCAGCAACTCATTGATGTAAAGGAATGGTAGCCAAGGACTCAAAAGGAGACCACTGCAAAACTCCCAAGACAATATTAAGGTCCCACTGAGGAGTGGGAGTCTTGTAAGCAGAGAAGGCATGAGCTACTCCCTAGAAGACCTCGACATCTGGCATCATGGCAATGCATCTCTGAAAAAAAGACAGAAAGAGCTGAGGTCTGGACCTTCAAGGAACTAAGGCTAATGCCCTTGTTTACACCATCCTGCAAAAGAGACAGGATGGACAAAAGGTCAAACTCTAGCAAGGCCAGATCCCTTTCCACACACCAAGAACTAAATAAGACCGAACCCTGTGGTATGCCCTGGAGGATACAGGTTTCCTGGCCTTGGTCATGGTGGCAACCACCGCAAGAAAAAAGTCTTTCCTCCATAAGATGGAAGTTACAAAAGCCATGCCATCAAAAACAGACTGCCCACATCCTCTCTCCAGAGGGAATCCTGGAGGAGGTGATTCGGTCAGAGTGGCATAGGAAACCAGTGCCAGCAAATCATGAACCAAGGCTGTCTGGTCCAATAAAGTATGATCAGAATGACTGACACACCTTCCAACTGAACCTCCCTCAGCACCCTGGGGCGGAGAGGAAGTGGAGGAAGGATGTAGGCCAGATGAAATTGCCACGGGAGTGACAGAACATCCACCGTGGTTGCCAGAGGATCCCTCCAGCGAGAGCAAAAGAACTGAACCTTCTGGTTGTCCCTAGTGGCCATCAAGTCTATTGAAGGAGACACCACTTCTGCACCAACCGGTCAAAAAACTCCGGATGGAATTCCCGCATCCCTGGATCCACTGTTTGGCGATTGAGAAAATCTGCCAAGATGTTTTCTGCACCTGAAATGTGCACAGCGGAGATGGCAGGAACGTACACCTCTGCCCAGGATAAATAGCCTTTACCCCCAACCAGCTGCTCCAAGATATTGATGGTAAGGGGGGTTTCTTCTGTTGACCAACAACCCTGAACACCCAGATGACCCAGAACAACTTCCCAGCCAAACAGGCTAGCATCTGTATTGAGTATGATCCAATACGGAATCACAAACGGCCTCCCTTCCACAGGTTGGTGCTGTCCAACCACCAGCGGAGAGCCAGGCTCACGTCGTGAGGAAGACAGACAGGGTGATCCAGAAGGGCCAGATCCCTCTGGCACACACAGATCACGAATCTCCAAAGCTCTCTGGTGTGAGCCATGGAGAACGGACCACCTCCATAGTACATATCATCTTGCCCACCAGAGAAGATAACTTCCTTGCTGGAGCAGAAGTCCACTCCAGAGTGTGAGACACTTTGGATGTAATCTGCTGCCTGGAGACCTCTGTCAGGAATACCATGCCCTGACAAATGTCGAAGCAATGACCAAGCAAGTCCAGGTCCTGAGAATGAACCGGAGCAGACTTTTCCATGTTCAGGATCCATTTGTGTAGGAGGAGAACCTGAGCACATTCAGGAGCCTTCAGCAGAAGGTTGTCCATGTATGGAGTTACCTGAATCCCTTTGGTGTGCAGGAAAGCAATCAATACCCCTAAGACCCATGCTAACACCTGAGGATTCTTGGTGAACACAAAGGGCATGGCGGTGAACTGGAAGTGCCCTAGGCTACAAGAGAATCTGAGGTATTTCTGACTGTCCGGATGAACTGGAATGTGCAGGTGTGCATCCTGCAGAACCAGTGAAGCGAGATATTCCCCTGGACACATCGCTGCAAGGACAGAGCGCAAAGACTCCATCTTGTAAAGAGCATGGACCACAAACGAGTTGAGATCCTTGAGATCCAGGATAGGACGGCATCCACAATCCTTCTTGGAAACAACGAGAGGTTGGAATAAAACCCTAAACTTATCTCTGGATGAAGAACCGGAGATAGGACTCCCTTGTCCAAGAGAGCCAGAACCACCCCTGTCCCTGAGAGAAGTGAGAAGGGAAGAATCTGAAACCACCTGTAATACCCTCTGATCCTCAACAGAGCCTATCCAAATACTCAAAAAATGACGCAGGCAACCACCCACAGGTGTATGCAGACAGGTTCGGCGAGTCATGCCGAAGTAGGTTTGGTGGGTTTGGTGGAGATGTGTTTTGACTTCCACTGTTGCTTGGACTTGGGGATAGACTGCAGGGTGCTGGCCTGAAGTGGCACCGGGTTCGGCCTCTGTGTTTCGCTTTGGCAAGAATGAAAGGAACACTGTTCTTGCCTGAGGAGTTTGCTTAGGAACCTGAGGCAACAAGGTGCTCTTACCCCAGTGGCTTCACTGAAAATGTTCTTCAGTTCAGGGCCAAAGATGGATGTACCCTGAAAGGAAAGAGAAAGCAGGTCAGCAGACCAAACTTTAACCCCTTAGTGACCAGCCGCGCGCACACGAGGCCGGCACTTAACGACTGGGTTTTTTTATTTCCTATTCTAGCAAATGAATTCCTGGACTTAACAGGTACGTCATCTGTCACTAAGTGAAATTTTTGCATGACGTACCTGGTAAGTCCTTCGTTGCGATGGGGTTAAGCTACAGGGTACGTCTGGCAGCCACAGAGAAGGTGGAGGTCTTAGCCTGAAGCCTAATGGCATCAACCAGGGCATCAGCAATATAGTGCTGAGGCTCTGAAATGTAAGAGTAACAGAGTAACACACGTTACATGTGAATATATTGGAATTAGTTCCTTATTATTTATTTCTGTTGCTCATTGGATGTGATGTTAACCCTTTGAGTGCCAGAGGGGTACGCAAGGCATTGCAAATCCGGCACTCAAAGGGTTAAGTGGCCGGTCCTGCTTTGCGTCCTGCCGCCAACGCAGTCATGCACTGTAGAGACTGCCCAAAAGCATGCAATGCTCACAGTACAGAACTCCCAGCATTCTGTGCGTTCGGTCAGTCTCTACTGTGCATGACGGCTTCTGACAAACATCCTTATATATTATAATATAGGATCCAGCTTCACTATGAGGGGTGAGAATTTTATAGCCGTCTAAATTCCTATATTACCCTATATAGTCTAACTATCCGGGATGAGCATTTTATAGCCATCTAAATTCCAATTTTACTCTATGCAGTCTCACTAAAAGGGGGTGAGAATTTTACAGCATATGATATCATTACTTTGGACTAGAGAATGAGTTAATTTTTATTCTTCATGATTTAGAATTCTCTGATCAGTTTGTACTGCAGCTGATCAATATCATCACACAGGAGCAGTGGGCAGTCTCCCTTTCAAACACTGACAAGATGAATTGATGTTGTTTAATGTTTGTGGCTATCTGAAGCAGTTTAGGATTTATTCAATAGAACTGGGCTGATCACAGAGACAAAGAGCTATTTTTACTGGATGAAATATCTTTAGGTCTGAATAACCACTGAAGCATTACTAACACAAAAAAAACAATAAGGCTTTAGCACTGCTAGTATGAAAAAAAAATACCCAATAGCAGTCTGTCATTTTGTGATACTCCAAAATGGTGCATTTGTTCATTCTGATTGGTGGTATCCTCCCATAACTATATTGACAGGTGGAGTTCTCAATCCCAGGTTTGATTTTAATTTAAATTGGGGGCTCCCTTAACCCACTGGATCCAGGTATCCAAATCATTGCAAAGCTAAGCATTGAACTTCTCTAAAACCCAAGAGGTGAAATTATAACTTTGACGTTGTTGTATCTTATCTCCATAGTGAATTTTCACATGTGGCTACTTACACTATTGGACCCTCTGCAGAGGAAATTAAAATGCATTGCAAGGCAATGTATTGCATACCCTTACAGCACTCAATTTTTTGATACAAGATGGGTGTGCAAATTATTTTTTTCAATGTATCTGAGCATAGCTAAGAGCAGCAAGCCTTGGAACCCGCTCAGTATGATGTCAGAATTGGAAATCTCCCGTTTGTTGGTGCCATGACAAATCTATTGTATCTGTACTTGCAATAACAAATGTACAAATGCAACTCAACACTATAAAATGGCACTTGGGGTGGGGGGTTCTGCATGTTCTTTGGTACATGAATCAGGACCAATGTAAAATAACCCTAACTACAACCTGTCTTAACCCAAGAGTGCCGGAGGGGCATTTAACAAACGTAACACCCAGAGTTAGTAGCCATCCCCTCAGCACACAAGGCATCCATTGCTAATCACAGAAATAAAAGAGGATTTTAGTGATTTTACTGTTAATCCCTTTCCTCTTACTCCATGTGGAACACAGCAACAATGGAACACAGGAACCAAGGTCCCCTCCTCCTGAAAATCAGGCACTTCAAGAAGGAGAGAGTTTCTAAAGAAGATATTCCCCTCTTCCCTCCATCTTTACCCACACCTCCTCAGTTTCAAAGTATAGCAAAGTTAAAGTAAAGAAGGGGGAGAAAAGAAGGACATTCTCTGAACTGAGACCCCAAAAGGACCCCACTGCCCAGGGACGTAAAGGGAAATAGATTTTTCTCCGGGTGGGACTCCTCCTAAGAAAAAGGTTTTTAAAAGTAAATTCACTTTGAATCATCTACCAAGATTCCTGGGAGGGGAAAAAAAGAAAACACCCTCCACTGTAGAATGGTACAGGATACACCTCCGGTGTCAACTGACACTAAACTTGCAAACAACTGAACAAAAACAAGAACCAATAGGGCTCAGAATCCTGTAGAAAGATACAGACAGGCACTACCCCCTGAACGTCTTCTGGACAAAACTGGCTTCGGCTGAGGCCAACAATTGTTTAATTAAGATGTGCAGAGACAACCATGTTGTCACCTTACACACCTGCTCAGCATTAGCCTTATTCTGTAAGCGCAAGTGGTGCCCACTGATCTGGCAGAGTGTGCCATGATGGTCACCTTCATCCTGCAAAAGCATGGGATGGGGAGGAATCATAGTGATATATATACATATACACACACACATCTCACTATGAGATTGCTATAACTGGAACAATTCTAGGGCAAATCCCCTGTACCATACTAGACGTTACTAGACGCATTCAAGGACTTAAAAAGCCCAATTTAAAGTGGACCTGTTATCTTGAATTTTTTACGTATTTGAAAACTCCAGTGGAGATTTGGAGGACTTTTATTGTGCCCTATAGTGAGATTAATTTGCTCCAATATTGCCGAATTGCAGTTCCTTGTTCGTATATATCTGTCTCAGTAAATCCTTGTGCAAGTATCTCTTGAAGATAAAATTGCTGGAAACTATAAAAAGCAGGATGTGCAACCTGTGGCTCCCCAGATATTTATAAATCTTAACATCACCAGTCAGCTGTAGTCCATCAATAGCAGAAGAGCCACATGCTGCCGCCCATGCTTTCGACCAGGATTAGTTAATTGATGGACCTCCAGCCTTCAGGGACTACAACACCCATCAACAGCCAACAGCTGTTTGGGATGATGGGAGCTGTGGTCCTTAAGAGCTGGAGATCCAACTTTTGACTACTCCAGCTTTAGAGTAATTGATGCTGAATATATTATTAAAATACAATGGGAAATATGCCAAAAAGAATGCAGTGCTCATGGGATGGATTTATTGACCTGTCTGTCAGAGTTTGAGAAGACTGCCCAGGGACACAAGACAATCGCAGTGCTGGAAGAAAATGAATCTGGAAAGAAATCTATATTATAGATCTGAGTACAACTTTTGCCTGATTAAGGGACCTAAGCATTCGGAACTTGTGTAATCTTTCACTCTTCTGTTAGCCATTAAAGTAATCAGCTTTACAGCACTGATGTGTTTTATTAAAGGCAAACTATGCCTATAGGAATATGTGGTTCTTAATAGGGTGAATGTACAAGTATGATTCTGCTTTAAATCATGCACTGGAATAGAAATTGTAGTCTTATGCCCATTTACTAAGATATCGTCCAAGGGGAGAACTTTCCTGCACATCTTGTTTATTGATATTTAATGAACAAGGTGCAAAGAAAACAGTGTTATTTTACACAATACTCCATTGCATGCCAAGGGGTAGGAGTATGGAACTTGATGGAATTAAACACTGATAGATGGCGGAATACATCCGCAGGTATGCATTAAAGGGCCAGTAATGTCCTCTAAAAAATATTTAGTTAGATAGATGTTCAAAAAAAATCTAATTGCCACAAATCCTATCTCTCAAAAAACTATGGTTTGAGAGATAATAGCACTGAAAGTTCCCCCTCCCTCTCCTTCTCCTGACGTCAGTGCTGTGCTGACAGCAGGAGATCATGGTCTGGGGACCAGCCAGCGGCTCTGCAGCAGAGCTGAAATCTCGTTATTCCAAAAGAATTACTTCATTGGAAAGGTCTACAAAGTGTGCTTGGTTTGCAAGCACACTTTGTAGACCCTTCCAATGAAGTAATTATTTTGAAGTAACACGATTTCGGCTCTGATGAAGAGCCTCCTCAAGTCGCACAACTTGAATCTCCTGCTGTCAGCTTTACAGCTGACATCAGGAGAAGGGGAGGGAAGGAGAGCTTTCAGTGCCTATATCTCTCAAACCAGAGCAGATTGAGAGATAGGATTTGTGGTAATTAGTTTCTTTTTTTAACCTCTACCTAACTCTAAATATTTTTTATGGGACATTACTATCCCTTTAAAGTTATCATATGCTGTACTGTACACCCTGACGCACAACCAATGGCACAGAGGATGAGACAAGTGAAGATGTGCTGGCATATTTGTACATTCACCCCAATGAGGCTCATGTACTAAAAATTGGCATCAGTTCTGGAGTTAAATAGGGGACAAATAAGCATTACTGATTTAAATTGTACAGTGTTTTTTTCAAGGGGTAAAAATAACCAGAAGTACTTCAGTTCTTCTTAGTACATCAGCTTTGATTTGTTTAACAGAAGGACTTGCCTAGTTTGATGCCGTTTAAACAGCAGTCAGGTATATGTATTTATATGTCTGCATAGCAGCTTCAGCTGCCTGTAGTTAGTTACTGAACTCCAGTTTAGCCTGCCTTTGAGTCACACCTCCTCACAACAGAGAGTGAGGCTTCAAAGATCTTAACTGATTGCAGAATATCTGGAGCAAACCAAATGCACCATATCAGAAAAATAATAGATCTCAAAATTCCATTCTCCTGGATGTCAGAAATGTTTACAGAGAAATGCACTAGAACACTCTCTTGTATTCAAAGACTTAAAAGCTCCTTTTATACTAATGAGAATTTGCAGTTGGTTTGCCTCAAAGTTGCTCCAGTTCATCTTACTATATCAGCCTATGTATGACATTGTACCATCCCTGAAAGACTCCTGATCTGCCCCAGGGACTGCAGTTAGAATTAAGTGCCATGTGTCCTGGGACAGAGGCCACTTCTCTGCCTTTTTAAGTTTCCATAATAACCCCCCTTACTTTCTTATCTGATCCACCCACTTGCCCACCTGTTAAGCCCTCACATTTTAGGTGAAACCCCAAATTTCCTCCTCCAAGTCCCATTCACCCTGATTATGCTCTTTCAACATTGTGAAACCTATGATTTCATTTGGACACTCCTATCCCCAGCCCATCATCTTACTCCAGGGGCTGGGGTGAAGGAGGTACCCAGGTATAAGGATGTACTAATATGATTTTGCACCAATATAGACTTTGGAGCTCATTTTTCTGTGCTGCGCCTGCATAATACTTATTTTCTATGCTATCTAATCTCCTTACACTGCTTGCTCCAAGGGGTGGCAGTTTTGAGTGTATGGGAGTTATGAGTTGTTTTGTCTTTTTTTTTTCTTTTTTTCTTAGTTACCAACAAAGTGCAGGGTAAATCAGAGAAAACAGTCAGTTGTTCTGAGCACAAGGATGGAGTTCACAGCTTGCTCGTATTAAAGTCTTAACTAAGGCACAGTTGAGTGTGTATGTGTGTGTGTGTGTGTGTGTGTGTGGTGGGATGCACTAAAGGTTTCGTACTTGCTTGTACATACCCCGAAAGGAAGCCTTGTGATTTTTATACCTACATCTAAGCATAGAAAATGAACTGCGCAGGCAGAACTGTACTTCCCCCTCCCAGTGACATTATCAGATTGTAAACTGAAAGCAACAGACTACATCCGAATTCTAATGCAAAAATTTATAAACAGATATGCCTGACTGCTGTATGAAGCACAAATAAATACCTTAGTAAGTTTTGCTGTTGACCCTCTGAGTACCCGAGGGCTGCTCAGCATTGGACACCCCACTGGCACTGAAAGGGTTAAACAAACCATTTTTAGGTGTAGCTGCCCATTAAAGAGATAGTAATGTCCCATATTTTTTTTTTCATTTTGTAGTAGTTACAAAGTGGAATTGAATGCAAAAAAAATTATCTCTCAAACCGCTATGGTATGAGAGATATCGGCATTCAAAATGTTATGTTTCCTGCTGTCAGCAGAAGATCCATGTCGGTCGATACAGAGGCTCTGCAGCAGAGACGCAATCACGTTTTTTTTTAAAGAATGACTGCATTGGATTGGTCTACCAAGGATCACCCCTATACAAGTTTGTCTTAAAAGTTAGGTTATATAGCGACTTAGCCTCATTGGCCACTGAAATTGCTCCAGCTTACATGCAGAAAGGAGTAGGCTGGATCAAGGGAGGGGAGCAGAGGCAGGGTGACAGACTGTGGTACAGAGTAGGTAACCACTGTTTGTCTGGAAGTAGGAACAAGATAATGTTTACATGATGAATTTCAGCCAAAGAACAATTTTAAAAGGGAATTGAATACATTATTCCACCTAGTCCCTATAAGACACACTTGTATAGGGGTGATAAATTGCCTATACTTTTTATTATTTTATTCTCATCTTCCTTGACAGTGAAGAAGAATTAATTTTCATGATATTCTCCAGGGGGAGTAGTCAGTAGGGTATACATGCGTTGGCTGAAGTGTGGCGTATCTGACATATACACCAAGCAATAAAAGAAAATAAAGAATAGAAAGAAAGGAAGGAGAAGGAAATAAAAACAGGTTGGGAAATAGGTGGGGACACTGGAACTTATGCACTTGAAGAAGATGTAAAGTCAAAATACTAGATTTCTATCTCTTTAACCCCTATGATCCTCAAGGGGTTACCCCTCTGAGTGCCAGTGGGGTATCCAACAAATTTCTTTGCAATGCATTGGACACCCCTTGGCACTCAAGGGGTTGCACAACAGAATGCAGTCTGTAGGTGTCTAAATGAGAATAAAAGAGACTAACCTTCTATAGGTTTTGGTACAAAATGTGACGACGGTTTGGTCTTTTTCACTCTGTTGCCTTTCATGGTCTGCCCCTCTTTACTGAGTCCCAGGAACCACTGACGGCCGGATACCGACTGTCGATACAGCGTCGAAGAATAAATAACATAGTAATTCTCAAACACAGACTCCTTGAATTTGCACTCTAGGGTAAAAATATCCTAAAGTTAAAAAACACAAGAAGAAATAAAAAGAATATATTAGCCAATTTTTGAAATAATACTGTCTATTTAAACAAAATATAGTAACTCCTTGGATGCCAAAGATGTCTCCAATGAACTGTGAAGAAATGTGTTGGAGATGTGTAATAGCCAAGGCATTACGAATGCACTGTACTCTGTACAATAAAATTAACCCTTTGACTACCGGAGGGCTGAGTAATACATTGATTCGCAATGCACTGTGCATCACCTGGCACTCAAAGGGTTAAATATCTGCTATAGCTGAACATTCAGATAACATTTAGGTCACATCCTTCATACCTGCCAACAATATAGAATATTTCCAGGGACACTTTTTTTTGCTCTGTGGACGACATTAGTTGTCTGGGGACCTTCCCAAAGCCATGGGTGGGGGGGAAGGCTTGCCTGCTGAAGCACATCTCCGTGCTCCGGGGTCAATATTTACATGCTAGTGGGTTCCCATTGGTACCTGGGGGTTTTGGGTGTTTCCGTGGCCCCAGGGTTGCCGCTAGGCTGCTGGTGCTCCATCTTGTGGATTCCGTGCCAGCAGCCTCGCGGGCATCTTTTCTTCCCCTCCCTCCCATTTTTGGCTTTCATTATCACAGCGCCTTTTGTGCTTGGCGGCAGGGGTTCGTGCCAGTGGTCAAGGAGTGTCATCCAGCCCCTTGAGGGCTTTGAGGAGTTAGTTTCTCACCCGCTGGCTAACTGTGTGGGTGAGGACAGAGACTCTTGGATCAAGTGTGCACTATCGTGCTTCCTGTTTTTTGTTGGGAACAGGCATTTTAGTTTTAGTTAAATGGAGTATATGCCTCTTAAGCGGTCAACGGTACTGTAAAATGAAACACCATCAGAAAATTTCATGCAAAAGATTTAGAGCTGCACTTCTACAACATAATATACTCCTACATACTACAGGAAAACATATAAATAAGTACTATTAATATGTGAGGAACCTCATAACCTATTAAATATTTAATGACAAGCGCATAGAATACGGAGTTAAAATGTAATTTTAAAAATAGGGACAACAGGATCCAAGGTCAGGGAACCAAAACCAAGGATTGTCCCAGAAAAGAGAGAACATTTTGTAACATTCATAGTTTCAAAAGGCAGTGGGGCAACATTTTCATTTGCACTCTTCACTCAGGAAGTGCACAGAAGAAAACAGCCTCACTACCAGGAAGAGAGGAGAACAACTGTATGAGGAAAGTACAAGCAAGTATAGTAATATGTATTATCATAATTATTATATATTATTTTTCTAAAGGGCAAAGCAACAATGACATTTTGTAACTGAGTACAGTAGTTTTGAGATCTTTACAGTTTATGGTGGTACTAGTGTAAAAGCCTGTGAACACGGGCCAAGGTCCGGGTCCTGTTAACCCTTTGAGAGCCAGAGGAGTATGCAACGTGTTGCTTTGCAATGAGTTGCATACCACTCTGGCACTCAAAGGGTTAAGAGGCCAGTCCTGCTCTGCGTCCTGCTGCCGACGAAGTCATGCACTGTAGAGACTGCCTGAAAGCACAGAACTCCCAGCATTCCTACACCTCCCAGCATTCTGTGCATTCGGGCAGTCTCTACTGCGCATGACGGCTTCTGACAAACATCCTAGCGGATTATTATATAGGATATCCGTACAGTGATAATGATGGTAGAAAGAGCTGTTAGCATGTGTGGTGATGCTTTTCTCTGTCTGATGTATGTATGATGTATGTCTGTCTCTGCCACTGTTACTCTCAGTCTCTGGAAAGGTTTAGGAATAGGATCTCCTGTCTATCTCTGTCACCTATCAGTAAAATGAGTTCTTTTTATAAAAGCTTTGCCTGTCACAGTGAATTGGAGACACACTCCCTGCAACTATCCAGAGGAATGGCTAGAACCAGTACTCCTTAAATTAAGCAACTTCAGCCCCCCTCTTTGCCTGCCTGCTTCTACACATCAGTAGCTAGTGTCAAAAGGTTAGCAGCTTTCTATATCTCTCCCGAGGACTGAAGTGTTATTTTTTACATAACAAGACAGACGTGTTCACTTCAGAATCAACACTTTGCAATTAATGACCACCACTCCTCAGTATATGCTTGCCAATATAGGAGAGTGTGTAAGTAATACAATATATTTTGTCTTTAGTGTATGGTATATGTATCTCTCCATATTATCTGTCACTTAATCTCAGTAGAGTCTCCGGATCAGGCAGCTGAAGTAGGAAGGATCACTTGCCTGTTTGACCCTGTTAATTTTCAATCAAAAAGGTGTTTTATGTTTTTAACAGTGCTTTCTTCTTCACACCCACCCACACCCAGAGAACAACTGGCTACCTACAATACTCTTGTAAAACAACTCTCTCTTTGCCTACCTAACTACACTAGCACTAACACTATGTATGTTAGTATTGGGATTAATATTTATTTAGTGCTTGTTGATCCAAGGAGAAATCTGATTCCCATTTGGAATCAAGATGGAAGTTTTCCCCCATTCAAAGCAGAATTTGAAATTGCTCTATTGAAGGTTTTTTTTTTTTGCCTTCTTTTGGATCAAAGACGGTAAACAAGAATAGGGAAAGGGTTGAACTTGATGGATACAAGTCTTTTTTCAACCTAAACTACTATGTAATTAGAAAGCACCAACAATTCAGCAGCTGTATGTCTCCAAAGTACATACTGATAGGATGCCCTACATTGACACACCTTTTAGTCATCAGCATAGCAGGAACACATGAGAAACTTTCCAGATGGGGGGAAATATTATATTATCATTGATTTCAATGCAAAAATAAATGTGGGAAAATGGCACTGTTTGTGGGTTTTCCTCTACACAGTAGGAAAGTGCTGTTTTTTGTGTGTTTTTCTTTTGAGGAGAAAGGTTTCACCAATCCCTACCGTCTGCCACTCAAAAGGTGATGAATTACATCTAGCAGACTTGTTATGTATCTCCAGCATTCAAGACAGCAAGGTTATCTTTTATATCCCAATATGCTGTTATCAGTTTGACAGTAAATCTAATGTTCAATGAAACTACAGGAGTAGACTAAAGAGTAGCAGACATTCGCCAGTGGTACAAAAGTAAACGTATTTAGTGTGGACTCAAGTAGATAGTAATTACAGTTATCATTGCCAGCCATTGTGTATTATAAAATATGTTCAGTTTCCTGAGTGTTAAATAAATACAAATGACTATGCAGTAGTTCTGGCTTTTATTCTAATATAGAATGACTTAGCAATATAAACCAGGATATTTGTCGGTCATCCATCCTCCATTTTCCAGTCATACCAGGATAATGGGTGCAGTATCTAAGACAAAAGCTGAGCATTCTTTGGGCAAACCAACTGCAGCACAGATGACAAATTACATTTCCCATTGATTAAAATGTGGCTTTTAAACCCATGAATGCAACAAAGGTCTCCAACTTCTTTACAATGTGTTCATGATTCCAGCATTCAAAGGATTCAAAGTCCCATTTAACCCTTTGAATGCCAGAAAGGCATCCAATGCATTGCGTTGAAATGCACTGGATACCTCTCAGGCACTCAAAGGCTTAACCCTTTCAGTGCCAGAGTGGTACGCAATGCTTTGCAGAGCAGTCTGTTTTGCGTACAACTGTGGCACTCAAATGGGGTAAATCAGTGGAAATCTTGGGTACTTTTCTTTGTTTCCTACAGTGCAGCTGGTTTGCTCCAGAATGGATCCAGTTCTTCTTAGTAAATCTGCCATACTACCTTAAATGTACTATAATATCTTATTATTTTTGTAGTACATACTATAATTGGATTGTAGGCTCTTTTGTCCACACAAAGGACCACATTTAATAACCCTGTATCTGCAAATCACAGGGCAAATAGGTAATAGCACTGAACATGTTGATTTTATCAGTGCATTTAGTGACACCTCAAAACACAGGAATAGAAAACAATCATTTTGTTTTCTTGTTGGAGCTGTAATAATGTTTGAATGAAGAGTGAGTGGGGTGGAATGTTTTAAAGTGCTAACTGTCTCTTTAAGAAGATGTTACATACATTATTTGATACTAACTTCCTGTCTAATGCACTGTGAAACATCCAAGGGTTTTAAGGGCTAATAAGGAATAACAACACAGGAAAACAAAATGTGTGTAAGCATGTATTGTCACTTTAAGAAACTTTTTCTAATAGGATTTATTAAAAGTAAAATATCTCTACGAGCCTGATAATAGTTAGATCAACTTTAAGGACTGTAATATCTAGATAAGTGAGGACACAGTAAAGTGTGTTAAAGATTTGCCTGTATGCTACAAATGATGTTTGTATCCTCTGTACTAATATGCCTAAATGTAATAAGATTGTCTATACTATAGCATTATATTTATCATCATCTTTAACAGTGTGCCACGTACATCCACTTAGGGTGCCCCTTTTTTTCTATAAAGACTTTAGTAAAAATGTAAATGTTGATTTTCATATGTATATTTATGAAAATTTTTAGGCATAATATGATTGTGAAACTTAACAAAATGATATATTTATGCATTTGTAGCCATCTTTATATGCTTGATAAATAGTATATAAAATGTTAAGTGTGCCCTGAATATTCCAGACTGCATGTTAGGGGTGCCTTGATCAAACACAAAATTGAGACTGCTGATCTATCATCATATATCATCCAGGCACTCCTATATAAATCTGGAATCGCCTCGTTGCTTAAGCAAATTAATTCATAAAACAGTCACATACCATCCTTCAGTAAGCACTCACAGGACTTTTTATTATGAAACCATGTGTTAGGTTTCTTGTCAATGTTTCAACACCCTTCAGGCCTTTATCAAAACAAACAGATGAACACCAAAGGTGACCTTTTATATACAGTTCAGTATACAAACAAATGGAGCCAAAATGTTCCCCCACAGTGAACAGTGATGACATCACTGTCTAATGAATTGTGTCAGTCTCATAAATATGCACTTCACAGTTCAATCAGCACCCCTGCCATACACACACAAAGACCAGCACAAGACACACGAAAACAGAACCACACTGTATTGAGGGGAAAAAACATGACCCACAAAGAATATGTACAAAGTCATACAAACTAACCCTGTCAGTGCATGTAAAAAAATTGATGTTCATCTCAGACTGAACACAATGTTTTCATATTTCCATGGTTAAGGATAGTGCATGGATACTCTATGATAAATAAAATGAGAAGTACTGTGTTCAGACACTTGGCAAATAAACGTTGGTGCCACAGTCAGTAGTTGTTACTACATCTGCCCCTTTATCTTTCCCTTTTGTGATTCCTTGTCTGGTTTTTCATTTGTTTTCTCTTGTTATCTGGATCCTGGTTTCCCGCTTTGTCTTGTGTTTGCTCTGAGCCTTTATAGAGCCTCTGTGCTTTTGGGGCGAGGAACAATCAAATCATACCTCCCAGCATTTCAAATGGCTAAAGAGGGACACTTGTGTTTTAGGTGTTTTTTCTGGGGGTGCGGCTGGTGGGTGGGGCATTAGTGAGAATCTTTAGGGTTCTTTGTGCCCTATTGACAAGACCAAAGTATTTTATTTACACAGACTCATTTACAAACATATATACTGAAGAGTACCTAAACATTTATGTTAGTTTTTATTGCTGTGGAGCAATGTGATACAATTATATACACACCACACAGTCTGATCTCCTAAAAAGAGGGACATCAGGGTAGAAAAGAGTGACAGAGGGATTTGGGTCTCAAAAAAGGACTGTCCCTTCGAAAGAGGGATACTTGGGAGGTATGATCAAAGCATTCCAGGTTGTGACCCTTAGTTTCCTGTCTTGTTCCTGAGTGTTATCTTGTGTATTAACTCGGCTCTTCCTTTGTATTCCCTCCTGTTCTGCAATTTGGTTCTGCGTTCCTCTGTTTTCTGCTATGTACTGCATTGCCTACCAGTTCCTGATCTGGCTTGTCTGATTTCCTGTTTGTCTTGACCCTAGTTGGCTTCTACCACCTCGACCACCAGTCGGACTTCCACTATTCTGTTCTCTGTCTTCTTAGTCTAGCTCCAGGCCTGTACAATAACTATGGCTGCAGGTGGGTTATTTGTTTATTATCCTCAGGTCAATACTAATCTGGCCTTATGGCCAGCATCTCTTACTTGGACTAGGCCACAGCAAGGCAACCCAGTGAGAAGCCACCACCAGCAAGCTATATACTTTAGTCTTCGCTCCCATGCATCTAGCCCACTGGGGCCATCCTTGCAGTATACCTGTATTTTCTGTTGTTGTGCTCTTATCATATTATTTATATTAAATAGCAGTCTGTCACCTCTTTGTGTGGAATTTACTTCACAGAGTGTAACCAGGCAGCTTACATTGGGTGCTTAGTCTGTCAGATCATGCCAGTTACCTTACAGTCCAGTCCACACTTTTACTGTGCAAACTAACATGTGATTGAGTTTCCACTGTAGAATGGAAATCCCATAGTTCAGGGAGATGGTATCCAATGCAATGGATCAAATTAATTGACCCCCGGCTCAACATGCAATGTACCTTGACAGATGTAAGGAGACCTATAGACGGGATCCAAATGGAGCTCAAGATAATTAGAATAGATAGCACAAAGATCAGTACTTATCAATCCTGTGTCACTGCTCACAAGTATAATTAATTCCTTTGATTAATAATAGGATGTAATTGGATTAAATAGTCCCATCAAATTTACTGGATGCAGACAACCTCCTCTTGTGTACAAACCCTGGCTCACCATGCCTATATGTATGTGCATAGCACGGAGTCCTGGTATGGGTGTACTTAAAACAAGGAGGAACACTGTAGTCATGAGTCCTGGTCAAATGAAATAAAGTTAATGTCATTGCAGCATGTAATGTAACTGAATGCTGACATCATGAAGATGATATTATTCAATAAGTGCTGAATCTGAGGACGTAACTGTATATATTTGACACCAGAAACTAGAAAGTTGCAACAATAGTTTGATGATGGTGACATGCTCTATAAAGGGGAAAAAAAACTACTGCCTGGAATTATATTTAATTCTGCCCATCAGCATTAACCACCCATAGAATGACATATACTTAGTCTCCTTATGTAAGTCTCACTTGATAACCTCCCCTCGGCAAAGGGGGTACGTGATTCCATATATCTCAATTTTAGTAAAGGGTGTTTTAATTTAGCAAAGTGTAATGTCACAGGTTATTCCATAAAACTATATGGAAATTTCTTATCTGGAATTGCAGCTGACTCAAGGGTGGCTTTGATAGCCGAGAAATGGTTGCCCATTCTTTCTTTGAGTGTGCTGGTGGTCATATCCACATATGCAAGACCACAAGAACATATGATTACATATAGCTCACATATTGGCTTGAGCATCTCAAATACTGTCTGATTGGAATTTTTAACCCCTTTTCTGGGTGTCTGAAGTGTATGCTTAGCAACAGATAATTACAAGTGGAGAAGGACAGACACATCTAAAACAACCCGGTTTAAGTTTATTCTTGTTTTTCCATAACACTTGTAGGGATCTTTTGGGTGATGTTTTTTTTCTTCTGTGTGATATGGTTTGTTTTGGTTTGTATTTGATGGGCTTTGTGTGTTTATGCGGAGTGCCAGTTGTAACATGAGATGCATTAGACAGTGATGTAATTTCAGTTCACTACCTTTTGGAGTCTTTTTTGTATTTTGCACTGCATATAAGGTTACTTGGTGTTCATCTGGTTGTCTTCATAAAGATCATTAAAAGGATAGTAATGTTTCATAATAAAAGCAGCTCTAATTAATCATCATAGTATTTGGACTTTGGAGAGTGTTATTTCAATTCTGTCAGAGTTGTAGTTCAAGAGTAATTAAATGACAAAGTATCCCCCTCCTGCCCCTATTGCTGATGTAACAATGCTCAGCCAGAGCAGAAGGGAGGTGCACAGATAGATTGCAGAGAGGGACAATCTTCAATTAAGATAAGGGAAAAACCTGAAAAACTTGTCAAGGGGGCAGGGCTTTCATTGTTCTCATAGGAAGAAGATTGTCCCCTGCTGTTATCTGTCTGGTCTATGGACTGCATTCCACATCTAAGAAGAGATGGCTTACACTAGGTAAAAGGGGAGGGAGGGGAAACTTTGCTTGTGAATAGCTCTCAAACCATAAAGGTTTGAGAGATAAGACTTATATCGTTCTTCATGTTTTTTTAATGCCTACAAAATAAAATAAAGATAAAACAAAGTATTACTATCCCTTTAAGGGTGTTGAAAATAAATCTAACACATGTATGATCTGATTGGAGTGTCTGAAACCTGGTTAGATGATACGTATAACTTGGCAGTCAATCTAGAGGGTTATTCACTTTTTAGGAGGGACAGGGTTAATAAAAGGGGAGGAGGGGTATGCCTATATGTAAAGCAGGCCTTAAAACCTAGTTTAAGGGAAGATATAAATGAAGGGTCCAATGAAAAGGTAGAGGCCTTGTGGGTTGAAATACACACTGGGGGCACACATAATAAAAAGATATTGGTGGGGGTTTGCTACAAGCCACCTAATGTTGGGGAGTTGGAGGAAGCCCAACTTTTACTGCAAATGGAAAAGGCTGCTAGGTCAGCAAAGGTAATTATAATGGGAGATTTCAACTACCCTGAAATTGACTGGAGCAATATGACTTCAGGCACAACAAAGGGAAATATTTTTCTAAGTATGATAAATGATAATTTTATGTCCCAACTAGTAGAGGAGCCAACTAGAAAAGAGGCCTTGCTTGACCTAGTGCTCTCAAACGATTCTGACATTGTAAACAATGTGCAGGTAAGGGAACATTTGGGCAGCAGTGACCACAATATAGTATCCTTTGAAGTTTGTTATGAGAAACCCAATAGCAAGAGTTTAACCAAAACATTCAATTTCAAAAAGGCTAATTTTACAAAGTTAAAAGAAGCTTTAAAGGATATCCAGTGGGATGTAATTTTCAAAGATAAAAATGCACAAGAGTCATGGAATGTATTTAAAATGCTCTTGGGCAAATATACACGTCAATATATACCATTGGGGAATAAGCACAAGAGAAGTAAAGCAAAACCAATGTGGATTAATAATGTGGTTAGCAGGGAAATGAGAAATAAAAAGCAGGCTTTTAAGGTGTTTAAGTCAAATGGGTCAGATGCATAATTTAAAAAATATAAAGAATGTAATAAAATCTGCAAACAAGCAATTAAGCTAGCTAAAATAGAAAATGAGCGAAACATTGCAAATGAGAGCAAGAAAAACCCTAAACAATTCTACAAGTATATTAACAACAAAAAAGTTAAGGTTGATATTGGTCCTCTTAAGACTGAAACAGGTGAATTGATTAGTGAGGATAAAGCTATGGCTGACACCCTAAATACATTCTTTGCTTCAGTATATACAAAGGAAGCAGAAATGACAAGCTGTGGGCAAACAGACAAAACCATGGAATTTCCTCCAATATCTACATGGCTTACTGAGGACAAGGTCCAAAAGAGACTGGAAAGGGTTATAGTGAATAAAGCGCCTGGACCGGACGGTATACACCCAAGGGTACTTAAGGAACTTAGTTCAGTAATAGCAAAACCATTATACTTAATATTTATTGATTCGCTTTCATCAGGCATAGTGCCCTGTGATTGGAGGAAAGCTGATGTAGTTCCATTGTTTAAAAAGGGAGCAAGATCCAAACCAGGAAATTATAGACCTGTGAGCTTGACTTCCATAGTGGGTAAGATACTAGAAGGGTTATTAACTGACAGTATTCAGAACTATGTGAAGACAAACAATATCATTAGTAGGAATCAGCATGGTTTCATGAAGAACAGATCATGTCAGACTAATTTACTTGCATTTTATGAAAGAGTGAGTAGTAATTTGGACAGGGGAATTGCTGTTGATGTAGTATACTTGGATTTTGCAAAAGCCTTTGACACAGTGCCTCACAACAGGTTACTGCATAAATTAAAAGGCTTCGGTTTGGGTGGTGTTATCTGTACATGGATTGAGAACTGGTTAAATGATAGATGGCAGAGAGTTGTTGTAAATGGAACTTTTTCAAATTGGTCTAGGGTTATAAGTGGGGTGCCGCAGGGTTCAGTCCTAGGCCCAATGCTTTTTAATTTGTTTATTAATGATCTAGAAGTGGGAATTGAAAGTAGCATCTCAATCTTTGCTGATGACACTAAGCTATGTAAGGAAATACATACAGAGCTCAATGTTTTTTCCCTACAGAAGGATTTAGATAAACTAAGTGAATGGGCAGAAAAGTGGCAGATGTCATTTAATGTAGATAAATGTAAGGTTATGCATTTGGGTTGTAGAAACAAACTTGCTGCATATACTCTAAATGGGAAACAACTTGGGAAATCCTCATTAGAGAAAGATTTAGGTGTACTGATAGACAATAGTCTTCACAGCAGTGTGCAGAGTCACTCAGCTGCTGCAAGAGCAAATAGAGTACTAGCCTGCATAAAAAGAGGTGTAGAAGCAAGGGATGCTAATATTATCCTACCTCTGTATAAATCCTTGATTAGGCCTCATCTAGAATATGGAGTACAATTTTGGGCGCCTGTTCTAAAAAAAGACATTGCTGAACTGGAAAAGGTGCAGAGACGTGCAACAAAACTGATAAAGGGATTGGAGGATCTGAGTTACAAAGAGAGACTAGCCAAACTGGGTTTGTTTACATTAGAAAAGAGACGTCTAAGGGGTGATATGATTACCATTTACAAATACATTCAAGGTCAATACAAAGAACTATCCAATGAATTATTTATGCAAAGAGCTGAGCTAAGAACAAGAGGTCATCCATTAAGACTTGAGGAAAGGCGCTTTCGACTAAAACACAGGCAGGGATTCTTTACAGTAAGGGCGGTAAGGCTATGGAATTCTTTGCCTCGGGATGTTGTGCTTGCAGATAATGTAACTGCATTCAAAAAAGCAATGGATGCCTATCTAGCACAGAACAATATTGACAGTTATGACAGATGGCTTCAAAGCAAATAGGATATTGAGCCGGGGAACTATTTGACACACACACACCTACACTGGAAATTGCTCCAGAGGGCTTTTTTGTTGCCTTCCTCTGGATCAACAGGAGTGTTATTGGCATGGGCTGGACTTGATGGACACATGTCTTTTTTCAGCCTTATCTACTATGTTACTATGTTACTATGTACCTCTTTTGAAGTGGAAGGTGATCTCAAGATAATGTACTTGACTGCATTGGCACACACATCAGTGCAGGCCCGGCCTTGGATCCCCTGTGAGTTTCATTCCCCAACCTAGATCACAGTACTGCAGTGTTGATCAACGTTTGGCACATTTGGGGACCTAAGTGCAAGCGGTGTGGTTATTGAATTTTACAGAGGTGGTTTAGGAGGACTCAATCTGAGATCGATATAGGGGCAAGGGACCCAGAGAGGCCTGTAACCTTTTGGTTCCATGTGACTTGCCATTTGGCTTGTGTTTCTACATATGAATGTTCAAATAAACTATAACACTTAGATTTGCCATTATATTTGTTTCCTTCACTCCACTGGGTCCTTTGGGGGCTGGTTTCCTATTGCTGAACCTAACATATGGGTTTCATAATCAAAAACCTGTGAATACTTGCTGACAGATGGTTTGTTCTTAAAATCACTAAGACTGTTTTCTATCTTTCTATTCATATCCAAAAATGAATTGAATGTGTGTTGTGCACCAGTGGCTAAAATACCAAGAGGTGGCAGCGGGGTATAGGAAAGCATCCAGAGGTATTATCACTTGCATGCCCTTACTCCACCTACTGACTGCACTAACATTTTCAGGTCTCCATACATGCCATGCAGGTGATCTGGACAGGTTAATTCCATCTGGTGGTAGAGCCTCCACTGGCATTGGCCTATCCAAATCACCTGCATGATTTGCCCACTCTCCTTGCAAGCCATCATTTTCTTCTGTCAGCTAAGCCCTGCTAGCCATCATCAACTGATCCTGCCTGCCATCATCCTCCTTTGTGCCACCGGATCCCTGCCTGATATCACCCTCCCACGTGTCACATGATTCCTACCTTCCCTGCCCATCAACGTCATCCTCTCCTGTGTCCCCTCCCATGTCTGTCATCACAAGACCCTGTGTCATCCCTCCCCTGCCCACCGCATCACCCTTCTGTGTCTCTTTCATTGATTTCCTACATCTCCCTCCCCTGTGTCCCCTTCCCTGCTTAATGGGTCTTTAAATTTCCTCCTCCTGCTCTGCCTAGTACCCCTGAGAGTATCTCTCTCTCATTCATAGTGCTGTTCTGCTTTATACCAGGAAGAGGCACCGTCTAAATCTTGGTCCTTCTTGAAAATAAACTGCTTCCTGTCTCTCTGCTGGAAGTAGAGCTTAGAGCAGATTTAGGAAGTGACACTTTTTCAGATGCCTTCAAACTTGTTCTGGTTATTCTCATCTTTAAAAAAAACAACCCTCTCTTGTTCCCTCCACTGTCTCTAAGTACCATCCTATCTCTCTTATCCTGTTTGCCTCAAAGTTCCTTGAGAGACCTGTGTACACCAGACCTGCTTTCTAACTTCTCACTCTCTTCAGGATCCTCTATAATGAGGATTCTGCTCACTTCACTCAACACAGACCATGCTCAATAAAATGGCCAATGATCTGCTATTGGCCAAGGCAAAGAGCCACTGCTTATTAATTATACTTTGGACCCTCCCTGCTGCTTTTGACACAGTGGACCACCAGCTTCTCCTCTAAACCATCTATTTAATTGAATTCCATGACACAGCTCTCTCATGGGTCTTATTCTAGCTTTTATTCTAACTCTTTCACTGCATCTTAACCATTTGAGTGCTGACGGGGTGAGCACTGCATTGCAGAGCAATGTGTTGCTCACCCCTCTGGCACTCAAAGGGTTCATGTTTCTTTTTCAGGCACTACTTTCTCTCCCACCTCTTTAAGTTGAGGTTCCTTAAGGCTATGTTCTGGCCCCCCTTCTGTTTTTGATCTGCACTTCCAATTCTGCTACTTCTGTTCACGTGAATCATTTGAACAATTATCATTGGGTTTAGTTTTGTGGATTGAGCAATTACTTTTGAATAACTCATGCTGGTTTTACAGCAAAGTAGCTTTTATGTTTCATTCAAACCCAGCTAGAGAACTTAGAATTCCAAGAGAAAAAAAATACTGAACATATAATCTTGTTTCCACCAGTTGTTAAGCAACCAATTTATAAAACTTATATTACATGAACTGTGCTTTCCCTGGAGCTCAAACCTCTTATGCATTTTTCAATTATCAAAATAAAACTCAACTTTTAGTCTGAGTTAAAATGTTTGCATGTTGTTTTGGTATTAGGATTTCTGGGCCTGTACTGGTAGTAAATGTTTCTGTATACCATGAAAAAGGCTGAAACCAATGTTAATATAGCTTAACAATATTATAACTAATATAGCCTCGGGGCAGGAAAACAATTACGTACAACAATCAGCTTTCCTACCATTACCCAATTTAGTTAATTTTAAAGAGCGTTAAATGCTGTGTTTATAATGTGTTTGTTTGTAATGTAAATAGTTGTTGAGAAATTAAACATTATTTGTTAGGGGCACTATACAGCATCTCTGTGTTGCTCCAATATTACGTCTGAATGAATCTAGGCAAATCCGACATATGGGGATCATGTCTATTAGCACAGTGAGTTGTGATTTTGGCCTCAAAATGAACTAATTAGAATATTTTGCACATAGCATAAGGTGTCATACTGTGCCACCAAAACGCATGGGTTGACTTTTCAAAAACAATTTATTTTAGAGAAAAATGGCTATACAATAAATAGATTTTAATTATTTGCAAAACAAACTGAACCACTTGAATACTACTGTGTGTTCTGCACGCAGAGAAGGGGAGAGAGAGCAGGGGCAGCACTCAGCAAGACAGGGATGAGCCTTTCGTTCTTCTCCGTGGCCACCAGATGGGCAAGTGTGATGGGAGTTGTAGTAAAACCTCACCCCAGTCTTGCTGATCGCTGCCCCGGCTCTCTCTCCCCTTCTCTGCATGCAGAACACGCAGCAGTATAATTGATATGTGGCAGGGAATACGTGATAGGAACGATCTTGTAACTGGTCCACTGATCTCTTCTTGACACAAATAAAACCTTTCAAATGTAACGCCAATTCCTTATTACTAACTGCTGGCTGAGATGGTGTCACGATTCTACTTAAAGGTATGCGTCCTTTCAGTAGGCGACATGAGAATCTTGTGCTGTCATGCCTTTTTTATCATGGTGACATGTGGTCTCACGCTCTTTTGCGTGCGATCTTTTAAAAGGATACCCATGAGACCAGTGGGACAATAAACCATTACATGACACCAGCAGGGTAATATAAGGTTACATAAGACTAGCTGTGCAGCTTGGGAGTGCTGAGTGGCTATCTATAGGCACAGGTTAGCTCTTGGACCAAAGGGGAGCACAAGCTTTATTTGGGGGCACATGAGACAACTGTGAATGTATGGGTTATAAAGGTGAAAAGAGTGAACTTTAAGCTGATTGGACAGCAGTGCTTGCCAAAATATAATTGGTAGGCAGCAGCTGCCTTTTGTCCAACTCTGTAGTTTTTCGTTGCCTGTCATTTACATTATCCCTGCACTGCTCTCATGTACTGTATGACTTGATTACCTCACTAGAGGTGATACCACGAGAGGAGAACAATGAATCAGTAAGCACTCTGCATTAAGGTGCGAGGTGCTCGCAATTTGTCTATATCTGTGATTTTGTGCCCCTCTGTAATATGCATCCTGTGGCCTCACTGTACCTCCTTTGTCCATACATAGATGATTGGACAGCAGTATGCACTGAAATATGACTGGTAGGCAGCTGTGTACTGGTGTCCAATTGGTTTAAAGTCCCCCTCTGCTGTGCAAGATATTCTTGTAACTTTTTTGAGTTCTAGAGGGAGCTGGGCATTTCTGTGATGGCACCAGACCTTAAAATGGCCCTGGTTGTGGTGGCTGTACGCAACAGCTCTGATAGCCGCATGCAGCCACAGTGGCTGCACTTGAGAAAAGCTGTTCCATAAAACAAGCTAAAAACCACTTATTGTATAAAAGGCACACATGGAATTCCCCAATAAGAATTAATTGTTTAATGGAACAGTAAATTGTTAAATCACATGATGATTTATGAATGCATGTATTGAAAATGACACTTTCACCTTCATAAAAAGGCACAAAAAAAACTGGAGGCGAATTACAATAAAGTAACGTTAATTCTTGATATTTGGAAGAGAATGAGAAGATGGTACAATCTTGTTTTTATGGCCTGTTTATGAATATTTACGGTGCACTATATAAGGCGGCTATTTTTTAAGCAGGGATTTACCTGGGTTTATTCATAATTAATGTATAGAAATGTGTCACGTGTTTAGCACCTACTCGTTTCTTGTGCTTCAGGCTGAGGCCTGATTCTTGTAAGCCCAAAAAGCCCCAACAGATCCTGTAGAATGAGCCGTGACCCAAAAAGGGACAGCCTTCTTCCTCAGCTCGTAAGCCTTACGAATAGTGGACTTGATCCAAGAAGCAATAGTCACTTTAGATGCAGGTCTTCCTGCCCTGGGACCTTCAGGAATGACGTACAGCACATCAGATTGCCTGATAGACTCAGTGCGATGTACATAAAACTTGAGACAATGCACCACATCTAACAAGTGGATATCCCTCTCCTTGTCAGAGGTGGGGAAAGGGCAGAAAGAAGGTACCACAATCTCCTGATTGATGTGGAACTCAGAAACCACCTTCGGGAGAAACTCCTGAGAAGTGCAAAGCACCGCCTTGTCCTTGTGAAACACCTAATATGGTGGCTTACATGACAGAGTATGTAACTCCGCAACACGGCAAATGGACACGATTGCCAGGAGAAAGGTCATTTTCCATGTCAAAAGGCGTAGAGGAATAGTAGCCAAAGACTCAAATGGAGGGCGCTGAAGAACGCCCAAAACCAAGTTAAGATCCCATGGAGGAACGGGATTCTTGAAGGCTGGATGAGTATGAGCAACACCCTGGAAGAAAACCAGCAGGGTAATATAAGGTTACATAAGACTAGCTGTGCAGCTTGGGAGTGCTGAGTGGCTATCTATAGGCACAGGTTAGCTCTTGGACCAAAGGGGAGCACAAGCTTTATTTGGGGGCACATGAGACAACTGTGAATGTATGGGTTAGAAAAGGTGAAAAGAGTGAACTTTAAGCTGATTGGACAGCAGTGCTTGCCAAAATATAATTGGTAGGCAGCAGCTGCCTTTTGTCCAACTGTAGTTTTTCGTTGCCTGTCATTTACATTATCCCTGCACTGCTCTCATGTACTGTATGACTTGATTACCTCACTAGAGGTGATACCACGAGAGGAGAACAATGAATCAGTAAGCACTCTGCATTAAGGTGCGAGGTGCTCGCAATTTGTCTATATCTGTGATTTTGTGCCCCTCTGTAATATGCATCCTGTGGCCTCACTGTACCTCCTTTGTCCATACATAGATGATTGGACAGCAGTATGCACTGAAATATGATTGGTAGGCAGCTGTGTACTGGTGTCCAATTGGTTTAAAGTCCCCCTCTGCTGTGCAAGATATTCTTGTAACTTTTTTGAGTTCTGGAGGGAGCTGGGCATTTCTGTGATGGCACCAGACCTTAAAACGGCCCTGGTTGTGGTGGCTGTACGTAACAGCTCTGATAGCCGCATGCAGCCACAGTGGCTGCACTTGAGAAAAGCTGTTCCATAAAACAAGCTAAAAACCACTTATTGTATAAAAGGCACACATGGAATTCCCCAATAAGAATTAATTGTTTAATGGAACAGTAAATTGTTAAATCACATGATGATTTATGAATGCATGTATTGAAAATGACACTTTCACCTTCATAAAAAGGCACAAAAAAAAACTGGAGGCGAATTACAATAAAGTAACGTTAATTCTTGATATTTGGAAGAGAATGAGAAGATGGTACAATCTTGTTTTTATGGCCTGTTTATGAATATTTACGGTGCACTATATAAGGCGGCTATTTTTTAAGCAGGGATTTACCTGGGTTTATTCATAATTAATGTATAGAAATGTGTCACGTGTTTAGCACCTACTCGTTTCTTGTGCTTCAATTTTAATTATTTTGATAAAATTTTGAGTACCAACAGGGTGTTCAATGCATTTCATAGCCATCTGGCATTCAAAGGGTTAAACCTGCTACACTGATGCTCTGTACCGTCAATGAACTCTTAAAGGATCAGAGGGTTGAGCAATGCATCACAGCCATCTGGCCATTAACCCTTTGAGTGCCAGCGGGGTAAGCAATGCATTACAAAGAAATGCAGTCCGTACCCCACTGCACTCAAAGGGTTAAAGGGTTGATACAATTCCTCCCCTCTCCATCATGCAAGGAAATTTTATTCTAAATTTTAATTATTTTAAATGCATTTCATTTATTGAAAATATTTATACCTTTAAGTGTTAAGGGGATATCCAACACAATGTGTTGGACAACCCTATGGCACTCAAAAAGTTAATGCATAAAATAGCACTGGTGTATCCCATCCTACACAAAAAAGCCCTTCCCATTACTTGATTTATTGTACCGTGAAACTATGTTCTACATTATTGAAAGTGATACATTGGGATTGCTCATGAACCTGATGAGACATTATCATGCAGATTCCTGTTTGAGTAAATGTGAGTTTCTGTGATTTACTGCTCCAATAGGCCCTAATAAATAACCCAACCAACTTTTTACTGTAAATTTACAGGACCCAGATGAGACATTTTTTTTATACCCTATGTCATGATTTCTTCATATATTTTTTTTAAAACCCACTCACAGAAGCCATCATAAAAGAGGCTATGAAAAGAAATGGATACTGTTATGTTGATGTGAGAAGTATATTCATATTTTGGATATATAATGAAAGGGAACGTGATATAAATAATAACAAACATTAATATTATGCAGAACCAACAAATCAAGCAGAAATTCTGGGGGTGGGGATGGAATAAGAGGATTTTAGTTCTTTTACCTGTTAAATCCTTTTCTCTTAGTCCATACAGGTTACTGGTAACTTTGGGTAGGCGATCCCCCCTTTAATTGTAGGAAGGAACAATTCTAGAACTGTATGCAGGTGGTGGAGCCTACCTTCCCTCCTTGGTTGCAGCTAGCCAACCAGCTCCAGAAAGATTTGAGACGCTAACTATTGACTAGATAGTAGAAGGGAAAGAAGACTCCTGTGAGCATGACCCCGAAGGACCCCCACGGTCTGCCACAGGAGAGCCAAGCATAGTCCCTTGACAGGGTGGGAGACCAGTAACCTGTATGGACTAAGAGAAAAGGATTTAACAGCTAAAACTAAAATCCGCTTTTCTCTGTCGTCCAATACAGGTTACTGGTAACTTTGGGATGTCCAACCATTGAGTTTCCCAGAGGCGGGAAGTAAGGCAAGAACCAGGCGCTAGGCCCCCAAAGTCACCAGAGCAGATATGAATCATCAGATCAGAGATAGCCCAACAAAACAATGAAGTGTCAACGGACACTAAACAGGGGTAACAACACCCCAAACTGATACACAGCACACTGAACTAGAGACAACAGGGCTCAAAAGTGAAGAAAGCACCAAGAACCAAAGAAGATCCTAGACAGGCAAGACTGCCTCCAGGATTTTTCCCCCAAAGCTGGCATGAGCCTATGCCAGCACATCAACGCGGTAGTGCTTCAAAAAGTGTGCACAGACGACCAAGTGGCAGCCTTGCACAACTGATCAGCTGAGGCCTGATTCTTGTAAGCCCAAAAAGCCCCAACAGATCCTGTAGAATGAGCCGTGACCCAAAAAGGGACAGCCTTCTTCCTCAGCTCGTAAGCCTTACGAATAGTGGACTTGATCCAAGAAGCAATAGTCACTTTAGATGCAGGTCTTCCTGCCCTGGGACCTTCAGGAATGACGTACAGCACATCAGATTTCCTGATAGACTCAGTGCGATGTACATAAAACTTGAGACAATGCACCACATCTAACAAGTGGATATCCCTCTCCTTGTCAGAGGTGGGGAAAGGGCAGAAAGAAGGTACCACAATCTCCTGATTGATGTGGAACTCAGAAACCACCTTCGGGAGAAACTCCTGAGAAGTGCAAAGCACCGCCTTGTCCTTGTGAAACACCTAATATGGTGGCTTACATGACAGAGTATGTAACTCCGCAACACGGCAAATGGACACGATTGCCAGGAGAAAGGTCATTTTCCATGTCAAAAGGCGTAGAGGAATAGTAGCCAAAGACTCAAATGGAGGGCGCTGAAGAACGCCCAAAACCAAGTTAAGATCCCATGGAGGAACGGGATTCTTGAAGGCTGGATGAGTATGAGCAACAACCTGGAAGAAAACCTTGACATCAGGAAGGATGGCAATGCACCTCTGAAAGAAAACAGAGAGAGCAGAAGTCTAAACCTTAAGGGCCCTTATCCACAGCATCCTGCAAAAAGACCTTGTCAGCACACCAAGATAGAAAGGTCGACCAGACATGATGGTAGATCTTGGAAGAAACAGGTTTGCTGGCACTGAGCATAGTAGTCACCACCCCAGAAGAAAAACCTTTCTTCTTCAATATTGAGGATTCAACTTTCAAGCTGTCATAGTTAGCCAATGAACATCATCCTTCCATAGGTATCACTGTAGAAGAAGATCCGGACGGCAAGGGAGCCGGAATGGCTCCGCCACTGACAGATCCATAAGCTCCGGAAACCAAGCTTGGCGAGGCCAGTACAGAGCAATCAGAATGACTGGACAGTGTTCCAGTCTCAATTTCCGTAACACCCTGTGCAACATTGGGAGGGGAGGAAAGATGTAGGCCAGAGGAATTAATCAAGGAATGGACATGGCATCCTCCACCAGAGCTAGAGGGTCCCTCCAGCAAAAGCAGAACCTCAGATCCTTCCTGTTGTGTCTTGTTGCCATCAGGTCGATGTAAGGAAGACCCCACTTCTGAACAATGAGGGTGAACACCTCTGGGTGCAGCTCCCACTCTCCGCTGTCCACTGTGTGTCGACTGAGGAAGTCTGCCATGACGTTGTCTACGGCAGGAATGTGCACTGCGGATATGGCAGGAATGTGTTCTTCTACCCAGGACAAAATAGCTTTGACCTCTAACCAAGCGGCGAGACTTCTTGTTCCACCGTGCTTGTTGATTTAAGCCACAGCCGTGGCGTTGTCAGACTGTACAGTCTTCCAGCTGAGATGTCCAATGACGAAGGGCATGAAACATCGCCCAAAGCTCCAAAACGTTGATGGGAAGGAGAGATTTCTCCTGAGACCACCGACCCTGAGCACTCAGGTGACCCAGGACCGCTCCCCAGCCAGAGAGGCTGGCATCCGTCGTCACCGTGGTCCAGAAGGATACCAGGAAGGATTTGCCTTTTAGCAGATTGGAGAGGTCGAGCCACCATGACAAACTCAGTTCCACATGAAGAGGGAGGGACACTGACATCTTCAGAAGGTCCATCTGACCCCTGCACACCTGGATCACAAACCTCTGGAGTTCCCTGGTGTGCTCCATGGCAAACGGGACCTCTTCTACGGTGGAGATGAATTTCCCCATTAGAGAGGACAGCTTCTTGGCTGGAACTGGATCTTGAGGCAGAACTGCAGAAACCCTGTGGGCAATCTGGTGAGCTACCTCGTCCGTGAGAAACACCATGCTCTTCTGAGTGTCGAAGAGAAGGCCCAGGAAGACCAGACATTGGGATGGGACAAGATCTGACTTGTCCGTGACCCGTGATGGGTGAGAGTGTGAATGCATTGCTGAACCTGCTGATGAAGAAGTTCCGCAGAGGGGGCTTTCAGAAGCAGGTCGTCCATGTATGGAGCAACTCTGATGCCGTCCCGGTGAAGGACGGACACTAAGGCTCCCAGGACATGGTTGAAAACTTGAGGCGCTGTAGTCAGACCAAAGGGAAGAACTGGAAACTGAAAATGCCCTCAGTCGCAGGCAAATCTGAGATACTGCCGTCTCTCTGGATGAATGGCGATGTGTAAATAAGTGTCCTGAAGATCCAGAGATGCAAGGAATTCCCCCGGAGACAAAACAGCAATCACCGTCCGTAGAGACTCCTGGTGCTAATGGGTCTAGATCACAAAAGAATTAAGATCTTTCAAATCCAAAATGGGGTGACAACTGCCGTCCTTTGGAGACCACAAAGAGGTTTGAGTAAAAACCCATACCTCTGTCTTGAACTGGAACCGGCTGTAGAACATCCTTGTCCAGAAGAGCCTGAATAGCGACGTTGAAAGCCGGCATTTCTCCGCGTCCTGAGGCGCATGAGAAGGAAAGAAGCGAAAGGGAGGAAGAGAGACAAAAGGGATCCTGTACCCTTCTGTCACCACCTGTAAAACCCACGGGTCCACCACTGAATCCTCCCAGATGCTGTGGTAGTGATGCGGACGACCACCCACAGCAGAGTGGGGACCTGGGTTCGGTGAGTCATTCCAAAGAAGGAGTGGAAGCTGTTTGGGCTTGGAGGAGGCATGTGGAGCTGAGGGAACCGTCTGGTTCACCGGACATGTCTCAGTCTGAAAGGAAAGAAAATACTGATTACGCTTAAGCGGCGTTTTCTTCCTGGGGACCAAGGGTAGAAGTGTACTCTTACCCCCTGTGGCCTCACTGATGAGAGCTATAAGATCTGGCCCAAACAAATAAGTATCTTGAAAAGGTAAGGAGATCTATGCTTTCTTGGAAGCAGTGTCAGCAGACCAGATATTGAGACAAAGAGCCCATCTGGCAACCACAGACATGGTGGAAGCGCTAGCCACTAAATGGATGGCATCAAATATGGCAGCAGAAACATAGTGCTGTGCCTCAGAAATGTTGGCAAGAAGGCGCAACGTATCCGAAGTAGGAGCACCCTGACGGACAGCCAGGGTGAGCTGTTTAGTCCAGACTGCAATGGCCCGGTTCACCCATGCTGCAGAGAATGCTGGATACATGGCAGTACCAGCAGTGGCAAAAATGGACTTGAGGGAGACCTCAAGTTTCTTGTCAGTCCAGTCCTTCAGAGCGGACGCATCAGAAACTGGCAAGGCAGTAGACTTAGATAGCCTAGAGATAGGAGCATCCACTTTGGGAGGATGAACCCACTGAGCAAGTGCTACCTCAGAGAAGAGATAAAGCTTGACAAATTTCTTGGATACAGAAGGTTTCCGTAGATTTCCACTCTTCAGGCACAAGGTGGTCAAGAGTGAGGTTAGGTGGAAAGCAAGTAAAGGGCTTTTTAGGCTCCTGAAACACATCAGAGGAATGAGAAGGAACCTCCTGAACTAAGGGAATGTTAAGGGTATGCAAAACAGACCTAATCAGGCCCTCAGCCGAGGGCTCAGGATCAGCCTCAAAAGGATCCCCAAAAAACTGAGAGGAGCCCACAGCAGAACATTTCTCAGCATCTGAATCCACCAGCAGTTCCTCCTCATAGGAATCTGATACATCAGGTACTCCCTGAGGTTTTGACAGGGAAAACTTGTGGGAGGAGGGGGGGGGGGGTCTGCCAAGAATGGAAAACCCCCTGTAACTGTGATGGAAAGAGTTGCAATGTAGACCTAAGGTCCATGGTAGCAGCCTTGAACTCTTGCACCCAAACTGGCTCTAATGCATGGCTGGAGGTCCCTGGGAGACTCACATCAGAACATGCTGGGCATAAATGACCTGAGAATTCTCTAGGTAACCCTTAATGACAGGAAGAGCAATGCGCAATAGGGGATACAGAGATCCCAGCATCCTTAGTCTTAGGTCTGGCCCCAAGCTCCAATGATATAGACATTCTCACAGTGTCAAATAACCTTACAGTATAAGAAATCACCCAAGTACAGTGTGTAGGATTATGGTTTCACCCCAGAAATTGCTAAAATAGACTTATCTGGCAGGTGAAGGGTTAATCAACAGAAGAGAGAAGGAGAGTCCAAGCCCTGTGTAGGATACTCCTTCTGGAAATGGCACAAAATGGCTGCTGCTGCGGAAGCCAATCTGAAATGAGTACGCGAAGCAAGCGCTCATGGGAAATGTAGTTTTCCCAGAAAAAGTACCCAAACAGTGCCCGAAGCCCCCTGAGCCCCCCAACACACATGACCCGGATGATAGAGCAAGGGCAGACAAGAAAAATGAGCCATCTCTGAAGTCGCTAGTTTAAGTGGTTGCAGAGATATGTCCCAAACTGTACAGTCCCATAGGAGTGAATGGAGCAATGGCGCCTATGCAGTAAAGCGCACCTTAACCCTTTCAGTGCCAGAGGAGTACGGAACGCATTGCAAAGCAATACGTTCCATACCCCTCTGGCACTGAAAGGGTTAAAGGCGCGGAACTCAAATTTTACAAAATTGAAACAGTAAAATGAAAATGCATGAAACATCACTAGAACATGTTAGGATACCCAAAAAACACTGAAACAGTAGGAAAAGTGATAGAAACCCCCCCCCCCAAGATGCAAAACCAGCAGCTAAAGGTTTAAAATACCACATAAACCTGCTCCAAAACACCCAACAGACATACAGATAGACCCAATGAGTGCAGGAGTGTGCAATAGGAACTCCAAAGGTAAACCCCTGTGTGGAGGGGCACTGTGGGACATGTGGACCTGCAGCACTCAAAGGGTTGCTCACCTTTCCTGCAGATCTTCTGTCTTCAGATTACCATGTATTAAGAAGAAGCCTCAGTGGGCCAAGATTTTCACCCCGGGGCTTAAGGTCCACAAAAAGCACCTGGATACTGGGCTAGCCACATCTAAGGGCATTGTCAGTCATGGTAATCCGCCTAGTGGTGGTATTCCATTTCTAACAGAAAAATAAAACATTTCTAAAACTACAGCAGAACTGTTCTCTTGCCTGTGTCTTCACCAAGGAACAAATCTTTCTGGAGCTGGTTGGCTGGCTGCAGCCAAGGAGGGAAGGAGGGCTCCACCCCCTGCATTCAATTCTAGAATTGTTCCTGCCTACAATTAAAGGGGCAGATCACCTACCCAAAGTTACCAGTAACCTGTATTGGACGACAGAGAAAATAATGTAGATATATATGTGTTCTTTACTGCTCTCTTCTGCTATGATTGTTGGTTTCATATAAAGGGCTGGATTCCATTGCAAGTGATACATGTTATTACTGGCTTTATCTCACAGATTCCTCTTGAAGTCTGTTGTGAGGTTTGTGGATAAAACCAGTGAGTCCAGGCAGAAATCAGGAGCAGTTGTGTATGGGATTTAAATATCACTACAATGCCTCTTGTGCTTTCACTCCATATGTTGCATATATGTGTAGGTAACAGAATGAAAAGTTTTTGGTCTATTTTTTTCAGTATGGACCAATACATATTTATAGTCACATGGGAATATAGTAGGGACGAATGTTTTCTTTCTGAGAAGAAATAACTGATCTCTAGATAAACGGTGTGAAGGTATAAGAAGTAATAATATGATGGCCATGTAAATTCTCATCTCTCATCTTTGTCACTTTTCCAAACTCTCCCCATCTGATTTCTTAAAGGGGATCTCTCAACCCTAAAAAAGTTAAGCTTATTAGATACAGTATTTAGCGATAGCGATTAAAATTTTATTAAAAAAAAAAACAATGCTATTTGGGCTAAAATTAATGATTACATAGTGCCCTGCACCCTACTTCCGCATACACTGGTCTAGTCACTCTGCCTGTGCTCCTTCCCACTGCCCATCCTCCTCCAATGATGGAGGCTTCTGTCTGTAAGCAGGAGCAATCTCATTGGCAGAGATCGATATCTAGCCAATGAGACTGCTCCAGCTTACAGTCAGAAAGCCCCCATCATCGGAGGAGGATGGTCAGTGGGAAGGAGCAGAGGCAGTGTGGCAAACTGCGGCAAGACCAGTGTATGTGGAAGTAGGGTGCAGGGCACTATCTAATCAATAATTTTAGTCCAAATAGCGTTTTTTTAAAATTTATTTATTTATTTTTTAATAAATAACGTTTTCATCACTATCGCTATATACTGTACCTAATAAGCCTAACTTTTATAGGGGTGAGAGATCCCCTTTAAATGGTTTGTCAAAAATGTATCCCTCAACTACCTGCCTCTCTTTAAACCAGTGGAGAATACAGAAAAGGGGACAGTCTACATTCCATTCTCATACAACTATAGTCACCACACATTTTCTAATTCCTCTCTTATTGCAATGGTTTCTTCTCTCTCTCTCTCTCTTTCTTTGATAGCATACTGGAGAAGAAAGGAGGAGTCTGAGAAAAGCCAAGGTTCTGGAATGTGCTTACAGGCAACAGAGAAGTGAAATCATCCCCTATTATCCTATATAATAATTCGCTAAAACGTGTGTAACGCCACAACATGCACAGTAGACACTGCTGCTCGTGCTGCAGTCGTGCGCAGCAGAGACTGCCTGCGCTGCGGCTGATACAGAGCTGGGCGCTCTGAAGGAGCGGCCGTGGCGCGGGCAGTCTCTACTGTGCGTTACTGCCCCGCGACCGTGTGGCAGTGAGACTGTGGCCCGTGTAACGGGCTGTTCAACTAGTTATGTTATAAGCTGGGGCTAGTGTATTTGTCAGGCACCCAGCTGTTGGGGATATTGCCTCATCATCTCCAGCCAATGGCTGGTTCAGGATGATTGCAGTTGTATTCCCCAACAGCTAGCACTCCGACAACTGACTAGCCATGTTGTAAACCTTATGGTAAAATCTCATAAACAGTGAAATACCATGAAAATGCAGAGAAACTGCCGGGAAGCATGCAACATTTACAGGTTAGATACAGTGAAATGAATGATTACTTCAATAAAGCGCAGAGTGTATTTGGCCCATCTAAGGACATATCCATACAAAATAAACGTTGTACATCACAGGGAATAGATATTTTTAGGATACTTAATATGTTTGTTTTTGAGAAAAGAGACTTTATTAAAAGAGGGTCAAGTAGCAATGTATTGCAATATTTTAAGTAGTAAAAAATGAATTGGAAAACATGTATAATATCAATATTTGCTTCTATTATTTATTGTCCTGTACTGATTTGGAATGCATTGCTTTTTAATGCATTGAGTACCCCTATGGCACGCAAAGGGTTAACAAAATACAGCTAAAGAATACTTCCCAAGTCTCCCTTTTTAGGAGGGACAGTCCCTCTTTGAGACTCAAATCCCTCTGTCCCTCTTTCGCACCCTGGTGTCCCTCTTTTTAGAAGAACTGACTGTGTGGTATCTATATAAGTGTATCACATAGTTACACAGCAATAACACTCACATTATTATTATTATTATTCTTTATTTATATAGCGCCAACTAATTCCGCAGCGCTGTACAATTGGGGAATAGACATACAGAGGTATTAAATAGTACAATCAGATGTGGAGAACAGGAGGATCAGCGGGCCCTGCTTGTGAGAGCTTACATTAATGTTTGTTTAACCCCTTAAGGACCTTTGCCATGCCAGGACCGTCCCAACTGTCCTGTAATTAAGGAACAGTGACAGTCCTGGCACGTCATCAGATTCAGGGGTTATCGCAAGGCAGTTAAGGACCACAGCTCCTGTGGTCCTTAAAGGGAATCTATCACCCCTATACATGTTGGGCTACATAGGTCATTCATGTACTGACTAGCTTGGCTAAGGTTTTCATTTTTTTAAAAAACATCGCTATTTAGCAGAATTTAATCCAGTAAATATTGCCCTGACCCTACTTCCGGACAGACTGCTCATACAGCTCTTTACCCGCAGTCTGACACTCTTCCTCTGCTCCCCTCCCGCTATCGAGCCTCCTCCAATGACGGAGGTTTCCTGCCTATAAGCTGGAGCGATCTCTGGCCAATGAGAATGCTCCAGCTTACAGGCAGAAAGCCTTTATCATTGAAGGAGGATGGATAGAGGGAGGGGAGCAGAGGCAGAGTGACAGACTGCGGTACAGTGCAGGTACCCGCAGTCTGTCCAGAATAGGGCCAGGGTAATATTTAATGGATTAAATTTGGCTAAATAGCAATGTTTTTTTAAAAAATTAAAACCCTACCCAAGCTAGTCGCTACATAGACAACCTATGTAGCCCAATATGTGTATGGGTGATAGATCCCATTTAACTGCTGGCCATACACTGCGCAGCTGGTCCTTAAGGAGTTGAACTTCAGTGTATTTGTTTATAAATTAGTATGTGTAAATAAAATATTTTGATCTTATTCTAAGTCATTTGTTCAATTATATTAAAAGCTATCAATAATTAATAAAGTAACCTAATATTCACAGTAATGCTCCACCTACCAGTCAAACCCCCAGCAACACCACCTAACAAAAAACTGTCTCTCTATGGCCGTTTGAAATGTTATGAGGTATGAATATCTGAAACTGATAAAGCTCATCAGTAAAGGGTAACTTTTGCATGGACCTTTTAATCTTAAAAGCAGACCAAGATCTTATATTAATATTTCAGTTGCACTAGTGGAAAGGAAATCAATTCTCGACTTGTGAAATCAAGTGAGCGTATTAAGTATGAAAGACCGTGAAGACACTTGAATGAACCTGCTAAATGCTAGAAAGTTCTCCAATGCATTGATATCTATCTAGCATTTTAGGGGTTAAGAGATACAAGTTACTCATATAAGTTGATTTCAACCTTTTAAGGACCAGAAGGGTGTGTAACTAATGGCTCTGCATTGCACTTCACATCCCTACGGTCCATAAAGGGTTGATATCTCACAGGCAAATAATATCTACTCTTTATTAAAGGGATAGTAATACTTAAAATGTAAAAAAAATATCCCCGAGTAAAAAAAGGGTACTCTCGCTGCTGAAAGGTGTTTTATTCAAAAGTTATTACAGCTCAAAGTTGAATTTTTAGGTGTAATAGTACAGTGGCCTGAAATTGTACAGTGGTGCTGTTCCTACACCATCTTATGGAGATTTATGGTCCCAGGACCAGAGCTGTCCATAGGATTGTGTAGCAACAGCGCCACTGTATAATTTCAGGCCACTGTGATACTGCACCTAAAAAATTAAAATCTGAGCTTTAGTTACAGTGTACAGTGGTACTGTTGTTACACCATCCTATGGACAGCTCTGGTCCTTAGACCATAAATCTCCATAGGATGCTGTAGCAACAGCACCACTGTACAATTTCAGGCCACTGTGATATTGCACCTACAAAATTCAACTTTTGAATAAAACAACTTTCAGCGGTGAGAGTACCCTTTTTACTCGAAGATAAACATTACAATATTTATTTTTTTTACATATTAAGTATTACTATCCCTTTAATTAGGAAACCTGCCTCAGGTGAATGTTGGAATAAACTGGAATAAACCTAGTCTTGTAGTCCTTCCTTACCACTTTTTAGGCTGCTAAGAATGATGTTTTATTTCTTTACCTGAATCCATTTACTTTAGATCATGGAAAACTGCCGAGATAAATGTACGGTAATTCCATTAGAGTTTCTCATGCTTGAAAGGGATAAAGCCTTCACAATGCAGTCAGTCTTGGTGGCAGTTTGCAGGTTTATGATCCTAAAGGCAATTAAATGTCTGAATCCAGTAGCAAGTTGGTTGATGCTTTCTACAGATTTGTATAAACTTTTTTCTCCTTCAGGCAGGAGTGTTCAAACCCATATACTTTATAACACATTTAATGAGTTTATTTGCAGCAAAAATATTTTCTTTTAAAGGGATAGTAATGTTTCACAAAAACAGCAGCTTCAATTAATCTTCATAGTATTTGGGCCATGGAGAGTGCTATTTCAATACAGTCAGAGTTGTAGTTTAAGAGTAATTGAATGATAAAGTATCTCCCTCCCACCCCTTTTACCTAATGTAAGCCAACTCCCCTGAGATGTGGAATTTGGTCCTGGGACCAGACAACTCACAGCAAGGGACAATCATCTTACTGTGAGCATAAGGAAAAACCCTGCCCCCCTTGACAGGTTTATCAGGGTTTTCCTTATGATCACTGAAGACTGTCCCTCTCTACGATCCATCCGGACAATCTTGCTGCTCTGAGGTGAGCAGTGTTACATCAGTAAAAGGGGTGGGAGGGGAATACTTTATAATTCAATTACTCTTGAACTACCACTCTGACAGTATTGAAATAACACTCTCCATGACCCATGAGGATTAATTGGAGTGGATTTATTGTGAAACATTACTATCCCTGTAAGATAAAAGAGCACACTCTCCTAATCACATCCATGCTGTACAAAATATCTTTGATATGTATGTGTTTGTATGTGTGTCTGTGGATGTGCATGTATGTAAGTCTATGTGTATCTGTATGTGCATGTATGCTTGTGTATGGGTGTGTGCGAATATGTGTATGTATGCATGTGTGTGTATGTATATTTGTGTGTGTGCGCATCTGTATGTGTACGCATTTTAGCCAATAGAATTGTACTGAGTTTCTGTACTTTCAAATAACTTCTTTAATATGAGATGCACAATTTTGTACATCTTAGTCTCCACTCTACCACATTTTTGTCACGTATGTAAACACCAAAAAGAAATACAAATAATCTGAAGCCTCCTCATGCACACTGATGATACTTGAATGTGATAGAAGGATTTCCATTCCTTTAAGCAAACCACTCATTAATTAAAGACTGCAGCTTTCCCTTGTGACATGAATGGATCAATTATAAAGTGCCAGATGGAGGCTTTTACAAAATACAAAAAGTTTTACTCTGCTGTAATCACCTGAGATCTGTATTCACTGGTGACCCAATTAAAACCTTGGCACAAATGAAGGACAAACATTTTAATGATGAAGATATTTGAAGGGATTTGATGATATACAGTATCATTTCACCAAACAAACAACCTCCCAAGCTGTAAGTGGCATAGTAGTTTATGGTCAAAGGGAAACTTTACCATAGTAATGAGTGACTTTTCTTGTTTGTTTAACAGAATATTTTATCTAGGTAAGTGTCCTTCACACAGCAGTCAGGTATATCTATATAGCTTTTGAGCAATTAATATCTTTCAGACCACTGCTAGCTGTTTTATTTTATACCATACTAGTTGAACAGCCCGTTACACGGGCCACAGTGCCACTGCCACCCGGTCACGGGGCATTCATGCGCAGTGGAGACTGCCCGCGCCATGGCTGATACAGAGCTGGACGCTCCTTCGGAGCGGCCAGCTCTGTATCAGCCACGGCGCGGGCAGTCTCTACTGCACATGACTGCAGCACACGCAGCAAAGTCTACTACGCATGTCGCGGCGTTACACACAATTTAGCGAATTTTTATATAGGATAAGACTGATAAAACATTGTGTTCCTTACAAACCATTCAGGCCTATTAAAGCCAGTTGTTTGTTTTTGAGGATGTGTGATCTGGAGAAATACTTTGTCAACAGAGATCACTATATACATGACTGCTGTATAAAAGATACCCACTTTGGTAAGTCAATTGTAAAACACATTAAGAGCCACTTATTCCTAGGGAACAACTCTCCTTCCCAAATAAAACCTACTAATTCCCTCTCCAGTTGAGATCTGCAGGACTGGGTGAGATAAGTGCATACCTCCCAACATTTCAAAGGGCCAAAGAGGGACACTTGTGTTTTAGGTGGTGTTGCTGGGGGTGTGTCTGGTGGGCGGGGCATTACCAAGAATTTTTAGGTTATTTTGTAACCTACTGACACCAATTTGTATAAATGAATAATGATTTAGAACAAAGTGTTTTATTCACACAGACAGATTTATAAGCACATATGCTGAGGTTCATACTGAACATTAATCTGAGTTTTATTGCTGTGGAGCAATGTGATACACTTATATATACACCACACAGTATGATGTCCTAAAAACAGGGACACCAGGGTGGGAAAGCGGGACAGAGGGATTTGGGTCTCAAAGAGGGACACTTGGGAGGTATGTAAGTGCTTCACTTGGCTTTTATGGCAGACTAGTTGAAGAGCCCATGTACACGGGACACAGTGCCACCCAGCAGGTGTGCAAAGAGGACTACGGTCTGAATTCAGCCGCAGCGAGGGCAGTCTCTAGTGTGCATGACTTTAGTGTGTGCATCCGTCTCTACTGTGCATGACGGCTTCTGACAAACACATTTAGCGAATAATTATATAGGATTTCTGACCTCTTTATACAAAGCCAGTGATGGAGAATTCTCGAACACTGGGTTTCTATAGAAATAACAGTGAAATTGCTTCCTCTCACATAAGTGCCAAGTGAAAAGCTTACATCAACAAGTCCTGCAGATCATGGAGATCTGCATGGCATAAGAGAGGGAATGAGTGAGTTTCCAGCTCAGAGAACACAACACTCCCATTGCTGTCAGGTACTACCTATTGTCATGATACTGGATCCTCATTTCCTTGTGCCATGCCCCTGGATTCTCATTGGTGTATAAAGGTTTTTATTGCAGCACCAGTTTACATTCAGTGCCAGAGCTATCTTTGTAGTGTGTTCCAGACCTGTGTTGCTGTTCCTGTTATTTGACCCGGTAGTTTGTTCCTAGCCACTCTCCTGTTTATCGATTTGGCTTGTCTCCTTGATTTATTGCTGCCGACTCTGCTGTGATTTTTGACCTCTCTCCTGCCATACGATTCAGTTCTGTTTATATTAGATCTACGATTATGGACCCAGCTTGCATCCTGACTTCCTGACTGCCTAGTAATTTGGCCTATATTATTCCCATTGGAGCTTCTTCCTTCTAATCGTCTTAATCAACGTCCTTGTCTTCCTTTTGACCTTGAGTTGATTTTCTCCCTTCATGGTGGAAACAAGTGTTTGTCTTCACTCCGGCTCACCTCTAGCTGTCGGAGCTTCTTTCCTAGAGACTTACGGCCAAAGGCCTTGCTGGCATTCGATCATGAGTTCTGAAGGCCTGTGGGTCGATCTCATCCCTTTCAGGACATAGTCCATCTGATATAAGTGCTGGCTGTTCCTCTTTTCATCTGTACTTCAATGCAGATGTTGTATGTGCTGATTGCTCTTTCCAGGACTTCAGTCCAGTTGATAAAAGTGCTGTCTGTTTCTCCTTTCTTCTGTACTTCAGTCCAGCTGAAATAAGTGCTGCCTGTTCCTCTTTTCATCTGTACTTCAGTCCAGCTGGTATAAATGCTGGTTACCCTTTTCAGTGCTGCAGTCCAGCTGGTATAAATGCTGGTTGCCTTTTTCAGTGTTGCAGTCCAGCTGTCATAAGTGCTGGCTCCTCTTTCCTTCAGTTTTATCCTGTGCCTTGCATGTCCATTATGCTCCTAGGGATAGCGCTTGGGTGAGATTACTACAGTGGGTCTTGGCAGTGTTCATCCTGGTTCCGTCCCCTGGCTCAACCAGGAGGTGAGATATCTGGCTTCATGGGCAGCAGAATCTTTAGTTTCAGCCTTGGTCACAGCAAGAACATTCCCAAGCCTACCAGTGAACCCGAACAACAATCTCAATCCAGCGATCTCCAACAGCTAGGTAATATCTCACCTTCAGGGAGAGTCTAGTAATTCTATTACCTTGACACCTATAGTTTGAAAAGCGTTTACAGTGACCTGCTGCTTTAACTACATATCATGTGCATTATCTCAATGAGATCATCTTTAGCACCAATGTGAAATAAGTATAGCTTAATGTGGTACTCTAATTTGTTACACATTTTCTTTTAAAACAAGATATTTATCTTTATTTGTCATTTAATGCATATCTGGTAGGCATTCCACATAGATACTAACATTCCATTACACTGTTCTACTTTAAAAAGTGCCACTTCCCTTTGGTCAGTACTAGCTCAGATGCATAAACTGACAAATGCATAAAGCTAAATATCTAATAAGCTATTGTTTGCAATAAAAATGACTAACATGGGTGATTTTTAATGCCCTTTCAAAATCACCTATTTGTTAGAAAGTTACACTTCCACTTTAATTTTATAAATACTAGATTTCTAGATGAAACTATACAGCTACAAAACTACTCCCTGGTGAATTCTGTTGTATTAATGTAGGTTGACCATACACCCATTGAAATGCAGGATTCTATGAAAAACACACACTGTAAGTTTGCTATTATTTCTGTGCAGTGAAGCACAATAACATTTTCTTAAGCGTCTTGCATTTAAAGGGATATCGGGGGGGGGGGGGAGTATGCGCTAAGATGCAATAAAGCGGTGATAAAGCAGAGATAACTTCTCCAATGGTATTACTTCTCTAATTCACATGATATTCTATAGATATCTCAGACTTTAGGGATCTTAGTGAATAGGCTCTACAGAATAACATGGAACTGGAGAATTGATCATATTTTATTACCACTTTATTACACCTTAGTGCATCTCCCCCACCCAGTCACGTTACCTTAGTGATGTGAATATGTATATAATTCAGTGTATATTTATGATCCAGTGATAATTGGAAGAAAAAGGGAAGGAAATTCCACTACAGTGATTAGACTATACAAGTTTCATTCTTTGATTCCCGATCACATAAAATGATTGAAGATGAAAAATGCATACGCTCATGTCTGAAATGGAATATTAATAATGAATTAATTATCTAGGAAGAAATACTGCAATATAATTGAATATTGAATGGTATTAAGTATATTAATAATGTTCTTAAACCCAGTAGCTTAGAGCAGGGGTAGTCAGTTGTTGGATCTGCAGAAGTAGGTTGGGGATGATGAGAGTTGCAGTCCCCAGTAGCTGGAGGAAAAACAAGTCACAGCGCCTGGTTTAGAGTAATGTCTTCTGTTTAGACCAATCTAAAATACTGGATCTTGATTAAATCCTATGTAAAGTATTAGTTAATTTTAACACTTGGGAGTGATCACACCACCCCTCTGGCATTCAAAGGGTTACACTTTGCTTTTCAAAGGTCAAAAGATACAATGAAATTCTAGAGCCATTGCTGTTAACCCTTTGAGTGCCAGAGGAACATGAAGAGGAACATGAAGAACAATATAAGTCTTATCTCTCAAACCTTTATGGTTTAAGAGATATTCTCAAGCAAAGTATCCCCCCCACCCCGCTCAGCCAGATCAGAAGGGAGGTGCCCAGGTAGACTGCAGAGAGGGACAATCTTCAATTAAGATAAGTGAAAAAGCTGAAAAACTTGTCAAGGGGGGAAGGGCTTTCATTGTTTTCATACAAAGAAGATTGTCCCCTGCTGTTATCTGTCTGGTCTTACAACCAGATTCACATCTGAGAAGAGATGGCTTACACTAGGAAAAAGGGGCGGGAGGGGAAACTTTGCTTGTGAATAGCTCTTAAACCATAAAGGTTTGAGAGATAAGACTTATATCATTCTTCATGTTTTTTAATGCCTACAAAATAAAATAAAGTTAAAATGAAGTATTACTCTCCCTTTAAAGTGTTGAATACTCCAAAGCTTAAGCTAATATAAAATATTTTTTTAATTAAGTTGCCCATTGTCCTTTCTACATTATCATGAATCCGTCAGTGAGGCTGACGTACTAAGAGGAACTTGCGCATTCCTATGGCAAACCAACTGCACCCTAGGAGATATACAATCATTAAAAAAAAAAAAAAAAAAACTCCCAGAGATTTTAATGAGTCCTTTAACCACTTGAATGCTAGAGAGGTGCTTGCTTAGCAATGCAAATAGAAACCTATCCAGCATTCAAGGGGTTAAATCAAAAGAGATTTTACTTATTCCCTATGGTGTAGTTGGTTTCACCCAGAATACTTCCATTTCCTTGTCATACAACAGCATTACTGTAACTTGACCGACTAAACATGGACTAATGTGTGCCAGAATTTAGCTCTCGTTTCTCATTTTACCTCAGATCTCATTTTACCTATGGGAATTATATGCATTCAAGTTATTGAACAAACATTGTGGTAAAAAGTAAATGACTTGGAACATTATTTGCTAGATACAATTCCCAAAGGAATCTCTTGAATAGTAAAGACATCTCAATCATCAAAGTGGCTAACATAATCAAATAATGATCATATGATCATGTTGGCTCTTTGAAGAAACATTTTCTAAATGACTGCCAGGATAAGAGGCCAAGCAATGTATTTTTTATTAGTGGGCCAAACATGCCAACTGACCCATTATATAACATCTTAAAGCAGAGGGTGTGTAACCAGCAGGATTTTAGCAGTTACTGTACTACCATCGTCTGCACTGGCCAACTGAGGATGATGGGTATTTTCTTCCAACAACAGATGGAGACTGCAAGCTGCACATACTTTGATTATAGTGAGCACTGTGGTGTAGTTCATAAACAGGGATGGATTTATATCCCAGGCTCCCCAAGCAAGGCAGGCCAGGTGTACTTAGCTCCTCCCATGGTCACGCTCTCATTCCTTATATAGCCCTCCCCCCCAGATCCATCCACTATTTCATGACACAAAAATTATCCTTGGCCTATAACAAACAACAACAAAAAAGGCTTTATGTACTTGGTTGCTAGAGAGATCTCCAGAGATCTCTCTAGCATCCAGTGGTTTAAATTGTAGCCTTTAAAGGGTATTAAACTGGTGCAGGGACAAAGAATCTGCTTTTGCCACATACACAATTCAGAATGTGGGTGTGGGCAGAACAGATGACACACCCCTCAAAATTTGGAGCTGCCTGTTCTGCCTATTGCAAAATCTGGCCCGATCATAACGTTTTTGGGGCCATGACAATGGTAGTGCATGCTTTTAACTGCCAGCTAGTTCTATAAGGAAACAGTTACATGAGCCTGGGTAGAAGAGGTGGCCACTCTATGCATCATCAAACACAGAAAATGTCACTAATTGCTTCTCTTAAAAGAGCCAGCCCACTTCCTAAAAGATAAATGGCTTCCTCTGTGGCAATAAATATATCATAAAAATCCAAAAAGTACAGTCTTCAGGGCAACTTTTAAATTATAGAAATGACCAGTCAAGACATATGTTTGTCATAATACATTTTGCTCCTCACAAGAAAAAAAAAAGGAAAGAAAACCTGCGTGCCATTTCAGGCCTTTCAAGTACATATTGCTGGAGTATCACTAAAATACATGGGGACATCAGGGTCCTACCCCAAACCTCAGGGTCTCAAGGAGAAGGTCCAAATTCTCAGGATGAGAGAGTTCAGTGTTTCCCGCTACATCTATGCAACTTAAAGCAACAGTAATATCTCAATTAAACTTTAGCTCCTAGTATTACGTGCAAGTTTTTTAACATATTGTGCTATGTATATCTACTTACAGATTTTTAGTTCAGAAGCAAGTGAAGCTGAAAGGATCCCGCTCCCGACCCTTCTGTCTGCCTCCCCATAGATTTGGAATCCGGACATGGGACCGGACAGATTCAGCGAGTGACAATCTTCAGTAGTAAGTATAAGGAAAATCCTTCCCCCTTGGAAAGGAGGGCAAGATTTTCCTTTTGCTTACTGAAGATTGTCCCTCTCTGCGCTCCATCCGGATCAGACTGAGGGGATCAGTGAGGCAGCCAGAAGGGGCAGGAGGGGAATCCTTTAAGCTTCTATTGCTTTTTAAATACAAATCTGTAAGTACATAGACATCGTGCAATATGTTAAAAAAAACTTGTACATAATACTTAGAGCTGAAGTTTCAGTGAGATATTACTATCCCTTTAACTGGTTCTTTAGTCTCCTAATTAGTGTAATTTGTACCAGAAAGGCAAAGGGAGAAGTCATGTTTGTCGTGTGTTCATGCTGTGATATCTATAAGTTATACGAAGTTACAGGTTAATGAGGATTGATTGGAGCACATCTGGGGAGCACTAAGGGTTAATGTTTTAAAGCTCTCAGGGTAACATTTGAAAGTTCCCAGGTATGATTACTAAAGCGATTAATAAAAAAAAGTAAATAAGTCACAGACAAATATTTCATGAACCCTTTGAGTGCCAGAGAGGTGAGCAATGCATTGCTCTGCAATGTGTTGAGTACTCCTCTGGCAGTCAAAGGGTTAATACAGAATGCATCTAATGTTTTTTATGTATAAAAGCAAACTGATGCAATTCTAGGGCAAAGCAGCTGGATATAGGATATAAGTAAAAATTCCACGCATTCCTTTTTATTTAAAAGTAGCTGAAAAGCCCATTTACACGGGCCACAGTGGCACCCAGCAACCGGCCAGATCCTGTCTTGTCAGTGGCCATGCTTCAGTCATGCGCAGTAGAGACTGGCCGAACGCACCGGGGCTGATACGGAGCATGGCGCTATGAATTTAGACCGGAGTCCTCTCTGTGTACCTTTCTGGGACCAAGCGGTCCTAGGAAGATGCGCAGAGAGGACTCCGGTTTGAATTCGGAGCGCGCTGCTCTGTATCAGCCGCAGCGTGGGCAGTCTCTACTGTGCATGACTGTAGCGCTCGCAGCCGTCTCTACTGCGCATGACGGCTTCTGACAAACATCCTTAGCGAATTATTCGCATTCAGTGAGTTAAAAGACCTATTGAAGCCAAAGTGAAGTTTTATTGGTTCCCTAAATTGCATTTTGTTTCCCCAGAATTGCCCCACTTTGCTTTTGTGCATACAGTTCAATATTTAACCCTCTGAGTGCCATGTTGGCTACTTCTCTAGCACTCAAATGCAAACTCATTGCCACTCAAAGGGTTAATACCCTGGTCTACTAATAAGGTAAAGCCAGCAATACTAGGAAAAATAAATATCCCATATATTTCCCCTATAGGCACTTTTCCATTTCTTAGTAAATCTCATGGTAAATGTTCTTATACAGTAGTAAATGTTCAGCTTAAATCTAACAGCTTCATTTAGTATAAAGTAATTGTACCAAGCTTCTACTTCAGATAACGGAGATCCCAAATGATGCTTTCATGGTAACTGTAGTGTTCAATACAATTACTCCCCACACATGCATTAACTCATTAACATTAAAGCAAACAGCATACTTATAGAATATTATTCTAATAACGGTCAGTTAATACCTGGCATTTCAGAGAGAATGAAGCCTAAATTAAAATACAACCTCTTTTGTCATTTGTGCAAGAAGGATACAATTTTAATAAATAAAAGGCAAATTGTTAATATAAGACACTGTTAAAGGGATAGCAATGTTTCACATAAACAGCAGCTCCAATTAATCTTCATAGTATTTGAGCCATAGAGAGTGTTATTTCAATACTGTCAGAGTTGTAGTTCGTAGTTCAAGAGTAATTGAATGATAACCTTTACCCCTCTCACCCCTTTACCTAATATAACACTGCTCACCTCAGATGTGCAATCTGATCCACAGACCAGACAGCTCACAGCAAAGGACAATCTTCTTACTGTGAGAACAATGAAAACTCTGCCCCCATTGCCAGGTTTTTCAGGTTTTTCCCTTACGTTAACTGAAGATTGTCCCTTGGACAACACTCTGCTGTTCTAAGCTGAGCAGTGTTACATCAGTAAAAGGGGTGGGAGGGGGATATTTTATCATTCAATTACTATTGAACTACAATTCTGACAGTGTTGAAATAACACTCTGCATGGCCCACTACTATGAAGATTAATTAGAGCTGCTTTTATTATGAAACATTACTATCCCTTTAATGCTCTCACTGACATGCAACAAAGGTAGCAAATTCAAGGTTAATGTTTCACTTAAATAAACAAGCAAAAGCTAGAAATTTGAAATATGGTTTTCTAAAATTTTCTCAGCAAATTTGCTGTGCTTTATTGACAAAATCATACATGACATCACAACTGACATAACTAATGACATTAACTACACTACAAATGAGGTGTTATTTTCAAAGATGGAAATTTGGGATACAGTCTTCTAAAATGAACTCTGTATACTGTGTTTTATTGATGATATCATACATGATATCACACCTGACATAATTAATGATATTAATAACTTTAAAAAAAGAGGAGTGATTTTCAAGGCTGGAAATATGGGATACATTTTTCTAAAATTAACTGTGTGTACTGCCTGTGCTATTCTGATGAGATTAAATATTACATCACAAATACATTATTAAACAGATTAATAACATAAAACTATTTTCACAGCTCGGAAGGTGGCGGCGGGAGGGGGGATTAATTAACCCCAATACGGTATTTCCAAATTATTTTAAATTTTCAACCTCAACCTTTGCACATTTGAATACAAGCATTTGTTTATATAAAAGTGGTTTGCCTTTTTATTTCCACAGTGTTTTTCCCCTTTTAATGCCAAAAGTTCCTATTCTATTTGATCAATCTAACTTCTACTAAAGTTCTTGATTACACGCAATTACATTATATCTATTTAATATGTTTTCAATTAACATCAATTAAACACAATCCCTCTTGCATTTGTCTGACAATCGGATTTTGTACTGCTTGATTAATTGTGCATTTATTTTATAAAACCAGTTAAAACCTAGTAGAGTGTAATGAACCAAACACAATTTATTTTTTGTTCCTTCTCCATCATTCAAACACCGGACTCAGCAAACAGTTGAGTTTTTGATATAAATGTATCATCAAAAAGTAGAACACTTGTACATTATTCTTCCACATCTTACTACCTAACCTAACTGCTCTAACATGAATCTGAATGTACTATTTTATGAACAATATTATTCCAGCCTAAAAAAAATCATACCACAAAGACCAATCAAAATACATTTGTGATCTGACATTAAAATAAAGGAAATAACTGAATTTTGTGTGCTATGCCTCCCTAATGTCTATGTAAAAAACAATCAACACCGTCCTCTTTCTGATACTTGTTGGTGGGGTATATGGGCATTTCATTGCACTTGCTTCCTCTGCCGCTTATTTAAAGACATACCAACACCTAATAAACTGGGATTTTTCTTATAATAAATTACTCTGTACTTTATGATAGCATCTTTGGCAATATTCTATTTGTTTTCTGAAGTACAAAATATTGCCTTACATTTACTCTGAGGGAGCAGATATTCCTGCCTTTTTCAGAGCTACAAGGCTTCCATTGATTGTCCACAAATATCCGTGAATGGGCAGCAATAAGGCAACAGTACAAGAACAGTGGGCATAATTCACAAACAATTAAGTGATGTTAGCTCTTATCTCTCAATATAAAAGGACAAACAAGATTAAATGATTCCCGAACAGAATAATTGAAACATGCTTTATGGCAAGTTTAGGATTATATTTTAGGGATATAACATGATTCATTGCTACATATGCTAACTGTGATAACATAATATATGTATATATATATATATATATATATATATATTATGTTATCAACCTATTTCATGATTTGCTGTTAATGTTCCTTTATTGCTGTGCACATACAAAAAAAATGCTATATGGGTGGCAGTCATCTTGCTCTCATTATAGTTTTAATGATGATGAAGTGTGTGCATTAGTATGCACTAAAACATTGGTTCTCAAGTCATGCATTCAGGGACTGCTAACAGGCCAGAACTTTAGGATTTCCATGCAGGAGCACAGGTGAGTCACTCAAAGGCCCAGTCATTTTGATTATCTCACCGGTGCTCATGCTGAAAAATCCTTATTCTGGCCTATTAGTAATCCCAATGGGCACAGACCAAGAACCACTGCACTAATTCAATCACACACTCTATCACAACCCCCAAATGAGACTGATGTACTAAAAAGAATTGGAGAGAATGTGGCGCAAACCAGCTACTGCAGGGGTGTCCAAGTTTGGTTGTCAAGAGAAAACAACAGTCATGAATGTAAGTATTTCCCTGTTTGAGCACAGGTAGGCTAATCAAAATGAATGAACCAATGATTAACTCACCTGTGTTTAATCAAGGAAATCCTTACATTGTGGCATGTTGATGGCTCTTCAGAACTGAACTTGGACACCACTGAACTTCGGCTTAGAGGCCATATACAAATCATTACTGATTTAAATAGCATTGCAAGGCATCAAAGAGCTCGCTAGCATTCAATTGGGTAGAATCCCCAATTAAATCAATGGATATTTTGAGAATGTTAAAGCGGAACTATCACTCAAATTAAAGGGCTCTCCAAATCATTATACACAAAGCAATATGAATAGAAATACTAGTATTACCCTGAATAAGTCCAGCATTATTGAGAAATCCACCTTATTCCGAGATGCACCAGCAGACATCTTACTGTACCGGCACTGTGCGCCTGTTCCATCAGTCCCTTCCTATACCTTATGGTACAATGCAACTGCCACTCACCAATCCTGGAGAAGACCGGGACTGACAGCACAGGCGCACAGAAGTCTCTAAGACAAGATGTCTGCGCTGATGCCTGCTTGTGTGTCTCGGATCAAGTTGGATTTCTCAGTAATGCTGGACTTATTCAGGAGAAAACTAGTATTGCTATGCATGTTGCTATGCACATAATGATATATTTTTTTGGGGGGGTGAATTTAATTTGATTGATGGTTCTGCTTTAATTTCTCCCCTGTGGTGGAGTTGGTTTGCTCCAGAATTGCTCAAATTTTGCTTAGTACATCAGCTTCAGTGTCTTATAGATAAATCTCCTTATTTCACCCTTCAGTGTTCCTGTCTTGGTTTTATCCACTGTAAAACGTATATATTTTTTCATAACAAGGAATTACTAACCCTTCAAGGGAACACTAACATTTTGCCCTCCAACCTTGGCGCAAAAGATGATATCTTCAATCAGACCAAGGAAGTGGACATAACAGTTGCTAGTAGAATTACTGACCCTCTGCCCGATTAAACTGTATAAAGTACTGCTGGGTCCTGTCCTCTGCTTGCTTCAGTTGGGGGGAAAAAAAATGATGTTCTACTGAGAAGACATCCAGTTGTCCTGCTAATAACTGTCATGGCCACCTCCATGGACATAAGATCAGGAACAGAATGAAGATGTTATCACTTGAACCAAGTAGCAAGAGCATTTTTCATAGGTGTTTCTGGTCATAATAATGTAAGTGGGGAGCTGTTATTAGTAAGTATTAGTGGTCCTTTAAATTTCACTGGGCCAGTTGAGAAAAGTATGGCAAGATTATGCCTAATAACCTGCTGATCATTAAGAGTGTTGTAAAATATTAAATTGATATTACTCACCCAATCAGATGGTGGCTGTTCAGCAGCGGTTTCCAATCCTATCCTCAGGGCCATATTTTTAGCGCAGGCGAGTTAGTTAACCCTTTGTGTGCCTCAGGGGCGAGCCAGCATTGCTTCGCAATGCATTGCTCCACCCTACTGGCCCTCAAAGGGTTAAATGCCTGAGTCTCTGATTAATTCACATACAGGGAAATCCCCCCACAAACACACACACACACACACAAACTGTTAGGGGTTCTTGAGGATAGGGCTGGGAATCACTCCTATACAGAAAGGAAGGAGAGGGAGAACCAGCAGTAGGGGTGGAGGGTTACAAAGAATACAGGTCATGAAACAGAATGTAACAGATAAATGGAAACAGGACAGTAAAAAGAGAGAAACAGATAGCAATGGGGAGAATGAGATAAAGAATCCATTTTCCCACCAATGAATGACAGGCCTCTATTGCTATTAGATTAAATCTACTTTCTGATTAGATGATAAAACAACCAAATAACATAACTATCAAATCATTCTGCTGCACATTACCTTATAGGTGATTTGCTGAGAAATTACTCCACTCATCCCATCCATTGACCTTGATTAATGTTTTTAAAAAAATGAATTTTACTTTCTGTTGCAGCAAAAGACTTAGATGAATATTAAGCAATCAATCATACTCTACAGGCAGCGCACAGAAACCACTAAGTTCTTCATCTCTTATATTGTACACACTTATTATTACAATGTTATTGATATGCCAGTCTTATTTCATCGATATTACATGACTGCACAAAGCCTGTCTGGGGAAAGCATGAATCTGCCTGCACAGCTCATTACCTGGGCTTTTGTGTTAGCTTAACCCTTTGGGTGCCAGAGGGGTAGCCCATGCATTGCATTGCTCTGCAATGCGTTGGCTACCCCTCTGGCACTCAAAGGGTTAAAAACCATGCACTTGCGCTTATGGGGATTTACTGAAGCTTTAGTGCATACATCGCACACACAAAGCCACCATTAAAGGGATAGTAATACTTAAAATGTAAAAAAAAAATATGTTGTAGGGTTTATCCCCCTGAGTAAAATAAGGGTACTGAAAGGTGTTTTAGTTATTACAGCTCAAAGTTGAATTTTTTATGTGCAATATCACAGTGGTCTGAAAGTGTACAGTGGTGCTGTTGCTACACCATCCTATGGAGATTTATGGTCCCAGGACCAGAGCTGTCCATAGGATCGTGTAGCAACAGCGCCACTGTACAATTTCAGGCCACTGTGATACTGCACCTAAAAATTAAAATCTGAGCTTTAATAACTTTTGAATAAAACACCTTTCAGCAGTGGGAATACCATTGTTTTACTCAGGGGGATAAACCCTACAATATATTTTTTTTTACATTTCAAGTATTACTATCCCTTTAAGGGCCTTATGGTCAAGAAAAAAGAGGACTTCTTCTGGCATAAACTGTACAATAGTGGAGTAATAAAAATCCCCAAAATCCCCGGCTCATTTTATTATTCTTTATTTATATAGGGCTAACTTAAAGGGATAGTAATACTTCGTTTTAACTTTATTTTATTTTGTAGGCATTAAAAAAACATGAAGAACAATATAAGTCTTATCTCTCAAACCTTTATGGTTTATGAGATATTCACAAGCAAAGTTTCCCCTCCCGCCCCTTTTTCCTAGTGTAAGCCATCTCTTCTCAGATGTGAATCTGGTTGTAAGACCAGACAGATAACAGAAGGGGACACTCTTCTTTGTATGAGAACAATGAAAGCCCTTCCCCCCTTGACAAGTTTTTCAGCTTTTTCCCTTATCTTAATTGAAGATTGTCCCTCTCTGCAGTCTACCTGGGCACCTCCCTTCTGATGTGGCTGAATGGGGGGGGGGGGAAAAAGGGGCGGGAGGGGGTACTTTGCTTGTGAATATCTCTTAAACCATAAAGGTTTGAGAGATAAGACTTATATCGTTCTTCGTGTTTTTTTAATGCCTACAAAATAAAATAAAGATAAAACAAAGTATTACTATCCCTTTAATATGCAGCGCTGTACAATAGGGGATAGACATACAGGGATATTAAATAGTAAATCATATGTGAAGAACAGAAGGATCAGAGGGCCCTGCTCATGAGAGCTTACAGTCTAGAGCAAGGTAGGTTGGACACAGAAGGTGTAAGTGCTATTGGGATTTAAATGGCACTTTAAAACACTTGAAAGATTGAAAGGTCTTCAGTGCTATTGGAGGCCTCCTAAGGATGCCTGGGAACTTCTCTTTGAGCCCCCGGAGAGGGCTTATGTGCTGCCGGACAAGGGATGTCAATGGCGTGATTCATGTCATAAACGGGGCGGGACTTGATCGAGTGAGGCTTACTCATTGGTGAGTTATAAAGTGGACAGGAAGTGGGGAGAACAGGGCGAGACAGAGAATTGGCCTCTGTCCCCTGGAGACCTGGTAATTCAATCTAAAAACCTGAGACTCCAGGTCAGATCCAGAGAGTTGCCAGGTATGCTCCTAAGCATACAAGGGGTTAAAAGACACAGTTAAATCAATTGAAACTTTATACTTTTTCCCTGTAATGCAGAACAGTGGAGTGACTAGCTACTGGAGGCCCCTGTGGAAAAAAACGAGTTACCTCCACAACACAAAAAAAATGTTCATAGATGCATAACTAGAATATATTGGGTTCTGGGACTGATGGGGCCTCCTTTGGATGCTGGGCCCCAGCACAACTGCACCCCCTGTAGTCATGCTCCTGTCCCAGAATTGCTGCATTTTTCTTTGAAAAGGCCTGAGACCTGAATACAGGAGTATTGGCAGGTTGGAGAGTTTCAGTTCCCAGCAGCATAATATCCAACAAATGACTACCTGTACATTAAAGGGATAGTAATGGTTCTTTTCAACACATTTTAATATTATAGACATTAAAACTATTAATACAATGAACTATGTCCCATGTCTCAAATATTTATAGTTTGATAGATCGAAGCATCTAAAGTTCCCTTCTCCTGCCCCTTTCATAGACGTCAGAGCTCTATGGGAAAGAAGCAGATCCTGGTCATTTGACTGGCCGGCTGATCTTCTGCAGAGCCGAAATAGCAATATATATATATATATATAAAGACATACTTCACTGAAACGGTCTACAAAGTGTGCTTGGTTTGCTGATGTCTAGTGATGAGCGAGCACCCCGATGCTCGGGTGCTCGGGTGCTCTGACCGAGCACCCCCTGAGGCTCGAGTGCTCGGCCGAGCACCCGAGCCCCATTGAAAAGCATGGGAGCACTCGAGCATTAAACCAGGCACCCCCTGCTCTGATGAGCGGAGGGTGCCTGGTCAATGTCCCCCTTCATCTCCGCTATGCCCCTCTTCCACAATGTCCCCCTTCATCTCCTATGTCATAGAGGAGATGAAGGGGGACATTGTGGAAGAGGGGCATAGCGGAGATGAAGGGGGACATTGTGGAAGAGGGGCATAGACTCTATGCCCCTCTTCCACAATGTCCCCCTTCATCTCCGCTATGCCCCTCTTCCACAATGTCCCCCTTCATCTCCTCTATGGCATAGGAGATGAAGGGGGACATTGTGGAAGAGGGGCATAGCGGAGATGAAGGGGGACATTGTGGAAGAGGGGCATAGCGGAGATGAAGGGGGACATTGTGGAAGAGGGGCATAGAGTCTATGCCCCTCTTCCACAATGTCCCCCTTCATCTCCGCAATGCCCCCTTCATCTCCGCAATGCCCCCGTACCTCCAGTCCCTGGTGGTCCAGCGGAGCGTCTTCGGATCTGTGCCTCTTCCGGCACAGATCCCCTTCACCCGAACATGTCGGGCGAGCACATGGCGGTACTCGACGAGTACCGCCATGTGCCGAGCAGAGCGATGCTCGAGCCGATCCGAGCATCGGCCGAGCACGCTCGCTCATCACTACTGATGTCTATGAAATGGGCGGGAGGGGTAACTTTAGATGCTTCAATCTCTTTAAACTATAAATGTTTGAGACATGGGACATAGCTCATTGTATTGATAGTTTTCATTTGTACAATATTAAAATGTGTTAAAAAGAACCATTACTATCCCTTTAAAACCTGTGCGTGCCACAGGGTTACACAACGCATTACTCTGCAATGTGTTGATTACTCCTCTGGTACTCAGAGGTTTAAGGTGAGCAAGCCATGGACACCAACACTGTGGTATGGAAAGGAAAGAAGAATTATTACACAATTTCCTCTGTGCCTTGTTAGTACATGGAGAGAAAGAACACTCAGAGGAATAGAAAGACCAGACATATCCATGTATTACTCAATGACCACCCATTACTGAATCTGCAGTGTAAATGGCTTAGTAAATAGGTCTTGGTTAGACAGCACAGACATATCAGTTCATGCTCCTCTTTTAGAATTACACTTTACTTTATCTTGGATGGGGCAAACCTACGGCACCGTAGAAGGCAAATGAAAGCCCTCGTGAACCCATTGAGTGTCAGAATGATATGCAGGCACTCAAAGGGTTGATTTTAACTAGGCTTTGAATCCCTTGGATGATGTAACAACACTATCCCTTTGAGTACCAGAGAGGTGCCCAACCCATTGCTTTGCAATAGCTACCCCTCTGTCACTCAAAGTGTTATAGGGATTGAAATCATTTGGAGTTTTGTTTACACCCGCTTGTGAAATTGTTTTGATCTAGAATTGTTCCTCTTTTTTGTTCCTTTACATAAATTCGAACAGGGGCATCAGTCTGTTACACTGGTACAGTCTATTAGTCTAATAATGTGAAAGTATAAGGCTAAACATTATCGTGTTATTTTACTACAAGAAGAATGACAACTTTGCTATTTAAAGATAAGTAATTGTATACACTCGCTGCCTTGGTTGGCTCTTATGGTGCATCAAGAGTAATAATAACTCCATACATGTGGAACAGACTACTAGTTAGATGTCATTGCAGATAGGAAAAAACATATAATAACGTTAAATTATAATACACATACAAAATGTAATGTCCCAGAGTTGAACATTTACATTTACCAGTCCTTTCTGGTATATGTTGCTTTAAGTTTAAAACATGGTTATTTATATATTTGTGTGATTGTATAATGTTGGTATAACTGTAATATTTTTGTTGTTCATGTGCCTTTAAGGTGAGCAGTGCAGAGGGTAACATGTGACCACAGGAACCAATGAGGTTTTTACCCAGCAGCCCCCTGGTCTAGCCAGACAGGAAGGAGCAAGCTAGTGTGTGTTCAGGATAGAGGAGTCTAGTGAGGAGGGTTGTGGAGAGAGGATGTGAAAGGAGAGAGAACTGGAGGAAGAGTGTGGAGATAAAGACAGAGGAGAAGGTGAGGGAAACCAGTGGAGCTAAACAACTACAGTGTTCCACAGCACAACCATAGGCGTTCCACCGCACAGGAGTCCAATTCCAAGTCTGTGCCCGTCTACAAAGAGAGCTGTGAGGAGAAGTGCTGAATGCGAATGGGCCCCATAGAGAGTACTACTTATCGTGAGTGATTAGCCTACGGAGGCCTCCGCTCTGTAGTCTCAAAAATCCTAGTCAAAAGTCCTTAGTTAACCTGGTGGTAGAGTGTACAAGAGCGACCTATGGTCCAGACAGTGTATGTGGCCACATAAGTCAGAAGTCTTCAGTAACTACAGTAAAGTTTAAAGTTGTCACTAGTAAAGTCAAGATTCAGAGTAAAGTCTACTACAAGTCTCAGCAAGCCCAGTGGCTCCCTGTTACCTCTGCACTTGCCCCTGCCTTACCTCTGCATTGCTTTAATGGACTATTTCACCTGTCCTGCTTCTCCAGTAAACGCAGTTATCCGTAACCCTGCAGTCTGGTGTTTTATTGCCCCAGCGCTGGGCCGAGGAGACCTTCTTCACCCCTGGAGTGTGGTGTAAAACACTACCCTGGCGTCACGAGACGTGCATCTACAAGCACATAAATTCACAACCCGTGCACCACATATGAGTTTTGGCGTCTTTAGTTCACCACAAAAATGGCATGCATTTAACACTTTGAGCACAAGAGGGGTGTCCAATGCATTACAGAGCAATGTGTTGGACACCACTCTGTCACTCAAAGTGTTAATGATCCAGCAGACAATAGGGATGGATGAATCTTCCTGCAGGAGAACGAAGAGTGGCAGAAAACAGTACTTTTGTCTCCCGCAGGATTTCCCACAGAAATGCTTTTGTCCACCTCCTAGTAGACAACAAGACTTTTAGCCTTTGAATGCCAGTGGGATACACAACAAATTGCAATGCAATGAGTTGTGAATCCCTCTGGCACTCAAAGGGTTAAGGCATAAAGGTGCCAAAAAAGCCTGCATTTAGTCTATAGGAAACAGAGAGCCATGTACACTAATGAAAACGGGCAGCAATGCTGGATCTAGCTAATTGCACCATAGGGCACAAATAACCATTCCCATTGCTATAAATGAGGCAATTTATATATGGAAGAACCCACAGTTGTAGAACCACACTTAGGGGAATGTACAATTCCACCAGCACAGTTCACTTTAGCTATACACCTGCACTTATGGGTATGTAATGGAGTAAATGATCTCTTCAGCTATCTTTTTATGAGCAGAAATCAATATGGTTTTATGATGAATACATCTTACCAAACACATCTTTTGTGCATTTATGAAAAACTAAATAGAAACCTAGATAATGTTAAAGCAGGAGATGTAGTATATCTGGATTTTGCAAAGTTATTTGATATAGTGCCACATAGGAGGCTGGCTTATAAAATAAGGACATTGGATGTAGAGGTTTGTAACTGTACAGTTTTGTTGTTGTAAATGGAATATACTCTCCAATACAGTTGTGAGACGAGTACCTCAGGGATCACTACTTGGTCCTAGAGTGACCACATTTCCATTCTGCCATTCCGGGACATGTGGTCACCCTAGTCCCACGGCTGAGGCTCCCGCTGGCACTGACCATCTTTCTGACTCTGACACAGTGGGAACTCTTACTCTGTGTCAAACTCAGAAAGAAGGTCAGCGCCAGCGGGTACTCACTCGCTTCGCCAGCATACCTGCACCATCCAAGCTGTTTCGCAGGCACCAACCAGCCAATGAGGACCATATAGCAAATACATTTCATTGGCTGGCTGGACTGGCGAGTGTTGCTCCATTCCAGGACTCTTTGTTGTGCCTGTGGGTGGGTGACCCTGGAAGCAGGACACAGACCCCTAATAAGGGACAGTCCCGGGCATTCTGGGACATGTGGTCCCCCTACTGGGTCCACTGCTTTTTAACAGGTTTATTACCTTGACATAAGTATAGATAGCAAAATGTTAATATTTGCAGATTACATTAAATTATGCAGGGTAACAAATTCAGAACAGGAAGTTTATTCCATTGCTAGCAGACTTCAGTATTGTGAGTTCCCTGGTGCAGTATGGTGGAGGTCATTCTATATGAAGTATAAATGCTACACTGTGCGTGCCCTTCTCTGTTTTGTGTTTCTTCTGTTAAATTATGGACTACTTTGTCCAGGGATGTGGTAATGGCAGATACAATGGATACATTTAAGAGAAGGTTAGTTATACTCTGCATTACTAGGTAAAACAGGATTTAACACCAATCTTGGAGTTGGGAAGAATTATGTAATTCTCATTTTCTGCATTATAAAGTGCACATGTTCAACTTGATTGACTTGTTTTTTTTCCAGAATAATTTACTATGTACCTGTCACAACGAAAGCTCAAATACCACTCCTATAACATATCCAAGTGCCTTATTAATACATAGAAATAAACATGGTGCAGAGGTACAGAAAACCGAGAAACTCCCATTCTCTCATGTTTCCGCTATCCTGCATAAAGAGGAGAATTTTTGGTGTAGAGAGCAATTAGGTAGACTTTAGGCATAACAGCACAGAAACATTGGTTCAAGAGCCTATTTTAAGATGGAATCAAAGTAACACATCCCCTGTTGTACCTGACATATATGTCTGCATTTCCATAGAATGGTTTTAATCAGCCAACCGTAAATTATCATTTTATTACTGAGTGTCCTTGGTCTTTGGATACCTTAATATATGCCCCAAATGAACATAACATATTTCTACACAATACAGTATGTGTGAGAAATGAATAATATAACATCAGCTGTTTTCATACCTCCCAACATTTCAAATTTCCAAAGAGGGACACTTGTGTTTTATCGGGTGTTGCTGGGGGAGTGGCATTACCAAGAATTTTTAGGCTATTTCATGACCTATTGACACCTACTTGTAAAACCTAATAAATGATTTAGAACAAGACCAAAGTGTTTTATTTACACAGACTCATGTATAAACACATATACTGACATTTATACAAACAGTAATGTGAATTTTATTGCTGTAGAGCAATGTGATACACTTATATACACACCATACAGTCGGATCTCCTAAAAAGAGGGACATCAGGGTAGGAAAGAGGGACAGAGGGATTTGGGTCTAAAAGAGGGGCTGTCCCTCCTAAAGAGGGACACTTGGGAAGTATGTGTTTTTATGGCAGGATAATACACAAAAACTATACAAAAGGACATCTAAAGGAACAGGCTAGCATTTAACCCTGTGATTGCCAGAGGACTGTACAACGCATTACAAAGCAATGGGTTGAACACACCACTGGCACTCAAAGGGCTAAGTATGTATTCCCTTTTCACCCAGGAAAGCAGTGTTAACAACTGTTCTACTTCTAGTTCCCATAAACATGGCCATTCTATTGACCTTACAGATTTACCACATCATTTTGCCTACTGAAAACAGAGAGACTGGTGTACTAAGAAGAAGTGAAGCAATTCTGGGGCAAACCATCTGCAACGGAGGGGACAAATACAATCCACATGATTTAGATGGCACCTTTAAACCTTTGTAAAAGAAAATGGAAGACAGCGCACAGAGAACCTCTAAGTGCAGTAGTAGGTTAAAAGATAAACATAAGCATAAAAAAAGATTGCTACAATCATATTTATTGGTAAAGGGTAATTAAAAATATTAATATAAATTAGCACAAAAGATGGCTTATAAAATACTTTTAGTTGTAAAATATGAAAGTCATATAGAACAAAACAAAGTAAAAAGTGATAAGTGGGCCTCGGTGAGTCGACTACAGGGAGGAAAAACGGGACCTGTTGAGGGGATATGTGGCAGATGGGGAAATCTTAAGTTGTCTAATAGTTGATTTACCACCTATCTCACTAGGTATCAGATATTTGTCTGTCCTCTGTCGGTAGGATAGTATTATCAGACTCGTATATAACCACCATGTAATAGTCCTAGCTGCTCACCAGATTACTTCTTTGCTATTGGGCCCGTAGCAAGTAATTCCTTATGGTCAAGCAGCATCCCTCTGGTCTCTCCACGGGTCCCCTGGTTCTCCGTTTCCTGCTGGCAATTAAGTCCTTAAGTCTCTTTTGGTCCGTTATCTACTGGTGGTACCGTTAGAAGGTCCCAAGTTGGTCCACTTGATTTATTTTAATCTCCGATAAATGTGTTTCAGGGAACTGATCCCTTTTCTCAAGTTTGAGATTTAAATGTGTACTTCCAGGCAGAGCTGGCATTTAAACTCTTAGCTAACCAATCACTTAACCAATCACTTAATAAATGATTTGCTAAAATGAATAAGAATGATACGTATGTAATAATGCTTTGAAAATGAATGGGAGACTTGCCATGAATTGGGAAATATGCAAAAAGAAGCAATGTGACCATACTGAGGCTGATGTGATAAGATCTAATGCACGGTTACCATAGGAGGTAAAGAAAAACTCCTACTCATATAAATTGGCTTTTAACTCCTTGAATGCTATAGAGGCCTCAAATGCTTGTTTCACAATGGTGGTTATGCACAAAGGGGTGATAAAGAGGTGACAACGAGGCAATAACTTCTCCAGTTTATCACTTCTTTAGTTCCTATGTTATTCTATGGAGCCAATTCACTAAGATCTCAAAAGTGGGAGAAATCTTAGTGCATAGGCTCCATAGAATAACATAGGAATTGGAGAAGTGATAAACTGGAGAAGTCATCGACACTTTATCACCTCTTTATCACGCCTTAGTGCATAACCCCCAATGTGTCAGAGATCTTTCTATCATTCAAGGGGTGAAAAGCTCAATTTAAATTAACCCTTTGAGTGCCAGAGAGGTATCCAACGCATTCCAAACAAAGTCCTGTCTTGTATAAAAAGGGGTATTGAATCAAGAGTGGATAACATCATTTTCCTATTGTACAAATTGTCAATATGACCTCACCTCAAATATGCAGTGCAGTTCTGGGCACCAGTTCTATAAAAGGATATTCTAGAATTGGAGACAGTACAGCGAAAAGCAACAAAATTAATTAAGGGAATGGAGAACTTGACGTATGAGGAACGACTAGACGTACTTGGTTTATTTACTCTAGAGAAAAGACAATTGAGAGGAGATTGTATCACAATGTACAAGCCTATGAGAGCTCTAGTGAGCTCTTCATTCCAAGACCTGATCAAATTTCCAGGGGTCACCACTTGCCATTAAAGAAAAGGAGGATTCAACTTCAGCAGAGGAAGTTCTGCTAAATTGTGGAATTCCATGAGCAAGGATTTGGTTATGGCAGATATAATGGATATATTTAAGAGTAGATTAGATACATTTATTTCAAAAAGGTACATACAGGGTTATACTTTGTGTTACTAGCCAAAACATGAAGGTCTGATAAACACTAACTTATTTGGCAACAGGAAAGCTATATAATCATGTCTCTAGGTTATGAGACAAGGTTGAACTTCATGGACTTGTGTCATTTTTCAACCTTATTTATTATGGTACCTCTCTGGCCCTTAAATGTTAATGAACATTTTGGGAATGTGTATATGCTCTCTATGGTGATGAATTTTTGCCAGAATTATTCCTGTTCTGCTTAGTACATCATTTGCACTGCCTCTATTCATAATGGACTGTTTGTAAAATGTACTCATGACTTCACATGGGTTTACGCATAATGCCTTGATAGCAAATCTTTGTCTCAATAGGACCATAAAACTTTCTGAAAATCATGCAAAACAGGAAAAGAAAAAGATAACTTTGTTCACTTCCTGTTTCACGTGTAAATGGTTCCCTCCTTCCACAAGGTCAAGAGAGGAGAAGAGGAAAATACAACTGTTTATATGTACTTACGTAGGAACTAAAGTGTAGCTATAACAGGCTGCAACTTGTTCTCAGGGACGGTACAAGCATTAGGCAAACTAGGCAGCCACATAGAATGGCAGATTTGATTGGGGGGGGCAACAGCAGAATAATTTCTATAGGTTAGAAGACCTTTTGCCTCAACATTTCATCTTTATGATTTTTAAAACTACAAGATTCTGTTAAGATATATCTGACATGTTTCTGATTAATTGTCAAACACACAATTCATCAATACATATTAAGAAATAATCTTGCTGTGGGCATCTAAAATACTTGTGATAGGACATTTCAATGCAGCAGGTAATGCAGCATGTAAAAAAAACTTGGCAGGTTTATGTAGACACTGGGTTTCTTTTAAGATATGTCAACTCTTTAGAAGGGAAAAGGCTCATTAGTAATTCTAGTGAAGGCATTACTTTTTATCACTGAATTGTGTGACTAAAACAGAAGCAATTCTGTGATTTTACTCAAGGGTAGATTTGTGTGGTGATTGGAGTACAAGCTTCCATAACTGGAGACATATTGAAACAGATTCACATTCACTTAAAAAAATCTACGCTCAATTTTTAGGACGAGTTACTCACTTTAAAGCACACAGAATATACCTCATAATATAAAGAATACTAGTACTAACCAATACAGCACGATATTTTGGTTTTGGTACCTGTATATGCAATATATATATATATATTAAAAAAATCAAAGCAACACATATATCCATAATCAAGCAAATTGATTTATTGCGTGTTTATTCAATGGTTTGGTATTCATCAGGAATACTCAGAACAGAAGTGTTGATTCATGACTCAAAGATCATCACTGGGAGTGTAAAACCCATAGATATACATCAGAAGTGCTCTATGTGGCAGTACAGGCAAAATACCAAGGACCTTCATTAGCACTGTACAATGTGTTATTATTTAAAAAAAAAACAAAAAAAAAAAAACAACAACAATCTCTAGGAGCACCTGATATTGCAGAGTTGGCTAAAACTCAAAGGTCTGTCCAATATGGCAGTATGGAACCTAAATTGAAGGACCTTCATTTGCAGTGCTTAGTACATCCGTGCTGACAATACTGCAGGTCCTTTATTAGCAATACCCAATACAGAAGTTAACCCAAAAATGAAGGACCTTCATTGGCATCGTATAATACAGTAGCATTGACATTGCTTTATTTGGCACTCACAAATCCACATAATTGAGAACTGAAATATTTTCTCTGCAATACATTTTTTGTTTTTAATGTTGTGCATGTTGCATTGATTTCGGTTCTTGAAATGTCCACCAGCAATTAACACTGTAAGGGTTAGATTCTATTGCAGGTGCTAAATGTTAACAACTGTTTTATCAAACATTTTCCTATTGAATTCTAGGGGGAACAGTGCAGATAACAGCAGAGATAAAATGAACACCTGCAATAGAATCTAGTCCTAAATCTGGTCAAGTTAATAACAGTTTTAAGAAATGCACTGGGGACATATATTCCATTTATGGATTATATACTGATCAGCATACATGGAAATTCTCAGGGTTTAACCCTGAGACATAAGGTTTTGACCAGTTTTCAGTGTCTCAGTGTAAAGAGCCAAATTCTCATGGTGAAAGAACCCAGTGTAACCAAGTATATCATCAGTAACATTTAACTGCTTCTTTAGTTTCGAAAGCGGTGCACTTTCTACCAGAAAAGCAGTGGAAAAGGTCCTGTTTATCTCATGCTTGTTGAAGCACTGAGATTTCTAATTTGTATGTTTATTATAGGTGCCTTGAACACTGATTGGTTCACCTCTGTATTAGAGTAAGCAGTGAGTTGTCACCTACAATTTTCGTTACAGGGAACTTTAAGGGTTAATATTTCAAACATCTCAGGTTCCAATTATTTTGAAAGTCCTCAGCTATGCTGATCAGATCATTGGGCTTCAAACTCTGCATGAATTGATTAAATTTGTCATATTGTTTATTCAAATCACTTTGCTAAAAAAAAAGAGCATTGCTGCTACAATGAAAGTTGTCCTTAGATGAAAGAGTATGACAATGCATTTACAAGGATATATTTACATTTCTACATCTTTTTATTTTAAAAAAGCGACGAGAAATGAAGCAAAACTATGATACAAGAAACGGTAGAATATGTAGAAATGTGCAAAATCATAAGGAAGCGCATTAAAGAATGAAAGCTCAATTTCAATGTTGAGCTCATCAAAAGGACAATGTAAGAAAATCAGGGGCTAAAGAAAGCAAAACAAAAGATGGCTACACCTAGGAGTCAAATGTATGCATTAAAGCTTGTAGATGGTACAACAGCAAAAACTCAAACTAAAATCAGTGGAAGTTTTTTTCAAATCTTTGTAAGGAAGAAGGACAACAACTGAATGCAGTGCCAGAGGCTGAAGTTGTGCCAGAACTTTTGGTAGAAGAAGTAGAAGCTGCAATAAAATCAAAGAAAAATGGCAAAGCAGCTTGACGTGATAAAGTTACTACTGAAATATTGAAAGCTGGAGGTCAACCCTTATTTAAAGCCCTAGCTAAATTACTTTCAAACTACCTACTACTCAGCAAAGTGCCTGAAACATGGAAAAATGCAGAAGTCATCTTACTGTCATGATTAGCCTCGTATTGGGATCAAAAAACTAGGTTTTGGGTATATATTGATTAAAACACAATTCACCATTTAGCTACTTATTTATTATAGAACTGTGTATACAAGGTCATTTGCAGAATTTGTTTATACATAGTGCACCAGAATCGGAGCTGCAGCAAATGCTGTTTTGAGGTTTTCGAAGGCTAGCAACGCATCGGGAGACACTCAGTGACTTGGGCCCCTTTGAGGGTCATATACGTGATTGGTTTGACTATAGTCGAGAAATTCTTTATAAATTTCCGATAGTAGTTAACAAATCCCAATAACCTTTGGATCGCTTTCAGTCCCTCAGGATGAGGCCACTGTAATATTGCAGACAATTTTTGGAGGTCCATAGCCAACCCAGCAGAGGAAATGATGTACTCCGGAAAGGTAACCTGAGGTTTGTGAAATTCACATTTCTCCAACTTGCAAAACAAGTCAGCCTCTCTTAGTAACTTTAGGACCTTGGATACAACCAAACGATGAGTCTCCACCGTAGGGGAATGAATTAGGATGTCATCCAAGTAAACCACAATGCAACTTTGTAATAGGTCTCTCTGTACATCCAGCACCAGCAGGTGATGAGGATTTACGGATGATGCCCCTCTCCAAGGCATCGGCAACATAGTCCTCCATCGCCTTGTTTTCCTCCACCGAGATAGGGTATATACGCCCCCTAGGAGGGGTAGTACCCGGTAGTAACTCTACCGTACAATCATAAGGCCTGTGAGGTGGTAATGCCCCAGCCAGTTTGTTTCTTAGACAAATTGAAGTCGGTGTTCTCCAAAGCACGAGACCAGGCTGGTCACGTGCTTTGAAGGACGCTGACTTCAGTTTGTCTAAGAAGCCCAGTCGGATACTTGGAGAAACCCCTGCTCCAGTCCAGTTGAGAAGACGCCAGAGGCATCAGAGGAATCGGAGATCGGAACAGACGGACAGGACACACAACACTATTCTATGGGCTTAGACTCACCGCACATTGAAAGTAAGGGGCCACCCAAACAGATCGAGCACCGGGAGCCGAGCTCTACCACGGAGTATTGTAGCGGGCTCCGTTTAGGTGCTCTCTAGTAAGGGCCATTACTATTTATTTATTTTGGAACATCTGTGCAATTCTATGATTATATATTTTAATCATTCCTGTCTGCTTTGATCTAGTCCGCTCCATTCCGCATTTAAGAGATCATGTTATATCTATTATAGAGATACAATACTGTTCATTATATATTACTATTGAACCTATTAGATCTCTTTCCATCAGGAGTTCTTTAAGATACATTTTATGATGTTGCTACATGTTTCCACATTTTTTAAATATTGATACATGCTTTTAAACTTTGTAACTAAGCGTTTAGCAAGTATTGTTTTTGCTGTCTTACAATAAATATTCTATATAATAATTTGCCAAGTTGTGTGTAACGCCCGACATGCGCAGTAGACACTGCTGCGCGTGCGGCAGTCATACGCAGTGGAGACTGCCCGCGCTGCGGCTGATACAGAGCTGGGCGCTCCGAAGGAGCCGAGGCGCGGGTAGTCTCCACTGCGTGTGACTGCCCCGCGACTGGCTGCCAGAGGCTCTATATCAGCCGAGGCGCTGGCAGTCTCCACTGCATGTGACTGCCCCACGACCGGCTGCCAGAGGCACCGTGGCCCGTGTAACGGGCTGTTCAACTAGTCAGATATAATCCACTACACTTAGAGCTATCTGCACTGTCTCTCCCCCATTCCTATATTGTTTTTCATGTGATCATTCCACGAAATTCGGGTTTGCCACATCAATTCTGAAGACAAGCAGCAGAGAACTTATGGAATAAAGAACTATCTAGGGACAGTCTTTTTATTGTGAACTCAAACCCTCTTTTTATCATGACTTGTTTGTGTGATTTTATAAGAATTTATTATTGTGATAAGAGTTCTTACTCTATTTTTTATTATCTGACCCCTAGATTTTTGGATACCTTCTCCTTTTATATAAAGGAGCTACAATCCTTTTTTAATCCAAATTCCATCTATCCATAGTTTCTAATTATCATTTTTTAGTATTGAGATTTCTTTTTGGCGCTGTGTCATTTCTCCTAGCAATATAATGAGTAGGTTATCACAGAGAGTAGCAGAGAGTAACCCAAGAGGCAGAGACTCTATCAGAAATAGAAGTATACCTCCAGGTCTAGGCCGAGGCCAATGGTAGTTTCTATGCCAGATAGGAAGAGCGTGTACTCAAAGGATGGTAACCTGCAGTCAGTAAGGAGAAGGCAATCGCCTGAAAAGGAAGGCAACAAGGCGACACTGACTCATGCCTGCAGTCAATAAGGTACAGTCTACTAGACCCACAGGTCTGCACCATTTAGGATGTCCACTAATAAGGAGGCAATACCGAGAGTAGTTGGACAGAGCCCCAGGTCAGCACCAGGTTGGATAGTCAGAAAAGCCAGGGTCATACATGGAACGGGTAGTCAGCCAGAGCCACGGGTCTGAACCAGGTAGGATGTCCACCAATGAGGAGGCAATACCGAGAGTAGCTGGACAGAGCCCCAGGTCAGCACCAGGTTAGATAGTCAGACAAGTGAAGGTCATACACGGAACGGGTAGTCAGCCAGAGCCACAGGTCTGCACCAGTCTGGATGTCCAGTAGGAAGGGAGCGCACAGAGAGTAGTCAGACAGAACCACAGGTCAGCACCAGGATGGATGGTCATACAAGCCAAGGTCATACACAGGTAATCAGGAACAATTAAGATACTACTGCATAGAACAATACCATCCCCAACTGCATAAAACTGAGGCCTGTGACATACTGCAACCTTGCATACGGAAAATGTTGCAGCGAGGAGAGATTCGGTCGACCCTGTGTCAGAATGAATGACAATTCGGACAGCCGCATCAATTCAGCAGAGGACACGGGCAACCACTAGAGAAGCCCAGTGCGCCCAGACCCTATACAGAATACAAGCGGAAATGTTTAGGCCACAATGAATAATTTTGTACCTGGGTGACTGAATTTGGACCAGAATAGATCATTTTGAATCAAAGTATAGAATTCTTACTAGGAGTAGAGAAAAAGGAGTGGCAAAGCTCACTCGCCCCTTATATTATATACTAGTTGAACAGCCCGTTACACGGGCCACAGTGCCTCCGGCAGCTGGTCGTGGGGCAGTCACGTGCAGTAGATACTGCCCACGCCGCTGCTGATACAGAGCTGGACGCTCCTTCGGAGCGCCCAGCTCTGTATCAGCTGCGGCGCGGGCAGTATCTACTGCGCATGAGTGCCGCACGCGCAGCAGTGTCTACTGCGCATGTCGGGTGTTACTCACGATTTAGCGAATTATTATATAGGATATATGATATAAATGATAACCACAGAACAGAAAAGAGAGAGAGAATATTTGTCTGCAAAACTAAAGGTATGTAATACTTTTCTTATTGCAAGCATATATTATTACTTATACTCTGCTATTTATATTAGATTTACTAATGATATTTACTAATCATATTTTTTATATTTATGTATAATTTATGGTATATGCATAAGAAATATATATACCTGTTTAAGCATATTTGAAACTCTTGCCCCTTTCTTTATTGTACTTTCTATACTCTAAGGAATTGTGAGGCCATTCTACATATACAAAATCAGGGTTATGTGAACTTGTACTTACAGTAGTGAATAACTGCCTCGAGCCTTTATGTGGGAAGAAAGACAAAACCCTGTTACACTGCTGCACAAAATAGGTGATAAGGTGGATCTAAAAACTACCAACCAATAAGCCTATTGCCAGTGGTCTGCAAAGTTTTCACAAAGGCACTATCATGAAGAATGGACACGATACTTAATGAGGCACATCCTAAGGAACAGACAGGCTTCTGGAGCAGTTTCAGTACAATGGACCATATCCAGACAGTGCAACAAGTTATAGAGTGACATAATAAATACAACCTTCCATTACGCATAGCCTTCCTTGACTACAAAAAGGCCTTTGACTCTGTGAAAAAGCAAACAATAATTGATGTTCTGATCAACCAAGGAATAGATTTTGGTCTGACGATGAATATCAACAAAACGCATGTCATGTTTAACAAATTTACCATACCAAGCATAATAACAGTAGATGGAGAAGAAGTAGACAAGTATGTTTACTTGGACAGGAAATCTCCACAGATGGAAAAACCATGATGGATATTGAGCATCAAATACATTTGGGATGGCAAGCATTTGGAAAACAGTACTGTCTTTAAGACAAATTTACCACTCTGCCTCAAGCAAAAGGTTTTTGACCAGTGTGTCCTTCCAGTCCTTATGTATAGCTGTGAAACCTGGACACTGAATGCCAAAGCCATACAAAATGTAAGGTTACACAAAGAAGTATGGAGTGGTGAATCCTAAACATAACAAAAAGAGATCAAAAAATGTGTGTAGCTGTGTGTAGAGAGGTAAGCAAAGCTTTGCAATGCATTGCATACCCCTCTGGCACTGAAAGGGTTAATGCTCTAAGAATCGCTGGGGTTGGGGGGATGCACAGCACAAACCACCTGCCCTTACAAGGTTAAGATGACCATGTGCAGTGAGCAGAATTAGAGGTCCTGTCCGTCATGTCTGCCTCAATGGGAATGACATCCATAATTGATGTTCTCTTGAACAAGAGAGCAAGGGAAGAATTCATAGGGCCCCTAGGATTTTCGGCTATATTAAAGTAAGTGGGGGTTACTTTTAGGAACCGTTAGTGTTCGTTTCAGCAACTGAAATTTTACTAATCAGGTAAAAACATGAAAAGGCACGTCTGTGCATCCACTGCCAAGCTCATTGAACAGCATGTAAGAAGCTCAGGAAAAGGCACTTATTATTTTGCATGCAGTTTGGTTTTTTTCATGCTCTTTCTCATAATAGGATCAGCTTATCTACCAGTACAACAAAAATAATGCTAACAACCTTAAAGAGGGCTTCACAATGCCTTTTGTTAAATATTATGGTTCATATTCAGAAAAACAGGTAAGCAATTTTGGAGCAAGGTAATAATGCCATAGGAGGGAAATTAAAATTCTGTTGATTTAAAGAGGCTTTTTTAACCCATTGAATTCTATAGAAGACGAGTCGTTAGAGACCTCCCTAGCACTGAAGGGGTTAAACTACAGTAAAATTAAAAGGAATTTTGGAAATGTTTATCTGTCTGCTATGGTGCAAGTTGATATTTTCCAGAATTGCTCATTTCTTTCTTTCTGCATATGACTTTATAATTACCTACTAGAATTCTGCTAATTTAACCCTATGGCTGTGAATGTCTCTGGAGCTGTTTCTAGCATCAAAGAGGTTAACCCTTTGAATGCCAGAGGGGTACGCAATGCATTGTAAAGCAATGCGTTATGTTCCTCACTGGCACGCAAAGGGTTAAAAATTTCCTTTGCAGTTTTCTGCAAAATGACCTGCTACAACATTATTGAGTAGTGGTGTCATTAATTATCATCCCATGAAGGCATGCAATCAGTGTGTGCTCTGCCAAATGTTCCTGAACAGGTATATGAGTGGCCCAAGGCATATTGCCATTGAGCTGATGTCAAATTAAAGGTGTAATTCAATAAGCTGAAGAGGTGCAATGATGAAGCAAACCATTTAAATCAAGGGGAATTTTCATTTGTCTTCAATGGGATAGTTGGTTTGCTCCAAAATTGCACCTCTTGAGTTACTGAATATCACCTTAAACAGTTGAACAGTCTCCAGTGCATATATATTAAGCTAGAGGTATGGTACCGTTTTATGTTTAAGATACAGACGAATGATTTGATGGATGCGGAACATATGGTGAGGTACAGTAGCGTGCAGACAAAGGATACACTGAAACATAGTTCACTCAATGTAGAGATTTTTATCTATTTTCTTATATTTCATAAAATGAACTAGGAGGGATTGGAACAATTCTGCAGCAAACCAACTACACCACAGGGGGGAAATACAAATATATATATATATATATATATATATATATATATAGAAAATAAAAGTAAAGTGGGCACTCCTAAAATGTTCTATAAAAATGAATGCCTGGTGCTGCTTGAAAAATTGTGTATATAGGTATATGGAACGAGATATCCCCATCCAAATGCAAGCGCACTCAAAGGTCTCTAAATAATTATTTTATTTCCAAACACGGATCAACGTTTCGACCCCCTCAGGGGCCTTTATCAAGACAACAATATCACAATAACACTGACCTTAAATACAGCAGTCCTCTCGCGCTCAAACACCATGAGGCCAGCGCGACAGCGACACCGTGGGCGCTGGAACGCACAGTCGTGGACCGCATCTGTTATTAACTCCTGCGGCGCCACACAGCAGTCCCAAAACATCCCACTGCCGTAGCCGCCAGCGCTCTACCCCCAATGTCTAGCTCGAGAGGAGTACCAGATCAAAAGCCTAACAGTGGAGACAAAAGTAACAAATCCAAACAACATACAATGTATCCATCTAATCACAAATGAAACTAAAGAAAGCAGAGGAAGAGGACCAACCCGCATCTACATCGGGCACATCACTCTCATATAATTATGTTCAAAGATAATATTCTATGTGAAAAATGCATATAAATCTAATATTTGACCACACCATAATAATAACCCGATCTGTAGTATTGCATGCAATCATATCGGAACCATGGCTCTTATCTGCCGAGTCATGCATCTCTTCCAGGAGTAGTGCAGGCATAAACCCGCCATCCATCAGAGTTGGTGTCAAAGCTATAGAGATGGAAAAATTGCCGGGAGGTGTATTGTCAGTTCATGGAAGCCATCTTATGAGGAATATCTGTTCCATCGCCTTGGCTCTACGTGTGCTGTATTTTTACAGACATCACGGAGTCCAATTTAAAGGCGGTAATTAATGTCCTCATGTATAATGATGATCCAAGAAGAATCTCAAAGCCCACATTCTGGCTTTTAAATAACCCCTGGCTCTACATGTGCTATATCGCATAGACATCATGGAGACCTATTATAGGGTTAAATATTCCTTCTCATTATTGATTAGATCAATGCAAAAAATTCCTCCATCATATAGGCTCCCAAATAATAAACGATCATTGCTGCATGATTCTCCGGCATATCAGAGTGGGTCCATATATATATATATATATATATATATATATATATATATATATATATATATATATATATATAAAAAAAAAACAGTTAACGGAAAAAATAGCTCCTACTAGAGACCGTAGTCCCAAAGAACTGTTAATATATTAAAAGAAAGAGAAATCTGTTGCTCCAGTCCTATATTCCTGTTAGTGTGCAGGACAATATAATAGACAAATAGAACAGGAAAAGGGGAGCGCTAGATGCTCTATCAGATGATGTACAACATATACGGCTGGCAGTGGCACTGTGGCCCGTGTAACAGGCTCTTCAACTAGTATATATCTAAAACAATAGAAAGGAGATTGCAGGATGCTTTATCACATGATGTAAAACAAATACAACAGAGTGTAAAACAGGTATATCATATACAGTATTTATTTAATCATATACAATAAAATGTAATACTGAAAAATCCCTTGTTGAGGCATAATTAAAAAGGCACAGATATAGTCCTATAAAAAAATGATATCACTGCAAAAATAAAAAATGAACTCAAAGAAACAGTCAATGAATAGGTAATACTGCTTTTCACCACCATTTACTTTATGAAATTTAAAAAAAATGTAAAAAAAAAAGTAAAAAAAAAACACAATTTTTGTTTTTTTCTCTTGGGATCAATTGGGCACAAAGGGTTAAGTTTTTATGGAGACTGCATGAAAAGTATGACCGGTCAGTCATACCTACAATATGCACAGTTTAAAGTGGCCACTGTCCCCCCTGGGTGAAAATCCCCATGTCCCTTTTTCCCACCCTATTTTGTCACTTTTTTATCCCTGACATTTGGCGGTGTGTATAAGTGTATTACATGGCTCCACAACAATCACACTTCCAATATTGTTTAATGAGATGTTTTTTTTTGTTTTTTTTGTAAAAAAAAAAAAAGTGTGTTGTGTTTAAAAAAAAAGTATTTCATTGAAGGTCAGCTGCTGTATTTGCTTTTACCACTAGGTGTCTCCCAAGGGAGACAGAGGTAGAGGAGACACTCAGAGTCAGCATGCTTTGCGTGTTGCCTCTGTTTCTCAGAATGCCGGTACATGTGATTGCTGCTACGGCGATCACATGAACCGGCACAAGCAAGAAGGGCTGAGACTGAACGCCCCGGTCTCGGAGCATTCAGTCTCAGCCTGGAATGAATCATAGCAGAGTGCACGGAGGCACGCTGCATCATATTATTATATTATTATTTAAGCCTTGACAGTCCAGGACCGTCATGGGTCCTTAAGGGTATAACAACCCATGACGGTCCTGGACCGTCATGGGTCCTTAAGGAGTTAAATATTGATTATTCCATCTGTGTGCAATTCTACTTCAATAAGACAAGGAGCAGGCAGGATTGAGTTTAGTGAGCAGACAGGATAATCAATTTATAATACAACATATAAAGTTGCCCCAAGCTGTGACTCATTTATCCACAATGATCCCTCCTTCCACTGACAAGAAGACAACAGTGGCGATAAACTATCATACAGAGATAACTAACACCTCTTGCCCTGCCCTTAGTTGCTGCCTGGCCAGTCTGATAATAGCCCCATATTACAAAGAACAAGTGTTTTTTTGCAATGGCAAAATGGTTCAGTTACTGGGCACATTTGAATCATTTGGTCTGGTGCAAATCACATTAAATAGTTGAATAGTCTCCAGCTCAGGTATATTAGACTAGAGTGATGGTGACATTTTGTGTTTAAAGGGTTAGTAATGTATTTTATTAATAAAAAGTAATATTGCAGTATTTCTTTTTAGATTGCGGTATTTCTGCTCTGCTGAAGAGCCGCCTGCCAGTTCCGGGATCAGTATCTTCTGTCAGCTAGAGGCTGACATCAATGAAAGGGGAGGGAGGGGGGAACGTTATCACTGTATAGCTCTCAAACTATAAAGGTTTGAATGATCGGACTGGCCTCATTTGATTTATTTTTTGAATATCTACAATGTTACTTTTTTATTAATAAAATACATTACTAACCGTTTAAGATGCAGACAGATGATTTGATGGATGTGGAATATATAGCAAGGTACAGTAGCGTGGGTACCTGTGCAGGCAAAGGATGCACTGAAACACAGTTCCCTCAAGTTGTACTAGGAAGAAGTGGCACAATTCTGGAGCAAACCAACTGCACCACAGGGGGAAAATTCAAATTCCCATTGATTCAAAGTAGACTTTTAAAGGGACTCTAACTCCTGAAAATTAATTTGGGTTATAGAAATGCAAACATAATGTACTTCCAGTAACAACAGTAAAATGTTGATGTTTTATGTTAGACCTGTAAACTCTAAGATTAAAGTTGAATTTTAAGACATGTCAACTATCCTGTATAAACACATGTTGGTTAAATGTGCAGAGATAATACGCTTAATGTCTTGAGTTTAGCACCCATGGCTATTCTTTACAGAAAGGTTCTTACATTATCTCAGCCCATTTAAACACAATGCAGAACAATCACTTGTTAAATACCCTATCAAGATTGCTCTTGTAATGGGATCCCTGGAGCACTGGAAAAAGAAGAAGTAGAAGCTACCACAGAGCATATGTAAGAGTAGATGTGAAAGGAATAGTAATGTTCCAGAACGTTTTTTTCATTTTGTAGGGATTAAAAAGTTGAGTTTAATGCAAAAAAAAAGTATCTCTCAAACCGCTATGGTCGGAGAGATATCTTCATTCATCTTCAGCAGAGCCGGAATCACATTTTTTAAACAGAATGACTGCAATACAAGTCTACTAAGTGTGCTTGCAAACCAGGCACACTTGGTAGACCATTGCAATGCAGTCATTCTGTTTAAAAAACACAATTCCGGCTCTGATGAAGAGCCTCCGTGTCGGCCAAAACGGATCTCCTGCTGACAGCTTTACAGCTGACAGAAGGAGACATCAAACTTTGAATGTCTCTCAAACAATAGCAGTTTGTGAGATATGTTTTTTGCGTTAAATTCAACTTTTTAATCCCTACAAAATGATAAAAACATGTTTTGGGACATTACTATCCCTTTAAAGATAGATTAATAAAAATGCATCTCCAGTTGATCCTCCTATAATGTTGGTCATGTATTGTTGCATTTCAATATTTCATGTTTTGAAGTTCAAGAGTAAATCAGTTCTAAAGGATCCCCCTCCTGCCCCATTTTAATTATAAGCACTGTAGTATCACTTATGTAGCCCCATTTCAATTATAAGCACTGTAGTTTCACTTATGTAGCCACATTTCAATTGTAAGCTCTGTGGTATAATTTTGTAGCCCCGGTTGGTGCTGGTAGCTCTAGACATAAAAACAATGAGAAAAACTGAGAAAGATTTTCGGCAGGTGTGGGGCCCAATCTGAGAGTGGAAAATATGTATCCTGCTCAGATCCCTATGGAGTCTTAATGTGGCCCTGGTGCTTTATAATATATACATATATACACACACATAGATAGATAGATAGATAGATAGATAGATAGATAGATAGATAGATAGATAGATAGATAGATAGATATATGATTAGAGAAAGAATGGGCACTCCTATTTGACAGGTACAAATAATATTTGTATTGCCTGGGTGCTACTTATAAAAATCAGTATAACAAAAGAAATGGTATCAAATCATAAAATAAAGTAAGTGCATACACAGGTCTTATGAAAAAAAAAAAAAAAAAAAAAATATATATATATATATATATATATATATATATATACATACACACGTGTGTGAGTGTGGTAAGCAATACAAATTTTAAATGACCAGAATATTTCTTACCTTCACAACAGTATACTATATCTTATAGGTTCCATACTTTCTCTAAGCTTAATCCTATATAATAATTTGCTAGGATGTTTGTCACAATGCAGTCATGCGCAGTAGAGACTGCCTGTGTTCGGCCAGTCTCTGCTGCTCATGATTGCATTGCGTGAGTGAGGCGACGCAAGACTGCATCACGTGGAGCAGTGAGGTAGTGGCCTCTTAATCATTTGAGTGCCAGAGGTGTACGGAATGCATTGCAAAGGGTTAACATTACCCAGATCTAGGGCACCTAATATTTATGTATGAAAATGCTGGTGTTATTTAAATGTGCATGGGAAAAAATACAACCTTTTTTCTGTGAAGCATATCTTTGTTAACGTAATATCAGGATGCGTGAATTGAAAACGCATAAAGTGTAAGGGAGCTCAAGAGGAGTTCTTGCTCTGAAGAGCCCTAACACCTGAAAGTACATCTATTTGCCAGAAAAGTAATGTATACAGCCAGCTCCCTGGCGCATGCTATGGATTTTCGACAACATTTTTATGGAGTAAGAGCCTATTACAAATTCCCAACTCACTTCTCAAGAGTTTTCTCCAGCAATGTACAAGGTATTTTGAAACTCATAAAAAAATAAACTAGAAGGCGGCCATATCAAGGACAAATCAAGGACAAAAGACATTTAACTCCATGTACCCGAGAAGTCCAAAGACTCATTAATCACCATATTCTGGCTCTACACAAATGAAATCTACTGAGACTGATGTACGAAGAATCACTGGATATGACTATTTGAGTGCCAGAGTGATATGCAATGCATTGTATTTATACGTTGCATACCTCCTCTAGCAGTTAAACAAATTATATCCAGGAAAAAATCCTTAATGGATTACAGTAATACAAACCTGCTGACAACGGGATCAGCAAATGATGCAGGAAGAGGGCACAATGGAGGTGGTAGAGGCTTCTTATCCTGAAGTTTCATCTTTGTACTTTTATAGTGGCTGTTTGACATGCTGGAGCCATAAGAACAAAGGGGAGAGGCAATTCTAGAGCAACTAACTGCCATAAAGGGAGCAATTTTAAATTTATATTAATTAAAAAGGGGTCTTAAATCCACTGCATGAGAAATTTCCATCACATTGCTTTGCACTGTTTTAGAGATGTCCCTAGTTAATAGCCCCATTTAGATCAATGGGGCTACATGTATAGCCCCCAGTATTGGAATGGTGCAGCCTCTATATGCATTAAGCACAAAGAAAAGTATAGGAATTCTGGGGTAAACCAACTGTGTTGTTTGAATTAAAATTGTCATTGATTTAAATGGAGCTTTTAACCCCTTGTATGCCAGATGTCTTCAAAGTATTGCTCCTCATTCACAGAGTTATCCTTTTCTGTGCCAGAGGGGTTTCCAACACAATGCAAAGGAATGCACTGGATACCACTTTGGCACTCAAAGAGTTGAAATACACTTAAATCAATGTAAATCTGGTGTATTTGTTTGGACTCCTATTATGCAGTTCATTTCTCCAAAATTGCTCCGATTTTACTTTGTGTATAATCAATGATGTACTAAAAGGATAAGCAACACAAGCACATGGAAATTAGGCACATAAATAAATGTCTATCTATCTATCTATCTAATCTATCTATCTATCTATCTATCTATCTATCTATCTATCTATCTATCTATCCATCCTAATCTATATATTACACACACTGTGCATATTGTTCTATTCACAGATATGCAAGTAATGAGTTCCATGCTAATTTACATTTACAGATATACTATACTACATGTGCAGTTGTCCAGATGAATGTTCAAGCTGCGGGGTACATTCACTAAGAGGTGGTAAAGTGGGGATAAAGTGCTGACGACTTGTCCAATTTATCAGTTCTCCAATTCCTATGTTATTTTATGGAGCATATTCACTAAGATTTCTTCTGGAGATCTTAGTGCATAGGCTCCATAGAATAACATAGGAATTGGAGAACTGATAAACTGGAGAAGTCATCACCACTTTATCACCACTTAGTGAATCTCCCCCTATGTCTCTTGTACACCTTGGGCTATCAAGGCAAAGTGAAACGAGAGATCTTAGTGCACAGACTCCATGACATAACACAAGAACTGGAGAAGTGATCTCAGTGGAGACATTGGGGAGATGCACTAAGATATGATAGGAAGGTGATAAAGTGGAGATGATTTATCTAGTGATATCTCTTCTCCAATTCCTATGTTAGCCTGTGGAGCCAATGCACTAAGATTTCTCCAGCTTTGGAGATCTTAGTGCATAGGCTCTACAGAATAACATAAGACCTGGAGAAGTGATAGCACTGGAGAAGTTATCTCCAATTTATCACCTCTTTATCACTGATTAGTGCATCTCCCCCCAGTTAAACTTTTTGGCCCATAGACAGCACTGTTAATGTAAAAAAGCAACTGTAAAATGTATTAATTCTGGAAAAACACATTTTCCAACAGTGGGTTGTTTTACTCAACAGGAAAAATCCTAGAATATATGGCTTTTCATTAAAAAAAGGATCCTTCTTCTTTAAGCCCCTGAATTCTAGAGAAGTCTTCAATTCATTGCAAAGCAATGCATTGAAGACCTCTCTAGCATTCAAAGGCTTAAACTCCCTATTTAAATCAATGGAACATTTGTGGACTTTTATTTCATGACTAAAATGCAGAAACATTGATCCACTTTGTGATTATGACCTAGTGTCATCACATAACAGGGGTTATTGAAGACAGACTGATACAAATGTGGAATTTTTACCTTTTTTCCTATTTCTACTAGAAAAAAATCATTGACAAATGGGCTGCAGAACACATTGACAATGGAAATTTTCATCAATGAAAGATAATGTGAAGGTAGAAGCAGAACTAATCTAATATGCCACCAACTCACTGTGCCTCCGTGTATACACACATTTATAGGTAGCCAGAAGCTATATCTTCACGAATCAATAGTTTTTTGTCAAATTCTGTTTGACAATACAGAGTCAAAACTGTTGCAGATCAATGCACAGAGCCACCAAGGTCATTGAGAAAACCACAGACACAGCAAGTCATTTTTTTAAAGAAATTCCATGTTTTTAGCAGTGATAGGAGATTCTTGATAAATATGTAGGTCTGGAGCCTTCTTCAGTCTGGTTCTGCCACCGGAGGAAAAAGACTGAAGAAGGGCCCAGACCTAAATGTTTATCAAGAATCTCCTATCACTGCTAAAAACATGGAAATACTTAAAAAAATGACTTGCTGTGTCTGTGGGTTTTCTCAATGACCTTGGTGGCTCAGTGCATTGATCTACAACAGTTTTGACAAACAGTATTGTCAAACAGAATTTGACAAAAATCTATTGATTCATGAAGATATAGATGTGTGAATACACAGAGGCGCAGTAAGTTGTTGGCATATCAGATTAGTTCTGCTTCTACCTTCAAACTATCTTTCTTTGATGAAAACTTTCATTGTCAATGTGGTCTGCAGCCCATTTGTCAATTATTTTTTGTCTTCAATAACTCTTGTTATGTGACGACAATAGGTCATAATCACAAAGAATGATCAAAATCAATAGGAGGGCCACCCTGAGATGTGAGTGAAACTGACTGAGGTTAAAAGGGTTAGTAGTAGAAAGGAGCTCTGATTGCTCTACATAGTTTTTTGAGAATGTAGAGTGGAATGTCAATATGCAATGTGTAGTTCAAAACTAATTTAATTATAAAGGATCCCCCTCCCACCCCTTTTACCCACATCACGCTGCTCTACAAGCCATTCCGGATGGAGTCAGAGAGGGACAATCTTCCCAAGGGGACAATCTTCGTCAAGGGGAGTAGGGTTTTCCTTATATTCAGTGTAGGAAGATTGTCCCTCACTGCTTGCTTCCGGTCTGATGACCGGATTCCACAGCTGGGAAGGGCAGCTAGTGATAGGTAAAGAGGGGTGTGCGTGGATCCTTTATAATTAAATTACTATTGAACTACACATTGCATACTACTGACATACCACTCTACAGGCCCAAAACAGCATGTAGAGCAATCAGAGCTCTGTATATTTTATCTACCTGGCTGTTCCTTGGGCTTCCGATTACACATTATTAGCTGTACACCTGCATAGACAATGAACCAGTTCTGGCTCCCTCTACATGTTTTATAGGACAGCACAAGTTTTATACAATGTTCCAATCTTCCTGCAGAGAAAGCCAGACATGATATTTCCTCAATAGAGCAACCTTGCTGTTTGTGCACAGCAACCCAGACAAAAGGGCCAGATAAAATAGGGGAAGAATTTTGTCTGTCATTGATCTATAAGGATAAGGGAATAATTTCCATCAGACATATAGAAGCTCATTTAGAAAGATACCTGGAGGAATTCTACAGCAAACCAACTCCCTTTGATTTAAATGGAGCTTTTAATGAAATAATGAGACGTCTCCAAAACACTTCCTTGTAAAGTGTCGGAGACTCTGTAGCTAAACCTTCTCACCCCTTCCTCCCATGATAAGCTGCTTTCACACTTTTATTGCAGTTTACAAATGACAACATTTGGGGATATTCTGTGAACAACCCACATGTCACACACTTTTATTTTTCAGCAGACCCTAAAACACCACAATTCATCTTTTTATGTGTAGGTCTTCCTATAAAAATTTGCAAATTAAAAAAGTATAAGATCCCCTTTCTCCATTTTGCACTATTCCTCATTTCAGGTGCACAATTATGAGTAATAAGCCATGTAACCCTACATGCTATATGTTTTTTAAAGATATATAGAATTCAAATTTCAGGTACATGTAATTTGCATTTCTACCCCAGGGCAGATTTGCTATGAAAGAAGATGGCGGTATAAGGAAAAAAAACTGTGAAATCCCTGGTGTACCATATTAGATGAGGTAGCTAGAGGCCTCAGAAGTAAAATAGTACCCCACTGGTACAAGCTGGCATATACTGTAGGGGGTGCCAGGACCACAAAACTGACGAGATAAACAAACTGTGAGTTTTCTTGCTTTTACATGTCATACCTACACATAAATGTTTGCAATGACTACAGACAAGAAGAAAAAGGTAGATAAGGGATACTGTTTTGGAAAGAGAAAACCACACCCACATCCTTCATCTAGTGCACATAAATGTTTTCAGATGATGGCATTAAAGGAAATAAATATGCATTTTTTACATATTTTTTACCCTTCAAAGGTATTTAACACTTTGAAAATTATGTAATTTCCTACTGTATTCATTAGCAGCAACTTTGCTGGGAGTAATAACACCCCACTGGTAAAAGCTGACATACCAAAAGGGTGCCAGGAGTCCAAAACTACCCTTACCAAAATCTTTCATTTTTCTTATGGTACATTCTCCAAATATGATCTGCTTGTATTACAATGGTTGTAACAATAACAAATATGAAGAAAAAGTAAACAAGGCTTACTATTTTGTAAAGAAGAGAGATCTACCCCTAGGCTGGTGGGCAAAACTGTTTCCTAGAAGTTGGCATTATAGAGAAATGTAATTTTTTTTAACATTCCATCACTTTAAAAATACTAAAATCCCTGAAAACCAATGGATTTCCTACTGAACTCAGTAGCTGCTGCAAGCCCAAGGAAAATGGTTCCACACTGGTATGGTCTGACATATAGTAGGCGGTACCAGGAGCACTAAACTGCAACTATCATTTTTATTTTCTAGTATTACCCGCCTGTGCTAAAACAGTCATAGTAATTAAAGACATGGGAATTTTTTGAAAATACTGTTATTTCCTACTGTACTCTGTATGTACTGCCAGCCTGAAAAAAATGGTACCCTAGTAGTATGAATTGACATACTTCAGGTTATCAGGGGCACAAAACTATGCTGGCCACACTTTTTTTTTTGTTTAGTTTTTTTTCTGTTTTCCAATATGAATGAACCATAAGCATTTGAAAGAGAGCTTTCCCTCTTTCAGATGTGGGTACACCTGTACCCCCATTGTGTTTGTGTATATTTGCATGCATGTATGTGTGTGTGTGTGTGTATATGTGTGTGTGTACATGCATGTATTGTTTAAGCATGCATGACTGTCTGTGTGTGTATGTGCATGCATATGTACTTGCATATATGTGTATCAGGGTGTAACTAAAGGGAGTGCAGTTATGATGGGACCCGGCATCTAACGGGTCCAACAGTCCCAGGGCCCAATAGCATTTAGTTATGCCCTTTGGAGAATATTTGTATTAGTTTTTTTTTTGTTTTTTTTTTTTGCACAGTGGCCCTTCAATGACTAATTACGCATCTGGTGTGTATGTATGTGTGTGCAAGCCTGAATGTGTGTGTGTGTGCACGAGCACACGGGCGCACTGGTCTGTGTGAGATATGTGTTCCACCCACAGAAGTTCATAAAACAATTACAGCATGTTGGGTGATTACGGCATGCAGAGTTATAACCCTTTCAGTGCCAGAGATGCAACCAATGAATTCTGTATTGCTCAGCCTCGACACTAAAAGTACCTTCGAATGAAAGAAGGGAGTCCACTCTTTCATAAAGGTACTTCCTATCCAATTATAGAACACGATAAGGTAGGGTGAGTCTCTTTAAAGTGATAGTGTAGTTTCACAATAAAAGCAGCTCCATTTAATCTTCACAGTATTTTGGGTCATGGAGAGTGTTATTTCAATACTGTCAGAGTTGTAGTTCAAGAGTAATTGAATGATAAAGTATCCCCCTCCCTCCTCTTTTACTAATCTAATGATGCTCAGCTCAGAGAAGCAAGGTGGTATCCTGGTGGATCTTCAATTAGCATAAGGGTAAAACCTGTCAAGGGGGCAGGGTTTTCATTGTTCTCCCAGTAAGAAGATTGTCCCTTGCTGTGAGATGTCTGGTCCGAAGACCAGATTCCACATCTGTGGGGAGGCGGTTTACACTAGGTAAAAGGTGCAGGAGGGGGAAACTTTATCACTCAATTACTCATGAACTACAGATCTGACAGTATTGAAATAACACTCTCTATGGCCCAAATACTATGAAGATTAATTGGAGCTGCTGTTTTTGTGAAACATTACTATCCATTTAAGAGGCTACCAGTACCTCCCCATGCTTATATTGTATACTTTGGGGGAGATGCACTAAGCTGTGATAAAGAGGTGATAAAGCACTGATCATTTTTCCAGTGATGTCAATTCTCCAATTCCTATTTTATTCTATAGAGAATATTCACTAAGATTTCTCAAGTGGGAGAGATCATAGTGCATAGACTCCATAAAATAACATAGAAACTGGAGAATATAAATATAACTTACTGCTGTGTGAGGAACACCTACCTAGGTATACCTTTATATGAAACAAATGAAGAGCCACTTACTCCTTGAACACATTTCTCCTTTAAATTAGGTTTTTAATCTCTTGAATGCTTGAGTGATCTCCAACTCATTGTTATACAATGCACTGGAGATCTCCCTAGTTAAAGGCCCCATTTAAGGAAAGTTTATTAGTCCCCTACTGTGCTAATGGTTTGCCCTAGAATTGATCCACTTTAACTTTATATGTATAGCACATTCCGGTACACAGAGTACCAGTGTATTACTGGTCCTTATGGAAATAAAAGGGTTAAGGACTGATTAATGCAATAGAAGCAGTGGCCAGACTATTAGATGAATATCTTGTTTCTGCTGTTCTGACTGACTGAACATCACAGATGAAACATTGGCAGGCAGCACACACACTCTGGGAATTGCTTCTAAGTACTGTATGGTGAATGATCAATCAATTAGGCCCCATATCCCTATACAGTAAAGGAAGAAATTGCAACATTTTTATTTTGGCATGCAAGGACATCTGTTTTGTGCCGTGTTTTTTGGGGCTCTGTTCTCTATAGTGAGGAAGCACTAGAAGTGTATTGATAAACCATAATAAGATTTGTATTGCTGCGTGGTTCAGTGTTAGTGTACTCTAGGGGCAAATGTAAAAAGACAGAATTCAAGATAATGTTAACAGTTGCATTCCTAAGTCTGTCTGCAAAAAATGATGGCATTTATAAAATGTGATCATGTGTTTTGGATCAATAATGGATGGGACTGTGGTTTTATCAGTATTCTTTTAAAAGGTCGCAGGCAAAAGATCATGTGACCACATCTCGCATTAACCATGCATGAAAGCGCAAGATTCTCAGGTCACGCTATGAAACATCACAATCTAGCAGAGTAACGCCAACACTGAGAGAAATGATGAGACCAGACATACAACACCTTAACATGGTAACAATGTGTTGTAGCACATAGATTTCACATAAAAAACATGTTAAACTGTCTGTACCTTCTTCTTGCCCATGTGTGTGTGTATGACATGGTTAATGCGAGATGTGGTTGCACGCTCTTTTGCGCAAAACCTTTTAAAAGTGAACCATATGTATGAGGGCAAATAACAGGGGGTTGTACAATTAATGTTCTCATTTCCGAATTATAACTGTGATTTCCATACTTTTGACCTCTCAAGCAAAAACTTTAAGGTAATATTTTAACATCACATTTTTGCACTCCAGTTTCTTCTAGCTTTGTCATTTTTGTCCAATATTTTTCTATGTTTTGATTTATTGAGCATGTTCTTGCACATAATCAGCCTTTCTTCTGTCTTTTTCAAATAAGCATTCTTCACATGCATGATCAACATTTTTTTTCTGTCTTATCTCCAACCAAGCCAACACATGCATCATCAACCTTTTTAATCCCTGAAGGACCACATGGTGGAGAACCAGAGAACTTTTTTTTTTTTTTTTTTTTGCAGATACATGATCTGTGATCACAGCGCAGCCTGCGGCTGTGCTGCATTCACAAACTTATGTGAAGTGCCAGGACCTTCACTTGCCCTGGCACATCAATACACATTAGGGGGGTTAAATGTCCGATATTTTGTTCAATCACGTGTTATATGCACACATCCAATTTTTTTTAACCCTTTGAGTGCCAGAGGGCTACGGAACGCATTGCAGAGCACTGACACTCAAAGGGTTAAATAACTAAACTTTAATTGAGTGTGCTTTGTCCAGTCAAGTTATTTTGTCTAATCGTTTGTTCAAACTAGCACGCTTTGTGTACATAATCATAATTTTGTTCATTTGAGATAACTGTGCACACGACTGACAAATGCTTCATTATATTCTCATAGAATATTACTTTGATTGATCAAGGTGCTTAATCAATCTTTACTAGAACCTTACCCCTCACAACCTTCATGCTCTACTGTGCAAGTGTGTGAAAAGCGTTGCCCACTTTTTATTGTGCTTGCTTGACCTGATTAGTTCAAAGCCCAATATCTCAGAACAAGATCTCTGACCAAGAAGAAGTGAAAGTGAACTGCCCTATAACATTTATCTAAGTATTAAATTTGGTTAATATCAATTCACTAGTTTTGGCTGCAGCCCTCATGAAAAATTCATGATGGAACAAAAAATGATAACGTGGAAAGAAATCATTTTCTGGACAGCCTAACATTTATTTCCTACCAAACAGATTTATACTGAATATGCAGGGATTGTGGGGACTGCCAGTGAATCCTAAGCATTCAGATTTCGGCTTTATGTCACAAACTATTCAAATTCAGAAGCTTTTGAAGATCAACAGTTAAAGGGACAGTAATGTTTCACAATAAAATCAGCTCCAGTTAATCTTCATAATATTTGGGTCATGGAGAGTGTTATTTTAATACTGTCAGAGTTGTAGTTCAAGAGTAATTGAATGGTAAAGTATCACCCTCCTGCCCCTTTTACTGATGTAACACTGCTCACCTCAGAGCTGTCCAGATGGACCGCAGAGAGGGACAATCTTCAATTAGCATAAGGAAAAAACCTGTCAAGAGGGGCCAATGTTTTCATTGTTCTCACAGTAAGAAGACTGTCCCTTGCTATGAACTGTCTGGTTTTAAGACCAGATCCCACATATGAGGGGAGGTGGCTTACACTAGGTAAAAGAGACAGGAGGGGGATACTTTATCATTCAATTACTCTTGAAGTACAACACTGACAGTACTGAAATAACACTCTCCATGGCCCAAATACTATGAAGAATAATTTGAGCCCATTTTTTTGTGAAACATTACTATCCCTTTAACATAGTAGCTACTTTCAAACTCTAACCCTCTGAGTGCCAGAGGGGTACATGTTGTGCACCCCTCTGGCACTCAGAGGGTTAAGTATCATTGCTAAATTACCCATTTCAATCAATAGGAATTTAGGAATTAGTTTTCTGTTCCATCGTACATTTGGTTTGCGCCAAAATTATTCTTTTACTTGCACACACACACAAACATATGCATTTTAGTTATTTCAAACATTTACATATAAATCAATTTTTTATATAATAGCTATATTTTAAGACTTTTAACACTAGAAAATAGGATTGTAACTACAGGGGGTGCCAGCTGTGACTGGGCTCAGTATCCAAGTGGGTACTTCAGTTCTGCACTATCCTGCAACCCACTTACAGTCACAGCCATTTCTTATCTCAGCTAGTTGTCTCAATATCATTACACATGGCTGCTACCAGACTGTAAAATATGAATAATGCTGTAGAGGCCCCTTCCCTTTTCTTCATTAAAGGGATAGTAATGTTGTGCAAAACCAGCAACTTCAATTAATCTTCATAGTATTTCGTCCATGGAGAGTGTTAATTCAATACTATCAGAGTTGTAGTTCAAGAGTAAATTAATGATTTTACCTAGTGTAAGCCACCTCCCCACAGATGTGCAATCTGGTCCTGGGACCAGACAGGTCATAGCAAGGGACAATCTTCTTACTGTGAACATAAAGAAATCCCTGCCCCCCTTGACAAGTTTCTCAGGTTTTTCCCCTTATGCTCACTGAAGATTGTCCCTCTTAGAGATCCATCTGGACAGTCTTGCTGCACTGAGGTGATCAGTGTTACATCAGTAAAAGGGGCGGGGTGGGTATACTTTATCATTCAGTTACTCTTGAACTACAACTCTGACAGTATTGAAATATCACTCTCCATGGTTCAAATACTATGAAGATTAATTGGGGCTGCTTTTATTGTGAAACATTACTATCCCTTTAAGCCTTTGAGCACCAGAAAGATGTTCAACGAATTGCAAAGCTCTGCGTTCTTCAAACTTGCTCCATACCATGTGTGTGGTGAAACCCAGCCTCAAATGTCACCACAGGGCCCAATAAGGTCTAGTCATGCCTTTGCTACAAGCAGCTCCAATGCATTATCCAGTTGTAGGACACTTAGCTACCAGTATCCGGCCCTGTGTATTTTCTTTTCTGTTCAGCATTTAAAATCAATCAGAGCTGGAAGTCTCTGATGAAAAGGAAAGCTGTAATGAAACAGCAAGTAAACCATATTGTCTGCTTAATTACCAAATTACCTTTGCTTCCCAACAGTAGGTGAACAGTAATGATGGGTATGTCAGATAGAAACACACATTTGCCACCTGTTCTTGGTGGAATAGTAGATAAAGAAACTGTAGTTCAAAGCGCAAGCATTTCAGCAGCCAAATAATAACACAATCTTCTAGCTAATTGTTATACTCTGTGAACTGGAGCAAACTGCACCACAGAGGACAACATTTCCCAAAATATATACTGCTTTTAACCCCTTAAATGCTAAAGAGCTTGCCACCATAAGGCTTATTTACCATTCAAAGGGCTAAACCACATTTAAATCAAAGGGGGAATTACTTGTCCCCTATGCTGTACTATTTCCTCCAGATCTTATCTAGCTCTCTTGGCATATCGGCTCTGTAAGAGATAAAGAAATAAAAAAACAAGGGTTAATTGGGCTGAGACATTGGATTTATTTGCAATTTAAAAATTTATTGTGGGAATTCATCTCCAAGAATCCAACTTCCAGATATTCAGCCCAAATTGTTATTTTAACCAGTCTGGCCCCAACTGCAAATGGTCCCCTGCCTCCTCCCCTTTCTCTGTGGTCTCATGTGCCTCCTCCTTTCTTCCCCTGCTCCTGGGTGCCTCATCTTCTCTCCTCATGCTCCCCTGTGCATCCTCCTCTCTGCCCATGTCCCCCTCTGCTCCTCCTCTCTGCCTATACTCCCTTTCATCCTCCTCTCTCTCTCCATGATCCTCACTGTCTCCTCCTCTCTAACCATGCTACCTCACGCAATTTCCTCTCTCCCTATGCTCCTCCCCAGTGCTGCCTCCTACCTCCCCCCAGAGCCACATCCTCTCTCACCATGCTCCCCTCTGCCTTCTCCTCTCTTCCTATACTCCTCTCAATGCCCTCTTCTGTCTCCTTCTAACACTCCATGCCCCCTTCAGTCTCATTCTCACTCTCCATACCCCCTTCTGTCTCCCCATACTCACATCTGTCTCTTCCTCTGACCCCATACTCTCATCTCACTCTTCCTCTCTCCACATACTCCCATCTCACTCTTCCTCTCTCCCCATACTCACATCTGTCTCCTTCTCTCTCCCCATACTCCCATCTCATTCTTCCTCTCTCCCCATACTCCCATCTCACTCTTCCTCTCTCCACATACTCACATCTGTCTCTTCCTCTCTCCCCATACTCTCATCTCACTCTTCCTCTCTCCCCATACTCCCATCTCACTCTTCCTCTCTCCCCATACTCACATCTGTCTCCTTCTCTCTCCCCATACTCCCATCTCATTCTTCCTCTCTCCCCATACTCCCATCTCACTCTTCCTCTCTCCACATACTCACATCTGTCTCTTCCTCTCTCCCCATACTCTCATCTCACTCTTCCTCTCTCCACATACTCCCATCTCACTCTTCCTCTCTCCCCATACTCACATCTGTCTCCTTCTCTCTCCCCATACTCTCATCTCATTCTTCCTCTCTCCCCATACTCCCATCTCACTCTTCCTCTCTCCCCATACTCACATCTGTCTCTTCCTCTCTCCCCATACTCTCATCTCACTCTTCCTCTCTCCACATACTCCCATCTCACTCTTCCTCTCTCCCCATACTCCCATCTCACTCTTCCTCTCTCCCCATACTCACATCTGTCTCCTTCTCTCTCCTCATACTCCCATCTCATTCTTCCTCTCTCCCCATACTCCCATCTCACTATTCCTCTCTCCCCATACTCACATCTGTCTCCTTCTCTCTTCCCATACTCCCATCTCAATCTTCCTCTCTCCCCATACTCCCATCTCACTCTTCCTCTCTCCCCATACTCACATCTGTCTCTTCCTCTCTCCCCATACTCTCATCTCACTCTTCCTCTCTCCACATACTCCCATCTCACTCTTCCTCTCTCCCCATACTCCCATCACACTCTTCCTCTCTCCCCATACTCACATCTGTCTCTTCCTCTCTCCCCATACTCCCATCTCACTCTTCCTCTCTCCACACACTCCCATCTCACTCTTCCTCTCTCTCCATACTCCCATCTCACTCTTCCTCTCTCCACATACTCCCATCTCACTCTTCCTCTCTCCCCATACTCACATCTGTCTCCTTCTCTCTCCCCATACTGCCATCTCATTCTTCCTCTCTCCCCATACTCCCATCTCACTCTTCCTCTCTCCCCATACTCACATCTGTCTCCTTCTCTCTTCCCATACTCCCATCTGTCTCCTTCTCTCTTCCCATACTCCCATCTCACTCTTCCTCTCTCCCCATACTCCCATCTCATTCTTCCTCTCTCCCCATACTCCCGTCTCACTCTTCCTCTCTCCACATACTCACATCTGTCTCTTCCTCTCTCCCCATACTCTCATCTCACTCTTCCTCTCTCCACATACTCCCATCTCACTCTTCCTCTCTCCCCATACTCACATCTGTCTCTTCCTCTCTCCCCATACTCCCATCTCAATCTTCCTCTCTCCCCATACTCCCATCTCACTCTTCCTCTCTCCCCATACTCACATCTGTCTCTTCCTCTCTCCCCATACTCCCATCTCAATCTTCCTCTCTCCCCATACTCCCATCTCACTATTCCTCTCTCCCCATACTCACATCTGTCTCCTTCTCTCTCCCCATACTCTCATCTCACTCTTCCTCTCTCCACATACTCCCATCTCACTCTTCCTCTCTCCCCATACTCACATCTGTCTCCTTCTCTCTCCCCATACTCCCATCTCAATCTTCCTCTCTCCCCATACTCCCATCACACTCTTCCTCTCTCCCCATACTCACATCTGTCTCTTCCTCTCTCCCCATACTCCCATCTCACTCTTCCTCTCTCTCCATACTCCCATCTCACTCTTCCTCTCTCCCCATACTCCCATCTCACTCTTCCTCTCTCCCCATACTCACATCTGTCTCCTTCTCTCTCCCCATACTCCCATCTCACTCTTCCTCTCTCCCCATACTCACATCTGTCTCCTTCTCTCTTCCCATACTCCCATCTCACTCTTCCTCTCTCCCCATACTCCCATCTTCCTCTCTCCCCATATTCACATCCTTCAGGGGCAGGCTGGCCCGGGGGGCCAATTGCCCTGCGGGCCGCAGGGCCACTAACTGTAACGGGTCAGTGCACTGACATAAATAATTGTCGCTGGGGCCGGACATTTGCCATGTGCTTGCTGACTGCTGTACAGAGTTCTTCAAAGCCCAAATGGAGGTGATTTGTGTGCCAAACTGAGCCACGCCGCTTTATTGCTATTTGCTGCATATGATGATATTGATAGCCTTCATGTTGCGCAGGCCGCGAGACATGTAGGCTATCCTCATTCACTGATTTCATACCCAGTAGAAACACTGGCCACTGTCTCTAGGCAGCGCCTCAGTGTTTCATTGGATGATGCTGGGCTGAATGACATCACGCACAGAGGCGCAAGCGGACAAAGAGGGAGTGTGGTGTGCATCTGGTCTTGTCTGTGAGGAGCTGTCTGGGCTGAGGCTCAGCTCTCAAAGAAGAAAATTTTGCTGGTGGCACCATGGAGCAATGGTAAGCAATAAGCAAAGCAAAACTTTTAACTCTTTGAGTGCCAAAGAGGTATCCAACGCACTGCGCTGCAATTTGTTGGATAACTCTCTGACACTCAAAGGGTTAACTCTGCTCTGTCCACTCCTCTCTTTTATGTTATCAATGTTGTGTCAGAGGGATCCTTGTAGAATAATTGGGGCATCTCAGCAGGTTAGGTTGCATCAAGTAGGGACATATTGTAATCTTTTTCTGATCTAAGAATATTTCAGAGATCTAAGTGTCAGATGGTTTTGAAAGTTCACACCTAGGGCTATTGTCCTCAAGTTGTTGTTGGACTACAGTTATCACTCACATCCATCCAACTGTATTTGAGGATGATGGAAATTGGTCTTCAACAAGAGCTGGAGGGTGACAGCTTGCCCAGCCCTGCAAAAGGTTTACGGAATATGTGAGGTTTACAACAGATACGTTTATTATTATTATTCTTCACTGGTCAAACAAGGATAAGTAGGCTACTTAGAAACCATGGGAAGATTTATTTAGAGGTAATGGGGGGGCAGCGCAAAGGAGGTCTCTAAGTGTAGTATTAAGATTTATAAAACAATATGTTCATAGTGGTCAAAAACATATATGATATAGCAGAAAAACAAAAATACAAAACAAAAAGATAAGAAAACAAAGGCTAAAGAAATCAAAATAAATTTGATCGGAAGGCAAGTTTGCATAAAACAAAACAAAACAAAAAAAAACTTTATATATATATGTAACGGATCCTACCCGTTACTGGGAGCTCTTGTCTGGGCATGGCATTTATTCACCCCTGGGCCCAAGGATTATGGATATTGGACACTCCTTTGTGCCCGGGCGTACGATCTCTCAAGCCCTTATCTTGGACTAAGAGACTTTGGCTAGCCTTATGTGGATAGGCAGCTGTACCAGAGGAAAGAACAATTCAAGGCTTGGGTGCTGCAAACTCTTCTGACCTGCAAAGGGTTAATCATTTGAGTTTGAGCATATTTACTTTCAATATGTATTGTAGTCCCCCAAGCCTTTTGCTTAATTACTCAAGTCATTGTATTGAGCACTGTCTTGTGGCCCCCTGCTGTGTGATTAATCCAATCATGTCTGCCCTATTATGTTTCCCTGAATCATTTGTTGTTGGTTCTTGGACCCTTTGTGGTGACTGAATTATCCCTGTGACTACCCCATTGTATTCTGCCCTACCATTTGCTGTGTCCTATTGATGAACTGTGATTGAATTAAGTCTCCTGTACTGTGCTCCAAGTTAGTGTGGTTTGAAACTGTATAAATATGCTGTGGTTTGTTGTAATAAAATGAGTTCTGTTTTGGAGTGAACAAGGAGTCCTGGAGTCTTGTATTGCTTATGGTCTAAAGTATCCACTCTGATACCCATCTGCGCCAAGTATCCTGAATCGCCGACCGCCTGCTGCCAGTTTCCTGCGACCCAACTTCGTGGACTGTCAGGCGGCGACGTGGACTCTTCCCTGCTTCCAGCGATCCTGCGGCTGTTTCCAGTGACTGTCCATCCTTCAACTGGTGCATCCGACAGCGCTTATCTGCGTCGAGAAGGAGAGACCCAGGAACGACGGCGGAAGGTGACGCGGTCCCTTCCCAGCTTCCGTTACAATATATATATATATATATATATATATATATATATATATATATATATATATATATATATATATTATATAATAGTGTCAAATTGGGGGCAATCCCCAAAGTAATGAGCACTTGGAAGGACTTGTAGATATAGAATAAATATATGATTTAATTGTCGACGTTTCGGCTCCTCCAGGGGCCTTCCTCAAGACAAACAGCGCCAAACAAAATTAGAAGCCTTAAATACCTTCAATACATCAAACCTATAAACCACAAACCAAGGGGTCAATTACCTCGTGGTTCTGTAGATTTGATGTATTGAAGATATTTAAGGCTTCTAATTTTGTTTGGTGCTGTTTGTGTTGAGAAAGGCCCCTGGAGGGGCCGAAACGTCAACAATTAAATCATATATTTATTCTATATCTACAAGTCCTTCCGAATGCTCATTACTTTGGGTATTGCCCCCAATCTGACACTATTGTATTAATCCAATTAAAGTATCACCAAGGCAGTCGATTTCTTAGAAGTCAGGAGTGCCCTACTACAACTAATTCTAAATATATATAAATATACACACATATGTTATTTTGGTGCTGTATCCACTATAGGACAGAGTGGATAAAGAGTCTATGTAGAGAGGTTCTCTCTGCCAAAGTGGGAAATTCGGTAATAACATCCATTATATGGTGAGCTAGTAGTAACCTGATCTAGGTAGGATAGGGTGGATAAGAACAATAAGTGAGTTAATATATGCGCTTACAAGCAAGAGTCGTCTTACATACAGTCAGAAAGTAACATTGGGCTGTAATATTCACTCCTGTATAAGATGAGCTTACTTTAAAAAGTATTCATGGGGAAAACAGCCAATGAAAGCTTACCCAAGCAGCATTACAAATACACAGGGTGGGCTGGATGATGGAAATTGTAGTTCAACAAGAGCTGGAGGGTGACAGCTTGCCCACACCTGGGCTAGACATATGGCATGAGCAGCAATAATGTCTCATTACCGAGGCCATAATGCTTTGTTCCTCTCTGACAGGGGAAAAAATTGTTCATGTGAAGGGGGATCCTGGCCTGTGCAACCTCTTTCTGTTTGTCTTTGCCATACAAAACTGATGGGAAATCTGTGGCCCTCCAACATCCTCTCTTACACTACAACTCCCATACTCCTCAGGTGGGCTACATAGAGCTGAGGATGATGGAAGTTGTAGTCCAACATTGCTGGAGTATCACAGGTTGCCCACAACTGCTGTGCACTGACTCATCCACCTACACAAGTAATAGGAAGTATGTATCCCTCCAACTCCCATCATCCTGAACTTGGCAACATTGGCATAAAGTTGATGGGAGTTGTAGTCCAACACAGCTGGAGGGTCATGGGTTGCCCACTGGTTTTGAACTCTAATTTATCTTCATGCACAAGTAATGGGAAATCTGTAGCCCTTCAACTGCTGTTGGACTACAATTTCAATCATCTGCAACTAGCCCAATTGGCATAGCTGGGAACTCTCCAGATTTGCCCCGGAGACTCTGGTTTTCACACTACTTTACCGGGTCTCCAGGGCAGAGGCAGAGTCTCTGTATGTGGGGAGTATCTACCAAAACTCCTCCCACTTCTGCTCTTTCCCATTATGTTCCTCCTTCCCCAGCCTTCTTTTACAATTCTTTTCACCCCTATTAAGCACTGCCCCTTTTTCATGAGATTCGCTCCATTTTTTCACCCCTTCGGCACCACAGGACTCAATTAAAATCACACAGAAAACATCTACATAAATATTGTCACAATAGATCCCCTATACAAAGTAACCATAAATAGGAAATATGTATAGGGAACAAGTATACTGCCTATAAAGTGCTAAGTGCTTATAAATAACCTCTACGAGAGTGAAAAATATATATAAGACACAAAGTGCCATCATGGTAACATAATGGGAGTAAATAAAGACACAGTTAGCCTACACACAAAACCCAACGCGTATTGTCCTGACAAAGCCATGCAAGTGGCGATACACGTTGCTACGCTAGAGAGGTACACAGCTCATTGAGGAGACATGCATTGCACACCCCTCTGGTACTCAAAGAGTTGTAAAGGGATGGAGGGCTGGAGTGATCGTGGAAATGGGCCACTTGAGTAAACTTGCCCCCCAGGCCAAATGATGCCAGCCCTCCCCTGTTGTCCTTCTCTCTCCTCATACTCACATCTGTCTCCTTCTCACTCCCCATACTCCCATTTCACTCTACCGCTCTCCCCATACTCCTGTCTGCCTCTTCCTCTCTCCCCATACTCTCATCTCACTCTTCCTCTCTACCCATACTCCCATCTCACTCTTCCTCTCTCCCCATACTCCCATCTCACTCTCCCTCTCTCCCCATACTCTCATCTCACTCTCCCTCCATACTCCCATCTTCCTCTCTCCCCATACTCCCATCTTCCTCGCTCCCCATACTCATATCTGTCTCCTTCTCTCTCCCCATACTCACATCTGTCTCCTTCTCTCTCCCCATACTCCCATCTCACTCTCCCTCTCTCCCCATACTCCCATCTCCCTCTCTCCCCATACTCTCATCTCACTCTCCCTCTCTCTCCATACTCCCATCTTCCTCTCTCCCCATACTCCCATCTTCCTCTCTCCCCATACTCACATCTGTCTCCTTCTCTCTCCCCATACTCACATTTGTCTCCTTCTCTCTCCCCATACTCACATCTCACTCTTCCTCTCTCCCCATACTCCCATCTCACTCTTCCTCTCTCCACATACTCCCATCTTCCTCTCTGCCCCCATGCTCCCATTTGTCTCTTCCTCTCTCCCCATGCTCCCCTCTATCTCTTGTTCTCACCCCACGCTATCCTCTGTTTTCTGCACTTGCCCCATGCTCCCTGTTGCCACATCCTCTCTTCTCATACCCCCTGCTTTCTTCTCTATCCCCCTTACTCCTCTCTGCCTCTTCCTCTCTCCCCTGGAACCATGTCCCCACTCCTTATATGTTCTGCTGCCACCATTCTCCTACTTGTGCTCCCCTGTGCTGCCTCTTCCTCTCATCAAAATATTGCAAAAATATTACAGCAATATCCCATTGCATAAAAATCTATCTGACCTATTTCTAAGACTAGTTAACCATACATTTTTATGTTTCTTTATTTTTCCATCCACATACCTTGTTTTTAAGGCAAATGTCATTTTTAGTCACAAATCAATATATTAAACATTTTAGATCCTTCAGGGGTCTTCAACATATTACTTCACAATGTGGCAGAAACTCTCTAGCATACCAGAGGTTAATTTTCTGAATATGTGCCTGTGCTATAGTTTGGAAACAGTTTTGAACCTCTGGGAATCCAACTATTGGGAGCTATGAGTCCCATCATCTCCAACCAGTCAAAGGCTTTCTGGGGATGGTGGAAGTTGTAGTAACAGCTGGAGAAGGACTAAGAGAAAATTATTTTATCTTAGTCCTTGTTGAACAAAGAAACCATGGGTACAGTATATTCCTCTTGGAAGTATGGAACTTTCATAACTAATTATCTGGAGGCAGAGCCTCCCTCCCAGCTATAGAGGCAGAGCATCCCTCCCAGCTCCACTTTACCCCCACACATCATGTTCAGTTTAATAATATAACCAAGACAGAAGAAAAAAGAGAAGTAGGGCAGGAAGGTACTTACCATTACAAAGATCTCAAAGGCCTTCCTGACTTGTAGAGGGAAAGAAGCCTTAAAGGGATAGTAATACTTCGTTTTAACTTTATTTTATTTTGTAAGCATTAAAAAAACATGAAGAATGATATAAGTCTTATTCCTCAAACCTTTATGGTTTAAGAGATATTCACAAGCAAAGTATCCCCCTCCCACCCCTTTTACTGATGTAACACTTCTCAGCCAGGGCAGAAGGGAGGTGCCCAAGTAGACTGCAGAGAGGGACAATCTTCAATTAAGATAACAGAAAAACCTGAAAAGCTTGTCAAGGGGGGCAGGGATTTCATTGTTTTCATAGGAATAAGAGTGTCCCCTTCTGTTATCTGTCCAGTCTATGGACTGCATTCCACATCTGAGAAGAGATTGTTTACAGTAGGTAAAAGGGGCGGGAGGGGGAAACTTTGCTTGTGAATATCTTATAAACCATAAAGGTTTGAGAGATAAGACTTATATCATTCTTCATGTTTTTTTAATGCCTACAAAATAAAATAAAGTTAAAACGAAGTATTACTATCCCTTTAACCGAATAACCGTACTGATGGGGGTACTGAGACTAATGACTTTTTCCAGTTCTGGAACATACAGTCGCTTGCTTATGAATGGAAGAAAAATAAGCGATTTCTTAAAAGACTTATCAGGAGATCAAATCTTCAACCAAAGGCTATTGCTCACTGTGGCAGACTTGCCAATGAACTAGGCACTGTCAAGGAAGCTTCCATAAGACAAGCATTGACCTCATGCAACAAACTGCTCCCCCAGACTGCTATGGTCCTAGTCACTCATGCTAATGTAAGGGATGGGTGTAAGGCAGACTCTGAAGTCTCAAAGTTTGCCTTAAAAAGGAATGCTGGCACTTATCTGCCTGATCATTGAGAGCAGCTGAATCTGCAACAAGTAATGCTGTGTTTTAAGAAAGGCAAGACACAGGGAGAGCGATAGTTGGAGTGTCAGCACACTGCTGCAGCTCAGCAGGAGAGAGGGTTATAAAAGAAGAAAGGTTCTGGGAATAAACAGTTTCTTCTTGTCAGGTGACTTCACTACTTGGTCATGGGAATGATAAGGAGGGAAAAGCACCTCATATCCTTTGTATCTTTTAAAAATATCTAGAGATGAACAACCCAAATCTGAGATTTCAGAAACCATATGGGTTTCCAAAACTGCCTGAATAAGGCCCAATACAGAGGACCCAGAATCTTCCTCAAATTAATTCCCCAGAGTAAGGGAAGAATCAATATCCTCCAACCAAGTTTCCACATATTCCAATGAAAAGTCCCTAAACACTGGGCAAAAATTGCATCCCTCTAAGGAATAAACCTTTTGTTTGGGGAAACAGGTTGGTCTTGGTTCAAGTACTCAAGGACCCTCTTAATAGATGTAGCAATACTACCCATGGTGGAAATAAGGGTTGTAACCCATACAGACTCCTGTTCAAAGGAAGAGGGGCCTGGGGATGGCTGTGTAAGGGCCACAGAAAAAGAGGGACACCAGTATGATCCCTGGGGAGACTAACCTTACAGGAGGAACAAAGGACAAAAAGCCTTGATGTTTTGGTATTCCACAAAGAGATAAAATCAGAGCAGACAATAACAAAACAGATCTACTTTTTGTGGGGGGATAAGGTGCCAAGAGGAAGAATCCCACACCCAGAAAAAGATTCTGCAAACCAAATGCCAATCAAAAATCTGTAAAATTCTGATAGCTATCCTCATTCAGACCCCAGGTCCTGAAAAAGTCTGCCTCAAGTTCCATATCCAGTCTGGAGGAACAGGTAATAGGAGCCCATCTAAGGAGGGACTGAACAGCTCCATGTAAGTTAGAAAAAAAACCATAGAGAGACTTCACCATGCTGAAACTGAGATTACTAATAAGGGGTAAAGTCAAGATGGGAGGGAGTCTCTCTATGCAAGTGCCCTGACTCCTAGAGGAAGATATTTACCCATTGTTCCATTGTTTCATAATGGACAAAAGAGAAACTGCCTATCTTTGTATAGCTGGTACACAGTCCCTAGAGTAGAGGTGGACAATGTTTGTCCCTCCATCTATTGCTGGACTACAACATCCATCATTTCATTCCAGCCAACCACTGGTGGAGGATGATGGGTGTAGTAGTCCAGCAACCGCTGAAGGGAGTCACACTACCCAAACCTGGCCTTGAATGGATTGAGCGTAGACACATCTAATTTCTTATTTATTTCCCCCTCAGGCATCTGCATCCCATTTAATTGCAAATGTGTCTAAATCTAAGCTCAGTTGTGATGAAAAGCTTGTCTTAGATTTATTAATAGCTTTAGAGCTCATTTTTGTAGAGTCAATTCATAAACTTTATTCTGTTTAGCTAAATAACACTAAAGCAGTCAAATGTGACAGCTGTGGTTTATTTCCAAATTATATTTTACCTATAAGACATGACAGATCAGCAGCAGGCAACAGGGGGCTCCCCAGCTGTTTGAAACTACAATTCACACCATCCCCAGTGACAGGAATTGAAGCCTCCAAAATCTGGAGTTGTCTGTGATAGAAGATATATTCCATGGCAATGCAATGTACTTTTCATGTCAAACTAACACTCTGGTGATATTAAAAGAGCTTTCAAAATCAACTATATTTATGTTAGCCATTCTTTATTTAAAACTGTGGTTTATGAGATATTTAGCTTTATTTGTCAGATACTAACACTCCACTCTCCAACCAACTGCCACGTCCTGCCAGGAAGTACTACCTAATTAGCATAACTTGCTAAATATTTCATAAACTATAGTTTTAAGTAAAGAATGGCTTTCAAAACCTTAGGGGAATATGAAAGCCATTTCATTACAAAGCGTTAGTGTTACTTTAAATAGATTGTTCATTGGTATGGGGAGCATTTTAAAATGCAAGTAATAATTACAACTAATTGATTAGCAATAAATTATTGCTCCATATTTTTTTTGTTTTTCTTTAATTACCTTTAACATGACATTTCAATTCATAGAGAAAAGAGCGATGGCACAATCCATTGAAGTCTTTATATTTATGCTAGACATAGCCAATGAGTTTTTATCTGCTTAGTTTAAAAGGATGCACTGAAGAGGCCTTTTAATCTTAACTCTGATCAATAGACATTCTGAAGAAAAAAAAAATGTGCACACCATAAATCAACTGAGAAACATCATTAGTTTCCAGCAGTTTTCCTTCAATGGGTTAATCAATAATGTAGTTTTCGGTCATTGAATTATTGCTTTGATTTACTGGTCCTCTGATTATGGAGGCAGATATGTTGTTAGACTGAGCTTGTGGTGGAAATATCCCAGGAGACCACGCTCCTAAAATTTTAATTTTGGCTCTTACATTTTATGGTTATTTTAAACACATCTGTGTTTGTGTTCCTAAAATTCCTAGATGGCACCTAAACATTCTGTCTAGTACAACTGTATGTGGTAAACTAGGCAGACCTGAGGGGCAGGGATAATTGTCCCTATGGTCGAATCAGTACTATTGGCTATACTTTGTGCACCTATGAAGTACATGATACATTGAATTGTTAACCCCCTGGAAGTTAATATATCTATTTTGAAATTATATTAACTTGTAAACTATTTTCTTGCATAATTAACTGAGTACCACGGGGGTGTGCAATGGATTGCAAAGCAATATGTAGCAAACACACACACACTATGGCACTCAAATTGTTACTATCTATAACCTAGGATATCAAAATAATTGCACTGAAAACACTGCACTGCTTGTAAGCAAACTATACGGAAAGAGATTTATAAATATTAAACGAAAACTAATGCTTAAACACAAGCTAACATACAATGCTATCACATAAATCTGGGAGATGCTTTGATCTAACTTATTACAGCTCACTGTATCCATCTCAAACCAGGAAGTTGCAGTGAGGACAGGTGGCTGTGAGAAACAGAAGCATGTATGATGCAGTATGAGGAGGCAGAAGGAATGCATATGCACCAAAAGGGAGGCGCTTTGTTAAGGGTTAAATGTACATGACAATGTAACAGGCTGCTCCCTGTGTGGATAAGATATTCTGATGCCTGCGATATCAGAATGTCGCTATTGTCATGAACGCAGCATTCTGATATTGCTGTTTTCGACACATTTTTAATGCGCTATTTTGTGCTTGCCCAATAGAGGGCGACATTTCCAAAGCATACCAACTATTAAAACCATTGAATAAAGCAACATATGGTTTTTTTTTTGTGTTTTTTAAACAGTCAAACTTACTGATCCTTGGTTTGGTCCTGCACATTGCTCGAATTATAAATTATCAGAGCCAAACAACCATATTTATACAGTCTATATAACCATTCAGCATTCTTGAAGTGAAAGAAGACATTTAGTTCAAGAATAAGAAAGGATGACAACTGATGTTTATTCTGATCAATAATGCCAATATAAAGTAAATGAATAGCTAGTGGGAATATACACTTCAGTTAAGGAATCCAGAAATACCAAGTGCTCCGTGACCTGGTACAAATGAAAGAGAGGACATAAAAAAGCCTAAGAAATGCTGTATGCATTTTCAGCTGTGGCATGCTCCATGACATGCAAATGGTAAAGAATGTGATAAAGAATATGATCATAGAACTTTAGCATGTAGGATCTAGTCACTGCCACTCAGGTTGACCATAATGACGATGATGAAACTGATGATGAAGAACACCAAATAACTTATTAGCCAGAAACTTGCTCAAAATGCAGACCACAATTTGTAAGTATAGAGAGCTTCATAGAATGGTATTTTGTGACCATCTTCATAATGGTGAGCATGCTCAAGATGACTTTCACAGAGCCACTGGTACAGCTGTGTCAACCCAAATTCAACTTCACTTCCACAGTTACAGTTCAGCCCAAGATGTGACAATAGCCAGACAATAGTTTGAGGAGTGATAATCAGCAACATGTATTACTCCAACATTACCATGGGCCAGCTTCATATATAACGGTGTGTGTGTCATCATTCATGACAAATGAATACACATAGTACGTATTTCTGGCATTCTCTCATCTTGCTTGAATATAAACATCCATAAAGTTCCTGACACATTATTACAATGCCGCCCTCATATCGCACATATGCCATGGACAACCTCCATGGCTTGGACACACTGCCATGGCCCTGCACTCTCCCCAGACCTCCCCCATGGATAATGTGTGGCACTTTATGGCTCACGACATAGCTAGCACCCTTCTGCATCCATCCTGTAAGCGCTGCCTGTTGAAATCAATGCCACACGGACTAATGTTCCTCAAGAAATGGTTGACCATTTTATTGATGGTATGGCTTGTTGTTTATCTGCCTGTATCACTTTTATAGGTGCTCACTACTGAATACATTTTGTCTTAAACCTTAAAAGAGCAATAACCCTGTAACCTTTTATTTTTCACTCCAAATACTCTGCAAGTATATAATATGTACAGCCTATATTTTATTATATTTTCTGTCAGCTTCACCTATTTTTTACACTTTTATGTCCTTGACAGTGGACTACCTTGATCTATTTGCAGACATATTTCAGTCAGGGAACATGAAAGCAGTTCCAATGATACAGTGTTAAAAAAGAAACAATGTGAACAAGATATCACACAGAACAATCAGGGACAGAGTGAAACATTACATTAAATCCCGCTTTGGTTGTTTATCGACCAGAAAACTCTATGAAAACAGATGTTCAGGTAGCCCACTGTCAGGAACGTGTAAAAGAATAGGTGAAGATTAAAAAATAAATAAAGAGTATAAACAATTTAACTGTACATATTATGCAGAAAATAATTTCAGGGAGAGAAAACAGACATATTCAAGTACCAGTCTTACCCCTATATCAGGCAAAACAATGGTAAAAACCATTGGATAATTATGAAGAAGATAAGAGAACAAATAAAACATAACTTTTGAGTATAATAATAAGAATAATTACAAACATTTAAGAAAATAAAAGCAATTTACAAGAAATTAAGATGGTAGTAGCTTATGTTAATATCTATTGTAACACACAAGAAACACAACTATATGTTGGCTCAATGTATGTATAATCAGGTGTAGATTCTTTATCAATTAAAGTGTTATATTTCTCCACTCAAGTAATCCACACCTGCTAGATGTATTAGTTCACTAAGGTTCTGAGCATTACCACTAGCACTAGCAGTAGAAGGTAGGCAGTGAGTATAGGCTGAATCACTGACAGAATAAGGAGTATTAATATCTACTACATTTTGCCCCAAACTTCATTACTGCAAAAATCACAGTTTTAGAGACTGCCCAAAAAAGGTTACCATTAAAAAAAAAATAAGTGGCAGGTGGACACCTCACTTAAATAAATTAAGATACAAAGAGTGATCAGAACCATCACAGTGTTATAAAATTAAACTAGAGGATACGGTATATGCAATTTCATTAGAATTCTTTCACAGCTTCATGTGGAATTGCTAGTTCAGTATCAGGCAGTGTAATAAAATGGGAATTAGACCTCTCCTGTAAGTCCAATATATTCACCTGGGTGACTTTACAGAAGAACAGAGAAGTGTGATAATTACGCTAGGACACTTAAAAAGATGGCACTCACGGGATTATAGGTGACGATGAATCAGATCAGTTTTTATTTTGATCAACATTTTGGATATTAGTCCTGTAAGTGCTGTCTTTTGTAGTATCCTAAATATGTACATACCTGGGAACTTCTTCTCTTTGAGACCCCAGAGAGGGCTCGTGCTGATGGACAGGGGATATGATTACATTCTCATCATAGAAGGGGCAGAGCCTAATCGAATGGGCAATGCTTACTCATCTGCATGTTATAAAGAGGGCGGGAAGTAGACAGAGCAGGGTGGGAAGGAGGAGAAGTGGGAGGGAAGTGGGAGGAAAAGGATGGGAAAGAGAAAAAACTCACTCCTGACAGAGAACCAGCCTCTATCCCCGGAGACCTGGTAATTTAGTCTGTAAAAAAATCCGGAGAATTCCTAGGTATGGGTATGTATTATGACCTAGAATTTGTTTTTCTGCATCAATAAGCCATTGGTCACTTGTGCAAAGATCAGCAGTATTTTAGTTGTTGCTGGACATAAACTCCCATCATCTTCAGACAGACACTGGGCTCCAGGTGCCAACTCATTGTGTAATACTAAGCTTAACAGTACCAAGAGCTCTCATAAATGGAATGCTAAAGCTTCACGTGTCTCTGATCTGTTTTTTTTTTTTTTTTTTGTGCGAAAGTATTTTACCAAGAAGAATACATTGAGATTATCTCTCGTTTTCAGGTATGTCCTGGACTCTATTTACTTGAGAGAGGTGAAAGGCTGAGCTGACCTTGCTGGGACTAGAACCTGCAACCTCACAGTCTGGGCAGATTCTATAGCTGGTGCAGAAACCAACTGAGCCATCTCTGGGATGGGTTACTACGTAAATTCCCTTGGCGAATATGTTTATAAAACCTCTGTTTTCTTGATATATGGTAATATTTTGATATGATGGAGACTAATAAATAAATGATCAGCATTTTCAGGTTTCTCTTGTATCCCTATTAGTGCCATACTAAACCAGACATGGGCAAAACAACAGCTCTCAGTATTCTCAGTTAGCTGGGAACAGCAAGATTGTTAGTCCAGCAATAGCCGGGAGCTACAGTTTGCTCATGTTCACAATATTTTTACACGGAGTAGTTCAGTCTCTTGAATGCACATAACTTGCGATGACAGCAACGGCCTTCATATTTATCTCCTCTAGGGTCATATGTTCAGAAGAAAAGTGGAGGAGTTGTGGGGCAAATAATTTTACTATAGGGTAGAACCAAAAATTCCAAACATTCCTATTGGTTTAAAAGGGGATTTTAATCCCTTGAGTGCTAAAGATGTCTTAAATGCATTGCTTCGCAATGAGTTAAAGACTTTTCTAGTATAGTGTGACAGCAACTGGAGGGACTCACGCTGGCCACCCTTGCCTTAGAGGGAAGAAAGGCAGATAGAGGTGAGGCCTGATTGGAAATTGGTGAAAATATCAGCATAGGGAGAATCAGAGAGGAGACATAACTCTGTTACACATATTTCCAACAATATGTGTATTACTTGCTTGCATTGAATTGTTTTATTCAGGACCAATAAAACCGCTGGAAAAAAAAGTCTGACATATTGAAATATTGTGATTCATTCATGTGTTCCTAGTGTTTGTTTTGGCGCATGAGTCATTTCTTCCTGCACAATATCCCCTTGCATAACCTTACAGAAAGCCAACTTCTGCCTGTAATTCCATTTTCTAGCATTAGAAATTAATTACTTTTAAGAGTATAATCTCTAACTCTATGGTTCATTTAAACACTAAATGTTAATTTTTGGTTATTGACATAATTATTGTTACCACTAACTGAATTCACCCAGAAACAGGCTTCTCCTTCAGTTTTAGTTATTGTCATCTAGAATGAGGGTTAAACAAATTAAACTACCACTACCAAAGCGGTTTGTGCTGAGTCCACACTTGCACAATAAAGAACAGTTCGATAGCTTTCACTACAAAGACAGTGGCTTTTTAACTTGCAATGTGTGCTTATTTGATTACTTCTATTTTCTAAAGCAATGATTCTCAGCTCAGTGCTTGAGACACACCATCAGGTCATATTTACAGGCCATCCCTATGTAAGCATGGACACCTCAATTACAATGAGTGAACCACTGATTACTCACCTTAAATGACCTCACCCAGAGACTTATCCACTGTTGTCACAGAAAATAACATCCAGTGTGCTTAACACCTCTATAGCATCCATGGGGTTAAATAATGTTCGGTAAAGCAGGGGTGAACAAAAATATAAACTATAAAATCATAAAATGACAAGACCTTGAGCTGTAATGTCTTTCAAATGTCACATCTCCCATCAATGTAACATCAGATGTAGGAGGTGTTACTGAACTTGTCTCATACCCAAACGTGAAAATGCACGTTACAATATTGTGCTGTATATGTCCTGTATGGCTTTGCTTCAAGAGAACTCTGTACACATGAACTGGTGTACAGTAGGCCATATGTACATAAGAAAAAATTGTGAAATTCTATGGCATCATAGGGAACAATAAAAATACCCAGTGCTTCACAATGCGTTTGAGACCTCTCTAGGCTTTAATTGGTTAAAACCTCCGCTTAACTCAATGGGATTTTTTTCTCTGTGGTGCAATTGTTCTTCTTGTTTCTATGCACCTAACTCGGTGTGCATTATTTAACAATAAGCACATAAGTAGGAATACAGAGTAAAATGGACACCTAATTAGGTACATACTGTGTGGTTAAGCAGTTGTCCTTCCACATTGAGCCACAGAATAAAACTGTCACCCATAACACAACTCAACTTCTTTTACAATAACTCTCATTTCTGAGCCATGATGGTCATAATTAAAGGGACAGTATTGCCAGATTTTTTTAAAAAAAGCTAATCTTACAGGCATTAAAGGAATAGTAATACTTCATTATTACTATCCCCCATGTTCTGGCCCTTAAAATTCTGAATTCAAGGTTACCAGCGGTATCTCTCAAACCTTTACGGTTTGAGAGATATCCGCTTTCAAAGTTACCTCTTTTTGCCTATCCCCTGACGTCATCGTTATAGCTGAGAGCCGGAGAATCCTCTCAGTGAGCAAACGGCGGCTCTGCAGGAGTCCTGAGATCGCGTTATAGAAACAGAAATCCTTCACTAAAATGGTCTTGGTTTGCAAGCACACGTGAAAGACCATTTTAGTGAAGGAGTTCTGTTTCTGTCTCAGCACTGCTGCCGGTCCCAGGACTGGATTACCCTTCTCTCAGCTAGAATGCTGACGTAAGGGGAAAGACAACAAGAGCATACTTTGAAAACGGATATCTCTCAAACTATAAAGTATTACTATCTCTTTAAAAAAATTAAACTAAATACCCCCAGTCCCATCTCTCAAACCTATATGGTTTGAGAGATATTCTGCACTAAAGTTCCCCCCTCCCTCCCCTTTCCCTGACGTCAGCATTCTAACTGACTGCAGGGGAATCTGGTCCCGGGACCCTTGGAGACTCTTAAGCAAAGCCGAGATTGCGCTATTGAGAAAGAAATCATTCACTGGAACAGTCTACAAAGTGTGCTTGGTTTGCAGAATATTAGTGCAGAATATTCTCAAACCACAAAGGTTTGAGAGACGGGACTGGGGGCATTTAGTTTAATTTTGTAATGATTTGCTTTTTTAAAAACTTGTCAATACTATCCCTTTAATGACAAAAGGTATATAAACACCAGCTACATCTATGTATGTTGTCATAATAAGAATCATGATCCTTTTAGGAGTTATAATAAGTTTTCTGTATATTGGTTTAATTGGAATAAACACTAATCTGATTTTTAATAGAGTTGGATTCCTGTCTGATATTTACCATAGGAGCGCTCAACAGGTTTTTTGATGTATATTTTATTTGTCCTTCTAGGGCAGTAGGAGGTTTGTTGTAGCTGCACAGGGTATATTTAGTTGGACATTTTTGAGTATCTGAAGCGCCATCTGTTTTTTGGAAACTTTTCGATGATCCTTTTAAGCCTTTGAGATACCCGTCTGGCACTCAAAGGGTTAAATAGCAGTGTTAAAAACATATGCACAGAGAGAGAGAAAGAGAGGAAGAGTAGCAAATCTGGGGCAATCTAACTGCAATCTAGAGAACAAATAACAATTCCCCTAACTGATCATCATATTTATCTCCCTGTTAGTTTAGACATTTTTTATATATATATATATATATATAAAAAGGTAAAGTTCTGGGGAAAAAAAAACCTGCACCGCAGAAGACAAATAAAAATACTGTTTGGCTTACATGGATATTTTAACCCCTTCAGTGTTAGAGGGCTCTCTAAAGCGTTGCAAAGCAATGTTTTGAATACCTTGCAAGAATTTAAAGGGTTACAAGTCCTGCTTAACCCCTTCATTGCCAGTGGGGTAGCTAACACAATGCATTGAGCAGCACTCTGACACTCAATGGGTTAAAAGGGATACAAAACAACCCTAGTGATTTTGAAAGTGCTTTCATTTACGTATATTTTGTATTAGCCATTTTTTTATTCTGAGAACTAGTTTTGGAGTTATTTAGGTTATTTAGATGCATAGATGATGCTAATTAAGGCATACCATGCAGCCACTTCCTGTCTTATCCCTACATTACCTCCCCCCACTTCCTGACACTTAACCCTTTCAGTGTGAGGGGAGGTGGGCAATGCATTGCCGAGTAGTGTCACTAAGTGGGGAAAGTAATATAGAGATAAGACAGAAGTGCTGTATGGCATACCTTAAAGGGACAGTAATGTCCCAGAAAAAATCTTTATCGTTTTGTAGTGCTTAAAAAGTTCAACTATATGCAACAAGTCCTATCTCTCAAACCGCAATGGTTTGAGAGATATTCCTATTCAAAGTTCCCTCTCCCTCCCATTTCCCTGACGTCAGCGCTGTGCTTACTGTAGGGAAATCCTGTCCGGGGACCAACTGGCTGCTCTGCAGCAGAGCCACAATCGCGTAATTTAAAAAGAATGACTTAATTGGAAAGGTCTACAAAGTATGCCTGGTTTGCAAGCACACTTTGTAGACCGGTACAATGAAGTAATTTGTTTTAAATAATGTGATTGCGGCTCTTCTGAAGAGCTTCCTCGTGTTGGCCAACACAGATCTCCTGCTGTGAGCTTTACAGCTGACAGCAGGAAACGGCAAACTTTGAAAGCAAATATCTCTCAAACCAGACATAGGATTTGTTGCATATAGTTGAACTTTTTCAAGCACTGCAAAAAGATAAATATTTTTTTCTGGGACATTACTAACACTTTAATTAGCATAATCTATAAATCTAAGTAACTAAAATTCTAGCTTTCCAAATTAAATAAAATGTCTAATATAACACATAGGTGATTTTGAAAGCTCTTTCAGAATTACCAGACTTGATTTTAGATTGCAGTATTCCTTTTAATCAATCAAGATTTTTATTTATCCCCTATTGTGCACTGGGTACATTCTAGCATTGCTTCTTTTCGAGTATATGGTCTTTAACCCCTTGTGTACCACATGACTGTGCAACACTTGGCTTTGTGCAGCCCTCTGGTCCCCGAAGTTTTATTGTTGAAACTGGTCTGATAAATACAACCATTGCCAATCCTTTGTGATCTCTGTTCCACTGACTCATCAGTGCTTTTCTAAAAGGGTGCCCTTTTTTCTGGAGTCTTCTATCCCTGTCAGCGAGAGATGATTAAGTGTTGCAGTCTTACGACTCTCCAGCAACAAATTCACTCTCCATCACTTAAGCTTTGTGTCACATTTCTTCACTGGCCTAGATTCTCTAAGATTTGTTAAATACGGTGAAAAGAAAAATTCTGTAAAGTAACTGTTGTATATTACTATGTCAAATTGATTTTCAATGTTGAGTTGCTCTGTGCTTTGTCTCATATTAACAGATAATCTGCACATTGGTACATCACTCTGAAATATGCTGCCCCTTTAAAAATAAAAATAAAAGTGGTAATTATGTTGGCAATATTTTTTTATGGGTCCACAGTCAACACAGAAAGCCTACAGAGGCTGATACACTAAAGATCAGTGCAATCTCTGAACAAATATAAATCAGCATTGCTTTAACTCTTTAAGTGCCAGAGGGATGCCCAATGCATTGCGAACCCCTCTGCACTCAAAGGGTTAAATGAGACTTTTAACCCTCTTCAATGCTAAAATGCTCTCTAACACATTGTGAGACAAGGGCGGTTATGCACTAATGTTTAGTGAAGAGGTAATAACGAGGAGATAATTTCTCCAGTGATTTGACTTCTCTAATTTCAATGTTATTCTATGGCGCCCATGTTGTAAGATCTCTCCTACTTGTAAAATCTTAGTGCTCCATAGAATATCACAGGAACTGGAGAAATCATCTCCACTTTATCACATCTTTGTCAACCCTTAGTGTATCTCAACTAATGTTTTGGAAAACTCTAGCTTTCAAAGGGTTAAAATCACCATGTAACTTTATTAGCATTTTGGGAAATCTGTGTTTGCTCACTGTGATGCAGTTGCCTTGCTCCATTACTTAGTACATGAGCCTTTGTAATGCAAATGGATTAAGAGAAACATATTAATGCAAATATAGTTCCCTTTACAATAATTGTGGTGTTAATTAACCCTTTGGATGCACAACAGATCTCCATGGCATTGCTTCTTTATGCTATGAAAGGCTATGTTGCATCCAATAGGTTAAAGTGAAATTATTAACTATTTAGGAAAATTAAAAACAATACATTTTGTATGTTTCTTCTTGCTGGCTAAAACAATTGTTTTGTGTTTGCTGACAGAGGCCTCATTCAAGAGTTATTACAGAACAATTCTATATTATTTTGGGTGCAGTGTATTCACAGATTATCCATTACATGTTTGTGCTACTGCAGAGCTACTGTCAGTAAATAAAAGATGTCCATAGACAGCAGTAACAACAGTATATCCTTAAAATGGACAAGTCATGACTATACAGCATTCAAAAACTACAGTTTTGCTTTGGAATAACTCTTAAGGGAGGAATCTGTCAGAAGCAGGAGTACCATTACTTTGCACAATGACGATGCAAATGCTCCAAGATGTGATTACTTCCTGCTCTTTAAAGGGAACTGTTAAGTTACAATACTTAGATTGCAAGTTATTTACCATATATTCTTACCTAGGTAGGTATATATTTCATACAGCAATCAGGTAAATCCATTTGTAATTTTTTTGCATAGTATCTGCAGTTGCCTGAATTCCCAATTCCCTACTTGGGCTGTATTTAACCCTTTGAGTTCCAGGTGTGTATGCAATGCATTGCTTTGCAATGCATTGCACACCCCTCTTGAACTCAAAGGGTTAATTCTCACCTCTTTACACACAATAATAGTCATTTTCAGTCTGAACTAGATTTACTAATGAAAGAAACCCCATAAATGGCCTTTTAGATCCATGTAGGCATTCTCAAAATAATAAAATGCCAGTACCTAGACGATAGTGAAATTAAAATGCAAAAACTGTAAATAGATAAACCTGATTTCTGTATGAAAGTTAAGGTGACCACATTTTTACAATTAAATCCAGGGACATTTTTTTTCTCTACCCTGTCCACGCTCTATCCACCTCCACACCCTGTCCACCTCCACACCCTGTCTACAGTGTGTCCACCCTTATACCCTGTTCACACACTGCCCACCCTCTGTTCACCCTCACCACACACTGCCCACACCCTGTTCACCCTCACCACACACTGCACACACACCCTGTCCACCTCCACACGCTGTCCACACTGTGTCCACCCTCATACCCTGTGCACACTGCCCACCCTCTATTCACCCTCACCACACACTGCCCACATCCTGTCCACCCTCACCACATACTGCCCACACCTTGTACACCCTCACCACATACTGCCCACACCCTGTCCACCCTCACCACACACTGCCCACACCCTGTACACCCTCACACCCTGTTCACACTGTCCATTCTGTCCACCTCCATGTTGCCCACCCCATCCTCCTCCATACACTGCCCATCCCATACTCCTCCACACACTGTCAACACTGTCCACCTCCACATTGCCCACACTGTCCACTGCCACACTGTCAACCTCGTCTTCCTCTACACACTGCACACACTGTCCACCCCGTCTTCCTCTACACACTGCACACCCTGCCCACACTGTCCACCTCCACATTGTCCACAATGTTCACCTCCACATTGTCCACACGGTCCACCTCCACATACACTGTACACACTGCCCACCCCATCCTTCTCCACAAACTGTCCACCCTGTCCTCTTCCACACATGGCCCACCTCCACATTGCCCACACTGTCCACTTCCATTTTGCCCACATTATCCATCTCCACACTGTCCACCTCCACACTGTCCACACTGTCTATCTCCACTCACACTGCCCACCACATACTCCTCCACATTCTGTCCACCCTGTCCTCCTCCACACACTGCCCACCCTGTCCTCCTCCACATTGTCCACCTCCACACACACTGTCCACACTACCCACCTTCTCACTGCCCACCCCATTCTCCTCCACACACTGCCCACCCTGTCCTCCTCCCCATACTGTCCTCCTCCACAAACTGTCCACCATGACCTCCTTCATAAACCGTTCAACCCGTCCTCCTCCACAAACTGTCCACCCCGTCCTCCTCCACAAACTGTTCAACCCGTCCACCTCCACAAACTGTCCACCCCGTCCTCCTCCATAAACCGTTCAACCCATCCTCCTCCACAAACTGCCCACCCTGCTCACCTCCACACTGCCCACATTGTCCTCTCCACAATTCCCCTCCCACACACTGCCCACCTCCACACTGTCCACATTGTCTACCTCCACACTTCCCCTCCCACGCACTGCCCACCTTGTCCAAGTTCAAACTGTCCACCTCCACACTACATAACAACAAATACAAAATACAAGAAAAATGCCATAAAATGGGTGCTCTGCTGGTACATCTAAATTAGGCTAAAGAAAAAAATAGAAATCTATGCAAAACCAAGCTAGGGGAATATCCCCTTAAAAGCTGCTACCATCCCCAGACTGGTGTGTATAGTCGATAATTAAGAGAAAAAAAAAGAAAATATAAAAGGAGAGTGCTAAATAATATTAATAAGTTAATATAAGAGATCTTAACTATTATTAACCATTCCTAACTAATTTAATAAGATGTATAGTGACACAAAGACAATGTGTAATTATTTAAAGATGAATCTTTAATATAGAAATATCTAAATACATAAAAAAATCAAAATACACATATATAATAAGATATACTGTATGTAAATGCTCAAATAGAAGCTAAAAGTCCATTAGTGGTGCCACTAGAATAGTTGAAATAAAATATAATAATTGCCCAGAGCTGGTAAATAAGAATCTTCATCCCGTAATGGTGTTACTGCACAGTTTGAAGGGGATGCCACCGGAGGTGCATCTGCAGTCGGGAGAGGTAACACCATTACGGGATGAAGATTCTTATTTACCAGCTCTGGGCAATTATTATATTTTATTTGAACTATTCTACTGGTACCAAAAGTGGACTTTTAGCTTCTATTTGAGCATTCAAATACAGTGTTTTTTATTATATATGTGTATTTTGATTTTATTTATGTATTTAGATATTTCTATATTAAAGATTCATCCTTAAATAATCACACATTGTCTTTGTGCCACTATACATCTTATTATATTAGTTAGGGATTGTTAATAATAGTTCAGATCTTTTTTATATTTACTTATCTCCCTTTATATTTTCTATTTTCCCCCACTTCCACATTGTCCACCTCAATGTTGTTCTTCCCCGCACTGCCCACCCTGTCCATCTTTACATTGTCCACATCCACACTGCCAACCCACATTGTCCTACCTTCAGACCCCTAGCGTCATGGCGTGGCAGCCGAGTTGGTGGCATTGTGAGGTGAGGCTTGTGCTGTTCTCTGCAGACTGGCACGCAGTGATCCAATTTATTGGTGCCCCCCATGCGGCCTGTGATGATGACGTTGCGCATCGTACTCATGTGCAATCTTCAGCTAGCTTCACTTCACTGAGTCTCAATAGACTCAATGAAGAGAAGCTGAATGGAGATCCGGGGACGTTTCCAGGGACAGTGAGCTGAATCTGGGGACTGTCCCCGGAAACCGGGGATGTCTGGTCACCCTAATGGAAGGCACATTCCATACCCAGGCAAATCCTTCAGTTAACCCTTTGAGTGATGGACAGTTGCACAATGCTCTGAGTATACAGAAGGGAAGCAGTTAAATATATCCTAACAAGTTGAAAGGCCCATTTACACAGGCCACAGCTCCACCTCTGTAGGCATTAGCAGTAGAGAGGGCCGCGCCGCGGCTGATACAGAGCGAGGCGCTCCAAATTCAGACTAGAGTCCTCTCTGTGCAACTCCGGTCTGTATTCGGAGAACCCCGCTCCGTAACAGCCACTGCGCGGGCAGTCTGTAATGCGCATGACTAAAGCACGTGCAGCCGTCTCTACTGCACATGACAGCTTCTGTCACCTAAAAGGATTAAATATATGTATAAGAGCCATAAGGCTGTAATCATGTGGTTGGACACCTCTCTGGTACCTAGAAGGGTTAAATTAATATAATAGCCACTTTCTACCAGAATCTTTTTGTGTAAAAAGAGAACTAACTCTTCCAAATAATAACCCCCCCCAACACACACACACACACATACCTACCTATAACCAGAAAACCTAATGGCCCCTACGATCGTTGCCCTTGTGCCTTTGCTTAAGATTTAACCTCTGGTGGTGAATGTCATATGCATGTAGGTGGACATGACAGTTCCTAGCAGGACAAAAGTCTGCTCACTATATGTGCTAATATGTGCTAATCTTAAAGCAGAACTACCACTCAATAAGTATATTGCCCTACATAATTGCACATCTGGTGACTAGCTGCTCTGTAGCGCTAGTCACCAGAATTATTACCTGATTAAAGAGAAATCACTATTCTTCCAAGACTGACAGCAGGACGGAGAGCAGACATCTTGCCATAGTGACATCCGCACGACTGCGCTGTCACTTCCAGCTGGATCTAGGAGGCGTTGCTAGGAGCCGGCCAGCTCCAAAAGGGTCTGACAGTGCAGGCATGCGGACGTCACTATGACAAAGCAGCTAGTCGCCAGATGTGCAATTATGTGGGGCAATATACTTATTGGATGGTAGTTCCGCTTTGACCTGTAAAGGACCAGGTGGGTAACCACAATAAGTTACAATTAGTAGATGTTAGTTTCCCCTTAAGGAGTGGTGTATGAAGGCTACAATTCTGTGGTGGGTTCTGTATAGCTGTGTTCTACAATATGCTTATCATTAGGGAGGTGGAAAATCAAATTCAGTTAATCCAGTCGCGCAGGGATTTGTGATCCATACACTGCATTTCCTGGCTTCCAGATCTGAAGGATGTAATGTTCTTCCCTGCAGCATACTATACACAGCTTTAAAAGTGTCTCGATGTGGAGGCCTTTGTGATTTAATGGACTCTTACCCACCCACGCATTGTTCTTTTCAGGTTCACCTTTTTTTTTCCTTACATAATTCTGGATAAAGCTTCTCTCTTTTCTACAGTCTGCTGCATCAGCACAATTTAAGCAAGGAAACACTTTGATCTGAGCACTCCGTGTTATGAGAACATAAATAAATAGTTCATCTGAGCAAAAGGGAATCAGTTGGGTTTTAAAGATTTTTCTCTTAATACCTGGATGCTGGAGGGGTTTATAACACTTTGATCAATACCTAAACCGACCAATTCCATGTACCGGTATAACATAGGCTGCAGGCTATAGGTTTGTCCACTAAATATACAGAAAATACTACAATCATGCAGAATAGCATAGACGTTCCAAAGGATTCAGCAGCAGCTACAATGCAGCACATCAGCACATATGGCTTTGGTGGACACCCTGAGGCCATCCAGGTGTTCGGAACTATAATTCCCATCATCCCCTGCCTGCAGTTTGCTTGTGATTTAATTACCGGAATGCTAAAGAGGTCTCCAAAGCATTGCTTCTCTAGCATTAACCCTTTGAGTACTAGAGGGGTACGCAATGCATTGCGTACCCCTCTGGCACTCAAAGGGTTAAAGGGATAGTAATGTTTCGTAATAAAATCAGCTCTAATTAATCATCATAGTATTTGGGCCTTGGAGACTGTTATTTCAGTTCTGTCAGAGTTGTAGTTCAAGAGTAATTGAATGATAAAGTATCCCCCTCCCGCCCCTTTTACTGATATAACAATGCTCAGCTCAGAGCAGCAGGGTGTGTCCAGGTAGATTGCAGAGAGGGACAATCTTCAATTAAGATAAAGGGAAAAAGCTGAAAAACCTGTCAAGGGGGGCAGGGTTTTCATTGTTCTCACAGTAAGAAGATTATTTCTTGCTGTGAGCTGTCTGTTCTATGGACAAGACTCCAGATCTGAGGTGAGGCGGCTTACACTAGGTAAAAGGGGCGGGAGGGGAAAACTTTATCATTCAATTACTCTTGAACTACAACTCTGACAGTATTGAAATAACACTCTCTATGGCTCAAATACTATGAAGATTAATTGAAGCTGCTGTTTTTGTGAAACATTACTATCCCTTTAAAAGGGGATAATTATGAATGCAGAAATGTTTCCTAGGGTGCAGCTGAATATGTTTGTGCATACTTCCCTACATTCAAAAAGAAGCAAAATAGGGGGTATATCTGTATTTGTTTTAGTCCACAGTCTGTTCTGACACAATAAGTATGGCCTACACTTGGAGATGACAAATTATAGTAAACAGTAGTATGGAGTTAACTGGAAAAAAAAAAAATCTTTGAAAATGTGTAGCTGTAAAGACAAAAACATATGTTTATTTGAACAGTTTTATTTTAAAGACAAAATTAAAGACATTTTTAACATCAGAATTTTTAAGGGCAATATTCATCATGCTCTTCCACCATTTTTAACTCTCTACGAAAGATGTTCATACGTGATGAATTTACTTCTGAAAATATTGTTCTTTTACCACCAACTCACAATCCGAACATTTTTTCATTATAACAATACCTGGGAACTCTCCGGATTTGCCCCGGATACTGCTTTACCAAGTCTCCGGGGCAGAGGCTGATTCCTCCGAATGTGAGGAGTTTACATTGAAACTCTTCCACTTCTGCTCTTTCCTCCTGTGTTCCACGTTATCTCAGCCTTCTTTGAATAGCTTTATCACACTTTTGAGCCCCGCCCCCCCAACTCGCATCACGCCCCGCTTCTTTTTGATGCGATTCACGTCATTTTTCACACCCCCTGCTGCACCAGAGGACTCCCCTCCAGGGAGAGAACAATTGAAAGTTCCCAGGTATGATTATAACAAGTTTTCGAACTTCACTCCCTTATTATGAAAAAAGTATATACTGTCTGGGGGCTCCCAATCCAGTAGTAGTCTTGATAAGTGTCACAGAAGTGAACACTGGGCCTGAAATAAGATATCAGCCTTTCTGAATAGAATAGTGAGTACTAATCTCAATTCATTATCAGCACCGGTTGTGTATAAACAATCAGCCAGATTGTGTGTATATAGGATAGTCTACACATGTATTAAAATGCAAGTCTTCGATTAATGGTAGATTTTAGGGAATAAACATAAAATAATGACATTTTATAGATGCTAGTTGGAAGTTAATTATATTTAAAATTTGCACCTTTAATGTAAAGGCAACCAATGATCCCACTACTAGAACCAAGCATTTCTGTGTTTATCACTATCATCCAAGCAAATCCTCTGCCCCTTGTCATCCACTGTATTCCTTGCATCACTGTTTTATCATCTGCTTATCAATGTTTTAAGATTTGTGCTATAATTTATATACCATGTATATAATTTTAGTGATTAGCAAACTGAAAATTATTTATTTACTTTTAGTAAATTTTCTGGGCGTCTGGGGACATAACAGGGGGGACCATTAGACTCAATGCAATACTTCTTCAAATTCCAATCTGAGCAATGTGCTAAAAAAGACTTAATTGAGAAGCAACATCTGTGATTATGTCAACTTTGTCATGGGTGACTCAAATAAAGCAGTAGGGATTTAAATAAACCAAGTTGATGCTTTAACCCAGGAAAAGTCAATTGTTCCTTCCTCCTTAACTACCCAATAGCTGACTGGGGATGATGGGAGTTGTAGTCATCAACAGCTGATGTCTACAAAAAGAAAAAAATAAACACATAACTTCAGAACAACATATTATGATTTAGGGCAAGCTGTATTAGTTTATTGAGAAGAATGGTGTAGGCTGATACAGGGCTGTTTTAAGACCTTCTGAGGCCCCTGGTGTAATTGTACATGGAGGTCCACCAACATACAGGACTATATATTTTTATTATTATCATGTGTGTGTGAGTACGTCCCTCAGCACAATCAGAGCAGATAATAATATGGTACACATCTAAGCCACCATAAGAAAAAGTGAGACAGGCACTCACTATGTCGCTCTCTGTGCATCTTCTGAGATCTACCCAGGTCTTCACAGTCCTCTCACACCTCCCATCTCCAACCCACACAACTCCATGGCCTCACGCATGAAAACACAATCTCGGGGTTGATTCTATTACCTCTGTTACTAAAACAAAACTAACGTCTGTAGTTTTAATCATGGTTTGGTATTCTTTCACCTGTGCTGTGACAAATTGCCAACGGTTAAAAAAGCACAATATTAGCTCCCATTGAAAACAATGAAACAGCATTAGAATTTGCTATTCAGTTACATGCAGTAACATGCATTAAGGGACTCTTTTTTTTGCCTTATTTTAGCACCTACCAAGCCTCGGTTTGAGTGCCTAACGTGTGTTAAAAACCATAGATGTGTAACTGAAAATAGTAAAACAAACAATACACACATGCACAACTAGACATCCCTACGCTAGTGACCTGTGGACCCACTCTAAGCCTCATATCAATGCATCCAAGTTACAAAAAAAATGAATGAAACTAAACAATATATAACCATTTGAGTGTCAGAAGGGTGTGCAACGTATTGCAAACTGTTGCATACCCCTCTAATTTGGGCACTCCTACCCTCAGACCTTACTCCTGTTCCTGAAGCTTGAGACAAGACAGTTCCCAGGTATGATTATTTGGGATAAGATGGTAAGTTACTTCTTCACCCAATTCCAAGATGGTTATTACAGTAGGGAAAGTAGGCAACTGCCTGAGACCACTGGCAAAAGGGCCCACACATTTAGGGAAAAACTCTGCCTGTCAAACAAAACTATGCTTAGTATGTGTAAGGTGAGAAAACTTATAATTTATTGCTGAACCTTTATGAAAACATCATTCTGTAGTGCTTCATAAGAATCAGTACAGCCGTGCATCATGTGTTTTTCATATGTGTCCTGCTTATAGGGGGAAGTCTAGTCACTTCAAGTATGTGAAGCCAGATAAATAAGGTGACTAGATCACAATTTTAATGCATGAAGCTACACACACGGCAAGATTCCACTAGTTCCTGTGCAGTCCTGCAGAATGAAAAAATAACAAGTGTCCAGCATTAAAGTAGCATAACGTAGCGTTATATGAGAACACACCATTCTATTAAGTAAGTTCAACATTGTGTCAATCTACTATAAGGTTGATGTCTTCCTGAACCTTTTTCTTCAGGCTGTAAATCTGTAACTCAGGAGCAAACCAAGTACGGGGGGGGGGGGGGGGGGATAAAAATTCCCATTGATTTAAAGCGAAACAGCCACCATAGGTAAAGTCGCCAATAATTAGGCAGGTGGCAAAGAGCTTAATAATAATTATATTGATAATAATTATATTTCCTCTCAGAACGACAAGATTCTATAGAAATCCTTAATCTTTGGAGACTGATGGGCAGGTTAGTGCAGTCTGTGCTCTTGCGCTGTCAGTCCCTTCCGGTGCCTTTCGGGACAGTGCAATGCTTCTGAAGGGAAACCGGGACTGACAGCGCAGGAGCGCAGGCAAGATGTCTGCGCTGATACCTGGCTTCCGGTCACAAAGGATTTCTACAGAATCTTGAGTTCTGAGAGGTAATTTAGTTATTATTAAATTAGTCGCCACCTGATTATTGCAGGGTGACTTTACCTATGGTGGTAGCTCCACTTTAAATGGGTATTTAACCTCTTTAATGTTAGATACCAATGTAGGCTGAACAGACCTTGCCTGTAACCAGGGATGCATATTAAAAATGCAGACTGCAAGGCTGAGCTGATTTCATCGCAGCCTGTAAGTATTCGTATTTTCTATGTGTCCCCCAGTTCAGCTTACTCCAATGCCTTTCCTCATTACTGAAGGGGAAGCAGATGTAGGTATTATCTGAATGACAGAATGCTAGAGAAGTCTCCAAAATTCTTCTCAAAATGAATAATGGACTTCTTTATACTTTTATTCCAGGAGTGGCCTTGTATGTTTCCCATATTTTACCTCGTTGGATGTTATAAAAATCTGCAGTCTACACATGTTGTACATAATGCAGACAAGGAAATATTGGCCGCTCACCTTAGTGCATAACAAGCAGATCTGCCTGTGAAGCTAACACAGACAATACATTAATAATGGAAATCTGCAGTAATCTGACTTTGGCAATCTTACAGCAGCAACACAGCATGCCCTGAGTGCAAATGAAGTGAACCAATCAATGGAAAAGTCTAAGTTTATGCAGGTTATGCAAGTAAAATAAAAATTTTCCATGGTCAAACAGCATGAATTAACAGTGCAGTACTGAAAAACTAACCAATTGAACATGAATATAATGCTCAAAACGGCAGAGATACGGAGAACAGATTTCCATTTTAACCCTTTGAGTGCCGGAAGGGTGTCCAGAGCATTGCTTAACCCTTTCATTGCCATTAAGATACGCAGTGCATTGCTCTGCAATGCACTGCGTACCCCTCTGGCACTCAAAGGGTTAAAGCAGGATTCTTATGAAAATGCTTTGCTGTCAGACTGTATAGGAACCAGTGCAGCACTGCAATGTTTATTTTTCATAAACTCCCTGCATTAAATTGGAGATCTGATCACATTAGGTAATGAGACCAGATTGTCATATCAATTCTGTATTAGATTTAGCAGATTATCTCTTTAAATTGTGATGCATATGAAAAATGTTACATGGGGACCATTGCAGATCATCAATAATTAGTGCAGCCCTGCAACATGAATTTTTCTTACATATCCCTATTTAAAGGAAGGATCTGGCAAACGTAAACATAAACACTGCAGTATTGAACTGGTTCCTGTTCAGTCCGGCAAAAAAAAAAAAAAAAAAAAAAAGTGACCTGGTCAAATTAGGCATAGAGACAATCCATTTTACCAACACAAAGGAAATCTATAAAAGTAATGTGACCACACGCCATTATTAATGCAGGGCGCTAATTAAAACCGCACACTTAAAGGTCTCACGGTTCCTGGACCGTCTTGTAGAAAGACTATGTAACCCACTGAGTGCCAGTTATTCAACGCATTGCATTGCAGTGTGTTGGATACCTCTTCGGCACTCAAAGGGTTACAAAGTGTTCCACATCAAAATGGCAATCAGTCATATTAACCGTTTGAGTTCCAGAGGTGCTTTGAAATGCATTGTGTACCCCTCTGACATTCAAGGGGTTAAGTAAAGGTTGAATTTGAATGAAACGCAATTCTATGGTCTGGCGCACTGGTGCAGGACTGTAACAATGTGTCCAAACCGATATATCACCCCAGCTCTTTAAAATATCAGTTTATTGCAGGGTAACATCAATATTTCAAATATATAGGTAAAAAAATCCAGTAAGCAATATATGAACTAATTACTATCAGGAAATTCTAATATTCTTGTAATGGGTACTCAATCTCACAATCGAAGTTCCAGATCACTGATAAGATGAGGAAACTCCGAATGTTCTCCCAAATATTGCTCTATTGATCCTGCTCAGTACATGAGACCTGATCTATGCACATCATAGGAATTAGGCTACACACAAGAAAAGGTCTTTATATGTATGTGCTATGGTATCTAGATATATCAGTATCCATATGCACCTACCATATAGAAAACTAAACTAACTAAACAATCAATCATCAATAAAAATATATAAAAAAAAAATAAATAAAAATTTAAAAAGTACATAGGTCATGGCCAATGTTCTCGCTTGTGCGAAGAAACGTCATTCAAAATCACCCTCACATTTGTATGGTGTGAGTTCCAGAAGTTAAACGGTTTGATACTAACTGCCAAACATTGATAGAAGGGGTAGAGGAGACAATCAGTGAGGATGCTTAAGTGAGCTTGAGTCTGGCGTGGGAAAGGAGTGGTAAAGATAACAAAAACACACCTGTGAGAACGTTACATTTCATTTTATATGTTTGAATAGCCAGTGAATAATGCTGTCCGTCCAGTACATTGTTTCATACCCCCTTGAAGGCAGTCACCGTATAGATCTCACACATAGATATATTGTAGCACAATAATACAGAGTGCCATCGGATACATACAGTAAACATACAGTTGAAGTTGATTGAACGGTGGATACCGAGACAGTAGAGTAACTCATCACACGAATCAAGTATCTTATTGGGACATTTCACTCCTAAGACCACGAGCAAGAACATTGGCTATGGCCTATGTACTTTTTTAATTATTTAATTTTTTTTTTATATATATATATTTTTTATTGACGATCAATCGTTTAGTTAGACATAGATTTTAGGGGTATATAGACAGTATAGGTTGTGTTGTATGGTTTTCTGTATGGTAGGTGCATATGGATACTGGTATATCTAGATACCACAACACATACATATAGAGGCTTAAAAAAAATTTTTGCACACTTTTTCTTGTGTGTAGCTGAATTCCTATGATGTGCATAGAGCAGGTCTCATGTACTCAGCAGTATCACTAGAGCAATATTTGGGAGAACATTTGGAGTTTCCTCATCGTATCAGTGATATGGAACTTCGATTGTGAAATTGAGTACCCATTACAAGAAAATTAGAATTTCCTGATAGTAATTATTTCATACTAGTTGAAGAGCCACTGCCACTGGCAGCCGGTCGCGGGGCAGCCATGTGCAGTAAATACTGCCCGAGCCGCGTCTGATACAGAGCGGGGCACTCTGAGGCACGGGCAGTCTCTACTGGGCATGACTGCAGCACGCGCAGCAGTCTCTACTGCGCATGACGTGGCGCTACACACGTTTTAGCGAATTATTATATAGGATATTGCTTACTGGAATTTTTTTACCTATGTATTTGAAATATTGATGATACCCTGCAAAAAACTCATATTTTAAAGAGTTGTGGTGATATATCAGTTTGGACACATTGTTACAGTCCTGCACTCGTGTGCCAGACCATAGAATTGCGTTTTGTATTTTTTGGATTTGGAGAGTAGAATCCAGGTCAGGCAGCAAGGTGGGGGATTGTTTTTCTCCCTATTTTTCCAATTTTTGCGCCACTACCAGTATCTTGTATTTTGAATTTGAACACTTTTTTTTCCCAACCTCATCAACTATGCATCTGAAATATAAGAGGATTTTAGTCTTACCTGTTAAATCCTTTTCTCTTAGTCCATATGACATACAGGTACCATGGGGAGGGGATAGCTCCTCCCTGTAGGCTGGAACAATTCTAGAAGAAGTTGTGGGTGGAGCCTCCCCTCCTCCTTATCAGGCTATCCCACTAGCACCGCCCCAGATAGATTTGAGACAAGCCTACTAAGTAGACAACAAGAAAGAAGAAAGGAAAGATCCTGTGAGCAGCAGACCCAAACGGACTCCCACGTCCAGCTAAGTGAGACCAAGTGTGTTCCATTTCACTGGGTGTGAGACCTGTATGTCATATGGATTAAGAGAAAAGGGTTTAACAGGTAAAACTAAAATCCACTTTTCCCTGTTGTCCAATATGACATACAAGTACCATGGGGATGTACCAACATTAAGCTCCCAGGGTGCGAAGAGAAGGAAAGGACTAAGCACTTGTTCCCATGAAATCTGAGTTCCTAAGGACTATCCGGGACAAGGAACAACCCAAACATAACTGTATACGGACACTGAATAAAAATATCACAGCACACAAGAACAAAAGCCAACCGGGCTCAACCAGTTAAAGAACAGTAAGGCACAGGAATTAAAAGGTCCTAAACAGGCAGAACTGCCTTCCAGGACATTACTGCCAAAGACAGCTTCGGCCAAAGCCAGAACATCAACACGATAGTGTTTTGCAAAGGTGTGCACAGATGACCTAGTGACCTCCTTGCACAGCTGTTCACCAGAGGGCTGAATCTTGTACGCCCGGGAGGCCCCAACAGACTAACGACAAAAAAAAATGTCTTTCAAAAGACAAAATTTGTACGTTAAGAAAAAATGGAGGGAATGTGTTCTGAATGTGAGAATTTTTGTCTTTTGTTAAGACATTTTTGTCGTTAGTTAAGACATTTTTGTCTTTGGTTAAGACATTGTTTTGTCTTTCCATACGACAATTTCAGTCAGGACAAACAACATATTTCCGATCACAACCAACACTCTCTGAAAATATTAATGATCCCAACAACACTGTACTTTGAAAAGTCGTTACAAACAACAAAAGCTATTTCGCTACTTCTTTGAACATTTGGCCCTAAGTGTATTCACTGTGAAAGTTAACCTTTAAGCACTCAACAAAATGGTCTACATCAGAGCTTCTCAACAGTAGTCCTCACACACCCCTAACTCTGCAGGTTTTCTGGATTTCCCTGTCTAAGCATAGATGGGTTCAGCTGATATTTAAGTTCGATTTGTTCACTTGCACTGTTAGAGTTACTTGAGGAACACTGTTAAGAGACTCCGGTCTATATCAATCTGGATTTTCATGGCAATGTTTGCTGACGAACCAAAGTTTTTTCTTTTTCATGAAAATACCAGTGGATAAAATATCCATTTAATTTCCACCATTTTGTTACCACCAATGTAAATCCTGCTAGTAATGTGCTGTGGACTTCTCCAGCATTCATGGGGTTAAAAGCCCCATTTAAATCAATGGAAATTGTTATTTGTCTCCCATGGTGTAACATTGTTCTTGCTCCTCTTCATTCATCAGCCGCAGTGTATTACATAAAAATTGATAGATTAGCCCCAAGGACAAAATATAGTTTGATGAATTTTTTATCATTGCTTAATAAATGTAAGCCATTGCCTGCTTTAATGAAGTAGAAAATAAACGAGCAAGAAACAATAATAAAACCCCTTTGTGCTACATACAAAAAGATTAATAATAATAGGCATCTGATTTTTTGAAAATGTGCTAAGACTCCTTTAGGAATAAGAAAGTACAATAATTGATCTTGCAGAGGTGCTGAATCAGCTGTCAGCTAGATCACAGACTGCAGAAATGTACACTTATTTCGCATATGTTTGAATTATTGTATTGTTACTGAACATTTTTGACTGTAAACTGGACCTGCCGCCTTGAGTTCTTTCTTTTACATATTTGAAAACTTAATTAAAAACTGCCTGTTTGTCATATTAACAAAACATCCAGCATATTTTATTTCTGGAAAAACTGAAAGTGAAATATTCCTGTTACAGTACAGTGCGTCATTAGCATAAGAAAGGTCACTGAAAACCTTCACTAGGGAATGAACCATCAATGAAAATGTAATTAGCATATGAAATGTCACTAAAAAGGTTTAATTAGCATATGATATGCCACTGGTACCTCACAGCTACAATTAGCATATATTAGCATCTGGTATCAAGTATTAATATCTCCTTACCGGTACATTTTAGTTTCTTTTGGCTAACATGACACACATGCATTATTTTAAGCTTTTACAAACTTTACTCAAGATGACTGGTCCACTAATATTTCTGCTGTAAGCTGCAGCAAGGATGGTGCAGCCATAGGGCACCGTTAATGGGTCTTAAGTCCATCAGGAATCAGGGAGGGATAAATAGAGTGGAATATTATACCTGTGGTGTACATCTTCATCCACAGATAATTACATGGGCCTTCAAATTTATGTCTACCAGTTTCTACTGATCACCTATATATTTTCAGATTGAAAATGGTTTGTTGCTCCTTCTCAGCAACATTTCAGACTGTTTCTCATGTTTCTGGTCCAGGATCAGATTCCCCACTAAGCAAAGTAGGCAACCACCTAGGATGCCAGATTTTGAGAAGCGTATCAGTTGGCCACACCTCTTTGTTGAGTTGAGGATGTGGGTAACATGATCCCAATAAACTTTCTAATGGTTTATTGTGGCTGAATTATTTACCAGCTTACTTATTGTTGTGATGTATAACAATGTGATGGTTATTTAAGTTCTGTTTGGGTTTACATGTTATAGGCCAGGGGTAGCAACCATTGACTCTGCAGCTTCTGGCCGTTTAGGAGTTGTAGTATCTAACAGATGGACAGCCAAAGTCTGCGTACCCCTATTATAAACTAAGAATATTTGCTCATCATGCAACGGTGGATAAAGTTGTAGGCATGGTCATGGAAGTTATGGTGAAATGGGTATTGGTGGTACTAGACAAAACCAAAAATGCCTTGCCTAGAGGATCAAACTCAAACTCTGTTCTGATATGACTTAAAAATGTATCAGTCGTACAAACTGTATCTAACTCCAAATGAATTTATACTGGACCTGTCATCTTGGATTTGTTTTACATATTTGAAAAATCCATTCAAAACTGCATATGTGTCATGTGAACTAAAAGACCATCAGGTGTGTAATTTAAGAAATAGTCACACTTCTTTTTTCTGTGAAAAGTAAAAGTCTCCGAGTACAGTCACTGAAAACCATAATTTGCATATGAAATGTCACTGAAAATGCTTAGTTGGCATATGACATGTCAATGAAAATAGGATTTTAGTCTTACCTGTTAAATCCTTTTCACTTAGTCCATACAGGTCACTGGTACCATGGGATGTGTAGTCCCCTTTAATAGGCAGGAACAATTATGCAAATAATTTGCAAGGGGCGGAGCCTCCCCTCTTACTTAAGCCACCTTCTGGCCAGAGCCACCCATATTGATTTGAGACCCTAAACTGACCCCAGGTAAGCAAAAAGAAAGACTCCTGTGAGCATGCCCGAACGGTCTCCCACTGAATGCCACAGGAGAGCCAAGACTGGTCCCTTGACAGGGTGGGAGACCAGTGACCTGTATGGACTAAGTGAAAAGGATTTAACAGGTAAGACTAAAATCCTATTTTCACTGTCGTCCAATACAGGTCACTGGTACCATGGGATGTACAAACATTGAGCTGATCCAGAGGCGGGAAGTAAGGCAAGGACCAGGCGCAAGGCCCAAGTCACTAGAACTGTTAACCAGTTGATAACATAGCCCAAACTGTAAGTGTCAACGGACACCAACCAAGGGAACAATCCCTGAACTTAACACAGCACACGGAACACGAGCCAACCGGGCTCAACAGTAAGGAAGCACTAAGGATCACAGAGCGGAAGACCTACACAGGCAAGACTGCCTCCAGGACCTTCCTTCCAAAGCTGGCATCAGCCGATGCCAGTACATCAACTCGATAGTGCTTAGAAAAAGTGTGCACAGAGGACCAAGTGGCCGCTCTGCACAGTTGATCAGCAGAAGCTTGATTCTTGTAGGCCCAGGAGGCCCCAATAGATCTGGTGGAATGGGCAGTCACCCTGAAGGGAACATGCTTATTCCTCAACTTATAGGCTTCACGGATGGTAGCCTTAATCCAAGAGGCAATGGTAACTTTGGAAGCCGGTCTTCCTGCCCTAGGCCCCTCAGGAATGACGAATAGAGCGTCAGACTTCCTGATAGATTCGGTGCGGTGAACATAAAACTTGAGGCAACGCACCACATCCAACAAATGGAGATCTCTTTCCTTGTCAGATGAAGGATTAGGGCAGAAAGAGGGAACCACAATCTCCTGATTGATGTGAAACTCAGACACAACCTTGGGTAAGAATTCCTTGGTAGTGCGAAGCACAGCCTTATCCTTGTGGAACACCAGGTAAGGAGGTTTACAAGACAATGCCTGTAACTCTGCCACCCGGCGTACTGACACAATAGCCAAAAGGAAGGCCATCTTCCAAGTCACAAGACGTAATGGAATGGAAGCCAAGGATTCAAACGGTGGTCGCTGAAGAACTCCCAGCACCAAATTGAGATCCCACTGGGGAGCAGGACTCTTGAAGGCAGGTCGAACATGAGTCACACCTTGGAAGAAGACTTTCACATCAGGAAGGATGGCAATCCGTTCCTGGAAAAACACAGACAAGGCAGAGGTCTGAACTTTGAGGGAACTCAGACTGAGTCCCTTGTCCACACCGTCCTGCAAGAAGGCCAGGACAGTGGGAAGATGGAAGTCAAGAGACAACTGCTTGACAGAGCACCATGTCACGAAAGTTGACCAAATGCGATGATAGATCTTGGAAGACACAGGCTTACGAGCACTGAGCATCGTCGACACCACAGAAGGAGAAAAGCCTTTCTTAGCTAGAATCGAGGATTCAACCGCCATGCCATCAAACGGAGAGAGTGAACATCCTCTTTCCACAGATACCCCTGAAGAAGCAGGTCCGGACGGGCTGGAAGTGGGATTGGATCCTTCACTGACATGGCCATCAATTCCGGAAACCAGGACTGGCGAGGCCAGTTTGGAGCAATCAGGATGACAGGACAACGTTCTCTCTTCAACTTCTGAATAACTCTGATCAATAGAGGAAGAGGGGGGAAGATGTAAGCCAGGGAGAAGTCCCAAGGGATCGACAAGGCATCCACTGCTAGAGCAAGGGAGTCCCTCAGACGGGAGCAAAACACCGGAACCTTCCTGTTGTGTCTGGTAGCCATCAGATCCACCGCTGGCATCCCCCACCGTTGAGTGAGCATGTGAAACACCTCTGGGTGAAGAGCCCATTCTCCGCTGTCGACGGTGTGACGACTGAGGAAGTCTGCCATGACGTTGTCCACGCCTGGAATATGAACTGCAGAGATGACAGGCACGTGATCTTCTGCCCAAGACAAAATATCCTTGACTTCCCACCAGGCGGAACCGCTTCTCGTGCCGCCTTGTCTGTTGATGTAAGCCACCGCCGTGGCGTTGTCGGACTCTACTCTGACTGGAAGACCGGTCAATTGAGACTCCCAGTGCCTCAGGGCCAGCCGGACAGCTCGAAGTTCCAGAACATTGATGGAGAGCATGGATTCCTCCAGACCCCATTTCCCCTGAGCACTGAAGCGACCCCAGACTGCACCCCAGCCCCGAAGGCTGGCATCCGTTGTGACTGTGGTCCAATGAGGAACTAGAAAGGATTTCCCTTTCAAGAGATGAGAGAGATCTAACCACCAGTGCAGACTCGACTCGACATGAGGAGGAAGAGAAACAGACAGATGTTGATGATCTGGATGATTCCTGCACGTCTGGATCACAAATCTCTGAAGATCCCTGGAGTGGGCCATGGCAAATGGCACTGCTTCGATCGTGGAAATGAACTTCCCCACTAAGGACGACAACTTCGGAACTGGAATTTCGTCCATGTCCAGAATCCCAGCCACTCTGACGGCTATCTGGTGAGCCACGTCCTCTGGAAGAAACACCATGCATTGGCGAGTGTCGAACAGGAGACCCAGGAACAGAAGCCTCTGAGAAGGAATCAAGTCCGACTTGTCCAGATTCAGGATCCATCCGTGACGGTTCAGGGTGTGCATGCACCTCTGCAACTGCTGGTGGAGAAGCTCCGCTGAGGAGGCCTTCAGTAGGAGATCGTCCATGTAGGGTGTCACTCTGATCCCATCCTGATGGAGCACCGCTATCAAGGAGCCCAGCGCCCGCTGGAAGACTTGAGGAGCTGTAGTCAGTCCAAAGGGGAGCGCTGTAAATTGAAAGTGTCCCCTGTGGCAGGCAATCCTGAGATACTTCCTGCTCTCTGGATGAATAGGGATGTGAAGATAAGCATCCTGAAGGTCCAGGGAGGCAAGAAACTCCCCTGGAGACATTGCTGCAATCACAGAGCGCAGGGACTCCTGGCGGAAGTGGGAAGTCACCACATAGGCATTGAGATCTTTGAGATCCAAGATGGGACGGGCTCCTCCGTCCTTTTTGGCTACCACAAACAGGTTGGAATAAAATCCTGAACCTGTGTCCCCCTGCGGAACCGCCTCCAGGACCTCTTTGTCCAAGAGATCCTGAATAGCGGCGTCGAACAGACGCCTTTTTGAGGGTTCCTGAGAAGGACGAGTAAAATGGAACCGAAAAGGAGGAAGGGAAGAGAAAGGGATCCTGTATCCCTCTGACACCACCTGAAGAACCCATGGGTCCGCCACTGACTCCTCCCAAGTCCGGCGAAAGATGCGGAGACGACCGCCTACAGCCGGATGCGGACCCGGGTTCGGCGAGTCATGCCGAAGCAGTCTTGGAGGTCTTGGCCTTGGAGGCGACTTTGGGCCTCCAGGACTGTTTGGGCTTGGAGGAGGAGCGCGTAGTGGGAGGACCCGTTTGGGCCGAGGAGCGTGTCTCAGTCTGAAAGGAACGAAAGGACCGATTGCGTTTGGCTGGAAACTTTTTCTTAAAGACTGAGGGTAGAAGAGTACTTTTACCGCCAGTAGCCTCACTGATCATTTCTTTGAGCTCAGAGCCAAAGAGCAAATTCCCCTGAAAGGGCAAGGAAAGCAAGGCTTTCTTAGAGGCTGTATCAGCAGACCAAATTTTCAGCCAAAGAGCGCGTCTAGCCACCACAGAAGAAGTGGAGGCCCTCGCCATCATGCGCACAGCATCAAAAGCAGCATCAGCAACATAGTTCTGAGCTTCAGTGATATTAGCAAGAAGCTGCAACTGTTCAGAAACAGGCGCATCCTGGCGAACCGCTTCAGTCAGTCGTTCAGTCCAGGCTGCAATAGCCCTATTAACCCATGCCACAGCAAAGGTGGGGCGCATGGCAGTGCCAATAGAGGCAAAAATAGATTTAAGAGAGAGCTCTAATTTCTTATCCGTCCAGTCCTGCAAGGCAGAGGCATCTGAGACAGCCAAAGCAGTAGATTTGGATAGTCTAGACACAGGAGCATCCACCTTGGGAGGATGAACCCATTTTGCCAGCTCCGCTTCGGGAAAAGGGTAAAGTTTGGCAAACTTTTTGGAGACAGAGGAAGATCTATCAGGATTCTTCCATGCCTCAGAAACCAGACGGGCAAGAGTAGGGTTAGTTGGAAAACAAACAACAGGTTTAGATGGCTTTTTCTGAAAAACATCAGTAGGATCATAAGTGGATTCCTGAGTCAGAGGAAGGTTGAGCGTATTCAGAACCGCTCTGATCAGACCCTCAGCCGAAACTTCAGGGTCACACTCATAGGGGTCCCCAATGGACCTGTTAGATTCAATAACAGTACGTTCCTCAGCATCAGAATCCTGTAAAAGTTCTTCTTCAGAAGAATCAGTGATATCAGGAGCTCCCTGTGGCTTAGGCAGGGAGGTCCTGATAGTAGAGGGGGTCTGCCAGACCTGGAGAGCCCCCTGTACCTGAGAGGGAAAGAGTTGAAGCGTGGATCTGAGATCCCTAGTGGCAGCTTTAAACTCCCTCACCCAAGATGGCTCAATAGCGTGGCTGGGAAGCCCAGGGTTGCTATCTTTATCAGTACAATTAGGGCATAGATCCCCCACATTATCGCAATCCAGCCCAATGTGGCAAGAGGAGCAAAACGCCATGGGGGTAGAAGACCCCCCAGCCTCCTTAGTCTTGGGTCTAGCCCCTAGCTCCAGTGAAGTAGACATGCTCACAGCGTCAATATACCCCACAAAAAACACTATCACCCAGAAAAGTGTTAAAGATTAAAGTTTCACCCCAGAAAAGGTCTAAAAACGGACTTATCTGGCCAGCGAAGGGTTAATCTGGTGAGGAGAGAGAAGGCTCGGTCCCTGCGTAGTGTACTCGCCTTGGAAAAGTACCACAAAATGGCGGCCGTCATGACAGCCAATCAGAAACGAGCGCGAGCTAAGCGCTCATGGGAAATGTAGTTTTCCCATGCAAGTACCCCAAACAGTGCCCGAAGCCCCCCTGAACCCCCTACATAAATAAAACACCAACCGGATGATAGAGCAGGAGCCTAGCATTAAAATGAGCCCACTCTGAAGTTGCTGTGACAAGCGGTTTCAGAGATATGTCCCAAACTGTGAATTCCCATAGAGAGTAAAGGAGCTCTGCTGCTGAGCGGGAAAAAGCCGCGCTTAAAGGCGCGGAACACCATTTTTAATAAAGTTTAGTAAAACATTAAAAAGTGCCCAAACAAGCATGAAATACATGAGAAACATAAAAAAATGAATACCCAATGCTCCAAAACTCAGAGAATAACACAGAAATTGCATAAATAGAGATAATGCAATAAAAACACCCTATGAGTGCTGGAGTGTATTAAAACTCCCAAATACAAGCCCATCAAAGGGACACTGTGGGGACAAGTGGACCTTCAGCACTCAATGGGTGACTCACCTTTCTCGCAGACTTCTGTCTTCAGGTGACCATGATAGGGAGGGAAAGAACCAGAGGTAATTTCCCCAACAGGGGAGCTACTTAACACAAGCTGTCCCCTCATCAGGTATAGGTCCACAGAAATCCCTGGAAGCTGCACTAGCCACTTCGGGTGAGGGCATTCACAGCCATGGTCACCCTCCTAATGGTGGTATTCCATATTTGAAGAAAAAAATAATAAAACTCTAAGAAGCATAGCTGTTCTCTGCCTGGTGTGCAAGCACACCAGGAACAAATCAATATGGGTGGCTCTGGCCAGAAGGTGGCTTAAGTAAGAGGGGAGGCTCCGCCCCTTGCAAATTATTTGCATAATTGTTCCTGCCTATTAAAGGGGACTACACATCCCATGGTACCAGTGACCTGTATTGGACGACAGTGAAAATGCTTTATTGACATTTACAACACTGGCATACTATACTGAGTATGAATATCTCAACTGTACATTTGCTGGTCTTTTGGCTAACACGATAGTCATTTTATAATGACGTTTTCAAATATGCAACCACAGGTCTACATTAAGACATAAATAGCAATTGTTATTTGCATTCTATGAAGTTAGATTAATCAGGAATTACTCCACTATTTCTTTGTGAATATGGCATATATATATATATATATATATATATATATATATATATATATATATAGAGAGAGAGAGAGAGAGAGAGAGAGAGAGAGAGAGAGAGATATCATTATCGCTTTGGTATTTCTCCATTATCACTTAAAATGATCTAGGATTATTCCCTGTTTCCTGAGGCCTAAACTCTAGTCTTACATATGGTCTATGGGGCATTCATTCCTGCTTTATCCAGGGCTCCTGCCATTATTTCAGCAATCTTTTCAGTGGCCTTAGAAGTGATAGTGTTATATTGTCTGTAAATGTGATGATATCAGGTAAGAAGAATAGATTAGAGGTGGGTTCTAATCTCAATAAATTAATTAGCTCTTGTCTCTCATTATAAACCACACAAACAAAACTGACTGATGGTGTCTATATAGGGCAGTCTGCACTTGCCTTAAAAAAGCAAGTGTTTGATTAGTGCTTAGAGATCTAATATAAAATAACTAATCTTTATTATACAACCCAATTTCCTTTTAGGTGCTGGTGTTCCTTGGAACCCCAAGATGTCTCCAATACATAGCAACATCTCTTACATCCAAGGAGTTAATCCAATCTCCCAACCCTTGAGTGGTTAATTTACAATTTAATCTATATGGGAACTTCAAGATGTTTATGTAAATGCAATTTATGGAATATTCTGTACAGGCTATTTCACATACAGTTGTGAATCCAAAAATACAGTGATAAATAGCAGTCAAGGCAGAGCTATTCTACAAAGAAATGTCCTTCCTATATAAAGTAATTCATCAAATATGATTTCAGTATTGTACAATGCATGCAGCAATCTGTGATGCACAAAATTCCAAAGTGCATCAATCTACTTTGAACTAAAGATTCTTTTTTTGGGGGGGGGACTGCACAATGTTTAAATAATGAACCACTTGGATACTAGAAGGGTCTTTAATGCATTGCATTGCAATTTCTCAGATACCTTTCTAGCATCCAAGGGGTTAAAAATAAATTTAAATCAAAAGGGAAATTTTGTTTGTTACAAACTGTATGCTGCAGTTGGTTTGACCCACAATTGTTACAACTATCATTATACATATACCCCCCTTTTTTTTCTATTAACCCTTTGAACACCAGAGGGGTGACCCATGCATTGCTTCGCCATGTACTGGACACTCTCTGGCATTCAAAAGGATAACCCATGAGTGCCAGAGGGGTACGTAACGCATTGCTTTGCAATGCGTTGCGTACCCCTTTGGCACTCAAAGGATTAAATTAGAGGATGACGATGATAATGATGATGATGATGGTGATTATTATTAATAGCACTACTAGGTTATATTACCACCATTCTTCTTTTTGTTCTAATATTTATAATTCAGCTATGCAGGAGAAATTGCAAATCCCTGAGCATAAGAAAGGAAACAAGGAAAATTCCTGCAGAATATAATTGTAATAAAAAATGAGGGAGGGTACATTGGTGCATGAGGCCTGTAAGAGGAATGAACATTATTCACATGTAACAGTTAGGTTTATGTGCTAAGGAAAAAGTGATGCCATTCTGGAGCCTACCAACTGTCTCATAGGGAACATATCACTTCCCACTGAATGAAATGGGACTTTTATGTCCTTGAATGGTAGAGGGGTCTGGAATGCATTCTAGCCTTCAAAATATTAAAATCCACATTTAATTTAATGGACATTTTTATTTGCCCCACTATGATTCAGTTGGTTTTCCCGAGATTTGCTTCAATTCTTCTTAGTGCATCAGCTTCAGAGGGGTTTGGATCTTGAATTTCTTAATGCCATTAGCTTTAGACTGGGTTAACATGGGCAACAATATTGCTATGTTAAAAAGAAAAAAAGCACAGGATGTTACAACATTGAACCCTATGTTCACGGAATGATTATTCCCATGCAGAATGTACCAGAAAGCAGCATACATGCAACTCAAAACAGAATGCATTCATGATGCAGCATGGCTGATCTACATAGCATCAAATGAGTCACAGTACAGACCTCTGACACAGAAAATATTGAAGGTTCACAATCTCCAATAACTGGCCTACCTACGTGGATGCCATCCAATAATATACTGCTGGCACTCATGAGATGTCTCCTATCACACCTGTGCAACCCCTTTACCACACTGGAGGATCACAGTAAATCAGAAGTGGGTAAAAGGGTGGCTTAAATGCCTCTGAAGCATATCACTGTTAAAAGGAGCAGTAAACTTTTTTTAATGAAAACACATATTTTAAGAGCATTTCCTGCTGAAAAAAACAAGGTCACTCCCGCTGCTATCAGATATTTTATTCAAAATGTATAGCAGTTAAAATAATCATGAACTAAATGTATTGTGTTTACTTCCTGATAGCTCTAACTCACAGGAAGTGACAGGCAGTTTCTATTACATTCTATGGAGAACTGTATGTCTCCGACTTTCCTTTCCATTAGAATCTACCAGAAAAACGAATTAGAATGACCACTAGAGGGCACTGCTAATATAAAAAACATGGGTTTAAACTGTAATAACTCTGGAAATATAAATCTCTCAGCAGTGGGAGTACCCTTATTTTACTCAGTAGAAAAATCCCTACAATATAGATATATTTTTTCCAACCTTAGAAATCCCCAGTAAAGTCAGAAATGTTTGGTCTGTGAAAAAAATTGCAATTAAAAAAACACCTCTGACTTTCCAGCTATACATTAGGTTTTAACCCTTTGATAAGTCTCTAAACCAGCACTTAAGGGTTTAAAAGGCCCCTGTAAATCAGCTGGAATATGTTTATTTGTCCCCCATGGTGCAGATGGTTTGCAACAGAATTGCACCATTTTGGTTTATTGAGTATAGCTTTAGGGTGCTGAGAAATGCGGTGCTTACCATATTCTAATTCCTTTACAGAATGCCATATGATTGGAACTCCTATACCGTAGCTAATGACGAATTTCGTTACAGCTACATAATAGATGCAATGGAACAAGAACTGTTTGTAAACTTGAGTTGCTTCAACGATAGTCATGTGGTCAATAATCAGCACAACACAGCCAGCTCTACTGAATGGCTTTGAAAGTGGCTTCTTTGACATTATGATGGATTGAGTATCTAAGTCAAAGATTAAAGCATGTTTATCCACTGATGACAAAGACACACTCAAGCATATAAACCATTAAAAGCACGCAGTGAATGCCTAGGACATGACCTCTAACTATGTCATATGAACAGATAGGCTGAAAGGCTGTAAAGAAGCAGGGGCATGTCTCATGAAGCATGATAATGGCTAATGAGTTGCAGGAAAACAGCCAATGGGTAAAATACAAACTTCACACAAGATAGGAGAGATAGATTCTTCCTATCAGAAAACCAATTATAAACCGACATAAAAACCACATAATCCAGTAAGCACCATTACTCTAGTACATTGTAATGTTCTCAGTATATGGCAATCCCATAACATGACATAAATAAAATGAAGGCTCCTACACAGTAATGTTAGTTTTACTACTTATGAGGCTGTTGGCGATATAACTGCAGAACTAGGAAAGCCTAAGACATACCGAAGCCAATGTACTCAGTAGAACTGCAGCAAATCCAGGTCAAATCAACTGCACCGTGAGGAACAGGTAACATATGCATACATTCCCATTGATATCATTGTAATTTTTAACCCCTTGAATGCTAGCAAGGTCTCCAATGCATTGCTTTGCAATGGGGATTTTTATTTGTCTCCATACTGCACCTGGCTTTCTCGAGAATTGCTCCAGTTTTCTTAGTGGATGGGAATGTACAAATCCTCCTGGGCATCTAATGTTCTGCATATGAGCAATGGTTTGCTACCCATGAACCTACACGTCTTGCTATGCATTAGAATCAGTGATCGATTTAGTGCATACAGGTGTACACACAGACCATAGTTAATAATTTATTGCATGCAAGCCTCGAAATGCCTCCCCTGTAGAATGCATAGGAAAATGGAGTAAAGTACGCCAGTGTCCTGTGCGCCGTCAGTGGGAAAGAACATGCTGACGTGTCCATACATTTCATCACTACCTTCACTTTGGGACAAGTGATGTACAGATGGCAATTTTTGATGTAAGTCAGTAAATTGGTATTATTCAGGAGTAGCACTATAAAACTGATTTCAGTGCCTGTTTTAACATGGACTTTTATTAGTGCATCTCCATAGTACATCAGCCTCATAATTTGAGTAAATGCACAGATTATTAGGGTACACTAAAGCTAAAAGCTCTCCTAAATATCAGCATTTCTTTTTTTATATATTTTAGTAAAAAAAAATGTACTCTTCTGAGGTTCACAGTTAATGTTCTAATTCATTTTGCGGAAATCATTTTGAACGCACTACATTCTGTGTGCAGGGTACTTAGAACTAGTTTTACTATTATGCTCAGAAATAAATAGTAAATTATAGTTCACTCTTCTGCAGAATGCTGAGTGGCTTCCCATAAAACCTGGGGCAGTGACATTTATTTGGAAGGAGCTGCGGAGAATATAGGGGAAGAAACACTCTTTCTACTGGGATTCCCTGGTGAGAAGTGAAACAGCATCCACTTAACCCCTTAGTGCCAGAGAGTTAATACACAGGACACCTTAATCTCTCTCTCTTTCTCTCTCTCTCTCTCTCTCTCTCTATATATATATATATATATATATATATATATATATATATATATATATATATATACACTCCCCTTTGTGCCTTTGTGCATCTAACAGGATGTAGCTGAGGGCATAATGTGTACGCCAAATGGCTGAGGAGGAGGTATGAGCAAAGCCCAGTGACTCCTCAGCAAAACAGAATACACATGCCGATAGGCTCAGGTGGAGGCAGAGGGCCAAACCCTTCAAGCTGATTGGCTCATCTACCTTTTTAGCCAAAACGTTTGCTTCATCTCCTGCCTTCCCAATTCGCCTCACTGCCTGCCCTCCCTTTCGCCTCATCACCAGCCCTGCCTTTCGCCTCATCACCTGCCTTCCCATTCATCTCATCACCTGAACTTCCTTTTGCCTCGTTGTGTGCCCTCCATTTCCCCTCATTGCCTGCCTTCCCTTTTACCTCATTGCCTGCCCGCCCCTTTGCCTCATCTGCACTCCCTCAATAGAGATGATGCAGGAGAGCAGCACAGTTAGGAGTGGGCGGGGGTCAGGGAACTCCTCTCACATTGACATAAAAGGCTTTCCTGATCCTGCCCACTCCTACCCAGTAGTTCGGGTAGGATGGAAGCAGAGGAGCTTTGTTGCTCCCCTGCATCGCTTCTATTGATATGCCAGGTGAATCAGATGGAAAATCAGAAGCTGGGGGGCATCAGAAGGGGTCCTGATGCCCAACCACAAGGTCTGATTGTAATTAAATGAAAGAATTAAAAAGAAAACAGAACACACATCTTCAAGTCATGTTTTAACCCCTTAGCTGCTAGGGAAGTCTTTAGCACTTTGTTTCACAAAGCATTATAAATACCTCTAGCAGCCAAGTAGTTAACCTTTGAATACCAGACATACTGTATACGTGGTACAATATGCTAATGTATGCTAATTGTGGTGCTCGTGAGGTTCCAGTAAAATTTTATATGATAATAAAGGTTTTCAGTGATGTTTTATAAGCTAATTAAGGTTTTCAGTGAAATTTCATATACTAATGAAGCACTGTGCTGCACCAGGAGACTTTCACATTCACTTTTCCCAGAAATGAAAGTGTGACTCTTTCCTAAATTATACATCTGCTGGATGTTTGGTTAACATGACACATACGCAGTTTTGAACAAGGTTTCAAATATGTAATAACTAGTTGAACAGCCCGTTACACGGGCCACAGTGCCACTGTCACCCGGTCGCGGGGCAGTCACGCGCAGTGGAGACTGCCCGCGCCACAGTTGATACAGAGCTGGACGCTCCTTCGGAGCGCCCAGCTCTGTATCAGCCGCGGCGTGGGCAGTCTCTACTGTGCAAGACTGCAGCACGCGCAGCAGTGTCTACTGTGCATGTCGTGCGTTACACACAAATTAGCGAATTATTATATAGGATAATTCAAGGTGACAGGTCCACTTTAAAGCAGTGATAGGCAATAGTGACTCTCTAGCTCTTGTTGGACTACAACTAAATTCAACCTCAACTTATCATTCTGGCTGAGTTTTATAGTACAAACAAATGAATAAAAACACTACAAAAGCAGAGCTGGGTTCTAGAACTGCTTGCAAGTGTGAGATAAGCCTAAAATTCTCCTTAGGGCAAAACAATATGCTGTTTTATTATCATTTACTGGATTAACAGTTCATCATGCTTATTAAAGTAAAAAAAACTGCACTCACCTCCTCTGGATAATAGACTTGTGCAAGGGTCCAAGTTACCAACTCATAATACAGATACAGTAAAGATGAAGGTGACCGCACAGAGATTAAAAAGACAGTGTCCCCCAAGTGTAAATAAAAGAGCAGTGTTTATTGTCAGTAAAAACTGATGAAAGACTATCCATCTACATCTCTCCCAATAACTAACAGACAAGCAAACATATAATGTGTTTTGTGCAGGAAAGGCTCTTATCCACTAAGAGTAAGAGCTTTGTTGTCCTGAAAAGCTTAAAGTGGGACCTTCACCTTAATTCAAGTTTGCATATTTGAAAACTGCATTAAAAAGAGACTATTTGTCATGATAACCAAAAAGTCCAGCAGATGTATAGTTTAGGAAATATTCACACTTTTATTGTTCAGAAAAGTGAAACTAAACACTTCCTGATGCTGCACAGAGCTTCATTAGCATATGAAATGTCATTGATACCTTAATTAGCATATGACATGTCATTGAAATTGCTTAATTAGCATATGAAAACATAACTGGTTCTGCACTGTACCACAATTATCATACATTAGCATATGAAAGAAGTGTGGATATCTCCTGAACTGTACATTTGCTGGCTTCTTGGTTCCACTTCAAAGGGTTAGTAATCTCAGAAATAAACTTTAATCAGTATAGTAGATTTTACAAAAATAAAGTATTTGGAGAAAGTCCCATCTCTCAAACCTTTATGGTTTGAGAGATATTCTGTGCTGAAGTTCCTCCCTCCCCCTGACGTCAAAGCTCTGCTGACAGCAGGAGATCCCGGTCCTGGGACCAGCTGGTGGCTCTTCACAAGAGCCGAAATAGCGATCTTTAAAAAGAACTACTTCACTGGAATGGTCTACAAAATGTGCTTGGTTTGCAAATACACTTTGTAGACTGTTCTAATGAAGTAATTCTTTTTAAAGATCGCTATTTCGGCTCTTGTGAAGAGCCGCCTCGAGTTGCATGACTCAAATCTCCTGCTGTCAGCTTTACAGCTGACATAAGGAGGGAGGGAACTTTAGTGGCGAATATCTCTCAAACCGAGAGATAGGACTTTTTCCAAATACTTTATTTTTGTAAAATCTACCATACTGAATAAAGTTTATTTCTGGCATTACTATCCATTTAAGGTATCTGTTATAGGGAGAGATGCTACTATAATTATCCATTAACGGCTGATCAATTAAGTTTGCTCTTTTATTTACACATAGAAGACACTGTTACCTCATATTTCCTGAGTTTCATTGGAGCTGCAGTGCAATACCAGCTGGAAAGTTACTACTGTCACCCCTGCTCCATTATTTATCTTTACAAGAAAGACCAAGAAAAACTCATATTTCTACATAAATAAGCAGGAAATATAGAATTAAAGAAACAGCAAAGGCAAAAAAGAATATATGATAGTGAAGACCAAGTTGTCCTGATGAAAAAAGCTTAATAAAAAGCATACTTACCTTGCAATGCCCCTCTTCTTCAATATGTTCCTAGGAAGTTGATCAGTGGCAGATGCATCTTATTGCTTCAGTCTGATGAGTGTTTCTGGTTGTACAAGGTCTTAGCAGGGACACATTTCCTTGCTGCACATGCTCAAATACATTTTGCAATAGATGTACACATGCTAAATTTGTTTAAGAAGAAAGTATGTCCCTGGTCAGATACCATACTGCTAAGCAGACTTGAAGACAGAATATGTAGCTAATGTCACCAAGTTAAGTTCACCCAGCCCACAATATTGCTGCATAGAAAATATAGAATATGTTTGGAATAATTGTTTCATATGGAGATGATAACACTGTTTATTTTTTAATTGTTGAATGACAAAGGGTGTATTGATGCCTTCAGGGTAGGTTTAAGAACTCGCTGAGGCCTCCAGCTGAACTGAGAATGGGGGACCCCAAATATACCTGAACATGAGGTATCTTCTTAAAGGAGAACCATCACCCAAATACAAGTTCGGCTAATGACTAACTAAATATAGTAATTAGCTTGATTACTTGTTTACATTTTTTTATAAAATTGGTGGTATGGTTAAATTTAAAGATTTAAAAATGATCCGGGGCCTTAGTTCCCGACAGACTGTGGGTACAGCTCTGCACCACAGTATGTCAATCTTCCTAGCCAATGAGAAAGCTCCAGCTTACATGGAGAAATCCTCCCTCATCGGAAGAGGCTGGATCGAGACTCTGTGGGGAGGGGAGCAGACTGCTGTGCAGAGCTGTACCCACAGTCTGTCTGGAAGTAAGGCCCAGGATAATTTTTTAATCTTTAAATTTAGCTATACCACAAATTTTATAAAAAATTAAATCAAGTATTCAAGCTGATTGCTCTATTTAGTTAATTATTAACCAAACTTGTATAGGAGTGATAGTTCCCTTTAAATGTAGTTTCATTTCTTCTCATTTGTGAGAAAAGCACCCACACAAATGTGTTGTGCAGCCAGCACAGCAGACCGTATTGGCTCTGTTGGAAATCTAAGGTGGTGCTCTCCTGAAACAGAAGTCCTCCAACAAACACAAGTAATGGATTAAAATGTCCATGGATGTGTTATGAAACCAATAAAAGAATATATATTGATATCAAGCACAGAAATATTCTGTGTATCTGCACTTACATGCAATAAATTGTAGCAGCCGCATGTCAGCGTTTGTGCAAATACAAACTACAATTAGGTGTGTGTGTTTTTTAAGCTTCACAGTAAAATGTAATAGAATATAATTTTCATGCATAAAAATGACTCAGAATAGCATCTGCAAAAAATCGCCTGTGTGATGCCAGCCTTAAAAACACACAATTGAAGAGGACACTTACAAGGTTACGTACATTTTTTTTCATTCTACTATGCATTTAGTGCTTTAACTCTTTGAGTGCCAGAGAGTTTTCTGGTCAATAACCATCAGAGTAGGATGGTGAATGAAACAATGTAACACTATCCCTGCAGCACTGAGTGTTCTGTATGCCATGGTTCGACAAATCCCAGGTGCCAGGGCACCATAAGGACTAGATATTGGGACCTGGCACACAGCAAACTTGGTCTGCATGTTTTAACACTAGTCGTTTGATCCCATACTATGTGCAGTTAAAAAAAAAATCATACCTTGTTGGGGGGGCATCAGGACCCCTTATTATGCCACCCCCCTGGCATTGGTCACATATCCGGAAGGATACACGATCAGTGCTGCAACTAGGAATGTGGTCACTGCCTTCCCTCTAAATCCTCCTCCTCAACTCGGAGTTCTATGAATGCCTGGGTTGAGTAGGAGGAGCTTCAAGACCCATATATATAATAATAATAGCTAGTATTTATATAGCACTTTTCTCCCAGTGGGACTCAAAGCTCTTTTAGCGCACGCTCTCGGAACTAACCAAATTGACAGCTGACATAATATATGTTATTATCACCCAATCATTGGTACTCATTTTATCAACCTCGGAAGGATGAAAGGCTGAGCTGACCCTGCCGGTATTTGAACCTGCAACCTTGAGATTTGAACAAGCTCCATAGTCAGGGAATTTACCACTGAGCTATCTGACCAGCTATGATGTAAGTGGACATTGTAGGACCTCCTACTCAACCCAGCTGTTCATAGAGCACCATGTTGAGGAGGAGGAGGTAGTGGGAGCCCCAAATACACTCTCTGTCCCTCTAGCTGGGCCCCACTGTGCCTGGTAGCCATAGATCCCACATATACACTATCTGACCTCACAGCCTGATTCTGTTGGTAGTCACAGAACCCCACAAACACAAAGTGTATGCATAGTTGTCATTAGGGTTTTCTGCCCAGATTCAGCCAAGGGGATTACTATTATATAAGGTATTCAATGCCATTAATTATTTCTAGTGTTATCAATAAGAAAAAGTGGCTGTTTAAAGCATTACTGTTAACCCTTTGAGTGGCAGACAGTAAAGTAATGTGTTGCATACCCCTCTGGCACTTAAAGGGTTAAAGCAGGTTTAAGCTGCTCAGTTTTCTATACTCAGTGGGAACTTCCAGATTGAAAGGATCTGCATGATTATTCCACCTCTCCAACTGAAAACAATAGATACTATCAGCCTAAGAAGGTAGAAAGAGCTGTGTTCTAGACATGTAAGTAGTTAATTTGGTTTATTAGATTGAGTCAGAGAACAAAGCTCTGCGGAGATTGGGGGGGTTACGCACTAAGGTGTGATAAAGCAGAGATGACTTCTTCAGTGATATCTCTTCCCCAGTTCAAATGTAATGCTATAAAGCCTATGCACTAGGACCTCTAAAGTTGGCTCCATAGAATAACACAGGAATTGGAGAAGTGATATCACAAAATTATCCCTGTGTTATCACCTGTTTATCACACCTTAGTGCATAACAACCCAGATTTTGTAAACACTAAATCAAATATCACTAAAATCTATTAAGATGTTTGCAAAACTAAAAGCAGAAGTTATAGGAGACTAGAAGCTGTGTCGGTAATAGGTCAATATTAGACAGTTAAATTAAATGAGCAATTCTCTCTTTAAAAAAAAAAGTGATTTTCATTTGTCAGTGCTTTGTAAATGCCAATAGACCTTGAAGTGCCCTATCTTTGCAATATAAAACAATCTATTGTGTGATTTATCATTCTACAAGAAGCTTCTAAAGGGCCATCATTTATTTTGATTGAGAGATACATCTTTTAGAATTTCTTCATATTTCCCCATATGGTTGTGAGGAAAAAAGTCACTGTCATTATTGTTAAGAATTTAAAGAGCCAAACATGAATATAAAGAGCAGATGAACCTTGTATATGAAAGTGGAGAAGTGAACTTTTGGGGTAAACCAACTGCACCATAGTGGACACACAAAAATTCCCTACATTGCCACATATTTTAACCTTTTGAGTGCCAGAGGGGTACACAACGCCAATGCGTTGTGTACCCCTCTGGTACTCAAAGGGTTAAAAGGTGGCTTATAACTCCTTGAATTCTAGAAAGGTCTCCAATGCACTGCAGACTACGCTAGCATTCAAGGTGTAAAAGGCAATTGAAATCATTTGTAATATTTTTTCATTCCCTATGGTGAAGTTGATTCACTCCAACATAGGCCCCACTGCTCTTTACATGCATGGCTTTGTTAATTCAGGAAGAGTCAGAATATTACACTGAGGCTGATGTACTAAAAACTTCTGGGGAAAATGAACTGTACCATAGACACACCTGGGAATGCTCCCGATTTGCCCCGGAGACTCCGGTTTTGACAGTGCATTACCAGGTCTCTGGGACAGAGGCTGATTCTCCAGATGTGGGGCATTTTCTATAAAACTCTGCCCACGTCTGCTCCTTCCTACCCAGTTCTTCTCACTTTTCCACCTTCCCCACACATTTATTCCCACTTCCCTCCCACTTGTGTGATGCTCCTGAAAGCCCCGCCCCCACTCATGGGTAAATCCTGCCCCCTTTTCTCTGTGATTTTCAGCAATTAAACTCCCCCTCCAGGGACTCCATAAATGAACGTTCCCAGGTCTTTTGGAATGCAAGACAGGTCTCCAGCACTTTTTTCTCCACTACACTACAGATGGCTTGCTCTAAACTTTCTCCAGTACATCAGCCTCACCTCCATGGAAACATATGAATAGGACACCTGATACAAGAATGCTGCTTTGAAAGTGAAACAACCATACTTGCTTATGGAAAACTGAAATAAAATAATAAATGATGATACCAAATACAACAAGTCAATTCTTGTCCCAAAGCTTTAATACTGTATCACGTCTTAAGTGTAATAACTGAAGACTTAAGAAATCACATTGAGTTCAGACTTGCCACAACTACAAAGACTGCACAAGTTAGCTTATCCACAAATGATTTTCAGTAAAGGATCATCATTTACATCTCTTTATTATCATACTGTTTCTAGAGGAGTAGAAAATTAATGCAGAAATGGTCAGTAGACATCAATACAGCACAGAGGATGTTTGCATGTTAGAATCAAGTGTCCTGGAGCTTCTTGGGGCAATCCAATAGTACCACAGGGGACAGAAAAAACCATGCTGATTAAAATGAGGCTTTTAGGTGTTAAAATTCCCATTTAAATAAATAGGAATTTGGGAATTTGTATTGTCTCTGTGGTGCAGTTGGCTTATAATAGTTCTTCTTAGTATATCATCCTCAACTATTATACAGAGACAAATAAAATCCTACCACTGCTGAAAGGAAATCCTCCTAATCCCACGTTTATCCATATATATCTACACTGCTCAATGAAGTAACGTTTGAAACACTTGAGACTGTGAATCATGGGAATTATATATAAGGGAATACTAACTGCTCCTAATACTATCCTCCCCTCTTAACATAATCTGAGCAGGACATCTAAATGACCACTATGAATTGTGCGTGGATTGTATCACCAGAATTAATATTTAAATACTACTTATATCATGAGGCTGACATAATTCTTTGTTTCAGGACTTTAGGATCCAAAGCTCTTCCCATTACAATGTTCTTAAGAAGCCTTCAGTGGGTAGGTGTCTGGAGCCCTTGACTCCTTAAACTAAGAATAATGTCTGCCTCTAACAAGACATCCAGAAATAATGGTAGGTTCATTTTGGGGGGACTAATCCTTGTACAACTGTTTTATAGTGGCCATTAGGATTTCGTGCCCAGATTAAAGTAAGTGGGAGTTTATTATTGGGATGTTTTAAGGTTACTTTAAAAGATATTATGATTCTCTGGTTGGTTTATTAGTTAGTATTGTCAATTCACAATAATACTGGTTAAGGTTAACACAAACTCAATTCAGCAAAGGATTTAGAACATGTCCTCCACAAGAACTTCATTAAAAATGTATTATTCTTTCCCATTTTTTATCTGCAGTTTTCATGAAACAATTATAATCTGCCAAATACATATTATTCATTTAAAACTTACTGAGCTGTAGAGAAAGCCTTCAGCATTCATGGACACATAGAGTCCTGCCTTCACTCCTTGTATTGCAACCACACGGAGACCCACTGGTATTAGATTGAAAAGGGCTGAAATTGAAAGAGAGAGGACATTCTGTTATTTTTACTTGGTTTTCATTATTTAATGATTTAGTACTCCGATAATAGGTTATTTTGATGGGAACACTAATGAACCCCACTGGACTCAAACAATCTCTCCAATGCATTGGTGATACCTATAGCATCCAATGAGTTTACTAGTGCAGCATCATCACTACCTTATAACATAAAGTCCTAGAATGTGTCGCTCACTGTGTGTGTAACCACACATGCGCAGTAGGGACTTGCAGAATGTCTGATCCAGAGCGGAGAGCTCCGGAAGGCTGACAGCCTCTCTGTGCTCCCAGCTCCGGAGCAGCAGCGGAGGCGACTGGGTGACAAACTGTCACCCAGCGCCTGCGCTGCTGCCCCAGTCCCGTGAGTACAGACAGGCTGTGAGCCATCTGGAGCTCCCGCTCCGGATCAGCCTGTGTATACAGGCTTTGTAACTAGTTTTTCGTAAGTCGATTATGGTAGCTCTTACTATTTTCAAGAACATCATAGTAGCTAATCTAAATGATTCAATAAATAAAATACATAGATCGCTTGTGGAAAAAAACTCCAACTTTTGTTTCTTTTCATGTAGATAAGAGGGAAACATAATGATTATTGTTTTATGTATAAAGGCTAACCATTAATATTCCACTCCACTCAACAATATTTAGAAAAATAAAAAACTATATTTATTAGATACATGTGAGTGTATGATAACTAACCACATACTCAGCTTACACCAAAGAATCCAATCACAATAAAATAGGATTTTAGTCTTACCTGTTAAATCCTTTTCACTTAGTCCATACAGGTCACTGGTACTCTGGGAGGCGATTCGCCCCTTTAATAGGCAGGAACAATTATGCAAATGATTGCAGGGGGCGGAGCCTCCCCTCCTACTTAAGCCACCTTCAGGCCAGAGCCACTAGATTGATTTGAGACACTAAAACTTACCCTAGGTAAGCAAGAAGAAAGACTCCTGTGAGCATGCCCCAAAGGTCTCCCACTGAATGCCACAGGAGAGCCAGGTCTGGTCCCTTGACAGGGTGGGAGACCAGTGACCTGTATGGATTTTTATTTTTCTTAGTAAAATAAAGTAGTTATAACTAGTATATGAAAAAACCACCCCACCTTGACTCAAAAAAAGAAAAAACTAAATGTGTGAGTGAGAGAAAAAGGTTAATTCCACTCTCCTGCAAAAAGATAAGTAAAGTAGTAACTAAAACAGATGACTCTGTACCAGTCAACAGTATTTAGAAAAATAAAAAACGGAATTTATTAGATGCGAATGTGTGATTACCTAGCTAGAGTGGTTAGAGAAAACAGGATGCACCTCTGACCTTATTGTGGACGTTTGTGAATTTTCCCTTTTTGCTGGGGCAGGTAGAGATTTATTGTTGAGACTTCCTCTTCTACTGCCAGATATGTCTGGATAGGATTGGTTAGATCACAAGTATTTGTAGAGGATATATCATGCTTGATGGGCTTTGAGAAAGTTAATATTATCTTTTTGATAGAAATTGTATTTCACTGTCGTCCAATACAGGTCACTGGTACTCTGGGAGGCGATTCGCCCCTTTAATAGGCAGGAACAATTATGCAAATGATTGCAGGGGGCGGAGCCTCCCCTCCTACTTAAGCCACCTTCAGGCCAGAGCCACTAGATTGATTTGAGACACTAAAACTTACCCTAGGTAAGCAAGAAGAAAGACTCCTGTGAGCATGCCCCAAAGGTCTCCCACTGAATGCCACAGGAGAGCCAGGTCTGGTCCCTTGACAGGGTGGGAGACCAGTGACCTGTATGGACTAAGTGAAAAGGATTTAACAGGTAAGACTAAAATCCTATTTTCACTGTCGTCCAATACAGGTCACTGGTACTCTGGGATGTACAACATTGAGCTGACCCAGAGGCGGGAAATAAGGCAAGGACCAGTACAAGGCCCAAGTCACAAAAACTGCTATGAACCAGTTAATTACATAGCCCAAACTGTAAGTGTCAACGGACACCAACCAAGGGAACAACCCCTGAACTAACACAGCACACAGAACTAGAGCCAACTGGGCTCAACAGAAAGGAAGACCTAAGGATCACAGAGTAGAAGTCCTAAACAGGCAAAACTGCCTCCAGGACCTTCCTTCCAAAACTGGCATCAGCCGAGGCCAGCACATCAACTCGGTAGTGCTTTGAAAATGTGTGCACAGAGGACCAAGTGGCCGCTCTGCACAGTTGATCAGCAGATGTCTGATTCTTGTAGGCCCAAGAGGCCCCAATAGATCTGGTGTAATGGGCAGTCACCCGGAAGGGAACATGCTTATTCCGCAACTTGTAGGCTTCACGAATAGTAGCCTTAATCCAAGAGGCAATGGTAACCTTGGAAGCCGGTCTCCCGGCCCTAGGCCCCTCAGGAATGACGAATAGAGCGTCAGACTTCCTGATAGACTCGGTGCGATGAACATAAAACTTGAGGCAACGCACCACATCCAACAAATGGAGATTTCGTTCCTTGTCAGATGAAGGGTTAGGGAGAAAGAGGGAACCACAATCTCCTGATTGATGTGAAACTCGGACACAACCTTGGGTAAGAACTCCTTGGTAGTGCGAAGCATAGCCTTATCCTTGTGGAACACCAGGTAAGGAGGTTTACAAGACAGAGCTTGTAACTCTGCTACCCGGCGAACTGAAACAATAGCCAAAAGGAAGGCCATCTTCCAAGTCAAGAGACGTAAAGGAATGGAAGCCAAGGATTCAAACGGGGGTCGCTGGAGAACTCCCAGCACCAAATTGAGGTCCCACTGGGGAGCAGGACTCTTGAAGGCAGGCCGAACATGAGTCACACCTTGGAAGAAAACTTTCACATCAGGAAGGATAGCAATCCTTTCCTGGAAAAACACAGAAAAGGCAGAAGTCTGAACTTTGAGAGAACTCAGACTTGAGCCCCTTATCAACACCGTCCTGCAAGAAGGCCAGGACAGTGGGAAGATGAAAATCAAGGGATAATTTCTTATCAGAGCACCATGCAACAAAGCTTGACCATATGCGATGATAGATCTTGGAGGACACAGGCTTACGAGCACTGAGCATAGTCGACACCACAGAAGGAGAAAATCCTTTCTTTGCTAGAATCGAGGATTCAACCGCCATGCCATCAAATGGAGAGAGTGAACATCCTCCTTCCACAGATATCCCTGAAGAAGTAGGTCCGGACGGGCAGGAAGTGGGAACGGATCCGCCACTGACATGGCCATCAACTCCGGATACCAGGACTGGCGAGGCCAGTTTGGAGCGATCAGGATGACAGGACAATGCTCCTGCTTCAACTTCTGGATGACTCTGATCAATAGAGGAAGAGGAGGAAAGATGTAAGCCAGAGAAAAATCCCAAGGGATCGACAAGGCATCCACTGTTAGAGCAAGGGAGTCCCTCCACCGGGAGCAAAACACCGGAACCTTCCTGTTGTGTCTGGAGGCCATCAGGTCCACCACTGGCATCCTCCACCTCTGGGTGAGCAAGTGAAACACCTCTGGATGAAGAGCCCATTCTCCGCTGTCGACGGTATGACGACTGAGAAAGTCCGCCATGACGTTGTCTACGCCTGGAATGTGAACTGCAGAGATGACAGGCACGTGATCTTCTGCCCAAGACAAAATATCCTTGACCTCCAACCAGGCGGTGCCGCTTCTTGTGCCGCCCTGCCTGTTGATGTAAGCCACCGCAGTGGCGTTGTCAGACTCCACTCTGATCGGACGACCGGTCAGTTGAGATTCCCAGTGTTTCAGGGCAAGCCGGACGGCACGCACTTCCAGAACATTGATGGAGAGAAGAGATTCCTCCAGACCCCATTTCCCCTGAGCACTGAAACGACCCAACACAGCACCCCAGCCCCGAAGGCTGGCATCCGTTGTGATCGTGGTCCAACGAGGAACTTGAAAAGATCTCCCTTTCAGGAGATGGGAAAGATCCAACCACCAGTGCAGACTCGATTCCACATGAGGAGGTAGAGAGACTGACAGATGCTGATGATCTGGATGATTCTTGCACGTCTGGATCACAAATCTCTGAAGTTCCTTGGAGTGGGCCATGGCAAATGGTACCGCTTCGATCGTGGAAATGAACTTCCCCACCAGAGACGTCAACTTCGGTACCGGAACTAAGTCCAGTTCCAGAATCCCCGCCACTCGGATGGCTATCTGATGAGCCACATCCTCCGGCAGAAACACCATGCATTGGCGAGTGTCGAACAGGAGACCCAGGAACAGAAGCCTCTGAGATGGGACCAAGTCCGACTTGTCCAGATTCAGGATCCAGCCATGACGGGTCAGAGTGTGTATACACCTCTGCAGTTGCTGGTGGAGAAGCTCCGCCGAGGAAGCTTTGAGGAGGAGATCGTCCATGTAGGGGGTCACCCTGATCCCGTCCTGATGAAGCACAGCTATCAAGGAACCCAACACCCTCTGGAAGACCTGAGGAGCTGAAGTCAGCCCAAAGGGAAGAGCTGAAAACTGAAAGTGTCCCCTGTGGCAGGCAATCCGGAGATACCGCCTGCTCTCTGGATGGATAGGGATGTGAAGATATGCATCCTGAAGGTCCAGGGAGGCCAGAAATTCCCCTGGAGACATAGCGGCAATCACAGAACGCAGGGACTCCTGGCGGAAGTGGGAAGTCACCACATAAGCATTGAGATCTTTGAGATCCAAAATAGGACGAGCCCCTCCGTCCTTTTTGGCCACCACAAACAGGTTGGAATAAAATCCTGAACCTGTGTCCTCCGGAGGAACCACTTCCAGGACCTCTTTGTCCAAGAGATCCTGAATAGCGTCGTCGAACAGACGTCTTTTTGTGGGTTCCTGAGAAGGACGAGTAAAATGGAACCGAAAAGGAGGAAGGGAGGAGAAAGGGATCCTGTATCCCTCTGACACCACCTGAATAACCCATGGGTCCGCCACTGACTCCTCCCAAGTCCGGCGAAAGATGCTGAGACTTCCACCTACAGCCGGATGCGGACCCGGGTTCGGCGAGTCATGCCGAAGCAGTCTTGGAGGTCTTGGCCTTGGGGGCAACTTTGGGCTTCCAGGACTGTTTGGGCTTGGAGGAGGAGCACGTAGTGGGAGGACCCGTTTGGGCCGAGGAGCGTGTCTCAGTCTGAAAGGAACGAAAGGACCGATTGCGTTTGGCTGGAAACCTTTTCTTAAAGACTGAGGGTAGAAGAGTACTTTTACCGCCAGTAGCCTCACTGATCATTTCTTTGAGTTCAGACCCAAATAGCAAATTCCCCTGAAAGGGCAAGGAAAGCAAGGCTTTCTTAGAGGCTGTATCAGCAGACCAAATTTTCAGCCAAAGGGCACGTCTAGCCACCACAGAAGCAGTGGAGGCCCTCGCCATCATGCGCACAGCATCAAAGGCAGCGTCAGCAACATAATTCTGAGCTTCAGTAATATTAGCAAGAAGCTGCAACTGTTCAGACACTGGTGCATCCTGGCGAACTGCGTCAGTCAGTCGTTCAGTCCAGGCCGCAATAGCTCTATTAACCCACGCCACTGCAAAGGTTGGACGCATGGCAGTGCCAATGGAGGCAAAAATAGACTTAAGAGAAAGTTCTAGCTTTTTATCCGTCCAATCCTGCAGGGCAGAGGCATCAGAGACAGCCAAGGCGGTAGACTTGGATAGCCTGAAAACAGGAGCATCCACCTTGGGGGGATGAACCCATTTTGCCAGCTCAGTCTCAGGAAAGGGGTACAGTTTAGCAAACTTTTTGGAGACAGAGGAGGATCTATCAAGATTCTTCCACGCCTCAGAGACTAGACGGGCAAGGGTAGGGTTAGTTGGAAAACAAACAACAGGCTTAGATGGTTTCTTTTGAAAAACGTCAGTAGGATCATAAGTAGATTCCTGAGTCAGAGGAAGGTTGAGCGTAGTCAACACAGCTCTAATCAGACCCTCAGCCGAGACTTCAGGGTCACATTCATAAGGGTCCCCAATGGACCTGTTAGACTCAATAACAGTGTGTTCCTCAGCATCAGAATCCTGCAATAGTTCTTCCTCAGAAGAATCAGACACATCAGGAGCTTCCTGTGGCTTAGGCAGGGAGGTCCTGATTGTAGAGGGGGTCTGCCAGACCTGGAGAGCCCCCTGTACCTGAGAGGGAAAGAGTTGAAGAGAGAGATCTGAGATCCCTAGTGGCAGCTTTAAACTCCCTCACCCAAGATGGCTCAATAGCATGGCTGGGAAGCCCAGGGTTGCTATCTTGACCAGTGCAGTTAGGGCATAGATCCCCCAAATTATCACTAGATAGCCCAGTGTGATAAGAGGAGCAAAACGCCATGGGGGGAGCAGACCCCCCATCCTCCTTTGACTTGGGTCTAGCCCCTAGCTCCAGTGAAGTAGACGTGCTCACAGCGTCAATATACCCCACTTTAAACTGTATCACCCAGTAAAAGTGTGGAAGATTAAAGTTTCACCCCAGAAATGCCTAAATTTGGACTTATCTGGCCAGCGAAGGGTTAATCTGTTGAGGGGAGAGAAGGCTCGGTCCCTGCGCAGTGTACTCACTGAGGAAGAGCACCACAAAATGGCGGCCGTCAGGACAACCAATCAGAAACGAGCGCGAACCGGGCGCTCATGGGAAATGTAGTTTTCCCCATACAAGTACCCCAAACAGTGCCCGAAGCCCCCCTGAACACCCCATGCTTATAAAACATACACTGGAAGATAGAGCAGGAGCCTAGCATTAAAATGAGCCCTCTCTGAAGTTGCTGTGACAAGCGGTTCCAGAGATATGTCCCACACTGTGAAATCTCATAGAGAGTAAAGGAGCCATAGCGTCTGAGCGGGAAAAGCCGCGCTTAAAGGCGCGGAACAGCAATTTTAATAAAGTTTAACAAAACATTAAAAAGTGCCCAAACGTATAAAACACATAAATAAACACTAGTCAAAGCTCCAAAACCCAGAGAATACCACAGAAACTGCATTAAATCATTGAAATGCAAATAAAAACACCCTATGAGTGCTGGAGTGCAAAGCAAACTCCCAAATACAAGCCCAGCAAAGGGACACTGTGGGGACAAGTGGACCTTCAGCACTCAATGGGTGGCTCACCTTTCCTGCAGGACTTCAGTCTTCAGGTGACCATGATGAAGAAGGAATAAACCAGAGGTAAATTCCCCAGTAGGGAAGCTGCTTAACTCAAGCTGTTCCCTCTTCAGGGCATACGGTCCACAGAAAATCCCTGGAAGCTGCACCAGCCACTTTAAAGAGGGCAATTCACAGCCATGGTCACCCTCCTAATGGTGGTATTCCATATTTGAAAAAAAATAATAAAATACTAAGTTGAATGCATAGATGTTCTCTACCTGGTGTGCACAGCACCCAGGAACAAATCAATCTAGTGGCTCTGGCCTGAAGGTGGCTTAAGTAGGAGGGGAGGCTCCGCCCCCTGCAATCATTTGCATAATTGTTCCTGCCTATTAAAGGGGCGAATCGCCTCCCAGAGTACCAGTGACCTGTATTGGACGACAGTGAAATACAATTTCTATCAAAAAGATAATATTAACTTTCTCAAAGCCCATCAAGCATGATATATCCTCTACAAATACTTGTGATCTAACCAATCCTATCCAGACATATCTGGCAGTAGAAGAGGAAGTCTCAACAATAAATCTCTACCTGCCCCAGCAAAAAGGGAAAATTCACAAACGTCCACAATAAGGTCAGAGGTGCATCCTGTTTTCTCTAACCACTCTAGCTAGGTAATCACACATTCGCATCTAATAAATTCCGTTTTTTATTTTTCTAAATACTGTTGACTGGTACAGAGTCATCTGTTTTAGTTACTACTTTACTTATCTTTTTGCAGGAGAGTGGAATTAACCTTTTTCTCTCACTCACACATTTAGTTTTTTCTTTTTTTGAGTCAAGGTGGGGTGGTTTTTTCATATACTAGTTATAACTACTTTATTTTACTAAGAAAAATAAAATTTTTCAATATTGTGGTTTATAGTTAATATTGTTTACATCGTATATATCAACCTTAAAAACACTATTGCACTGGTTTTCTTCATACATTTTGTGATCTAAGCCTAAAATAAAATATTTAAGATGAGGATGGTTTGATGTGATATGGTTATTACGTTCTTCTTGCAGGCATATGTACTAAGGTGTGATAATGATGAAGTAAGCTAACCAGTGAGAAACTCTCATCTTTATTTTATCTTAACAGTTCTCTTTTGATTTAGTATTATGAATATTTGTGATAGTATCCTTGTCTGCCCATACCCATTCAAATCTGATGATATGACTTTTAAAAATCCTACCATAACTGCTTTAATAATATATGAGGTCTTCTATGGTGCAGCTAGTTTGGTAGAAAATTGGTTTACTTCAATTTTAATTAATATGGCATATGAGTGTAGACATCAAGTGTGTGTTTGTGCCTTCTGTATAAATATATATATATATATATATATATATATATATATATATATATATATATACAGAAGGCGCGCACACACACACGCGCACACACACATATATATATATATATATATATATGTTAGTGGGAGTGTTGCTCTTTGGATTTGTAAGTAAGACCGCATAATGCATTTAGTATTCAACCTAAACTACTATGTCCGGACTTGGTGGAGCACACTGAGGCATTGTTCCATGAACTGAAAGTTGTATGAATGGCAAGGATAGATTCTGCCTCACAACAGCATGTACTCACTTCAAAATAACTCTTGTAATGCTGTCATACACCCCTTTGGGTTAAAGTGGGCCTGTTACCTGAAGACAAGATTAGTTTGCTTCATGGAGAATTAACATCTATATTAATAAAAGGAGAAGTCTGGCATGTTACTAAAATTTTCTTTTTTTCAGCACACCCTTGGGCAGACACACATACCCCAGGGCAGACGTAATGAGGAGATATTCAAATCTCCTCCATGCTGCCTCAGTGTGACATACACGGGCCTTGATTTTGACAGGAGTAGCCAGTCCCTAGCCACTCCTGTCAAAATCTCTGCAAGGAGTTTGCCCCTCTTCAATTTCTCCTCCTGCAAAAAAACAAAAAAAAAAAACAACATGGCTGACTCACACCGCCAACACCCGATGTGTCTGTGTGTCTATATTTACTGTGCTTTAGTGGAAGTTTATTTCTCATCTGGCCAGTGTACACATACAGTGGTGGTGGTGCAGGACCCATACATAAGAGCTATGCAGGTTTCTCATTGTAACCCGGAGGAGGCACCGGCATTGGCAAAGCCATAGCAGCTAAACTACTTTGTGTGCTTTAAGCTTTCCTCCTCCGTGCTTCCATCTTCTTCCTCTTATTCACCCCTACTCCCCTAAGCAGCCAGTCACAGATGGCCAAATACACTGTTACCCTGCTGTGTTCTATCTCCTTATACCTGAACAGTCACCCTCCTGTGCTCCTTGCTGCCCCGCCATGCAGCCAGTCACAGATGCACACATACACTGTGTGATCCTGCAACACCCCCTCTTCCCAGTATAATAGCACGATGTGTTTCTGTCACCCAATGACTGTGTGTAAGCGAAGGCTGTGGGAACTTTGATTGTGATGCAGTCAATTAATTCCATTAAAGAATGCATTACCTGTCAATGTTCCGGCAGTGTCTGCTCACAAGCATTTACAAAGAGACAGCCACACAGTGGTGGCTGAGGTATGGAGAGGGTGAAGGTAGCAATGGACTGTTCTAAGGGAGGGTGGGATACACAAATACAGAAACACAGTACAGAAAAATTATGCACACTATACATCGGTCCCAAAAACCCTTCGTGTAGTTTCATAGTTTCACCCTGGAACAGTGCAACTTAAAGGGATAGTAATGTTTCATAATAAAACCAAATCTAATTAATCATTATAGTATTTGGGCCTTGGAGAGTATCATTTCAATTCTGTCAGAGTTGTAGTTCAAGAGTAATTGAATGATAAAGTATCCCCCTCCTGCCCCTTTTACTGATATAACACTGCTCAGCTCAGAACAGCAGAGAGTTGTCCAGGTAGATTGCAGAGAGGGACAATCTTCAATTAAGATAAGGGAAAAAGCTGAAAAACTTGTCATGGGGGCAGGGTTTTCATTGTTCTCACAGTAAGAAGATTGTCCCTTGCTGTTATCTGTCTGGTCAAGCAACCAGATTCTACATCTAAGGTGAGCAATGTTACACTAGGTAAAAGGGACAGGAGGGGGGTACTTTATCATTCAATTACTCTTGAACTACAACTCTGACAGTATTGAAATAACACTCTTTATGGCTCAAATACTATGAAGAATAATTGGAGCTGCTGTTTTTGTGAAATATTACTATCCCTTTAAGAACATTGAAAAGTGCAGTGGCCAAGGGAGAGATAGCTGAAGACAACAGTAAGTGCATACAAACTATAAGAAATGAAACAAAGTCTGGATGGAAAAGGCAACAAGGGACCAGTGGCACCCCTGGGTCCAGTTCTCAAAAGTCCACCCACAGAATAAAATAGAGCTGGCAATCTCCATTACAACATATAGTGAATAAACCCTCAGAATTAAGTAAAATAAGAAGTAGAAAGTTAGTCACAGATGCAACAATGGGCTACTATATTTGTATCTATATATCATTTACTCAGTTTGTCCTATACGGAGCCCTCTGCACTTGACACTTCCATGGGAGGTCCAAAATGAGGCTGAAGATTTATATTTAATGGGTCTAGCCAATGACTAAAGTACACATTCTGGTGTGAATGTGACCATGTTGTATGGGAGTCACTTACATTATAACCACATGTGAGTTTTTTCCTTGCAGATGTGACTAATGTTCTACTTATAACTTTACTTATTATATTTTGGTGGTTCATACACTATATACTGCATATGGGATTGACAGCTCTATTTTGTTCTCTGGGTGTACTTTGCCCTTTTGACAAAATGACCCTGGGGTGCCAGTGATGGACCCCTGGGCACCTGTTGCCTTTTCCATCCAGACTTTCATTTATTATAGTTTGCATGCATTTACACTTGTCTTCAGCTCTCTGGACTCTGAGACAGTGAAGCTCCACAAGGGTTATTGGGACAGATGTGTACTCTACCTCATGTTTCTGTACTGTATATCTGTATTTGTTTATTAGCAATACTGGCCTTTAATATCTTGCCCATCTGCAACTGATGGAGTTACCTTTCTATGTGTTAATGGTAAACCGGACTACTTCCACCCTCTGCATCTGAAGTACCAGATGTTACCATGTAAACTGACTGTCCGTCCCATGTGACTTACACAATTAGCATCCATACAGCCTCAGGGAGGTAGGTAGTGCTACCAATATGGAACATGCAGAGGGTCAAAACAGTCCATTTTACAATCACACAAGGAAACAATGCCATCAGTTGTAAGTGGGCAAGAGCTAAAAGGCTGGGAGTAAGAGGAACAACAGTGAAAGAGGAAGTCTGAAGGAAAAGGAGTGTGAATGAAGGTGGCAATAGGTTGGGAGAGTCAGAGGGATGAATCCTTATTGCCAGGCTTTGCAATGTGTTGCGTACCCCTCTGGCACTCAAAAGGTTAATAATGTGTGTCCTGACATGTAATGGAGATTCCTGCTAGTATTCTTATATTTATTTATTTTTTTGTTCATTATCTCTTTCTAAACCTATTATTCTAGTTAAATTTGCTCTTAAAAATCCAGAAGAATTTATAAATTAATTGCAAACCAAGACCATGTTTAAAACTGATGAAAAAATGTATAATGTTTAAACCATTTAAATATAATTAGATTTTTGGCAAAGGTTAACTATCAACGAGTTTAAATAATACACACTAAATTGAAGAGCCTCAAGGTCTTTATTTCCTACAGCTGTGTCTCCAGTTCAGAGAACGAGGTAAATGGCACACATTTGCACTTCATCATCTTATAATGCCTGTTTGTATAATTAGTCATCCAGTTCATAATGAAAGTAGGGTCATAACGAGATGATGACACTCTTTAGAAAGAAGAGAACATTTGATCCAAATGTTTTAGTGTGCTATAGGGTGATAATCAGCTTAAAAGGAAATCTGAGAACAGACTATGCCGTCATTCACACTGGTGATTCAAGAGCAGTGTTTTTTTGCAACACTGTGGTAATCCCCAGTGAACTAAAGGAATTTGCCCCAATGTGACTGTTTATACTAGACTAAATCATATCACATGCGACAAGGGAACACAGCTTAAAGGGATAGAAATGTTTCAAAATGAAAGCAGCTGCAATTAATCTTCACAGTATTTGGACCATGGAGAGTGTTATTGCAATACTGTCAGAGTTGTAGTTCAAGAAGAATTGAATGATAAAGTATCCCCCTCCCACCCCTTTTACTGATGTAACACTGCTCACCTCAGAGCAGAAAGTCGGTGTCCAGATGGCTTGCAGAGAGGGACAATCTTCAATTAGAATAAGGGAAAAACCTGAAAAACGTATCATGGGGGCAGGGTTTTCATTGTTCTCACAGTAAGAAGATTGTCCCTTGCTATGAACTGTCTGGTCAAGAGACCAGATTCCACATCTGAGGTGAACAGTGTTACACTAGGTAAAAGGGGCAGAAGGGGGATACTTTATTATTCAATTACTCTTGACCTACAACTCTGACAGTATTGAAATAACACTCTCCATGGCCCAAATTATATGAAGATTAATTGGAACTGCTTTTATTTTGAAACATTACTATCTCTTTAAAGCAACTTTCCTTCATCCAAGTGTTGAACAGGAAAATTTAGCAGAGCTGATCTGCATGGGGGCATGTGGCAGAAATGTTAACATTAGTAATCTGAACACTGAGATGCTCACCTCAACATCCAATGAAAGACATGGGTATCAGCCAGTGATATATGGCTGTTAACTGCATGGGTCATTCATGGCCACATCTTTAACCCTTTGAGTGCCGGCAGGGTATGCAATGCATTGCATATCCCTCTGGCAATCAAAGGGTTAAAATTTCCCCTTAGCTACAGGAACACAGCAGAAAACCTGATGCTGTCAAGTTTAAATTGCCAGCGTGTACGACGCCTTACAGAGAGACATGGACAAAGAAACGTGGAGCAATTTGGGGGCAATCTAATTGAACTATATGGGACAAAAAAGGTCACAATGATTTAAACTGAGCTTTAAACCTTTCAAAAGCTAAAGAAGTATGCAAGGCATTGCTCTGCAATATAATGGAGATCTTTCTAGAACTGAAGGCACTTGTTCTCAACCAGGATGCCTTGGCCTTTAGTGTGCTCCAAAACTGCTTCACTTTCTGTGGTTGTGTAAATTACTACTCATGAGTAGAAGTGGTTAATGGATGCAGCCAGTAACACACTGTTAGTTTACTTCCTAATTATTGTAACTGTTATAACATTTGAATAAAACCAACTGATAGTGGTGGGAGTACCATTATTTTACTCAGCAGGAAAAGCTGCTCCTTTAAATGCTCCTTGTGGACAACTGGAGCACCTTTGGGGTAGAGATAACACTGATATATCACCAATGATCTTAATTCTTAGGATTATTACCTTTGAGTGCCAGGGGGGTATCCAACACATTGCAGAGCAATATGTTAAATACCCCTCTGGCACTCAAAAGGTTAAAGATTACCATTTCAAATATTTCAGCATTCAACTTATTTTTATAGTTCCCTGGTATGACTGTGTACAGCACCAGTCGTGTCTGTAGTAGTGTTGGGGATGTTTCACTTTGACATGCTATCTCAGGCCATGCTGTCTCCTTACAGTGCAAAATTGCATTTTTGTTAATGGATGAGAGCAGTGTTGTTCATGGCTTTTCCATTTTATGGCAACACCATTGAAATTATTGGCTATATTGGTCATTGACCTTCACTTTTGATTGATAGCAATGACAACAGAACCAGGATTTAACTCTCTGAGTGCCAGAGGGGTGCGTATCACTTTCATAATGTGTTGCATTCCCCTCTGGCATTCAGTGGGTAAAAAGAACAGTAGCACCTCCTTATAATAAATCTCAGCTTACCAGAATAACCACTATGAAAGAATTCTGGGTAAACTGGTTCCCCAAAACTAATGCTTAATTAGTACTAGATATACTTCAGTGAGGAGGGCATAATTCTTTGTAGTTAAACGCTACGTTTCATGCCTTCTTTCCTTCCCTCAAAAATTATTTTTTTAGTGAAGTTATTGTTAACTCCTTTTCTCTTAGTCTATGTGCAACAGAGGAACAATAGGGATGGCAGGGCTCTTCAAAAAAGAAGGTCTCTGAGACGGAGATTCCTCCTTCCCTCCACTTTACCCCACTTAATACATTCAGTTTTAACGTACAGCAAAGCCAAGATAAAGCAAAAGTTAGAAGAAGGAAGGCAATCCCCTGATAAGAGGACCCAAGAGGACCCCTCTGACTGGGGACTCAGGGTGGGAGCCCTGTGTTCTACAAAGACTAAGAGAAAAGGATTCGAATATCAGCTTACTAAAATATTATTTTCTCTGTCATCCACAGGAACCATGAGTATATGCCAAAGCTATTCATCAAGATTTTTGGGAGGGAAAGAGAAGAAACCCCTCACTGGAGACCAGTTTCCATAGGACCAAATGGAACAACATGAACCTCAGAGGAACAATAGGGATGGCAGGGCTCTTCAAAAAAGAAGGTCTCTGAGACGGAGATTCCTCCTTCCCTCCACTTTACCCCACTTAATACATTCAGTTTTAACGTACAGCAAAGCCAAGATAAAGCAAAAGTTAGAAGAAGGAAGGCAATCCCCTGATAAGAGGACCCAAGAGGACCCCTCTGACTGGGGACTCAGGGTGGGAGCCCTGTGTTCTACAAAGACTAAGAGAAAAGGATTTGAATATCAGCTTACTAAAATATTATTTTCTCTGTCATCCACAGGAACCATGAGTATATGCCAAAGCTATTCATCAAGATTTTTGGGAGGGAAAGAGAAGAAACCCCTCACTGGAGACCAGTTTCCATAGGACCAAATGGAACAACATGAACCTCAGGGTCAACAAACACCAAACTTACAAACCAAACAAAAGTAAACAAACAGCAGGTTTCTGCTCTTCAAAGGAAAATAGAACATAGGACACTCATAGAGGCACCAGAGCATGAACGTCCTTCCAGCCAAATCTGGCCTTAGCCAAGCCCAGGACATTCACACAACAGTTTTTGGCAAAAAATGTGTAGAGATAATCATGTCACCACCTTGCAAAACTGCTTAACCTGATTCTTATAGGCCCAAAATCACCCCAAGAAGTATGTACCACCACCCTATCCTGTTGAAAAAAACAGAAAGGTGGGCTTAAAGGACAAAGCTTGGAGTCTGGTCACCCACTAAAAAGACAGCATGGCGAGTAGAAAGGCTGTCTTGAGCATCAGAAGATGAACAGAATCAGCTGAAAATGTCTCAAAAAGAAGGCTACTGAGGAACTCCTAATACCAAGTTCAAGTCCTAAGGAAGAGTGGGATCCCGAAAGATTAGAGTTGCTGGGTGCAAGGCCACAGAGGAGACTCTTGGGGCGGATCCTTCAGTCTTGGGAAGGCTAAGGGATAAACAGGGTTCAGATAAAAGGACAAGTAGAAATAAAGTATCTGAAAGTCAAACAATGGAGAATCAACTGCTCAGGAAGACCACTAGGGGGAGATGTAAATCGAGGACGAGTCCCTCCTACAAATAGACTGGATACTTCTCTGTTGCAACTAGAAGTTGGTTAGAGCTACCTCTTCAGAGGCTCTGAGTACAGCAGTACCAGCGGCGGGTAAGCAACAGGAGCCAGCAGAAGGTTGTCACGACAGAGGGGCCTGCTGAGGCTTGTCGACCTGGAGACACATGCAGCAGAAGGTAGAACTGGGAAATAGTCTATGCCAAAATCAGTATCCAGATAGGGAAGCCAGGTGAAGCCAAAGTTGGATGCCAGAAGTAGTAAACACAGTAGGATGCTCAAGAACAGCTCACTCTAAGCTTGAAGACCGGGCACAGGTGAGCCAGAGTAGGTGACATTTTAAAGTCCGGACAGCCAATAGGACAGTGTTCAGGTACAGGAAGGACAGTGCGGTTACAAGTAGAAATTATAGGTTTCTTTGAGAAGCTGGCATCAAGAGCCAAGTCTATAAAACCAGCTGCTCCACCTGAGGATGTCCCCAGGTCAGAAGGTTCGGCCTCAAGGGGAGATGAAAAGGCTCTGCTATGAAAAGAGTGAGATTATCCAAAAACCAGGCCAGACTGGGGCAGAATGGATCAATCAGGATGAAATAAGCCCTCTCCATCCTGACCTTCTCAGCATCCTACGAATCATGGGGGTTGGAGGAAACATGTAAACTAGAGGAAAATTCCATGGAATGGTCATAGCATCCACTGCAAAGGTCAGAGGATCCCTTGACCTGGCACAGAACAGAGGAATCCTGCAGTTCATCGAGAGGCCATAAGATCCATAGCTGCTAATCCTCAACCATGCACAATCAAGTTTAACACACTCTGATCTCCTAATCTACAGGATCCAGGTGTTGCCACTACATTTTCTATGGTTGGAATATGAACCACGTAGAGAGCTGGCATGTGGGCTTCGGCCCACTGGAGGATCTTCCGAGCTTCGGCCCAGGCTGATATGCTTCTGGTCCATTACAACACAACATATACCTCTTTGGTACTCAAAGGGTTAGCCTTTACCACAGTGCACACGGAAAAAGAAAATTAACTAAATAATCCTTTCTAACTCCAATATGGATGTCTACAGAAAAAGAAAATTAACTAAATAATCCTTTCTAATTCCAATATGGATGTCTGACTATATACTACCTGACACAATATAACACTATATGCCTCTTTCTGCTAGAAATGCATCTAATACACTCTTAAAGGGACAGTAACCTTGTATTTTCCTTTACATATTCTGCAAATGCATCATATTTAATGTCACATTGCCTATACTTTTTTTCACATATTTCTTTACACTTTTATATATAACTTCCTGGATGTGTTTCCAGAAAGCTTTCTGTCCAGGAATGCAGCAACAGGTATAAATGATACAATGTAGAAAATTATACAATGTAAATCAGCATACAAAGGAGTCAGTGCTGCAAAGTTCCAATGTCCTACCTAGATGGTCCGCTGATCAGAAAATATAAGGAAACAGAAATTCAGTAATCTTACTGTCAGAGACATTAAAGTATAAAAATATAGGTGAAAATGAAATTAAATTAACAAACTAGGCAAGTAGACATTGTACGCTACTCACTTGCATATAAAGTTTTAATATAATTTTAAATGTATCTATTGTATCTGCTGTCAACACATCCCTAGGTAAATAATTCTACAGACCTTACTGTAAAGAACCTTTTTTTCTGTTGAAGGTGAAGCTTCTCTTCCTCTAAGTTTCATGGATTCCCCCCTTATGTATGTTTTTTCCTGCTAGAGTAAATAAACCATGTTTGGACAGTGATTCTTTAAATTTAAATTTCTTTATTCCCTCTATTATTTTTATTTTATTATTTTTCTGCACTGTCTATAATTATAAAATATCCTGTTAAGACACACATGCAAAACTGTACTGCACATTCAATAATAGTTCTTATCAATGATTTCAAAATGATGCTGCTGACTCTTGTATCAATACACCTTTTTATACAGGAGACAATTATGTTTTCTTTCGCTACTGCTGTTTGACACTGATCACTAATGCCAAATTTGCAAGTTTACAGGTACTCCAAGATATATATCCACCAATAAGTCTCCTAGAATACTCCCATTAAGTTCATACATGCTTATTTGTATGTCAACATTATTTAAGAATACATTTCTGTTTTTGTCATTAAAGATACAATGATATGTAACCTTTTAAGTGCCAGAGGGGTGTGCAACACATTATTTCTCCCACTGTGGCATAACACATTTTTTGCTGAGCAGAATATTTATATAAATAGATAAGATAGACAGACAGACAGACAGATAGATTTCCTGTACTGAATTATACTGAATTATCTTTAACACAATGCACCTCCATTAGTCTTCTATTCTGAAACTGCACAGCTGATACTTGTACACATGTTTAAGCTTGCTACATCAAGCCAGGAATGATAAACTGATAAGAAATACCCAGCGTTTCACTGTGCTGGGAGCTCATTAACATGGCCTACATCTGTACTACACTGCACCATATTAACATATTTCAGCATTGACTGTGTGACTAGAACTATAAGTGGCTCTTAATTTATGCAAACTAATGCTGTACCTTGGTAGATACATATATACATACATACACACAAAGTAATTCTCTGTACTCATATACACACACATGGTATCATGGTGCCATGTGATTGCCTCCAGCGACGCTGTGCTTGCAGACGACATTGCCTTACTTCCTGGTTGTCGCGCGGAAGCACATTTGCTATTCTTATTGACCACCGTTAATTGCCAGAGTGAGTCTCCACCTACTTCCTAGGCCTTATAGGCCTTACTCTATCTGTACATGTCAGTGTCTTTATTCCAAGTCACTCCGTGACATGTGGGAACTTTGTCTTCTTGAGCCCCCTGATAGAAAGGACACAATTTGTGTCACAAAAGGGTGGGGCTTAATCACAGGTGGGTTTGGCTTTATGGCATTTGTCATAAAGTGGGCAAGAAGTGGACAGAACAGGGCGGGAAAGAGGAGAAGTGAGCAGGAAGTGGGAGGAACAGGGTGGGAACAAGGAGAAGTGGGCAGTTTCATAAGAAACTCATTGCCACTGGAGAATTAGCTTCAGTCCCTGGAGACCAGGTAATTAACTGAAAAAAAATTGGTCTCCGAGGCAGATCCAGAGAGTTCCCAGGTATGTATATACATGTCAGGGCCAGTTTTGGGAGGGTGCTATGGGTGCAGTGCATCCAGCATCACATATTTGCCAAGCCCGCACTGCCTCTGTCACTGACTCCACTCTACTGCCTGCTAATATATTGGGAGGTGGGGCCTGTCAGTCTGCCACCTGCTGTACTACCCTCCCACCCTGAAACTATGTATGATCAAGCTGATTCTCTCATCACATGACAGACAGACAGAGACAGAGAGAAAATGCTTGAAGAAGCAAGCAGCAGCAAGGAACCAGTGCAGAGGGAGATTGCCACAAGGCTTCATGCCTAAAAAAATGTGAGAGAGTGAATCACTGAGTTTTACTTCTAAATCTATACATTATACTTCTGCAGATGTTATAGTCTGCGGATATGTCTCCTGCAGTGAATGAATGTATAATGCAGTGCGGCTTATATAGTTTGAGCCAATCCTACAACGCAGTATAAATAAATTGATTCTTATGTTGGCAGCCTGGCCCTGCAGATTTTAGTCCAACAAAAGGCAGATATAGTGATTTTGCTTGATAACGATGCCATTGATTAGGGGCAATAGTGTGCTGGTGGCCTTTTTTAATTAGAGGATATGAGAGCATTATTGACCCTAATGGATTCTAGAGGGGTCATGAAGATCTCTTTAGCATTCAATGGTAAAACAAAACATCTTAACCCTTTCGAGTGGCAAAGAGATGCCCAACGCATTGTAATACAATGCAATGGACAAACAAGTAACTTAAACTGATCACTCTCCTTTCAACTAGAGACACAAAATATAGACTATTGCTGCACTGAGATCAATGTAGCCCAGCAAAATGCCTTTCTCATTTGAGTCCCTATTTAAAGGAAAGGTCTGCTCTGACCTGGCTTATAGTTCTGTTAAAATGATAGAAAGCAATTGGGTATGATCTGATGGCAAGGCTTGCCATGGTGGTTCCCATGATACCTGACTGTAAGAGCATCATGAGAGTTGTACTCTAGTGCTGGACTGACAAAGGCAACCCAGAACATGTTTTAAAAATGTTTCAATGTTTAACTAAATGTTTTAATAAGTAATTAATGAATTAAGTAAATAGCAAGATAAATTTCAAGCATTGTAATTGTTTCCTTTTTTGTGTGCAAATGCCAAAAAAGTAGTCCCACAGCTTTTTTGCACCTCGCATCCCAAACCTTAGACCAGCACTGATCCATATTGTCTATTCCAAGGAGCTGTGAACTAAAGAATCAGTAATCTTTTTACCTGCTGAGTAGAATACGGATCCTACCACTGCTGCAAAATGTTTCATTCAAAAGTTATTACAGTTAATTGTATTTATTTTTTATTAAATCTGCAACTTTCAATTCTGGACACAAGTTACAGTTTTTCCTATTACTTACTATAGGGAACCACAGTCAGTGATTCAAACTCCACCAAAGAGTGTATTACATGTGTTTTGGACACTAGTTGGTGCTAGACAGAGATAGATAGATAGATAGATAGATAGATAGATAGATAGATAGATAGACAGACAGACAAATAGATATAATGATCGATAAATAGATTGACTAATCAATCTGTAGTAGTGTACAGTACCAGACTGCTGTATGAAAGATGCAGACCTAGATAAAGTCATGTGAAAAAGAAAGTACAGCATATTTGAATTCTTTGGTTTTACATATCAGGACATAATAACAATCATCTGTTCCTTAGCAGGTCTAAAAATTAGGTAAATGCAACCTCAAATGAACAACAACACATGACATATTACACCATGTCATGATTTATTGAACAAAAATAAAGCCAAAATGGAGAAGTCATGTGTGAAAAACTATTAAGTAGCAGACAGGTGCTGCTAATCAAATGCCATTGATTAATTGATCATCAGAAAGTGTGGCCACCTCTATAAAAGCCAAAGTTTTAGCAGTTTGCTGGTCTGGAGCATTCAGGTGTGTGTGAACACAATGCCAAGGAGGAAAGACATCAGCAATGATCTTAGAGAAGCAATTGTTGCTGCCCATCAATCTGGGAAGGGTTATAAGGCAATTTCCAAACAGTTTGAAGTCCATCATTCTACAGTGAGAAAGATTATTCCAAAGTGGAAAACATTCAAGGCAGCTGCCAATCTTCCCAGGAGTGGACATCCGAGAAAATCACCCCAAGGTCAGACCGTGCAATGCAAACACTTCATACCAACTGTCAAGCATGGTGGTGGAGGGGTGATGATTTGGTCTTGTTTTGCAGCCACAGGACCTGGGAACCTTGCAGTTATTGAGTCGAGTTGAACGCCTTTGTATACCAAAGTATTCTAGTGTCAAATGTGAGTCCATCTGCCCCAACAGCTAAAGCTTGGCCGAAATTGGGTCATTCAATAGGACAATTATCCCAAGCACACCAGCAAATCTACAACAGAATGGCTGAAAAAGAAAAGAATCAAAGTGTTGCACTGGCCAGTCAAAGTCCAGACCTCAACTGGATTCAAATGCTGTGGCCGGACCTTAAAGGGATAGTATTGCTTGAAAATAATTTTATTTTATATTGTAGCCCTTAAAAAAACATTAAAAATTATTTAAGTATTAGCAAGTATAGTTAAGTAAAGTTCCCTTTTCCTGGCTGTTTTAGCCAAGTCTGCCATCTAGTAGACAGATTTGGATTCTAGTCCACAAAGCGACCGGCAGCTCTTTAGCAGTGCCGAGATCACGATTTTTAAAAAGAACTATTTCACTGGAATTGTCTACAAAGTGTGCCTGGCTTGCAAGCACACTTTGTAGACCATTCCAATGAAGAGATTATTTTTAAAGGTCATGATTTCGGCACTGCTGAAGAGCCGTGGCCGGTCCGCGGACCGGATTCCAAATCTGAAGGCTTAAGCAGTGACGTCACCCCAGGGGAAACTTTACTTGCAAATATCTCCAACCATAAAGGTTTGGGAGATAACACATATCATTTTTAATGTTTTTTTAAGGGCTACAATATAAAATACAATTATTTTCAAGCAATACTATCCCTTTAACAGAGCTGTGCATAAACAAATGCCTGTAAACCTCAATGATCTGAAGCAACGTTGTAAAGAAGAGTGGGCCAAAATTCCTCTAGAACAATGTGAGAGACTGATAAAATCATGCAGAGAACAGTTACTTCAAGATATTGCTGCTAAAGGTGGTTCTACAAGCTACTGAATCATAAGGTGTACTTCACACATGGCTTCTCCATTTTGGCTTTATTTTTGTTAAATAAATCATGACATGGTGTAATATGTCATGTGTTTTTGTTCATTTGATATTGTATTTACCTAATTTTTAGACCTGCTAAGGAACAGATGATTGTTATTATGTCCTGATATGTAAAACCATAGAATTCAAAGATGGTGTATTTTCTTTTTCACACAACTGTAAGTCCTTCTGTTAATAAGAAGGTTGTGCAAGGCACTGTAAAGCAATGCACTGTACACACTTTTAGTCCTCACTGGGTTAAACTAATTAAAGTGGAACTATCATAGTAAATCATCATACAAGCAGATATCGTTAATTTAAGCAGGATACTGTAACTAAAACATTTCATATATTTTGCATAATTATAAATCTGACCGTTTGTGGAAGCACTAAAAAGACAGAGACCCCAGCCATCTTTTCCTTTCAGCTTCACTGTGCATGCGTTAGGTCTTCCTTTGCTGTCACTCACTATTGAAGCCACTGCCCATAGCCCTCCCATCTGAGGTGCGTGCATGCTAATGTACACCTCTGATGTTCACTTCCTTGCCGGGCACGCACACTACACCATAAACACAGCGGATTGCTAAACAAGTGATTCATAAACCTGTGAGAGCTACAAGAAAATCTACTGCTCTGGCACTCAAAGGGTTAGTAAATAATTTGTTGTCCAAAACTGTGTATTGCTTAAAATCGTATTGATAATAGAGTTCAGTAAAACTAATTTTATGTAACTTTGCAATCAATAAGATTGAAGCAATACACATCTTTGGACTACAGTTTATATAATAACCCTTTGAGTGCCAACAGGGTAGGTTTTCTTGCAGCTCTCACTGGTTTACGATTCATTTGTTTAAAAAACAATAATACAACTATGTTTTATATATATCTGAGTCAGTATAGCAAAGAGCACCCCCAAGCCCAAACACTGCCTATGTAAAATGTATATATAATCAGTATAGCAAAAACCAACTGCATATTAGGGAACCAAGAATCGTTCCCCGTCGATTTCAATGCAGTTTTCAATGCAGTAGAAAGTTGAATGCGTGTACTATGAAAAATAAAGCGCTCACTAACCTCTCGCCTCATATCACCTCCTTAAACGACTATGCACAGTGCATTTGTGTGCTGCAGGCAGCCGGCTCAAGGAGGGATTCGGTGAGGAAGAGATTAGTGAGCACTTTATTTTTCTTCCAGTACTTCTGATAATTAACCCTATGAGTGCCAGAGCGGTACACAATGCATTGCAGAGACTCTAGCACTCATGGGGTTAAGATAGGACAGTGGTTCCGCTGCACACATACAAGGGGAGAGAGAGGCCTTGTCTTTTCAGCCAGCCTCTCCTCCTTTTACTTGGAGTTGCGCCGTTTATGATTCATTTACCCATGAAACCTACAAGAAAATCTCCTGCGCTGGCACTCAAAGGGTTAGTAAACAAATTGTAGTCCAATTATTGCTTGCAAAGTTATTTAAAATATATTGAGTTCAAAATATATAAAGCTTTAGTAATAACGTAGATACTTTTTAATAATTTAATACAAAAGGATGCTCCAGTCGCCTGCCAGCCTATCGGGTTGAAAAGAAACTGGAAGCTTCTATTTACAGAGCGTGTGAGATACATGCACGTGCTCGCAATGAAATACAGTGACCTGAACAGGCAGGAAAAATAGTGTGGGCAGGTCACATGCTCATGAAAGGGATGATGTAGGAGGGATCAAGAAGACCAGTGGGAGTGACAAACTTACCTTAAAGGGATAGTAATACTTCGTTTTGTCTTTATTTTATTTTGTAGGCATTAAAAAAAACATGAATAACGATATAAGTCTTATCTCTCAAACCTTTATGGTTTAAGAGATATTCACAAGCAAGGTTTCCTCTCCCACCCCTTTTACCTAGTGTAAGCCATCTCTTCTCAGATGTGGAATCTGGTTGTAAGACCAGACAGATAACAGAAGGGGACAATCTTCTTTTGTGAGAGCAATGGAATCCCTGCCCCCCTTGACAAGTTTTTCAGGTTTTTCCCTTATCTTAATTGAAGATTGTCCCTCTCTGCAGTCTACCTGGGCACCTCCCTTCTGATCTGGCTGAACAGTGTTACATCAGTAAAAGGGGTGGGAGGGGGATACTTTGTCATTGAATTACTCCTGAACTACAACTCTGACAGAATTGAAATAACACTCGCCAAAGTCCAAATACTATAATGATTAATTTGAGCTGCTTTTATTATGAAGCATTACTATCCCTTTAAGGTAACTTCTCTGTCATGTGCAGTACATCTCCAGACACAAGGTAGATTTTCTTATGGCTCTGATGGGTTTACTATTCATTTGTTTTAAAAAACAATAATACAACTCTGTGTATATCTATGGAAACTAAACATAGAGAACTAATCTTGTTGGGGTGAAAGTTCCCCTTTAAGAGTAATTTATTTTTACAGAGCGAATTCTCCCCTTTACCCTACTGGTTACAAGAGATATTTTCAACATATTACTTTGCAGTGTGTTGAACATGTCTCTAACATCCAAGAGGTTAAATAATGCAGTGAACACAAGTGTTCTCTCGTTTTGTTTATCAGCTATGCTTGGTGGCTGTGAGTGAAAACAATTCAAAACAAACATTATTGGGATGTGATCTTACTGTAGTCACTGTTTTCATCCTTGGTCCCATCAATGGTGCCATCTGGGTGCATCTGCAGGAAGTATCCCTGCTGGCTGAATAACCTTGTCACAATTCCTTTCAGCTGGGGTTCTGGAAAAACAGAAATAAAATACCATAAATAAGGTATTTAGAGCTGTGCTTGGTAATTGTACATAGGCCAAAATGTTGAGTCAACAGGACAGAAAGCAAATAAGCTAATTATGTTTGGCTGGATCACCTGCCTCTGGGTCTTTCCAGCTGGGATTCTAAGAGGTACAATTTTATTAAGAGGGAGCATGCTCAAAATACCGTAAACCAAATTACTGCAAATGGATAAATAATGTAAGTGCTTCCCCTTTTCAGCAAGGTCAGAATCTGCTTTTGTAATCTAGTATTCCATCTGCCTTTACATTTTGCAAAGGCCTTTGTTTAAAGAACAGCAGATTATTTTTAAACTGTTGAAAAATATGCATGGTGCTGTATGCATCACCCAGCATGACTTTCATAACTGGCAGGAGACTGGCAGAGGAAAACTGATATCTTTATTGGCTGAGTAGTTACTAGGGTTACCAATAAAGGTGTCACTTTTCCTCTACCAGTCTCCTTCTTTGACAGCTAACATAGTACCACCTTTTATCTATTTAATAACTGGAACTTCTAAGCAACCATTGCTGGTCACAGAAGATGTTGCATTGTGAATGTCTCACTAGGGTGATGACTCGGCACAATCCCCAGGATGAAATTGGCCTTAACCTTTTGAGTGCCAGAGGAATATGCAACACATTGCAGGGCAATGCGTTGCATACCCCTCTGACACTCAAAGGGCTAATATCAGTCGCATAGTGACATTATGATGTAGGGATTTATAACACAACTAGTGTAAAAGCCTGTGTACATGGGCCAAGTTCAGGGTGATGTTAACAGGCCGGTCCTGCTCTGCATCCTGCCGCTGATGCAGTCATGCACTGTAGAGACTGCCCAAAGCCACAGAATGCTCCCAGCACAGAACTCCAGGCATTCTATGATTTCAGGCACTCTCTACTGCACATGACGGCTTCTAATAAACATCTTAGCAAATTATTATATAGGATGAGGCTGATGTATGATGATTTAGAAACATTCTGGATCAAACCAACTGCACCACAAGGGAGAAATTCCAACATTCTTCGCAATGTAGACCTTTCTAGCATTCAAGGGTTGGATTTTCTTTTATTCTGCAGTTGGTTTGCACCAGAAGTAAGTACATCAACTTCCTTCTGTTATCAATCAGATACTGGCAGGTGCTCCGGCCCTATACATCGTATAACAAGCCTCTTGTGTCCAAATAATCAATCTCCTCTTCAAATGTGTGTGCGTGTGCATGTGTGCAAGTGTGTGTGTGTGTGTGTGTGTGTGTGTTCCTGCACCCCTGTAAAATGCATTACATTGGCTTCATTAGCTGGCAGTCTGTTCCATCTCACAGTCTGGCACTGCAACAGTGAATAATCTGTAACAGTCACAAAAATGTATTTATGAAATGCTTCTGGGCAAACCTCCTTTTATCACTTAGATCTAAAGACAGATGTTCTCTCTGCCTTGCAGAATCCCGTGTGATGTGTGTCTTCCACATTATTAAACACATTCTGTCAGCCTGCAAAAGGCCTGAAGCTACTGGACCTACAATGTCCCACATTATGTTCCCTAGGTTCCCTTTTAACCCTTTGAGCATACGGGGGGCGCAACACATTGTACTGCATACCACTCTGACACCGGAGGATTTAAGCCACTGTGAGCTGAATGGACCCATTATGTGTAGGTCTGTAAGTTATACAGCTGGCACAAATAATTCCCACTGCTAAACAAATCAAACCATATCAGACTGTAATGTGACAGATTCAATTAGATTTTGTTTTAATTTAAAGAAAGCAATGTTTTTTTTTTTTTTTTTAATACAAATCACGATATACACAAAACTAGATACAATTAAAAAACATATTGTGTGTGTGTGGGTAGATAGATATAAATATATAAATAGATATACCTGACAGTTGTATGAAGAACTCCTACCTAGGTCAGTGATTCTGTCAAATACATTAAGACAGGGCTTGACAAATCCCAGGCACCAAGTCCCCATGGCGACTACAAACTTGCCCTGCACGTATTAATAATAATAATAATAATAATATATAGTTTATTAAAACTACAATCAGAAATATAAAAATAATGAAATTAAAAAAACAGCGAGGGTACCCTCTATAAAAACAACATATATCACAAATGATAGAGCACTGTACAAACACTAGTCCATGGCTAGTATAGATATATGTTAGTCAAAAAACATAAGCTTAGATGTAAAATGTGGAATAAGTGCCGGCGTCCCGGCCTTACCACTAAAGTCAGTTCACTCCAGTCTGTGTCGCTGTGGTAAATTTCCCCAGAATCTGAGGTAATGAGCAGGCAGAAGATACTGTAGTAACAGACTAAGCAGTGGCTGGCACAATGTATATCTCCCGTCTGTATTCAATGCAACAATGTATCTATTTTGCGGGTAAAAGTGATCTGTTGTCAGCGGCTTGATTTCATTCAGTTGCTACAGTGACTCCATTTGAATAAATTATATATTTTCTCAACAGAAGAGTTCAAAGTGATACCAACTAGTTTTGTGTATATTACACACTAATTACATAATGAACAATAACACTATGCTGCTTGGGATATCTCCTTAAAGGTGATGTGTTGTACTCATCAGAGGCAATACATCCGCTATTGATGGTTAATTTAACCCCTAAAGGTACATAAATTTCGGATGTCACCTTCTATCTCGCAGCCATCTGCCAATGAATATTTGTAGATGGGTGCGGGATATCCTTGCATTCCACGATTCTCACTGAGGGCTATCTTTCAGTATAACATAAAACTCAATATAAGAGAATGACTCAATAATTAGTCTATAAAATTTATGCTGGTAATGGGTTACAAGGGAGGAAACAGAGAGGACCAGGAAGGGAGGGGAAATGTAATGAAAATACTTGAACTAGTATTAAATGTTAAGATGTGTAATATTATACAAAGGTAGAAGCATCTAACTTGTCATTGTGACCATAGGAGTGTAAAGTGTTACAGGTGTATATCCAATACGTTTCTCTCTGACAGAGACGCTTAAACCTATCTCCACCCAAAAAGTGATTGGGTATTGATTCCAATGGAGCAAATGTGGTTCCTTCAAAGTTCTTATTATGTGTGTATGTAAAATGTTTATATAGGGGAATTTCTAGACTACCTGCTAAAATCTTTCTCCTATGTTCCAGAAATCTATCTCTTAATCTGTGTTTAGTTCTCCCTATATACATCTTATTGCACGTGCACCTAATACTATATACTACATAAATAGAATTACATGTGATCAGTTGTTTTATTTCATATTTAACATTATCAATATGTTTCTTTTTATGATCTATATGTGTGCAGGTAATACATCCTGACCCATTACATCTGTAAGATCCATGTATGTTCTGTAAATAATGTTTATCTTTGGCTTCCTTCATTTGTTGAGGTTTATTCCTAGAAAACATATTTTTAAGGTTTTTATTTTTGTTATAATGTTAGGGACCTCCGATATTTGGTTTCTTAAAAGAAGATCCTGTAATAAAATATGCCTATGATGTTTCAAAATGTTTTTGATTTTTTTATGTGATGTATTATATCTAGGGATAAATTTAGAATTTTTTTCCACTTTTGATAGCCTATCTTGATTTATATGGTTATTGATTCTACTGTTTCTTCTATATTGTGTGTTGATTTCTTATTTTTATATATTATTTGATCTCGCTTGATCTTTTTTACATCTTTGTAAGAATTTTCTAATAATGCTAATGGATAGCCTTTTTGTTTAAATCTATTTTTCAACATTTTTGCTTGTATATTGAAATCAGTTTCTCTGGTACAATTTCTTCTTATCCTATTCAATTGACCCCGGGTATATTTTCTTTCCATACATCTTGGTGGCAACTATCAAAATATAGATAGCTATTTGTATCCGTGGGCTTAAAATAGGTTTTGGTCATCACTTGTCCCACCTCAACAAAAATAGTGAGATCCAAAAAATTAATAGACTGAGTATCTATATGATGAGTGAATCTTAGGCCTTTTGGTATTATTTTGGAATCCCATTATGAATTGTTGCAAACTAATTTTATCCCCATCCCATATGATGATCAAATTATCAATGAAGCGTCCGTATAGGACCAGGCTCGCCCCTGCATGCGAACCCCACAAATGTTCCTCCACCCAATGGCACATGTAGAGGTTTGCGTAGCTAGGCCTGACCCCCATCGCAGCTCCACTTATCTGATAATAAAAAACCTGTTCATGTTTAAAATAATTATGGGTTAAAATGAATTCAACACTGTCCAAAATAAATTTCCGTTGCTGTCTACTTAAAAATACATCTGAATTTAGGTAGTGTGATATTGCTTGTAAAACCAAGTCATGTTGTATCGAAGTATATAAAGCAGTGACGTCCACCGTGGCCATTATATAATTATCTTTACAATCCACTTCACCCAAAATTTGAAGTACATGTGCAGTATCTTTAATGTAAGATTTTAAAGCTATGACACATTTTTGAAGAAAAAAGTCCACATATTGTGATAAGTTGAAAGTAAGGCTATTGCTATCCGCTATTATGGGTGTACCCTGTGGCCTGTCTAGAGTCTTATGTATCTTGAGAACCATGTAAAAATATGGAATATGTGGATATGTATTATACAAAAAAGCCATTTCTTTATTATGAATAATTCCCTCTCTATTCGCTTGTGTAAGTAATTCTAATAAAGACTTCTGGTATTCTATAGTGGGATCTCCCTTCAGTAATGCGTATTCACATCTGAAAGTTGTCTACCAGCTTCTTCTAAATATTCTCCTCTGTCCAAGATGACCAATGCTCCCCCCTTATTTTCCTCTGTAATATGTATAGACTTGTTATTCTGTAAACTCTTTAAAGCAAACTGCTGTTGTTTATTGATACTGTGCTTTATATAAGGTTTATCCTTCAAGTACAGTTCTTAAAATGTCTTTGAAAGTCTGCCAATACCAATTGGTAGAAGCTTTCAACATAAGGACCCCTATCCCAGTATGTGTAGAAGTAGATTTAGGTTTATAGGGGGTATGGATATGTGGTGTAGTTGATATATGTAATGAAGATTCCTTTTCCATTGCCTGTCTGCTATCCAGAATTATACAGGAGAATACAGACGGGAGATATACATTGTGCCAGCCACCGCTTAGTCAGTTACTACAGTATCTTCTGTCCGCTCATTACCTCCAATTCTGGGGAACTTTACCACAGCAACACAGACGGGGGTGAACTGACTTTAGTGGTAAGGCCGCAACGCCGGCACTTATTCCACATTTTACATCTAGGCTTGTGTTTTTTTACTATCATCATATCTAGACTAGCCATGGACTAGTGTTTGCACAGTGCTCTATCATTTGTGATTATATATGATATTTGCTGTATTTTTACTATTACATATATATTGATTTTATAGAGGGTACCCTCAATGTTTTTTTTTTATTTCATTACTTTTTATATTTCTGATTGTAGTTGTAATAAACTATATATTATTATCTGTAATATTCAGACTGTAGTGCTCTATGTGCAGGTTAAAAAAAAATATATACATATATAAAAATCAGATCTCATGGGATCACGGGATCTCTCCTGATGACCCCCTGGCATTGATCGCCTATCCAACGGGATAGGTGATGAATGAGGCAACCTCTACCTCCTCCTCTACAGAGTGACATACTACAAATGCCCGGGGTTGAGTAGGAGTATTCTCAAGACCCACATGATGTGAGTGGGTCTTGAAGGTCCTCCTGTTCAGCCCACAGATTCATAGCATGTCAGGATGAAGAGAAGGTAGTAGAGCAATGATTCTCAACTTTTTTTTTTTTTTTTGCTAACATGCAGTCTGGAAATTTCGGGGCACACCTAACATTTTATAGGTCATTTATATAGCATCTAATATATAGTTCTTTTTATATCTCATAATCTGCATAACAAAAACAAACATGCTGTTCAGAAACATTTCCAAAAATATTTTGAAACTCACTATTCACATTTTGTCAAAGTTTTTATAGAATTGATGGGGCACCCTAAGTGGATATCTGGGACATGCCAATGTGCCACTGCACCCTGGTTGAGAATCACTGAGGTAGAGGAAGGCAGTGATTGCCTTCTTGTTCGCCACATTGATTGCCTATCCCATTGCATAGGCTATCAATGTCAGGGGGCATCAAGAGAGCTCCCAATGCCCCCCGTGAGGTCTGATTGGGGGGGTTAGACAAAAAAATTATACTACAAAAATAAATAAAATATCCCACCACCTCAGCCTAGACCAATGACAGCAATACACTGTCTGCCCCCCCCCAGCCGCCTTGATCTCTTGCCCACTGGTAGCCACAGAAACATACTTACTGTGACAGTCAAGCCTTGTTCCATTGGAAGTCAAAGAAACACACTAATACACTGTTAGCTTCCCCAGCCAGCCTCAATCACTTGCTCGAATTACAGACTAAGTATGAACTCCACCAGCCCTGAACTTTGACTGTCGATCTTGTCTCAGTGTATTCCCTTTAGTGCCTTGCCTTGGAACTTAGACCGCTGTTGGCTACATAACCATTGGCAATCAACTCTCATTAAAACTGTAGCAGATAGACTATCCAATATTTTACCCAAGTTACTTCACACTGACCTGCTATGCTTTACCAGATATTAACAAACAGCCCACAATATTAAGGGATTTATTTCAGCTATACAAGTCTCTAAAGCCACCAAAAGTTAAATACCCTGGTCTTAATCAATGCGGAAAAAGATTTTGATGATGTATGCTGGAACTATCTAGATAAGGCACTTTCTGGAATTTGATTTACAAGCAATCTATTCAATAATAATAATACATTCCATAAATAACTGGCACAAGGCATAACTCCTAGTAGCCAATGCCTTTTCCCAATTACCTCTATGCCAGTTGACAGGTTGGGAAGTGGTCTCTGATGTTCTGTTTATAATATTTAAATGACAATGCTCTTCTGAGTATTTTGCATTTGTATTGCTTTGTAAATGTATATTTTGCAATTACATTTTAATAAAAAGGAAAATAATGGAACAGATTACATTCATAAAAATAAGAGGAAAAAATTAAAAATGCAGTAGATGAGGAGTAGACAACATTTGGCTCTCTAGCTGTTGAGACATATAACACCATCATCCCCAACCAACCACTGGAAGTTTGAGAATCAAGAGAGTTGTAGTCTCCAACAGCTGTAGAGTCAAAGGTTGGCTATCTCTGTAATAGTGTAATGCAGCATAAAACTGTGGACTGAAAATCCATGCAGCCAAATGAAACTTTGTCTGATCAAAATATCTTCTATGCTGGTCATCCCCAAGTCTATCCTGTCCTCCATGGCCTCTCTTCCATTTGGTCCTCTCCACCTGACAATCTTTCTCTCCTTCACCTCTACACATTCTCCACTAGAGAAGTTGTGGCTTCATCAGATATACCTAGCAGCATCCCCTGTTTTGAGATGACTTTTGCACTGATTATGTCGGTGCCTGGTTAGTACATGTTGTGGAACAGGACACAGAAGAATGGCACATAATAAAATGCCCTCTTGGAGGAAACAGAGGAAAGAGGCCATGTTTTCACCCAGCTAGCTTTATTCACTGCTTTAAAGCAGGCGCAGAGCACAAAGGCAATTTTGGTGCTTATTTTAGTATGAAGGTTTATTTGCACAATCCTCTCCATGATGCAGATGAACTGAGAAGACCTGGGGTAATTCTAGAGCAAACCAACTACACCAAATGGGAGAAATAAAAAATGATTAATTTAAATGGGGCTATTTTTAATCCATTGAAATTGCAATTGCAGTTTATCCCATTGAGTGCCAGACGGGTACACAACATATTGCAAAGCAATGCGTTGTGTACCCCTCTGGCACTCAGTGGGTTAAGGGGTTAAATGCTTAATGAAAAGACTTCATTTTCTGTGTGTGTGTGTGTATACACACACACATTGCACATAAATATATTATATATATCTATATCTATATATACACACACACACACACAAGTATATACACATACCATAATGGAAAACATAAAACATGGCATGCTTTTTAACCAGTAATACTTAAATAAAACACTACTTTAGCTTAGAAGGAAACTAAACCTGCCTTGTATGCACCTGAACGCACATATCACTTGGAAATGTGTTTAAACAGTGTTAAGGGCAATTAACATTTGGATCAGTAATTTACACATAACGTCATTCTCTCTCTCAGCTCCTCTCTGTGCACCATCACGAGGTGTCGGATTTTATGACTCTCTGCTCAGACTTCTCTTCTTTCACACAAAAAAATAACAACATTTCAATCAGGTCATAAAGTGATTCTGATTTACTGGGTTTCTTTCCCTCTTCAGTACAAAGAGAGAGAAGCATTAGTCTCAATAAAGTAATGATTGAAGGACATGTTTAAGAAATGCCCACAAGACACCGGTTTTGGGTTAGCAAACATATTTAATTTGGAACAGGATGATATTCTATTACTGTGCCTACCAGGAGAAACAAGGTTAAAGAAAGAGCCGATAGTGATTCTGGAAACTATTAGATTCAATTGTAAAAGTGAAAACATTATTCATCCTGAATAGGATAACATACCTAAATCAGCTGATTCTATTAACCATTTGAGTGCCAGGAAAGTATGCAATCATTGTGAGGCAATGCAACTCAAATGGGTAATGTCATACTATTATTCATGAATACCTATTAGTATCTACATTAAAGTGGGTGAGCTATAGTTATGATAAAAATTGCCTCTTATTGTGTTTAGGTGCCAAAGAGGTGTCCAAAATATTAATTAGCATTTATTGGACACCCCATATGGCACTCAAATGGTATTATAGAAGGTCTTACCAAGGTGGTAGTCAATTATAAAGTCTCTATTTACTGATCTATTGTGTTGTATATACAGTTTTGTGCATATTATGAGCTCTGTTGTCATTTCAGTTGATTTCTGCTTTTAGTTTACACTTCTTCACAACAGAGAATAGGCTTAAATAGTTTACAGTGATAGTAATGTTTCACAAAAAACAGCAGCTCCAAGTAATCTTCGTAGTATTTGGGCAATGGAGAGTGTTATTTCAATACTGTCCGAGTTGTAGTTCAAGACTAATTGAATGATAAAGTATCCCCCTCCTGCCCCTTTTATCTAGTGTAAGCCCCCTGCCTTCAGATGTGGAATCTGATCACTTTATCAGACAGCTCACAGCAAGACAGTCTTCTTACAGTGAACATAAGGAAAACCCTGCCCACCCTTGACAAGTTTTTCAGGTTTTTCCTTATTCTCACTGAAGATTGTCTCTCTCTCTGCGATCCATCTGGACAGTCCTGCTGCTCTGAGGTGAGCAGTATTACATCAGTAAAAAGAGGCAGAAGGGTGATATTTTATCATTCCATTACTCTTGAACTACAACTCTGACAATACTGAAATAACACTCTCCATGTCCCAAATCCTACGAAGATTAATTGGAGCTGCTTTTATTGTGAAACATTACTTTCCCTTTAAATGAGAAGTCTGGTACAGAAAAGCTTTACCCATTTTACACAGCTAGTTCCTGTAAAGATATTGGCTTTTCAGATTGTGAATTACATGTTGTACATTTAATAGATTTAGAAACTATTTCATGATACACTTAATAAAAAGTGGATAGGGCCCTGCTTGCAAGAGCTTCCAATCTATAGGAAGTCTGGAAACAAGTGAAACATGACATACATTCAGATATGTTCCATTTTGTTAGTGAGCAGGGAAAGGCTTGGGCCAGCTCCAGAGTTAATCCACAAGGGTGTTTGAAAAGGGACACAACAATGGTTGTAAGCTTCTCTGAACATATGTTTTACTAGTTACAAAGCCCGTATACATGGGCTGATCCGAGGCGGGGAGCTCCAGATAGCTCACAGCCTGTCTGTACTCCCGGGTCCAGGGCAGCAGCGGAGGCTCTGGGTGACATGTCACTCAGTCGCCTCCGCTGCTGCCCCGGAGACGGGAGCATAGACAGACTGTCAGCCTTCCGAAGCGCTCCGCTCCGGATCAGCACGTTCTGCGAGTTCCTATTGCTCATGTGCGGTTACGCACACAGTGAGCGATGTATTCTAGGACTTTATGTTATAGGACAACGGAGTGCTTAAATGAGTGAAAGCTAGGTGAGCTTCGAATGGAGTGTGGCAGTGAGTTCCAGTGATAGGATATTGCTTTAGTGTAATTTTGGAGTCCAGTGTAATTTTGGAATTGAGAGTGCAAAGTGATGGTAAGGGGGGAACAGAGCCTGAAGATGGTTTACTGAATGTAAGGGGCAGTTTGGTGTATATTTAAAGATGAGTACTGGTATGTATGCGTGACCTTTATTTGTGAGTGACAAGATTTTAAATTTGACCCTTGAGGATAAAGGGAGCCAGTGTAGCACATGGATAACTCAATGACTAGTTTTATTAATTAACCCTTTGAGTGCCAGAGGGGTATGCAACGCATGATCAGTCAAACCACATGCAGCAAATAGTTACTGGCAGATGAGTGTCTTAGTGTCTGAATGCTAAACATCCCTTAACCATTTAAGGACAAGAAGTGCGTAACACATTGCTTCATGAGTTGTGCACCTCTTTAGTCCTTAAACAGTTAAAGGAAAACACTTTTCAAGACACTGTACATTCAGAATAGTGTTTAGATTGACAAATATGCTCCCATGAGTGCTAGAGCTGGGAAGACATGCGCTAAGTTGAGAGAAATGTGTGAGAATTCCCTCCAGTGAGAGAAACTCTCTAATTCTCATTAGTCTATAGAACTTTCTTTTAACTCCTTAAGGACCATCATGGGTAAATTTGCCATAGGGACACATGATGATCCTGGCACATTATGGAATTCAGGGCAGCCCACTCGGCTGAACGCCATCTGGGGAGCCCTGAATTGGATTCACAAAAAAAAAATGCTCTGCAGCCAGTGCTTAGGGGGTTAAAGTTGAAGAAATCTTTGTACATAAAATGGGAGCGGTTCCCTTTACTGGAGGGACTCCTCTCACCTTTATGTGCCCCCACAGCAGAAGTCAAACCAAATACCTCTTCATCACTAAGGTGTGACGCACAACTCAATGACTAGCAAGGAACAGCTCTGCCTTCAGAAAAGTGTTTATGTTGGTAAATATTCCCCAGTAAACTAGGGAGAAAAATCAAACAATTGGGGTGAAATCCTCTCTAATCCCTTTCAAGTTGGTAAAATCAGTCCTGCCAGATAGAACACATCACTTTTTGCTTTCTCTGCAAAGGAGGACTCATACACTTTGTATCAGCACTGTTACAATGTTTCACTCTTCCAGTATTGACAGAGAAAATTGATACATTTAATGTACAACAGTAAAAGTATCAGTTTACAATCTATGATCAAACAGACATAACATTGTCATTTTCATTCACAAGACACTGCTTTCTCTCTGGAAATAAAAATGTGAAAGCTGTCCATGCCAAAACAGTTGTCCACTAATGTCTTAGTGCATAGGGTCCCTGGACTTTTCTCACTAATGCATATTCCCCCTAGTGTGGGCGCACTGTATCCACTCAGTGGATAGCACCATTTGGCTGTCAGAGGTTTTTCACAGCTAATATATTTTTTTAAACAGGAAACCCCCATGGAAATAAAATGCTGGCATCTGGGTACTAATCTGGAGACACCTGGGCCATCAAGCGGAGAGCAAGGGAAATGCTTCACTGGAGGGTTAGATACAATGCAGAAAAGAGCTTTGCTATCATACTAGTATCTTGAGGTATACAGTGATTAAACAACGCTCCACTTGCAGTGCCATGCAGCTGTACAATATTATAGTCTATTAAAGTTTTAGATGCTATTGGCAGCACAATTAAGCAACACAGATGGCCTATTCACCGCCTAATTCTCTGCAGACGCATGCCTCAGTGCAATATGGGTCTTCCCATGTGCTGTCTTAATGTAACTGCTGATGCATGTGTGAAGCTGGGTAATGTATTGCACAGCCCTATAATACTCAAGGAGTTAAGTGATGATGATAATAACATCAAACCGCCAATTTAACCCTTTGAGTGTCTAAGCAGTACTCAATACTGTCAGACTGATTCAATAAGAAGACTTGGAGCAGTTCTGGAAAAAAACAACTGCACCATAGGGGAGAAAAAATGTCTCCACTGATTTAAATAAAGCTGTTAATCCCTTGAACACTAAAGTGGTATCTAATGCATTGCTTCACAAAGCACTGGAGACCTCTCTAGCATACAAGGGCACTCAATGACCCAACTGAATCAATGGAAATTTTGATCAGATTTTCGTCTCCTGTGGTTCAGTTGGATTGCCCCAGAGTTGCTCCATTTCTCACTAAATCAGCCTCTTTGAATTTTATGTCATGAAAGTAGAGTACACTTTAGTAAGGCTGATAATTTATTTTATTTGGAAAATGTTTTACTAAGAAGCATACATTGAGATTTCTCTCGTTTTTCAAGTGTGTCCTGTAGAGTTTTTACAATAAGAAGTTACATAATTACACAAAATAGAGAAACAATAACAGTATAAACACACATAAAAATATATATATATATATATATATATATATATATATATATATATATCATATACAGCTATTTTAGATACAAAGTAGCAATTTTTTAGTGAAAAGATCTGATTTTTTTAGGTTTTTAGAGCTCTGAAGGAGAAGGCAGATCAATCGGCTTCTTTCTTATAGTAAAAATAATCCTATATAATAAAACACTGCAATGTTTGTCCGATGCAGTCATGCGTAGTAGAGACTGCCCGAATGCATTGCATTCTGTGCTTTCAGGCAGTCGCTACAGGGCATCACGTGTGCCGCCAGTGAGGCAGCGTCAGTACACAGAGCAGGACCAGCCTCTTACCTCTTTGAGTGCCAGAGGGGTACGCAACACATTCCAAAGCAATGCGTTGTGTACCCCTCTGGCACTCAAAGGGTTAACATCACCCGGACCTTGGCCCTTGTACACAGGCTTTTACATTAGTACCTGAAATAAACCAGCTGAACTATAATGGAGGAATAAAACATTGCCAAATATCCATAGCTATAAAAGGAGCATTTAACCCCTTGAATGCTAAAGGTCTCCAAACACATTGCTTCTCAATGCATTGGAGACTTCTGCAGCATTCAAGGTGTTAAGAGCATCATTTAAATCAACTGGGGGGTTATGGAATAGTGTGATAAAATGGAGATAACATTGATATATTGATATATCTCCATTGATATTACTTCTCCACTTCCTATGTTATTCTATAGGGCCTATGCACTAAGATCTCTCCCACTTGGGACTCCATACAATAACATAGGAGCTGGAGAAGTGATATCACTGGAGAAGTTATCTCCACTTCATCACCTCTTTATCACCACTTTAGTGCATCTCCACCCTGCAATTTCTATTTTACCCCTAAGTTTCAGTTGGTTTACTCCAGAATAACTTCATTTGAGTCAGTGGCATAACAACAGGGGCCAAAGTAGTCGCACCTGCGACCGGGACCGTCACTCCAGGGGCCTGGCCGCCCCCTGCAACCCCTTCGCCATGCTCCCGCAGCAAATCAGTCTGTATAACAGCTGATTTCCCGGCACTCTAGTAATGCAGAGCGCTGGGAGATTACATCATCTCCCAGCGCTCCGCATTACTGAGAACCACACGGGAGCAGGTAGGAGATGGAGGTAGGAGATGGACACGGGGCAATGTGTAGAATTTTGGAGGGGCAATGTGGAGATGGGGGGGCCCCATAGCAATTTCTGCACCAGGACCCAGTGGCTTCTAGTTCCGCCACTGGTTAGAGTGCCAGAGAAGTATCCATGGGCATTGTGTTGCAATGCATTGGATACATCTCTGGCACTCAATGAGTTAAGTAAAAATAATAAATTGCATTTATAAGTGCCATTTTTTATCACCCACGTCTATGAGAGTGGTTGGTGTAACAGTCTTTGTTTTATAAAAGCAGCAGTTTTAAAGGTTCCTTTGTATATGGAAACAACAGATTTGCGGGAAGTTAATACACAGAAGCTCTTTTGTGACTCGTTTGCATTAATGTTTGCCAAGCAATTAGTATATTATTCATAACTACTTGGTTTGTGGTGATAATTAAGTTGTTTGCCAGAATGTTATGAAATAAAAATGCTATATACTTGGAAATAAATCTTTTTTTTTTTTTCTACTTGTATTTACTGGGAATCAGTAAAAAAAAAAAAAAAAAAAGAGAGCAAATGTTTTTAACCCATAGACTTCAGAAAAATTAGCTGGTTGTTAAGAGTACTTAGAGTTAAAGTGATAGTAATGTCTGATTTTAATAACGTAATATTGTAAATATTAAAAAAATAAATTAACTGGCGCAAGTCCGGTCTCGCAAACATTTATAGTTTAAGATATATAAGGTTTTAAAGTCCCCCCCCCCCTCCCCTTTCACAGACATCAGCCTCTAGGTGACAGAAGGAGATCCTGGTCCAGGGACTGGCCGGCGGCTGTCTAAAAAGAAATACTTCATTGGAACAGTCTACAAACTGTGCTTGCAAACCAGGCACACTTTGTATACTGTTCCAATGAAATATTTCTTTTTAGATGGTGCTGTTTCGGCTCTGCTGAAGAGTCATCATCAGGTCACATGACTCAAATCTCCTTCTGTCAGCTGACATCAGTGAAAGGGGAGGGGGGGCTTTAAAACCTTATATCTCTCAAATTATAAATGTTTGAGAGACGGGACTTGCGCCAGTTAATATATTTTTTTAATATCTACAATATAACACGTCATTAAAATCAGACATTACTAACCCTTTAAAAGAAAAAAAATATGTAATATAAAGTATTTAGTGTCTTATCACTGCCAAGGCATGCCACATTCAAAAGTTGGGGGATTAGTGCACTCATTTTCATAAGCCTGGCCATTTTTATGTGGACGTGTTGCTTTTAAAAACAGTAGAGTGTGCAGTACATTGCAAAGTTATGCTTTGCACATTTCTCTGCTCATTAACCCCTTAACGATGAGCGGTCCGGGGGAAGTGACCTTGCCTTACGGACTCTTGATGTATGTCATCGCACTGTCAAACATGACTGATGAAGTGTAAAGGCGTGCTAAATGGGGGTATGAGAGAAATCGCTCCGGTCTTGGAGCAGTCAATTTCAGACCCCGCTAGTACTTTCAGCACTCCTGCAGGATGTGGGAGGTGCCAGGACCATCACCGGTCCTTCAGGGGTGGAAAAAAAAAAAAGGTAACGGCCCTGAAACATTAGGGGGTTAGGATTACCATGTGTAGTGGACTGAGTTTGAGTCCTGCGGTCCTGCTGACAACTGTCATGTCTGCCTACATGAACATGAAATGCACAACTAATTGAAGTCCATTATGAATTATTGACCATAATTATTAGGAGATATAACGTCTCCATTAAGCATGAAACCTAGTGTTTTCGCCCATTAAACAGTCCCTAACACCACCCTACCACAAAATATATATTATTCATTATATGTGTTACAATTCCTGCAACCCTTTGTCTGCCAGAGAGGTCTCCAACGCATTGATTTGCAATGCATTGGATCCTTCTCTGGTACTCAAAGGGTTAAAGTAGCAAGCTGAAATTACAATTGTAGAATAATTAAACATAACAATGTATATGCCCTTAATTTAGCAGCCTCTCCTTTTTAAAGGAAAACTAATGCTACATAATAATAACCCTCCCCCCATCTTACCGCGCTCAGAAATTCCTAATGGCCCATATTAATTTTTCCCTTGCGCCTTTCTTCAGTAGATAACATTTTAATTTCATCCCAATGTCACATTCATGGCAGTTGCTAACAGGATAACAGACCCTTAAACTCTGCTCATAAATGCACATGGAGATCTTAAACCCACAAATATGAGAGGGGTGTGCAGTGCCCTGTTTGACAATGTGTTACCCTCCCCCCAGCCCTTAAAGGGATAGTAATGTTTCACAAAAACAGCAGCTCCAATTAATCTTCATAGTATTTGAGCCATAGAGAGTGTTATTTCAATACTGGCAGAGTTGTGTTTCAAGAGTAATTGAATGATAAAGTTTTCCCCTCCTGCCCCTTTTACCCAGGGTAAGCCCCCTCTCCTCAGATGTGGAGTCTAGTCCATAGACCAGACAGATCACAGCAAGGGACAATCTTCTTACTGTGAGAACAATGAAAACCCTGCTGCCCTTGACAGGTTTTCCAGCTTTTTCCCTTTATCTTAATTGAAGATTGTCCCTCTCTGCAATCTACCTGGACACTCCCTGCTGCTCTAAGCTGAGCAGTGTTACATCAGTAAAAGGGGCGGGAGGGGGATACTTTATCATTCAATTACTCTTGAACTACAACTCTGACAGAATTGAAATAACACTCTCCAAGGCCCAAATACTATGAAGATTAATTAGAACTGCTTTTATTATGAAACATTACTATCCCTTTCACCATTTGAGTGCCAGAGGGGGACGCAAAGCATTGCTCTGCAAGGTGTTGTGCACCTCTCTGCCACTCAAAGGGTTAATCCTTTGGGTGCTAGAGATGTATCTAACGTATTGCAACACAATACACTGGGTATCTCTATGGCACTCCAAGGGTTAAAGAGATAAATAAGCTCACACGCTCTGTTCAGTTTGAAGAAACTGCCAGCAACTGTCATGTCCGCCTCCTTGGATATTATGAGGAAAATGCACTCCATATGGGGAAATCTTAGTGCATAGGCTCACTAGAATAATGTAAGAATTGGAGAAGTGATATCACTGGAGAAGCTATGTCCACTTTATCACCTTTTTATCACGCCTTAGTGCACCCTTCTCCCCCAGGACTGACCAAAGATGGTATCTCTTGAACAAATGAAAAAAGGGCAAAGTTAATAGGGGACATTAGGATTTTCTGGAAACAGTAAGGTAAGTAGTAGGTTATTATTAGGAGGTGTCAGTGTCTCTTTAAGGTCCAGTTTCTATTTTCAGTGCATAAGAAGAAAGGATCGGGAGAAAGACTTCACTGCTATAAAAATAGGTAACATAAATATGAATATTCTGAGTTGCTAGACACCTCAGCTTGGACAGGGTTAAATTTCTGTTCCCCAGCAATGTAATCTTCCCCTTTTAGACTGGAATATGTTTTTGGAAATGTCCCTATAAAACCAATCCCATTATACAAGAAATATTTCATGGCCCTTAATAATCGAGTTAAAGTGGAGCAAAGTTTGTAGCAAACCAACTATTTCATAGGGATGAAATAAACATTTCACAAATGCCCTTTAATTATTTGGGGCTTTTAAACCCTTGAATGATAGGGATCTCCATGCATTGATTCCTCTCTAGCATTCAAGCACTTAAAAGCTCCATTAGTGAGCATATTCATTTCCCCCATGGTGCAGTTGGTTTGCTCCAGAACAGCATTCTTTAACTTGATGAATAAGGACCCATGTCTGTCAGCGCACACATTTTTTTCACTAAGAATTTATGTATGTTTTCCTTTCCAGGAAGACTAAATGACTTGACCTCTCAGTAATGGCTTTGCTTTAGAGGTGACAACACAGAATGAATTTATATGAAAGAACTGGATGCTGGTAACAAAATCAGAGTGTTCTTTGTGTAGTCCTTCGATAAACAGTGCACCCTAGTAGCAACTGGATTCCATTAACCTCAAGACCTGCTTCTTTTTACCTTCTGCTTCTGTTCTGTTCCATTTTGCTATGTGCAGTAACTAACTCTTCTCAGTCTATAAACTGTTCAAAAAATGCAACATAAACATTATTCCAATTATTCCAATGGTGAAGCAATGCATTGGAGGCCTTTCTAACATCCAAAGTCTAAATACTTTTACTTACTGAGAAATATACATATCATTTACTGTTATTGGTGAATGTTAGATCCTGCAGGAGACCTCTGATCAATAAAATTGCTATACAAAATCTGTCAGATGAAAGAGTTTTTTTCCCCATTCCCATTCACTTTCTCTGTTATTGTGGGATATATACATTTTTAAAGTGGATCTATCACATATAGATATCTAATGCTCATTCGATAGAACATATAGCGAAAAAGTTTAATATGTTAGTCATTTTTGAAAAAAAAAAAAAAACGTTATCTGCACAAAAATTCAAGTTTAAAACGTGCCCAGCAGCCTACTTCCTGCTTGCAGCACTGCCTCTGCTCCCGTCCCAATACCCAATATCCTCCAATGACAGAGGCTTTCTTTCTCTAAGCTGGAGCAATCTCATTGGCACAGATCGATATCTAGCCAATAAGATCGCTCCAGCTTAGAGACAGACATTCTCCGTCATAGGAGGATGCTGGGTAGTGGGACGGGAGCAGCCTCTGTGTGGCAAGCAGCTTGCCGCAGCAGCAAACAGAAGTAGGCTGCTGGGCACATTTTAAACTTGCATTTTTGCGTAGATAACGGGTTTTTTTCAAAAATGACTAACATATTAAACCTTTTTGCTAAATGCTCTATCTAATGAGCATTAGATATCTGTACGTGAGATATGGAGGCCTATGGTCTGGCCTCTCTCCCCTCCAGTATTTGGACCTGAGGTGATCACTTGTTCTCCAGTTGGACAGCGTGGCCAAAACAAGTCTGGCTTTCTTGGCTCATCAACTTCCCCTTTAAGAAACATTGATAACAAGGTTTCAGAATATTTAAAGCGGAGCTACCACCTGTTTTAAAACTTATGTCATCTAATTCCCCATCTGGTGACTAGCTGTTCAGTAGTGCTAGTCGCCAGAATAATTACCTGGTTAAATAGAATGATACCCTGCTCCGGGGCTGACAGGCAGTAGACCACACAGACATCTTGCCATAATGATGTTTTCGTGCCCGCACTGTCAGTCCATTTTGGAGCCAAACAGCTCCTAGCAAAAGCTTCTAGAGCCGGTTGGGACTGACAGTGCAGGTGCAAAGACGTCACCATGGCTATACTTCCTGTCAGCACCGGAGCAGGGTATCATTTTATTTAACCAGGTAATTATTCTGGTGACTAGCACTACTGAGCAGCTAGTCGCCAGATGGGGAATTAGATGACATAAACTTTAAAACAGGTGGTAGTTCCGCTGTAACAGTACTATTTGGGTATTATACATACGTTGATGAAAAAACATACATGTTTTGGTGTGAGTGCTTCCAAACTGGTTTTAGATACGAGACTATGAGTAAATGCCTGTGTGCATGATCAGATTATTTGCACAGTCCATGAATATCAGCACTCTCAGGTCTTTCATAGGATGCAACCAGCTTTAAAGGGATAGTAATGTTTCATAATAAAAGCAGCTCTAATTAATCATCATAGTATTTGGACTTTGGAGACTGTTATTTCAATTCTGTCAGAGTTGTAGTTCCAGAGTAATTCAATGACAAAGTGTCCCCCTCCCGCCCCTTTTACTGATGTCACTCTGCTCAGCCAGAGCAGAAGGGAGGTGCCCAGGTAGACTGCAGAGAAGGACAATCTTCAATTAAGATAAGGGAAAAACCTGAAAAGCTTGTCAAGAGAGACAGGGATTTCATTGTTTTCATAGGAAGAAGGTTGTCCCCTTCTGTTATCTGTCCAGTCTATGGACTGCATTCCACTTCTGAGAAGAGATTGCTTACACTAGGTAAAAGGGGCAGGAGGGGGAAACTTTGCTTGTGAATATCTCATAAACCATAAAGGTTTGAGAGATAAGACTTATATCACTGTTCGTGTTTTTTTAATGCCTACAAAATAAAATAAAGTTAAAACGAAGTATTACTATCCCTTTAACTTTATTCAGGTCAACATTTCAATCCTCACATGGATCTTTATCAATATGCCAAAATGGTGCCCACATCCCACTATAAATACCCTATGACCCTCACCCAATCATAACATTTACACTCCCACATGTAATCAGAATACACTGTAACATTTTAATTACAATTTAGCATTTTCAAACTGCACACTGTGTAAAACATTTATGTAGGAAAATTTCAAACAGATAAAATATCACCATGGTGGATTAAAATAAAATATATAGAAAGGTAAAACCCAAAAGCAGAGTGGAGTGAATACCCAGCTGGGAACTTCACTTGCCTCTGCTAAACACCTGGATAGAATAGAGGGTCTCCACTGCATTGCACAGCACCCAAACCTGCTTTAAAGCGGAACTACCACCGCTACAAAAACTTGATCTCTAATAATTCCCCATCTGCTCAGTAGCGCTAGTCTCCAGAATTATTAACTTGTTAAATAAATAGAATTCTCCATTCTTCCCGGGCTGACAGGCAGGACGGAGCGCAGACCTCTTTCCATAGTGACGTCTGCACGCCTGTGCCGTCAGTCCCAGTCGGCTCTAGGAGGCGTTGCCAGGAGCCGTTCAGCTCCAAAAGGGACTGACAGTGCAGACGTCACTATGGAAAGATGTCTGCGCTCCGTCCTGCCTGTCAGCCCAGGAAGAATGGAGAATTCTATTTAACAAGGTAATAATTCTGTTGACTAGCGCTACTGAGTAGATGGGGAATTATTAGAGATCAAGTTTTTTAGCGGTGGTAGTTCTGCTTTAAATTGCAAACATAATCTATATACTACAAGAATAGGATAAGAGTATGGTAACTGTAGCCTGTTGGGATGCCAGAAAACCAAGTATGATATACTATGCGGGCTCCTCCTAGTATAGCCAAATAATCATATACAATAAGTCATACATATATATATATATATATATATATATATATATATATATATATATATATATATATATATATATGAAAGAGGTGGTAAGAAGCACTCTCTTCGAAAAGAGATAAATGCCTGGGTGCTATAGATCCAGCCAGTATGGTACACAGGTAATCCAGTAGAAGAAATCACTCTCAACGTTTCGTTTAACAATCTGTAACCTTCATCAAGATAACAAGACAGTGTCGCCTTTTTTCACACTTCATAAAGTTCTGAGAGTGCTTTCTTCTATTGGATTATATATATATATATATATATATATATATATATATATATATATATATATAGATATATATATATATACACACACACACACACACAGTATGTGTGTGTGTGTGTGTGTGTGTGTGTGTGTGTGTGTGTGTGTGTGTGAAAGTGGGCACTGCAAAATTAAAAAAAAAATACATATGTTAATGCCTTGGTGCAACCTGTACAATGTAATGTAGCCAAAGAACATGAACACTCATAGCTCTTTATTTAGTGAAAAAAGTGTGCTTTTTATTGATGAAGGCCCTCGAGGGGGCCCAAAACGTTGATGTGAATAAAATACACAATTTTTGACTATATAAAGAGCTATGAGTGCTCCTGTTCTTTGGCTACATTACCAATGACTTTCTTTATATTTTATACAGGTTGCACCAAGGCATTAACATATCTATTTTTTTTTAGTTTTGCAGTGCCCACATTTTCATACACACACACATACACACACACACACACACACACACACACACACACACAGACTTGCTAATGGTGCACAACGTTGCCAGTACAAGACTGGGCTTCATCCTCCTTGCCCACTCCTGTGAAAATCGCCCTCCCCTGATTCATTGCCCCCTGCCTCCCCGGGGTGGTGCAGACAGACAATCAAAAACTAGTTCAGATTTTAAATTCAGAGATAAATAACATTTTCTGGCTTTCTTTTTCACTAATTCAGTGTACACTTTACACTTTTGGTTACGGTAACATCCTCTACATGCAGTCTGTAATAGGAGTCTGTGACTCAAAAGCACCTGCAACAGACGATAAGAGATCTGTAGGCCACAATGAGGAAGATAAAGAGGTGCAGTTCTGGAGCAACCTAAATGCATAGGGAACAAATGAAAATTCCCTTTGATATAATGGGTGTTTTAACTCATCGAATGCTAAACAATGCTCTGGAGACTTTTCTAACATTCAGTGGGTTAACCCCTTAACGACCCTTGACGGTCATAGTACGTCATGCGTCGATCTGAGTTAACGACTCATGACGTACTATGACCGTCATGGAATGCCAGCCTCCCCCTGCGGCTGCACACTGTTCGGGGAGTCCGGAACCGGAATAAAAAAAAAAATGTTCCATGGTCCTTAAGTAACCGCGATGCGCTGATTGGCCAGTCGTTAAGAGGTTAAAATCCCCATTTAACCAACTGACATTTTGTGAAGTTTAATTTGCCCCATAGGGTGCACTTGGTTTGCTCCAGATTTGCACCTCTTTATCTTCCTGAATATTGCCCTGTCTGTGTGTATCACTCGGTTACCATGCACCAGCTGTATAGCTAAACAGAGAGTACAGTACAGACAGTGAGACAAACACAGAGCTCCTATAATCCTTTTTTTTTTAATTTTCAAAGATCTTTATTGAAGATAAAAATATACAATAATACAAAAAAGATCCTACAATCCTTTTCATACGTTACTGAGTCTCACACTCATTTTACACACTGTAGGTAGAAGTGTAAGGAAGAGAATAACGGAAATATATAATTCAAGGCAAATGCACATAATTAAAGAAAAATAAATCTGGCAAATAAAGTAAATCAATATTACAAATCAAATAATAAATAAATTAAAACATGATTCCTATAAATGCATTTTTCTAATTAGAGAGTTTCCTTGTCTCTTTGCAAAGTGAATTGTACCTTCAATCCTAAAACATAATTTGCAAATGGCAGACAAAGAGATTCATGGCCGAGTGCCCGCTGCAGGATATCAGCTATCTGTCATTATATGGGGCTGTACCTATTAAGGAGTTTATGTGTTCCACTTTGATCAATAACGGTTTGTGTTTCTTCATTATCACTGACATGCTTCAGATGCTGTTACTGCAGTGGAAAGTATCTGCTTGGTTATTACAAGGCAAGAAACAGAAACAGGCCAACCGCTGCCCCGACCTTTAACCCTTTTCAGATCCAGAAGGGTGCTCAGCATATTGCTTTCCAGTTCGTTGGGCACTCCTATGGCATTCAAAGGGGTAATCCTTCTCTCCATTTCAACTATATAATACATACACGACACTACTATCACATATCAAAGTAATCTCATCACTAACGCTTTAAGAAACAGTGGAGTGGTCAAACTCCTATTGCTTTATAATGCTTTGTGCACACACCCCTTCGGTCTTAACCCTTTGAGTGCCAGAGGGGTATGCAATGAATTGCCTTGAAAATGCTTTGCTTACCCCTCTGGCACTCAAAGGGTTAAAAGTTTAAAGAGACAGGGAAGTGTTATTATGAAATATGTATATTATAGGATTTTTCCTGCTGAGTGAAACATGGTTTTCTATGGAGACCAGCATCCAGAGGCACCCCATGTCATAAAATGCAATAGTAAAACATGGGTTCTCCACTTAAAGGGGATGTATCACCTCTATAGAACTTACCCTAAATAGGTTATATATCAAATATAACTAAAAGTGTTTTCATTTTATTTTAAGCTTTATTTGTGCTAAACTGAAGTTATAAAGTGTGCCCTGCAGCTACTTCCGCATAGACTGCGGTTACCAGCTCTGTTACCTCAGTCCGTCACTCTGCCTCTGCTCCCCTCCCTCTATCCAGCCACCTCCAATGACGGAGGCTTTCTGTCTGTAAGCTGGAGCACTCTCATTGGATAGATATCGGTCTCTGCCAATGAGAGAGCTCCAGTTTACAGAGAGTAGCCTCTGTCATCGGAGGAGGCTAGATAGAGGGAGGGGAGCAGAAGCAGAGTGACAGACTGCGGTTAAAGCATGTATCCACAGTCTATCCATAGGTAGCTGCAAGGCATACTCTATAACTTCAATTTAGCACAAATAAAGCTTAAAAAAATAACTTTTAGTTATATTTCATATATAACCCAACTATTTAGGGTAAGTTTTATAGAGGTGATACATCCCCTTTATAGATACACTAACTGTGAGACTCAGTGACACTAGCTGGCTAACTGTGTGTAATGCACAGCATCACAATACGTTGCGCTACCCTCTGCCACAAGGTCAAGAGACAAAGCATTTCACTCCTATCTGCACTGAAAAGATTAAAGTACAATGGGTGTTTGCTGTGTGTAGATAGATAGATAGACAGAAAGACAGATATCGTATAATACAGATTGAGCATTAATAACTTTTCCCAGCAGTGAGTTGTACTTAGCAGGAAAAATTCTGCAATATATGTTTCTATTTTTATTTTCCTTTAAAGCTAAAGGTCACATTAAATTATTTCTCAACTTTACATCTCCTACCGTGCCCTGAAACGGAAGTACAATATGCTGCAGTACATGCCTTTCCCCATTAATCAAGGGCATCATCCAGAAATACGACACTTCTTTAAACGTTTAAGTGCTTGCACATTATTTCTTTTCTAAAATCAGTTCACGTCCAGTTTTAGTATCAAATGGAAATAACTTCCCAATGGGTTGTTTTTGAAAGAAAAAGAACAAGTACAGTATCAGGAACAGGGAATTTCTCTGGAAATGTCCTCAGCTGCATCTGTAATACAAAGATCTACTACAGCTGGAGTAGCCAACTCCAATCCTCAGTGCAAGTTTACAGGATATTTTGGCTTGAGTAACAGTGGATTAGTCAGTGATTATGTCACTTTAATTGATCCATCTGTAACCAAACAGCAGGACTTAAAGGGATAGTAAAGTTTCTCAATAAAAACAGCTCCAATTAATCTTCACAGTATTTGGGCCATGGAGAGTGTTATTTCAATACTGTCAAACTTGTAGTTCAAGAGTAATTGAATGGTAAAGTATCCCCCTCCTGCCCCTTTTACTGATGCAACACTGCTCACCTCAGAGCAGCAAGACTGTCTGGATGGATCGCAGAGAGGGACAATCTTCAGTGATCATAAGGAAAAACCCTGAAAAAACTGCTAAGGGGGGCAGGATTTTCATTGTTCTCACAGTAATAAGATTGTCCCTTGCTGTGAGCTGTCTGGTCTCATGACCAGATTCCACATCTGAGGGGAGATGGCTTACACTAGGTAAAAGGGGCGGAAGGGGGATACTTTATCATTCAATTACTCTTGAACTACAACTACAACAGTTGAAATAACACTCTTCATTACCCAAATACTATGAAGATTAATTGGAGCTGCTGTTTTTGTGAAACATTACTATCCCTTTAAGGATAAACACTGCTTACAGCTGCAATACAGGACGCCCAATATTGTCCTATCTAGAAAAGGTATAAATGGTGGCACTCCGTACCTTTAATGCAGTAATATATTGACAGGTAACCACAGTGCACAAACAAGTATATCTTTTAACCCCTTGGATGTTGGGGAGGTCACCAATGCATTGCAAAGTGTTTATTCTGTAACACACTTTGGCACTTAAAATCAATCTTCTTGTCAACAGGGCACTGATAGAGCCCCTACCCTTGCCACATCACCCCAGCGACAAAACAACTGCATGAATGTAGGCAATCAGGGTCTGTTATATAATGCAACACACTGATTTACAGTGGAGATGAGTAAAATGCGCCGCTTATGTATTAAATTCTGATTTAATGAGCTTTATCTAATATGCATTTGTTCTCCATGTAATCAATGTTCTTTACTTTTTGAGTGCTTAACAAATCTACACTATTGTGGAGAGTCCCTATTACTTACAGAAATTAAACACAGTGCTCAGGTTACTGAGCAGAACAAGGTCACTGCACTTTGCATGCTTGGAATACAAAGCAGTAGAGTGATGCAAATAGCGAGCCGCTGCGCAGTCAGTAAGCAGATTAACCTCTTCTGCTGTAGTGTACTCTCATACTGTGAATGTTTACAGTCTATGCACATCATATCCATGATGTAGGAACTTTATCAGCATATAAAACCAAAAATACAACCATGTACACAGGATATACTAGATATAGTTTAATCCCTCAAAAGCTAGACCTCGCTAACATCCAAGGAGTTAAAATTAAATTAAAATTCAGTTAGTATATATAATGCAGGAGATAATGGACCAGAGGGCAATAAGATGCTAACAATTTGAGTGCCAGAGGGAAACGCAATGTATCTTCACTAACTGATCTACAAAAGAGGTTTTGATTCCAAATGTGGCTGTTAACCCTTTGAATGGCACAAGGTCGAGAGACAATGCATTGCACACATATCTGCACTGAAAAGAATAAAGTACAATGGGTGTCTTGATAGACATATATAATATATATTATCATTATCATCTGCTGCATATATATATATATATATATATATATATATATATATATATATATATATATATGTATATACACACACACACACACACACACACGTATAAAGTGTATGTATGATATGATCTAGCTGCAGGATCTGCTATATTTTATAAGCAGGAATTGGACAACTATATGCCTCTCTGTATGTGCTGTCCTTGGTCCTGAAGCATACTGGAAACTGCCCAGGAACTTTCAAGTGTCTGGAAAAGACCTGCAGTGAATGGAAGCTCAGGCAGAATTCATCAAGGCACACAAATCAAAGTCTGTGCATCAAAATGTAGGAAATAAAATTGTGCCGACAGAGTATTCTGTAGTAATATTTTTTCCTGATAATGCTTGTCTTCATTTTTATTTTTCTTTGTCAAATTTTTGGTGCTAAAAGATTCTGATGTATCGACATGGACATCTCACAAATTGTTTTATAGCTGTTGGGCTTTGAAAGTTATTCCAACGTTACTAACATGTACTGGTATAAATAGAACCTTCATCTGCAAATTTTCACTGTGAGATTGGCTGTAACGCTGGAAAGTAACTGCAGAGAGGGAGGACGCGAGAGAGATCTGGGACTATGCACAGGAAGGGGAAGCTCAGTGCGTGGGTGGGTGGAACACATTACAATTTAATACTCCACTCAAGCTATTTCACAGAAGCCCAGAAACATCACTAGTCCTACAGTGAAAAAACGATGGCACATCTGCCATAATCTCTTTAAAGTAAAAATGGTGTTTAATTTAACCCCTTCAGAAAAAGCATGATAACATTATGTTTTTTTTCTCAAAGGTGCGTCACTATGCATTGTGCACCCACTGATCCTTAACCCTCTGAATGCCAGAGAACTGTTCAATGCATTGCTTCACAGAGAAAACTCTCTAGAATTCCAGGGTTTAAAAGTCCCATTTAACCCTTTGAATGCTAGAGGTGCGCACAATGCATTGTTTCACAATGCACTGATTACCCCTATGGTCTGCCGAGGATGAACCCTTTGAGTGCCAGAGAGTTATCCAACGCATTGCGTTGCAATGCTTTGGATACCTCTCTGGCACTCAAAGGGTTAAATGACTTCACAGTTCGCCAGCACATGCCTCACATGTTCTTGCACATACACACACATATACACTCTGACATACATAAATATCTCACTGACTTATATGGGATGTTTAACCCCTTCCATACTAGAGAGTTCTCTAGTGCATAGCTCAGTAATTATATGAAGACGTCTATAGCATTCACTGGTTTATAAGCCTCATTTAAGTCAATGGGAATTTGTATTAGGTTCCTTTGGAATGGATGGTTTGCACCAGACCCTCTTTTCCATAGTCCATCAGCCTTATTGTGACTATTGGCAACTCAGCAGGTGTCAGCTGGAAAAAAAGGAAAGTAACTGAGCAGTTGAGCTTCCTGATTTCATTAACCCCAGATTCTAGAGGAAGCTCATGAAGCCACACACCTGCAACAGTAAACTGAAAACCAGCAGTGAGGCCGGTGATACAATTCTGGGGCACACCAACCCACAGTGGTTAAATACAATCTCCTATACACTTAATTAACTATGGCTTTTTAACCACTGCAAAACAATGCACTGAAAATATCTTACAGTCAAGGGGATAAAAGTCCCTTTTAAATCATTAATCATACAGGGAATTTGTATTTGTTCCATATGATGTAGCTGCTCCAGAACTGCACCACTTTGCCTAGTATAATGAACCAGTGCTTCCTCTGGAGACAACAAGGTCTATAAAGCAGCTTTGTGCAATGGAAAGAAAACATACCATAGACCTGGGGTAGTCAACTGTCATACCACCAGCTGTTGGGGACAGCCTTCATCATCAACAATCAGACAATGTTGTTGTAGTTTTCAAAGAGCTGGAGGTACAACAGTAGACTGCAGAAGGTTGAGAGGTCTGGATAGGTAAAACAGGACTGGTGTATGGGTATAGGATTAAACAAGTTGTTAGCTTTTTAGGAATACCTATACGTTACAGGGCTTTTTCTGCTGATTAAAATGAGGGCGCGCCCACTGCTTAAAATGAGGATACTCCCATTGCTGGGAGTTGTATTATTCAAAAGTTATAACCACTCAAAATGACCGGAAGTGGTGAGGCTGTTACTATCACAGTCTATGGAGAGTGACTCCCCTTTCCCATAGAATGCAACAGAATAGCTGTCAGGACACCAGGGGAACTATAGAAAGTGACATATTTAAACCTAGGCCAAGTAGACCTAGGACAAATGAAGCAGACTGCCCAGCTTTGGCACTCTGTACATATAATCAATTTCTAAAGAAAATACCTCTTAATAGGCAGCTCATTACCATACTGAACATACATAAATTGTCTCTATATTAATAAAAGAAGAAGGCTGGCAAGTGACAAAAGTTCTCCATCCATGCCAGTCACACCCCGGGACGGCAGTAAGAAGGAGTTGTTCTAATCTCCTCCATACTGCCTGTGTAAAAGACGAGCAAGGAGTGATTGGCCACTCTTGTCAAAATCTCTGCAAAGAGCTTCACTTGCTGCAAGTAACATGGCGGGTGTTTGCCCTCCCTCGCTTTCTCCTGCTAAAAAAAAAACAAAAAACAGGCCAACTCACTTCACTCACTAATGCACTATCCGCAATGCTATGATTACTGTCTCTTGGACTTTCACAACAGCAAGGTATGCAACAGGACTCAGGTATAAGCTATGTCTTAAGTGCCTCCTGTCTCCATGCTTCCAACTGTCACTGGTATACAGAATATGCCTCTGGATAGTCTGACTAGAAGTATCCTGTGCCTCTCTCTAGGCATTCCAGAGATGTATGAGGCTGGGCCTACTCCTTTGCCGTTAGTGCTACTATGCCATGATTTGCCCATGACGGTGCACCTTTCTTGCACCAACAAGTACCGCATGCTTTATCCCCCTGTACCCTTTACAAGCTCAGGAAAGGAAGCCGCACAACATAAAAAATAAATAAATACAATAAACATTTGTGCTACACATCACTCTGAACTCAGGGGTTAAAGTAACATGTTATCCACTGCTCAAAAGCAACACTAACAGTTAGCTCTTGATCTAATTGTATTTAATAAACAAAGATAACAACAGTAAATATCTGTGTTGAACTAAAAAAAATAATAAAATCAACTAAAAATATTTTGTGTTTTTGGTTTTTATAAATATATATTTTTTTGTTGTTGGTCAATCAGCATGAAGTTGTATTACTATTTTCTTTTTATACTAAATAAACTTAGATCAAGGTTTATTCCTTTGAGTGCCAGAATGGAACGCAATGCATTGCTTTGCAATGCGTTATGTACCCCTCTGGCACCCAAAGGGTTAACTTATTGGATGTAAGAGAGCTCTTCAACACACTGTAAAGCACTGCACTGGAGAGCACTCTAGCAACTAAGGAGTTAACAATTTGAGTGCTAGAGGGGTTTGCAACGCATTGATTTGCAATGTGATGTGTACCACTCTGGCACTCAAAGGGTTAAAAGCTCAGATGTTTGTTCTGGAGAACACTATATAGATTGCCTGGGTTAATATGTAATGAATGCATGTGGATAGATATACATTTACGCCATCTGGTTTCAGAAGCATTATCATAGGACCAGTACAGCCCAGAAAGAGTTAATGTTAAGACTGTTACATTTACACTTCATTTGAAAATATTTTTATCTTAAGGCAGACAGATTCAGAGGACTTTGGTTTCCCAAAGGGCCACTGTTAGTGGATGCACAGCCTGTATGCACCATTACCCATTGGGGAATCATCAGAGAAGGGGTGGGCAACATGTGGCCCTCCAGCTGTGTAGGACTAGGATTCTCATCATCCTCTGCTAGCCTACAACTGGAGGAGGATGATGAGAATTATAGTCTTCCACAGCAGAAGGACCTCAGATTACCTTCCCCTATGTTAGTCTACTACATGCCAGGGATGGCAAGAAGGTTTGGGGCTTTAAACATGAGAGCCACTGATCCATTTGGAGGAGGGCCATGTTTGACCCTCTGAGTGCCAGTCTGCAATGCACTGGATACCCCTCTAGCACTAAAATGCCCATATAAGCACCTCCAAAATATTTATAAAATATAATATCTACGCCTGGGTCCAAAAAGTAAAGAAAATGGAGAGTGGTATTACCAACTTCAGGGCTGCTGTCTAATAAATGACCCCACTACCTTGTATCAAAAACACAAACAATATATAATAAAGTTAGAAACGCCCCTCAATCAATCTAATAAATAAAGGACTGGGAAAGTAACTGTCCAATTTTATAATAACCAAATTGTCTACCTTATTAAATTACTAAAAAGTATAAAATAAGATTAAAAAAAAGCAAAATGATAATAGAAGCAAACATCAGAAGTAATAAATACATTTGGATCTGTTCTGCGTATCCTGGCAGGGGTAAGTAGGCTAGCACATACATGGGTTAGCCATTCATTGGAGTTTATGATGAGCATCCACCATCTCTCATGTGAAAGATCTGAAAGTTGTTCCACAGGCCACCATGCAGAATTTCCTTGATGCTTCTTTACTGTATTCCTCTGGGAACAGCATAGAAGTAGTATGCTGAACTTTGGTGCTTCCATCTGAGTTGATAATCACCCACATAAAAGACACTGTATAGCCCACTATAGGACCTTTCTTAAAGGGTGACCACGAACACAGTGTGTTGCCAGTGTGAAAGAGACCTAAGGGTTCTTTCATAGGTGACTTTTAAAGCACATTTTCGTTGCACTACTTTTTTGTAGCATGTCTCTTTGTATCAACTGAAAATCATGTTGAGTTTTCAGACCTATAATGTAGCAAGGTTTTCCCATCATTTCATTCTCTCCATGAAGATAGATGTGACAAAATTGCAGGAGAAAAGAAGCTACCAGGTGTAGTTGTGCAATTTTAAAGCAATTCCACCCTTACTAAATATGTGTAACTGCATTATTGCACTCTCTGAGGAAAGTTACAGAATGCTATGTCTCTGCAACAATCACAGACCATGTTGCCTGTGTGAAATGCTCCATAGAACACAATGGGGGAGATTCACTAAGATGTGATAAAGGAGAGATCATTTCTCCAGTGATATCACTTCCCCAAGTCCTATGTTATTCTATGGAGCCAATGCACTAAAATGTCTCCAATAAAATCCATGTTTATAAGAATGAGAAGGAATTGATGTTGCAGATGGAGGAGTACAGTTCAACAGACGTATAGTACAATTCCAAATATATATTAATCCAGAGGAAATATTTGAGAAATGAATGAAGACAGCATGACGGGGAACAGGTTAATAAAATCATTCCTCTTCATTACTGCTGTCAGCCTTACAGTCCTTTCCACCCATCACTTTTATTCCACACTCTGTGATGTATTTATCTATATTCTTCTACCTGGAGGGAAGTGTGGAAGGTTTGAAGTTTCTAGACTATCCCTAATGATTAGAGCTTGCTACAAGTGAGATGTACCTGCTAGTTACTGAACAGTATGAAGACCATTATGTTATACCTAGAAATTGGTTTCTTTTCCATATCTACAAGCAGAGGATAAGTAGGTTTATTAGCAATCCTATAAATACTCGTGACCTCTAAATATATATATATATATATATATATATATATATATATATATATATATATATATATTCTAAGGATCACTGGGCCATATGAATAAAGACAGTTGAGTCATTTTGGAGTAATCAACTGCACTATAGGGTAGAAATGAAATTACTAAGGAATTAACCCTTTGAGTGCCAGTGGGATATGCAACGCATTGCTTTGCAATGAGTTGTGTACCCCTCTGCCACTCAAAGGGTTACATGAAGTATTTAATCCATTGAATGCTGGCAAAGCATCGTGTCAGAAACCTTTCTAGCATTCAGATGGTTAAAACTGTCATTTAACCCCTTAAGGAATAGTGGTCCAGGGGTATGTGGTCCTTCAAGGACCAGAAAGCAGAGTTTGATGTGCCGGAACACAGAACAGGGGACTGATAGTGATCGCACCAGTTTTGGAGCGGTCAATTTCAGTCCCCGCTACTACTCCCAGCGCTCCCGCAGGAGCATTGCGAGTAAAAAAATATGTGACGTGCAAGGACCCTCACTGGTCCTTAAGGGAAAAACAGCAGTGATGGTCCTGACATGTCACTGACACGTTAAGGGGTTAAATGAATGAAACAGTTCACGTTACAAAATTGCTGCACTTTTCTTTGGGAATAATTTCTTACTCGTGTAGATGAAATAAACCCTTTAAGTACCCAATGCCTTGCACCGCAATGTGTTGGATACCAACCTGGCATACAAAGGGTTAATAAACTGCAACTAGTGGGAAATAATTCACCATTATCTATTTATTATTACACTCCTGTTTCCTCGTGAGCATTCTCTAGAATTCAAGGGGATATAAGCATTAAGTTAATGGGAATGTTGGGAAAGTTTGTTTAACCCCTATAACATCATTGTCCATCAGCCTCGGGATCTATGGAAGACAAGAATACAAAGATAAGCAGTTGTTGGTGTGTTGCTTACCAGTCAGTACGTGCAAATGTGCCTTCTGCACCAGACAACTGCTTACAACAGTGTCTCTCAACCAGGGTGTCATGGTACTTTGCTGTGCCCTGTGTTCTACCTCACACTACCACAGTTTTCAACAAATAATTTGATACAAGTGGGAATCTGGAGTTGTACATGTATATTTATAAAAAGAATGTACACAATATGCTAGTTTTTGTCATTCTGATTACCTGCTGAAAGAATAACTTTTTATATTTTTACCCTTCACTATGCATTTGACAAATGACCTAAACAGTTTAAGATTGAGAACCATTTGTGTATAATTGGGGCGGGGTGGGGGGAGATGCACTTAGCTGTGATAAAGTGGAGATAACATCTCCAGTGATGTCACTTCTTCAGTTCCTATGTTATTCTATGAAGCCTATGCACTAAGATCTCTCAAGTTGGAGAAATCTTAGTGTGTTGGCTCCATGGAATAACAATCAATGGAAAAGCCATCTCCACTTTATCACCTCTTTATCATACCTTAGTGCAGCCTGTGGGTCGGGACCCCTTAGGGGGTCGAATGACGATTTGCCAGGGGTCGCCTAAAACCATCAGACATTTATATTTCGATTCATAACAGTAGCCAAATATTAGCGATGAAGGAGCAATGAAAATAATTTTACAGTTAGGGGTCGCCACAACTTGGGAAATTTTATCAAAGGGTCGCGGCACTAGAAAGGTTGAGAACCTCTGCCTTAGGGCATCTCCCCCTGACGTTTCTACAGATAAATTACCAAAATAGTTTTTCTAACTGCATACTCCATTGTTCAGTATTTAAGACCACGGGGGTTCTGATATCCATTAGAAACAATAGTCCTCAAAGACGTAACCCTCTGAATACCAAAGGTATACACCACAAATTGCTCTGCAATGCACTGCGAACCACACTGGCACTCGATGGGTTATTAAACCAACGTCAACATTCTCTGAGCATGGGATGACAAAAACAAATGTATACAAAGTACAAAGCATTACAAATGATTATGAATCAGTACTGTGTACTCAATAGTTTGCATGTGTGTATGCGTGTTAGTTCAATTTAATCCCAAGGGGTTAAAGTAGACCTGTTGCCTTGAACTTAACTTTGCATATTTGGAAATTTCCTTAAAAAATCTTCCTATACATTATGTTAGTCAAAACACCAGCTGATGACACACTTTAACCCTTTGAGTGCCAGAGGGGTATGCACTCAAAAGGTTAAGTGATATTGATACTTTTATTTCTGATAAAGTCTATCTCTCAGTGCAGTGCTATTTGCTAATGAAACTCTATGTTATATTGCTTACTTAATTAGCATACATTAGCATATGGCACTACACTCAGTCAGCTCACCAATCTGACATAAAAGCATGAATATCTCCTAACAGGCCAGGTCACCAACAGGCCAGGATTTAACCCTTTGCATGCCAGCAAGGTATCCAACAAATTGCAAAGCAATGTGCTGAATATCTCTCTGCCACTCAAAGGGTTAAGCATATCTCTGATTAAGCACAGGTGGTTCAGTCAAAATGAATGCGCCACCGATTAAGGCCTGGATTCAAATGAAGGTGCTAATTTTATCTCTGCTTTTATCTCCAGGTTTCCCCATAGACTTCAATAGGAACATTTTTTATAAAATGGGAGGTAACATTTATCTTCTGCATTTGAATCCAGCACTAAATCTCCACTGTTTATTCAGAGAAATGCTTAAATCCTGACCTGTCGTTAGCCCTTGAGGACTTGAACACCCCTGTTCTATACTACATATACGTTTGTCTTTTGGCTAACATGATACATAAGCAGTTTTTAATAAAGATTTTAAAATATGAAAATTTGAATGCAAAGTGACAGGTCCACTTCAAAGCGGAACTATCACTGAAAATAAAGTGTTCCCCCCACATCAGTATGGATATAGTGATACACATATCCATACTAGTATTACCCTTAAGTCTGGCATGATTGATAAATCCAACTTATTCCCAGACGAACAGGCAGACATCAGCACAGACATCTTGCGGCCGGTCTCCTCTAAGATTGGTGAGGAGTTGAATTGTACCTGAAGGTTCAAGAAGGGACTGATAGCGCAGGCACACAGATGCCGGTACAGCAAGATGCCTGCCTGTGCGTCTGGTAACAAGTTGGATTTCTCAATAACACTGGACGTATTCAGGGTAATACTAGTATTGGTATGCGTATCACTATGTGAATAATGATTTGGGGGGCACTTTAATTTCAGTGATTGTTCCGCTTTAATATGATTAAACTTATCTTAGGGTGACAGCTGCACCTTAGGAGTAGGTTAATCCTTTGAGTGCCTGACAGGCATCAATGCAAAATGGTAGATACCTGCAGCCTTCGGGCACGCAAAGGTTTTTCAAAGGGTTTACAATGTGTTGCAATAAGTGTTTTATTTTTTTGCCTTTACAAAATCCTCTCCTTAAATGAATAATATTGTCAAATTATTAAAAAATGTTTATTGTAGCTACTGAAAAATTAAACTAAATGACCTCAGTCCCATAAAGGTTTGAGAGATATTTACTGTTAAAGTTCCCCCCTCCCTCCCCTTACCCTGACGTCAGCGCTCTAGCTGACTGCAGAGGAATCCGGTCCCGGGACCAGCGGAGCCTCTTCAGCAGAGCCAAGATTGCGATATTGAAAAAGAACTACTTAACTGGAATGGTCTACAAAGTGTGCTTGGTTTGCAAGCACGCTTTGTAGACCATTCCAGTGAAGTATTTATTTTTCAATATCGCGATCTCTACACTGATGAAGAGTCTCCGCCGGTCCTGGGACCAGATTTCCCTGCAGTCAGCTAGAGCGCTGACGTCAGGGTAAGGGGAGGGAGGGGGGAACTTTAACAGCGAATATCTCTCAAACAGCAAAGGTTAGAGAGATGGGACAGGGGTCGTTTAGTTTCATTTTTCAATAACTACGATATTCATTTTTTTGGCAATAATTTGACAATACTATTTCTTTAACTACATCTTAAAATATGAGGTTAAGATGGAGAATACCACCAAACATAAAAACACTCAGAACCATATGCATAAAGATTAGTGCCGCAATTATGGAGCAACACAACTGCACCACAGGGGACAAACTGAAATGCAACTCCCTTTAAATCAAATGGAATTTGGGGAAGGTTTATTTGTCCCTAGAGTGCAGTTGGTTTGCCCATGAATTGCTCTATTTTCTTTGTACATATGAACTTAAATCTAGAATCATTTATAAGCAAAGCTACATAGTTTGTGATATTTGTATTAAAAAATGAATGTGAAAATGCATGTTAATACTTCTATGATCAGTGAAAAATCCCATTGGCCTTTACTGTCATCTCAACACTTTTTCATCTGTCTAACCCTTTAGTGCCATTGGGATGTCCAACACATTGCTCTGCAATACAATGCATACCCCCTATGGTATTCAAAGGGTTAACTGGAAATACTAAGATCAAAACAACTGCACCCTGGGGATACATAGCAACCACCATTGATTTAAATGGGCCTTTTAGCCCCCTTAAATGCTAGATATTTCCACTGTATTGCCATTGCAATGCTTAAAGTCCATTTTAACCCTCCAAATGCCAGGGGGTGTGCATTGCCATGTATTGTGCAGTCCTCTGGCACTCAAAGGGAGAAATCAGTGGAAATTTGGGGATTTTGTACTTGCCCTCTGGTGCAGTTGGTTTTGTCCAGATTGAATCCCCTTCTTGATCCTACAGCTCCTATCTTGATGCAGTAAATGTGTAATATAACTTTGTGTAGCTCTGTCACCCTAACAAAAACAATACTGCATCAGCGTGTGCAGTCGTCCCTCTCAGTTCCTAAAGGCAGCCTGCTGCAGGGCATCACTTTGTAACTGTGGTGTTCAAATCGACAGTACAAATGACTGGCATCACACGCCACCCACCGAGACTAGGCTAGGAGTTAAATGACAGTCCTACTCCTAATTTAAAGGCGAGTGATAAGGCACCGAGGTCTGCGCTTGGTCTAAAGAACATTTGATGTCTCTTTCACAGCGTCCCACAATATCTTTTTAACTTCAAGGCAATACAGGGCACGCTTGCAGTATGCAATCTGAAATGTACCAGACTGATCTTCCAGCTTTGTTCTTGGGTTAAGTAAACTGAAAGATCTCCTGTAGAGATTTTATTATTACAACAGATTGTGATATCTTTGATTGGACAAAAACTAATTTGCTCAGAAACTATGTGGAGGGGGGACTTTAAGTAAGGTGAAAAAAAAAAAGAATTGGAATCCTAATTATGAAAATATGAATTATGTCATTATGTCAGTAAAATATAGGGAAACCCAGTGCTACGAGCTGCTTCTTTCAAAAGTCAATTCACGACTATCTGCATTTTTTGATAGCTTGAGTTCAAGATGTTTTGCTGCTAGGTGGCCCTGGGGGCAAAAAAATATCTTGAACTCAAACTCTCAAAAACTGCAAGATTGCCCTGTATTAACTGTCGACTGAAGCACAGCAATACACCTGATATCCCTGGCACAAAAATGGTTTATGTAGAAACTATTTGAAACATCTGTAAAAAGTTACAGCAAAGTTGCAGCAAATTTTAATTGATATTACATTTAATAATTTTCTACTGTTCCTTTCAAACTCCATTTAGAAACATGTGGCAGAATGCAGGAAGCATGCGCAATCGCTATTTCCAGTGTGATAACCACAAATGAGTAGGTTTGCTCATGATTTTGTTGAATTGCACACGAAAAATCCAGATTAGCAAACAGCTGTGCATGTTTTTTTGTGGACGTGATCAGAATTAACAAATCTGTCTGAGTGGAATAACGAATGCGCCTAATGCAGGAAGTGCTTTTGCGAACAATTTTATACGTCTGTGTATTTTTGTCGTAAAAGCTAATTTTCATGAGTAATTCAAGAAGTGTTCAGGATATGGCTTCCTGAATTAGAACATGTGTAATATCTAAACATGAAAAATGCCTGCAGTGCATTATATCTGCAGTTTTCTGTGTATTTTATTCTACACTGAAGTCTCCATTTATCCCAAAAACCTCTTCACAATAAACAATGGGCTCCATTAGAATCAACCCCTTAATGACCGGCACTGCACGCGCGGCCAGCATTTGAGGACCACTGGGCATTTCTTTTTTTTTTTTGAAGATCCGATTCAGGGCGCACACCGCTCAAGGAGCCCTGAATTCAATGAAGTGCCAGGAACGTCAATGGTCCTTAAGTGCCGGACAGCCGTCATGGTCCTGGCATGGCATTGGGCGTTAAGGGGTTAAATAACTTGTAAATGACACACGGTTTTATAAGTCCTCATCAGACTGTAAACAAAAACAAACAGCAATGCACTACATGAAATATAAACTAGATATACCTGACTGATGTGTCAAGGACATTTACTTGGGTATATCACTCTGATAAAATAATAGCCACTTATTACTAGGGTATATCAATCACCTTTAACCCTTTGAGTTCCAGAGAGGTATGAAATAAATTGCTCTGCAATGCGTTGCGTTGCCTTCTGGCAGTCAAGGTTTAATAAATGCTAGCAATGCGTTGGGTACCCCACTGGCATTCTGTTTTCAAGTGTTTGACACAGGAGCACAATCTAACATGAACGCATTCTCCCAAGGCATGCTGGTACGTTTAATTTGATACTGAAGTTCTCATTTATTGTGTAGACTAGATGCTGCTCATACTGTATAGAACAGTGTAAATAAGGTCTAAATGGGCAGTTAAAAAAAGGAAAAATGTGCACCGAAAAAAGAATCAACACCTAACTGACAGCTGGTAACAAAAAAAGTTACAATTATGCCTTTATATAAAATTACACCAGTCCTTTTCACACACTTACACACACACATATAAAGAGAGAGAGAACTGATAAACATAAAGGTTAAAGAGGAACTATCACCCAAATAAAGGTGACCCCAAATGATTATGCACATAACGATAAGCATATCCATTTGTATTATGTGGAATAAGTTCACTGTTATTGATAAATCCAATTAGATCTGATACGGTCAGGCAAGCAGCTTGCTGTAGAGGCATCTGTGCGCCTTCACCTTCAGTCCCTTCCTGAACCTTAACCCTTTGAGCGCCAGAGGGGTACGCAACGCATTGCAAAGCAATGCATTGGATAACCCTCTGGCACTCAAAGGGTTAAGGTACAATGCAGCGCCTCCTAGAGCAAACAGGGATGGACAGCGCAGGTGAGCAGGTGTTTATTTGGCAAGATGCCTGCCTGACCCTCTCAGAACGATTTGGATTTCTCAATAACCCTGAACTTATTCCAGATAATACCAGTACGGATATGCTCATCATTATGTGAATAATTATTTGGTGGTAATTTTAATTTGGGTGACAGTTCTGCTTTAATCTGAAAAGTGGAACAATTCTGTGCAAACCAACTGCACAATAAGTACACATTCCAAAAAATTAAACTGATTTAAATTGGAGTTTTAACTCTTTCAGTGCTACCGATGCAAAGCAGTGCACTGGAAACTTCTCTAGAAATCAAGGGGTTAAAAGGATAGTAATACTTTATTATTACTATCCCCCATATTGTAGATATTTGCAAAATATTTTAATAGCCCCCAGGTTCATCTCTCAAACCTTTATGGTTTGAGAGATAACTGAAGGCAAAGTTCCCCCCTCCCTCCCCCTTCCCTGAAGTCAGCTTTGTGCTGACTGCAGGGATATCCAGTCTGACTTTCATCAGGCGGCTCTGCAGCTGAGCCGAGATCCCGTTAGTGAAAAATAATTATTTCACTGAAACGGTCTTCTACGTGTGGTTGCAAACCAAGCACATGTAGAAGACCGTTTCAGTGAAATAATTATTTTTCACTAACACGATCTCGGCTCAGCTGAAGAGCGCAAGCCTGTCGTACGACAGACTTCCCCTGCAGTCAGCACAATGCTGACTTCAGGGAAGGGAGAAGGAGGGGGGAAACTTTGCCTTCGGTTATCTCTCAAACCATAAAGGTTTGAGAGATGAACTTGGGGGCTATTAAATTATTTTGCAAATATCTACAATATGGGGGATAGTAATAATAAAGTATTACTATCCCTTTAAACTCTTCATTTAAATCAACGGGAATTTTTGTTTGATCATTACCATGCTGTTGGTATGCCCCAAAACTGCACCACTTCTTAGTGCATCAGTCTCAATGTGTAACACAACTCTCAGGCAATCAATGGGTTAAGTGTGTCTGAAGCGCTATACATATTGCATTTGTACCTAGAAAAAAACAGAGGTAGTGCACTTTGTTCCTCTTTAATTAATGATTGTGCTCTTGAGGTGATATACAGTATAATTGCTCATACATATGAAGCCTTCATGTGTTTGCGTATCCTGAGTAATGAAAACACATGTGGCCCTGGACCTGTATTCGGTTATATGTAACATGGGGCTGAAGCAATTGACTGCACTGAAGTTGATGTAAACAGATGAGCTAGAGTTTTTCTGGAGAAAACCAATTGCATCATAGGGGACTTAACCTTTAACCCTTTGAATGTCAGAGACATTCTTCCCAACATTTTTAAACAGCCAAAGAGGGACACTTTTGTTTTAGGTGGTGTTACTGGGGGTTTGCCTGGTGGGTGAGGCATCTTACATTAGGTAAAAGTGGCAGGAGGGGGATACTTTATCATTCAATTACTCTGGAACTACACATCTACATGGCCCAAAAACTATAAAGAATAATTAGAGCTGCATTTATTTTGAAACAGTACTACTTTATTTTTGAAGAGAAATGTGGCAAACTTATATCACACAGTCTGATCTTCTAAAAAGAGGGGCACCAGAGGGATATGAGTCTCAAAGAAAGTCTGTCCCTTCTAAAGGGTATCCTTTTCATATGTTGCATCGTGCACTGTACAACTTCAAATGTTGCATCTCTTAGGTTGCGCGTCACTAAATGGCGCACCTGTTTGGTCGCGCGTCTTCGAATGACGCATTTCAAATATCTCAATGCTATATGGGGTGCTTGGGAGGTATACAGATGGGTATCCAATGCATTGCAACATTTAAATAGGGATTTTAACCCTTTTAGTGCCAGAAAGGTATGCAACATGTTGCAAAGAAACGTGTTGCGCACCCATCTGGCACTCAAAGGGTTACCCTCTTGAATACTATAAAGATTTTCACTGCATACCAGCACACATTCTCCGTCATTACACCTTTAATGCAAACAAGTCACGAACGCCACCCCTATATCATTTGCAGAAAATGGAGTACATCACTTTCCTCTGTGTGTTGTTTGTACATACCACATAGGAAAGATGCACTCTAAAACTCCCATTCATTTCTCCACTGCCTTCCCTTGGTACAAACCATGTACAGAGGAACACTTTTGGAGTAAGTAGTTTACTAATTATAGAAGGTCAATAACCATGTGGGCTGGTCTTGTAACACACCTACTCCATGCCCCCAATACGTGTGAATCATCAGGGGAAAGCAGGACATCTGAGGTGACCTGGCATGAGCAGACTGGAATGTGCTAAAATGGACCTCAGCCAAGTACCCATGTGAATACAGTCTTATATATGTTATGTCAGGAGCTAAAAATAAGTACATAGATAGATTAAAATGTATAATTTAATATATATAGTACTTAATAGAAAACTGTTACTACAGGTATGGTCATGGGACTAATCAATTATAAGAACATTGTAAAAAGTATAGACAGGCTGAGCATCATTCTCTTGGATGCTGAACACATCTCAACCAATGCACAGGAGAAATATGTAGCATCCAAAGAGTTAAAGCAGGGGTATCCAAACCTATCCTCAAGGGTTGTACAGAAGCCAGGATTTAATGATATCCTTGATTAAGCACAGGAAAGTTAAAGGGTTAGTAATGTCCCAAAAAAAGTTTTTTTGCATTTAGAAGAGCTTAAAAAGCTGAGATAAATGCAAAAATAAATGTATCTCTCAGACCGCTATGGTTTGAGAGATACAGGCATTTAAAATTTGATGTCTCCTACTGACATCAGGAGATCCGTGTTGGTCGACATGAAGGCTCTGCAGCAGAGCTGCAATCTCGTTAGTTACAACGAATCCCTTCATTGGAATAGTCTAAAAAGTGTGCTTGCAAACCATGCACACATTCCAATGAAGGGATTAGTTGTAACTAACGCAATTGCGGCTCTGCTGCAGAGCCTCCGTGTCGACCGACACGGATCTCTTGCTGACAGCTTTACAGCTGTCAGTAGGAGACATTGAATTTTAAATGCCCGTATCTCTCAAACCATAGTGGTTTGAGAGATACATTTTTTTCCATTTAGCTCAGCTTTTTAAGCGCTTCTAAATGCAAAAAAAAAAATGTGGACATTACTAACCCTTTAATAAGTGGAATAGTCATTTTGATTAGCCCACCTGTATTAAATCAGGGATAGCCATAATTCCTGGCCTTTATATGGCTTAAACTTATGTGCAAATGCCTAAATAACATTGGATTGTCCTATATGTTGTAAAATGCAGAAATATAAATATAACCGATTTTATACCTTATATTTTTTTGTTTGTATCAATGTATGCTAGGGGAAGCTATTTTAATTTGGACTCCATACATCCTATTAAGGAGACGTAACTATACTGCGTTTACTACAGCAGGAAGTGACGAGTGCTCTAACAATTGCTTCCTTCACATTGCAGAAAAAAATATTGTATTGGACATTGTATCATCCACCATATATACCTAACTTTTCTGCTAAATGATAAGCTAACAATTGCTTTGTAATAACATTATTATTGCCTTATACTAGGTCTTAAATTGAGGCCTTTTTAGTTTCTGTTTTTAAATAAAGAATGGAAAATTATCTAACATGGTAGGTTTTGTTTTATCTACCCAATAGATGATTACAAGATACTGGGTAAAATATTTTTCCTCAGTCATAATTTTAAAAGAACCCCTTGTATTCTTCACAATGAATTGGAGACCTCTGTAGCATCCAAGGCTCTGCAATGCGTTGCGTACCCCTCTGGCACTCAAAGGGTTAAAACAAGTATTGTAAAAACCAGAGGCAGGCAAAGTGTGGCTTTCCAGTAGTTGTTGGACTACAACTGTCATAGTCCTCAGCCCACCATTAACTAAAGTTTACCTCTTCAGTGCCAAATGATTTTATAATTAACAATATCATTGAAACACCCCTGTGTTTAATAACAGAAGGGGGAGCATGGGATGTCATTTGGGGTGCCACAGAAGAAATATGATCAGTGAAAATGGACTGTGGTACTCTGACTGCTGAATCAGTTTCACCATTTTTTACTGCAAACTGAAGCAGCATTTAGGTTGGGGATATTCATTAATTTATTAGTTTCTGACTTATCGTGGGATCCATAAATCTGTGACTGATCTATTCGTCTTTTTGATCAATGTGTCTGAATAAGGGGCATGTCTCCATAGGCTATATCCTTCTCTTGCACTGCATATACCATTTCCCAGATGATATGATGAGCTGTTGGAACTAAGCGGCTATTTTCATCCCAGTAACAATCTGACAGCACTGGACTGGATCCCAAAGCAGCCTTAAATTACAAACATGCTACATTGATGGTATGGAATGAAATTGACAGAGCCACTTGTCAAAATTTTAGAATGCCTGGTAGATTGATGTTGTGATTCTTTCCCATGCCAATAACAACAGAATAACAAACTATAGATTCACATGTACTGTTTGAGATGTTTATTGAATAAAAATGTCCACTGATTTAAACTGGGCTTTTAACCCTTTGATGGCTAAAGAGAGTTCCAATGCATTGTTTCTCAATTTACTGGAGACCTCACTAGCATCCAAAAGGTTAAATACCCCATGTAGATCAATATGAACTTGAGGATTGTTTTTTCATATGCACAGATGGTTTACTCCAGAATTGCACCATTTCTTAATATATTGGCTTCAGTTCGTGATCTGTAAGGATGCTTATGTAAAACTTAAAGAAGTAGTAGACTTTTATTATTAAAAAATTATGTTATATGATTTTCTTGCTTTGAGAAACAAAAATACACATACTGATGGTAGATTCTTCATTCATAAGTTATTAATGTACTATGTGAGATAACTTGATCACTAATATGGCTCCCCATAGGAAATGATAGGAACAGCACCACCTAGTGATCACAATAGAAAACTGCAGTTTAATCAACAAAAAATAAGCTGCAATGAAGTTTGAATTAAAAATCTTCCAGCAATCAAAGAAACATTGCATTACTCAGCAGAAGAAGTCTGAGATGATGATGATGATGAATGTTTTAGTCCAACAGTTGGAGACTTGCAGGTTGCCTTGCCATCCCTTCTCTAACTCATGGTTTGAATGAATCAGCCAACCAAAAAGGTGATCTGTGGCCTCCAACACCTTTGAATGCTACTCAAGTCTCTAATGAAGCAGTAGTCAACCATCTGTTGGGGACTAGAACTCCCATCGTTACCAACAAGCCAACAGCTGGAGGGCCAACAACTGAATACCACTGCTCTACCTAACTGTTCTGTATTACACACGTGTGTGTGTGTGTGTGTGTTTGTGTGTGTGTGTGTGGAAAGAAAGCACTCACACTTCAGGAGTCCAATAAATAGTCTGGGTGTTAAGGTTCGACCAAAGTATTACATAGTATAGAAAATACCAAGCATCCACCAGGCTTCTAAGTGGAAAAGAAAATTTATATTTATTAAACGGTCAACATTTTGGCCAGGCTCTTGAGGCCGAAAAGTTGACCATTTAATAAATATTAATTTTCTTTTCCACTTAGAAGCCCTGTGACTGCTTGGTATTTTCTATACTATATTTATATATACAATGGAAATAGACAAACTCAGCTTCTTAGATCCATGAAAGTGACTCTTTTGGAGTTCAACTATGTTACAAATTTTTATGATGAATTTTCAGTCAAAGCTCCCAACCTAGCTTTACTGCAACAATTTACCATGCAGTCTTTGAGGTGTATGAGAAAGTGGAGCAGGGGTCAGTATGGTGCTTACTGTATAGAATGGATGTAGCAGTACGTCTTTGCTGGTCAATATTACAGGTATGTTGAAGCAATTACTGTGCTTGAGAGTACACATTCTATTTTAACATTACTATAACACCCTATATGTGTTAGTGGCTTGACTGAACATTTAACAGTTTATCTATTTTCGATACATAGGAATGTATCTGATATAGACAGGGTCCAATGGATTCTAGTTATGGCTCTCTCTGTATATTTTTGTGATGGGGCCCAAAAAAATGTTTGCACCAAGACCCTCCAACGAGTAGTTACACCACTGCTGTCACATGGGTTATAAACTGTGTACAAGGCCATATTCAGGAACCTAAATAAGGAATTTTGGAGGAACACAGCTGTACCATCGGGGTCAAATAACTTTCTGATTGCCAGCAGGGTATCCACCCCCACCCCTGAATGCAGAGAGTTATCCAATGCATTGTTTCTCCAAGCACTGGAGACATCTCTAACGTTCAAAGGGGTAATAATAGCCCCATTTAAATTAATGGGAATTTTGAGAATTTTTATTTGTGCCCTAAATCTTGGTTTGCTTGCCCCAGCATTAGTGCCCATTATCTTCCTGAATATAGCCTTTACCGTATATTGAGTCAATATGGGCGAACTGTTTTGGAAAATTCTGATTCGCTGAAAGTATGTGTTTAAGGAAATGTGTGATAGGTTGGAATCTGATCTGTGTATATATGATAGTGATTCTCAACCAGGGTGCCATGGCACTTTGGTGTGCCACAGACATCAGTTTTGGGTGCCTTGTGTTTTCTATAAAGACTAACAAAAATGGATTTTTAAATAAAGATTTATAGAAATTCTTATACACAATATGTTTAGTTATGGTATTATGATTATAAGACCTAATAATACTGTATATTTATGTATTGTACCCTTCATTATGCCCTTGATAAAGTACATTAAACATGTTAGGGGTGCCCCGAATGTTCCAGATTATGTGTTAGGGGTGTCCCGAGCAAAAAAAGATTGCGAACCACTGATATATGATAATATATGATTAGGGATTTGACCTGTGTATAGAGGAAAGTGTTTCAAGAAGGGGTCTGATTAGTATGTGTATGCAAAAATCTGAGTTATGTATATGACCTGCATATTAGTAGTTTAGAAAAATGTAAAAAATAAAAAATAAAAAAAATACAGGAACCAGGCAGAAATGTTAGGAGCCAGGAAAGGGGTTCATGTGCATAGATATATATTTGCTAACATTAAAAAAATTACATTGACAGGTTTTCCCTGAGCAGCTACACAGAGAGCATCATGAGTGGTTCAAAATACTGTGTAGCGTGATGTCAGCAGAAAAGCTCAGGGAATGATTAAGGAAACAAACAAACAAACAAGCAAACCATTGTTACCATTCGTAATAAATAAAAATCCCCATTGATTAAAAGGGATAGTAATACTTTAATATTACTAATCCCCATAATGTAGCTCTTTAAAAATAATTAAATTGCCCCCAGCTTCATCTCTCAAACCTTTATGGTTTGAGAGATAACTGTAAGCAAAGTTCCCCCTCCCTCCCCCTTCCCTGAAGTCAACGTTGTACTGACTGCAGGGGAAGTCTGTCGTACGACAGGCTTGCGGCTCTGCAGCTGAGCCGAGATTGTGTTAATAAAAAATTATTATTTCACTAAAACAGTCTTCTACATGTGCTTGGTTTGCAAGCATACATAGAAGACCGTTTCAGTGAAATATTTTTTTTTTCACTAACGCGATCACAGTTCTGCTGCAGAGCCACCATGATGAAAATAAAAACGGATATCCCTGCAGTGAGTACAACGCTGACTTCAGGGAAGGGTGAGGGAGGGGGGAACGTTGCTTATGGTTATCTCTCAAACCATAAAGGTTTGAGAGATGACTCGGGGCAATTTAATTATTTTTTAAAGAGCTACACTATGGGGATTAGTAATATTAAAGTATTACTGTCCCTTTAAGTAGGATGTTTTAAGCCTTCGCATTGGATTCATTGCTGGCATTCAAAGGCATTTCAAAGCAATGCCCTGGCGACCTCTCTAGCATTCAAGGGATCAAAAGCCCAATTTAAATCAAAGGGGACATTGGAAAATGTCATTTATACAGTAAAATACAGTTGGCTCCCTCCATAATTTCTCAACTATTTCTTTGCGCGTGAGGTCTTTGGTGGTCACATTCAGATAGGTAACTTAGTCATTGTGGAGGAATCCAGATGCACCTTAGGTGACAAAATTCCCCAAATTTCCATTGATTTGAATGGGCTTTAAATCCCTTGAATGCAAGATGTGCAACCACATAATTCAGCAATGAACAGCAGAACTCTCTAACAATCATGGGGTTGAATTCATTATTTAAATCAAATGGAATATTTATTTGTCCCATATGGGGTAGCTGGTTTGTCCCAGAATTACTTACATTTAGGTTCCTGAATACGGCCCTTAGCGATGCACTTATACAGCAGAACAGACAATATCCCCACCAATATACTACATGAAATCAGGTAAACTGACACTTTACCGCATGTTAGAGGGTTTATAGACTAGTAACCATTTCATGACAAGCACGAGGTGTACAGAGAGTATCCAGTCACTGACTCTGCAAAATCTGGAACAGTTAACAGATATGTAATAAGCTAGCCAGAGTTATCCTTTAACTGGGTACACATCAGAAGTAATCATATTTTAGGACTGGAATCATAGCAGCCCTGCATTATGGATTTTTTATATATACATCCCCAGTAAAAGGTGAGATTGGGTCAGCCTAGTGTAGAAGAAAGCAACCTTTGGCTCTCCAGATGTTGGTGACTACAACTCTCATCATTCCCAACAAGTCAACATCTGGTTGAGGATATGGGAGTTGCAGACATCAACAGCTGGCCTAGTACATAGTTATATACAAAATACTCCCAGGATTTAATATCAAAATGAAAACTAATATGTGAAAGGCATGACAGAGGTTGTTCCTGCAATAGGCACTTTATATGAGAAAGTGTGGTTTGAAGGGTATGAGGAATATTTACAGCAGGGATGCCCAAACTAATTCTCAGGGACTGTTTATGGCCCTCTGGAATGTCCAATCCATTCCTTTGTTATTAATTATCTTAAATAGCTAAAATGTGATCTGCTACAAAATATTATACTCTTTACTTGATCTGTAGCAATCATACAGATTTCACTGCTTAGTTTGTATGCTGTAGAAAACTGTAAGGTCACTTATTAGCTTGGCTACAGATTATAATTTCAAACATAACTGTCTTTAATACCAGTACATTAGTTAGTAGCATGTGGCCTTGATTGACAGTTATATTCTCAATCTGGTCCTTCAGGAAAAATATATGGACACCCCTGATTTCTAGTTATAGGAGTAGGTGTGATAAAAGGGGTCTGACATGTAGTATGCACTAAGTACACATTGGTATGTTTTGAGGAGTATAGATAATATTTATATGGGAAGGTTTGATAAGGATGGCTCCCACCTGCTGCATGCACATAAAACAACTTATATTACACATTGTAAACATAGGCATTATTAATTGAAATGTAATTAGTATTTATAATTGGAAGGTGTGATAAGAGGGGTCTGACTTGCTCTTTTTATAATAGCATTATTAGGAGACATCTAACAGGGTGGCCGCCTACTGCCCTCCACTTTTTGTTGGACTATTATTAGTAGTATTTTGTATTTATAAAGCGCCAACTAATTCCGCAGAGTTGTACAATTGGGACTACATCTCCTATCATCCTCAACTGTGCAAAGAATGAGCAAAAGTGTGATATTATAACAAACAAAAGTATGGGATTCCCCACCCTTCTATTAGGAGAATGATTTAGGTGTGATGCAGTTGATAACTGGTGAATGTGGCATTGAACATAAACCAGGGATGTCAGCTTCAGTTCCTGCATGAGCTCATTGTGACCTTTGGCAAGTCACAACTTCTCAGTACCTAATCCACTGAAAATTAAATTGTACACTGAAGGGTTCACTGTGCCTGAAATAATTGTGTGACCAGTGCTCTGTAAACTGTCACCCAAATATAAGATGTCCTTTGTGGCAGGGATTTCTCCTTATTGGTATCAGAGTTATTATACTGTCAGTTATAATGATCTACTGAATTTATATTTAAAAAAAGATATGTATAATATAACAACAAATTAGTGTATCTTATAGACACAGCAATTACTCAGTGTATATTGTTAATGCTATTCAAATAAATATTTACGGATCCATAAGTAAAATATTTTAAATTATATATATATATATATATATATATATATATATATATATATATATATATATATATATATATATATTTTACATTTATATATATATATATATATTCATAATTGATAACTAGTTGTCCGCTTATTTAGCTAAACAATTATGTGTCCATGCATATGAATAGAGCTATTTATATTATCATACATAAATGAGTGTCATCATTACATTATATGGAATGTGAAAGCAAGAAGGAAGGTAGTGATAATTAGATGCATGTATAAAAATGGATGAGTGAACAGGTGTATACAGTATGCATGTCATATAGGGAATTATTCACCAAGCTAAAGAGATGCAATTTTGTTCCATCCACACAATGGGGGGGATGAACATTCAGCAATTTCCTATTAATTCAAAAGAGGTATTTAGAACTCTCAAATGCATTGTGAATCAATGTCAAAGGGCTTCTCTAGTATTTAAGGTATTAAAAGCCATATTTTATTTGTGGAAAATACAACTGATTTACTACAGAATTGCACCTCTTTACCTTGATGAATAAGGCTCGAAGAATTTGATCTGTGTATACATAAGGGAGGTGTTAAGTGAGAGTGAATACATTTATATAATGTATGCACTGTACCATAAGACCTAACTGGAAAGTCCTGATCTCCTTAAAATGTGAGGTATTATTAGGAAGGAACTGTGATTAAGAAATGGGCAAGCTATGAGGTAGAATAAATATATCTTAACGATATAAGATGTGTTTGATCTCTTAAACACAATATTATGTACATAACCTCATAGATGCTAGAGATTGCTACATTACCTCTGCAGCATCCAAGGGGTTGTACTATAATACAGGAACACATTCATCATGCTAAAAAGATACAGTTCTGGAGTGAGCCAACTGCACAGTGGAGAGAGATTAAAATTATGCAAATCCCCTTTGATTTAAATTAGGCGTGAATGCTAGAGGTCTCCAACGCATTCAACGTGTTAAAACACCATTTGATCAATGGTAAATTCAGATTTTCCTCTATGGTGCAGCTGAGTTGCTCCAGATCTGCGCCTCTTTAGGTGAATAAAGCCCACTGTGCATTGGTGGATGTGCTGTGTTGCTATAGAACTTACAGGGACCATCACACACTGGAACTAGGTGTTTGTTTTTATGGGGGGCCTCATCATTAATGCACTGACCTGGTTTTCTCCTCGCCGGCCTCTTCCTTCCACTGCAGAAGCGGACTTTGCTAAAGACCCCCAGCACATGCCTCTCACATAAAGAGCGACCGTCCTTGCTGGGACTGGTCCGCCGCTTGGATGTGCACACCCGGTCACTGTTGGATTCCCTCGCCTGCCTCTTCTGCCTAATGAGCGAGCTGGCTATTGCCGCAGCCATGACTCCTGCAGGCACCTCCCCAATAAAAGTAGAGGGGATCCGATGACCTGCGAGTCCTCCTTTAGGACACAGTCAAAACTAAAATCCAGATATCTGAATTTTGTATCGAAAAGTTAACCAAGTGTCAAAATGGTAATAAACTACAGGAATAAATGCTAAAGCTGTAATGTTGCCAAGCTAGATAGACTACCCATTACTTCCCAGGCGCAGGGACTGGACAATCAAGAGTTATCCATAGCTTTAGGACTGTAACACAAGCATAATCCAAACTGGTTGATTATCCTGGGTGTTGCTGCATTTGTAGTAAGAGATCGGAAGGTGCTGGGACTACAGCCCCAACAGGTCAATCAGCGGCGAGAAAGGCAGATTATACCTGGTGGTCACATAAACACACGGGATCATTGAGCTTCGCACAACCCCTACACAGGTCACGGCTGGCTCCTGTACGGATTCCTATTACACAACAAGCATCGCGGTGGCTGCGTGCACAGCTCAGATCCAGGCATGATGCAGCCAGGTCCTATAAGTAGGTGTCACAATCCCATGAGGGATCAAACATACCGGGTGTTACTGGCATGCATTCATTGCATGTCATGAAAAATCCATTGTCCTGCGTGTGGCAGTGTCACTACCAAGCTCGCAATGTCAGCAGGCTAACACATTTTGAACACAGAATAAGCCACAACTCCAAGCTAGGGAGGGAGGATGGGAGGTCCCGAGTTACACTGCTTTAACTTCCACCAGGATTTAGAGAAGGACGATCATCTTGTTTTAGATCCACATTAGAAGAAACATGCCCCCCATCCTGAGAAGTGCCGTGATTGTATGTGAGGGATCCCAGTGCCCAGCATTCCTCTATCAGAGACAAAACCACATTAAAGTCAGCGACTCAGCACAGGAGCAAGTCTCACAGGAGCAGCCCAGTCTGTAGGGTTGTATCACCCAGTCATGATGAAAGAGGTGCAGTGTTACTCAACAAGGGGAGGGGTTTGGGTGAGCTTAGGTGTCAGGATAACCCAACCCCCGGGGTCACTCAGACAGAGCGAAGAGCAACTGCTGCATGTAGAGCTGATGTAGTGTTTGGAGTATTGCAGCGCTCTCTCTCATTCTCTCTGGCTCTCCTATCTCTTCTCTCTACGCAATCCTACGTGATCGAGGTTTGGATGAGAAATTCTCACCGGCAGACCATGGGAACTGCAGTTCACATCCAGTCTGTCCCTTGGCATCTCTCACTGTAACCCCCCCCCCCCATCTTGGGCTTTTCTCTCACTAATATAGTGCTCTGGGAGGATTGTCACTGTGTGCTATGGGATAGATCTTATTATGCGACTATCACTGGATCTAAACCACGAACAGGACTGCTAACACGCTGATTTATCATTAACCCCTTGGATGCCACAGAGTCTCTAGAGACCTTTGTAGCCTCCTAGTGGTTTAGGCATTTGCAAAACTCAGACATCCAAGGGGATAATATATAGGATTCGTTATTAATCGTGTTTCATAGTCATAATATATTTGTAAAAGCGCTTCTCGGTAGTATCCAGGGGTTAAACATTTGCGTACCTCCAAACATTTCAAATGGCCAATGAGAGACACTTGTTTTAGGGGGTGTTCCTGAGTGCAAGGCTGGTGGGCGGGGCATTACCAAGAATTTATAGGTGATTTCAAGACCTACTGACACCTTTTTGTGTAACTTAATGAACGATCTAGAGCAACACCAACTTATTTTATTTCAACAGACTAATTTTTTAAACACAATGAAGTTTAAACAAACAGAAATGTGAGTTTTATGCCCGTGGAGCAATGTTATACACTTATATACACAGTCTAATCTCCTAAAAAAAAAGAGGGACACCAGGGTGATACACTTATATACACACCACACAGACTAATCTCCTAAAAAAAAAAAGAGGGACATCAGGGTGGGAAAGAGGGACAGGGATTTGGGTCTCAAAGAGGGACACTTGGGAGTAATTGTTATGGATACATTTCTGGTACTCAAAAGGTTAATTTAAGGATTTGTATTATAGTTTGATTATAAAGTACCAACATACTGTCATACCTCCCAAGTGTCCCTCTTTGAGACCCAAATCCCTCTGCCCCTCTTTGCCACCCTGGGGTCCCTCTTTTCAGGCGATCAGACTGTGCAGCATATATATAACTGTATCACATTCCTTCAGAGCAATGACACTCACGTTAATGTTTGTTTATTAATTAATATGTGTAAGTAAAATAAGTTAGTCTTGTTCTAAATCATTTATTCAGTTACACAAAGAGGCTTCAATAGTTCATGAAATAACCTGAAAATTCCCAGTAATACCCCGCCCACCAGCCACACCCCACAGCAACACCACCTAAAACAAAAGTGTTCCTCTTTAACGATTTGAAAAGTTGGGAAGTATGTACTTTTTTTTAAAAAAAAAAAAAAAGATTTTTGGAATGTTTTCAAACAAATGGCACACCCTGGCATATCTTCGGTTACTGGCTTCATTCTGTCTGTGAAACAAAAGAGAGCGGCACTGATCTAAGTCCTCTCAACATATCGTCACTCACCACCATTCCTTTGGAACACGGTGCAGATGGGAACGCGATGAGCTGGATCAATGCCGATATGAGCAATACTTATGAAGAAATCCATCGCACTCTGTAAGCGCCATAAGAACACCTCTTTATTTAGACAACATATAAGACGCTATCGGAAAACAGTCTAACGCGTTTTGCACGCACTGTGCTTACTCATAGACTGAAAACATAGGCTCATAACCTCTTCTTAAACCGAAAAGGCCAACAGACCAAATTTCAAAATGACCAATCATATGTGGCAATCAATCAACCCGCCCAGCATCACAGTTGCAGGGCAGGAAGATTTAACCCACAAATGCTATTCATGTTGGCAATGTTATTCAATTCGGTATTAAAATGATGGTATTAACAATATTAAAACATATCCCTATATAAACAGGTGGAGAAAATACTCCCCAAGATATATGAGTAACATAAACATGCAATTATAGAGATTATAAATACATCTAAATCAAAAAGAAAAAACTTTAACGGGGCAGTAAACTTTTTTTATGAAAAAATATATATTGTAGGGATTTTCCTATTGAGTATAATAAAGACATTTATATTTCCAGAGTTATTACAGTTTACACCCATGTTTTTTTTTACATTAGCAGTGCCCTCTAGTGGTCAAATTCTAATTAGTTTTTCTGTTAGATTCCAAAGGAGAGGAAAGTCAGAAAACACGGCTAACGGTACCAACTTTCATCTATTAGGAAAGTCAGAGATATACAGCTCTCCATAGAATGTGTTAGAAATTGCCTGTCACTTCTTGTCAGAACTATCAGGAAGTAAACACAGTAAATTCTATTCCTGATTATTTGAACTGCTATAAATTTTGAATAAAACATCTGACAGCAGTAGGAGTGACCTTGTTTTATTCAGCAGGAAATGCGCTATAAAATATGTGTTTTCATAAAAAAAGTTTACTGTTCCTTTAAGATTAAAATCATTTAGTCCATTGTATTTTTGAACTAGAGACTTCCCATGGGGTACAACCTTCCAAATGTCGGAAATAACCCGTTCTACATGTATGATCTCATAATTTATAATAGCCTGTAACCCCTGCGTGTCAATGTGCAAAATACATACCTTCAGAATCATTAGCTCTAGTACAGTAAAAGGAAATCATTTTCTCGTTTACATTAAATATAAACTTTTGTATAGTCTTAGCTTACATTAACCGAATACAGGCTGACATACAAAGGATACCCAAGTAGCTCATCTTATACATCACATGTTTTTAATTGGTTAACTACAGTAGTCATAATATTTTTAAAAGATACATCGATGATGTACTTATCATTAGGCAAGGTGATAGGTCACTGATAAATAAGTTTTTTGAATTACTTAACCCCTTAAGGACTGGCCGCACACGCATGCGGCGGTCACTTAAGGACCACCAAACATTTTTTTTGTTGTTGTTTCCAGTTCCGGACTCCCCGAACAGCGTGCAGCCGCGGGGGAAACCCGGAATTCCATGACAGTCATAGTACGTCATGGGTTGTCAACTCAGATCTACCCATGACATACTATGACCGTCAAGGGTCGTTAAGGGGTTAAAACAATAATGTATATAATTTAAAGTTCACTTTGAGTCATCATGTGACAAATATCACTTTTTTAGATTTACGTATTACTGCATGTGCACTTTCAGGGGTGGTGCAAACAAATGTATACTGAAAACCAACGGCCGCTAATATGTTATTGAGAGCAGATAGCTGTCACCCACATCAACCATCAGGGGCATGCCAGTGGGATAGTTCCTAAGGTTGAGGAGGAACTGTTCCACCGACGCGCTCTTTGATGAGGCTTGTAAAGACCTTGAATTAAAATTTAGAGCTCGTGGATATCCAGACTGGATGCTTGAAAGAGCTGAAACAATATATAGGAACAGGAGCAGACGGGATCTTCTAGCTCCTAAAAAAACATGTTCAGATATTACGCATAAGAATGATGATCAGGTAGCATTTATTACTAATTTCAGCTCTGAGTTTAATTAAACTGTAGGCATTATTAACAGGGGCGGGCTGGCCCGGGGGGCAGGGGGGCAATTGCCCCCCGGGCCGCTAGGTCAGTCATAATTATGGGCCGGTACCTTGCTGCAGTTTCGGCTGGAGTCTATGGGCTGAAATGTGTCTTATGCAGAATGCAGTTCTGCCTGTCTCCTTCCATTCTGGCCCTTAACTTTTACTTACTCCTTAGGACCAGAGGTTAGAGCATTGCAGAGAAATGCTCTGCAAGTACCCTGGTCCTCAAGGGGTTAAGTGAGGCTCGCAGTGGCACCAGAGGAGACTGATCGTGCACTGCCTTCAGCCCAGCCTGCACATATCCAATGAAATACCGGCTGCTGTCACTAGGGGGTGACATTCCAGTGTTCCATTGGATTAATCAAGACTCAAGAGGAAGTGTAGTATGCCTCGTTGCTGAGTGAGGAGCTGATCCTGAGCGCAGATTCAAACTTATACTGGCACCAGACAAGCCTGCACAATTTAAATATTTGTCTGGTAAGTGAAACAACTCCTGGATCAACTTAGAATGTAATTAATTTTTCATGAATCTGCTGGGCACATTAATGGCCATGTTTAAAACAAGGGGTGATTTGTTTGCCAAATGTACCCCTCTTGCCCCACTTTGTCATATAGTGTGGTATTTGTAAGTTACAATGCTTTTAGGGGAAGTGACATTTAAATAAATATCTGCCCCCCAAAAGCATTGGAACTTGTAAATATCACAATCTATGCCAATGTGGGGCATTGGAGAGGGATCAGGGAAGCAATCTGGGTGCAGGAGTTGGGGGACTGCTGTCTGCTTTCCTGATTCCCCTCTGATGCCCCACTTAGGCATATATAGTGACATTTGTGCATTTAGTATACTTGGGGGGGGGGCAGTGGGGCACTGCAGACATACTTTCATTGACACTGTTTGGTTGCAGGGGCTGGGGGTTTCCACCTGATCTTTTTTTCCCTGATCCCCCTCTGATGCCCCACCTTAACATACATTGTCAAATGTTTGAGTTAGAATGCTTTGGATGGGCAGTGGAGCACTGAATACACCCATTTTAAAAGGATAGTAATACTTCATTACTACTATTCCCCATGTTGTAGCCCTTAAAATTCTGAATTCAACTATACCGGCGGCATCTCTCAAACCTTTATGGTTTGAGAGATATCTGCTTTCAAAGTTCCCTTTTTTGGCTTTTCCCCTGATGTCAGAGTTCTAGCTGAGAGCAGGGGAATCCGGTCAGTGAGCAAGTGGTGGCTCTGCAGGAGTCCTGAGATCACGTTATAGCAACAGAAATCCTTCACTAAAATGGTCTTCTACATTTGCTTGGTTTGCAAGCACACGTAGAAGACCAATTTAGTGAAGGATTTCTGTTTCTATAACGAGATCTCAGCACTGCTGCAGAGCCGCCGCCGGTCCCGGATTCCCCTGTTGTCAGAACTCTGACGTCAGGGGAGAGGGAACTTTGAAAGCGGATATCTCTCAAACCATAAAGGTTTGAGAGATGCCGCTGGTATAATTGAATTCAGAATTTTAAGGGCTACAATGTGGGGGATAGTAATAATGAAGTATTACTATCCCTTTAATGTCACTGTTTGGGTGTAGGGTAGCAGCTATTGACTGCTTCCTTGATCCCCCAAAGCATTCCCAAATGTACCAGTATACGTCCACGTGGGACATCAGAGGAGTACATGTGTTAATAATGGGTCATTTGGCCTTTATCAGTAATTGAACACCTCAGAAATCCCCACCAAATTTTTATTTATTTTGATTTACTGAGCTTCTGAGAACATAAAGATGGGAGGACAGTTTGGACAGTTCTACATTAATAAGGAGGCTTTGAATTCCACAGTACTTTGCATACAGTATTTTTGCAGTGTTTTGCCATCTGTTACCCCTTTAACCTTTTGAGTGCCAGAGGGGTGCACAACATATTACAAAGCAAAGCATTTCGTACCGCTCTGGCATTCAAAGTTTTAAAGAGGAACTCTCACCTCTATAAAAGTTCTCTACTATGTAACCTTCCTTTAGCTTGAACATGTAACCTGTGTTTTTTTTTATTTAATGCAGGCTGTACCGCAGCCTGTCCTGAAGTGACGTCACCGGCTCATTTTTAAACCGTGATATTTGGGGTAGCCTGCATTAAATAAACCCCCCCCCCACAGATTACATGTTAAAGCTAAAGGAAGATTACATAAAGGAGAACTGTTATAGAGGTGAGAGTTCCTCTTTAAGGACCAGAGTGTTATGTAAAGCATTGTAAAGCAATGCATCTCACACCCCTCTGGTCCTTAAATGTTCTTTACTCTGTTCTCTTATGCTAACCAGCCAGTGTGTAACTTTTCAGAGACAGAGAAGCTAGGACAAACAGGAAAGAGATGGACTAAGGTGTGATACAGAGTAGACAAGGGGGGAGATGCACTAAGTTTGATAAAGAGGTGATAAAGTGGAGATAATTTCTCCAATGATATTGCTTCTCCAGTTCCTATGTTATTCTATGGAACCTATGCACTAAGAGCTCAAAAGTTGGAGAAATCTTAGTGCATAGGCTCCATAGAATAACATAGGAACTGGAGAAGTGATATCACTGGAGAAGTAATTTCCACTTTATCACCTCTTTATCACTACTTACTGCATCTCCCCCCTCGTCTCCAGATCCTATATTTTTATATAGAACCTATGCACTAAGATGTCTGAAGTTGGAGACTTTATTGCATAGGTTCCATAGAATAACATAGGAAATTGGAGAGTATCACACTGGAAAAGTTAACGCCACTTTATCACCTCTGCACCATATCTTAGTGCATAAACCCGCCCTAGAGCAAACCATCCACATTAAAGGGGACAAATACACATTTTCATTTATTAGGTATTTAACCCCTTTTATGCTACAGTGGTGTCCAACACATTAATTGGCAAACTGTTGGAGAGCACTGTCTCATTCAGGGGATTAATATCTACAATTAAAGGGATAGTAATACTTTATTATTACTATATCCCATATTGTAGATATTTTCAAAATAATTTAATAGCCCCCAGGTTCACCTCTCAAACCTTTATGGTTTGAGAGATAACCGAAGGCAAAGTGCCCCCCTCCCCCTTCCCTGAAGTCAGCGTTGTGCTGACTGCAGGGGAAGTCTGTTGTACGACAGGCCTGCGGCTCTGGATCTGAGCTGAGGTCCTGTTAGTGACAAAGAATTATTTCACTAAAACAGTCTTCTACATGTGCTTGGTTTGCAAGCACACGTAGAAGACTGTTTCAGTGAATTAATTATTTTTCTATAATGCGATTGTGGCTGTGCTGCAGAGCCACCTGATGAAAGTCAGACCGGATATCCCTGCAGTCAATACAATGCTGACTTCAGGGAAGGGGGAAAGAGGGGGGAACTTTGCCTTCGGTTATCTCTCAAACCTTAAAGGTCTGAGAGATGAACCTGGGGGCTATTAAATTATTATACAAATATCTACAATATGGGGGATAGTAATAATAAAGTATTACTATCCCTTTAAGAGGGATAGTAAAGGACACTTATTTTAGTCAGATGGATAAACCCTATAAGATATATATATATATTTTACATATTGTGTTACTATCCCTTTAAATCAATGCACATTTTCATATTTTTCCCAGTCTCTCTAGTTCATCTTAATACATCAGCCTAAGAGGCTGCATTAAAGGAACATACCTCCCAACATTTTAAATGGCTATAAGATGGACATTTTTGTTTCAGGGAGTGTTGCTGGGGGCATGGCTGGTGGTGGGGCACCACTGAAAATTGAGGCCCACCCACTGTTAGCGAATTACACCTCTGATGATTGTTGTTGTTTAACAACATAGTAATAGCAGCCACTGCAGCACCCCCCATCCTTCCTACCATACTCTTTCCCTGCCATGTTCTTTCCCCTTTTATTCCCACAATGTCTGTCTTCCCTGCACCTACATATCTATCCTGTTTCACTGCCTGTTTCCTTCCCATTTCACACTGTCTCTCTGCTGTTTTTCTATAAGCCAGCATAGGGTATGTCGACCTGCTGGCTTGTAGTTTGCCTGGTTTGTAGAATAACAGTAGGGAGACAGTGGAAATGGGAAGGAAAGAGGCAGTAAAAGATTGTGGCAGGAAGGATGGGGGTGGCATAAAGGGATGAGCGAGGAAATATGCAGTAGATATAACAGATAGGAGTGTGTCTGTGTGTGGGAGGGGTGATTAAGCTGCACTGATCAAAAAGTAGATGGCGATGAGCTATTGATGCCATGCTGGTAGTACTTCTGATGTTACGATGACTAGCAAACAATGTAGATCACATGTCACTGGACACTTCTGCTCTACAGAATGCAAACTCCCTGTTGCAGTTACTTTTTAGATTGTAATACTCTCTATGGGTCAATTCATCTGTAGAATATAAACTGTATGCATTATTTATGAGCATCAAATACAATTATAAACAATGGGAAAAGACAATTGGTGGGCCGAGTTATCACTAGTGTAGCACCATTTAAATTGTAAGCTCTGTGGTATCACTAGTACAACTCAGTTTCAGTTGTAAGCTCTGTAGTATCACTGGCCTTACTTTCCAACATTAATGCCAGTAATACAATTAACAAAAGGGGGCGGGTGGAGACGGTAGGCTGAAGCAATAGTAGAAATGGGCCACTTGAATGTACTTTCCCCCCAGGCCAAATGTTGCCAGTCCTCCCCTGATTATTAAGAAACATTTGCCAGTGCTAATGGGAGATCGGCAATTACAACCAATTTTGGAGAAACTCTGCAAATATTTCTCGAAAAAGGCACTTACTTTAGCTTCCAAATTATCTCCCAGCCTATACTCTAGGAATAAAGGGAGTGTAGGCATGTGGGTTGACACTGTAGGTACCTATAGGTGTGGGAGCAGGAACTGTAAATGCTGCGAATGGATGGAACCATCAAAAGATTTTAAGTCCTCAGTCACAGGGAAATTGCACATCATTAAACAATTTGTGAACTGTGTGACACGAAATGTGGTTTACTCAATCACATGTAAGCTATGTGGTACCCAATATGAAGGAAAAACATCCCTCAGTCTTAGGGAGTGGATAAGGGAACACATTAGCAACATAAAATGTGGAGACTTGAGAACGGGAGTTGCCCTCCATTTTTGTAATGTTCAAAGTTCTGAATTGGAGGGCTTTTCTGTTCAAGGTATAGAAAAAAAAATTTGAATAAACATCAGAGGTGGTGATATGTCCAGTGTGCTCTCCTATAGAGAAGTATACTGGATATTCACCCTGGCAACCAGAGTTCCTGCAGGATTAAATAAAGAAAATGATGTCACACATTGTGTGTAAGCAGGTCTCTGTGATCCAACATTTAATTTCAATATATGGTTCATTTCAGGCTAGTTATCATGACTAAACATTTTGATGATTAAAAATACAATATACTTGAAAGAATTTATATGGCAGATATGGTGCTCTGGATTTTGAGTATCAGAGTAAAGGATTGAGGTTTAGACAACCATGCATTTCTGCTTTGTAGGCTGAGTTATTATGCATTTATATAGGAGGTATAACTTGCAATAAGCGTCATTATGGATATATTTGGATGGATATCAAGCCTGTATACTGTCTTTAGACATGATATAATGTGTTTGGCAAGATGAATTGATACTGCACTGCAGAGGCCTGTGTTTGCTTATTGGGTATTCTAGATAAAAAATATATCCATGTGGTAAACAGTCCTCCATATAGTATTATAGTGATGTTTGTTTGGAATAAGTGTGGGCTTGATGCCTCCTGCGCGGTGGGCGTATGACCATATTGATTAGCGGTGCAGTCAGCGAGCGGGGGGTTGGTTCTGCATTGTTCCTTACATATACCATCATCACTGTGAACGGGGGACTGTGCTTTGAAGTGATGTATTTGGGGATCCCCAGTATGCAAATATAATGACTACTGTAGTTAAACAAATAAAAACATGTGATATATAAGATGAGCTACTTGGGTATCCTTTGTATGTCAGCCTGTATTCAGTTAATGTAAGCTAAGATTATACACATAGCTTATATTTAATGTAAACGAGAAAGTGTTTTCCTTTTACTGTACTAGAGCTAATGATTCTGTAGGTATGTATTTTGCACATTGACACCCAGGGGTTACAGGCTATTATAAATTATGAGATCATACATGTAGAACGGGTTAATTCTGACATTTGGAAGGTTGTACCCCATGGGAAGTCTCTAGTTCAAAAATACAATGGACTAAATGGTTTTAATCTTAAAGGAGCAGTAAGCTTTTTTATGAAAACACATATTTTATAGAGCATTTCCTGCTGAATAAAACAAGGTCACTCCTACTGCTGTTAGATGTTTTATTCAAAATTTATAGCAGTTCAAATAATCAGGACGAGAATTTACTGTGTTTACTTCCTGATAGTTCTGACAAGAAGTGACAGGCAGTTTCTAACACATTCTATGGAGAACTGTATATCTCTGACTTTCCTAATAGATGAAAGTTGGTACCGTTAGCCGTGTACATGTAGTTAAAAAATACAATGTACTAAATGATTTTAATCTTAAAGTTTTTTCTTATTCACAAGCAAAGTTTTCCCTCCCGCCCCTTTTACCTAGTATAAGCCATCTCTTTTCAGATGTGGAATCCAGTCCATAGACCAGACAGATAACAGAAGGGGGCAATCTTCTTCTTATGAGAACAATGAAAGCCCTGCCTCCCTTGACAAGTTTTTCAGGTTTTTCCCTTATCTTAACTGAAGATTGTCCCTCTCTGCAGTCTACCTGGGCACCTCCCTTCTGATCTGGCTGAACAGTGTTACATCAGTAAAATGGACGGGAGGGGGATACTTTGTCATTGAATTACTCTTGAACTACAACTCTGACAGAATTGAAATAACACTCTCCAAAGTCCAAATACTATGATGATTAATTAGAGCTGCTTTTATTATGAAACATTACTATCCCTTTAACCCCTTAACGACCCTTGACGTACCAGGACCGTCAAGGGTAAATTTGCTTTAAGGACCAGTGACGGTCCTGGTACGTCAAGTGTTAAATGGTAGCAGCGCGCCGCCGTGCACGCTGCTACCATTCAATCCAGACTGAGACTGAGCGGTCCAGTACCGGACCGTTTAGTCTCAGCCTCCGTCGGTTGTGCCAGGTCATGTGATCGCTGCGTCAGCGATCACATGTACCGGCATTCTAAAACAATGAAAGAGGCAGTGCTACTTACTGCCTCTAGTGTCTCCTCTCTGCCAATGCGTCCCTTACATCAAAGTAAGGGACAGAGAAGCAGGGAGGAGACACCTAGTGGAAATAAAAAATACAGCAGCTGGGGGTGTTAACCCCTGCACTGCTGGTGCAGGAGGATGGCTAGATGCAGGTCAATTTCTGACCTGCTAAATACACTTTTTTTTTTTTTTTTAAATAAAAACACCACACTTTTTTTTTTTAATTAAATATTTTATTTGTAAAAAAAAAAATCTCAAGAAACAAAATTGGAAGTGTGATTGTTGTGGAGTCATGTAAAACACTTACACACACCGCCGAATGTAATGAACAAAAAAGTGGGAAAATAGGGTGGGAAAAAGGGACATGGGGATTTTCACCCAGGGGGGACAGTGGCCACTGTAAACTACGCATTTTGTAGGTATGACTGACTAGTCATACCTTTCATGCAGTCTCCATAAAAATTTAACCCTTTGCGCCCAATTGATCCCAAGAGAAAAAACAAAAATGGTAGGTTTTTTACATTTTTTTTACCTTTTTCTTTAATTTTAATAAAGTAAATGGTGGGTTATCCATATAAGTGGGGTATCAAAGGAAAGCCCTATTTGTTTGTAAAAAAACAGTATATCATTTATGGGGGTGGAATAAAAGCCTAAGAGGGAAAACACTGTTGAACAAAGACATAGTCAAAAAGGTCAGAAATGCTCCGGTCCTTAAGTCAAATCCACCTCTGATTTTCCCGGTCCTTAAGGGGTTAATACCATCATTTTAATACCGAATTGAATAACATTGCCAACATGAATAGCATGTGTGGGTTAAATCTTCCTGCACTGCAACTGTGATGCGGGGCGAGTTGATTGATTGCCACATGTGATTGGTCATTTTGAAATTTGGTCCGTTGACCTTTTCGGTTTAAGAAGAGGGTTATGAGTCTGTTTTCAGTCTATGAGTAAGCACAGTGTGTATGAAATGAGTTAGACTGTTGTCCGATAGCATCTAATATGTTGTCTAAATAAAGAAGTGTTCTTATGGAGCTTACAGAGTGCGGTGGATTTCTTCATGAGTATTGTTCATTCTGTCTGTGTCAGTCTTGATTTATTTGTGATTGTGCATCTTTGATTTGCTCCATAACTGATTCTCTCTTTGAGCATATGGCCCATTCTTTCAACTAATACATGTCAAACATAGTGGTAACATGCACAGCAGCTGCCAACTAGTTCCATCTACTGTACTCAAACAGGTGCTGTAGCTTCTGAACATGACTAAAAGAGGTAAATACTACTGGTGGGATGTTCAATCTTGAACTGCTCAAGATAAGGATCATAGTACGTGGCCCGTGCACTGTTCACAAGTGAATAAATAAAACTTTTCAGACATTTTAGTGGCAGCAGCAAGTCTGAAAAAACAAAACATGGCCATTCAATAGATGCACAGCCATGGCTACTAAAGCCCACTCATGCTTCCTTTGTTCTGAACTGACCACCGACTTTGGGTGTTAGACATTCTGAGACTGATGCACTAACAAGAACTAGATCATTTCTGGTGCAAACCAAATGCACCATAGGGTGTAAAACATTGTCATTGATTCAAATGTTTTTTTTTAAGGTGACCAGGTATCCCCTTAAAGTCAGGACTAGGGATGGACAAAAAGCAATTTTTGCCACAGGAATTTTCATGGAAAAAAACAGCTATATACCACCTTCTCTGTGCAAATTTCGAAATATAGAACCCCCAAAATCTGTGTAATGGGACAAGCCTGAGGTTGGTATGTGTGGTTCTATGGCTACCATTGCAGTGTGACGAGGCAGGGGGTCAGTATGTGTGGTTCTATGTATATTAAAAGTAAGAGATGCTCAACTAGGAACGAACCTGCAATACAAATTTGCAGGCTCTGTAGGAATGGTGTCCTACCCAGGGTGTAATCTCTTTTAGCCCACTAATGTGGTTCTATGGCTACTGTGGGACAAGACTTATGAGATAGTATGAGTGGCTCTATGGTTACTGTGGGACATGACTGGGGAGATAGTATGAGTGGTTCTATGGCTAATGTGAGACAAGACTGTGGAGTTAGTATGAGTGGTTCTATGGCTATTGTGGGAAAAGGATGGGGACCACAGCAGTGATGGGAAATGTGAGACCCTCCAGGCTGATTACAGTTGCCATCACGCCCCAGCAGCAGTTGTCTGGCAGGTATCCAAAGGAGCTGTAGTCTGACAGCACCTGGAGGGCCTTTCATTGTCCTTGCCAGCTACCAGACGGCAGGGGGTTACTGTTTCTATTTTCTATGTGTAGTTCTGTGAGACACGGCTGGAGGTTGGTATGTGTAGTTCCGTGGGACATGGCTGGTGGTCAGTATGTGTAATTATGTGGGACATGGGACAAGGCTAGGTGTCAGTATATGTGGTTCTGTGGTTACCAATGGATAAGGCTAGGGATCAGTATATGTGGTTCCATGGCTTCAATGGGTCAAGGCTGGGTGGGGGTCAGTATGTGTGGCTCTAGTACAATGGGATAAGGCTGGGGATCACAACAGAAAAACTGCACATTTTCAGAAGTGCCACAGAAGGCAATAAGTTCTATTTTCTCACTTTTTTCTTTTAGGTCAAAATTTCAAATCAATGGTGTTTGGGATGGGGGTTATTTTCCCCTGTGGTGGAGTTGGTCTGTTCTAGAATTGTTCACTTCACTTAGGCTGTTGTACTAAGTGAAACACTTCTGTAGCAAACCAACTGCACTACTGGGAACAAATGGTAATCTGACCTGGTACTTCTGCTCACCTAATCCTCACAAATGACTGCACTCTCTACTGCCTGTCAGCCCCGGAGCAGGGTATCATTCTCATTAACCAGGAAATTATTCTGGCGACTAGCACTACTGAGCAGCTAGTCACCACATGGCAAATTATTTGACATAAAGTTTAAAATTGGTGGTAGTCCTGCTTTAAAGCAAAGCTAGCAACTAGCAATGCCCCCTGCCATGTACATAGCACATGGACTAGCAACCATTTTTTAAGGATACAGTACCTTGAATGCTAAATACATCTCCAGTACACTGCTCATCAATGCTTTGGAAACATGTCTAGCACTCAAGGTGTTAAAATAATGTTGCCTACATGCAGTTGTAAGCCTAGATTGTAATCTTTCAGGCAGGGACCTCACTTTCAGTGTTTCACTTTGCAAAGCACTTGTAACCATGTATTGTCTAAACCCTTAAATTGTAAAGCACTGATCACACTTGTGGAGCTATATAAATAAACATATTCATTCATTCAATGCAATTGTACCTGCAGAAGATGTGTGCACAGCTGCCTGATGCCCTTACATAATGCTATGGGGAAGCTTACTCTATGGACAGGATTACAATAGACTATCGAATGGCTGTGGCTAGTGTTACAGCTCCAGTTGTGACCAGAGCACACAGCTTCTAAGACAGCACAAATGCTCTATTTAGGGTATTGTGGGGCATATGTATAAAGGCATGGATGGATCAATACTGAGGAATCCAGCAGCATCATAGGGAACAAATACAAATTCCCATTGATTGAAATGTGGCTTTCAACCCTTTGAATGCTAAAGATCACCAACATATTGCTTGGAAATGCATTGGAGACCTTTCTTGCACTTAAGGAATTAAAAATATCAGTTTATTCATTTTGAAATTGTATTTGTCCCCTGTTGTACAGCTGGGTTGCACCAGGTTTGTCTTTATACATCTAGCCCTATATGATTTGATAGCATGGAGTTGTGCTTGGAATTCTCTGCAGTGTGGGGAAAGCCTGAGCCCTTCTCAGCTTCCCTGTGGTGTCACCGCCCATCCACTGACAGGAGCAGGGCGTCACTTGTCTGAAGTGCCAGGCAGAGCATGTGTGCAGGTTGCTACTGGTGCTGGGGAGATACAACCTCTGTTTTCTCCTAAGCCGTGCACAGCTAGAAACTGATTTACAAAGGATATATTTGTTTTTTAATGACATTTTCAAATACTCATTCAATCTAGATGCAAAACAGTATGTTGAAGAAGTCTCTATCATCCAAGAGAAGTAAATGCTGACATCACTAGCACAGAGAAACATATTTAATTCCTTGAGGACTAGAGGGCTGTGCAATGCATTGCTTTACAATGTGTTGCACGCTCATTTGGTCCTTAAGAGGTTAAAACGATATCAAGTACATTTTCATTTGTCAGTTAGTTTGCCAGAGGGACATTATAATGGCGTTGTAAACACTTCCAGTACATCCAATAGAACAATTTTGAGAATTATGACATATGGCTACAATGCAGATAGGTGGTTGTTCCAGGGAACTATCTGACTGCCATTTGGAATCAGGAAGGAATATTTTTAAACAATTGGATCTAAATTGGAAATGGATTCAGTGGGTTTTTTTCCTTCATCTGGATCAACAGGTTGTTTTGGCATGGGCTGGACTTCATAGACGCATGTCTTTTTTCAGCCTCGTCAACTATGTTACTATTTATATATACATGTATGGATATACTATATATATATATATATATATATATATATATATATATATTATTGGATATATATTGTATATATATTTGCATACAATCCTCCTAATTTATACATCCTATATCATAATTTGCTAAAAAGTTTGCAAAGACGCAGTCATGCGCAGTAGAGACTGCCCGTGAGGAGACTGATACAGAGTGGGGCACTCCGAAGTATCAGCTGTGGCGCGGGTAGTCTCTACTGCGCATGACTGCCCTGCGACTGGCTGCCACTGTGGCCCATGTTCACAACTAGTTACATATAATTATTTAGGGCCCACTTTATATCTCAGGCTCCCCTAGGCAAGGTACCATAGCAAACCTATGGGTTCACAATGTTTTGCATACCTTTCTAGCATCCAAGAGGTTAAATAATGGATATCAAAGAGTTCTGTAATCTAGTACATAAACTGTCTAAAATAATATATAAAACAGTAAATACATCAGTCACCATGAACCAGCAGCGTGAGCTTGGCTCAGGGGCACTGGGATTGCTCTGTCCATTCCATAGCACAGAATTGGGGTGTGGACAGCACAGATGATGATTCCTTGAAACGTTGGCAGTCTAGACCAATGGTTCTCAAGAGATTTTTTCTGGTGGCCACCACAATATCCTGGTAGCCATCAATGCGGCAGCAGCCATGTCGTGGTGGCCACACTATGACATTACATGCACAAATGGTATAAGGGGATAAAGACATACAAAAATAGGTAATAAAACTAACTTTTATTTAAAACTATTAAAAATCATAAAAAAAAACATATGGGCATGGGGCATGACCTTTTTTGTTTTATTACCTATTTATTACCTATTTAACCTATACCTACCACTTCACAGCACTGAACTGGCCCCCGTATTCATTTAGTTCATGAGGTATGATAGCAGTGCACTGTTTACCCATAAAATAGACTGCATCCTCTTTACAATCTTCTTTTATTTTTTCCAAATTACAATTTGTCCCACACCCTTTGGCCCAGGACCCCTTTCTTGGCCAGAACAACCTTGATGTTAGCCCAGGACTAAAACTTTACATCCCAACTTTTTGATTTGGTTTGTCTCTCTCATTCTCATATCTCTCAAACATTTCCCTATTTGCCACATAGGAAAATGTTTTGGGAGATAGGAGAATGAGAGAGTCAAACCAAATCAAAGAGGTTCGTAAAGTTTGAGTGCCGGGCTAAAATCAAGGTTTTCCTGGGCAAGAAAGAGGGTCCTGGGCCAAAATGCGTGGGCCTGTAATTTTGTATTGCCATTTACTTATTTTGTCTGGAGGTGTACATATAATATTTCTAAATCTGGTGCTGGGTGAATTCTTGCAACGGGAGAATTCTGGAGTACTGTTTGCTGACAATATGCCATGATTGCCATCCAACTCCAGTCAAAACAAGTAAATGGCAATACAAATTTACAGGCCCACACATTTTGACCCAGGACCCCCTTTCTTGCCCAGGACAGCATTGATGCTAGCCCTGGACTCAAACTTTACACACCTTTGATTAGGTTTGTCTCTCATTCTACTATCTCCCAAAAATGTTTCGTAAATAGGAGGATGAGAGAGAGACACAAACCAAATTAAAGAGGTGTGTAAAGATTGAGTCCAGGGCTAACATCAAGGTTGTCCTGGGCAAGAAAGGGGGTCCTGAGCCACAATGTGTTGTGGCCCAGGATTGTATTGTAATTTTCTTGTGTGTTTTCTGGAGACTGGTGCAGTGGACCGTGTATCATTTATTAGAGATCTGGTGGGTTTAAATTTGGGCCATATACTGCGCTCGCGTGTTAGTTCTTCTCGAGACAGGCTGAGGCAGGGTGATGTGATATGACAAAAACACAGCTGATAAGCGCTCACCTCAAACTAAGTCTGGTGAAACTAAAAACAAGGAGGGAAGGGGGATTAGTGGGGATATAGTTTGCTTGTCAATTTTCTTAGATTTTGTTTGGAAAAAGTTTGTATGTCTATTTAATTGTCCCAAATCTAATACTGTTATATGAACTTGTGGTTTCTAGGTCCTTGTTCAGTTGAATGAGTGTATTGGATGTATAACAGAGAAATAATAGGGTATTCACAGAAGAGACAAACGGTTGCAGCTGCACTCTGACATCCATAAACACACACTTCCAACTTGTATAAAAAATATCCCTTATTAAAGATCAAGTAAAATCCAAAACAAAAAGCATAATGGGATCAAGGGGAAGAAGGACATAGACAGAAGGGGGACCCCCCACAAATCTTACACGTTTCACTCTAAATCGCTCTTACTCATATACTGAACACACCAAGAAAACCACCGTGTTACATAGACTTCCATAAAGGGCTGATCGGTTAAAATTCAAACAGGGGAGAACTAACAGGTAAAAATCCTCCCCTCCTGTCTACATCATCACAAACACACCTGTCAAAGTGGAACTGTATCGGGCAAACTGTTGTAGCAAGACACCATTAGATACAAGGAAGCAAATGGAGAGACACTCAGCAAAAATAGACTAAAATTAAAGTATATAATAAAACTAATAATGAATAATAGAAATAATAAAGATAAAAATAAGAATTAGAAGAAGGCATCATATAAGGGATAACTGTAGGTGCATACATGTCAGAAGAGATGTCAAAAAACACCCAAAACAGGACTCAAAAAATTTGTAGTCCACAACCATATGATAAGGTTGCTGAACGCACCAAAAATAACCCCCTGGAATTAAACCCATTGGGGGCTTAAAAAGTTCCCATCCAAAGCTACAAGTGAATGGGTATTCACTTTAGATTAGAACATCCAGTTAACCCTACATTAGGAGTTCCAACACGTGCGCATCCACCTCATTCCAACACAACTTTGGAGTGACATACAATGGCAAATGAATGTATACTGGCATAAAAACATATATACCCCAAAACACATCCACCTGTCCAGACCACCATGAGATCAATTACCAAATGTCATTCCTTCATACCAGCAAATGGCAAAATAGTATGGAGTCATGGACCAAAACTGGGGATGATCAAAATATGTGACTCATGTCCCATTCAGAATTTAATCCTGAGGGTAACCGCGTTTGTCACTGGAATATCCAGTACGCTTCACGTCTATTGATCAAACCACAGAAGGGGGATGTGTACGGTGGGTGATTGTGACAGAAAAAAAAGGCGTGCTCGACAAGTAGATGGACAAGTGTCCTGAATTGTGGGAAAGGAGAGAATTGATATAACGTGTTTATATTCACAGCAGGTGTGCAGTATATTAAATAGCTGGTGTGACATACATTAATGTGCTCTAACTTTAGTCTTGTGAGAGGAATACTGGGAGTAAATGCTTTGAGGAAGGTGGTCAGTGGGAGTGATACAAGTGAGGGGTGTGAAAGGAATAGCAAGAGATATGGAGGATATGGCTATATTAATAATACAGTGAGACCACTGGTGATATTGGACCAATCTTGGATAATCTGCCTCGCTAATTCTTAAACTCAATGGCAGTTGCCAACAGTGATTAGCACTCATTTTAAGTTGTGCTTTCCAGATAAGTGGTCTCTCCCTTCTCTCCTTCTCCTTCTGCTTGGATTCAGGCCTCAGTCTCCTCTGGTTTGCACACTCAGTGCTCACTCTGTTGCTGCCAAGCCCTGCTATGTGGTCACCGTTCCACTCCTCCATCACGCGCACAGCCAACAAGAGAGGAGTATCCTTTCAAACCACACCTCTCTGATTGGCTGCAGTGCGACTGAGCAAAATGCGGGAATCTGAACGGCAACACTACAGGGCTGGCTCTCACGTGCAGAATTTACCCATTCAAATGCAGCCGATGGCTGATTGCGGCCACCACTTCCACATTTTTCATGGTGGCCACAGGAGAACACACTGGTGGCTGCATTTGAGAACCACTGGTCTAGACAGTCGCTTATTGTGCCTAATGGAAACAACTGGCCCTGGTATTAGGAGTCTGTTGACAAATATAGCAAGTACAGTATTTACATTTTAAGGAGAGCTGCAGAGTTTCTCTCCCACCTTCTCCTCACAAGTACATACACAGTAACATTACTGTTTATTTTCTGAAAAGTTACACAGCTGTCATCATCAACAGCATGGGTCTGAAATGTAACATATAATGATGAATGTTTTACAAACGCCTGAATTTCTATCTATCTATCTATCTATCTATCTATCTATCTATCTATCTATCTATCTCTCAGAAAATGCTTTACAATCCTAAATATTCTGTTTCCATTGTGATGTGAGGAAAGCAGCTCTGCTAATTGACAGAGGTCTGTTATTTTAATGGTACAGATTGTGCCATATGTGAGTTACTCAACATGATTTTCATCCAAGTTCGTCAAAGTAATGAACACAGTTGGCAACTGCTGTCACAGTACAAAATGCATCGATCTAGCTCTAAAACTGACATGACTGAGGCTATCAGCAGCAGTTTTTGGGTTGGGATCCAGTTTAAATCAGGTAACACATAGTGGCTAATGTACTAAGAAATGGTAAAGCCATTCTGGAATAAACCAATTACTCCATAGGGGACACATGAACATTCCAGAAATGTCCATTAAGTAAAGGGTTTAAAACCCTTCTAAACTAGTGAGATAACCCTAGCTTTCAAGGGATTAAACGACCCATATAAATCAGCGTCAGTGTTTCTAAAACCTATCCTCAGACTACTAACAGACATGGGCCACATTCAATAAGCTGAACAGGTGCAATTGTGGAGTACACTGCACCAAAGGGGACAAATAACTATTCCCTAAATTTCCACTGATGTAAATGGGGCTTTTAAAGGGACAGTAATGTCCCAAAAAATGTTTTTTGGTTTTGTAGAGTTTAAAATATTAATAAATATGATCCAAACTCTATCTCTCAAACCGCTATGGTTTGAGAGATATAGGGATTCAAAGTTCCTCCCCTTCTCCTGATGTCAGCATCTAGCTCACAACAGGAGATCCCGGTCCGGGGACCAGCAGGACGCTCTGCAGCAAACCAGGCACACTTTGTAGAGCTTTCCAATGAATTAATTCTTTAGCAATAATGCAATTTCGGCTCTGCTACAGAGCCTCCTCGAGTCGTATGACTCGATTCTCCTGCTGTCAGCTAGACGCTGACATCAGGAGAAGGGGAGTGAGGAGGGGATTTTGAATCCCTATATCTCTCAAACCATAGCGGTTTGAGAGATAGTGTTTGGATCATATTTATTATTTTTTTAAACTCTACAAAAGTGGAAAACATTTTTTAGGGACATTACTGTCCTTTTAACCTCCTCAATGCTAGAGAGGTGAGACTACTCTAGCATTCTAGTGGTTAAAACTCCAAATTAAACCACTGACAAGCTTAATTTCTTCCCTACAGTGCAGCTGGCTTATTCTAGAAATGCTCCTGTAGTGAATACGGCCCATGTCATTAGGGATTCCCTGCTTGTACACAGGTGAGTTAATTAAAATGACCGAGCCTCTGATTATCTCACAAATAATGTATCTACATATGTAAATGTCTGAAGTTTATTTTATTAACCCCTTAAGGACCCATGATGTGCCAGGACCATCATGGTGGGTTCTGCACTTAAAGGGATGGTAATACTTAAATTCAACTTTAATTGATCTTGTAGCCCTTAAAAAACTGAATTAAATGACCTCAGTGGCATCTCTCAAACCTTTATGGTTTGAGAGATATCCTCTTTCAAAGTTCCCCCTTCCCTGACGTCAGCGCTGTAGCTGACTGCAGGGGAATCAGGTCCCAAGACCGGCAGAGGCTCTTCAGCAGAGCCAAGATCACGTTATGGAAAAAGAAATCCTTCACTGGAGTGGTCTTCTACATGTGATTGGTTTGCAAGCACACGTAGAAGACTGTTTCAGTGAAGAATTTATTTTTAATTAATGTGATCTCAGCTCTGCTGCAGAGCCACCGCTTGTTCAGGGACAGGATTCCCCTGCAGTCAGCTACAGTGCTGACATCAGGGGAGGTTTGAGAGATGCTGCTGCGATAATTTAATTTTTTTAAGGGCTACAATATGAATTAAAGTCCCTTTAAGGACAGTCCTGGCACGTCATGGAATTCAGGGGTCCCTGCGGCTTTACAGAGAATAAAAATATGCCAATATAAAATAAATAGTTCTTGACAAGTTAATCTATATGTTTTGATAGAAAAGTGTTGCACTTTGTGGTAATTCCCTACACAATGTGTTAATGAGGCCTTATTTAACAAGGTACAATTCTGCAGTAAATCTCAGGCACCATAGGGTACAAATTGATATTGATTAAAATGGGAGTTTTAAACCCATGTATTTCAGAGAGGTCACCATGCATTGCATCACACCTCCCTAGCATTCAATGGGTTAAATGCCCTAACTGAATCAAAGGGAATATGTATTTGTCCCTTGTGGTGAAGTTCCCAATCTTTCTAATGGGATATATACATCTAGTGGCATATGCTATCTTTGGCTTAACCTCCTAACAGTCAAATGGAGAGCAATGTATTGTGTTGGTCAGCCCTCTATTACTGGAAAAATGTGTGTGAGGTGATCTGGAAGAGAAATAACCATTATGGGCAGTTTACAGAAAAAAGAGCGGAACCATTCCAGAGCAATCCAATGACACCACAGGGGAATACATTCAACTTTCCTTTGATTTTATTTGGGCTTTTAACTCTGCAATGTGTTGGAGATATCGCTAACATTCAAAACAATTAAAACAATGGAAATGTAGGGAATCATTTGCTCCCGCTGGTGTAGGTGGTTTACTGCAGAATCGCTCTCCTTTATTTCTGTATTATGACCCTATATGTGTAAATGTAAGTATTAGCTCTGCCAAACAGTAAGATATATAGAGAGGAAAAAATTAGAAGAGCAGTTGGCAATGTGTAACTATCTGTTGTTAGACTATAACTATTTTCATCCTCCACAGAGGGAGTTGTAGTTGATCAACATCCCAGGTTCCCTCCCGTGCAAGGAACTCTAGGTACCCTTAACTATCCCCAAGGCCACACCTCACTCCTCACATGACCCCGCACAATCCCAGATCTGACATAAAAGAGAGCGGCACTAGTCTAGTGCAGAAACATAGTAATTTCACTCCCCACCACGTATGAGACACGGTGCTGAAAGAAAGAGGATGAGGCGAATCAGCCAAATGATTGCGATAGAAAAGAAGATCTTCTGCACTCTGTGAACTTCATAAAATCACTTCTTTATTGTAGACAACACAGGAGACACTATCTGACAATAGTCTAACGCGTTTCGCACACACAGTGCTTACTCATAGACCCTCCCAATCCCAGCCAATGTTTCCTGGCACAGAAAATACTCTAGGCTATAACAAGCAAGTATGAAAAAAGTCTTTAACCCATTTGTTGCTAGAGAGGTCTGCATTGCATTGCTCTGAAATGTGTTGGAGATCTCTCTAGAATCTAGGATTAACCCTCTGGCACTCAAAGGGTTAAATAATAGCCTGTAAAAATTAAATCCAGCCCTGGATGTTAGGGGTATTTAATAAGTACATTTTGCTATTCTTCTGTGTAGGAGACCATTTCTGAAAGTGAAAATCTGGATGAAACAGAACTTTTCAGATCAGAATAAACACGAACTGTTAAATAACCATTTCCATCTGTTAATTCTGTTCTGTTCCCAGGAAAGCAAATGATTCAGTAAGATAATTAAGACTTGGAGATGTAATTTTATTTATACATTTTATGCCTAAGAACTTTATTGCATGTTTGTTATAGGATAGGATAGATCAGAGAGGAACTTTAGAGACTGATTTAATAAGCAGAACTGGAGCAATTCTGGAGCAAACCAACTGCTCCATAGGTGACAAAAAAAATTCCCATTGCGTTATATGGCTATTTTAACACCTTCAGTGTTAGAGGTCTCTACCTTAACCCGTTGAGTGCCAGAGGGGTATCCAACACATTGAAAATCAATGCTATGGATACTCCCTTGGAACTCAGAGGGTTAAAAGTCAAGTTTACATCAATGGAGATTTGGGGGAATATATATCCTCTATAATGCAGTTGGTTTCCTCCAAAATTTTTGTAGTCATCCTACGAAATCATCCTTTTTAGAGTTAACTGACAAAAATAAAATAAAATAATTATCAACAATCTTAATCCTTTTAATGCCAGAGGGGTAGGCAATTACCCATCTGGTGACTAGCTGAACAATAGTAATAGTCACCAGAATAATTATTACCACCTTATAGAGAAATCCTACTGCCGGCCAGGGAACAGCGCTTTAGAAGAATCTGCACACCTGTACCCTCAGTCCCTTCCGATACCTTAAGGTACCAAACAAGGCTCCAAGAGGAGACCGGGACTGACAGCGCAGACATGCAGACATCTATAAGCAAAGATGTCTGCGCTGTTGCCTGGCCATCAGTCTCGGCAGCAGTAGGATTTCTCTATAAGGCAGTTATTATTCTGGCAACTAGTACTATTGTTCAGCTAGGTGCCAGATGGGTAATTCTTAGGGGGAAACTTTATGTGGAGTGATAGTTCCCCTTTAATTCCTTTACTGGATTAGCCCTTACCACTTCCCCTGGAAGGTTGCTCCAGAAATCTATCACCCTTTCCATAAAGTAATATTTACATGTCACTTCCACCCACTTTACATGTCCTCCTGCCCTAGTATTCATCTTTTTCTGAAACATATTTCCTTCCAGAATTATATTAAATCCTTTAATATATTTAAAGTTTTCTATCATATCCCTCCTCCCACCTCTCTTCCACTACCTTGCACCAACTTAATGGATCGTCTTAGAACTGTTTCCCATGTATTACAAGTGTATCAATAAAAACATAGAAAAAGCTATTTCACTTATAGAATATTTCAGCCATTGATAGATAGATTAAGTACTGTTTGACTGGGGTAATCAGGGAACAAGATATTTGTAGATTTCAGGCTGAAATAGTTTTAGCCAGTGATTGGTTGAGATGCAGTACTGGTATGCTGTGATGATAGCTGCACATTAAGACCAGCCAATCACATAATTATGGTAAAGGGGAACTTTCACCCTCAAGACACTTAACTTACTTTAATGTAGCTAGCAAAATTACCTACAAATTGCATATTTTTCCCCAGATCTTTATAGTTTATAATATATAGCCTTTTAAACCACCTAGTTACTGGTATGCTGTGATGATAGCTACACATTTAAGACCAGCCAATCACATAATTATGGTAAAGGGGAACTTTCACCCTCAAGACACTTAACTTACTTTAATGTAGCTAACAAAATTACCTACAAATTGCATATTTTTCCCCAAATCTTTATAGTTTATGATATATAGCCTTTTAAACCACCTAGTTACGTCACCTGTCCCTGCTCCTGCGGCAAAAGTTATGCCACACAGCTATGCTGGATGTCTCCTCCTCTTAACTTCTCCTCCCACCTCCCCCTAGGAACGAGCGCACTCCCGTCATTACAGTGATTTTTTGGGCCTAGAGAATGTTAGTGCTTGCTGTCCTACTCTGCCTTTGGTTCCCATTGGCTTTCTATTACTGGCCTAGTGCGTTTTCCTCTCCTGAATAAACAGGGCATATTAGCTGAAATGTGCCGGTCTGAGAAATAAATTATTCAACTCAGAGGGGGAAAAAAAGACATCCCCAACACAGCAAAGCTGAGCAACAAATGGCTCTCCATCTGTTAGGTCACAACTACCATCTCCTGCAATAGTGTGGCATAATACTGTAAATGATGGCGTGATGATGATCAATTGCCCCCACTGAAAGCTTCCTCTCATTCGCGGATCTGATTTTTCTGCTCCATTAACTCTTTGAGTGCTTTGGGGTAGGCAACGCAATGCATTGCATTGCTCACACTTCTGGCACTTTTCAGGCTGGCTGTACCTGGATATAATCATTTGCCCCCATGGAAAGCTTCCTCTCACTAACTGTTTTTTCTGCTGCATTAACACTTTGAGTGCCAAAGAGGTACGCAACGCATTGCAATGCATACCCCTCTGGAACTGAAAGGGTTAAGTGGGATCATGGACATAGATTCAGGATATCACAGCACTTCTTACTGAATCACCAATTGAGTGGCATACACAATAGCAATTGATGGGTTAAATGGAGACTTTGTCACCAGGCAATTGGAATGCTATGCAATGAGCTGGAGTTATGCTGCACCTGGGAATTCTCAGTAGTGATCCTCTATTAGAAGGAGTGGAAAGTCCTAGCTCAGGTGCCCACAATCAAGATCTCCCAACATAGTGTTCTTACCAAACATCCCCATGTGCAGTACACCCAGAGCATCCCAGTGTTCTTACCAAGCATCCCCGTGTGCAGTACACCCAGCGCATCCCAGTGTTCTTACCAAACATCCCCATGTGCAGTACACCCAGAGCATCCCAGTGTTCTTACCAAGCATCCCCGTGTGCAGTACACCCAGCGCATCCCAGTGTTCTTACCAAGCATCCCCGTGTGCAGTACACCCAGAGCATCCCAGTGTTCTTACCAGGCATCCACGTGTGCAGTACACCGAGCGCATCCCAGTGTTCTTACCAAGCATCCCCGTGTGCAGTACACCCAGAGCATCCCAGTGTTCTTACCAAGCAACCCCGTGTGCAGTACACCCAGAGCATCCCAGTGTTCTTACCAAGCATCCCCGTGTGCAGTACACCCACAGCATCCCAGTGTTCTTACCAAGCATCCCCGTGTGCAGTACACCCAGCGCATCCCAGTGTTCTTACCAAGCATCCCCGTGTGCAGTACACCCAGAGCATCCCAGTGTTCTTACCAAGCAACCCCGTGTGCAGTACACCCAGAGCATCCCAGTGTTCTTACCAAGCAACCCCGTGTGCAGTACACCCAGAGCATCCCAGTGTTCTTACCAAGCATCCACGTGTGCAGTACACCCAGCGCATCCCAGTGTTCTTACCAAGCATCCCCATGTGCAGTACACCCAGAGCATCCCAGTGTTCTTACCAAGCAACCCCGTGTGCAGTACACCCAGAGCATCCCAGTGTTCTTACCAAGCAACCCCCTGTGCAGTACACCCAGAGCATCCCAGTGTTCTTACCAAGCAACCCCGTGTGCAGTACACCAGGACTCCAGAGCATTGCACAGCAACCAAAAAGAATTTTGATGTTTGGCTAGTGGGAGACCATACATGTATATTCAACAAAGTAATCTGATTGGGTAGAAGTATAGTGCGCGTCCCCGACATAAGAAACACTTGGGGGCCAGCTTAGACAAGAGGATTGGCTTCTCAGAGGGAGACATCATCAAGATGGCTGCGCTCTCCCTCTTGCTTTGGAAAACAAATTAGGAAGATTTTTATCTTGAGGGGATAAAAAAATACTTATCATGGGGAGGTTTAGCCTTGTTTAGGGATTATAAATCAATTTGGGGGGAAGAAGCTACAACGTGATAGTTCCGCTGTAAGTCTTTAATCTGATGTGGTGGTATAAAAACCCCTGTAGATTCAAAATACCCATTATTAATTACTTTTTTCTGTCCATCCAGTCTTTCCTCCATACTTTGATTAGTGTTTTAGGACATTACATTTTATTAATACCAAATTTAACTTAACCTCCCAGTCTACAGACATATTTAAATGGTTACCAGTATCTATAGGGTAGAAGTGTTTGAAATGGAAATGCAACACATTGTATACACAAAATCAAAAGGGAAAAAAGTTTACATTTAGGTAATTCTTGATTTCAGAAATACATTGTCATGGACTTTACTTGTGAGTCCCGCCCCCAAGTACATTTTCTGACCTTCAGAATATCTGATCGGTGTTACTTTGGGATGGCACAGTACAACCCAACCTTTTTAAGCATGCTCTTATAGCTGCAGTCTCAATAAAACATGATCAATGCCCTTTAACCCCTTAAGGACCCATGACGTGCTAGGTTGTCCTGTAGTTAAGGACCAGTGACGGTTCTGGCACATCACGGAATTCAGGGCTCCCCAAGCAGCTGCACGCTGTTTGGGGAGCCTTGAATCCACCAGTGAAAAAAAAATGCCTCATGGTCCTTAACTGCAGGCCCTGTGGCTGGTCCTTAAGGGATTAACTATTTTCTTGAATGACTTATAAAATGGGAGGAACCTTTGGTTGCCCTGCCTTTTCCAGAGCCTACACATAATGGAAGTCTCCATGCACATTCTTTGGTTAGAAAGTCCAGAGTGGATATTGTGCAGATCATCTGGGTCATTCAGATTTCTCCAAACGAAGTTGAGGAGTTCCCTGTCACTGCTTACTTCATGCAACCTCCCATTTTAATTCAAAATATAAGTAGAAGGCCCTTAACTCACTGGAAGGTGGAGTTGCTTTACAATACCTCTCTTGCATCCATGGAATTAAATAATAGCTGTGGCAAGTTTTTCAATTAGCTAAAAGGGAGTACTTAAAACTTTGAATAGATTTTCACAGTTAGAATGTACATTTAACTTCATAGAATGTTATGTGCTCGCACCTCTGTTCACTTACCCTAGTCTGAGTTGTCCCACTCATCTGATGAATTTTCGCACTTAGCTTTGTACAAAAGCATAGCATGGCCCTTATGTAGCAATCTGCAGTGTATGGAACCTTAAAACTAGTAACATTCAGCCTTAGACATAGAAGAAAGTGGAGCAATTCTAGGGCAAACCAACTACCATAAAACCTCAGGTATAATACGCACCTGTGTATAATACACAGGTGTACGTTATACCCAAGATTTCAGGAGAATACAAAGGTGCCTATGTATAATACACATCTTTGTTTTCCCCTGTCACACTAAAAAAAATTTACATTGCCACTCCTCCCCATTTACCCTGATTCTCCTCTTCCCTTCTGTAGCCCAATCTGGCAGCCTGACAGAGTCCCAGGTTCAAGCCAATGGTAATGTCTTGCGAGGACCGCAAGGTCCTCACAGGGAAATACCATACATCCAGTGTGCTTGAAACAAGAGGTCCTGACAGGGCAATGGTGGAAACGGGTGGCAGATGCAAGCCTGCCGCCCACTGGACCCTGTCAGGCTGCCAGATTGGACTACAGACAGGGAAAGGAGGATCAGGGTAAGCGCGGAGGGAAGAAGTACAGCAATGTAAATTTTATTAAAAAATGTTTTCCCTCTGTATAATACGCACCCCCCCAAGGTGAAGAAGGGCAAAATTGTATGTATTATATGCAAGATTTTACGGTACACCACAGGGAACAAATACAAATTCCTAGTCATTTAAATGGGGTTTTACCCCCTGAATGCTAGAGAGGTATCCAACACATTGCTTTGTAATGTGCTGTAGATCTCTATAGCATTCAATGATTTAGAAATTCCATCTAAAACAACATTTAGGACTGTTTACGTGTCCCCTATGGTGCAGTTGGTTTTTCACCAAAATTGCTCATCCTATTATATATAAGGTCCAGTGCTTCTGTTTTTTTAGAAACCAATTGCTGTGTCCTCGAAAAGACACACACAAAAAAACAGCCCCCCCCACAATTTCATATTAATATATAATGACAGCTTCCTAGCTGAAGATCCCAGAGGTCACCTTTGATTTCACTTTCATTACAGTCCACATACAATGTAAAATGCAGTTTGTAGAAATCAAAAGATCCAATGGATGAAAGCGCACCATAGTTCAGCAGTGGGATACCTCCTGCCTATTAAGTGATACATTGTATCAGTGTTTTTCACTTCTAGCTCCAAATAACAGCTGCCATTGCATGTTCTAAGGCTATCTCTGCCTCAGAGTAAGTGGGTTAATTAGTGCATCGATCATTTTGACTACAGGTAGGGATTTTCTTAATCCTTTGAGTAGGAGGGGGTGTTCAGTGCATTACAAAGCTGTTATGGGAATAGTATTGCCAGTTGTACTAAAAGTAGCTTCACAACAATGATTAGGGATCAGAGCTGGAGAGCGAAGTAAGCCATTACTGTGTTTTGCTAGTAAAGCCAGATATTTGACCCCAGTCGAGCCAGGGCCACATATGGATAACACATTAGTAAGCCGAGAGACCCATAAGCAATGGGGGAGATAGATCCCTGGTGCAGAGGCTTCAGGATGGGGAGCAACTGGAAGGTAGAGTAGAAATAAATTGGAAATAGATCAATATCTCTTTAAGAGCCCTCTGGCTTTGATGTAGAATACTGGACAGATAGACTGGAGATTGTTGTTGCTGAATTGAGAATACTGGACAGAAAGGCAGGACACTGCTGACTGGATGTACAATACTAGACAGACAGAATGGAGGCTGCTGGTTGGTTGTAGAATGCTCATGCTGGACCGACTGACGATACTGCAGTTTATAGGTCTCTTCTCACATACTGCTAGGAAACTAAAGACACAGATGAGAAGTGGCACTTCTTGCTCTCAACAGGATGGCAGATGTATGAACTTCACTGTTAGTGGCTGATCAGATGACAGAGTTCTGAACTGTAAGACTGAAGAAGTAGGAGATTCAGATGGACTGCAGACTGATACACTAGACACCACTGGCATTTGCTAAATGAATGAAGCCTAAGCCTCTATGTTGGGGATACAGGAATCTCAGCTGAACTGAACACTGATGAACTGCTTAACCGCTAGTAAGTCAATCAGATGAATGGGTAGTTTAAATCCGCTAGACACAAGAACAGGAAACTCAGCAAGGCTGTAGCGCTATGAACAAGCTGACACAGAGAGACCGTAGTCATTAATACTCAGACAAGCAGGGAGTCAGGAGCTGAGAGGTCAGTCAGAGTAAGTGTTGGATCATAGGGGTGCTACAGAAAAGAAGTCTAACAAGCCAATAGTCAGAACTAAATAAAGTAACAAAGGAGCAGGATTGTAATGGTAGAGACCATAGAACTATCTGGAAAAAACTGGTAACTCACAAAACAGTTGGTGAGCCCAACCACAGGCATATATTTTGAAGGCCAGTAATCCAATCAGAGTGAGGTATGTACCAAGTGCTGATAAGTACAGGTGAGCTGGACAGGCAAACATGACAGCTGATACAAGTGTGGGATAATCATACAAAATAACAGAGCGCAGATGTAACAAAGGCAAAACGAGTTAAACTACATGAATGCTCAAGAGATTTTTTTGCACTGTATTCTTTTGATCTTTTGCTAGAGCAGGGGTGGGAAACTTGGGGCTCTCCAGTTGCTACCAGACTACAACGTTCATCATTTGCTAGGGGTGAGTAATGGGAATTGTAGTCTGGCAGCAGCTGGAGAGCTGCAAGTTGAAATCTACTCCACAAAAACCCCTGACTGAAGATTTACAAACTGGTCCCCACAACCGTTTTACTGGCTGCCCAGATCAGGTTTAATCAGGGTGTCTCAAACTCTATTATAATTAGGCTGACCAGACCTTTCTTTAACTGGGGACACATAGGAAATAGGCATATTTCAGGACTGCACTGGAATCAAAGCAGCCCTGCAGTATGTATTTTTCATGTGTCCCTGGTTCATGGTGGGGTCTGGTCACCCTAATTATAATGAGCTGAAATAATTAACAATTACCTCCTTCCCACCGCACACACAAAAAGCATACCCAACCACATTATTATTTTAACAGTCAGTTCTTGAACCTGAATGACACGTGAATAATCCTGTGATTTACTGGTTTGCTTATCTCTTTTAGGGACCCTGTTATTTATCCCTAACCATTCTATATGTGCTTCTGTATATCTGTTGATAATGTGCCAGTGGAAGGTTGGTCTTGGCTATGCCCAGGTCAATTGATGGACTGTGCTTTTTCTTAGTGAAAGTAACAGTTTTGCTGACTGGTACTTTGGGTGAGACAGGGAAATTTTATTGGAAGGAAAGGGAAGCTAGAGTTCCACAGTATGGATTACTGGGTTAGGAACAGTGTTCCCATTCATTTTTAAAGCAGCAAGAAATTAGCCATGCTCCATGAACAACAGTTTTTGAAGACATACGTAGATTACACACGTAGCTACCCAAACTACAGCAAAGTTTATACCTAATTGCATTATTATAGTGCATTACTTGGCTTGATTGTGTCATGTCTTTCCAATATGTCTTTTCATTGATTATATTTATGATGACTGTCATTCTCTCCCTAACTCCTCTTGTTGTCTGCCTTCCTTTTACTAACACCTCCTGCTGGCCCACTATCATGGCTATCTCTCTAACCCTTGTCTGTCTCCCATGGAGACTGAAAAATGGACAAAGACTGACAGAGAAAGACAGGAAGGGAGCATGACAGAGAGAAGAGGGAAGGAGACTGAGAAAGGAGGAGAGGGAAGGAGACAAAGAGATAGAGAGGAAAGTAGACTGACAAAGAAATTGAGCATGAATGACACTGATTATGGAGGTGATAGGAAAGAAGACTGACAGAGGGGGAAAAGGATGGAGGACTGATGGGGGGCATCCTGGTGGAGGTGGAGAGAGGGAAGGATACTGACAGAGGAGATTGGGAAGGAGTCTGAAAGAGGAAATGATAGGAAAGGAGACTGACAGAGGGAGAAAGAGGAAATATGTCTGGAAGAGATGGAGAGTGGAAAGTAATCTAAAAGAGGGAATGAGACTGACAGGAGAAAGTAGGAAGGAGTCTGAAATAGGAAGAGAGAGAGAGAGGGAAGGAGGCTAACAGGGAGAAAATGGAAGGAGTCTGAAATAGGAAGAGAGAGAGAGAGAGAGAGAGGGAAGGAGGCTAACAGGGAGAAAAGGGAAGGAGTCTGACAGAGTGAGAAATAGATAAGGTGTCTGAAAAAGAGAGAGAGCAGGAAGGAGCCTGGAAGAGGGAAGGAGACTGAAAAAGGGAGTAAGAGAGGATGAGACTGACAGATGAGGAGAGTGGGAAGGAGTCTGAAAGAGGGAGAGAGTGGGATGAAACTTGGCAGAGGGAAAAAGAGGGAAGGAAACTAAAAGAGGAAGAGAAAGGGAAGGAGAATAACAGAGGGAGAAAGAGGTTAGAAGACTGACAGAAGGTGTAATTAGGAAGGAGTCTGAAAGAGGCAATGAAAGAGGGAAGAAGACTGACAGAAGGTGTAATTAGGAAGGAGTCTGAAAGAGGCAATGAAAGAGGGAAGGAGACTGACGGGGAGAAAGTGGGAAGGAGACTGACAGAGGGAGAATGAGATAAGGAGTCTGAAAGATGGAGTGAACAGGAAGGAGGGAAAAAGAGAGGAGACTGAAAAGAGGGTAAGGGGGGGCACTGACAGAAGAGGAGAGTGGGAAGGAGTCTGAAAGAGTGAGACAGAGGGAAGGAAACTGGAAGAGAGAAAAAGAGTGAAGGAGACTGACAGAGGAGGAGAGAGGGAATATGTCTTAAAGTGGGAGAGAGAAGAGTGGAGACTGACACTAAGTCTCCTGCCCTGTCTCTCCCCTCTGTCCATCTCCTTCTTTCTTTTCTTCCATCATTCCGCTTCCCTCTCTTTCTCCATCAGTCTTTTTTTCTTCTCTCCCTCTGTAATTCTCTTTTCCTCTCTTCCTCTTTCAGTCTCCTTCACTTGTTCCCTCCGTCAATCTTCCTCTGTCAGTCTCCTTCCCTCTCTTCCTGTCAGACTCTTTCCTTTCTCTCCCTCTTTCAGTTTCCTTCCATCTCTCTCTCTCTGTCAGTCTGCTTCTTCCTCTCTTTCTCTGCCAGTTTCCTTAAGCGGAACTTTCAGTACATACTTAGTCGCCATGCATTCATTAAACGGATGGCGAATAGCTTTGAAATAGATATTTTACCTTGAAAAAACAGCCCAGTGTAAAGGAATCATTCCCGTTTGTTGTTAGTGAGGTCCGCTTGCCTGCAGCATCAGTTCCTTCCGGTAACCATATGGTGCACTGCAGTGCTACTCAATAGAGACCGGGACTGACTGCGCAGGTCCGCGGACAAGATGTCTGTGCTGTAGCCTGGGTTCCGGTCTCCAAACGGAAAGATTCCTTTATACTGGGCTATTTTTTCAAGGTAAAACATCTGTTTCAAAGCTAGTTGCCATGTGTTTAACCCTTTGCGTGCCAGAGGAGTACAGAATGCACTGCAAAACAATACATTCCGTACCCCTCTGGCACTCAAAGGGTTAATGAATGCATGGGGACTAAGTATGAACTGAAAGTTCCGCTTTAAAGCCTTGGGTCTTGGGGCATGTAATGATGCTAATCTTCTTACTAGAAATTTTGCAGTTTGGCTGCAGGGTACACTAATGTTGATTCAGATTGGTCAAATTCTCAAGTCTCTTGGGAACCTATAAATTTCCTTAATTCTTACATTTAAATTAATATTTGTCATAACCAAGTAGTGATAAAACATTAATCAGACTAAAATACATATTAAAATATAAGTAACATCTAAGAATGTTTGATACTTCAAGCTTTTTCATATTATCTTTGGAATCATAATTGCAAATGTATGCATCTAATTACATGTATATGATATGCATATGTACTTGCTAGACTTAAAATAGATATAAACATTTTATTTGAAATTCTATGTGATATGGAGCTTTTCCTGCTGAGTAAAACAGGATTACTCAGATTGCTGGTTTTTGTTGTTTTCAAAAGTTATAACAGTTTAAACTATCAGGAAGTAAGCTGTTACTATAACATTCTATGTAGAACTGTTTTTAGCGAGTAATTAACTGTCTGTAATCTGGCCACTAGATGGCACGGCTATTGAAAAAAACAACAGTTTAAATTATAATAATTATGGAAAGAAGCACCTCCAAGCAGTGGATGTAACCTTTTAATCATCAGGAAAAGCCCAGTAATAAATGTTTGTTTCATAAAAAAGTTTACTGTTCTTTTACAAATGTTTAGAGTACACTTGTTGTGCATTGTAAAACTACAAGTATGTTTTCATTCCAAGGACAAAAATATCATTCCAAGGTCAAAAAACAGCAAGCTTAAATTGACATGTGTGTGAGCAAAGCTGAACTATACTATTTAAAGAAGAACTACCACACTAGGTAAAGTTGCCCTGCAATAATTAAGCAGGTGGCGACTAGCTTAATAATAGTTCTATTACCTCTCAAAAGCAGCCGATTGTAAAGTAATCCTTAATCTTCTGAGACCGGAAGCCAGACATCAGTGCAGACATCTTGTCTGTGCGCCTGGGCTGTCAGTCCAGGTCCCCATCAAAAAGCACTTCACTGTCCCGAAAGGCACCGGAAGGGACTGTTGGCACAGGCGCACAGACTGCACTAACCTGGCTGTCAGTCTCTGAAGATTTAGGATTACAATCCGCTACTTTTGAGAGGTAATATACCTATTATTAAGCTCGTCGCCACTTGCCTAATTATTGCAGGATGACTTTACCTAGAGTGGTAGTCCCGCTTTAAATATGAGCATGTGTTGAACACAGGTTCAATATTCAACCCCTTGGATGCTAGAAACATCTCCAACACATTTATTTGCAAAGAATTAGAGATGAACTTGCATCCAAGCGGTTAAAATATATTATAAATGCAAGAACAGTAAAATAGATCTGAAAGCACAGCAGCAGAGAAACATTTGTTTGGAAGGTAAGTACTACTACTACTCCTACTACTACTACTATCACTACTACTACTCCTACTACTAATAATAATAATGTATTATTTTCCTCCTATATGTAAAGTGGATATTTTCCTTAAATTATGGCTTATAATCTAAGTCAAAGAACTACTCATTCTAAAGTGTAATGTTTCATAATATATATATTTTTTACATTATCCTAAGATAACAAAGACATTTTAAAATGTTACATTTTCTGACTTTTCTAGAAGTCAGTAAATATGTTTTCTGATTAGTTCTCAGCGGAGTGTAGCAGAAAATGGTAGATAACTTATGAATGGGAGGTTACTATGAGAAGGATTATCTCCAAAGGGTGGACTCATTACATTTCTCCTCTTCAATCTATTCCATAAGACATAAGGCATTTTCTAAGCAAATTGTGACAGCTTTCAGGCCACCCATCTTCAGATCAGTTTGTCATGACAAGTAAATTGGGAATATGTTATACTGAATATTTGCTGACATAGGAAGAGCATTTTTTTAAAATAAGAATTTATCAAAGCAATCCTGAAAAGTACCACTAAACATTACTGCTGATCCAGTTTTTAGTTAAATTCACCTGAAAAGTCACAGGACTCAGGCAAGGCACTGGCACTGTACCAGCAACTTTATCTGGTATTTCTCTTACTGTTGAGAAGATATTAGGAATTGGATGTACGGTCTGTGACCCTCTGGTTGATTAACTTTCATTATCCTTAGCTGGTCAATGGCTTTCTGAGGATGATAGAAGTTGTAGTTCAATAATATGTAAGGACTCTCCACCTCTAGATTTACTGCTTATTGGCTATGTGTAAATTATTGCTTGCTAGTGTGACAACATTAGACTACAACATACACAGCACCATATGCACAAAAGAAAAGTGGAGCAATTCTGGGGCAAACCAATGGCTCCATTGGGGGCTAATAAATATTAATTACTTTGCAATGCATTGGAGACCCTTCGAGCATTCTGTTGGTTACATGCCTCATCTAAATCCATGAAAATTTGTATGTTTTCACTTAAAAATGCAATTTTCTGTTCTGGTCATCAGGTGGTGCTGTTCCTATTACTTACTTGGGAATCCATGGTCAGTGACTTAAGCGATCCAACAGAGTTCATTATTTATAAAAAAATGCATTTTAAACATAGAAAAAAAAATCCAAGCCTTTGAGTGCCAGGGGTATGCAATGCAGACTGTGTTTTATACCCCTCGGGCACTCAAAGGGTTAATCAGAGGGAGCACCCTTGTATTACAGGTCCTTTAAGGAACATACAATTCTAAGTTAAAAAGTAAACCGTCATTTTCTCTCTCACACATTATATATAGGTATAAAATTGATGATCTAGAGGATAATGGGCCTTTTCTGCAAAAAAAAAAAAAAAATAATGAAGCAAATAAAGGAAAAGCCAACTGGACTACAACAACTTTTTTGGTTTGTCTTATTCTAGGAATGGTATAAAGAGTCCCCTTCCACTCCCATTCCCCAGATACTGATGACTTGGACCGTCCCGGCTACCCCTTTGTAGCCACATCACAGAGCGAGAGAGAAGCCCGGCATGACCGCCAGGGACTACAAGGGTCTTCTGGTTCCTGTTAGAGCAATTATAGTGCCATAATACCCTATCAGCAGATCTGCTCACTAGGGAAGCTGGGGCTGCATTATGAGTTCCTGTGGACCCTTGAGGAGGACCATGGGGTCTGAAAACCCCTAATTCTCCCCCAGGAAGAAACTGGACCATGTAACTGATGTCTTACAGTTCAGTTTCCTGTGCTGTACCGATCCCCACAGGCCAGTGGTTTTCAACTAGAGTGCTATGGCACAATATTGTGCCATGGTCAACAGCATAGGATGCCCCTTTTTTGTATATTTAAGTATATTACAATGCACAATATGTTTTATCTGATTTTATGACAAAAAAATAACTATATATTTATGTATTTTCCCCTTCATTACAACCTTGACAAATGCCTAGAAAATGTTAAGTGTGCCCTGAAAATTCCATATTGTGTGCTAGGGATGTGTGGAGTGGAAATAGAAATCCACTGCCATAGAACTGGGTTTGAAATCTTGACATGGAAGGTCTTTGGAAGTTGCACATGCACCCGAGAGGTACGTGACTGAGTCCACTATTTCCATGTTGGGCTCCATCCAAATGACTCAGTTTTCTGTCTTTCCAATAGACTGATAGGAGCTGCTTTTTGCTAATACTGATCCCATAGAAGCTGTTAAAGTAAAACATTATACTTGCCCTTAAAGGGAAGCTATCACCCCAAATAAAGTCTCCCCCCCAGTAATAGTAGTACTAGCCAGCATAATCACCACGTTACTGTCAGGCAACAGCACAGACATCTTTGCTTACAGACATCTGTGCGTCTGCGCTCTCAGTCCTGGTCTCCTCTAGGAGGCGTTGCATGGTACCTTTAGGTACCAGAAGGGAGTGACGGCGCAGGTGCACAGGTTCCTCTTAAGTGCTGTTGCCTGGCCGTCAGTCTCAGAAGAAGTAAGATTTCTCAGGACACGGTGATTATGCTGGCTAATACTACTATTGTTAAACTTATCTCTAGATGGGTAATTGGTGAGGGGAGACTTTATTTGGGGTGATAGTTCCCCTTTGAAAGAAAAAACAAATAATCAGGAAATAAAAAATCTAAAATACAACTTTGTTTCTTGATGTCACCAATGGTAGACTGATATATGCCAAAAATGTTGAGCTATTGGCAGTCCTTGCAGAGAAGAAAGGAGAAATACTGCTCCAGACTGTTTGGGTCTCTTGCTCATAGAAAAGAGGGGCAATTCTGGAAGAGCCAACAACTCCAGAGGGCAAAGACACAAACATTCATCAACATTTCCATTGATTTAAAAGACAAATATAATATGATAGTGCAGTATCAGCAAATCTACTCCCCTAGGAAGCTACTCCCCTAGGAAGCTGGATTACATTTTAAACCTCTGTGTAACAAACAATGGAGAAGAACAATGAGCTCTGTAAAGAGACCTGAAGCTTCCCCAGACCGAGACTGAACTGTCAGACTGAAGTCTTGATGTTGTTTCCATGTCCCCATAGATCCTCTATATCAGGTTTGAAAGCCTAGCACAAAGTTTATAGAGGCTGCACGCAGAGGCATAGGAACCCCCACAAATCCGGGGGCAGTAGCATTTTTACCCCAGCTCCCCTGTATGTCACTTTGTGCCCCCCCAGCCCCCTGTGTGTCTCTTTACCCCCCAACCCCCCTGTGTGTCACTTTACCCCCACACAGCCCGTCTGTACCTTCTTTGTAGCGTGGCTGAGCGGACTGCAGTAGAGGAGCTTCTGATCCTCTACCCGGTCTGACAGGAAGCTGCTTGTTGCGCTCTGTGAGCAGCTTCCTGTCAGAACTGGGTAGAGGATACAGAAGCTCCTCTACCACGGTCCCCTCTGCTCAGCTCCCCTCCTATCGGTCACTCAGAGCCTGTGCCCCCCGGACCACTGAGCCTAGTGCCTGGGGGGGATTTCTTCATTATCTGTCCCCTGCATGATTTCCTGGGGAGGATGCATCCCCCCATTCCCCAGGTTCCTACTCCCCTGGCTGCACACAGAACCCAGGCTGAGAGTCACTTTTGCATTGAGTTCCACCCAAGGTGGACAGTTTTCATAACTCTCCCCCATGTGGTTACTAAGAGATGATTTGGGTTTGCACATTGCAGTCCTGGACTTTTACAAGCATAGTAAAATGTGATAATTGCCCTTAAAAGAAAAAAAAGGCATCAGGCAAAATATATTATTATACAGTATTAAAAAAAATTTAAAAAGGCTTACATAGAACCTTACTCTTCCTTGAAGTCACCTGAAGCAGATTGGTATTTCCTATAATTATTATTTGTTAAAGCGTAACTACCATCCATGAATAAATATGGCCCAAATAAATACCCATCTGGCGACTAGCTACTCAATAGTGCTAGTCACCAGAAATATTACCTGGTGTTTGAGAAATGGACACTGTTCCCGGACTGACAGGCAGGAAACAGCGCAGACATCTTTCCATAGTGATGTCTGCGTGCCTGCGCTGTCAGTCCCTTTTGGAGCTGAATAGCTCCTAGCAACACCTCCTAGATCAGGCTTGGACTGACAGCGCAGACACGTAGACGTGACTATGGCAAGATGTCTACGCTGTTTCCTTCCTGCCAGTCCCGGAACAGTGAACAATTCTCAAACACCAGGTAATATTTCTGGCGACTCTCGCTACTGAGCAGCTAGTCGCCAGATGGGTATTTATTTGGGCCAGATTTATTCATGGGTGGTAGTTCTGCTTTAATGGTCTTTTTGGGTTAAAGTGGAACTATTGTATCTACAAGATGTTGTTCCAATGTGCACTCTTCAGTAATAAAATAAACACCGTGTAATGCTTTTTTGAAAGTAGCTTCTACGTTAGGCATAAAAAGAAAAAACAAATCTTACTCTGTGACGTCAAGACCGGGGTAGATCGACTGCGCATGTCTCAATCGCTACCTTAAGGTAATGTAGTCACTCCCACCGGACCCTTCTCTTCAGCCTGTGTACGCCTCTTGTGTAGTACATGACCTGGCATGCAGTAGCCTCCAAGCGCTTTCAGGTCATGTTACTGAAGTGCGAGCGAGTGCATGTGTCTCTCTCGCACTATATATAGAAGCAGGCCATTTCCATGAAAACAGGGGAGCGGTCTGCTCCGATTGGCTGAATAGTGGCTCAAGCATTCTGCTATAGCTGTGTGCTGCGACATTCAATTGTATCTTTCTGATCAAATATTATTGTTGAATAACACTTTATTCTGCGCTGTATTATAAAGTAGCTTTATTGTGAATGGGGTTCAAATATTAATTCTATAATAATGGAGGATATGTTGTGGTAATTAATTTAACCATTGTACTCCCACATAGTTCTTCTATTTATTGTAAAGTCTTTAGGTTGCGAATGGGGACCAAATATTAATTTCATAATGATAAAGACTAGCTTTTGCAAAGTAATTGAACGCTAATACTGAAAGGGTTAAAATATAAAACCGCTTAATGCACCTAACGCACATCTTACCTAGCGATCACATGTGTGCAGGCACTGATGTGCACGGCTGAGACCAAGGAGAAGGTCACATGACTTACTGCAGGCGCATCTCACAGGCACGCACTGCAGAGAGGAAGACACTGGGCAGAGTCTCCGGATCTGATTAACAGGCAAAGGAGCAGGGACCGCATGTGCATTAGAAGAAACTAAACAAGATGGCTGTGGTCTATACCTTCTTGGGGCATGTAATAAAGGTAACTTTGTAGATTAATCTCTGCATTATTAGATGTTTATACACTGTAAGGCATTAAATAGGGAAGTCTACTTGGATAAGCAAGGTTGATATCCTACAATAGTTCCGCTTTAAAGTGAAGCAACACTGCCCCAGGCTGTTAAGGATGTATTCACATAAGAGGAGCAATTCTGGGGTGAAGAAACTGCATTATAGGGGTGAACCAAAAATTCTCCAAATTATTAGGGATTTAAGTGATTTAACCCCTTGAATGCTAGATAAGTCTCCAATGCATTACAATGCTTATTGTCAAGGACACATTACAAAAAACTAGGTGAAGATAAAAAAAAAAAAAAAGTTGACAATTTTAATGTACGTTATTGCTTGCAAATAAAGGGTTCTTATTCCTTTAACATTAACAAGCAAAGCTAGCATCTTATTTCCAGTCCTTGAATTAAATGCTTTTATTGTACAGTAAAAACAATGTTTTAATAAATCTGCCACTTTGTATTGTTATGTGTTCAGAGTTGCCTTGCATTGTTTTTTGGGATGTTATCTTACACCTACTTTACGTTTTCATACAAACAAAAACACAAATACAACACAGCAACAAGCACAGTAAGATAGAAAAGGTCAACTACTATTAACCTTTAGAGAGCTAGAGGGGTGTCCAATTAATTGCTAAAATGTATCAAGCCCAATGTAATCTAATCTTAAATTAGGCCGGGGTTACATTGCAGCAGACAAGCAGTTATCACTGGCTTTATCGAACACATTCCCTTTGAAGTTTATGGAGAAAATTGTATATAAAAACCTTGAAAAAATGTATCAACTACAGTGCAGAAGTGTACCCCAGACCTTAATCTGATACAATAAAATGCAAATATTCCTAGGGTGTAATTCCCCATTTAAAACAATAGGCATTTTTATTTGTTTCCTATTGTGAAACTGGTTTGCCACTGAGTTCATTTACTTTCTTATATTTGCCACATTGTGATGTAGATGTAGTAAGAATTAGCCAGTGCAACAACGTTGCCATTAGTCTCTAACACCAGTGCCTGCACTTCAGGGTATGTACTGCATTATGTGATCATAGTAGTGCAGGAATGTCATACTGTTTTCCCCTGATCTTGCACAGGTGCTATAGTCTAAAGGACAGCGCCAATACACATTATGAAGATAGCCCTGATTTTGCACAGGTGCTATAGTCTAAAGGACAGTGCCAGTGTACATTATGAAGATACCCTGATTTTGCACAGATGCTGTAGTTTAAAGGACAGAGCCAATGCACATTATTATTCCTTTGATACCCACATTTAGCTTGTAAAATATCACCCCACCTCGCTTTTCCATGACTTGGCTTTTTTCCCTTAGTTATGAGACTGGGCGATGCAATCAAGATAATTCATGTCAATCTGCCAAGCAGACCACTCACATAGAGACAAGAGTAATTTTATTGCCCAGCAGACCACTCACACAGAGACAAGAATCATTTTAATGCCCAGCAGACCACTCACACAGAGTCATTTTAATGCCTCTTATACAAAAACTAAGCTTTAGTCAATGCACTGGAGGCATTAAAACTACAGTCACAGAGACAAGTGTCTGTCTGAATGATCTGATGGGCATGTTGCTGTGGCAACCAGTCAGCTGACCATTCAGCCAGTTCTCAGGAGACGAGGCTGAAGACAGTGAAAGGGAAGGAGGGTATTTTAAAAATTAAATACCTCTGAAACTAGTGACTGTTAAGCAGTGTAACTGTGAAGTTACACTTTTTAATACTTCACAATGCAATAAGATAAAAATATGTGTATGCATCACTTTCTCTTTAAATGAGTGTGATGTTTTCATTTGTTCCCTGTAGTGATTAATTTGCCCCAAAATTGCTCTAAGTACATCAACCTGACATTCGTGAAGCTCGTGATGTCACTGAACCACAATTTTCTTAATCACACTCTACAAGTTCCCATCTATTGAAAATGACATTTTAAAGCTGAATATGACATGATGCATTCAGGGCCTTTGTTGAAGAAGATATATAGATTTATTTAACATGATTTGAAAAACAAAAACTATGAAACTATTCCAGGAAGGAAAGGGCAACCCATGCCAACTCAGCCTGCCACAGTAGTCTGGTGATGAGTCAGATGACAAATGAAAACTTGTTACTGGAATTTTAATATAGTGTTTCATGTTTATCAGTGTGCCTTGTACATCTGACACAAGAGAATGCAGAGCATTCAGCTGGAAATACCTAAAGCTCCCGACAGCAGGATCCACAGAGAGGACTCAACCACTTAACAACACCAGTTGCTTCTTATGGCACTCAATATATCACTTAACACCTTGTAAAGCTTTCTGAAGATACATCACCTAGAGAGTTATTTATGGCTTGGTGTCAAATCTGTTAACCCTTTGAGTGCCAGAGAGGTATCCAACGCATTGTAGCACAAGGGGGAGATACACTAAGGTGCGATAAACAGGTGATAAAGTGGAGAAGACTTCTCCAGTGATATCACTTCCCCGAGACTTATGTTATTCTATGGAGCAAATGCACTAAGATTTCTCCAACTTAGTTGCATAGGTTCCATAGAATAACATAGAACTTGTGGAAGTGATATCACTGGGGAAGTCTTCCCCACTTTATCACCTCTTAATCACACTTCATTGCATAACCCCCGATGTGTTGGATACTTCTCTGGTACTCAAAGGGTTAAAGGGACATTATCAGCAGAAATGTATTCATTTCTTTGGCACTCAATTTCAAGTGTATTATTTTTATAAAATGAGAAAGCCGGTCAAAAAGTCAGCTTTTTAAAACTAGGGTATTTGAGTGTTTGATCTGCTGAACTTTTGCTATGGGAGATGGAAGTTCAGCAGTATATATATGTCTTAGTAATGCTTGAGCCGTCATTTAGACCCCAGCCTCAAGAGCGAAGGAGAATGTATCACTTTGCTTTGACCCACAGCCACTGACACATTTATAGTTCTCCATGCAAGTCCCACTCTGTACTACTCATAATACAGCCCTTCCCACAAATCCCACCACTACACCTATATCCCTGATCCTATACCTATAGCATCTGATCCCATAAAAATTCTCTCCCTCAACCACCTTTAGTATCTGGATTATGCATAATCCATCAAGATACACATTTTTCAGGCTGTAAGGGATGCCCTCCTTTACATGTCACCATCAGTTCGACAACCATGAAGCCTGTGTGATTATCTCAGCTCCCCCACTTGCCCACATCCCTTTCATTACCATAGGGATGTGCATTGCATATTTGGGAGTTAGAATGAAAATGACAAAATATTGCACATGTAGATTTTATCACTTTCAGCACCCAAAATAGTAAGTGTATAATAATTAGATTTTTGGCAATATTTTGAGCATTTCATTATATATTCCACACCCTCTGCCCTCTCCCATCTCAAACCTTTTTCACTTTCCTTTTCATACCTCTCTTGCTACGTCTAGAACAACCAACCTCTTTAATTCTATCCTGAAATCCTATCTTCAGGAGCACTAGTACCATGCACTACCATTTGACAAACTTAGCACCTGTAATCATAGCACTTGACACCCTCATATGCTGTTGTCTGTCTCCTATTACCCATTTAGACTGTAAGCTCCTTGGAGTGGTGACCTCTCTCCTATTTTTTCTATGACTATGACACTTACTTTATCCCTTTTATTTATTGTAACATACCTCTATTGTAAGGCTCTGCGTATACTGTGTGGTGCCAAATAAAAATATACATACATACATACATACATTAGGCACTATAGATTTATTCTATGAGTATATTTACTTAATTTTTTTGTGTATGTAAATTCTGTGCATTTTTGTAATGGTTTTTTTAATCATATTTAAGAATTTTGACTGACAAATATTTGGTATCTCCTCTGAATGTATATGGTGTTGAATGGTATACTGCACCACGGCAAGACGTTGCCTTGATATAATGTATTTATGTAGTATCTGTTGTGTGTTCCATTAGACTCAGGTTATCAAACCGTCATGTAATCAATGGGTTGTTCTTGAGGAGTAATATACACTAGACACCTTCTCTGTGTGTGTGTATTGTTCCAAATGATCCATTACACCAAAAAGAGGTTCATTTTTTATTTATCTGTTTTCTAAGATTTAGGACTTCAATAAATGTTTATGTGTTTTTTTGTGGAGGGGTCTGTTTACATGCAGTAATGTGATCAGATGCTTCTATTTGGTAGTTATGGTTTTCTTCTTTGACCTGGATGGACATTGTGGTCATTATATTAATGAGAGAAGGTTACTTTCATAATTATATATGTCCATATGGCTCGACATTGGTATGTTATCATTTGTAATCTGGCCACTCGTATTTAGATTCATTTGGCTGCATCATAGTAGGGGGCTCTCCCTGTAGTCCAATGGGAACACAAGTGTCTATATTTAAATTGGGATTGTATGGCTGCTGCTTCCTTATATATATTGGGCATTGCTTTCATAAAGTAGCATTTTGCCATGAAACATGAAAGAGGCCTTTTAGATTTAATTTATATAAGTGTGGTATCACACATAGTTTTCAACAATTTAGTATTATTAAACATTATTGTCAAGAAAAGCAGCCATTTTGTTTCCGGGGTATTGTGATTCCCGAACTGAGACAAGGGAATTATAGGCTCAATGAATCTTACTGTAAGTTCATTGGTATTACACCATCCTATGGACAGCACTGGTCACTTGACCATAAATCTCCATATATATTTACATATTAAGAATTACTATGCCTTTAACAAGCATTTATATAGGCAAATAAGCTACTTTCGATGTAGTGAGTGCAAAATTGTAAACATGTCAAAGGCATGGATTCATGGCAATGGTAGCAGATTGTGTCATATTCACAGGGATATGCTGGTAAAGACATCTTAGTGCATATTGTAGATATGTCATCAACGCAAAACTGTATTGCCATCCTGGGTTAGGATACGAGAATATTTTCACCTCAAATAAAAATTGCAGAAAAATGGCACTTCCCACTTGGAGAATAATTTCCTGTGAAAAGTGCCACTTTTTTTGCCTAGTTAATTATGGGAAGGGATATTTTCCCTACCACATGAACATTTTCTCAGCTTTTCTACAGCCATATAAAGGGGTGCCAAGCTCTCACAGCAGCCATTCTGTGTTTGTGAGAGGAGAAAGCAGCATGTTTGTGAGCTATAGAAGATAGGCAAATAAAGGGGAATTTAAGTTTAGTTTTAATGAGTCATTTAGGTAGGACATTTGTTCTCTGTATTAGGGGAGTTTGGGGGCACTCTGGGGGAGTAAAAGGAGGGAGGAAGGAGGCTGACCCCAAATACCCCAAAATTCTGGGTGACCGACTGTGTCTTGTCAGGTAGCTGGGGTCCAAATTGCTTGCTGATCTTACTGTTATTGTCTCTGTGCTGGGGAAGTCTGGAGAAAGAAGTGGTTGATTTTGTTTTTTAGTTATATATATATATTTTTGGACAGACTGTGATAAGATAGGGTGGACAACTGTTTTAAAAAAATAATAATAAAAATAAATAAAAATAAAATAATAAATAAACAAATAAATATATTAGCTGACAGACTGGGAGCAAGTGTTTCACAAAAGGGGGACATTTTTCTCACTATTTGCTCACCCCTAATCCTGGCCCCTTATTGGGGGGGGTTGCACTAAGGTGTGATAAAGAGGTGATAAGGTGGCAATAACTTCTCCTGTGATATCACATCTACAGGTGCTATGTTATTTTTAGAACTTATGCGCTAGAGCATTTCTGATTATGTGCCTTACTGTTATTTTCAATATTTCAATAAGTACAAGACTGGGGTTGTCTTAAGGAACCAAATCATTTGTAGTTCTGAGGGCAAAAGCCTGCCCATAAGGGCAAATTAACATTTTCCAACTCCCTAGTAAGTTAAATTGGAATTCAGCACCTTGATTCCATAGCTGGTGTGGCACAATAAGAGCAAAACTGTGGTGGAATGGCACTGATACCTCGTTGTTGTGTTACTTCCTATGAGAGGGTTCTGCAGAGCTTAGTATTATATGTTTCATGTCAGTTATTTCAGTACTGAAGCAAGTCACAGAAAAAAACTGTTTAAAGAAGAACTAACATAAAAAAATGAAAAAGCATAAGTTAAATGTCAGTATTTTGTAATTGTACCATATGGTGCACTTTGTTTGATCACAATTGATTCCACTTTTGAAAATATGACCCTTTGTGATGAAATATAAAAAGAAAAGCCTCCATAGTTAGCAGTAGTCAGGATCTGCTATAATCTGCCTGTGCTTTGGACACATTTTACATGTAAGATGCATTGGCCTTTTGTGTCTATATTCAGGGGATTCAGAGGACTTAAAGTGGATGTGTCATCTATGGACAACATCCCATAAATAGTTAGGTGACATATCCAATACCATGAAAACATTATTTATTTTTTATTTTAAGTTTTGATTTCATTTAAATTTAACTTAAAAGACTCTGGGCTGCAGCCACTTCCATATAGACTGCACCCCAAAGCTCTGCCTCTGCTCTCCTCCTTCCTCCGTTGATGGAGGCTTCTGTCTGTAAGCTGGAGTGCTCTCATTGGTTAGATATCGATCTCTGCCAATGAGAACACTCCAGCTTACAGAGAGAAGCCTCCATCATGGGAGGAGGAGGAGAGCAGAGGCAGAGCTCTGTAACCGCAGTGAACAGCAGTCTACACGGAAGTGGATGCAGCACAGACTTTTTAATTTAAATTTAAACTAAATCAAAACTTAAAATAAAAAATAAATAACGTTTTCATGGTATTGGATATGTCGCCTAACTATTTATGGGATGTCCATAGGTGACACATCCACTTTAAACTACACATCATTTTCTATCACATATTGCTGCAGAAAGGCCAGAAAATCCTAATGGCCCTGATGCATTTTCCCCTTGCACCTTGGTTCAAGATATAAGATCTTCGATCAGTGCTGGATGTTATGTCCATGTAGGCAGCCATGACAGCTAGCAGGAGAACAAAACCTTAAACTGTTCATTGTACATAATAATCTTAACATTTTCACCCTTTGAATGCCAGAGTGGTGTGAATGCATTACTTTGCAAGGAGCTACGTAAACCTCTGGCATTCAAAGCATACCTCCCAAGTGTCCCTCGTTAGGAGGGACAGTGCCTCTTTCAGACCCCAATCCCTCTGTCCCCCCTTTCCCACCCTGGTGTCTCTCTTTTTTAGAAAATCAGACTGTGTGGTGTGTCTACTCACATTTATGTTTATATAAACTTCAGTATATATGTTTATAAATTAGTCTGTATAAATAAAGTTATTTGATCTTTCTCTAAGTACTTTATTCATTTGAACTAAGATGTGATGTTAGTTCATGAAATAGCCTAAAAATTATCAGTAATGTCCAACCCACCAGCAACGCCCCCAGCAACACCACCTACAACTAAAGTGTCCCTCTTTGGCCATTTGAAATGTTGAGAGGTATGTTCAAAGGGTCACAGGCCAGAGGGGAGTGCAACAAAATGCTTCACAATGTATTGCCCAATTATCTGGTCCTTAACCCTTTGAGTGCACCCAAAAGGTTAAAATTTTAATTTGGCTCAGGCACTCCTGCTTCAGTTGGGAAAAAACTACAAGTAACTTTCATGCCTGCTTCCATGGACGTGACATCTGGGTCTGATGGAAGGAACAAGTACAAGTTTTGTAAGGGCCTTTAGGATTTTCCTGTCATGATATGGTAAGTGGGAGTTGCAATGAAGTGGTTTTAATTCTCCTTTGGTTTTCTTAAATGTCCACTTTGTACTTGCTACAAGCTGACAGATATGTGTCACTTTATGAACAATCAGATCCAAATTCTTACTGACTGTAAATCACCAATGTGCTGTATACCAGATATGCTGTATGTATAGACCTCATATCTGCTGGCTTTTATGACTTCACAAGTGAATATTCTCTTATCAAAAATGCAGTAACATTCTATTGAAATATATTTCTCCCTTAGGCATAAAACAGCAAAAGGAACGTTAAAACACTTAGGTTACCTTCAGGTCAATGGACATGCAGAGCAAGCAGATTTCTCAATTATGTACAGCCTTGGCAAGACTGCATACTGGGAAGCACATCACCATGTTTTTCACTAGGCATCATAAAAACAAGCCCATAGCTCCCTCCACTGGTATGACTAAGGGGGGAGATTTATAAAAGTGGAAAAGAACAGTTAAAATGGCTGTAAGATTGTCGCTGGTAGCTTTAAAAGCATTAAGGAAGTTTAGGATGACATAACGTTGTATAATATGTTTTTTTTAAATGTAGTAAGGAAGTTTATAAAAAGTGGCGCAGCAAATTTATAAAGAAATGTCACTATTTGCGACAATTTAGTGACAGAATTTTCGCTAAATATTTAAGGCCATGTCTGACTTGTTCTCACTCATAATAAGGAATAACGACATTTTAAGGATCCGTTCATAAAATCGAAGTAGAACACTTTATATATATCTCCCCCTAAAGGCCATATTTATAAAAGCAAAACTGGAATTATTCTGGAGTAAACCAGCTTCACCCCAGACGAGTACAAATTCCTGTTAAAGGAATAGTAATGGTTGTTTTTAACCCATTTTAATCCTGTAGACATTAAAAATATCAATAGAATGAACTATGTCCCATGTCTCAAACATTTATAGTTTGATCGATTGAAGCATCTAAAGTTCCCCCCTCCCGCCCCTTTCAGAGATGTCAGCGCTCCATGAGAGCGAAGCAGATCCTGGTCATTTGACCAGCCGGCGGCTCTTCAGCAGAGCCGAAATAGCAATATATATAAAGAAATACTTCATTGGAATGGTCTACAAAGTGTGCTTGCAAACCAAGAGGGAGGGGGGAACTTTAGATGCTTCGATCGCCCAAACTATAAAGGTTTGTGACATGGGACATAGCGCATTCTATTCATATTTTTAATGTCTACAAAATTCAAATGGGTTAAAAAGAACCAATACTATCCATTTAAATTAAATTTTGCTTTTAACCCCCTTGAATGCTAGATAGAGCTCCAATACATTTATTCAATCCATTCAAGAGGTTTAAAAGCTCTATTCAAGTGCATGAAAATATACTTTTTTATATATATATATAAATATATATATTTTTATTTTGTCCCCTATGGTGCAGTTGGTTTACTCCAGAATAACTATAGTTTTATAAATATAGGGCCATATGCAGCATGCTAGAGAGGTGCAATTCTGAAGCAAACCAATGGAACTCGATGAAACACATACAAATTCACAATGATTTAAATGGGGCTTTTAGCCCCTTGAATGCTATAAAACATTAATGGCATTAAAATGATGATTGAAATCAGTGTTGGACTGGGGATTTTAGTTTGCTGCAAAGCTGCACCCGTTTAGCCCTGCAGTACTTTTATGCCAAGGGGAATGTAATACATTACAAAGCAATGCATGTCGTAACACTCTGGCGTTCAAAGTGTTACGGTAAATTTATTTGCAATTTATATGAGATTGCAAGAGATAAAGGGCAATATTCATGAATATAAAGATGAGCAATTCTGGGACAAAGCAATTCCACCATGTGGGAAAAATAAAAATCTCCCAAATTCCCATAGATTATTTACTTTACTTAATTGTTATTTGTTATCTGCGCATACCTGGGAACCTTCTTGTCCCCAGGCTCCTGAGTAGCAAGAGGAGTGGGTTTGAGAGTGTCCAAATGACAAGATTTGTGTCATAATGTGAGCAGGATTAATTAGGGCAGGTCAGTGGTATAACCAATAATTGAGAAGCCCAGGTGCAAAAAATATTTACCCCCCTGCCCCACTAAAAAACTATTTACACTCACTCACTCCTACATCTGCAAGAACAAGAAGGACAAATATATACTGTGGTGATGTGGTGCTGCGCTAGCTGCTGTGCGCTTAATCCTTGCAAGCTATTGATTTTTGTAGCTAACAAGTCTATCCTGTACTTTTCTGTAAAAATGAATATTGCAGTCCATGGGAGAGAGACCTCTGAAATGTTTACACTATGTAGATTCAATCGAAGTTGCTTAGAGTTGCAGAGAGTGTGGGTGTGATTTGTAGACATTACAGTGACAGTGACAGAAAGCAACAGTTTAAGAAACAAGAACAAAGAGCAACAACTTGTGACCGATAGGTGACAGACGGGCAGGAGATCCTGCACCTGAGAGTGACAGTGTCAGATAGATACATACATCATACATTGTTTTCAACATCACTCCACTTGCTAACAACTCAGCTGTGTACTTTACAATAAGAAAGAAAGAAATTGGAAGGAAGCAGATGATTTGCTGCTACTGCTGCTGACCTAATTACTGATGATTTAAAATATGGCTCTCCACTGTCTATCCCTTCTTTTGATACAAATGAAGTAGAAAGTAATAGTGATAACATAGTAAATTAGGTTGAAAAAAAGATGCAAGTCCAGCAAGATATTGATAAAGCCACAAAATGAGAGTAAAGAAAAAGGTGCAATGGAACAATGTGCCTGTTTATTAACTATTCTTCATCATTATATGACACCACTTCTAAGTCCAACCAACACCCAATCACACTCAGTGTCATTGAATAAGCAGCAACAAAGGTCAACATCCACACCCTAGCTATAAGTGCTTCTTCTGCTGTTCAAAGTGCAGCCCAACTGACAACTACTGTTATTACAATTGCAATATCCTGCCTCTGTTGTCATATTAATAGTCACTTGGTAACCCTTGAGTATATAAAAATATCGCAAAGCTAAACATGTTGCTATCTATTTTTATGAGCAGGAGGGAAAGCAGAATCACATCTAGGCACATCCTCAATGAGATTCCCAGTGAGATCCAATCTGAACACAACTAAGGGTCAGGCTGGAAGGCATATCAGCAGCATGTCATAGGTACAATGACTGGCAGCAGTAGTAGCAACTCCTAAACATGCACAAGGACAAAAGGAACATAATAGTAGTGCTGTGGATGTCTCAGTGAGTAGGACAACATTTTACTCAGTAACAATACACTCATGTCTCTTATTGTTGTTGTATAAATGCAAAGCATGAAGGAGGATGGCTCATAGTTGAAGGTGACAAGAGTCATAGAGTCCACCTGTGTCCACCACCTCTACTTGTAATGTTACAACACTTAAGTTACATGGTTAATCTTCTATGTGCTGCCAACCCACACTGTGTGTTCTTAAAAGAAGTAAAAAATGCACAAAATATTCCAAACGTATGTGGAATGACAAACTTGCTAACATGTTATTGACTGACATGTAGCCCTATTCTTTTGTTGAAAACAAAGGTTTGAAAGAGCTGTTGACATGTGCTGCACCATGCTGGCATATCACAAGCCACAATTATTTTTCAAGGATAAAGGTGCCAGAACTGTATAAACAGGTGCTGTGGGCAAAGGATTGGAAACATCATACAGGAAGGTTTGCTGACAATGTGTCTCACAATAAAAATCAGGTGCTGTTGCTGTCACTGTGCCCCTCCACTGTCTACAGTCTCAGCCTGCTAACAATTTTTGGGGGCAACATAATAATTATAACTACGCAGGAGTCCTTCATACAGCAGTTCAGTATACTTTTATACATTTGCACTGCAATTCAACAGCTAACTATAGCTGTAACCATCCATTTAGCAGACTGACTCTTTTCTTGCATGGCATCACAGAAAATGTGAGTGGATGGAGAAGTAACTTGGAGAGGTTTTGCTGTGAGTTACACATAAAGTGTGTGTGCGTCAGTGAATTATGTGGATTGTGAGGAACTGTGAGTTAAATCCAGGTTGTCAAATGAGGATCTGCAGCTTCCCAAGTGAGGAACCGTGAGCTAAATACAGGTTGTCAAAAGAGGATCTGCAGCTTCCCACTGCATACATATAAAATAGTAAACATCAATACCTATATAAAGGATGTTGGAACATGATCATGCTATTCCATGTTGAACTTCATGAAGCACATGAAAGATTTAATCATGCCCAACTCTTCTCAGTCATAAGCATAAAAAACAAATGAATACACTTTCAGGAAAACAATGAAATATTGTATTCTTTACAAATACAGGTTTCAAAATGTAAAGGTAAGCTCAGTATCTGAAAATAAATAATAGATTTCACCAAATACTGATGCATTACATTAGCATTCAACTTGATACATTATTAATCCAGTCATCAATTGTTTCATGACACATGCTAATATATGGCCTTTATTACCACTTAATTACCAGAGGGGTGTGCCATTCATTGCATTATGATGCACTGAGCTCCCTTCTTGTACTTACAGGGATATATACTATACTCAGAAATGCATTAATATCCTGATACGTGGCATGACTGCAGTGGTTGTTTATGCGAAATATTTATTATTCCTCAGGACTGATTCTTTATCAGTTCATATCCTTACTCATATCCCATATAATAAAAGGCCAGGTGTATGTTTGTCCGATGCAGTCATGTGCAGTAGAGACTGCCTGAACGCACAGAATGCTGGCCCGTGTACACGGGCTTTTAAACTAGTATTTCATAAATTCCTTTCAGAACCTCATCTCAAAAATGGTGCCCACATTTAAAAGAAATATAATTTTAGTTAAATTGAGTTAATTTTGTAAACAGTCTTACTTATTGAGCATGCAGAGAACCAACTGTGGCTTGTGAATCTTCTTATCAGATAAAGTGGACCTTTGATCAATCATGCTTGTGCAGCACACTTAAAGGGATAGTAATACTTTTAATGTAAAAAAATATGTTGTAGGGTTTATGTCCCTGAATAAAACAAGGGTACTCCCGCTACTGAGAGATATTTTATTAAAAAATTATAACAGTTCAAACTTGAATTTTTTTAGGTGCCATATCACAGTGGCCTGAAAATTTACAGTGGTGCTGTTGCTACACTATCCTATGGAGATTTATGGTCTACAGACCAGAGCAGTCCATAGGATGGTGTAGCAACAGCGCCACTGTAAATTTTCAGGCCACTGTGAAATGGCATCTAAAAAATTCAAGTTTCAGCTGTTGTCATTTTTTAATAAAATATCTCTCAGCAGTGGGAGTACCCTTGTTTTACTCAGGGGGATAAACCTTACAACATATATTTTTTTTACATTTTAAGTATTATTATCCCTTTAACTGATCAAAGAAATAGTTAAATATAAACAAAAAAAACATAGTGCTAAAACAGGTCCACCCACATGATATGTTTCAACTGAGCAATTAAAACTTTAATCAAACAATTAAATATTTTTACTTTATATCAATTAACAATAAAATAATCTCTAACTGCTTTGTGAACAAAACAATACTGAATAAAAATTTGAGATTAAGGGTATGAAGCAATCTTGATCAAATGACACAAACAACTTTATAAAAAAGCCACAGAAATTAAAATTCAAAATACTGACATTTAAATACTATCTTAACCCTTTGAGTGCCAGAGGGGTACACAACACATTGTAAAGCAATGCAATGTGTGCCCCATCTGGCACACAGATGGTTAAAGTTCATTCAAATGTAGCAGCTTTGAAAATTCATTGTTATCATCATTTGTCAAGTTTGTCGCCCTGTGCTTTCTTTAACTTTATTAATCCTCCTGTTATGCATGATTTCATATACAATGCACAGAGGAGGGCTAAAGTTAGGGGAGTTGGGAGTTAAAGTTCAGTGAACCATGACACTGAATTTCCATCCATTTGTAAGCTTAGTGACTAAGGTAAAATAAGTTTTAAAGTAACTTTGTTTTCCTTTTATTCTTGTACTAGTGTAAAAGCCTGTGTACACAGGCCAAGGTCCGAGTAATGTTAACCCTTTGAGTGCCAGAGGGATACGCAACACATTGCTTTGCAATGCGTTGCGTACCTCTCTGGCACTCAAAGGGTTAAGAAGCCGCTACCTCACTGCTCCACTTGATGCAGTCTTGAGTTGCCTCACTCATGCGATGCAATCATGCGCAGTAGAGACTGCAAGAACCAGACAGTCTCTACTGCGCATCACTACATCATGACAAACATCCTACTGAATTATTATATAGGATGTATGTTCAATTATTACAGGATGTCAGGGGAAAATAAACTTTAGATTCAGCCTACCTGCTGTATTACAATGCTACTGTAGCTATCTTTCATTTTTCAGTCAGAAATAAAATACTATCTTGTTAGAAAAGTGACAAATGTGATACTTTTGTGTCACCTACATCCACTTAGACTTTGACAAAATATGTGAATGTTAAGATTCAAGTGTATATTTATGGAACCTGTCATGCACTAAATGTTTGTTTTTGTTATTTTGATTGTGAGACATAAGAATAGTTATGTATTATTTCTTCCTGCCCTTCATTACACCTTGACAAATGACATATAAAATGTTAGGGGTGCTCCCAAAAATACACAATTGTATGTTAGGAATTTGTGAAGATCATGAATTCCTGCAATAGTGAAGAATGTTATATAAGCCGCTTCATCAAAGTGTCAATATGTAGACATACTGTTTGATGTGAGCCTGCACTGACAGGTGTAGGTTGTCAAGGCATATTGTCATGGACACATTTCATATGGCAATGCTGTGAGTCACCAAAGAATGTCCTATGAAGTGGTATTGTTAGGGTAAATAGGATTAAATGATTGAACTGTGGTTTGGGCTTTGGCCAACTGACAGTGGAAAAAAATCTGTGCTTATCTTTACACTATATATTTCAGCTTCACAGTTGGCAAGCTGTCTGAAACAAAAAAGCTGGACACAAAAGAAACCACAACAATAACGTGAAAAAAACTACTTTAAACTACAAATTGTTATGTATTGATATCAACATGATGGGACAACTTCCAAATTATAGTAAAAAATGGCTATTATTTAAATATCACAAATGAATGAATGAGACATACTTAACAGCTTGGTCTCCATGTTCAAGAGGAAGCAGCATAATTTTGGAAGAAAAACAAATGCACCATAGGCATACCTGGGGACTTTCAAAATGAGCTGACTCTGAGATTTTTGGAATATTAATGGATAAAGTTCCCCAAAACTTATATAATGAGTGATATGTCCCTGCTTGCTTTAACCTAGGGTGCAGCAGTCCATCTTTAATGAAGTCTCATTATCTAACATCACAGAGATCTTTCTCCTAGAACACACACACAAGACAAGCAGGTCTTCTCCCTCTTCCAATGTAGACGATAGATAAGCAATTCATTGGTGAAGATCTTTGGAAACCCTGGACCCTCTCCTCCCTGGAAACTGGGTTCTTCATCCTGAGAACCAGATTTGGGTCAAGACTGTGAGCGTTCCTAGCCATGACCATAGGAGATGTATATCAATTCTCAAAATTTCCATTTATTTAAAGGGATAATAACACTTAATATATAGTAAAATTTATATTGCAAGGTTTATCCTCCTGAGTACAACAAAGGTACTCTCACTGCTAACAGGTGTTTTATTAAGAATTTACTGCAGCTCAAAGTTGAATTCTTTAAGTGCAGTATCTCAATGGACTGAAATTGTACACTGGCGCTGTTGCTACACCTTCCTATGGAAGTTTCTGTTCAATTGACCAGAAGTTTCCATAGGACGATGTAGCAACAACGCCACTGTAATATTTCAGACATTTGTGATACGGCATCTAAAAAATCAACTTATAGCTGCTGTAACTTTTAAAAAAACACTTCTCAGCAGTAGGAGTACCTTACAATATAAATTTTACTAAATATTAAGTGTTACTTTCTCTTTAAATATGGCTGTAACCCCATTGAATGCGAGGGAAGTGTCCAGTGCATTGCTTTATAATTCAACGGATTTAAAACCCCATTTAAATCAGTGTGAATTTGTTTACGTACCCTTGTAAAACAGTTGATTTGCTTCAGAATTCAGCACATAGATATTATATTTTTTGGAGGCTGCAAAGGCTTTCAGTAATGTGTTTAAGCTAAATAAACGGAAACAAAAAAATATTTCTTTAATCAGATATTTAATTGATCCTTTTAACCCTGTAGGAGACAGAAAGGTCTCCATGTAATTGCTTCGCAATACGTTGCAGTCCTTTCTAACCTCTAAGGAGATAACCCTCTAAAAACAGTTGACAGGAAAGTACAGCAGGTTTAATGGGCATCATGCCTTAGAATCCATTAGCAGAGTAAATTGATTCAAGCCATTAGCATATGCTCCTTTGTTCTGTGTGTATAAAGTTATTACATATTGAATGGGTAAATCTACAGTATCTTTTTTGCACATTCAGTTGACAGAATTTGAGTCATAATAAAAAGGACATTTTATTCTGAGAAGCAAAAAGTCAATTTATTTACATTTTTGCAGCATGAGTCATGGGCAGAAGCATTTTATAAATTCTGCATTCGTGATGTGCTTTATTACAGAAGTACCTTTACAATCTAAATATAAGTTATCGTACATAGGTAAGCAGTGATTTTATTACAGGTTTGATATTCACAAGTATAAAATTATTAGCGCTAAGAAGATACATAAATAAATAAATTGAATCCTTTAAGGGCCTGATGGTTGTGCAATGTATCGGTTCAGATCTTTCTAATTATCTGTCATAATCCTTTGAGTGCCAGGGCTAACACAATGACGTACAAAAAAAATTCTCTAGAAAAAGTTTAATTGCTTGGATGATAGAGACATCTCTATGTTAAATAAAGGTTTCTTAAAGTGGCGGTAAGTTGCTACAACAATGATGTCATAAAATACATTTTATATATATATATATATATATATATATATATACATATATATGTTCTTCTGATGGCATAGTTCTTGGAGGCTAGCTGAAGAGGCCTTCATTCTGCAGTTGATTGAAGACTGCTGAAGATGATGATAGATGATCTATCTATCTATCTATCTATCTATCTATCTATCTATCTATCTATCTCTTTAGTAAATATTTATATTGCAATTCTTAATAGCCACTTTTTTAAATCTTTACTTAAACCCTTGAATGCCAAAGTGAGCTCCAATGCATTGCTTATCAATGAGCGGCAGACCTCTCTGGCATTCAATGGGTTAGGCAGGCACAGAGGTGTGTCCAGCCAATAAGAGAGTGGATGAAGAAATCCATTATATATATTTTTTTTTTCCTGTTTTTTTATGATGGTTAGGGTGAAGGGGGCCCCAAAAAGAAAACCTCTAATAAACAGAAAACTACCCTCTGGGTCAGAAAAGGAATCATGGTGGACCCAGGCTACCCTTTTATGTATAAGAATTGAATCACCCCTCTGTTTCTTGTTATTATGACAGCAAGCATGCCATTCGGTGGGGTAAAATTTGGATCTGAAAGCAGGTGTTCTGGCATAGGGAAAATGCATCTCCTGAATTAGGTACTCAATTTCACAAGAATATCGCTGCCGAGCTCCCTCTCGTTAAAAATGTTATTTTATTAACACAATTTAAAACATGTTAAGACAGCATTCTGCCGGACACGTCTGACATTTCAGTCCGCTCTGGGACTTTCATCAGGATGATGAAAGTCCCAGAGCGGACTGAAATGTCAGACGTGTCCGGCAGTATGCTGTCTTAACATGTTTTAAATTGTGTTAATAAAATAACATTTTTAATGAGAGGGAGCTCTCCTGAATTAGAACCACATCTGCTCCCTGACTCTGAAAGTCCCTAAGTGCAGTCGTCCTCTTCTCCGGTACATTAAGGCCCCTAGCATTAATTGATAGAATTTTAATTTGGTTGCGGGTAGTAGCCATAGTCATACTGACTTTTAGGAGGTTTTCACCTTTCTTTTAGTTTTCCTTGAACCTTCTTCCTCTTCCCCACTAGAGTTGTATCTCTTTGCAGAGAGGCCAAGAGGGAGAGGGTCATGATCTTTTAATGAAATCAGCTCAAGACTCTCTTCTTGATCACTGCCATTTCCAACTCCATCCTGGACCCCCAGTCAGCCATAAGGGGAGAATAACGATAAGAACCCTCTAAAGGAGGAAAGACAGGGGAAACCCCAGGAGAGGAAGGGCAAACACCATGAGATTTCTTTGAATAACTACAGCCAGTGGATGAATCTCTATGATATTTACCTAGTATCCCTTTACCATTAGGAGGGAGCCTATCTTAGATGGCTCAGATTCTTGTCCTAAATCCTTCTCCTTGGACACCAGTGTCCAATTTATGCTTTTATCATCCTGAATTTCCCCCCCCCCCCCCGAAGAACAGAGCTGGGCATTGGGTCCTTTACTGATGCAGAAAGAGAATCCAGGGTCTCTACTGGGTTCAAATAGGAAGCTACTGGGGCCTTAGGCACAGAAGAGGGCCCAAGAAAGGGACCCTTTGGCGATGGTGCTAACTCAGGGTCCTCAAAATCTTGAAGCTGAAACAACTCTTCTATATTATGCCATGACTCAGGGCACCCACTATAGGCATGACCAAGGTTGCCACACAGGTTGCACCTAATCTTTTACTGTCACTACTTGAATATCCAATTTCATTGCACAACTCACATTTGTGGACATCACAAGAAATGATAAAAAAACCCCACACTTGTGGCAAGCCTTGGGCTGGCCTGGATAAAAGCAGGTGACCCTATCACTGCCAATAAAGAAAGAGTTTGGCAGATGCTGGGTCACATTGTTCAACTGTTTGAGTTTTACTTGCATCTTCCAACCACCTGTCCAAATAAGATCCTCATCTAGAATCTTAACAGGATCACCAATAATGGTACCATATCTTCTAACCCAAAAGAGGATATCACTAACTGGAACAGATTCATTCCTTAGCAGAAATGTTACTTTTTTTACTTCTGGGTGGGATACAGGGATGGCAAGCAATGGTACACACTGTGACCCAGCTATCTACTTTTCCCTGGTATAGATCTTCCAAACGTTTTCCAAATCTAGGGGTCTTATAAAACTAATATCATACTCTACAGACCCTGGTACATGGATAAAAGCAAATATATCTAGATGAGATGAGCCTAACCCCTTTGGTAACTGAATGACATGACAACGATCAGGAGGAGACTGACCTGCGGCATATTTAAGCTTAACAACATTCCTTGTTTTAGAAAAGGGGTGAGCCCCTGCCTTCATTGCCAATAATTCATGTCTTTTAGTTAAGTTCTAGCAACAATGGCTACATTACTATAAGTTCTGACTGAAGTCACAAAGGTTGTATCAGAAACAGAAGAGGGAGCAGACGGTGGACCACAAGAGGCAGGAACCCCAGGAAGAAGTTGATTACTCCTGCCACTAACTCTGGGTCCAAGGGAAGCCCTAGATGCAGTGACAGAGACAGAAGAAGCAAAAGGGGGACAAAAGGGACCAAACCTCTGAGAGACCCCTTATTTTCTCTCCCCTTACTCCCAGATTTAACAGGGGCACCAAGAGTACTAATAGGTGCAGAAGTGGCTGAAAAAGGAACAGAAGGGCCAGAACCCCCTAAAATTACTTTATTACCCCCACATGGCCCCTTACTGGAGGATGTATGGACTAAATGAACCTTATCAATGGGGGAGCCATTAAGCGTATCTAATCCTTTAAATTCATTAAAATCTGTTGTTGCTGTGATAACCACCTGGTCACAAGGGCCGGATGAGACACTACTATGCTCCACTATACCCTGAAAAGGAGGGTTACCATTCTCAGTGGTGTGTCTGACAGTCATTGATACAGTCTCTGCTTCCAAAGACTCAGGTGCAGCAACATTTTCAAAGGTAGGAACCAATTTTCTGTCTCCTTGTTTCTTATTGGACAGTAATTCTGATGCACCCAACTCAGAAAGCAGCATTTCTGCACTAAAACAACTTTCTCCCTCCCCAGTATGGATTTTATGGAGATGTCCAGGACATTTGGTCCCTGTTTCTGCAGACTGAGGAACAGATTCAACAGATGAACCAGTAAATTATTCCTTTCTGAGAGTTAATGCAGTTAAAGGGGATGTTTACCTCCTTCACAACTTTGGCTAAATCGTCTCAGTATCAATAATAACTAATGGGAAGTGTGTTCGATATCCACTGTAAACAATTCCCTGCTGAGAGTCATCACAGATAAACCTGCCACAGTGCATTCTGTTGAATAATCACTCTGAATTGCTGCACCACTGCATTGCACAGCATCCATATTGCTTCCAGTGCATTGCACAGCATCCACTGTCTCACCAGCACATTCCAAAGCATGTGCATTTTCTTCAACAGCCCTGGGCTGGCCAGAAACAGGATCCATTGCAGCCTCACTCTCAGCTGGCATACATTCAGCCCCTGTAGTAGCCAGTTCACTTGGAAATAAGCCACTAGATTGCAAGGGGGAAGATCCAGAAGCAATTACCAGTTACTTTTTCTTCTTGTTCCTTTTCTTGATCTTTTTATTAGAGAATGTAGGAGCTGCAGCCATCTTTTTCAGCACACTGGCTTTCTGTTTCATCGTTATCTGATGTTAATTCCGGATTTGTAATGCACTCCTTTAATGAAGCATAAGGTGTTGTACACAATGTTTGGGATTCAGACCTTGGCAGGTCAGAAGGGAAATCAAGAGACACCTCTGACATCACAAAATCTGCTTCCTCTTCAGATTCATAGCTACTATATGCTTCCTTAGGCCGTTGCTTTTTGATTCCTTGATCTCTATTTTCATTCCCCAACTTGGGTTCTGACTTTGAATTTCCAGAAACAGAAACTTGCTTGTGCAAATTCCTTTTTCTAGTGCCTCCAATTTGTCATCTAGGGATCTCACGTTATCTTTAATTGTATTTATTTTCTGTCTCACAGGACCTCTAACTGTGCTAAATGTACGACTGCTTTGTTCACGTAGCTTACTTAATTCAGCCATATAGGCATGATGTTCTTCTTGTAATATGCCATGGTCAACTGTAAAGCGGGACACAGTGTCCAATAATTGTTCAGGGCTCATATTGTAGAAACTTTTCTTATCTTGGGACCCTTTAACCACCTCTGCATAGGTAGCAGGCTCTGGTTCCATTGTTTTTGCTTCCAAAGAGAGCTGGGATTCAGGATACTCAATTTCCTTTAACAGGACAGTCTTTCAATCCCCATGCCACATATAAAACATGCTTCTTTCAGGCTCAAAAGCTCAGATCTGGCATTAAGGGGGCCTCCAGGGATTGCCATTGCCTTCTTGCAAGCTGTGACTTTTTTCTTCAACTCTTTGATGAAAACCTGGAGGTCTGTTGTCAAAACATCCATATCCCTCTTTTCTGTACAGTAATAATCCTAAGTTTTGTTTGGTAGGCCCTCAACATATTCATCCAAGGTAGGCCACAAAGCCAGGTCTTCGCATAAGGCAGCATACCTCTCTTCCTAGCCTGAGGCTGGGGAGGAAGCCTAGTAGTAGAGTAGGAGCAGCTACACACACAACGTCTCTCAGAAATCCATTATATACCTGATAACACCCATGCCTTGAAGTACTGTTACAGACCCAGAGCAGGTTTTATTTTATATTTTAACCAGATTAGAGAAAAACTTTATACTGACTTCAAGCATTCTGCTATAACTTATACTGTAATTAAATAGGCTACTACAAATTATACTGTGATTGAATGCGTTACTAAACTCATAAGAGGGTTACTACAACTTATACTTTGATCAAGCAGTTTACTACAAATCTTATTGCACTCAGGTGGGTTACTATATCTTGTAAAGTGATCAAGTTGAGTACTGCAACGTCTGATGTAATGAAGTAAGTTACTAAACTTATACTGTGATGAAACAAGCTCCTACAAATCATACCGTACTTAACTGGGTTATTACACACGATTCTGTGATAAAACAATTTACGGCAACTTTTGTTCAAGTAGTTTACTACGACTTATTCTGTCATCAAGTACAGGGACATAACTAGAACCTACTAGGTACTGGGATGACAGCTGCATCTGCCCCCCATCATCTGAAGCAAGTATGAATAACGTGTGCTGTCACAGACTTTCATTAAAGTTCTGGAGGAAGTTTGAATCAGGAGCCGACACAGACTCAAAAGGTCTTTGTGTGACAGGGAAAGAAAAATCAATTTGTTTGCAGGGAAAAGAGGTGCTGCATCTTGATTCATGATCCATATTCTGACAGTTAACCCTTTAAGTGCCAGAGGGATGTCCAACATATTTCTTTGCACAGATTAAACAGAAGTGGACAGATTAAAATATGCTGGATAGATAAGTTTTGCAGACTTAACACACTTAGTCTTGATCCCACAGGACGTGCAAATCGCATCAACTGTATTCTGTTATTAGGAATTGAAACTGAACAGTTACATGGGATGAAGGCTGTATATTCAACTAAACACTGCTCCATAGAACTGTTGCAATGTGTGTTGCCTGCACTAGCTGAGACACATGACAGCTGAGTTTGCGGTATTTCATATATAGAAACTGCATATAAAGGAAAAAGTTAGTTGGCAACAAAAGACGTTTTCATCATTGGTATCGTCAAATAAGGTGGAACAAACACTCCTGAAATACAGGACAGTCATTTGAAGTAAAGAATTTAAATACACAGAAGAAATCTGAACATAATACTTAAAATAGAAATGTTATTTACGGTACCAAATCCTTAAACTTAAAATGAAATCAGTTGAATAATGCCAAATGTCAGACAACTTGCTCTTAAAAGCACATAAACAGAAAAAAAATATTCCACTGAGGAACAATAATTTATAACTTATACTGGTAGTTAACCCTTTGCGTGCCAGCGAGGTATCCAACGCATTGCTTCTCATTCAAAGGGTTAAAGGACTCAAACATCAGTTCCATGTTTCTAAAAGGCAGAGGAGAGAGCTGTACCCTAAGATCTGAAAGGGAAGCTACTTGCACTAGTAAATTAATCCAAGTCTCCATACTGAGATGTGCAAGTAAGCTAAACAAAGCAGGAGACACCATATTCCTCATTTAACCCCTGGGCAGTGTTTATTGGCAAGTACAGCCCTCAGTCAGTGTGATTGGTCAATTTCAATTCTAAATAACAGGATATAATAGATGTGATTTTCATATCCATATCATTCACCGGACCAAATTCTATATACATAAAACACTATTTTCATTTCACATATTCCTCTTGTAGTAAGTGGTAAAAAGCCCTACAAGTGGCTAGACAATTAAGTACACCATGAATAAGCTGATGAATCATTTTATGGGAAATTTTACTCCATGCAGCATTTACTTGGGGAGGCAACACCTGCAGGGTAGATGCAGAGTTGTTCAGATGCTTAAGGATTCAAACATGATCAATGGGGACAGGTCTGGGGAGTGTTCAAAACCACAGCAGAGTGCCTACGCCATGGATGTTGCCCATGGTAATGTGACGTGTGCTCCAGTAGAGTGCTAGGAGCATTCCAGAGAAATGGTTTTCTATATACCACAGAGTTGTGAGAGTGCCCAGAATGTGTTCTAGGAGTGTGGATGGCACACCTAATCAGTATACTGGGAGCTGGCATTTGGACAACACACACTTCCATATGTTGCTGGTTAGCACATTAGTCCATCCATTGTGACATCCTAGATGGAAGCAGGATTTGTCAGTGAAAAGAACAGATATACCATCTGCTCAGTCTCTAATTTCTCAAATGCTCCCTATCCCCTCTCTGACCACCACCTCCTCACTGGAAACCTCATCATACCACGTAAATCCATCCCTTCCACCAGGATCAAGAGCATGCAGAGAAATCTGCATACGCTTGACCTCCAACAATTTTCTGCTTCCCTGCAACCTCTTCTCAACCCCATCTTCACACTTGCTTGCCTAGAACAAACTGCTACTCTCTACAACAGCATTCTCACAAAAGCCATTGACACAGCTGCACCTGCTACTCCACGACACCCCCGCACAACCCCACTACAACCCTGGCACACAAGACAAACGCGATACCTCCAAAGGTGCTCACGCACTGCTGAAAGGCACTGGAGGAAATCGCACTCAACAGCTGACTTCATACACTACAAATTCATTCTACGTTCTTATAGCTCTGCACTATCCCTGGCCAAACAGGCATACTTTTCCTCTCTAATTTCTAATCTTTCTTCAAACCCAAAACGCCTTTTCTCAACCTTCAAGTCACTTCTACGCCCACCAATGCAAACCCCTGCCACCAACTTCTCGGCCCAAGATCTCGCCACTCACTTCAAGGACAAGATCGACTCCATCCGACATGACATCTCATCACTTCCACTCCCACCCAGCCAGCCTAGATCCCCCACCCCCCACACACACTCACTAAGCTCCTCCTCACTCGCTCAAATCTAACCACATGCACTCTTGACCCAATCCCATCTCAACTTACTCAAGAACTTTCACCTCTACTAACGCCACCCCTTACTCACTTATTTAACCTCTCTCTATCAACTGGCACCTTCCCATCCTCTTTCAAACATGCTCTAATCACGCCAATTCTAAAGAAACCCTCCCTGGACCCAAACTCACTGTCAAACTACCGGCCCATTTCCCTACTCCCGTTTGCCTCCAAACTCCTTGAGCGTCTCGCATATAACCAGCTCACTAAATTCCTCTGCTCCCATTCCCTGCTAGACCCCTTGCAATCTGGATTCCGACCTCATCATTCCACCGAAACTGCCCTCACTAAAGTGGCCAATGACTTACTCTCTGCCAAGTCACTAGGCCACTACTCCCTACTTATTCTCTTGGACCTGTCTGCTGCCTTTGACACAGTAGATCACCCACTCCTCCTCCAAGCCCTCCACTCTCTAGGTCTCCGTGACACTGCCCTCTCCTGGTTTTCATCATATCTCCGCAACCGCTCCTTCAGTGTGTCTTACTCTGACTCCACCTCCCCACCCCTCCCACTGTCTGTTGGAGTGCCTCAAGGCTCGGTCCTGGGCCCCTTGCTCTTCTCAATTCACACTGCATCCCTGGGTAAACTAATAAACTCCTTTGGGTTTCACCATCATCTCTATGCTGATGACACCCAAATCTATCTTTCCTCCCCTGACCTCTCCCCCTCCCTCCTGTCCCAGGTATCTAACTGTCTGTCCGCTGTGTCTTCCTGGATGTCCTCCCGTCAACTCAAACTTAACCTTGACAAAACTGAACTAATCATCTTCCCTCCCTCTCCTAACAGTCCTACTCCAGATATTACCCTCACTGTCAACAACACTATCATCAAACCAACCCCTACAGCATCTTGCCTGGGGGTCACATTCGACTCCGCCCTATCATTTATTCCTCACATACAGTCAATCTCCAAATCGTGCCGCCTCCACCTCCGCAACATCTCTAGAATCCGACCCTTCCTTAATGAAGACACCACTAAAATTCTAATCCAAACACTCATCATGTCCCGTCTTGACTACTGCAACTCACTACTAACTGGCCTCCCTCTTGGCCGCCTAACCCCACTACAGTCCATAATGAACTCAGCAGCACGACTAATCTACCTAACCAACCGCTTCTCCAACACCAGTCCCCTCTGCCAATCCCTACACTGGCTCCCATTAGCACACAGAATTAAATTCAAAATCCTGGTGCTCACCTACAGAGCCCTTACTAACACCTCACCCCCCTATATCTCATCTCTCATTTCCAAATACACTCCCACTCGCCATCTTCGTTCTGCACAGGACCTTCTCCTCTCCACATCTCTCATTACAACCTCCCACTCCCGCCTACAGGACTTCTCCCGTGCTGCACCCAAGCTCTGGAATTCCCTCCCCCGCCCCATCAGACTCTCCCCTAGCCTTCAGATCTTCAGACGCTCCCTGAAAACTCACCTCTTCAGGGAAGCCTATCAACTACCTCCATAAATATTATCACCAAGAACCAACCATTCCCTGGACCACTGCACTCACTAGCACTTCTCACTCCCACCCACTGACTGGCAGCTCATGTGGCAGGAGACACTTACACCCAATAGCACTTACTCCTTCTGTGTCCTACCCACCTTCCTCTAGACTGTAAGCTCTCACGAGCAGGGCCCTCTGATCCTTCTGTTCTCCACATATGATTTTTACTATTTAATATCCCTGTATGTCTATCCCCTATTGTAAAGCGCTGCGGAATAAGTTGGCGCTATATAAATAAAGATTATTATTATTATTATTATTATCATGCCTTCAGTGATGCAGGATTTCCCACCATTCTCTTTGATAAGTCCTGTTTGATGACAGTAGTAGTATTATTTAGCCATGGTTGTCTTTCTTGGTGACTAACATTCAAGCAAGCAACAGTGGTTACTTTGAATAAACACCACTGTGTCAGTTGTTCTCTAGAAGTCACCTTGGAGCATGCTCTCCAGTGTGAAGGGATCATGCACTGCCACTTTTTGGAGCTAACAAACATGACAAGCTATGTTTCAACATTGGGCCATATGTTCAAAGAAGTAGCGAAACAGATTTTGTCGACCTTTCAAAGTACAGTGTCGTTGGGATCATTAATATTTTTAGAGACTGTCGGTTGTGATCAGAAATATGTTGTTTGTCCTGACTGAAATTGTCGTATGTAATGACAAAAAATGTCTTAACTAACGACAAAAATGTCTTAAAAAATGTCTTAACTAATGAAAAAAAATCTTAACTAAATACAAAAATTATCACATTCAGAACTTCACATTCCTCCACTTTTTTCTTAAAGTCCAAATTTTGTCTTTTGAAAGACATTTTTTTGTCGTTAGGTACGACAAATTTTCTTTTCCTCTATACGACACTGGGGAATAATTTAGCCACGCCCTAGCCACACCCCTTTACCCGTCAATTCTGGAGTTGTGTTGTACACAACTGACATTACTAGTTTTTTGTTGAATACTCTATAGAAAATATGCATTGCATACAATGACTTATTTTTGTCTTTCATACAACATTTTTTGTCGTTATCCCTTTGAACATACGGCTCAATTGTGAACCAGGCTCTGGCTAGAGTGGTGCTCTTGAAACAAATAGAACAGCATAATTGCACAGCTCCAACATCATGGTCAACCCATGCAGCAGTGGTTAGCATGGACAATCCTACCTGTTGCTATTCGATGATCCTCTCTCTCATTTTTGTCTGTTGACAATATTCTTGATATTGTCATGCCCTAGGCATGTTATGAAGAATTCTACAGGTGAAAGCACTGTTTTAAATGGCTTCAAAGCTAAGAGATAGTCTGATGAGCCTATAGCCTTTATACCAATCTAATGCATAAACAACATCTCCTCCTTCCTTGGATTGCAGATATACATCTAAAAAAACGGTATTGCTCTTTAGACTGTGTTAAACCTGCAATAAAACCCAGGCCATTGTAATAGCAAAAGTACCAGAGGCCGTATTCATTACACTGAAGAGCTGTGATTCTGGGACAAATCAAATACACCACAAGGGGGGAATTAAAATAACTATTGACGCTAGGGAGGTCTCAAATTCATTAGCAGGGTTAAAAACTCCTTTAAAGTCAATAGACTTTTGGGGACTTTTATTTGTTCTATAATGTACATTTGGTTTGCTCTAGAACTACACTTCTTTAGTTTATTGGATACATCCCCTGGTGCCTTGCTGATATCATAGAAAGTAAAGCAGAAGCCGTGGATAAACCCTCCATTCCAAAGTCAGTGTTCTGCATGGAAAGGTATATAGTTGTAGCTACAAGATTTCCAGAGACAGATAATGACCTTTTTCTGAGGGTCACGTCAAAGAGATGGCAAGAACAAATCCATCAAAGCAACAGGAGCAGAGGACACTTGCTGCTTAGCTGTCTCCTTCTGCTATTGGTTGAACAGCAGCCAAAAATGATGGCCAGGCATCTGTTAATGTAAGTTCTGTCACAGGGCACAAGGTGCCCCATCTGTAGAGCTGCAGAATGCTGATGATGAGTTTGGAATGGAGGGGTATGTCTGTTCACTATGGAAGAATAAACAATTGTTGTGAGGCTAATGTACTATGTAACTGGAGAAATTCCCATTGATTTAAAAGAGATTTTTAACCTCTTGAGTGTCCTCCAATGGATTATGAAGCAGTATGCTGGAGAACTCTCTAGCAATCAAGGGGTTAAAAATGCCCATTTTAACCAATGGGAATTTTCAGAAATGTTATTTGTGCCTTATGATGCGGATGGTTTTCTTCAACAATTTCCCAGTTCTTCTTAGTATATCAGCTCCAGTGTGAGGTTGGTGTATGAATAAGAATTGGCACAATTCTGTCACAAACCTACTACAGCATAGGGCACAAAGAAAACACTCCCAATTAACCCTTTGAGTGCCAGAGGGGTATGCAAGTGTCCCTCTGGCACTCAAAGGGCTAATTAAATTGGGAGTTTAACCCCTTGAGTGCTACAGAGGCTTTTATTAAACAGACAAATTTAGTGAAATTCTCTGTAGTCTCCAAAAAATATAATATCTATGGGGCCCATGTGCAAAGAAAAAGAGAAGTAAATCTGGTGCAAACCAACTGCCCCATAGGAGGATAAACAGAAATTTCCATAGATTTAAATGAGGCTTTTTAACCCCTTCATTGCTAGAGAGATATCCAGTGAATTGCTTTGCTATGCATTGAAAACCTCTCTAGAATTCAAGGGGTTAAAAGCCCCATTTAACTCAACGGAAATCTGGGAAAGCATTTCCCCCTCAGGGCTGGATTTACATCCCAGGAGCCCCTAGGCAAGGCACCCTTAGCTCCTCCCATTACCACACCCACACTCATCACATGACCCCAGTCCCATCCAATCTTGGACCATATAACAAGCATGTATGAACAAAGCTCTAACCCCTTGGTTGATAGAGAGCTCTCTCTATAGGGTTAGAGAGCTCTCTCTTAGATTGTAAGCTCTACTGGGCAGGGACCTCTTATCCTAATGTATACTCACTTATTGTTCCCCTTATGATTGTCTATATAAGCACTTAATCACCGCACTTATTGTACCCCTTCTATATTAAATGTAATTTGTAAAGTGCCAAGTACACTGGTTGGCACTATATAAATAAAAATATACAATACAATACAATACAAAAAGCATCCAATGGATTAAATAATTGTCTGTAAAGGGGTAATAGAAACCGGGGCAGGGACCCTCAGATTGCTTGGCCATCCCCACAAATCAGAATGTGGGTGTAGCCAGTACAGCTGAGGATCCCCTCAAAATTTGTAGATGTAGGCCAACTGGGAAATCTGGCCATGCTTCCCTATATTGTAGTTTATTTGTTCCAGAATTTATTTCCCAAATTCAACTTAGCACATCAGTCGCACGTTTGTTTTACAGAAATGACAAGTGACTGCTAGAGAGTGTGAATTCTGTAAATGTCCTCTAATAAGCAGCACTGTCCTCTAAACAGATATGGACAAGAGTGACCTTCAAATGAATAAAGACTAGATTGACCTTCAAATGAGCTGCACTGTTTTCTCTTTTTGTATTTCATTCCCTGTAGACATGGCTAGTGGATTAAAAATTGTATTCTTATTAGTACTTCTCCCGATCCACTGCACTGCTAGGAAGGTTATTACAACAGGCAAAGAGGCTAATTTCAAGGAATAGTAACCCTTTATTTTGACAACATATTACGCAAGTGCACAATATGTGAATTCAAACTGTCTATACTTTTTATTATTATTTCTTTTATCTTCACCTATTTTTATGCAAGTTTATATGTTTCACATTCAAGTCCCTGGTCATCTGTTTCCCAAGAGTTATCTGGTCAGTCGACTATCAAAGCAGGACAGTGTAACACTATCCCTGTAGCACTGAATATTCGGTATGCTCTGTTTATTACACTGTATCTTTTCCACACTCCATAGTCTCCAAAAGAAAGCTCTTTGAAAACAATGTGAAGCAATATACTAGATTTGGGGTTAAAAGCCACATTTAAATAAATGGGAATATTTTATAACCCCCCATGGTGCAGACAGTTGGTTTGCTCCAGTTCATCTTAGTACATATCAGTGTATCAAAATAATATATATTTTAGCACCCACCAAATGCTATAATAGGCAACAATGCTGGTCCTAAAACGTATGCGACCCACTTTAAATCTGCCCACCAACTATTTACCCATCCCTGTTCTTAACACATATGCACAGCTGATTCTGTAGAAGTTCAGGGTTCATTGAATATGCAAATTATGACACAGCTTGTTCCCCATCACCTCAACAGGACATCAGTCTCTGTATATCTCAGGGCAGTGGCTGATCAGTGTATCATGAATTCAGACTAGATGCTGCAGGATAGTTTTAATGAAGAATTCAAGAGAGCCTTCCTTGGCCATCTCAGATTTGGTATCTTATGCTGCCACCTTGTGGACAATTCTGATCTTCTTCATCAGTTTCAACTATACCTTCCATTCCATAATGAATATTGCTTCCATAATGAATATTGCTTAGAGTTGCATACAAATGTTTCCAAATCCAGTCAGTCTGATTATTTACAGTCTTCATCATGTATGTGTATAATTATATAATTGCATTATCTATCTATCTATCTATCTATCTATCTATCTATCTATCATTTCCAGGCCATTTTTTTCTGTACACGGTGTATGCATATGGGGCGTTTCTGTTTCCCTCATACCCAGTTTGTGTGTATTTTGAGGACTCATTGTTTGATAAACCGTATTCAATAGACTGAAAGCAAAATGTACAAGAAGTTAAAAATATTCACTTCTTGAACAAACCAACTGCACTACAGGGGTTCTCGCTATCATTCAGGGGGTGAGATGTACCATTTAACAGTGCAGTTTGAGTGTCTCACAATTACTCCATTTCTACTTAGTACACTGGCCTCAGTATGTTTAAACATAGGTGCAAAGTGATGACAGAGCTGCTCTGCATCTGCAAAAATGTCTCTTTTGAATCAATGGCTATACTGTATCACCTTTGGTTCAGCTGGTTTGCTCCAGAAATACACTACTTCCTAAATTCGATTCTGTAATATCTACTTTACATGCAAAGTTCTAATCAACTAGTACACTGGCAGTAGGAAGTGGCAGTCGGTAATATAGAGCAATGTGGAATGTTTGAAACTGATAGGAATTCCTGGCCAGTTTGCATTAACTGACAAAATAAATAAAGCTAAATATTTTACAAATTACTGTTCTAAATGTAAAATGTCTATCATAAATATTGGTGATTGGGAAAGCTTTTTCAAAATCATCTATTTGTTACAAAATGACAGTTCCATATTAAAGTCTGGTAGAGCTGTTTTTTTAGTTCAATGCCAAAAGCTAAAAAAAACCAATAAATTAATTCCCTGTGTGATATGTAATATGTAAAATGGTTTTATAATGAGTGAGATCATAACAACCATCTCTGAATTTCACCAGGTCCAGTAAATTAAGTTGGTCACCACCTACTCCTCGCACATTTTTGTTTTTAAACTTCCCACTGATGATCAAATGCAACCCCACTGAAGTAAATTTGAAGGAGTAGTGTAAGTGGAGATGGCTGGGTATGATTTCAGGTAGCTGCCATTGTCTATATACCTCCCCCTGCACAAACACCCATGGCATTCATCACTTACCAGACAGCATTTCCAAACAGTACCAGTGACTGAAGGCACTCACTCTCTTGCTTCTGTACACACAACCCAGAGTTCCCAGAATTCCTGGGTTGTGTGAGAGACTTGTGGAAACCAATCTGCATCATTAAGGACATCATCAATAATGAGCTGTCCTCCCAAAGCCTGCCACAATGATTTGTTGACACCTATGTCTCATACATTGATCATTACAGGGGTCTCCAATACATTTTGAGACTGATGTCCTAACAAGTGGTGCAATCCTTGACCCAACCTAATGCACCATGAGGAATAAATACATATTCCCCAAATTTCCACTGATTTAAATGGGAGATTTATCCCCTTAAATTTTCAAGCGGCCACCAACTCATTGTGTTGGAGTCATCTATCATATTCAAGGTGTTAATCAATGGAAATGTTTGCTCCCTATAGTGCAGTTGCTTTGCTCCAGAATGGTACCACTTTCTTAGTATGTCAGCCCCTGTAAATGTAAATCTCACTAGCTTCTAAGGAGTAATGGTCTATATAATTATTCTCTTACTTCTGATGTGTCACATTTTAAAGTGTCTTGGGCTTAACATGGTTATATCACTTTGCCTGTACTTCGGATTGCAAGTGGTGTATAAGACTTCAGTGTAACTGTGACACTATTTTCTTTCATGAGGTTTTTTCTTAGGGGCATTGGGACTTTAGAAGACTTTGTTCTCTTTTGCACACAATCCAGGCGCTACCCAAAGTTTCCGGTTGTGTGGAAGGATATTGGAGTGTGGCGAATAGTTGACGATGTCAGTGATGGTGCAGACTGGCTTACCTGAGTCACTGAAACAACCAGAGATTAGGGGAACTCGGGGTTGTGTCAGGGAAGCATGACAGTGAGTGTCTGTGGTTGCTTATAGTAATCTTAAATGTCATCTAGTAGGGAATCTGTATCATGTGTGTGCATGGGTAGGGTGAAGTATATGGGGGAATGGCAGCTGCTGAAATCACGCTTAGCCTTCTGCCCTTTCAAATTTCCTTCATTAAGGTTGGGCTTTGGGGAGGTTTAAACGTCCCATTTAAATCAATGGGAATCTTCATGTGTCCCCTATGGAAAGTTTGTTTGCTCCATAATTGATCTAGTTAATCTCGGTACATCTGCCTCAGTTAATTAAGGCATACTATTACGGATTGTTTTGTTTTTTCCTCACAAAATCTTTAGTTTAAAAATATACCAATGATCTATATTCACAATTTACTATTGTCCTAACCCTCTTTTTCCAGGAGGAATTAATTTCCATTTTATTATAATAGTCACATCACATTTAAGTTGGGGTATATAAGAAACTATTAGGGTAAAATGAGGTTTATATGTTACTAGTACAGTTAATGCAAATATTATAAATCTTAAGGTTTTGCAATGCCAGTTCCTCAGACTGTAGAATTGTTAGTGAATCTCCATGTTAACTTTCCTACTCTCTCAGAGAGTACTAGATATTACATAAAAGTGCTATACTATGCACCTAAAACATTCCTTATTTTCTGGTTTAGGATTTTTAATGTTTTATTTTATGTGAACCTTTCTTATTTTCTTATTTATCAGTAGAAAAAGCAAGACTGAAGCCAAAACTAAACTACAGTACAAAAAGAGAAAGGAAAGAGCACCCTCTTGTGGCTACATGGTGTAATATGTATAAACTAGTAAATACCTTATGCTGATGAGCTATGCTTTGTAATATAACAAGTATTTACGTATGCTTACCTGGATTACATTTTGAACAGAAACTAATTAAAGAACATGTACACAAAGAGCCTGGTCAAATGAAAGGTGCCTTCTTAACCCATGTATACTAGATAGGTTGCCAGTACATTGATTTGCAATGCAATGGAGACCGAGTTAGCAATCAAGAGATTAACTCTTTGACTGCCGGAGAGGTATCCAAGGCATTGCAATGTGTTGGATACGTCTCTGTCACTCAAAGAGTTAATCCCTTGATTACATTGAGAATGATTAACCTTTGCGTGCCAGAGTGGCACGGAATGCATTGCAAAGCAATGCATTCTGTACCACTCTGGCACTCAAAGAGTTAATAAAATAACAAAGGGTTAACTAAAATAACTATTTCGTGTTTTGCCTTCCTGCCAAAAGTGACCTCTCAATCCTTTTCAAATACATCACACAATTTTGAGCATAAATTTAACCCTTTGAGTGCCAGAAGGATATGCAAAGCCTTGCAAACAATGTGCTGCTTGCCCCTTTAGAAACCAAAAGGTTATGGTGCAGTTTATTAAGTTAACCCTTTGAAAGCCAGAGGGGTACGCAACGCATTGCAAAGCAATGCGTTTCATCCCCCTCTGGCACTCAAAGGGTTAAAAAGGAGCAATTCTGTTGCAACCCAACTGCATCATAAGGGATGAATGAAAATTTCCATTGATTCAAAGGGAGCTTTCGATCCTTTGAATGTTAGAGAGATCTCCAACTCATTGCAAAGCCTCTCTACCATTCGATGTGTTAAAAGTCCCATTTAAATCAATCTGTATTTTAGGAATGTTTATTTGTCCCCTACAGAATTGCTCATAAGGATCTATGTACATTGTATCAGCTTTCTGCTGTTAGCATAGTCTGCCGATGTTTCCACATAAAGCCCAAATGATCTTCACTCTCAATATTTCTCCATGAGAAAGAAAGAACCTGTGTGAATATGACAGCTCTAACAGCATTCAATATCAACAGTACAAACATCACTCTCTTTATTTCTACTGGACCAAAGCAGTAAGGTGTAGAGACATTAGAAATAGTAGTCAAGAGTAAAGTAGCAGAAGACTTTTTTGTGAAACCTATGTTATAGACCTTTTCCAGCTGAGTAAAACATTGGTGCTTCCACTGCTGTCAGTTGTTTTATTCAAATGTTATAACAGTTCATATTATCAGGAAGTGAATTACTGTGTGATTACTTCCTGATAGTTCTGAATGACAACATGACTCAGCATTTTCTATCACATTCTATGGAGAATGTGACTCACCACTCCCACAGAATGCAACAAAATAACTAATTTGAATATGATCACTCTTAATGTACCCTTGTTTTACTCAACAGGAAAATCCCCACAAAATATATTTTTTCATAAAAAGTTTATTGCCCCTTAAAGTGTCGTTTACATGTGATAGCCATCAGTGCAATCTATGTGTGAGCATCCAGCCTGCTGCTTTCTTGTATTCAGTGGAAATAAAGTAGGTGATTTAATTTTCACTATAGATGTTGTCTACTGCTTTGTTCTGGGTTTTGTGCTTGCATATTCTTTTGTGCATTGTTATGGAGTAAATAATCACCTGGCCTTATAGGTGAAAGGTGGGGATGAGTGTTTTATGTTTATTTGATGCACTGCTTTAACATGGACCTATCAACTTGAATTTAAACTTTCATAATTGAAAATGCCATTTTGAACTGTGTCATGTTATCCAAAAGAGTAGCAGATGGTTAGTTTAGGAAGTGAATGATAATTTTATTTCTGAACAATTGAAAGGAAAGTCTATCTCGGTGGGGTTTCATATGCTAGTTAGCTATGTGCTGGAATGAGTGCTTCATTAGCATAAATTAATATATAAACATATAATCCAATGGCAGATAAGCACCATTCAGCCCATCTCTTCTACCCATTAAATGAAGATGCACTAAGTAGGCTCATCTTTCAGAAATAAAATATCAATATATCCTATATTATGTATCTCCGGTTCTTTTAACTAGTATTAAACAGTTTGTAATTACATTTTTAAATATGCAGACTTTAATTCAAGGTGATAAGTCCACTTTAAGTTTGCACTGGTAGAGCTAATAATCTCAATCTATACTCACTGTTCGGGAAGAGAGCAGCTACTCTGTTCTGTATGCTCTATGTGGAAGACCACGACATTCTTTTGCTTACATCAGTATAGTATGACAAAACCCTAAGCAGAGGCGTTTAGGGTCCAAAAGACCTGGAGCTTAGGCCAACCTATTGCATTATTAGTGCAATATTCAGCCCAGTTGCCCATTACTAGTACTGAGATTAGCCCCATTACAGACCTAAAGATCTGCAATCCGGTCATATGACCAGATGGATGCAGCGAGTGACAATGTTCACTCAGTAAGTATAAGGAAAACACTGCCCCCCTTGATGAAGGAGGGCAGGATTTTCCTTTTGCTTACTGAAGATTGTCCATCGCCGCTCTCCATCTGGACCAGACTGAGAGGATCAGTGACACGGCCAGAAGGGGCGGAAGGGAGATCTTTTCAGCTTAAATATCTTTTAAACTACAGAACTGTAAGTACTTAAACATACTGCTACGTTCTAAAAAGCTTAAAGAAGACTCGGAGCAGAACTTTAAGATAGTAGACATTACTATCCCTTTAACCTGCCAAAGAGTGAGAAACTTATTGTGACGTTAAGATTCAATCACTAAAACTGCCTTTATTTTTGGAGCAATTAGCGAATTTCTTTATAAATACGTTGCAACACAAATCCTATTTGGACAAGACCATTTCTACTCCACTTTTCAAAAAAGTTGACTGACTGGAGTTGCACTTAGTGAGAATGTTGCTAAACGTTTATACATATCTGTGTCATTTTGTGACAATTTTACACTTTCTTTATTGCTCCAGTTTTATAACTCTCCACCATTGTATTTGCCTCCCCTTGCTTTGTAGAACATCTTCTGTAGATGCGTACTATATATATATATATATATATATATATATATGGTACGAAGGCTGAAGCATGGGATATGTATTGGTAAACCAGTAAGATAAGAAATAAACTGCTATGGTTCGATTTATAAATCAATTCATCAGATTGCCTGAAAATTCTGAGTAAATGTTACTGAAATTTGTATTTGGCCTTCCAAAAGCTTACATTTCTGACCAATATTACATACACATAATTGGTTCATTCATCTCCAAAAGTAGTGTAAACAACGAAAAGTGTGTACTACATCTCAATGGTACACATGACCTCTTCTGCACTATAGGCCTTATTTAGGAATCTAAAAACTAGGGATATACAGAATTTTCCACAGTGGGAGGAAATTGGCATAAAATAGGCCCTTCTGCCTCTAACGTACTTGACGTGAATTTGTGTGTATGTGGGAGGATTTGTTAAAGGGATAGTATTGCTTGAAAATAATTTTATTTTATATTGTAGCTCTTAAAAAAACATTAAAAGTGATATAAGTCTTATCTCCCAAACCTTTATGGTTTGGGAGAGATTAGTAAGTAAAGTAAAGTTCCCTTTTATGGCTGTTTTAGCCAAGTCTGCCATCTAGTGGACAGATTTGGAATTCGGTCCTCAGATCAGCAGGCAGCTCTTTAGCAGTGCCGAGATCACAAAAAAACTACTTCATTGGAACTGTCTACAAAGTGTGCCTGGCTTGCAAGCACACTTTGTAGACCATTCCAATAAAGAAATTATTTTTAAAGATTGTGATCTCAGCACTGCTGAACAGCTGCAACCGGTCTGCGGACCGGATTTCAAATCTGACAGCTAGAGCAGTGATGTCACTCCAGGGGAAACTTAACTTGCTAATATCTCCCAACCCATAAAGGTTTGGGAGATAAGAGTTATATCATTTTTAATGTTTTTTTAAGGTCTACAATATAAAATAAAATTATTTTCAAGCAATACTACCCCTTTAATGCATGAGTTGCGATGTCTTTGGGGGAATATTGTAACTGATGCATTGAACATAGTCATGAAAATATGTTCCTATCAAAGGAAATTCCAGTGAGGGGGAAATTAATCTTTTGCATTTTCCTAAAAAAGATGAGATTTTCTAGAGCAAACCAAATGTACCACAGGAAGTAATTCAAATTTCCCAAACTCCTACTTGGGTTTTTTTTACCCCTTGAATGCTAGAAAGGTATAGCTGGGAAGTTTTAAAATGGCCTGACCCTGAGATCTTTTAAATATTAAGTTCCCCAGAATGCAGATTTCGGGTGATATTTTCTCCTTGCTCTAACTGGGGGGTGCTCTTATCAGTCCTCAAGGAACCATTAACATGCTGTAACTTAGATTTTTAACTTCCTGAACGTACAAGAGAGAAGCAAAATGCGGTAGAAATGGCAGAAAAGTAGGGTCTAAATAAGCAGTTATTTAGTGTAGATGAGAAAGATGTTAACAATAGGCTCTTTCACCCTGAGAATCTGGCCTCTCACCCCTAGACACTGAGATTGGGGTCAAACCCTGAGAGTTCCTTGGTACATAGAAATGTCTCCAAAGCATTGCTTCACAATGTGTTGGAGACCTCTCTAGCATTTAAGGGGTTAAAAGACCAATTTAAATCATTGTGACTTTTCATTTGTCCCCAAAGCTTCATGAGAAAGGCCCTTTGTCCATGGTTACAATGGAAATCTGATGTGTCAAATTAGATTGAAATATAGAGTAGGTAACAGCTGGTTGGGGGTGATATGATTTATAGTCTAAAAAGAGCTGCCCTGCTCAGAAAGCATTTATATAATGTTGTTTGAGTTGTTTGAATTGAGAGACAAGAACTAAAATCAGCTGACTGTGATTAGTGCCCACCACTCATGTATTCAGAAAAGCTGCTATCTTGTCTCAACAAACTCATGGATAATCGTGGATAATCAAATGGGAACCCTGGAGACTTGGAAAACGTAGGAATAGTGGAATCCTCCAAGTGTATGTAAGACTAGATTTTAGGCCTCAGGTGCTAGTGTTTCTATAAATAGACATAGGAAAGTATGATTGCTGTGACTCAGGTTCATGATGAGTCAGACCATGATTACAAACCCCATGGTAGAATGTCCTGCTATTAACCCACAGGATGCTAGTGAGGTCACAACCCTTTTAGTGCATAACCCTCTGACACTCAAAGGGTTAAATTGGTGACCTACATAGCATTCAACTGGTTAAACAATTGTTTGTTCAGTTATTTTAGTTGTGACTCCTGTGCATAAGCAGAGATATGAAAAGCTGCCTATCTTGGTAGGTTTGGTATGCAGTTTCATGCTTCTCCTCTAGAGTGTACTCTTGGACATGGAATATGATCTGTATACTAAAATCTAATAATCATTGAAGCTGTAGTCCAAAAACAGCTGGAAAGCCACATATAAAAGCCTATCATGCAATGCAGCATGATGTGACAACTGATTTTTAAATGGGAACCATACCTATAGCAATAAGTCGCTCATACTTTGTGTAACATGATAAACTGGAGATTTCTAAAGAACATTCTTAGCACTTTTATAAGACTGTTGTTAACTCATGGCAACTGGCGATAATATCATGTCTGATTTATAAATTATTAATGGCATCATTATAAATATGGCAATAGTAAGGTGATGTTAACATCTGCAATGTCTAAGGATAGATTATACCTGGTGTTAAGATTTTGCAAACATTTTGTAGTAAAATTGTTGCAGTTAGTTTGATTTCTTTATAAATTTACAGCACCAGAATTTTCCCCAGCTCTACCCAAAGCACAACTACCTGGCATTAAGGCTTCCAATACTGGCGTAATCTTCTTTTTAAATGCCGACCTCCATTTTGCGCCACATTTTTCATAACAACAGTTTTATAAATCTTCCCCACTGTTCCCAAACAGCACTTAGGTATAGCTATATCATTTTGTATGCAGTGGAACACTGTTATAATCGATAACTGATTATTGTAGTTTTGGAATCTAAGACCTATATTTATAAAAGCAAACTGGGATAAACCAACTGCACCAAAGAAGACTAAACCAACTGCACCAAAGGGGACAAAATAAAAATTCCTAAATTCCCATACCCATTTTTAACCCCTTGAATGCTAGAAATGTCTCCAATGCAGTTGAGACCTATCTATAACTCAAGGGGTTAAAAACCCAATTTAATTTAACAGGCATTTGTATTTGTCCCCTCTGGTGCTGTTGGTTTTCTTCAGAATAAACCGATAAGCTATGGGGAGAAAATAAATTAAATCTGTGATTTATGGTTGTCCTGATGTCACTTAACAATAACTAAAAACAGTATACCAGTTTCATTTGCATTTACCATATACTATCAGATCCAGTGGGGGGTATAGAGCAGGTGTGCCCAGACTTTAGTGACTTTGGATCTCTTTTTTTTCCTAGTCATCCTAACATTAGCTTCTGTTTACTAGCAAACTTTAACTGTGCCTCACCCTCACATTCAAACATTGTGCAACATATCCATGCTTACACTGCCTATCTATATAGAAAAATATGGACCAAAACAACTTGTCCAAAAACGTAATAAACCTGTTAAAAACAAGTAGTGCTGGAGCAAGCCAACTGTACCATAGATGACAAATAAAACTTAAAATGTCCCATTGATTTAAATGCAAACACCACATTGCAATGCATTAGATACCTCTATGGCACTCAAAGGGTTAAACCCCAGGGGATCTTACACATTCTAGTTTGTAAGGTAATGGAAAATGAAGCTTACAAATATGGAACTAAATAGACAAGTAAAAAATACCATAGTTAAATGTCAACAGAAAAGAGGTAAGATAATTATTTAAATGAGAAAATATTAGCTTGGCATAAGGTAGATTAGTATGAATGAAATGAACCATTTGACTCAGAGGTTCTCAAGCAGCCACCATAGCCACATGCTGCCACCAGCATGTTCATTTGTGGTTACCATGAAAAATCCTGCTTGCACAGTGAATGTCCAGCTTCCACCCCCGCTCTCATGTAACTGAGATTCAGGCAAAGTATATCCCCAGTAGAGTGGCGTATTCCAAGCTCCTTAGGCCACCCTCATGTCAGGAGGAGGTGGCATCTGCCCCTGATGTGATCTTAACACAGGATGCTTGTCCCTGCGAGACACAGATTAATGCCTAAGTTTGGCCCCATGTGCAACTCTTAAAAGCACAGGCAGTCACCATATGCTGAGGAATGCATCCCGCTAATAGCTCTTCTGATCATCTCCAGGTACTGTGTGATTTTCTGTAGTACAATACAACCATGTTTGGCAACTCTCTAATGTCCTTTAACCCCCTGAGGCCCAGGCACACTCCTCCGGTCCTCAAGGGATTAAAATATCCTTAAAGGAAATTATCATACCTTGAAATTGTAAAAATGAGATGACCCTGACATATTTAAAATATTAATCCTTAAAGTGTCCTGTAATGTAGGTTTTCTGCATTATGACCCTGCTTGCTCCCAGGTTTCCCTCTTTCAGCAGGTGAGTCCCTCTTTGAGACCTAAATCCCTCTGTCTCTCTTTCCCACTCTGATGTCCCTGTGATTTAAAGGGATAGTAATACTTAAAAATGATTAATCCCTATATTGTAGCTATGGTGAAAAGAATTGTCCCCAGGTTCATCTCTCAAACCTTCATGCAGGGTCTCTAATCCTGCACTATGCACAGTTTTTTTTTTTAAAGAAAATCAGACCTTGCAGGGTGCATCGGGACCCCTCCAGATGCCCCCTGGCATTGATTACCTCTTCAATAGATTAGGTGATCAATGCAGTGACCAGGAAGGTGATCACCACCTTCTACTACTTCCTCTTCAACTTGGCATTCTATGAATGACTGGGTTGAGTAGGAAAATCCTCAAGATCCACCTGATGTGAGTAGGTCTTGAGGATCCTCCTACCAGATCATTCAGAGAATGCCGGGTTTCAGAAGATGTAGTAGGGGAAGGGCCTTCCTGGTCACCGCATATCGTATTGAATAGATGATCAATGCAATGGGGGCATGAAGAGGGGTTCTGATGCCCCCCATGAGGTCTGATTTTCTTAAAAAAACAAAATGGTGCATAGTGCAGGACAGGAATGATCATTTATATGGGGCAGAATGGGGAAGCATGTCGAATATTACTTGTGTGGGGCAGTATATATCAGGTATTAACTGTGTGAAGCAGCAAATATCGCATATTAACTATGTGGGGCAGCATATGTGAGATATTACCTGTGTGAGGCAGCATATGTCGGATATTAACTGTGGGGGGCAGCATATGTCGGATATCAACTGTGGAGGGCAGCATATGTCGGATATCAACTGTGGAGGGCAGCATATGTCGGATATCAACTGTGTGGGGCCGCATATTGAATTTAAGTTTTGTTGTGCAACATGGGGAACATCACCATTGTGTGTTATCCCCACACACAATGACTAACATCCCCCAGCCTTTTTCCCTTGCACAGGCTGTGTCCATGGGGATTTGTTTCTACCAGTAGGCAAGGGAACAAGGCTTGGGGATCAGACAGTGTCCATGGGGATCTATGTCTACCAGTGGGCAAGGGAGCAAGGCTAACAGGTAGATGATAGCAACAATCCTCTAAGATGCTGCCTGACATCCTGCCTTGAATGATATAGAGCTGAGGGAATATTTGTGTACTGTTTGGTGTACTTTTTTCTCCCTCTTGAGAGCCACAGGGGTGAACAATGCACGTCCCTATGGCACTCAAATGGTTTAGGGAGTGCTGCTGTTTGTGGTACTGACCAAGTGGGGCAGCAGAGAGAATGCTCTCAGACTTCAGGATTGTCATACTGCTGGTGATGTGCAAGGGAGGATATCCCTTCCACATCAACAGCAGTTCAACAACCCTGTATGCTGATGGGGATCTTCTCCTCCCCTGCCCTTGCAGCCCTAAATTTTAGTGCAGATGTGTGTCTACATCAAAAAGTCGAAGTGCTTTGTACACATCGACAAAATCATATCATCACAGTATAGACCTTTAGTGCATCTTGCCCCTAATGTCTTGAAAGATTGCATCCTAGAGCCACTCAGTTAACCAATAAAGGTGCAATTTTTAGTCTACCAGTCTCCTATTAATACTGTAATTAGTAGCATATTATATTTTATTAGGATTTGGGAGACACACTTCACAGTGATTAAGAATTCTTAAGAGTTCTTTATATCATTTATACTTTTGAGCTTGCAAGCTTCCTTGTTATTATATTAGTTCAGCAAGTTTTCACACTACCTGATTTATACTATCTGCCTTTATGAAACGTGATAATGTTTTGGCATGATTATTTTTCCCCATTTTTATGTCATTTTTTTCTGCTTATATTACAGTAAATAAGATGAACTTGATGAGTAGTACCCAGTTCAGTTCTGAAGTTACAAAATAATTAATTATAATGTTTCCGTCTCTATAATATGATTATTATTTCTGTTTTATGGGTTTTCAGTTTAATCTTTGTTTCAACCATTATTCTGACTGTATCAAAGCCACACACTATTTATATGGTAATCCTATTTATGATCACATTTGTGATCTACAGCATGCCCCTTCAATTCTGTTGGTTTACTAACTGCTAAACAGAGTAAGTTATATTTTGGTGTCATTGAAGCAACTCCAGGAGAAACATACAGGCTTTGAAACTCACTGAGGAGGCTCAGTCAAGGCATTAAGAGGATCCCCCATTGACAGACAAACTGTGAGAACAACACTATCACCAGATTGACCATAGAAATCCAGGCAGCATCCTGAAGCAAGGGAAACAGGCGGACTCTGACGAGAGGAAAATTGAGCCTCATATTTGATGATCACATTTACATGCACATAAAAGTAAGGGAAGATTGACACTCTGTTCCATTCTTGGACTATTTGTCCATATGATTTCTAGCTGATAGGCTGAAAGAAGGAGCATTATAGCAATACTGACCACAGTTTAAATGTAATGCTATAAACACTTGTGTGTTTGAATGAACCAGGGATTTTGTGGTTATTTGACTTTGCAGCCATTTTAATTTTGAGACATATATAATAGGATGATCATCGATATACCCTTGTTTGATACACACAGTTACATTTATCTCAGCTTCTAAATTTCTTCATGTATCCAATCACCTGTTAGCTACCATTTATCCTATGGATTATTTATCTATATCTCTGTGAGATATCTCAGTCAATGCATTTTTATTCTGTTCAATGAGATGAATTTATTTTATATATGATTTTGTTTTTTTCTATTTAGAATTTGATGTGTATATTTTTTATCTTTTATGGAAGTTTTTTAACCCATTAGATTTTTATTAACTGTGATTCATCCAAGTTTGCCTGTAAATTATTGTATCATACTACACTTAGAGTGTGTTTTTGTGCACTGTTCCCTTTATGTATTTGTTTTACTACTACAAATGCCCTTGGGTGTGCCTAGATTACTTCATAGGATAGAGTGTGTTAATATTGACCCAGCGCAGACACTAATTAGCATGTCTACATATCCATAGGAAACGAGCGTTACAAATACTGGATATGAAACCTTTACATTTTTAGGCATATAATGTCCCTTTAACCACTTAAAGGGATAGTAATACTTAAAATGTAAAAAAATATATTTTGTAGGGTTTATCCCCCTGAGTAAAACAAGGGTACTCTCACTGCTTAGAGATATTTTATAAAAAATTATAACAGCTCAAACTTGAATTTTTTAAGTGCAATATCAGAGTGGCCTGAATATTTACAGTGGCGCTGTTGCTACACCATCCTATGGACTGCTCTGGTCTGTAGACCATAAATTTCCATAGGATGGTGTAGCAACAGTGCCACTGTAAATTTTCAGGCCACTGTGATATTGCACCTAAAAAATTCAAGTTTGAGTTGTTTTAATTGTTTAATAAAATATCTCTCAGGAGTGGGAGTCCCCTTGTTTTACTCAGGGGGATAAACCCTACAACACATATTTTTTTACATTTGAAGTATTACTATCCCTTTAAGAACAAGATGGGAGTGCCACGCATTACAAAGCAATGTGTTTGACCTCACTCTGGTCCAAAAGAGGTTAATGGTCAGCATTAGGACCGTTAGGGCCATATTCACAAATTAAAAGTGGGGCAATTATAGAGCAAACCAACTGTACTATAGGGAACAAACCAAAATCCCCATTCATTTAAACAGGACATTTAACCCTTTGTGTGCCAGAAAGACATCCATTTGCAACACAATGTGTTCGATACCTTTGTGGCACTGAACTGGTTAAGCATTTGAATGCTAACTAGACCTCTCAAGAAATCAAAACATTAAAAACAATATTTAAATCAATGGCAATGTGGGTAATTTTTCATTTGCCCCTACGATGCAGCTGGTTTACTGCAGAATTCCTCAAATTTTTTATTTTCCCATATGACTTTAAAAAAATGAAAGATTGGGAAGGTCTGCAGTATAGGGAAATAGGCAATATCCTCACTGTTAGAGAATCCATAGCATCTTTCCACCTAGTTTTGACCTTCTAAATCAGTAAGGCATTATACTGGGCCCTACTGGTTAATTCCCAAGGCATCTTATTAATATAATTACAGAGTTCATCTTTTCAAACTCTCAGGATCACCATGGAAGTCAGTCCTCAATGGGGTCTGTCAGTGTTCTGTCCTTAGCTGGTGTTCCAGAGTCATTCCCCCAGGGGATGCTAATTAGTTTTATCTCTTTGTTCACTTTACCCAGATTGACATCTGCATGTTACATCCTGAGATTTGAAGTGTAAAGGTGTAATATCTTTTAGAAACATGCTAGGATCTGTGATAAGTCATAGTACATCAGTAATTACCTTAAAGGGATAGTAATACTTCGTTTTAACTTTATTTTATTTTGTAGGCATTAAAAAAACATGAAGAATGATATAAGTCTTATCTCTAAAACGTTTATGGTTTATGAGATATTCACAAGCAAAGTTCCCCTCCCCGCCCCTTTTACCTAGTGTAAGCCATCTCTTCTCAGATGTGGATCAGGTTGTATGACAGTACAGATAACAGAAGGGGACAATTTTCTTTGTATGAAAACAATGAAAGCCCTTCCCCCCTTGACAAGTTTTTCAGCTTTTTCCATTATCTTAATTGAAGATTGTCCCTCTCTTCAGTCTACCTGGGCATCTCCCTTCTGATCTGGTTGAACAGGGGGGGGATACTTTGTTTGTGAATATCTCTTAAACCATAAAGGTTTCAGAGATAAGACTTATATCATTCTTCATGTTTTTTTAATGCCTACAAAATAAAATGAAGTTAAAATGAAGTATTACTATCCCTTTAAGCCGATGATTCACATTGAGGCTTATGTGATAAATAAAGTGGAGTCATTCTCCAGCAAGCTAACCATGCCATTGGTTATAAATAACATTTTTTTTCCTTCCTTCAAAATGTTTTCTCCTCATTCTAGCTGCTTTTTCCATATTTCAGTAAATTCCACTAGTAAAAATGTCAATAAGGGTATATAAATAAGTGTATACATTTTTTATATATGCACGATTGCTTATTATTGCAAGACAGGTTTGTTGTTTATCTCTTCTTCTGGGACATATTCCATGTATACACCTCCCTTCCAATAATGTTGTTTTTCTCACATACCCCTCTTCACCCTTTGCGTGCCAGATGGGTTATCGGCAATGCATTGGACACCCCTCTGGAGATCAAAGAGTTAACCTTCCACACTCCAGTGTTAGCTAATGCCCCTTTGTTCTAGCTTTCCAGTATTTCTAAGAATGTTTCCTTCCTGAATATCATTAAATCCAAAAATATATTTGAAGGCTGCAGTCTTATCACTCATCTCTATCTTGTTATCCTGGTTATAAATATTAAGGCGCAGGGAGAAACATGCATATGTGACAGTTGACTTTTCAAGTTATAGAGAGCTTAGTGTAATGGCGGTCAAAAGGTGACCTACAGGGGCTACTCCTATAGACCAAGTGTGTTCTCTGGAGCAGTATAATGTCTCTCTCTCCATTATCACACTTGTTCTGTTTTTCAATCAAAAAGTGTGTATCCTCTTTCTTTTTTCCATGCCTTGTATTTCCATCACGTTCATAATGCTGCCTTTTATGCCCTAGATTGCTACAGAGGTCTTCAATGCATTATGAAGCAATGCATTAAATACCTATTTAGTATCCAGGGGATTAATCTGCTTTTTAAAACTTCTAAATAAAATTTAAATCCTAATGTGTGGCCTTTTGGGAGACTTGAGGGCCTCATATGTAATCCTTGGAGTAAGATGGATTGTTTAGCCCTGCCTTAGGACACAGGCGTCGTAGAAATTGAATAGTTTATCTCAGTATTCTATTGGAATGGCATTGCCCAAAATTGTCACCTGAATCAAAAGGGTAACATCAAAATGCCACCTATGGCGCCCATGTCAAAAGGTCATGATGGTTGGGATAAATATGTTGCCTATCTCACTCGTGTATCTGTACTACAAAAATGTTGCCTATGTTGCCCGTGTATCTGTGCTACTGACTACTGAGAGCAATCAAGAGTGACACAAGGAGAACCATCGCTGAAAAACATAGTCACAGCCTCTCTAGAAGCAGAAACAGAAGGGATAAGGAACAATGCAGTGGTTCCAGAGATCGGAGGCAGCACAGTCAGTCTCCAAAGCATGAAAAGTAAAAAAGGTCAGAAAATACTGGGATGTTCCCTCTCTTGGGTTTCAGCATATCACACCCATACAGTATAAATCCATGCAAACTGCTGGACAGATTCCTGCTACAGCTCTCCTTCTTCTATGACACCATATGGATTAGCTGTTACTCTGACATCTGTGCCCACTGTGGGAAGTCAGATAACCAGACCTTCTTTTTCTTTTCATGCATTGTTACCACTGTGCCACCTCCAATCTCTAGAACCACTGTGCTGTTCCCTAGCCCTTCTGTCTCTGCTTCTAGAGCAGCTGTGATTATGGCCTTCAACTCTATGTTGGAAATATTCCATTTGTTATTACTGACAAAGCGATAATGGATTTCTTTAACCCTTTGTGAGGCAAATAGGTGAGCAACGTATAGTGGAGCAATGTGTTATACACGTATCTGGTGCTTAAAGGGTTCATGCCCAGATGAAACTTGGTGGATTGACAAAGCACCTGGAAATCCAGTTCTGGCTGTTCAAATCAACCAAGACGAGAATTTTGGTTTTCTAGAATTCCATGCCAACAACACAGGCAACGGCATATGATGTAATCATTTTTCTAGTGCAGTAACTTGAGATTCAACACCCTCATGATTATCGGCACATCCCTGGCATTTCTGCAAACCCATTTGTGTATTTGCCTCAAAACAAAATCAGCAAAACATGGCACATCCGCATACCTGGGAACTCTCCGGATTTGCCCCGGAGACTCCGGTTCTGACAGAATTTTACCGGGTCTCCGGGGCAGAGGCTGATTCCTCCGGATGTGGCAGAGTTTCTATTGAAAGTCTGCCACATCCGCTTTTTCTCCCGCTGATCCTCAGTCCCCAGCCTTCTGTGTGACACCTTTAACCCTCTGAGTGCCAGAGTGGTAAGGAATGCATTGCTTTGCAATGCATTCCGTACCACTCTGGCACTCAAAGGGTTAATCCCCTCCTCACTCGCGGCAAGCCCCGCCCCTTTTTGACGCGATTAGCGTCATTTTTGTCACCCCCCTGGTGAACAGAGGACTACCCTCCGGGTAGCCCTCAACTGGAAGTTCCCAGGTATGCACATCCGCCATTGGCAAATAATTTCCCGTTATAGTCTCTATAGACTAGACAGTATTTTTTGTGTGCAATTCAATAACATATTTCAAGTAGGGCCAATTTCATGCATCCTAAAAACTTCCCCTTTTACCATCTGATAATCTTTTTAAGTGCTCATAAGCACAAATGCTGAAAATCCATGTTCAGTTCAATAAGACTGAGTCATCAATTTGTTGTGCATGTTTTTCCCACTTGCTTTTGCAATTATTCATTTTAATTAAATCCCTCTATGTTTGTCTATATTATAGCACACAAAATGAGAGTCTGTAGCTATGGACATAAATGGATTCTTAGGCACACAATAGTACATCATTTTGCACATCGTTTGTACATAGACTAAAGATGAATGGTAGGTACACCCACACATTTCCCTCTGTTCCCGTGTTGCTCCTTCCTTGGTTAATGCCATATAAAGCATCTAAAATAAGTGCTGTACCCATATTTACATATGTCTTATTGTATTTCTACAGCAACCTATTGCATTTTCTGAACACTATGGGTGGGAAAAAAATCCTGCCAATGTTGTTTATATTTAAAGAGGATCTGTCACCTTGAATTTAAGTTTACATATTTGAAAAAAATAATTCATAGTTGTCTGTGTGTTATGCTAGCCAAAAGACCAGCAGATCCACAATTTATTTAGGAGCAATATGGAAGAGGCATTGTGGAAGGGGCAATGTGAAAGGGTCAATGTGGAGATGGTGGCATAGTGGAAGGGGCGATGTGGAGATTGAGGGGCATTGTGGAATGGGCGATGTGGAGATTGAGGGGCATTGTGGAAGGGCCAATGTGGAGATTGAGGGGCAATGTGGAGATGGGGGGCAATGTGGAGGTGGCCAATGTGGCCGGGGGGCTCATGGCAATTCTTGCACCAGGGCCCCGTGGCTTCTAGTTACACCTCTGTTGATACCTGTATTTCTGAGTGTGGTTTCAGAAGCTAACGAAGTTCTGTGCTATACTGATGACGTCATTAGCATAAACAAGCATGAGGCGCAGCACTTAGACGGCTCACTATATAGAAATAAAGTATGAATATCACCAAAATTATGCATCTGCTGGTCTTTTGGATATGTTACATAAACAGTTTTAATGACATTTTCAAATATGACATCTAGAATTCAAAATGAGCAGTCCACTTAAATCCTAAACTACACAACAACATTGTATTTTGCATTTAATCCCTGTGTATTCAGTATGTTTTCCTTATTCAGTTTAAATTGAAAGCTCCAAAGCAGAGACCCAACTCCCATTGTTCCACTCTATAAAGCACTTATGTTATCCTGTATTGCCTGAAACCTAACAATGGAAACCACTGTATACAACCATCATGCTATACAAACAGTAATTCAAACATGTTCATGAATTCATTAATTCAAGTGTTATTTCAATGATAAATCTGAAACATTTTAAGTTATGGCAGGAATTTCTACTTTAACAAAACAATTTTTGCCCAGCACTACTGTACATACAACAACAACATAATGAACCACTCCTGTTGATTTATTACTTCTGCTTTCTTAGAGATATCCTTATTAGTTATATTATAAGTAATACTACATTTAATAGACCAGCATAGTCTAATAAGATATTCTAGTACATTATATGTATCTCATGAAAACATGGCTTATATATTAGAGCAGCAGACTTACTTGGATTTTAGTAAAGTTTTTCATGCTGTTCCACACAGGAAGCTAATTCATAAGATACACAGTTTAGTACTGGACTCTAAGGGTTATTGATTGGATTAGAAGCTGGCTGAAGGACAGACAATACTGTGTCATAATCAATAAAATACTTTCAGAGAAAGGATGGGTTATTATTGAAATAACAAAAAAAGAATTATTCAACAGCGATCCAACCACAGTTCACCTGATAATTTTAGTCAATAGATTTTAGAGAATCACCGGAAAAAGAACCCATTGATATGCTGCTTCTTCAGAGATGTCCAAAGCAGCACCTCCACAGTTTGTGTAAAACTAAATAGGGAAAGATAGAAGAGAAGAGCACAAATTCTGTGTCTGCATACATTTTTACATTTATCCGGTGAGTGCAATATATTGGGGACCGATCAATGGTAATCCATTCTAATGGTGTTAAACTTAGAGGATTTCCTTTTTGATCTTTACAGTGAGAAACACACACAGAGTTTCCCTGTCCTGAGTTGAACTGCACTGGGAATCATACATTTGCAACAACACGCAGTCCTTTGTTCATCTGAATGGCCAACTATATCGAAACTATATTTTTGGGGCAATCTGCAAAGAATACATCTAGTAAGTGTATTTTATGAATATGGGGATTTTACATTGAGCCAACGGATTACTCTTAGATGTTGCGCTCTTCTCTTCTATCTTTCCTTATTATTGGAATACTCCAGGGTTTGTGTTAGGGCCTATTCTCTTAAATATCTTTTTAAGTGAAATTACTAGTAGTATTCAAGGTATGGTGTGCCTCTTTGTTACAAATCTGTTACAAGATTGATTTGCTGGGGAAAGGGTATGGAATCTAAAGCAAGGGTAGAAAAATACCAAGAGCCTGGGAGCCCATGTTTCTAAAATCATACTTCTGGTTCCTGGATTCTGTGGCATTTTTATATGCATTTGTATACATGTATCTTCATTGTCTCCTAAAATCCTAGCTGACTCCTAATAGTTCCACCTGGCTTCCAACCTTTTTATATTTGTCATTATCTTAAGGTTAATGCTGAAAAATAAAGCATTTGAAACCCCAAAAAATCACTGGTGGGATGCAGGCTAAATGGCATTTTGCTGACAACAACGGTAGATAAAAGGGACTTAGGAGTTATTATTGTGGATGACTTAAAAGTAGGCAAGAATTCAGTCAAGAAGTAGGAAAAGCTACTGGGATATTTGGAGGTATAGGAAGGGGCATTTGATGTACAAATAGAGATATACTAATGTCACTTTGATAAAGCCACACCAATAGTAATGTTTAGAGCTCTGAAAACAACATCTTCAGTAGTACTGTGTATAATTCTGGAGACCACATCTAAAGAAGAACATTAATACATTGGATGCAGTTCTAAGAAAAGCCACTAAAATGATGCTTCTACATGGCAAAGCTTGCCAGGATGGGCTCAAAGACCTAAAAATGAGCAGCATGAAAAGAGAACAAGTAAACATGATCTAAAATTAGAGCTTGGAAGACTAAGATGTAATTCATGTAAGTACTTCTTTATGGAAAGAGTGGTAGATTCGTGGAACAGACTCCCAGTGGAAATGGGAAGTAAGGGAGTTCAAAAAATGCATCATCAGGACTATGTAAAATTGTGCATATAAAATAGTAGCCATCCACTGACATGTACGCTTCTGGAAATCTAGTTTTTGATGTTAAGTCTGTTTTGTGGTAAAAGAAGCTCCCTTATTTGCATCCATTTTATATCTCCATACCCTGGAAGTAATATATATGTACTCATTGGAGCCTTGAGTTGCTGGGTGTCCTTTATCAGTATTTATCATCAGTAGACATATGGGTCATATAAATAGTGTGATTAGTAGTAAAGGTGTGAAAACCCCTTAATCTGCTTACACATAGGTTTGCAGTCCTGAGCACCAAATATGTTATCCCTTTTCAAGTGCTGATGATATGTATGTATGTATAATTTTAATTATATTGTTCCACCCAATGAACACAGTGCTGTGTGGAAGAATATACAATAAATAAAATAGGGGTTACAATAAATGTTAAAAGGGTTACATTAAGTGCTACTATTATAGGACCAATAGGAAAGAGGCCCCTGCCCCAGGGAGCTTACAGTCTAAATGGGTAATAGGAGACAGACAGGTATGAGGGTTGCAAGTGTTGGACATTTCACTGCTGATTTTTACAGGCTGTATTTGGCTCTAGATCTCTAAAAGAAAAGCTCTAAGGGTAGTTTTAAAGATGGGGGAAGTTCTAGCTGGAGGGCAAGTGGTATGGGTTACACAGTTAAGCATCAGAGGATGGAAAGAAATTAGTAGTGGGTAATGGGTGTAGATAGTGTGACAAATTAGTTTTGTGTTGAAAAATATTAAAGGCAAATATAGTCAATCTGACACCTTTATTGGCTAACAAAGCAGATTTAGGATGCAAGCTTTCAAGAGCGGTAAGCAGAAGGAATAAGTAGGAAATATGGTGTTTAAGTGTGCATGATGAAAAAAGCATAAGATTGAGATAAGTATGGTAGTATGTTAATGGGAAAAATGTAAATCAGATCTCTGCTACTATTTCTGTCCTCAGATCACTTATTCACATAAGGATTTTATAAAAATGTTTAATTTTGCATGTTACTATGGCAATGGGAAAATAACTTGCTCTCAATTTTTTCTACTATGAAGATGTCAGGTGTTCAAATTCGACCCTCAATGTGGATGACTTTTTTTTATCTTTAGTGGGCAGTTTAAAGTGAGAAAGCTGGAAGGAAACCAGATGAATTCAGAGGCCCTGGAGAAATTAAAAAAAAAAGTTATATATATATATATATATATATATATATATATATATATATATATATATATAAATTATCTGTACAAAATTATGAAGCAATTTAGGATTGTCAGGGACAAGCTTCTCATTGGTATAATTATTAAGAAAAAATAGTTTTTTTCATTATATAGGAGGTACTACCCCTTTAATAGAAAGTCATGTGAGGCACCTGAGGAAGCCATGAGCAGGTTCAGTTTTGGAAAACAGTGTGGGTATCTATGCAGCTCAGTTTAGAATGGATTGTAGGAGCGTATATGCTAGTAATCCAATTAGGATATAATAAGGGCATTGCACATGAGATTTATTTTAGAAGTAGCACATTCTAGACAGTGACTCATTGTGAGTAGAGAAGGAAAGGGTCAAATGAAATAAAGCCGTAGACAGCATGCTGTGTCAAATGGATACATGTTAGATCATCAACTGTGATAGTGAAATTGGATGTTGGGTCGAATCTTGGAAAGAATATTACAAGTTGAAGTAGAGATGACAGTTGTTAGGAGGACAACGAGACCTCAAACTCTACATGGTAACCTGAACCCTTTAAAAACCAGAGCAATGAGTTGTTAAACCCACTAGTCCTTAAAGAGATAAATAGACTCTGGACTGGCTTTACATCCCAGGAGCCCCTAGGTAAAGAATTCTAGGTGCCCATGGCCACACCCCCACTCCTCACATGACTTCACCAGTCCCAGTCCCATCCATCGTTTCCTAGCACAGAAAATACCCTTGGCCTATAGCAAGCAAATACAAAAAAACATTTAATCCATTAAATGCTAAAGAGATCTCCAAAGCATTACTACGCAATGCGTTTGAGCTCTCTCTGGCATCCAAAGGGTTAAATAATAACCTATAAAGGGGGGTATACCTCTGGTGCCTGGATACTGAGATTGCACTGGCCACCCCCACAATTTAGAATGTGGGTGTGGCCAGAAAAGCTGGGACATCCCACAAAATTTGGAGTTTTAGGCAGTTGCCTACTCTGCACATTGGGAAATCTGGCCCTGAATAGCCTTGTGCCCTCTCCCTGCTTCAATTTGAAAAACTTCCAGCAGCTGTATGTCCACCGCCCTGGACACGACATTCAAGACTGATTGAAGATGTTATCTCTTGAACAAAAGCACAAAGGAAAGATTCATGCTGTTATCTGCTTTCTGATGTCCAATAATTTAGAACTTCTGTCATTGCTACAACAGACCTTGAGGAAAATTTCTCATTATGTCATTAATTCTAAATCTCTAAATACATTTGTAATAGTAATTTATGTAAAAGCAAATGCCTAAAATGTATCAAAACATTTTTGAACAGCTGATAAATATTACCAAATTTGAAAAATGTACATGAGAGACAAATATTAACTTATTTTTTTCTATGTGTTTATTAATATTTTAAAACATTTTTTATACCGTTTGGGGCTTTTAAAACTGGACTTAACACCTTAGTGACACATGACGGTCCTGGTACGTCCTGGAATTCTAGGATGGAAGCACGGCTGCACGCAGCTCTGCCATCCCAGAATTCACTGCGCAAAAAAAGAAAAACTCTCTGGGGTCTTTAATGGCTGCCCCCACGCCGCATCAGGAGGTCATTAAGGGGTTAAATACATTTTTGCCATTGTTAAAATATTGGCACTAAACTTTATTTTTTTGTCATTAAGATTTATTTTTTTAATAAATACATCACAAATATTTGCAAGACTTTAAAATTATAATTTTAAAGGAGAAAGTTAACTCAATTGCAAATGATTTGTGCTTAGATTTTACTACTTAGAGGGATAAAAATGTATCAAAATAAATGCAGATCCAATTAATCTTCATATTATTTGGGCCATGGAGGGTCTTATTTCAGTACCCCCTCCAGCCCCTTTTACTGATATAATACTTCTCACCTCAGAACAGAAAGGTGGTGTCCAGATAACTTGTAGAGAGGGACATTTAGAATAAGTGAAAAACCTGAAAAATCTGTCAAGGGGAAATTCCCTTGCTTTGAGCTGTCTGGTCTTAAAGGGATAGTAATGTTTCACAAAAACAGCAGCTCCAATTAACATTCATAGTATTTGAGAGATATAGATTGTTATTACAGAACTGTCAGAAGTATAGTTTAAGAGTAATTGAAGGAGAAAATATCCCCCTCCAGCCCCTTTTACCTAGTGTAAGCTACCTTCCTTCAGATGTGGAATCTGGTCACTTGACCAGACAGGTCTTAGCAAGGGACAATCTTCTTACTGTGAGCATAAAGAAATCCCTGCCCCTCTTGAAAGGTTTTTCAGTTTTTTCCTTAGGCACACTGATGATTGTCCCTCTCTGCAATCCATCCGCACAGTCATGCTGGACTGAGGTGAGCAGTGTTACATCAGTAAAAGGGACGGGAGGGGGATATTTTATCATTCAATTACTCTTGAACTACAAATCTGACAGAATTGAAATAACACTCTTCATGGCCCAAATACTATGAAGATTAATTGGAGCTGCTTTTATTATGATACATTACTATCCCTTTAAGACAAGATTCCACATCTGAGGGGAGGTGGCTTACACTAGGTAAAAGGGGCGGGAGGAGGATACTTTATCATTCAGTTACTCTTGAACTACAACTCTGAGAGTATTGAAATAACACTCTTCATGTCCCAAATACTATGAAGATTATCTGGAGCTGCTTTTATTGTGATACATTACTATCCCTTTAAGACCAGATTCCACATCTGAGGGGAGGAGGCTTACACTAGGTAAAAGGGGCTGGAGGAGGATATTTTATCATTCAATTACTCTTGAACTTCAACTCTGATAGTAACTGAATTAACACTCTTCATGGTCCAAATACTATGAAGATTAATTGGAGCTGCTTTTATTTTGAAACATTACTATCCCTTAAAAACATACATAGACTTTTTAGAGATGTGCATCTTATTGATAAATGTGCCCTTTTGTTTCTTCCTGCTGTATCTCCTACTGTGTATAAGTGCCCCCCAATTTTTACAGAAATTTGCATTTTTTAAACTATTTTTAGACATTTATCTTCTCGGATGCTACACACATCTCAAACTCATTGCTATAACACTTTTAGACTGATATACTAATAGGAACTGGAGGCAGAGGTACTAAACTTTAATGAACTGGAGGTTTTATTTTGCCCATTTGATAAGAACATTTCACTACGGGAAAGAAGACATACGTTACCATATACACTAATAATTAGGTATGCAAGCGGAAGGGGAGAGACATTGATCATTAGCAATTGATATTAGGGTAAAAGAAGACAACTAAAGACCCAACATGCCTCATCAACAGTTGCTTAGCAGACCTCATAGAGTGGATGAATGCTAGTTGTCTTAAAGAGAACCCTGACAAAACAGAGTTACTCTTGGTGAGGGGACCCCGGGCAACAAGACTATCTCAGGATCACCCAACTGGCCTGGAACTTGGAGGCTCTGAACTCATTAGTTCAACAGAGGTACGAAGTCTCGGAGTGATGATTGACTCTGGACTGTCATTTAAACAGCAGATCTCTTCTGTAATAAAATCTGCCTTCTTTCATCTGAGAAACAGATCCAGGATACAACACTTAATTCCACCGGATGATATGCCAACATTAGTCCATGCATTTGTGTCTTCTCGCCTAGATCACTGTAATGCACTTTATTTGGGCCTCCCAGAAAAAGAACTCCATCGCCTACAGACAGTACAAAATGCAGCAGCCAGACTACTGACCAATAAAACCCGCTCATGTCACATAACACCCGTTCTCCACTCCCTGCACTGGCTTCCGATTAAATGGCGAACATATTTTAAAATTGGCCTGCTGACCTTCAAAGCCTTAAACAATCAAGGCCCACAGTACCTGAAAGAGCTCCTGACACCCTATATTCAATCCCGCTCACTGCGGTCAGCCAACAGATCCCTCCTGTCAGTGCCCAGAATAAAGACAACCTCAGGTTCCCGGGCATTCAGCCACGCTGCCCCCACGTTCTGGAACTCTTTGCCATCCTCAATCAGAGAGGCACCATCATTACAGACTTTTAAAAAAAAGCTAAAGACCCATCTCTTTTATCAGGCATTCAGTCAACTCATGTGACCATAAGGAACTCTTAAGTTTTACGTCTGTTTATAGATCTGTAAAGCGCTTTGAGTCTCACAGGGAGAAAAGCGCTATAAAAATCACAAATTATAATGTGTTTCAGTGGTATACCTGGCAACAGGTTGTGCAGTGCCATGCAGCTCCTGCCTCATGCAGAACCATATGCTCAGTCACTTGGTTACTGACACTATGCGGGCAAGTGTTTAACCATTTAAGGATTAGAGGGGTGTGTGACACATTGCTTCACAATGTGTTGTACACCTCTCTTGTCCTTATATGGTTAAAGGCAGAGACTGACAGAAGCATGCTCCATAGTGAAGGAATATAGCAGTGGCCAAAATGAGAGAATGGCAGAGAAACTATCCATCACAGCTTCTCTGCCTTTCTGTACTGACTGAACCAGCAGAAGGGCTATCCATTGATCAGCTGATTCAGGTAAACAGATTTGCAAGTCACTCTGCCTTGCCTTGCTAGTCCCATGGAAAGGGGAGAGAAAAAGTAAACTAAAACGCCACTAAAGTGTAGTGTGGATAAAATGGATGGACAGTGTAAAAAACAGAATTTAACACTCCCATTCGCCTCTTCCCTCCCTCACTCCCATTTGCCTCTTCTCTAACTCATTCCCATTCTCATCCCCCATAACCTCATCTGCACTGACTGTGGAAAATGGAGATACATGGGAACACTACTGTTTAAAGTGAAAAAGTGTACTTAATATAATACTTTCATTAAAATAAGAAATGATGCATACTAATGTATAATGCGGAAGGTAGAGTGCTCCCTTGTTGCATACCACAGAGGGTGGCACACCAGGTACACATTAGGGAGGGTACTGGGTGCACTCTGGAGCATACTGCCTTGTTATATGTGAGGGTAAAGAGGGGGCACTCACCCAAGCTGCATACACACCTTAGGGCAGATGCATTCAAAGCATCTGCTGATGCCCCATAGACCTTGTTGACATCCTTGATGAGTCAGGGTGCTCTCTCAAGCAAGCAACTGGACACCACAATATGGTAAACCCTGAGGAAGCCACAGCTGGAGAAGGAGAGATTCCAGCCCCACTCCCAATAAAATATATGTGTCCAGTGTAAGGGGGTGAATAAGAGGGAAGAGAAAAGAGAGAGAGGCAGGAAGAGAACTGGATCACAAGGAAGTCATTGTATTGGAGGAAACAGGGATCTGGATGCACAGAGGAAGCACAAGCTACATTGCTGGTTTAAAGGGACAAGACCCAACCATCCACTCACACAGGTTGAGTATGCCCCTCCCACAACACTGACTCCATTGAGGAGTGCCTTCCAAGTCTCTGTTTACCTGAATCAGCTGATCAGCTAGTTCAGTCAGTACAGAAGTGCAGAGAAGCTGTGATATATTGCTTCTCTGCCATTTTCTCAATCTGGAACACTTTCAGTGCAATCCGCATCTTTATGGTATTGAAAGGGTTAAGGGAGTGCAGCTGTTGTTTCTTCTCTTTAGTAGAGACAGCAAACTGTCTTTTGTCTCCATAGAAAGTTATAGGAAGATCCCAACATCTCCAACTTCAGGTTTCCATATGCAAATAAGCCATTGTCTATGTGTTAAAGTGTTAGTAATGTCCCAACATAATTTGTAATACATTTGTAGAGTCTAAAAAAAAATCACATCGCCACAAACCCCATCTCTCCAACTGCTATGGTTTGAGAGATATTGGCAATGAAAGTTCCCCCTTCCCTTGATGTCAGCTGTAAGCTGACAAAAGGGGATCCGTGTCTGCCGACACTGTGAGGCTCTGCAGCAGAGCCAAAATCCTGTTATTGCAAAATAATGTCATCATTGGAAAGGTCTACAAAGTGTGCTTGCAAACCAGGCACACTTTGTAGACCTTTCCAATGAAATAATTATTTTCCAATAACGGGATTACAGCTCTGCTGCAGAGCCGAAGGCTGATCCCTGGACTGGGATTTCCTACTGTCAGCTAGACACTGACGTCAGGAGAAGGGGAGAAATGGGGGAACTTTCATTGCCAATATCTCTCTAACCATAGCAGTTTGAGAGATGGGGTTTGTGGAAATGGGATTTTTTTTTTAGACACTACAAATCTATTACAAATTATGTTGGCGCATTACTAACCCTTTAAGTGCATAATTCTAAACATGTAGAAGGCATAGCAGATTCATGGAGATGATGATGGATTATGGCAAACTGACAATGATATGATGGCAAATACATCTTAGTGCATACTGGCAATATGCCTTTGACACAGATCCGACATAACATGGCCAACCTAGCCACTTATGGCCTCTTAGTGCATCTCCATCCATTTGTTAATTTTACTTTACAAATAAGGAGGGAGAAAAATGTTGCATTAAAGGGATAGTAATGGTTAATTTCAGTGGCTTTAATATTGTAGGAGGCAAATATAGTTGTTGATACTTTTACTGGCTAACTAAACAACTATATTTGCCTCCTGTGTTTCTACGGCTAACACGGTACCAACTCTCAACATTTAATATTGTAGGCATTAAATAAAGATTAACATTGATGTAAGTCTTATCCCTCAAATCTTTATGGTTTGAGAGATATAACATACTAAAGTTACCTCTTCCTGGCTGTTTCAGAGAAGTTAGCGCTCTAGCTGACAGCTGCAGAATCCGTTCATTTGACCTGACAGAGGTTCTACAGCAGAGCCAAAATCTCGTTATTTAGAAATAAATACTTAATTGGAAGTGATCTACAACATGTGGCTGGTTTGCAAGCACACTTTGTAGACCATTACAATTAAGTATTTATTTCTAAATAGCTCGATTTCGGCTCTGCTGAAGAACTTCCGTCAGGTCAAATGATCGGAATCTGCAGCTGTCAGCTAGATGGCAGACTTGGCTGAAACATCCAGGAAGAGGTAACTTTAGTATGTTATATCTCTCAAACCATAAAGATTTGAGAGATAAGACTTACATCCATGTTAATCTTTTTTTAATACCTACAATATTAAAGCCACTTAACCATTACTATCCCTTTAACTCTTTGGATGCTAGAAATGTTTGCAACACATTGCTTTGCAACTTGATGGAGATTTCTGTAGCATTCAAAGGGTTAAATTAGAAACTTTCTGGCTTGTGAACTCCTTGTACAATCTCCAGTGCCAGAGCGGTCTTTTTCCGTGATTGATTAATTCCTTACATGTACATGTTGAAGAGAGCAACTTTGGCTGTTGTTTTTCTTCACCAAGCGGTAGAGGGGAGCGACATTAAACAATCTTCTCTCTAAGAACACAATAAGTAATGAATGATGTGAAGACGAGCTCAATCTGGCAATAGAAATTGTACAGGGAGTTGAAAATCTGCAGGCCAGATAAAATAGCTGATTTGGTCTACAGGCCAATTTTTGGCCACCACTGAGCTAGACTGAGGGGTGAGTGGCAGAGCAGAGAAGTGAGTTGGGCTTGGAGATGACAGTAAAGCTGGAAGGGTGAGTGAGGGATAGGCTGCAGGAGGGAGAAGTCAGACAGTGAACCTGGAAGGAGACTGCAGATCAGGCCTATGAAGAGAAGGAGAGAGAAGCAGCAAGTCTGAGGCAGGAGGAAAGGCTGATCGGTGTACACATACAGAAGATGCAAGACATTCGGACTTCTATATGCACATTTAGCGATGACTCTGGTAAGCACATTGGGCATCATGCGAGTATCAAAGATGCACTGGTGGGAAGAGGACAGACTATTAATGAAGGAGTCTAACAGTCCCACTTCCTCCCATCCTTCAAAAGATTTCTTACGCTGTCTCAGTCCCACTTTGAACACTTCCTTTTGCTGCTGCCAGTCTATACTACTGGCAAAAGCCACAATTCAATAGAGTAAGGGAGGCACATTTTTTCTGTGGGCTTTGACAGCATTTCCAGCTATCAGTGCTTAATGAATGTAGCAGGCCACTGGAAAGGTCAAAATATCCCCTGGTCTAAAGTCTTAGAAAAAAATAGATCGAATATGTCCCAATGAATATCTCAGTTCCATAGAAAATAACTGAAAGATGTCTACAGTCTTGGTTTCCACAGATTTATAGCACTTTTGGTAATAAGTTTAACCTTAGAGTGCCAGAGTGGTACACAATGCATTTCAATGTGTGGCATACCACTCTGGCACTCAAAGGGTTAAATGTCTATTACAAGCTTAAGATTTTCTAACCTATATTACCTATTTTAATAAGTTTGTTATTGCATAGTTATTATTTAATATAAATGGTTTGTTTTTTAACCTCTTAAGGACCGGAGCAATTCTGACCTTTTTGACTATGTCTTTGTTCAGCAGTGTTTTCCCTCTAAGTGCTTTATTCCAGACACACACATTATATATGTGTTTTATGCACAATTAGGGCTTTCTTTTGATACCACATTTTATGGATAACCAGTTAAAAAAAATGTAAAAAAACCCACAATTTTTATTTTTTCTCTTGGGATCATTTGGGCGCAATGAGTTACATTTTTATGGAGACTGCATAAAAGGTATGACCGGTCATTCATACCTAAAAAAATGGGCAGTTGAAAGTGGGCACTGTCCCTCTGGGGTGAAAATCCTCATGTCCCTCTTGTACTCCCTATTTTTCCAATTTTTGTCACATATAATTGTGTGGTGTGTATATTTGTATTACATTATTCCACAACAGTAAATCTCACAATGTAGTGTACTTAAATGTCATTAGATGTGTTTCTTTAATTAATTGCTTTAATAACAATAATTTTGTCTTGCTCACCCTTTCTATATAATAAAACGTGTGTAATGACGCAGTCATGCGCAGTAGAGACTGCCAGTGTCAAGGCTGATACAGAGAGGGGTACTCCGAAGGAGCGTCCAGCTCTGTATCAGCCGTGATGCGGGCAGTCTCTACTGAGCAAGACTGCACTGCAACCGGCTAGCACTCTATCAGCCGCGGCGTGGGCAGTCTCTACTGTGCATGACTGCCCCGCGACTGGCTGGCCGCGGCACTGTGGCCCATGTAATGGGCTCTTCAACTAGTTATAATATAATTTGCTAGAATGTGAAGCTCCCTGTGTGCGTAACACACACATGCGCAGTAGAGACTGCCTGAATGACACAGTGACGTGCAGTAGTCATGCGCAGCAGAGACTGCCCGAACATGCTGGCCCCCAGTCTGAGGTACGGCCGATCCAAAAGGACCACTGCCCGTCCCCACCCCCTGGGCAGCAGCTGAGGCCATGGGGTGGCACTCTGGCCCGTGCACACGGGCCTTCAATACTAGTATTTAATAAAAACAAACAATTAGCTGCTGTTAGCAGGTCCATAAAGGACCTACATTAATTCAGCCTACAGATCCAGCACTGAAGGGGTTAATACCCCCAACTCTGCCCTGTATATCTCACTCTCTGCTCTCTACTTTAATAGTAAAGAGGCACAGATCAAACACAAAGGCAATGTGTCAAACATATCGCCTTTTTGAATTAAAATGCCAGTACATGTGATTGCTCCTGAAGCGATAACATGTACCAGCCGAACAGACATGGACTGAAGCTGAGCACTCCTGGAGCGCTCAGTTTCAGCCTGAAAAACATGATAGCAGAGTGCGCTGAGGCACGCTGCTATCATTTAACCCATGATGTGCCAGGACCGTCATGGGTCCTTATGGAAAGTTTACCCATGACAGTCCTGGCACGTCATAGGTTGTTAAGGGGTTAAAAAAGTGAACGTGACAAATATCCACATTAATATATCAACACATCCTCAGGAATATGAAAATGGTTGATTAAGTCAGATTTTAACATGCAAATAACCACTGGTGAAAGAAACACTAGAACATAGTAAATCTGGTCAAGGCATGTAGAAGGCATGGCAATGCAGGGATAAGATGGGGAAGACAGCTTATTACATACTACAAGATGGATTTGGGTCATACCTGGGAACACTGAATTCTACAGCCCCCGGAATACCCACTGGAGCTGGGATGGTAATGACCAACTGGCACTATTCATGTCATAATATGTGTGGGGAGTAATGGAAGTGGGCAGGAATGGATTGAGAAAAGGTAGAGTTTGCCCTGAAAATAGGTGGAATGTGGCAAGGAGTGGGGAAGTGGATGGGGTTTCCAAGGAACTAACTTATCCAGAACCCCTCCCCTGTCCTGGAGACCCGGAAATTAACTCCAAAAACCAGAGTCTCTGGGTTAGATGTGGAGAGTTCCCAAGTATGTTTTGGGTCCAATTCATCATAATATCGCCAAACTGGACCCTAATCTAAATTACAATATCTTCTCACAGGAGTAATTCTGGGGCAAACCAACTGCACCACAGGAGTAAAATAAAAATGGCCCACATTCCCACTGATTTAAGTCAATGAGACTTTTAATTTGCACCCTAAGGTGCAGCTGCTTTACTCTGTATGAGTCCAGATCATCTCAGTCCATCAGCCTCTTTGTCTACGTGCAGTGTGTGAGATAATTGACTTGGGAGACTTGCACTACAGGGTATGTCCAACAGCACAGGTGTCCATGTTTTTTTTAATTCATGGTTCACATGATCAGAAAGCTGTAAGTGTGAGGGCCGCATAATTTTCTTTACTGTTAACAACGATGAATTATAGCATGTCAGCTATTCAAAAATATGGATTTGCTTAATTACTGATCAAGTCAATGGCAATACTGATATTTATTAGACATCTGTTCTTGAAATGTAGTGTACAGTACTGGTAGGCAAGGCATTAGGTCTTACTGACCTACTAGTTAATGTGCGCTAGTTAATTAGGTATAAATTAGGTATAAAAATAGTTTAAAAAAATCTCAGATGGGTTACATCCTGAGGTCAGGAGGGCCGCATTTACCCCATGGTCTTCACGTTGGACACCCATGCACTACAGAGTATGAGTGTTTTAGTGCATACCGGTAGAAAATCACCTCCATCATTAGGAATTTAGCACCATGCACCAGCCCCACAGCATGAGAAGAGAAACTGAGTAAACTCATACCAGTTTCACTACATCTTGTTTTATACATAGCCATACCTGGGAACTCTGCGAATCTGCCCTGGTTTTCATTCTGAATTACCAGGTCTCTGGGGACACAGCTTCTACGGCAGAGGTGAGTTTCTTTTCCTTCTCACCCGTTTCTCCCATTTTCCGTCCACTTTATGATTCAATTATGCATAAGCCCTTCCCACAAATTACCCACCGCACCCGAATCGCATCATTGACATCATCTTGTCGGCAGCTCTTGAGTCATATTCAGGGGTTCAAGATAAGCAAGTTCCTAGGTATGTACATAGCCATAAACAAGAGTGGGGTAAAGAAACTCACCAAATTACTCAATAGACTGCCCCATTGTCCATCTCATTGTAGTGCAAGTGGCATTAACCCTTTAAGTTCCAGACAGGTAGAATATGCATTCCTTTACAATGTGTTCCGTACCTCACTGGTTTATAAAAGTGTAAAAGGGTAGTACTTTGTGTACATATTTTAGAAAACTAAGGTTTGGTGGGCTTAGGACAAAACAATGAATTCCAATGCCTGATTCAGTGTGGAAACACCGTGGCACATTCACCAATCATGTATGTGCTGATTGAACTCGTGTCTCTCTTGCAGATAACATTTGTTAAATATATTATTTAGAGCCACATGCACAGACACAAAAGTATGGCAACTGTGGGATATACCAACCGCATTGAAAGGAACAAATAAAAATCTACCAAATTCTGTTTTTTAACTCCTTTAATGAAAGAGAGGTCTCGAACACATTGCAAAGCAATTTGTTGGAGACCTTGCGGGCAGTTATAGGGTTAAAAGCCCTATTTAAATCAATGGGAATTTCTGTTTGTCTCAGATGATACAGTTGTCTGTCCCCAGAAATAGCCCACTTTTAGTTTTAAGATTGTTTCACAAACATCCAATTTTGAAGAAATGAACTGTATTTTTTATTTCCATCTCTTACTTTTCCCTCTTTTGCCACTAGGGGGCGATACACTAAGGTGAGATAAATTAATATTCAACATTATTTAAATTGGGCTTTTAACCCATTGAATGCTAAAGAGGTCTCCAAAGCATTGTCAAGCATTACATTCGATGAGCAAGTCTTGACCCACTGGGCTTTATGTATAAAGCCTAAATGGAGCAAATTTGGAGCCATCCAATGCACTCTAGGGGGCAAACAAAATCCCCATTGATCTAAATTGGGCTTTTATACCCATGAATGTAATATGTTGGTGACATCTGTAATTCAAGGGTTAAAAGCACCATTTAAAACAGTGACAATGTTGGAAAAAATTGTCCCTTACAGTGCAATTGGTTTGTCCAGGAATTGCTTAAAGTTAATTTTATACATATGGTCCGATGTTTTATAAAAGCACGGTGGAGGAATTCTGGGGCACACCAACCCCACCATAGGGGACAAATAAAATGCCCAAATCCCCATTGATTTAAATTGAGCTTCACTGTGTTTTGAAGATGCTGCTAGCATTCAAGAGTTAAAAGCTGTATTTAAATCCAATAACAGAAAAAAGACTCACAGTTATTGGAAGAATGGCTGAGTTGGTTCATTAACCCTCTGAGTGCCAGAGAGGTAACCAACACCTTGCATTGCATGGTGGAAGAATACTTCTCCGACACTAAAAAGGGTTCACTGACTGAAGACAAGAACCTGGCTGTAAAGTTGTGAAAACCTGGTTCAGTTGTCAGTGTCAATAATTCCTTATGACCTCAGACAAGTAGCTTTATCTCCCTGTGCCTCAGACACTGAACACACAGAATGCAAGCTTTACAGGGCAAGGACTCACTGTGCCCGATAAATTCTGTGTACAGCGCTGTGTAAAAATTGGTAAATGCCATATAAAAATATTATAGATGTAGAATATACCACAAACTGCCACAACAGCAGAAATGCCACAAGGACGCAACGTGACAAATATCATTGTAGTTGAGGGCACAAACAGCCTTACTCCTCTGTTTTACCCCCATGGTATCCCCTGTTTAGCAGAATCCCTTCTAAAATGTACAAAATAAAATGGAAACTGTTAACTACTTGAATGCTAGAGATGTATCCAGTTCACTGCTCTGCATCCAGTGGGTTGAAAGTGGACTCTCAGAATGCACGAAATATGCATTCTGTAGGGCTGTGTTCAAACGGCAGATGTTCAGTTCATCCCTGCAGTATGGATTTTATACAACTAGAAATGAGTAGGGAGACAGCGCACCAGAGATCTAAGTGTAGTCTCAGCTGGATATAAGAGTGAGTATGGATTTGGACAAATGATCTTTTGTACTCAGAGAGAGATATTCAGTACATGAAAAAATATATCAAAGAAATGAATTACTTTATTGTTAGATGATGCAAAAGATATAAGATTCAGTTAAAACAGAGTTGTAAGCTCTAAAGTTAGCACATTAAAACCGGTACATAAAAACAAATAAAAATAATGAATAGAAATAGAAAAGAAAATAGTCCACTACAGCAAGTGAGTATAAAGAAAAGTAACCAATCAATGTAGCGAGCACTCGATACATGTAACACTGTTAGATGATCTAAAAGATACAAATTAGCGATCTCAGATAGAATCTGTATGGTATCTGGGCTGTCTTTTCATGTAGTGTGTCTTCCTGTTCCTAATCGCGTTCGCTGTGCTCTGAGATGTACTGGAGACACGTACTTGAGTGCTTGTTAGTCCATATGGAGGTATTAGTTGCTTCGCCTGTGATATGTATCAAGTGTTGCTGGATCTCCGGTTCGGCAACAATTAATCAAGTTTGCTATTCTGTGTAGAGATTAGTTCGTAATTGGATCAACGCGTTTCTGGGCAACCCAGCCCCTTCTTCAGGAACTTCGAAAGTTTGATTTGTAAACTTTGCAAACTCGATTAATTGTTGGCGAACCGGAGATCTAGCAACACTTGATACATATCACAGGCGAAGTGACTAATACCTCCATATGGACTAACAAGCACTCGAGTACGTGTCTCCAGTACATCACAGAGCACAGCGAAGGCAATTAGGAACAGGAAGACACACTACATGAAAAGACAGCCCAGCTACAGGGGACATTTCAACTAAATCCACCCGATATGCAATAAAAAAAAGAAACCATCTGGTAAGCAGTTCTTAATAATCGGGTGGATCTCCTGTCCCCGTGCGATTAACGGCACTCTTCCCCGGGCATAGTGTACATACGTGTGATAGCTGCTCCTAGGCACATTCCCGTACATAAGTGGGTTTTTGATGCCTTGGAAAAGCATCACTCCTCCTACATTCAACTTGACTGATTCAGTTTAGAGGATACCATACAGATTCTATCTGAGATCTCTAATTTGTATCTTTTAGATCATCTAACAGTGTTATGTATCGAGTGTTCGCTGCAATGATCAGTTACTTTTCTTTATACTCACTTGCTGTAGTTGACTATTTTCTTTTCTATTTTTATGCATTATTTTTATTTGTTTTTATGTACTGATTTTAATGTACTAACTTTAGAGCTTACAGCTCTATTTTAACTGAATCTTATATCTTTTGCATCATCTAACAATAAAGTAATTAATTTCTTTGATATATTTTTCTACTGAATATCTCTCTATGAGGACAAAAGATCATTTGTCCAACTCCATACTCACTCTTAATATATCCAACTGAGACTACACTTAGATCTCTGGTGCGCTGTCTCACTACCCTTTTCTATTTTGCATGTTACTGATCGAGTTGACTTCGGGCTTCTGACGGCAGCACAGAGATCTCTTCCATTGGAGAATAACATTACACAGAACTATCACCCTTCATCTCCATCATCTTCCATTATCTTCATTACCTTCATCAAATTTGACCAACTGATTATGAACTATGGACTTTATTATTTTCACCAAGTCTGAATAACAGATGGTGGACTATACTAAGACTGTTATTGTGTGTGTATATATACTTAGATGGACTAGCGAGTTTTATTATTTTATTTATATCTGTACTGTATAATTACCAAAAGTTTACCTACTGTCATTGTGCTGGTATTTATAGCAGACACAAGCTTACTGCTAATTAACGGTCACTTGGCTTATACTACTCACTAGTGTAATATATGAGTAACATATAAATATACAGTAGCAATTTATGTCCTCATCCCAACAACCAATTCTAATCTGGTGAGCGCCTCCATTATATACATTTTATACAACTAGACTTCTTTCAACTCTTTCATAACTCAGTTGCTATTTACCCATGTGTTATTTTAAACAACATTCATGCTTCCCTCTAAAACTTTAACTAGAAGATTTATATCCTCATAAAACTCCCCTCCCTCTCACCTACAAACCTACCATAAATGCATAGGTAAGGCATTCTGGGGTTTAGGCACTGACAGCCATAGGATCACTTCTTGAGACCCACTGGGATCACCATGTCATCTATGGAGGTCACAATTCTAGAATCGTCTTACTCCTCCTGGCTGAAGCAATGTCCTTTTGTACAAGTGCATTGCACATTTGGTTGACTGAGCTAGGTGTATTGCACATGAATGCTCACAAGCAAAATATCAGCTCCCCAAACCTGGGGCAAGAAGATCCTGGAAGTGCAACTACTGCTAAGGACAAGGTGGCTTCCATAGAACTCAGTAGAAGGCTCTGAAAAATGCTATACCTAAAGCATGTAAGGTAGCATGTGTGTGAGTGTACATGTGTGTGAGTGTACATGTGTGTGGGATGTCTTTATGAGAAAATAGTTCCCATTTAATCACAATGATAGCTGCCTATATCTCTGTATTTGGAGCCAATTTAGCATTATGTATGATGTGAAACTTAGTAAAGCCCAGTGAGAATGGTATGTCCAATACACATTGTTTTTTGCTTCTCTACATATGAGATAAATATTTAAGCCCCTTTAAGTATTTATGAATAAACAAGTATATCTGCCAGCATAGTATATGTAGACAAGGAAATCCTCTATAAAAGGGCCATAGAGAGGATCTTCTGTGTTGATGCACTGCACCTGCCCTTATGCATTTGCCACATGTGAACATCTCTATTCACCTCAATGAAATACTCTAGCCAAGACCTGGCAGTTAGCATACAGAAATGGCACAGGACATCTTTGTACTTCTCACTGATTAAACAAGCAAGTAACAATGCATAGATAAATATGAAACACTGGAGTTGGAGAGAGTTTGCCTGCATGTTTGCCAATAACATTTCGATAAATGCCACACTAAATCGCTTGCTAATAAAATACCATTACACTTGATTGATGAGGACAAGATAGGCTAAAACCCCAGATTACTGGTATCGGATATCTCTAGATTTTGTATTTCTCAATCAGCTACATCTAATCTATTTATCTCAACAATATTCTTATATTACACTAATTCCAGGACTGTGTACCACCTTAACCCTTTGAATGGAAGAGGGGTACACAACACATTGTAAAGCAATGCGTTGTGTACCCCTCTGCCATTCAAAGGGTTTTGTATAGAAGTGAATGATGTGATTACAAAGCAAACTAACTGCACCGCAGGGGACAAGTAAAAATTCCCAAATTTACCACTGATTTAAAAAAAACTTTTTAACACCTTAACTATTAGTGAGGTATCCAACCTCTTAAAGGGATAGTAATGTCAGAAAAAAAGTATTAACTATATGGTATATACAATTAAAAGAAAGTACTTGCACTTATTTGTATCTCTCAAACCGTTATGGTTTGAGAGATATAGGAAAATAAAGTTCTCTGGTCCCTCCCCTTTCTTGACGAGCTGTAAAGCTGTCAGAAGCAGATTCTGGTCGCTTGACCAGATGTGGCTCTTCAGCAGTGCCAATATAACAAATCTAAAGATAAATCCTTAATTTGGAATGGTCTACAAAGTGTGCCTGGCTTTCAAGCACTCTTTGTAGACTGTTCCAATGAAGTATTTATTTCTAATTAGCGTGATTTCAGCTCTGCTGAAGAGCCTCTGTCTGGTCAAATGACTGGAATCTGCAGCTGTCAGCTAGATGGCAGACTTGAGTAAAACAGCCAGGAAAAGGTAACTTTAGCAAGTTATATCTCTCAAACCATAAAAGTTTGAGAGATAAGACTTACATTGATGTTAATCTTTTTTTAATGTCTACAATATTAAATCAACTTTAAATTAACCATTACTATCCCTTTAACATTCTACAGGTTAAAAGCCCCATTTAAGTCCATGTTAAATTGTATGTTTCCCCTTTGGTGCTGATGGTTTTGCTCCCAAACTTCACCACTTCACTTTTATACATATGGGCCAGTATATCAGAATATATTCTTTGAAAGGCAGTTTTAGTTATCCAGATGGTGAGAAAAACATTCAGCAAAAGTATTTGATCTTTGGACTTCATAAAATGAGCTGATTGAAGAGATTCCAGCTGCAGAGGCTGTGTGGATTCAGGCTGTGTGCTGAGAATCTTGAATGGAGCACAACTTCAAAGTGTTTGAGACTGCAAAGTAATCAGTTTTGGAGTTGCCAGAGGAGAATAAGAATGGATATTTATGGAGTAGTTACTAATCACGCAACATTGTTTCAGAAGATGGAAGCTTATTGTTCAGCAGTGAAAGAAACACTTTGCCTGTTTGAGTTTTTGATACATATCCATGCCCACAGCAAGAGGATATTTAACAAGTTTCAAGATAGCCTGAAGGAGCTGATCATGAACAGGTTTACACAGTCCTGATTTTGTTGTGTATTTTATAGGTCATTAGGCTTCTGGGCAACTGTAAGCCTCCTTTTGGTTTGCCTACTGGATATATCAAGATTGGGAAAAAAAGTAACATTTCCTCTCCTCAGGAATTCTGCGGAATAGGAGAGCTGTTTCTCCTTTCCTTGGAAATTCCTGTAAGAAGGAAAATACAGGCAAGTTCCTGTGATTTCAATGTGCTTCAACTTCCGGCATTGATGCATGCACGTATGCCACGGACACTCAACCATGCATGCACACACCACACTGGGAACATCACCATGGGAACATGTGGCTCAAAATAATCTTCTCATGGGAATTCTGCTTATTTTCTGCCACAGCTGAATATTTCCCCCATACCTAATTTAGATACCTACTAGGATAGATTTCAATATGGGGCAGAGAAACCAGTAAAACCAGGGCTAGCTCCTCAAGTCTTTATTCAAATACAGACAAATGAAAATAAAACAATTTGGTGTGAAGCCATTTCAGCATAGGCTGTTTGTTGCCAGGAGCTCTCATAATGTGAGTGACCTGGTTTCCAAATATAACTGATATGTGAACAAAAAAAAAGACACTGCTGCCCCACTTCTATTAAAATGCAATGTTTAAATTCAGCCTGAAATAACAAACATCCAACTGAAAGACGCTGCCAAATCTCTTTCCATCTCACAACAAACAGATGGAGAAGGTTTCTATTGGAGTTCACTAGCTGCACAGATCTCCTTGTGCTGCCTCTGGCCTGATAATGAAAAGGAAAGCTGCAATCAGGTCAGGGCAGTGGCACCCAACCTTTTTTTTTCTTTTGCACAAGACACCAATACATCCAGGCTATATGCACAAAGCAATTGAGAATTTCTGGAGTAAACTAGCTGCACCATAGGTGACAAATTACAATGTCATTGATGCAAATTGTGCTTTCCTTTTTCTTTGTCCCCAAGGTTCAGTTGGTTGCTCCCGAATTACCCCCTTTTTTGTACATATGGACCTTGGTCACCCCATCTTCCATACTTTTTATAGTGAGTTCATAACAGTATAATGAAGAGGGGATGAAAGCAGTGGGCTACATTCACAGAGTAAGTGGAGAAATTGTGGGGCAAACCAGTGCCATCATTTGGACCAAATAACATTTCACATTGATATAAATGAGGATTTTAGCCCCTTGAATGAGAGAGGGGTTGCTACTGGATTATTAAGCAATGCATTGAGACCTCCCTTGCATTCAAGGGGTTAAAAGACACATTTAGATCTATATGAATCGTGGGAATCTTTATTTTTTCCCCATATTGGAGCTGTTATGCCTTACTCCACGTTTTTTGGGTCAGTCTTCAGTCAGAGAATCAGAATGAAAAAAGCATTCAACATTTTCATAAAAACAAAAAGGCGAGTGGGTGGCAGTTTATTGAGAGTGCATGTGTGTGTCTATGTGTTTATGTAGCTGTGTGCATGTGTGGTTGTGTGTGTGTGCATGTGTGGTTGTGTGTGTGTGTGTGTGTGTGTATGTGCATATCTTTACTAAGCAGTGATTGGCCCCTGCCTATTGTTTACACACCAACCCAAGATGATCTACAAATAAGACTCCTCAGATGAGCTACAAGTGTTCCTAAAAGTAGGAACATATGCATTAGAACATGTATACTCTGACTTCATATTAAATAAATACAGCATCCTGAGCAAGATGTCTGTACCACATCAAAGAGTCACTGCACCCTGGTTTAAGACATTCTGGACTAGGTATTCAGTTTGGTATTGTTCAACAATGTGTTGTTTATACATGAACCATACAAAGGGTAAAAGTTGCGAGTGCCAGAGAGTTGTGTAACACATTGCTTTGAAATCCACTGGCAAAATAAAGAAAATGCAGTGTTTTGACAGATCAAATAAAACTGACTTTCTTTTCTCCTCTGGCCAGTGAATTTATTCAGTTAAAGGGATAGTAATACTTCATTATAACTTTGTTTTATTTTGTAGGCATTAAAAAAACACGAAGAATGATATAAGTCTTATCTCTCAAACATTTATGGTTTAAGAGATATTCACAAGCAAAGTTCCCCCCTCCCTCCCCTTTTACCTAGTGTAAGCCATCTCTTCTCAGATGTGAATCTGGTTGTAAGACCAGACAGATAACAGAAGGGGACAATCTTCTTCCTATGAGAAGAATGGAAGCCCTTCCCCCCTTGACAAGTTTTTCAGCTTTTTCCCTTATCTTAATTGAAGATTGTCCCTCTCTGCAGTCTACCTGGTCACCTCCCTTCTGATCTGGTTGAACAGGGGGGGGATACTTTGTTTGTGAATATCTCTGAAACCATAAAGGTTTGAGAGATAAGACATATCGTTCTTCATTTTTTTTTTAATGCCTACAAAATAAAATAAAGATAAAACAAATTATTACTATCCCTTTAAGGCTTCTTATCACATTGTGTCATATCAAAGAAAGACATTCAGGGATAAATCTCCTGTACCACTGGGGATGAACAGAAATCCCCACTGATTACAATGGGGCTGTGAACCCTATGAGTACATGAGAGGGTCGGTCAATTTGAGCCACGGCAGGCAGCAAGAAATGCAGGTCAGATACTCAAGCTGAGGTCTCAGTGCTCATAACCTCTTATTATTGAACATACCCAAAGTGCATTCAACCAAATTTTTATTCATAAATCTAAATTTCCACTCTTTTTAACCCCTTAACGACCAGTGATGTGATAGGACTATAACTGGTAAACTTCCCTAAAGGACAGATGACGGTCTTGCATGTCACCTATTTTTTGCTCGCAATGTTCCAGAGGGAGCGCTGTGAGCACTAGCGTAGTCTGAAACTGACCACTCAAAGACCGAGCGATCACTATCAGACCCCCGTCCAGTGAGCTGGCACACGTGATCAGTTATGTGCTGGCTTGCAGACTGACATCAAAGCATTCCTTAAGGGGAATCCACTCCCCTGGCCACTATTTGTGTCATAAAGTAGGTGGGAATTGGGTGGGAGGTGGGCAGAACAGGGTGGTAAGGAGGAGAAGTGGGCAGAACAGGGTGGAAAGGAGGAGAAGTGGGCAGGAAGTAGGAGGAGCAGGGTAGGAAGGAGAACAAGCTCACCACTGCCAGAGAATCAGCCTCTGTCCCCGGCGACCCGGTAATTCAGTCTGAAAACCAGAGTCTCTGGAGAGTTTGCTGGTATGCTCATAAATATATGAAAAAATTCCAGCCGTTTGATATTCATGCATCTGTTTATTAAAGGGAAGGGGCATGGCCTGTGAAAGGGGTCACATAATGTAAAGTTGTGGCAAAGTGTGTATGGGGAGGACGCATGAACTTGTTTGTGCCTAGGGCAGCACAATCTGAGTGCAGGTTACCCACAACTATCCACTCTGATAAGTGACAAATATTTTAGTCCATGGAAGTGTGATAAAGACATAACGTCTTCAGTGTGATAAACTTTCCAATACCTATGTTATTCTATAGTGTCTATGCATACTATATAGGCTTCATAGAACAACATATAGCTGGATGGATTAGTACATACCTATTTACCACACCTTTATTTCACCTTAGTGCATCCACTCCCTTATGTTTTCAAATATACAGATAAAGGGCTCCTTACAGGTGAGTGACAGGACTTTCAAAGCCTTAGAAAATTGTTCTTTTGCCCAAGTAGTTCCACTGCCGACTGAGAAGACTTCCTGCCTCCCAAACAAGCTCCAGCCACATGGTTTAGTCGCTCATTGGAAGTTGTGATAAGCTGTTCAACCTCCAACTCAGCTAATGTGAAAGGTCTGTTGACAGCCCCAAGGCTGCAGGGAGGACTTTGCTTACTAGAACGTCACAGTGTTCCTGTGGAAATGCAGTAAACTGGCAGCATGCTGTGATCCTACGAGGTGATTGTCTCAAATGTGAAACGCACCATAGTCCAGCATGTTGCCTTGCTGCTTAGTTGTCACCTTTGTGAAAGGGGATTAAAGATGACATTTCATGTACATTCTGTTTACCAAGAGGTACACAGTTTGTAATAAAGAAAATCTACAAACAACAACTTCTGTAGGGCCGTACGTTTAAAAGAAAAGTTGAGGAGTTCTGAGGTAAACCATCTGCACTATTGGAAGAAATAAAACAATCTAAAAATGGCCATTGATTTAAATAGAGATATTAACCCCTTGAATGCTAGAGAACTCTCCACACATTGCTACGCATTCAAACATATAAGGGCTTAAAATCCCCAAGTATCTTCATTTTAATTTTTAGTTCTGTCCTCTAGTGCAAATGGTTTGCCCCAGAACGCCACCACTTTTTTACTTTGAACATATGGCCCTAATACGTTATGACATAATGGAGCAAGCAGAAGTATTCCATTGTACTAATTGGAGACTGATGTACTAAGAAGAACAGAAATAATTCTGGAGTAAATCGTAATACACCATTCATTTAAATGAGGTGTTTAACCCCTTGAATATTAGACAGATGATGAATGCATTACAATAATTCTTCTCCTCATTTTGCTTGCACCAAGGGGAGGGCAGTGTGCTAGTGCACCTTGCTTTTCTCTATGTACTAACAAGGTAACGGAAGTGAAATGAGTCCATTTACCTGTGTATGCTGTAGGGGTGCCTTGCAAGGTTACTCACATTAATGTCTTAAAGTGGGCTTGCCACCTTAAGGCAAATTTATTTTATTTTAACGTAAAATTAAATGAAGAGTAAACCCACAAACTAAACTGAATGAAATCCTTGGTCATGTGTTCCTGTCTACCACTAAAGTGCGCCTGTAGCTCAGGGTTATGCTCACCCAATCCCATGCTGTCTGTTGCAGGGTAGGGTGAAGGCTGCTTCACTTCCAGCTTGGTATGTGACTGGCTTTTCATGGGGCTGGGAAGAGTTAAGGTCTGACTTCTCAAACCCCAAAGCACTAGTGTGACTGCATAAAGCTGAAATTCCCACTCTGCGCAGCCACACTAGTGCTATGAGTTTTCAGAAGTTTGGAAGTTTGTCCTGAAAACAACTAGTCACTGATCAAGCCTGAAATAAAGCAGCCTTCCTTGTTATAAACAGCGCAGGATCAGTTGAGCGACTGGTTGAGTGTTATCCCTTGAGCTACCAGAGCACTTTAGTGGTAGTGAGGGACAAATGGCCAAGGTTCTAAGTTTAATTTCTGGAGATATTATTCTTCTAATATTTGCCTGTATGCCATACTAGCCATTTTCCCATAAAATAAATTGATTTTGCTAAATTAAGCTTTATGTTTTAGTGGCATGAAAAGGAGCTTAATGCTAATTCCCTGCATGATATGCTAATACAGTGCAGTCAATAAGTATCTGGACAGTGGCAGTATATTGAATTTGAGATGAAATAATGACTAAAAGAGTAAAGTGCAGATTGTTAGCGTTAATTAGAGGGTATTTACATCCATAAATCATGAACCACGTAGGAATTACAGCCATTTTATACATAGTCCTTGCATTTTATGGTACTAAATGTAATTGGACACATAATAGTCATTATATTTATTACTTTGTTGGAACTCCTATGCATTAGATCATGGCCTAAATTCTGTGACCCATAGACATCACCACACGCTGGGTATCTTCACTGCTGGTTCTCTTCCATGCATGTACTGCAGCCATTTTCAGTTCCTGGTTGTTTTCTGGGCATTTGTTCTCTTTAGCCTTGTCTTCAGCAAGTGAATCACATGCTCAGTTGAATTACAGTCAGGTGATTGAGTTGGCCAATCAAAAACATTTCATTTTTTGGCCCTGTAAAACTCCTTGCTTGCTTTAGTAGAATGATTGAGAGGTCATTGTCCTGCTGCAAAGTGAAGTGTCTTCCAATGAGTTCTGAGACTTTGTTGGATTGGAACTATAACACGTTTCTGTATACTTCAAAATTCATCCTACTGCTGCAGTCAGCAGTCATATCATCCATAAAGACAAGTGAGCTAGTTCCAGGGACAGCCATACATGTCCAAGCCATAACACTGCTTCCACCATGTTTCATAGTTGAGGTGTTATGCTTTGGATCATGTACAGTTCCTTTCTTTCACTGCAGTTTCCTCTTTGCATCACTCTGGTATAGGTTCACCTTCATCTCATCTCACCATAAGACTTTGTTGTACACCCCTATGTGTTTTTTGTCATTTTTAGCAAATAGCAAATGTCATGCTCACGATAGGGTGTTTACCAATGCTAGCTTTAGGGAGATGAGTGGGGTGTACTGCTTGTGTGTCATTAGTGCATTTTGCTGGTAAGGTTAGAGGTGCTGGCCTCAACACCAGATATCCACAGCCAGATGAGCAGAGGATGGATCAGGAAAACATGCTAATGGAGTGATTACCCAAATTATCACCAGTGAAGGAGGGGTTTGGAGTAGGATCCCTGATGTAGACTTGAGTTGCTGACTAATATATACCCTTCTCAGAACAGTACTGTGTCATTAAAACACAAGGAACCTGTCCCATTACAGCGGGACTTTCACTTAGTATAAAGTCAGCCTCCAATAATTAAACATATGGCAACTAGCTTCATAATACTTCTATTACTTCTCAGAAGTTCTAGATTCTAAAGTAATCCTTAATCTTCAGAGACCGGACGCCAGGCATCAGCACAGACATCTTGTCTTAGAGACGTCTGCGCACCTTCGCTGTCAGTCCCGGTCTCCTCTAAGAGACATTGCACTATGCCATGAGGCACCAGAAGGGACTGACGGCGCAGGCGCGCAGACAGCACTAACCTGGCCTTCAGTCTCTGAAGATTAAGGATTACTTTAGAATCTGGCACTTCTGAGAGTTAATAGAAGTATTATGAAGCTAGTCGCCATATGTTTAATAATTGGAGGGCGACTTTATACTAAGTGAAAGTTCCCCTTTAAGACAAAGCAGAGTAGGAGGAATTCTACTGATGAAGAGACAAACATGGAACCCTCTAGTAGAAGGCAGCCCTGCGAGGGAACTAGGATCAACTGGTGGAAGAAAGGGAACTTTCCAGTCAGTTGGACTGAACACTGAAAAATTGGTTGCAGGCAGCAGGCCAAAGAATTTCTGCAAAGACCAACACTGATAATCAACTTTTAGTGATCTGATGAATCACACATGCTGATCAATCAATTTGCGGGGAGCTGGATGAATTACACTCATCAATCAACTTGCAGTGAGCAGAAGGAATTATCACCTTCTGAGGCACACAGTGAGTAAGGAAGCTGAATGCTGATAGCCAGCACCTGCTGCAGAGACAGGCCTCACTTAATGAGGTATCAGAAGACTTGGTGAGATCATGGTCAATCAAAAGCGGGAAGTCAGAAGCTGGGAGTTCAAGGTCAAAACAGAGTACCAATGAGTAATCAAAAGCAGTCACAAGTTAGTGGATCAAAGCCAGGAAGTCAATCAGTTTAAAGTGGTGTTGAGAAGTGTGGTCAGACTAACAGGGAAATGAAGCTGGGAGGTCTATCAGTCAAAAAGCAGTACCAAGGCAGAAGCTGGAATACAGTCAACCAGGAAAAGTAGAGGTCAAAACCAGTATGTGAACAAGCCGACAGGGGAACCAAAACTTTGGAGACACATAGAACTGGTAGTGTAGTTTTTAACGTAACATCATTCAATGTGAGTATGACAGGTGAGAAGGATAATATGTGATGATTTCTAGTCTTGATGCTTACCAGTGGCTTGAATCTTGTGGTAAACCCTCTGTGGTTATGTTAGTGGAATCTTCTCTTTATGATACTCTTTGACACTGCTCTGATTGATAGATGAAAAGGGGTTTTTCTTCACAACTGCAAGCATTCTTTGGTCATCCACTACAGCGGTCGTCTATGGCCTACCAGGTTGTTTGCTATTGCTGAGCTCACCTGTGCACGTTTGTTTCTTAACAATGAGGCACACAGTTAATTTTAAACAGTTAATGTTTGGCTATGTCTCTGATCAATTAATTCAGATTTTCTCAGCCTCGTGATAGTCTGAATTACTGGCATTGGCACTTCTTTGTGTCTCATGTTGAGAGACAAAAGCAACAGACTCTAAATGTAAATGCGACACCTAAAATCACATGTAGACCTTTTATATGCTCTCTTTTGCATTACTTTTGGACACCTAAAATGCTGGGACTATATATAAAAATATTTGTATTTCCTACATGGTTCATGGTTTATGGATATAAATAACCTGAAATTAAAGCTATCAATCTGCAATTTATCGTTAGTCAATGCTTCATTTAAAATGTCATATGCAGGAGTACAGAGTCAAAACACCAAAACTTGTGTCTCTGTCCAAATACTTCTGGATGGCACTGTAAGTTTGATGCCAAATGTATAACTTGCTGTGTTATTAGAAATGCTCCAATTGTATGAGCTCTGCTAAAATCATTCATAGCACAGTGTTTGATAACATTGGCCCAGCACACAAACTAATTCAATATTCCCAAAATTATTTATATTACAAATAAATGGCAATCACACAATATATTAATTTCCTTTAAAATTAAGTAAACAAACAGAATGACCACTTCTGTTCTCTCAATACAGGTTACCACTTCATGAATTTATTAAGTCATTTAGACTAAAATATCACTTCTATGCATAAAAAACCAGCTTTATTTATCTGCACATTAGCTGAGTCCTGATATTTCAGGTTGAATGGCCTAAACCAGTGGTTCTAAACTCCTGTCCTCAGGACCCACTAACAGGCCAGGACTTAGAGATGTCTCTGCTAGAGCACAGGTGTGGTAATCAGAGGCTCATTCACATTGATTAACTCACCTGTGCTCTAACAAGTAAATCATCAAATCCTGGCCTGTTAATGGTTCCTGAGGGCAGTAGTTGAGAACCACTGGCCTAAACACATCTGACATACACCTAACTCTGTCCCAGTAGGCCCTTCCAGATAATAGTAAAGAAAAAAAAGCCACCACCATAAATCAAGCCACAGAAGCAAGTTGCCTAGGTGGGAGAATTGAATCTGCTCTCTCATTCTCTCTTCATTTCCATACTGCTGCAAAATCTTGGTGCTTTTCCCTACATAGCACAGTAAAACTCCAATCCTTCCTCTTTCTTCTACAACTAAGATGCCCATGAAAGCACTTTTTATGTTTCTATCCCCAATGGACTACTGTAACATTTTTTTCTCTGCCTCTCAACCCCATAAACTTCAAACCATACAGGATTCTGCAGCATGAGTTACTTTACTCTCACTTAGGTTTGTACATTCCCCCCTTTCTTCCAGTCTCTCTCCATTGGTTGCCCATTATACAAGATCCCGCTTCTTTCATTCAAGGCCATCCTCTCCTCTACCCCTCCTCTCCACACTGATCTCTTGCTACACCCCAACTTCATCCTTACGATTAGCCAAGGATGTTCTCCCCACAGCTTTGTTTGTGTCTACAGCTCTTTCTCATATCAAACCCTTTTCCCTCATTGTTCCTTATCCGTGGAACACTTTACCTTTCACGTTCCTAAAGTCTTACATAAAATCCCATAAAATCACATAAAAGCTTCAACAACCTAGATGACAATGCCACTCATCATGAATCCAAGGTTTTTAGAATTTAGGTTTAAACCTAATCTGACCAGAACTCCAACACTGTATTCTGCACTTAAGCCTTATGTAGTCTTTGGGGGAGAAACACTAAGGTGTGATAAAGAGGTGATACAGATGGGATAATATCTCAGTCAGATCACTTTTCCAGTTCCTTTGTTATTCTGGGAGAGATCTTAGTGCACAAACACTACAGACTAACACAGCAGTTATATGTGATATCACTGGATAAGTTATCACCTCTTTATCACACCTTAGTGAATAACCCCCCATATGTCTCCATTATTCCCTTTAGATTTTAAGCTCTATAGAAAGGATTCCACTCCCATTGTTTCACCCTGCAATTGAATAACCCTTAAATGTCTAACCCTTAAATTCATAAACATATTAATTAATTCAACAAATTCAACTAAACTAATCTTACAGTGATAGGTCCACTTCAAAGTCGGCAGAGTGTGTGCACTGGTATGCACTATAGTGATCACATACACTTGTAATACCATGTGGTGCACACACAATTTTTCTGCTAATGTACTAGAGCAGAAAACGTGCTCTGCTGGCTGATTCATACATTCCCTCCACTGAAGCTTCAACAGACTGAATGAGAAATCTCTACAGCACTTTGTTAAGATGATCAGATTCTAAATTAAACTGACCAGCTACAGACTGCAACAGAGTTACAATGCATAAGAAAATGTATAGACATACATCTGAAAATCTGATTGCAATATGAAGGATACATACAGTACCTTGGTATGCCCATCTTTTAACCCTTTGAGTGCCAGAGGGTGACGGAGTCCCTCTCTGGCAATCAAAAGGTTAAGCCAATTAAAAAAACTTATTTTCCATAAGCACAACATGCATTTAAGATGCTGCCTACAAAAATGACACTTTTCTTCATATCATCAAAAATAGTTTTGTAAGTAAAAGTGTTGAAGAATGGTAGCCATGGGCCTAACTCCATATTCACTGTAAGCATCACCATTACTGGGAACTTGCCAGGTTTCACCCGGAGACACTGGATTTACAGCTCTGTCTCCGGGTCTTTGGATGAAACCTTCAAATCTCCAGGTAACAACTGTGACGCTTAATTAGAATTATTGTATAGTATTCCTGCTGCAGCTTTCCTGCACACTTTGCCCAGTGCATCCATCCACCTCCCCTTGCCATGTGACCCCCTCACTGTCACCTCACACCATCTTAGTGACACACAACATTGCCATTTGCGAGCCAAACAATTGTTGCTGCAGGCACTGCTGAGGAAGAGCGACGCCAACGTGATGACGTTGGCGTTGCAGTTGGTGAAGGGTTGCAGGCAGAGCAGTAGAAGTGGAACCTTCGAACCGGCAGCTAGCTGGAACAAATAACCTCTAAGTGGGTTGGTATGTTAATTTTATTGAATTTAAAGTAATGGATAACCCTAGTGTACACTAAGTATAGTTTGTATAGTCAGAGATGTACACACACCAGTGCCATCTGGACCTGCTATTGCTTTTTTTTGGTTAATATTAACCATTTGAGTGCCAGATGGGTATCCACGTTGCAATGAGTTGGATACCTCTCTGGCACTTAAAGGGTTAAAAGATCTCCGGGTCAGCCTGTTTCAAAAGTTCCCAGGTATGAGCATCACTCAAATTCTTTTCATACTATCTTAACCCTTTAAGGACAATGCACACCCCCCTTGTCCTTACAGGGATACAAGAGCTGATGCAAGTCCTCCCTTTTGAGTAGCAGAGGGCTGGCACTCATAGTGTTAACAAGGCTCCCAAACAAGAATAATAATTGCCCACAGCGGTAAACAGTAATCTTTGTAAATCTACCAACTGAATGAAGCACTTGTTATTCTCATACACTGTAACATAGATGTCCATGTTAGGCTAATATAAAGAAAGGAAAAGGTCAGATGAAAAGTTAATCAACCTGGATTTATTCCATTCTTAATCAGCTTGCCTTCTGCACATCTATTTCCTCCAGGCAGATTTCCTCTTCTTTTTTCTTTTTTTCTAAATACTATTTTTATATTAAAAGCTGTAGGATATATTTAATCCAAGGAAATTAAAAATTCAATTGACTTGGATTTTCAACACACTGTTACTTAACCCTTATATTTGCTAAAGGTGTGTACATGTAATTCTTATATTTTATATTTCACAAAAAAAGGACAGGGGTTAAATTAACTCCTTAAATCCTTCTGATACAGTGATTTGTAATTTATATCCCTTTGAATGTCAGTATGTGGAATGGGGATATACTTTATGCAGGGCTCAAAATTTCCACTCTCCACTAGCCAATGGTGAGTGAAAATGTAGCCCTGGCGAGTAGAAATTCAGCCCTGGTTGGTATGTTATGGCTTGCAGTGGCGAGTAACTTTTCAGGTCTGGCTAGTAGCAAAGGATTTATATTTTAAGCCTTGCTTTATGAATAATATACACACATACAACATTACACAAATAGCCTTACACAAACACTTACCCAAACACACACAGACTTAGACACATGCACACAAACATACACAGCCTTATACACACACAAAACCTCACACAAACACACAGCCTCACACACAAACATACACACATACATACACACACATACATACAGAAAAATACACAAATATGAATATTTGTTGATTTACACACACAAACATCCTTTTACTATGGAAAGCTATGGTTGGGTAAATTACTCATGTTGTATATTGTACACATCATTCTTAAGCCAGTGGATGACAGAGCTTAAATGTGTGTGTGTATATGAACATTCCTGAACTATAATTCCCACAATTATCAGTTAGCCATTTGATAGCCACAGATCATCTGCTCCTGCTCTTCCATTCCTGAGGGATGGTGGGAGGCTGAGAAAATGTGAGGGTGAATGCCAGCACACCCAGAAACATGTTACACACACACATTTAGATTACAGACAAGGGATGAACAGCCCGGGGCCCTCCAGCCAATGACTAGCCAGAGATGATGACATATGGTCCTCTATAGCTGGAGGGTAACAGGTTACTAAATATATATATATATATATATATATATATATATATATATATATATATATACAACACAAATATCACAAAGAGCACTCAATACACTGTATAATAAAAACATTTATTACTACAAATAAACAAATGGCATGCGCATAAAATCACTTAACAGTTAAAAAGTCCTTGTGCACTAATCTCAGCAACTATTATATAGCTCCGGAGCTGATATTATTGTGCACATTTACTATTAAAAATTTCCACTGTCGGTGAATGATTTAAAGGCTCTTTTAACCTGTCTGAGTATATATATGATAAATGAGCAGGCAAGTCCTCACTGTGGCTTGTGTTATGATTTCTTTCTCTCCCAACTACAGGCTGTAGACCCCTTATCTCTGTATAGAGATCAGGGCTGGTGCAAGGATTTTTGCCACCCCATGCAAAACCTAATTTTGCCACCCATTTGGCTCCGCCCCTTGTGTCCCACCCCTTTATACCCCGCCTACTTATATATTACAATATTCACAACTGTCCTCTCTCTGTCCCCTGGGCCAGTCTGCCCCTGGTCTGGAGATGCCTGTAAGAGATGCCCCCCCACCAGCTCCACTTTGCCCCCTATCAGCTCCACCTTGCCTCCACCAGCTCCAACTTACCCCACCAGCTCCACTTTGCCCCCAATCCGCTCCACTTTGGCCCTATCAGCTGCAACTTGCCCCCCCCAGCTCCACTATGCCCCCTCAGCTCCACCTTGCCCCCCATCAGCTCCACTTTGCCCCTCATTCGCTCCAACGTGTGCCCAGCAGCTCCACTATGTCCCCTCAGCTCCAACTTGCCCCTATCAGCTCCACTTTGCCCCCCATCCGCTCCAACTTGCCCCCACCAGCTCCACTTTGCACCCCATCAGCTCCAACTTGCCCCCCATCACATACCTGTAGCTCCTGCGCCGTCTTCTCTTCAGGTGTGGTGGGTGCAGGTGCAGCTCTTCCCTGCTGCATGCCCGTGCCCCCAGTACGTGTGCGCCCTAGGCCGGCGCCTACCTCGCCTATAGGTGGCACCTGCCCTGATAGAGATGGCGATGGTCTGTATATCTTAAATGTTCTTGGGGTATAGATAGATATAAATACTGGATTTTATAGCGTATAATAGTCCCCTGTACTCATCACCTTTGTTGGTAACTTTTCAATCAGTGTTACCTCGGGTCTTTGCTGTTATCCACTTTCTGCTCTGTTGAATAGCGGGCAGAGAAATCGTGCAACTTCCCGACTTTATTCTTTAATCTCACTTGCAGTGTTCACTGTTATCTCTGATTATGCCTTCATTATTGTCTCTGATCTTCTTTCAGTTCGCCGACCAGATAAAATGAAGTCAGAAGGTCTCCAGCGCGTTTCGTACCACTATAGGTACTTCATCAGGGAGTATCGATTTTTCTGCTATTCAACAGAGCTGAAAGTGTATAATAGCAAAGACAGCAGAACTGGTACAATCCCACTTCTGACACCACTTGTGGTAAGGTCACTTCAAACACGGTCAGGACAGCCAGGAGGTTGAAACTTCAATGTAGTTTATTGTACACAGCAACAACAAAAGAAAGGTCTCTTTCCACTTTTAGGGTATGCTTCCAGTTTAAATCAAACAGGTTTTTGATACCAAATAAAAAGTACACAAATAAACAAGCCTACTCCTTTCAGGAGTCTAACTCACAGTAACTCACTACCAGTTACTGAACAAGCTACTCCAGTACAAAATTCAATCTTTTTTCAGTTAAAGGGATAGCAATACTTCGTTTTGTCTTTATTTTATTTTGTAGGCATTAAAAAAACATGAAGAATGATATGTCTTATCTCTCAAACCTTTATGGTTTGAGAGATATTCACAAGCAAAGTTTCCCCTCCCGCCCCTTTTACCTAGTGTAAGCCATCTCTTCTCAGATGTGGAATGTAGTCCGTAGACCAGACAGATAACAGCAGGGGACAATCTTCTTCCTATGAGAACAATGAAAGCCCTGCCCCCCTTGACAAGCTTTTCAGGTTTTTCCCTTATCTGAATTGAAGATTGTCCCTCTATGCTATCTACCTGGGCACTTCCCTTCTGCTCTGGCTGAGCAGTTTTACATCAGTAAAAGGGGCGGGAGGGGGATACTTTGTCATTGAATTACTCTTGAACTACAACTCTGACAGAATTGAAATAACACTCTCCAAAGTGCAAATACTATGATGATTAATTAGAATTGCTTTTATTATGAAACATTACTATCCCTTTAAGAAGCTTTCTTACCACTCCTCGGTTTTAGAGGCAGACAACCAGCTTGTAAGTCTCCGAACACACTATCCCAGTGCAGCCTGACTCCACCCTGCTTTTTCAGACCTACTATATAGGTGTGAGCTAATTAGCCAGGAGAAGGTGTGCTACCAGGGGGAAAAAACATCACCATTTAATATCCTGGTTAAACTGCTTGTTGTATCCTCTGGCTGATGTATACATGGTCCTGGATTATGTCACTATATATATATACACATTTAGCACAAAGTAATAGGTGTCAGCCTATTATTTCATACTACTGAGTTTACCTGTTAGGCACTCAAGTCTAAAATATAAGCAGTTGAGTGCTTCCTCCAGAATTGATTATATATATATATATATATATATATATATATAATCAACTTGTTGTATCGTGAGGATCACGATATCTAAAGCAGGCACACAACGGTCTTAATATAAAATAAAAACTTCCTTTATTACTTCAAAAGAATAAAAAGCTAAATGTCGACGTTTCGACCCACACACGGGTCTTTGTCAAGACAGCAAAGTTACACAACACTCCTCGCTTAAATACCAATTGGAATGCACGTGTAGGAAAAACACGCCAGCTGTTGGAAATCGCGTGTTAAAATGATGTCATCAAGTCTTTGTTTAAAAAGCAATTATTTTACCAAATATAAAAAATATTATTAAACTGTGTCGCAACACATATTGTTTATATTTGGTAAAATAATTGCTTTTTAAACAAAGACTTGATGACGTCATTTTAACACGCGATTTCCAACAGCTGGCGTGTTTTTCCTACACGTGCATTCCAATTGGTATTTAAGCGAGGAGTGTTGTGTAACTTTGCTGTCTTGACAAAGACCCGTGTGTGGGTCGAAACGTCGACATTTAGCTTTTTATTCTTTTGAAGTAATAAAAGAAGTCTTTATTTTATATTAAGACCGTTGAGTGTCTGCTTTAGATATCGTGATCCTCACGATACAAGTTGATTATTTGATTTATTTTGGCAGTAGCACCGGGGCAGTAATTATTGTATTGGAGTGCCCATCTTTCTATGTATATATATTTATATATATATATATATATATATATGTATATACACACACACAGAGAGCAAACTGAGACCCTCCAGTTGTTGACAGGCCCGGATTTCTGATTAGGCAGACAAGGCACTTGCCTAGGGTGCCCGATTTTCAGGGGCCCTTGCAGTGCCATTGTAACGCCCACAATTCTGGGTGAATAACGAGGGAGCAGGCGCTGTTACCTTCTCGACTAGTAGTCTGTGCCACCGGGGCCGCCCCACGTGACCCACTACTGCATCTGCATCTGACGTCTCAAGACGTCCCGAGGTGACCAGTGAGAACAGAGGTAGAGGCTCTCTGTTCTCATTGGTCACCTCGGGACGTCTTGTGACCTGTTGGGAGCAGAGCAAGCTACTTTGAGCCAAAAATAAAAGCTCCAGGAAACGGCCTATACCCCGTATTTGGCGGCGCCTGTGAGTGTCGGCTGAGTGAGCGCTGCAGCTGCATTGTGGTTCTGCTCAGAGGCGGGTTAGGAGCGGAGCGGTACAGCAGTTGTGGGTCAGCTCAGAGGTGGGTTTGGAGGCTTGGAGCCCTACAGACAGCAGGCTGGCCAGTTGTTTCCGAACGGGTGGCAGGAGTGGCAGTGGCACGCAGTAGCCTCCCCAACAGCTGCAAGTGCAGCATCATCAGGCTGGTATGTGTGTAAGAGAAACTTGTAGTGAGTCCCTTTAATGTTTTTATATGTATATATAGTTATTAGTCTTTTTATCACCGCATATCTTTTATATAAATACAAAAAAAAGAGGAGAGAAGAAGGGACTAATCTCTCTTATATATATTCTATATATTATATATTCTATATATAACTTTTCCCTCTAACTCTGGGGGAAATTGGTGTGGTTAATGGAGGGGTGTGTCTAAGTGGGAGGTGTGGTTAGGGGTGGGACAAAGGCGGGGCTAGGGGCGCCAGAGGTTGTTGTGTCTAGGGGCGCCTGAGATGTAAATCCGGCCCTGGTTGTTGAGGACTACAATTGTTTCTATATACTTAAGTCCTGCCCTTCAAAATGCATTGCAGTTATTGAAACACTGTACCTCCTGAATAAAAGCTCAATTTAATCACTGAAACTCATTCAAAAGAAAACTGCTGCTCAATAACTATAACTCAGTTTAACTTCCATAGAGGAGCGGAGAGATCCTGAATACACAAGTGTGAGTCATCATGACTGAGGTCTGTGGGTGGTTCAACATAAATTTAGCTGCATCTTCCATATTCCCAGCAGAGAGGCTCAGTGGTTTGTTCATGATTGCAGCTTACAACATGTGAATAGATACAGTGGGTCAATAACAAGTAAACTACAAAAGTGTTCACAAACAAGTCTTCCCTATACAAAACACAACCGTGTTCCACTTCATTTCTCTGTGGTGCAGCAATCTTTTGTCTTCTAGTCATCCATCTAATTTCTCAGGAGGTCCAGTTTATGTAACCAGCCTGTGTTTCATTATTTATAACATGTTTCTAAATTAAAAACTGCTGAAAGAAAAAGATATACTGACATCTGTATTAAAGGGTCTATTTACTAATGGAAGAATCGTACACATGCATAATTTGCATTTAAAGGGATAGTAATACTTAAAATGTAAAAAAAAATATGTTGTAGGGTTTATCCCCCTGAGTAAAACAAGGGTACTCCCACTGCTGAAAGGTGTTTCATTCAAAAGTTATTAATTTTCAAAGTTGAGTTTTTTAGGTGCAATATCACAGTGGCCTGAAATTGTACAGTGGCGCTGTTGCTACACGATGCTATGGACAGCTCTGGTCAGTTGACCATAAATCTCCATAGGATGGTGTAGCAACAGTGCCACTGTACAATTTCAGGCCACTATGATATTGCACCTGAAAAATTCAACTTTGAAAATTAATAACTTTTGAATGAAACACCTTTCAGCAGTGGGAGTGCCCTTGTTTTACTCAGAGGGATAAAGTCTACAACATATTTTTTTTACATTTTAAGTATTACTATCCCTTTAAGTTAAAAACAATGCACATTTAAGTATCCCCACCTTCATTAACCCCTTGGTTGCTCGAAATATCACCAATACATTGCAAACCAATTCACTTTTAGATGTCACTAGCATCAAAGGGGCACACCTAGGAACTCTTTCGATCTGCCCCAGAGACTCTAGGTTTGAGACTTAATTACCAGGTTTCTGTGGACATAGGGTGATTATCTGGCTTGCTGAGTAACCTCGCTCACTCCCAGCCCAGTTCCGCCCACTCGTACCCCATTCTACCCGTTACCTGCCCATTTCAGAGCAATCTCCACCTCTTTGCCTCCCAATCCTGCCCAACCTGATTAAGCCACACACATATTATGGTGTGTTATTTGGGCAATCCCATCCCTAATCCTCTGTGATAGTTCAGGGGTTTGGTCTTGAAGGTTTCCAGGTATACCAAGGTGTTAATTTACTACAACATGAATGCACACAATCATGAATATTACCAGTGTCTTTTCAAGAGACATAGCCTCCAAATTTACAACAGAAAAAAAATTGCCTGCAAAGAAATTTGAAGGGGCAGAGCCTCCTACGTGAAAAATATGTTTTCTTAATAAATACAGCATTGGGATGTGGCCCCACAGATCTAAGAAACAAATTTTATATTTTCCACTTTCCCCTAATTTCTCCTGGTCCAGTAAATTCACCTGGTCTTCAATTTCTTCCTTTAAATCTCCCAGCAGAACTTTTTTTTTATATATCAGGCAACCCTAAGCAAGGCAACCTTGGCTTCCTTAGGCACATGACCCCCACATCCAAACCCATCCACTATTGCCAGGAATTAAAAATAAAAATATGAAACAAACAATAAAAACCTCTTAAACCCACTGCCCGTCTGATCCCTACATTCAACCCCATCCACTGTTACCGGGCATTAAAAAATAAGAAACAAGTAACAAACACCAAAAAGCTCTTAAACCCACTTGATGCAAAAGAAGTCTCCAAAATATGTCTTCACAATGCACTGCAGTCCTCTATAGCATCCAAATGTTAAATACGTTGGGGAGTCAAGGGGAATATAAATATGTTGTTCTGGAACAAAGGCTTTGGGATAGCGAAGACCAAATGTAAAACCCAGCTCAGCACAGCTGATGTGGCCAGCATATCCAAGCCCTTCTTTAAATCAGGTGCCCTAGGCAGCTGCCTGCTTCACCTAATGGAAAATCTATCTTTGCCTTGTGCTGGCCATTAAACATAAAATTATTGAAGGAAATATGAATGAACAGAAAGAGGTGAGATGACTGGGTGAGGTTTCTTCAGCTGACAGCACCAGATGACATGAGACTGAGAATGAGGACTCTATCAAGCTTCTTGTGTGGCAATGGGGGATATGGGGGAATTGTATAAAAAGCCTTCTTATCATACATTTAAAATTCACAATGAGGGGGCATATTTATAAAACACTAAAGTCAAGTTTATAGCTATGTCTAACTGAGAATATTCTGAAAAAATGTGCAGTGCCAGAATAGTATCTAACCATTGGGTTAAGATTTAATCACTAAAACTGCTTTTATTTTTGGCTCAAAAATACTTTGTGACACAGTTCTTATTTGGACAAAACCATTTCTACTCCACTTTTCAAAAAAGTCAACTAACTGGAGTTGCACTTAGTGAAAATGTCGCTAAACGTTTATACATATCTGTATGTCGCTTTGAGGAAGTTTTATAGACACGTTCTTTATAACATAGTTTTAGAAATCTCCCCGCTATGTTTTCAGTATTTTTTATGTGGAAACGAGCTATTAGTACAAACATAAAAACTAAAATCTGTTTTGTTTACTTCATGTTACTGAACTTATCTCTTTTATGCCCTGGGAGGCACTAAACCTTTGAGCTTTTGAACATAGTGAATAAAACCCATAAGGACCTTATTCATGAAAGAAAATTGAAGTAATTCTGGGCCAAACCAACTGCGCTACTCAATGCATCGGAGACGTATCTAACTATCAAGGGGTTTTTATAAATTAATATAAATTAATATAAATTAATATAAATATGAATTATTTATCATATAAATTAATGGCTGTTTTGAGGGTGTTTATCTCTTCATTGTTATGCAATTGGTGTGCTCTAGAGCAGTGGTTCTCAACCCGTGTCCTCAGGGATATCTAACAGGCCAGGACTTTGGAATTTCCCTGCTAGATCAGAGGCTCATTCAAATGGATTAACTCGTCTGAGCTCTAACAAGGACATCCTTAAATCCTGGCATGTTAGTGGCCACTGAGAGCACGGTGGAGAACCACTGGCCTACACTCTACACACACATGCACACACTACACACACACACGCTCTACACACACTCTACACACATGCACACACCACACACACACACACACACACTCTACACACACATGCACACACTACACACACTCTAGACACACGTGCACATACTACACACACACACACACACACACTGTACACTCACATGAACACACTACACACACACTCTACACACATGCACACACTACAAACTGCATACACATACACACTACACAAACTCTACACATACTATCCACACACTCTCCACACACACAGTACACACACTCCACACACACACACACACACACACACACACACACACACACATACACACTCCACACATACACAGACTGTATACCATTGGTTCTCAACCCGTGCCCTTAGTGGCCACTAACAGGCCAGGACTTAGGAATTTCCCTGCTAGAGCACAGGTGTGGTGATCAGAGGCTCATTCACATTGATTAATTAACCTGTGCTCTAACAAGGAAATCTCCAATTCCTGGCCTGTTAGTGACCCTGAGGACACAGATTGAGAACCACTACTCTAGAATGGCTCCTCTTTTGTTTTGTGCGTAAAGCCCTCAGGATTGTATGTGCAAAAGAAAAATTGAGGAATTCTGGGGAAAGCCAATTGCACTATAGGGGAGAACTAGACATTCCTAAAATTCCCATTGATTTAAATGCTGATTTTAACCTCCTGAGTGTTGGGAGAGTTCTCCAACACATTGCTTCTCTAGCAAAATGTAAATCAATGGGAACGTGTAGTTCTCCCTATAGTGCAATTCCTCCATTTTTCTTTTGAACAAATTATGGAAGTCCAATATGGATTGCATGGTTACATTGAAGTGAAGGTTCTGTGTTATTTCACATTTCTATTTTACCAATAACTTTTGAATACAGATCTGATTGGCAGCTCCTTCAAACCCTGGAAGTTCCTGAAAATTGGTTGGGTAGTTTTGGTGCACCAAACGGCTTAACAAAATCATTTTTTTCTCATTCGTGCTATGGAGAAACTATAGTCAGACCTGCAGCCCATACCTGCAGACAGATGGGCCCTGATCAGTGTTGCATGCTTTGTTTAACCCCTTAAGGACGTGGCCGGCACTTAAGGAACACGGACGATTTTTTTTTTTTTTTTGTGCATTTGGTTCAGAGCTCCCCGAACGGTGTGCAGCCATGTGGGGACCCTGAAATCCATGACTGTCCTGGCATGTCACTGGTCCTTATGGCTTGCCAGCCCATGATGTGCCAGGATCGTAATGGGTCCTTAAGGGGTTAAAACATAGTAACTCGGATCAGTTTAAGTGGTGGTATTCATATTTTAAGTTTAAATACAACCACACCAACAACAAAAAATGAGACATAATCTAACTGATACACGTGCAGCAGAGAGCACCCAGAGCTGTCAAACATAACGGTTTGAGAGATAGAACGTTTTAAAGATTCCCTGTCCTTGCTGTCAGCTGTAGAGCTGACAGCTGGAGATTCTAGTCAGCCGACTCGGAGCGGCTCTTCAGCAGAGCCGAGATACCAAAATATAAAAAGAAATACCTCATTGGAACGGTCTACAAAGTGTGCCTGGTTTGCAAGTACACTTTGTAGACTGCTCCAGTGAAGTAGTTATTTTTAGAGTTCGGTATCTGGGCTCTTCTGAAGAGCCTCCTGACAGTCCCCGGACCAGGATCTCCTGCTGTCAGCCAGACGCTGACGTCAGGCAAAGGGGAGGGAGAGGAGAACTTTAAAATGTTCTATCTCATAAAGGTTTGAGAGATAGGACTTGCACCGATGGATTTCTTTTTTCCTTATCTACAATATTACTTTTTATACTTTTAAGCTATTACTAACCCTTAAAAAAATGTCATAACTGAAATAAATGCTAATATTTTCCAACGTACTTCCCCAGCAGACTCCATTCCTCTTTAAGGTTTCTAATGCCAGAGAGGTGACAGATGCGTTGATCAACTTTCTGGCCAAATTGTTAACGGGTGTTGGACCTCTTGCAGTACTCATTCCATGGTCTCAGTATTTTTCCTCTTTCTATCTCATCTAAAGGAGCCACAGAGGGTTCTGTTGCAAGGAGGCCCACATTCCTGCAATATCCTGCACTCTCCAAAAGTCACACCAAGTTTTGGTTGCGGTGGCTGCATGTGCTCAACCACTGCCAGCCTGTACAGGAAGATATACACTAGGGTGAACACATTTCAGTTCTGCCATTCAGGGACACTGCGAAGCAACGAGCACAAAACAGAGTTCTAAACACCGGAGGGAGAACTCCCCATTGACTGCTGTGACAGAAAGCGACTCCTGTGGTGGCCTACAAAACAATATACATCAAGGCCAAGCCTTAAAAGAACAATACACTACATAAAAAATGCACTGCAGCTTCCTACTGATATCAGGATCAAGGCACAGTTCTTTCTCTAGAGTTTAGAACGCTGTCTGGAAGCCATTTTCTTGTAGCCCAGAAGAGACATCACTTTCTGTCACAGCAGACAATAGGCAGTTTTCCTTCTAGTGTTTAGAACTCTGTAGTCTGGAGTCTTCCTTCCAGGACTTTGTATTGTCCCAGAAGGGAAATGCCCGGGATAAGGGACGTCTATTTAAAATCCGGGACACGTGATCACCCTTATTTACACTACTTCTGGCAGTCCCCTTCCTTGGATTTATTTTGTGGGCTATTAAATCCTTGAGGACAGAGGAGTGTGGAATGCATTGTTTATTCATTCACTGTACACCCCTCTGGTCTCCATGGTTTTAACCCTTTGAGTGCCAGAGGGATAGGCACTCAAAGGGTTAAGCATTTCCAGCTCCCAGGTGCTGTGGAGATGTAATTTCTGGTCTGTCCCCTGCCAGGTAAGACTTAAAGGGATAGTAACACTTTGTTTTAACTTCGTTTTATTTTGTAGGCATTAAAAAATATGAAGAATGATATAAGTCTTATCTCTCAAACCTTTATGGTTTAAGAGATATTCACAAGCAAAGTTCCCCTCCCGCCCCTTTTTCCAAGTGTAAGCCATCTCTTCTCAGATGGGGAATCTGGTTGTAAGACCAGACAGATAACAGCAGGGGACAGTCTTCTTACAATGAAAACAATGAAAGCCCTGCCCCCCTTGACAAGATTTTCAGGTTTTTCCCTTATCTTAATTGAAGATTGTCCCTCTCTGCAGTCTACCTGGGCACCTCCCTTCTGCTCTGGTTGAAAAGTGTTACATCAGTAAAAGGGGCGAGAGGGGGATACTTTGTCATTGAATTACTCTGGAACTACAACTCTGACAGAATTGAAATAACACACTCTACAAAGTCCAAATACTATGATGATTAATTAGAGCTGCTTTTATTATGAAACATTACTATCCCTTTAATTATGATGTGTATTGCTTTTGAATTGTACTGTGAAATTTCAAGCCTGTCCTGTGTGGAACACATGGCTCATACCTACTGGTGCGACGTCAGATTCGGTCTGTCAGTGTGCACCTAGATCAAACATACTCACTGACTGTAAGTGTGAACTATGAGCTCTACACAGGGCAAAGTCCTTACCTGACAGGGGATGCACTGCTTTATTTATATATCAGATAGTAAATAGGTAAAAAATCATTCAAAAATACATATTTTCACCTAATGGAGTGTCTTTCAAAAGTCATTCATATAGTCATTTAACTCAGGTCCAAGACTGAGTTCTGGCAATAAAGAGATGGGTGATGGGGTGCCCAATAACCTTGTCCTGGACCCCATGATTTCTGATGGTGGCCCTACGGTTCTAGCATTCAAGGGGTTATAGACTGGGAAGTACTTTCACATACAGAACTGACTGACTTGCCTGCTATCATACGACTTCATGGGGGGGAGGGATTAGTATAAATATAACATTCTACAGATATATACTGTCTGACTTGCCTGCTATCATATGACTTCATGGTGGCAGGGAAGGGTTAGTATAAATATAACATTCTACAGATATACACTGACTGACTTGCCTGCTATCACATGACTTCAAGGGGGAGGGGTTAGTATAAATATAACATTCTACAGATATATACTGTCTGACTTGCCTGCTATCATATGACATCATGGGGGAGGGGGTTAGTATAAATATAACATTCTACAGATATATACTGTCTGACTTGCCTGCTATCATATGACTTCATGGTTGGGGGGAGGGGTTAGTATAAATATAACATTCTACAGATATATACTGACTGACCTGCCTGCTATCACATGACTTCATGGGGGAAGGGGTTAGTATAAATATAACATTCTACAGATATATACTGTCTGACTTGCCTGCTATCACATGACTTCACGGGGGAGCAATGAGTATAACATTCTACAGATATATACTGTCTGACTTGCCTGCTATCACATGACTTCACGGGGGAGCAATGAGTATAACATTCTACAGATATATACTGTCTGACTTGGATAAGGAATGTGACAATGCAACTCTTCTTTTTGCACAGACCCGTGACAGCTATATACCAATACAGCTACAATATATTTCTTTGGACTAATTGTTTTTAGGAATTAAGTGATCACCTTAACCAGCTGATTTATCACTGGCCATTACGGAAATTCAATGGCACAAAAAAATATTTTGTTAAAGCTAAACTAATGTACTCTGACTAGCAAAAGATGAGAAATACAGGTTAAGTTCTTCAACATTAACTCCAAGAAGCAATGCAATGTGCTCACCTCTAGCACTCAGATGGTTAATTCCAGTGTCTGTACTCCAGGGCATGTACAGCAGTATATGATCACTTTAGTATATACAAGTGGACAATCTCCACCATTGTTAGAAATGTAACACCTTAATGACCCATGACGTGCCAGGACCATCATGGGTTGGCAAGCCATAAGGAGTGATGACGTGCCAGGAACGTCAAGGATTTCAAGGCTCCCCGCGCGGCTGCATGCTCTTCAGGGGGCCCTGAACCGGTCAATGGTCCTTAAGTGCCAGCCGCGTGCACGAGCAGACAGTTCTTAAAGGGTTCATTTCAGCAAGTCCTTTACACCAGTCCCATGGCATGTACAGGTAAATGGCATAAAATCAAACCATTTAATTGCCTTAAACACTCTGTAACCGAAAGTAACTCCCAAAATACCCACACACAGTAGCTTAACAATAGGGGTCACAGGGGTATCAACTGTGACCGGGCCCATCACTCCAGGGGCCTGGCTAACCCTGTGACCCCTCTGCCCAGCGCTGCAACAAGCTGCGGTCTATGCCTTCTTCAGCACAGACCTCTCTTAGCAGCTAAGCGCCCTCTCAGTCCCGGCACTCTAATAATACAGAGCGCTAGGAGATGACATAATCTCCCAGTGCTCTGCATTACTAGAGAGAGGACTGCGCAGGAGCGCCAGCTGCTAATAGAGGTCTGTGCAGAAGGATGCACAGACCTCTCCTACCACACCACTGGACCACCAGCGAGGTAGGAGATGGGCAATGTGGACATTGGGGGCAATGTGGAGATACCCAATACGGGCAATGTGGTCGGGGGGCCCATTTCAATTTTTGCACCAGGGCCCAGTGACTTCTAGTTTTGCCTCTACCCACCCACTGCCCCCAGCTGAAGGAATTTTAGCATATATGTAGCTTAGTAAACTGATATTAGGCAGTGTAGGATCAAAAAGACATTTTCAGGGAATGCTTTAGCGCAGAATCATACTTTACTACATCATACTTTCACCCTGTTATCTCTTAAACCCTTGGCTGCCACAGAGGTTGCCACAGAGGTATCCAAGGCGTTGCATTGCTTTGGATACCTCGATGGCGCTGGAAGGGGTTAAGCAAAAGGGGAAAAAGTCATAGCAGCCACAGTAAGGTTTGCAGGGAGATTATTGTTAGAAAGTGTTACTTCTCCTTTAAAATACAAAAGAGCTCTGTTGTGAACATTTTGGATGCTAGACAGGTTTCCTAACACATTACTTTGAAATGCTCTGGAGACCTTTCTTTCATCAAAGTGGTTAATGATTTAAATCAAACAAGGGGTCTGTGCAATACAACAATTTCTATAATTAGGACAATGACCTGTACATTATGGGTTTCTTAATATGACCCTTTTTAATTGGAAAGATAAGACCTTATGTGGCTGTGTTGTGAATAATTTATTTCTCCACAGACCAGGATCAAGTAAGAAAACAAGTGTTACCATGACAACCTGTTGTATCTACAGTATCCCTGAGGTTCCCTCTTTACTAAGGTATGACTCATGCAGCAGACATAGTAGAACAGAATCAGCTTATTCACAGAGCTATTATTGCAAAGCTCTGTAGAGCTGCCAAGACTTTTTTATTTTACTTTTTTTTTTTAAATAGAAACATGCACTTTGACAGCAGACAAGAGCCACTTGGCCCACCTTGTCTGCTCATTCACCTCTTTATTCAACCCTCACACCCTACAAGATGATGGCTGTTATTTACAGAAAGAATAACTCTAATATGCTTTTCTAAATTCCTTTATTAGATTCTACCACATTGGCTGTGAGGTCATGCCATTAATCAATAGGGTTGCCACCCAGCCGGTATTTTACCGGCAGGCCGGTAAAAAATTGGCTTCTGTCCAATGTTAAGTCTATGGAGAGAATGCCATGGCCGGTATTTTTTTTAAGAAAAGGTGGCAACCCTATTAATCAACCATATTTTCTGGCAAAGTCATTTTATGCTGGGAATACAGGGGGGGATTTATGAAAGTGGAGTTAATGGAAACAAAGCGTTAAAATGACTGTAAGATTGTTGCAGGTAGTTATAAAAGTATTAAGGATAGTTTAGGAGGACATAACGCCGTGTAGTACTTTTTTGTAAAATGGAGTAAGGAAGTTTGTAAAAAGTGGCTCAGCTTAGCAACAATTTAGTGACAGAAGTTTCACCAAACATTTAAGGCCATGTCTGATCTGTTCTTATTTTTTACTGTCATCACATTTATTAATGTACTTAGAATACTTTATAAATACCAACACCTATAAAGAACAAGGATATTTTAAGGATCCGTTCACAAAAATGAACAAGAACACTTTTTATAAATCTCACCCTCAGAGTCTTATTAATCAAGATAAAGAGGTGCAATGTTGGTGCAAACCATCTGCACCATAGGGGTGAAATGAACATTCACATTGATTTAAATAGGGATGTTAACCTCTGTCTACCTGGAAGGTACTGACCTCCAAACTTCCTGCTCCCCTCAACCCAGTATTCTCCTAACTTCCCGGCTGAGGTGGAGAATTTTGAAGCCCGCTTGCATTTTTACAAAGACAGCAGTGGACCTTCAGAGTCCTCCAACTCAAAGCCACATGAAGAGTAGAGTAAAGGGGGTTGCTGCCATCTCATAGGTGTCAGTGTAGTAACCCCACTGGTTAGCATGTTGCCACAGCCTCAAAAACTGGCAGAGAAGTTCCAGAGGGCTTTTAATGACTGGAAAACTAGCAGGTGCAAGGTTGATTTCTGAGGCTTTTAGTGACAACTGTCCCTTTTTAAATGGCCAGTTATATTTTTGAGTGCTGCATTCTTGTGTGATTGACTTTTGTTTAGTCTTCTTATCATTCACGGTTTGCAAAGTAAATGATAAAAAGTGTGAATGTTTTGAATGGAAGTGCATTGCACAACCTCCATCTGCTGCAGCATCTATAAGGTTGTGTAAAAGTGTCTTATTCATGTTGAAAACTGGGATCTATTCTGTATGGTCACTACTGGATTACGTTTATTTGCAAATGTGTAATGACTAACCCATTCTAAAGCAGTTCACTGTTTATTATTAGGACCCAACCCTCTTCTTTTCAGAAAGATTGCTGTTAGCATAGAGCACTCGTTTTACATATATTACTGCATTATGAGGTCTGATCACATATTAGGGGTGCTTAAAGAAACAGGAGTCCAGATAGTTCTGCAAGTGGTCTTTAAGGTCCTCCCACCCAACCCCAAAGTTCAGAGAACCCCGGGTTGAAGAAGGTAGAAAGTTAGGTGGTTACTGTCTTACAGGTAGGCAGTACAAATCATCTGTTGTGATCTAACTGTTGAATAATATTGGGTGGGTGGGGCATCTGGAGTGGTCCTTATACCTCCCCATGAGGTATGAACACCCCTGGACAGTATTCTGGCACTGACATATACACTCTTTGCTTCCCCAGCCTTGTTCTGCTGATAGTCATAAAATGGCATATACACTGCCTGACACCCCAGCCTTGTTCTATTGTACACTGGTACAGAACTACAAAAACACTGTCTGAACTACACATGCACTGCCTGTTTCCCCAGCTTTGTCCCATTGGTAGCCACAGAACCACACATATACTTTGAGACACCACTACCAGAGGTGAATTTCTAAAACAAAGGTATCAGGCCACCATATTTGTGCCAGAAATGTACAGTCACTGATAAAAGGTACTGGGTCATTGGCAAAAGATACTGGGTCCACAACAAAAGTTACAGGGTCACAGACTTGACATGACCTCTCTGAAAATCAGCTTTGACCCAGTCTTGTTCAAGTCTACACTGGTAGACACAGAACAACATATACTTTATTTGAAATCCCTGCATTTTTAGACTGTCCTACTAGTAGTCATAGAAACACACACTGTCTGACTCCTCAGACATGGTCCATTGTCTACTGGTAATCATAGAACCACACTTACATTGTCTGATACCCCAGCCTTGACCCACTGGTAACTATAGAACCACATATACACTGTCTGCTTCCCTAGCCTTGTCCCACTGGTATCCATGCTCCTGGCATCCCCTAATGTATGTCTGGAAACAGTTGTGCATGCCAGATTAAGGGTAGAAAAGCAAGTGAACCCACATTTGATGTAGCTGATTGTCTACTTTTCAAAATGTCATGTCTACCTTTTCTTCATTTGTTTAGTCATATTTGAAGTGTAAGAAGAAAGTGAGATTGTAGTTGGTACAGCTTTGTTATAGCACCTCCTGCAGAATGTCAAATCATATCAATTATGTTATTTTTCTTTGAAGAACACTAGCTAATACAGTAAGAAATTACACCATTTCTAAGTTTTCTCTAGTACCATTGAAGGGGAGGAAATGTAAAAAAACCTTTTTTTTTCCTTTAGCTGCATCTTCTGGAAACATTTGTGCACACCAGGAAAGGGGTAGAAAGACAAGTGACCCCTCATTTGATGCAGAATGACATCTACTTTCAGGATATATAGGTGGTATATTGATGGCATAATTATGCTAACAAACTATGTTTAATACATTTTAGTTTTCTCCATGAAAATCTCAATTCTATTACCAATGTTGGGCCCCAGGGAAGTATTCACGTTTGTGAACCTATACATTTTGGGTATCAGGGTTCTCAGGAAATATGTAGCATTCTTATTTCATAGCTTTTTTGTTTGTTATACTAATTCTGCTTAAGATGTACATTATTAAATTGCGACTAAATTACAATTCTGAAAACCACTATTTTTAACAAAAATTTTTGTCTGACACAAAATGTCCACCCATTGAGTTCCTTAGAGATCTGTTAACCCTTTGTTTTATGCTTAATTACTTTAGGTTTCAACATGATTTTTATTTGCAGATCTATGGAACCTAAATGGGTTCCAATGCAGCACCAGCTTTCGCCAAACTATACATGGCCCAAAATGAATCTATCCACATCACACCTCTCTGCCCTACTCGTATTCAGTTTTATGACCGCTACATTGATGACTTATTCCTCATTTGGAATTCACGATCTCCTTTGACATTTTTGTAATAGCTTTAATTATCCTTCCATTCCCAGTAAAGTTCTCCAGCAGCAGTAGCCCTCTGCAAGTCAACTTTTTGGACCTTACAATTTTCAAAACAAGGGGCCATTTGGCTACCACTTCTTTTTGCAAGGTTACTGATTGTAATACCCTATTACATTATCATAGCTTTCACCCTTTCCACACAAAAAAGGGAATGCCTTACTCCCAATTCCTTTCCATAATCAGAAACAACACTAACAGACAACAAGTGGTGCAACATGCACAGGAACTGTTTTCACTCCTATAATCCCATGGATATAATCATAACATACTACAACACCCTAACAATAAGGCTTTCCCTTTCCAGCAGTAATATCTTTTAACGAGACCAGTAAAGTCCAAAACCCTTAACATATAGGGCCATATGTTCAAAGAAGTAGCAAAATAGCTTTTGTCATTTGTAACGACTTTTCAAAGTACAGTGTCATTGGGATCCTTAATATTTTCAGAAAGTGTCGGTTGTGATTGGAAATATGTTATTTGTCCTGACTGAGATTGTCATATGTAACGAGAAAAATGTAGTAAACAATGTCTTAAACAACGACAAAAATATCTTAACTAACGACAAAAATGTCTTAAAGCGGAACTTTCAGATAATAGCAAGTCACCATGCATTCATTAAATGCATGGTGACTAGCTTGAAAATAGATGTCTTACCGTAAAAAAAAAAATAGATGTGTCTAAAGGAATCCGTCCTGTTTCGGGACTGACAGGCAGATTAGTGCAGTCTGTGCGCCTGCACCGTCAGTCCCTTCCGGTGACCATATGGTGCAAAGCAGTCTAATCAATGGAGACCGGGACTGATGGCGCAGGCGCACAGACAAGATGTCTGCGCTCTAACCTAGGTTCCAGTCTCCAAACGGGACGGATTCCTTTAGACACATCTATTTTTTTATGGTAAGACATCTGTTTTCAAGCTAGTTGCCATGCATTTAATGAATACATGGCGACTTGCTATTATCTGAAAGTTCCGCTTTAACTAAAGACAAAAATTCTCACATTCAGACCTTCACGTTCCCTCCACTTTTTCTTAACGTATAAATTTTTCCTTTTGTAAGACTTTTTTGTTGTTGTTAGTTACGACAAATTTTCTTTTCCTCTATATGACACTGGAGAATAGTTTAGCCAGGCCCTTGTCCCGCCCCTTTGCCTGGCAATTCTGGAGTTGTGTTGTACACAACGGACATTACTAGTTTTTGTCGTATACTCTATAGAAAATATGTCTTTCATGCAGACAATTACTTTTTGTCTTTCATATGAAATTTTTTTGTCGTTATCCCTTTGAACATTAGGACCATAGTATTTACATCTACTTTTACAGCTCACAGCAAACTGATCAATTAATTGGTGAAAAGCAATTTAAAGGTATAGCAACACTAAATATGTAAAAAATGTATATTGTACTGTTTATCCCCCTGAGTAAAACAAGGGTATTCCCACTGCTGAAAGGTGTTTTATTCAAAAGTTATTACAGCTCAAATTTGAATTGTTTTAGGTGCAGTATCACAGTGGCCTGAAATTGTACAGTGGCGCTGTTGCTACACCATCCTATGGAGATTTATCAACTGACCAGAGCTTTCCACAGGATGGTGTATCAACAGCGCCACTGTACAATTTCAGGCCACTGTGATACTGCACCTACAAAATACAAGTTTGAACTACAATAACGTTTGAATAAAACACCTTTCAGCAGTGGGAATACCTTTGTTTTACTCAAGGGGATAAGTCCTACTATATATATATATATATATATATATGTATATATATATATATATATATATATATATATATATATATATATATATATATATATATTACTATCCCTTTAAAAATACTATCAAGTGATTAATCGTTACCTGCCATTTTTAAACAGACACCACTAATGAGCTACGAACGTGCCTCAAATCTCAGTGATTGGCATGAACAGATCCCAGATATTGCTACACTAGAAGTTATACTTCATGGTTACCTTCTGGATTGTTATAGCCACGCCCACAATGTAAAATGTGGGTGTGGCCTGCACAGCTGATGCACCCCTCAAAAAATACTCCGTCTATAGGGAAATCTAGCCTTAATTTTAGTGTATAATCCCCCAGGTCTTCTTAGTACATCAGTCTCATCAAGTCAGCTTTGTTCTTATATTGGACAGTTCACTGATCAGAACAGTTTTAATGACAACTCAGAACATGGAAGGATTAATTTAGAGCCTTTATAACTGGATTCTGAAAACTGCTAGGGGCTGAATGTCTGCTTTATTCTCCAGACAATAGAATGTGTATCAAATTTGTACTGATCCTTCCTGGTTGAAATGTCTTCCGTCTTGGTACAAATCAACCACTAGAAACCATAAGCCCATTATTTTTCTTATGATTCAATTGTAAATGAACTATTAGCCCCTACTGATGTTAATCTGAAGCTTCTGCATGCAGATGATTGGATTCATTTGGAAATAGACGCTGGTGATAACAACAGATTGTAGCCAATTCTATTATGAAATGGGTTAGAGTGAAGACATAGGAAAAACATATTTTACATGCTCTATATTTAGTACTGAATTTGTAGGACATCAGTGGTAAGGCAATTAAGATATAACTCAAAGTAAAGTGAAATAATGGCCAGAGGGGAGATTTATGTCAGACCCTGCCTGAATAGATACTGAAATGAAGAATAAAGGGCGAATAATTCAATCTCTGCAGGAGAGGGGGTTAACTGCCTAACAACTGGATGGAGATGCTTCTTTTACAAAGAAATCAATGACCTTACTCATTAAGCTAAAGAATAGCAACTGCATCATAGGGATGAAATGAAAATTGTGCAAATCCCCATCAATTTAAATTGGGAGTTCTCAAACGCATAGTGAAGCATTGGGTTGGAGAACTCCCTAGCACGGAAGGGGTTAGGAGCCCCATTTAAATTAATTGAAATTTCAGTCCCCACCACCGCCACACACACTACCAGCGTGTAGACGGATTGTTCCAGAACTGCACCTCTTTATTGTGGTCATTATGAAAGCATATTATAAATTAGTATTTTAACTCCTTGGATACTAGATAGGTCTTTGCTTGTGCATTGGAGGCCTCTCTAGCATCCAAGGGGTAAATCAGTAAAGGACATTTCTTGGCAAATAATTTCATATAATATGGTTGCCTTGATCTGCAAACAGATCTCTCTCCTATCTGTTTAGCTTCTCTGGTTGCCATGACAATCCAGTTTCTTGTGACCTAGGAATAAAAGGTAACATTACAGAAAAACATTATGTCATGCTAGCTTGAACATTTTATTGGGGGAAGGGGAATTTAATAAAATCAAGCTTTAAAACTGCAAAGCAACATAAATTTATTTTTAGGATTGTGCTTAAAGGAACAGTAAACTTTTGTTATCAAAAATATATAATGTAGGGCTTTTGCTGTTGAGTAAAACAAGGATACTCTTATTTCCAGAGTTATTACAGTTTAAACTTTTGTTTGTTTGTATTAATAATGCCCTCTAGTGGTCAGATTCCAATTAGTTATTGTGTTACATTCTATTTGAGAGGAAAGTCAATGACAAACAGTTCTACATAGAATGTGATAGAAACTGCTGAGGCATGCTGTCAGTTACCACTTTCAGGAAGTAATTACACTGTAATTCACTTCCTGATTATTATAGCTTACAACATTTGACTAAAGCAGGTGATTGTCCTTGTTTCCTCATCAGGAAAAGCTCTATAGCATATAGGTTTTCATAAAAAAAAGTTTAACCACACCTTAGGGAGAAAAATAAAAACCTTCCACTGAAACATAGAGAGATCCCCATTGCATTGCATTGCATTGTAATTCCTAAATAATTTTACTTGGGCTGGATTTTTTTTTTAGCAGAAGCGAGAAAGTTGTTTTCTTTTTCACTCTTCTAATCTACTGTACTCCAAGGATAGACAAATGTTGGAAGCTACAACTCCCATCGCCTCTAATCAGTCACTGGCTCGATAGGGATTGTTAAGGTCAATATATGTCCCAGATTGCCTGAGACGATCTGGGGTTTTCAGTTTGTGTTCCACATCTTGGGTAGCCCCATTCCAGTAAACAGTAAAGGAAGAACTGCCAATTGACTGCTGTAACAGAGTGTTATACCTGTGCTTGACTACAGGAAAATGACTGACCAATCACCAAAGACCTGCTGAATCTACATTCATAATCCAGATGGTGACAGTTAACCCTTTTAGTGTAATAGGGGGAGATTTACAAAAAGTGTTCTTGTTTGTTTTTGTGAACGGATCCTTAAAATGTCCTTATTTCTTATTATGAGTGTTGGTATTTATAAAGTACTAGTTGAACAGCCCGTTACACGGGCCACAGTGCCTCTGGCAGCCGGTCGCGGGACAGTCACGCGCAGTAGAGACTGTCCGCGCCGCTGCTGATACAGAGCTGGACGCTCCTTCGGAGCGCCCAGCTCTGTATCAGCCGCGGCGCAGGCAGCCGCACGCGCAGCAGTGTCTACTGCGCATGTCGGGCGTTACACACAACTTAGCGAATTATTATATAGGATTCTAGGTACACTTGTAAATGTGGACACAGTTAAAGGGGATCTCTCACCTATATGTATGTAATGCTCATAAGTTAGAGCATTTATCAAAAAGCTTGAAAGCGTTGTTCATTTTTAAAACAAAACAGTTATATGCTTAAAAATTAATGTTTAAAAAGTGTCCGGCAGCCTACATCCGGCTTGCTGAATCTTGCCGATCAGAGGCAACTCCCGTCCCACTACTTATTGTCCTCCGATGATGGAGGCTGTCTGTCACTAAGCTGGAGCAATCTCATTGGCTAGATATCGATCTCTGGCAATGAGATCACGGAGGATCAGACATGGCCTTAAATATTTGGAGTTAATTCTGTTGCTAAATTGTCACAAATAGAAACATTTCTTTATAAATATGCTGAGCCACTTTTTACAAACGTAAAAAGAAATGTACTACACAGAGTTATGTCTTCCTAAACTGTCCTTAAGGCTTTTATAACTACCAAAGATAATCTTACAGCCATTTTAACTCTTATTTTAGATTAACTTCAGTTTTATAAATCTCCCCCATAGAGACTTATACATTCCGCAAAGGTTTAATGATAAAGGGGAAGGGGCTCGCCAATGTTATTCTGATCTTACAGGCTGGCAGTAGCTGTGTATGATGATGTCATCATCTGAAAGCCAAAAGAGGAAACTGGTCTAATTGTAAGAGGTTGCAGAACAGTGCAGACCTGACAGGCCTTCCTTGGATGTTTGGCCCCATCACTCCCTATAGTTAGGTACCTGAGTTCAATAAAAATATCGAAACTGTGTACCTATATTTGTGAATAATATAATATCCTCTTTTATGTAAAATTAACATATATTTTAGTACTAATGTGCCTTTAAATTTGCTCCCATCTGTACCAAAGGAGACGCTTTGAAATCCCGCAAACTATTTAAATGTAGGTTTTAACCCCTTGAATTCTAGAAACATTTCCATTGATTAAAAAGGGTTTTTAACTAATTGAATGCTAGAGAGATCCCAAATGCATTGCTTTACAATGCAATGGAGGCCTTTCTAGCACTCAAAGGGGATTAAAAACCCATTAAAATCAATGGGGATTTTTATTTTTCCCTTTGGTATTGTCAAATAAATCCAGCTATGCTCACTATCTAGCCCATAGGTGGTTAGGATGATGCCACACATTGGCTGGGGATAATGGGAACTGTATTCCTCAACAGCTATAGGGTCGCAGCTTGGCCACCCCTGATCTAGCTTATGCTTAATGGTGAACTGTACACCAGGAATAAATGGTTCTTAATCTTGTTTTATATTTTGTTGCATTATACCTGCAGTTTCCTGCATATATACAGAGCTCATGTTCAGCCAGGTCAGTGACCCAGTACCTTTTATCAGTGACTGTATATTTTTGGCACTTTGTAGTTGCCAGAATTAGGCAACCTACTACCTTTATGTTTAGAAAATCACCACTGTACATGGAGATCGCTACTGAACTCTGCATCTAGGCCACACCTCTTTGTAGTAAACAATGGGCTTCCATAGATCTGAATGACTCGCAAACATACCTGGGAACTTTCTTCTGTGGAGCTCCCAAAGAGGGCTCATGGACTGCAACTAGGTTTGTGTAAATGTCACAAATGGAGCCATAAGGTAGGTGTGGTTTAATCTGGTGGGCAGGGCTTCATCGGGATTGGGCTGGGAGTTGGGCGGCAGTGAGCAGAACAGGGAGGGAAGTAGAAAGAAAGGAACAGAATTGGGAAGAGATACCCAAGAAAGTCATCATAGCCAGAGAATCAGCCTCTATCCCCGGAGACCTGGCAATTAACTTTATAAACTGGAGTTTTCAGGGCATATCCCGGAGAGTTCCCAGTTATGTTTGCAAGGGACCCATGTTATCTGGATTTAAACAAACAGTTTGTAGGGAGATCTTATGCATTCCTTTTATTTTCAAGGTGACATAGGAAATATATGCCTGTCAATATAGAATCAAATATTTTAATATTAGGATGCAATGATATGCAATAGGTGGATCACATACATTTGCATTAGGTCCGATATATCCCTTATGTTGTGACACTGATGTCCTGTTTATTCATTTATATTTACTTCTAACAATACCAACATATGAGAGAGACGGATTATCCGATTTTGGGGCATTAATTCTTATGTTGGCTTGCCTCTACTTTAGCCCCGCACTCCTATACGACACCTGTTCCGATTGCTACAAAGTAAAGTTTCTTATATTCGGAGGTGCTTTGCTATATGAGGGAGTACAGGGCTGGATCGAGCGGCAAGCCATCAATTTATACTTATTTGCCCTATGTTTCTTTACTTATAGGGTTTGTCTTTTCAATTTTTCAAACTCAATGTTTATTTTAACAGTGGGATTTGTTACATTGTTGCACTAAGTGCGATTATTGGCCAATACAGATGTCATTCACATTATACTTTCACCTTTCACTTGTGATTTTAATTTAGGTAATTAGTGTGTTTTGGCTCCTGTGTAGGCGTTTTGAATGTTCATTTAGTATTTAAGGGAGTTCACTGCTGGTGACTTGTTATCTTGATAAACGCTATGTAATATAGCCGAAACGCCGATTATAATAAACACCGTTTGATTCTTTGTTTCAAGTTCCTGAGAGTGCGGTCTATTATTTTAAACTTTGGATTTAACTCTTCGTTGGATATGCACCCAGGCATCAATGCGATTACCAACAGTGAGTGCCACCGATCTAAATTTATATATATATATATGTATATGTATATATATATATATATATATATATATATATACACACACACACAATATTGGTCAAACGTTTTAGAACACCCCCATTTTTCCAGTTGTTATTGAAGGATGAAGGGTGAAAGCAAAGCAACCTACAAGTGCAACTTATTTGTGGGAACTTCTGCAACAGTGTTGGGAAGAACTTTCAGAATAATATTTGACTTTCCTTGTGGAAAGGATGCCATGAGTGTGTTTGGCAGTTATATCTGCAAAATGTGGCTACTTTGATGAGTCAGAAATATAGATTACATTTTGTTAAGGAAAACAATTCCATGATTTCTTTTTAATGTCCAATTGTTTTTTTGGTGGTCAATGTTTAACTTTATAATTCTTCCCAATGGGAAGTTTAATTTATGCCTTGCAAGCCTATTGTAAGCAAGTAATCCATTGGTGGACCTCTCTAGAATTCAAAGGTTTAAAAAAAGCATTTAATTCAGGAGGCAGCTGCATGACCAGACAATTGAAATAAGTGCAGGTATGACAAGATTGCATGCTTTAACCAATGGGAGGGCAACATCTTAAAACTGAATCTTTTCTGGTTTCAGAACCTCAGAAACCCTGACAATGTTGACAAAAGCCATGGGAGGTCAAAGCTGAACTGTTCTGGTCAAAACCAGACAGGTAGCAACCTTATTGCTCACTATTACTCAGTATTAGTGTTGCCCCATTATCATACTAAGTATTATTATTATTATTCATTACTTATAAGGCACCAATATTCTCTCCCTAGTCCACTCCAGAGGAATTGTGTGATGCACACTAAGGGCCATATGTTCAAGGAAGTAGCAAAATAGCTTTTGTTGTTTGAAACGACTTTTCAAAGTACAGTGTCATTGGGATCATTAATATTTTCAGACAGTGTCAGTCGTGATCAGAAATATGTTGTTTGTCCTGACTGAAATTGTCATATGTAACAACAAAAAAGTCTAATCTAACAACAAAAATACCTTAAAAAATGTCGTAACGTGAAAAATTTCACATTCAGAAATTCTCGTTCCCTCCGCTTTTTTCTTAATGTACAAATTTTGTCTTTTGAAGACATTTTTTTATTGTTAGTTACGACAAATTTTCTTTTCCTCTATACGACACTGGAGAATAGTTTAGCCCAGCCCTTGCCCCAGCCCTTTGCCCAGCAATTCTGGAGTTGTGTCGTACACAAAGGACATTACTAGTTTTTTGTCGTGTACTCTATAGAAAATATGTCGTTTGTGCATACAATTACTTATTTTTGTCTTTCATATGACATTTGTTTGTCATCATCCCTTTGAACATACGGCCCTTAGTATTATTACTCATGATTACTCAGTATTATTGTTATCCCATTATTATAGTTAGTAGTATTATTACTCATGATTACTCGGTATTATTGTTGTCCCATTATTATAGTTAGTAGTATTATTACTCATGATTACTCGGTATTATTGTTGTCCTATTATTATAGTTAGTAGTATTATCACTCATGATTACTCAGTATTATTGTTGTCCCATTATTATAGTTAGTAGTATTAACACTCATGATTACTCAGTATTATTGTTGTCCCATTATTATAGTTAGTAGTATTATTGTTATTAATATTCATAATGTATAAAGATCCAATGTACTCCATAGTCCAGTCCAGAGGAATCATGTGATACACACAGAAGAGCATATGACGAAAGCTAACGACATGCCATTCTGGTGCAAACTAACTGCACTGGTGTGGGGGGGGGTACAAATTCTCATTGATTTAACCCCTTTTAGAAACAGATAGGTATACAATACACTGAAAAGCAATGTGTTACATACCCCTATTGAGAGCAAAGGGTTAAATGGGGGCTTTTAAACCCCTAAGTACCAGAGAGGTCTTAAATGCATGGTGAATTATTATTCATTCCATAAGTAAACCCTTTGAGTGCCAGAGAGGTATCCAACGCATACCTCTCTGGCACTCAAAGGGTTACAAGCACCCAGTCTAAAATCCTTAAAAGCAAATGTTTCTTTATATCTACAAACAGTGTGTAACTGCAAATAATCCTATTATTTAATAAGTATGTATATTTCTGTATGTTTGTATATAATGTCTCACAATTAGTGTAAATATGTAACCTTTTACTGAAAACTATCCAGGACATACTTGAAAACGAGAGAAATCTCAATGTATTCTTCCTGGTAAAACATTTTCTAAATAAAAAATAAATTTAACCCCTTAAGGAACACAGGAGCGCAAAGCACATTGCAAAGCAACAAGTTGTGCACCCCAATGTTCCTTACGTGGTTCAATGAATGGCAATGTCTTTGTTCTCCCCTGAGGTGCAGTTGGTATAGTCCAGAACTGCACGCCCTTAGATTTCTGCATAAGTTCATTAGTAACATATGCACACAAGAAAAGAAGAGTTATTCTGGGGCAAACCAACTGAACCGTAGGGGATAAATAAAAATAACCTTTGATTTATTTGGGAATTTGGACCCCTTTATCCCCTTGAATTCTTACCCAAAGCAATGCTTTGGAGACTTCACTAGCATTCAAGGGGTTAAAAGCTCCTTTTAAAAGCAATGGAGATTTGGGGAATTTCTCTGTGTCTGAATTGTGTAGTTGGTTTGCTCCGGTATAATACATTTTAATATTATTGTTCAGTGTTAACCAGCATTCATACCTGGGAACAGTCCGGATTTGCCCCGGAGACTCCGGTTTTGACAGTTCATTACCAGGTCTCCTGGGACAGAGGCGTATTCTCCAGATGTGGGGAGTTTCCTCTGAAACTCCGCCCACTTCCGCTCCTTCCCTTCCTGTTCCTTCAACTGTCCCTCCTTCCCCACCCAGTCCATACCAGTTCCCGCCCATTTTTAGGACGCACCTGTTAAGCCACACACCCAGCCACTAGTAAGCCCAACCCAGTTTTTACCACAAATTTTTATTAATGTTATTCCATTATTATAAAAAACTGTATTATCGTCCATTATTTATGAAGTACCATGTGATATGCACCTAGTATTATTATTCATTATTACTCACTATTATTGCTGTTCCCTTTTTACTGTTAATATTATTACCATTCATTATATATGAAGAACCAATACATTGCACAGTCCAGTACAGAGGAACAATGTGATCTACAGTCAGACCTCTAGGTATTTTGTTAGTGTTGGCTCTACTTAACCCTTTGAATGTCAGAGGGGATGAGCAATGCATTTCTTGCAATGGGTTGTTCACTCATCTGGAGCTTGAAGGGTTGAATGCAATTTTCTGGGTTTCTCAGAGATGGCGTAATCCAAGAACAGTAGATGACAACATGGGTTACAGCATGCAACTTTTCATATCTGAACTGAAGTGTGGCCCTCTTCTTGGCTTTAATACTTTGAGTGCCAGAGAGGTGGGCAACCCACAAAGGGTTAAAAAAGAGGTTGCATTAGATCACGGTGGAGTTACAATGCCGATAGTGCCAAAATGCACTGGAAATGAATCTAGCATACAATGGGAGTTTTGCAGTAAGATGTGATAAAGAGGTGATAAAGTGGAGATGACATCTCCTGTGATATCACATCCAGTTCCCATGTTATTCTATGGAGCCTATTCACTAAGATCGTCATCTCCAGTGATTTCACTTTTCCAGTTCCTATGTTATTCTATGGAGCCTATTCACTAAGATCGTCATCTCCAGTGATATCAGTTTTCCATTTCCTATGTTATTCTATGGAGCCAATTCACTAACATTTGTCCACTTTGGAGATCTTAGTGAATTGGCTCTACAGAATAACATAGGAATGGGAGAAGCAACATCACTGACATCATCTATACTTTATCACCTCTTTATCACACCTTAGTGCATAACCCCCCATATGATAAATTACATGTTGTAACTCTTTATTGCCTTTACAAAGTAACCCCTCTTCTTCCTATAACACTTGACCTAAGATAACTCTACCTAAAATCTGCACATTTAACACATCAGGGGTAGGCAACCCTTTGCTCTCATCTCCCATCATAGCCAGCAGCCACTGTCTGGTTGGAGATAATGGGAGTTGTAGTCTTCAACAGCTGGAGAGCCAATGATTACTGACACCTTTATTACAATAACTAGTGTAAAAGCCCGTGTACACGGGCCAAGGTCCAGGTAATGTTAACCCTTTGAGTGCAAGAGGGGTATGCAACGCATTGCTTTGCACTGCATTGCGTAACCCTCTGACACTCGAAGGGTTAAGAGGCTGATACCTCACTGCTCCACGTGATGCAGTCTTGCGTTGCCTCACTCACTTGATGCAATCATGCGCAGTAGAGACTGCACGAACGTGGGCAGTCTCTACTGCACATGACTGCATTGTGACAAACATCCTAGCGAATTATTATATAGGATGAGGATTCCTCATCGCATCAAGGTGGGAATGCAAATTGTTTTGATGAACCCTCTAACTGACAGAGGGGTGCCCAGTGCAGTGCTTAACCTTTTTGCATTGTGACAAGAACTTGCAATCCAGCATCCATCAAAAACAAAATACGTTTGAAAATAAACCAAATCATCCAGTGGGATAAGCTAACAAATGAATTTATAGTTTGTGGATTAAGTTGGGTGCTATGTTAAAATGTTATAAAACACATTTAACACTAACACAGTTTTGTAATCCCTCTTTACTGTTACAAAAATCTGTGTAACCTAACCTATTCTTTTTCATTCATCGAAAACAATTTCTGTCTAGAGCAAGTCAAACCATCAAGACTTACTCAAAGAATAAAAACATTCACACATGAGATCTATCAGATGTTAAAAGGACATTATACAAAGGAACAAGAAAATGACACGTTTTAACATTGTTCATTATTACAAAAATAATCCCCTCAGAGTATTTTTTGTATTTAATCAGGTAATCTGAAGTTTTTGTCTTGAATTACACATATATGATAGACTGATAGAGATAGGTACATAGACAGACATAGGTAAATAGCTAGATAGCTAGATAGATAGCTAGATAGATAGATAGATAGATAGATAGATAGATAGATAGATAGATAGATAGATAGAAAATATAGAGAGCAATGGGCTAATTTAATCTTTTTTGTTCAGATAGCCAGAGAGAAGTGAAGCAGTTGTGAGGTTAAATGTGGATGCTTTTTGAACAATTTTGAAGAAAAAAGAGGAGGGCTACAACTAAATTTAAGGATCCTAAATGTAACCTATATTTGGGTGGCTTCCATGCATAATTCTGTCAGGGCCACAGTGGTTCATAAAACTGCCCTAAGATAGAAAGACAGACAGAGACAGGCAGACAGACACTGCATATAATATCCTGGCCAGGAAAAAACGGAAATCTGCACCAATATTGGTGGCCAGGATATTATATGCGGTGTCTGAATTTCGATCCATCTAAGATGTGAGTTTTTCACATTATATATTTTATATATTCTATATAGTGTTTGATTTATGGTAGCTTAAGTAACGAGTACTCTAATCTCAGGGGAGATAATTGTAGTGTCTGTTACTAAAGTGCTTTTATTATTGAAACTTTTTATACTTGTTTTCATTGTTTGTATCTTGTATAAAAGGAATAAAAGTGCATCTATATACATATCTTTTCATATGTTTTTCATAGTGTTTATTTTTATTTTTTTCATTAATTTTCTTTTGAGTTTTTATTTTTTTTGTTTTTCCTCTTTTATATCTATTTGGATATTGAGAGATATATTATTTGGCATCATTTACATTAGAAGTTCTTTCTGCCTGATTTGTATGTCTGATCCGATTTAGGTTGACGCATTTAAAGGAGAGGTCAGCGCTCAAGCCATATATCTGAAGTATGCATTCTTATATTTTAACTCTTAACTCCTTAACTCTTATAAGCCTCTATTTAAAATAAAAAAACTCTTTGCATTATGGGTAAAATTCTAACCCAAGGCAGAACTTGACTCATTCTGGAGTAAACCAACTGGACAAATAAAAATTCCCCAAATTTCCATTGATTGAACTAGGACTTCTATCCACAAGAATGCTAGAAAGACCTCTCATTAATTACTTTTCAAAACTTTTGAGACATCTCTAGTATTCTAGGGGTTAAAAACCCTATTTAAATAAAAGGGTATTTGTATTTCTACCCTATGGTACATTGGTTTATTTACTCCAGAATCAATTCAGTTCTGTTTAGTACATCAGCCTATGCAAGTAAATCAGACCTCACTTTAACCCACTGCTTTGCAATGCATTCCGTACCCCTCAGACAATCAAAGGGTTTAAACAGTTTTGTCTATAAATTAAAAATGAAAATTTACTTTATACTTTATTTTCTTTCTAAAATGCAGCATTTTCTTTATTTTTTTTAACCCCTTAAAATCTACCGCGTGCGTGCATGGCCGGCGCTTAAGTTCCACAGATAATTTTTTCTATGCAATCCAATTCAGGGCTCCCCAAACTGCAAGTAGCAGTGCGGGAACCCCTGAAATACATTACGTGCCAGGACAGACACTGGTCCTTTATGGAAGTTTTCCTATGACAGTCCTGACACATACATCATGGGTACTTAAGGGGTTAAAAAGTAAATATCACCTTTCCAAGTCTTCCTCTCAGTGGGACATTCCAATTTGAAAGGACTGGCATGATTATTCCTCCTTATGAATTTATTCTACCCCTGATAGAAACGAATAGCCAAAGATGGTACAGAAGGGGGTTTTGTAGACATGCTAGGTATTAATTATGCATTCATTATATGACCAAGTCAGAGAACAAAGCACTGCTGAGAATAGACTCCCCAACTACTAAAATCAAGAATGTCTACAACTATTAACTCTTTGGGTGCCAGAAAGGTATACCACTCAGGCACTCAAAGAGTTAACCTGTTTGGTAAACAAAACGCACAAGTTATAAACAGTTACAGGTCCCGACTGTTGCTGTTGTAGCTATCCATGGTCCTGAACACTCACTCTAGCTGTTGTAGCTATCCATGGTCCTGAACACTCACTCTAGCTGTTGTAGCTATCCATGGTCCTGAACAATCTCTCTATATGTACTGTGGATTCATTGCATCACCCATAGACTTGATTCTTGTAATATAACGGCATCTGTGGTCTTTTCATGCACTTGACTCATAAAAGTTTCAGAAGCCACATGTATATATAACTTGAAAGACTCAAGTCACTGCAGTATTCATGCATATCTCCTCCTAAGGGTCAAGTGCATTTGAGCTTAAGATTTATAAGGTTCCTATCTAGAACTCAATATTTTATGACTCATATAATTAATTATGATCGTCTTATGAGAATGTCAATATTGAACCCCTCCATTACTCAGGCATCAAGGATACATAACAATGATTTAATATATGAAGAATGCATAGGATCCATTTAGTTTTTCCTTGTGAATATGTATGTGTGAGTCACTACAAACAGGCCTGCTATTAATGGATGGAAAAATATTGGATGCAACATGTTCTCTTAACCCCTTGATAGCAAGAGAGAGCTCCATTGCCTTGCTTTGCAAGATGTTTTAGAGACCTGACCAGCAGCCAGAGGGTTAAAGGCTGTACATGAAATGTGCAAGTGTGTGCTGTATGACAGAGGACTTGAGTATATTAACTCACCACTTGAATTCTTGCTCTGTTTCAGGCGCTTTCCACATAGACACTGCAGCATATGCACTCCTTTCTTCAGGAAATACCCAAGAATCTTCATTGATTGACTTTTTCCTGATTCCTTGACAGATTCACAAATGTGAAGGAGTCAGCAGCTCATAATCCACTGCCTGGGTCTCACAGGCTTGTCATCGACAGGGATTTTTCTTTTTTTGAGAGTAGCATTTGAAATCAGTAGATTAAAAACTGCTCAAACGTGACATGTTGAGACTTTTCAATGAAGGCAGTTTGCCAAAAGGGGCAGAGCCTGGGAGATCTTTGTGAGGACGTCAGCTGGAAAACACTGACTCTTCATCTAGCCCTGCCTCCTCAACAAAGACTGAGAGTCTAAACAACAGGCAGCTACAGCAGCACCCACAGCATAGAGATCAGGCTACAGCTGATAGGAGGAGGAATCAGCACTGAGACAATGGACATACTGATGAATACAGAGAACTGATGAATATGTTTTAGAGGTAGCTAGGAACACAAAGCAGAGATTGGGCTAAACATGTAAATACTCTGAGTCGTGTTCATCTAAAATGATGCAGTTCTGGAGCAATCCATCTGTGCCGGGGGGGGGGGGGCAAAAAAATTTAAGTGGGACTTTTAACAACTTGAATGCTAGAGGAGTCTTCAATGCATTCAGTTCCATTTAAATAAATAGACAAATTTAATAACATGCCTCTCTGGCATCCAGTCCCATTTAAATAAATAGACAATTGTAATAACATGCCTCTCTGACATCCAGTCCCATTTAAATAAATAGACAATTGTAATAACATGCCTCTCTGGCACTCAGTCACATATAAATAAATAGACAATTGTAATAACATGCCTCTCTGTCACTCAGTCACATATAAATAAATAGACAATTGTAATAACATGCCTCTCTGTCACTCAGTCCCATATCAATAAATAGACAAATGTAATAACATTCAAGGGCAAGATTCACAAATAAGTGGAGTAATCCTATGGAAAACAAAATACCTCATAGGGAATAAATACGAATTCCCAGTGATATAGTTGCGTTGGAGACCTTTCTAGCATTCATGGGGTTAAAAACACACAGGTAAATCAATTGTAATTATGTGAATTTTCAGTTGTCCTCTATGATGAAGTTGGTTTGCTCCAGAAAGAACGTCAGAGCTGTTATATTGTGTTTCTATTTTCCGGAATGTATGTAACATTAAAACAAAGCAGGATTATTTATGACTAATATACAGTCTGTATATGATGGAGGAAACCACACACCTCTTGGTGACTCAATTAAAAGTGCATAAAAGATATGAATTGACAGGACATTCTTGTGTCTGAACAATGTGCTCCTTTTAATGCTTTTAAAAGCATTTGCCATCCAGAAATGCTTTCACTCCAAGGCAAACAGAAAAGGCTTGTGCACAGAATGCATGTCAGTTCAGTATATATATGGACGGGTTTGAGTTTGCTGCCCCACCTTCATGTCATGTTTGTTTTCATGCTTAATATGACCACTCCATTTTTTCTTATTTAAATTTATATATATATATATATATATATTTAAAACAGTTTTTATATTGAGTGAGAGAGTGTGTACAATGCAGATCAGAACAGTGGTATTCACATAGTAAACACGTGCCTTGATTTGGTCCATAAAACAGAAGGCCTTAACACCGTCACTCAAAGAGTTGCCTACCCCTCTGGCCTGTAAATGGCTAACCTTCTTTCTGCCACATCTTTTGCTAACCAAGGATGCAGGGAGGTTAAAGTATAATGTTGGATTTGCACAAGATTTCCTTCCCTACACCTTGAATTGAACAAGAACTTAAAGAGATAATAATGTTTCACAAAAACAGCAGCTCCAATTAATCTTTATAGTATTTAAGCCATGGAGAGTGTTATTGCCTTACTGTCAGAGTTGTAGTTCAAGAGTAATTGAATCAGGGCTTATAATTTTAAGTCCTTTGCTACTAGCCAGACCTGAAAAGTTATTCACCACTGCAAGCCAAAACATACCCACCAGGGCTGAATTTCTACTCGCCAGGGCTAAATTTTCACTCACCATTGGCTAGTGGCGAGTGGAAATTTTGAGCCCTGATTGAATGATAAAGTATCCTCCTCCCGCCCCGTTTACCTAGTGTAAGACGCCTCCCCTCAGATGGAATCTGGTCACTTGACTGGACAGCTCACAGCAAGAGACAATCTTCTTACTGTGGGCACAAAGAAAATCCTGCCCCCCTTGATAGGTTTTTCCTTTATGCTCACTGAAGATTGTCCCTCTCTGAGATCCATTTGGACAGTCTTGCTGCTCTAAGGTGAGCAGTGTTACATCAGTAAAAGGGGTGGGAGGGGGATACGTTATCATTCAATTACTCTTGAACTACAAGTCTGACAGTATTGAAATAACACTCTCCATGGCCCAAAAAATATGAAGATTAATTGGAGCTGCTTTTATTGTGAAACATTACTATCCCTTTAACCCTCTGAGTGCCAGAGGAGTTCGCTACACATTGCAATGAGTAGCGTACCTCTCCGGCCCTGGAAGTGTTAATAAAACTCTTACCCCATCCCAATGGTGGAAATATTTAGCATAATCCACCACTGGTCTACTAGCAACAGAAAAGCTGAGTCCAGGGATAATTCACAAGGTCTACCCTAATGTCCCCTGATGCCTGAAGGAGATGCAAGAGGCACCCTACTACACATTTGGTTTGATTCCTTAAAAAGTAAACTGTACCGAGGTTCTATTATTATTACATTGTCTATGGAGATCTCCAAGGAATTTATCCCCTTGGGCCTTTATTCTATACTTCTGAATCATAATAAACCACCCCAATAAAATGAAAGAAATCACTGTCACTTCGTCCAAATGTCCATTAATTTAAATGGGGGTTTCAACCCACTGAATGCTAGAGAGACATCCAAAGCATTAAGAATCACTGGGGGGTTATGTACTAATGTGTGATAAAGAGGAGATGATTTCTCCAGTGATATCATGTTTCCAGTTCCTATATTTTCTGCAGGACTTGCATAAAGATCTCTGCCACTTGAGAAACCTTAGAGCATTGGCTCCATAAAATAACATAGGAATTGGAGAAGTGATATCACTGAGAAGATATCTCTGCTTTATCACCCCTTAGTGCATCTCCCCATTGTGTTGGAGACCTCAGTAACATACAGGGAGTTACAAGCACTTTCATATTAATGACATTTTATTTTTGCCTTATGGTGCAGCTAATTTGCTCCAGAATTGCATCTTTGTAACCCCAACCATTTACAGCGCTGTGTCTTAAATACCCCCTGACACTCAGAGGGTTAAATTATTGAATTTGACATTACAACTTTGAGTACCAAAGAGGTGTCTAATGCACTGAGATGCAATTTGTTGAATACCTCACGCACACTCTTAGCTTCCTGGCACTCTGGTTCATGCTCTGGGCCCTTTGGAAACCTAGAAACCCCTTAGCTCACACAAATATACACCAAGGTGTGATAAAGAGGTGATAAAGTAGAGATGACTTATCCCATGATATCCAAGTCCTGTGTTATTCTATAGAGAAATATTAGTGCATTTGGAGAAGTGATATGACTGGAGAAGTTATCTCCACTTTATCAAGGACTGTGTATATGAGTACAATAGGTAGAACTGCATTTGATGAAAAGTACCTATCTATTGCCTCAACACACCAACTCTGTCAATGAATTACGCAATTACAGTATAATGAAATAATAATGATTGTATAATAAGGATTGAAATATGCTTAGGGGAAGAAATGGAGAAGAATCTGATAGAGGTTGATGCAAATGTTTTATTTTTTTTTTAATTATATTCTGGTTCCTTTTTATTACCGTGGATCCTAGAGATATCCAACACTTTGCAATTCAATGTGTTTACAACACCTCTAGCATCAAATGGGTTGAATATTTGACCATCCAGTGCTATCTCCCCTGCCCTAAGCTTTAGGCATGTGATGTAGGTTCATTTGTCTTTACACAGAAGGTAACTGTACACTTCTATTGTTAGGGACTGTACTTTTAGGGGAGGGACCCATGGAGCTGGGGAGAGCCCCCCTCCACTGTATTCCCTTTTATTAGGTAGTATTTAGGTTCCTTTAAATGTTTAATAAATAGTTGTGGTAGTGTATTAGCACAAAAATGTAAATGGTGAAGGCCCCTTTAAATATTTTAAATAAATAAATAATGCTGTGGACATTTTCTTCCAGAATTTTCCCATATTTTCCTGCTTGGAATGGCGATTGGCTAAAGGTAAGTTGCCTCGATCCAGGTAGCCTATTGTAGATGGGAGAAGTGGGTATATAAGCCCCTAGTATCCCCCTTTTACCTCACCTTGTGACCAGCTGGGAGCTCCGTTTGAGCCTGTGTCACCTCCCGCCCCTTCCTCCCTACCTCAAGTGAAGGAAAAACTGGGCTGTTAAATGTTTTACTTGGTTATTTGGTAAGTTTTCAGGTGGAAATATTATATGTTTTTATAAATAATTTATTATATTTATAGTAAGGCTTTTAATGTTGCAGCATGGAGGGTGTTGAAAGATAAGATTCTTAAAGATCTGGTATTGGTAACATGGGCGGATTGTCCTATCGGAAGATCATGGGATGGTGGGGGAGATCAGAGGATCTCACCGTCCCACAATATTTTGAAGGAGAGGTCGGTGTTGCCACCGACACAGGCACTCTCTGTGACAGCCTTCGCGTTCCTTGTTAATGCAGAGCGCCAGGATATGACATAATATCCTGGTGCCTGCTCTCCCATGCAGCACAGGGACCACAAGGGGGCATCATAGGGACATCGGTGCTAGAGGTTGCACTGACTTCCCACTCCCCACACTGGACCACCAGGGAATGCAAGAGAGGAGAAAGAGACACGTAGCAAAGAGATATGTTGAAAGGCAGAGGAAAAGAAGACAAAAAAACACTAGATGAAGAAGGAGATGGGTAGGAGAAAGGCAGGGGACTGAGGAGGTCTGACTGAGCAATATTAGGAAAGATGGGGATAGCAATGGGAGAGAGTGGGGGGGGCAGGGAAAAGAGGGAGGAGAGAGGAAGCAGCAAAGGGGCCTGTAGGTAGAAAGTGAATGGGGGTAATAGGCTGGGAATGAGAGTGTAGAAAAGGGCTAGGGGAAGAGAGAGTGTGGGAAAGGGGGGTGGGAGTTGCTAGGGTTGTATCTAACCCTATGAGTGCCAGATATATATCAAAAGGTATGTGTATATATATATATATATATATATATATATATATATATATATATATATATATATATATATATAAACACCAGCTAGTGGGCTGGTTTAAAAAAAAAATGCCCGGGCTGGTATTCCCCTACAATGTGCCCCTGATTGGTAATAGCTGCTGGCTGGCAGGGCACAGCTAAGTTTTTGTATAGTGAACTTATCAGGCTGGGATGGCTGGTAAGAGTGTTTATGGTTTACATATGTTAATTATTTGTTTAAAAATAATTGCTGTGGTCTTACCACCATTATCAAGTTGTGTGTTGTTAAAGTTATTTTTATTTGGGTTATGGGAAAGGTGGGTGGCAAGCTTACAGCTTCCATGTATACTTCCTGCTTTACCTATTCTGTGCGAAAGCTACTCAGTTATGCTCTATGCTAGGGATGGGCAATATGAGGCCCTCCATCTTCTGCTGGAACAAATCTCCCATCATTCTTTCCAGTCAATGGTTAGGGGGGGATGATGGGAGTTATAGTCTGGCAGCAGGTGGAGGGATTCACATCGCCCACCACTGCTCTAAGCAAAACAAAAGGGAGATATATTAGTGCAATACACATATTACACAATTTAAACACATTGCTTGATCTAAAAAAAAAAACAAAAAAACATGTCAGAATGACAATCAAACTTTTAAGAAATACTATGTGGTCTTTCTTCTAGGGAGGGGACAAGTTTATCAGATATACTTCCATCTTCTGCTTTTTATCTAAGTTGGTGAAATAATCTTTTGGGTATTTATCAATGACTGAGTTGCTTTCTTGGCCCAGAGTATACAGTACAGTTGTACACACTATACCAGGAAGTGTAAAATGTATGAGTACAAATAAATTTCTACTCTAAGCTACTGTCAAAATATATGAATACACAGTTTGTGCTAGCACATTTTTCCAAAAGTGAAGAGTAGTCAATTTTTGGAATTACAGCTGTTGGGAGCTACAAATCCCATTATCCCTAACTGGACATAGTCTCCATGCAGTTTTTTTTTTCTTTTTTGGGGGGTGAAACTATTTTACCAGGAAGCATACATTGAGATTGTCTCTCATTTTCAAGTATGTCCTGGGTACTCATTTTATTTCTACCTCAGAAGGGTGAAACGCTGAGGTGAACTTGCTGAGACTAGAACCTGCGACTATGCGGTTTGAACAGATTCTACAGCTGGTGCGTTAACCAACTTATTGACTAGATCTGTCTAAGCTAACAAGAAAAACTTAGACTAGACCATGTGGGAGATATACCTAGGGCAGTGATTCTCAAACAGGGTGCACTTTGGCGTGCCTCGGACATCAAATTAGGGTGTTTTGTGTTTTCTATTAAGTCTTTGACAAAAATTGTAATATTGTTTTTTAAATGCAAAAATATGGAAACTGTTATGCACAATATGTTTATTTTTATTATTATGATTGTGAGACCTAATAATATATGTATATTTATGAATTGTACCCTTTCTTATGCCCTAGAAAACTAATATTAACCATGTTAGGGGTACAACGAATGTTCCACAACGCGTGATAGGGGTGCCTTCAGCAAAAGAAGGTTGAGAACCACTGACCTAGGTGAAGATGAACTTCACAGAGAGAGAGAGACTCTCTCCATTTCTAAGCTATACAACTTGAAAAATACACTACACAGAATAACAAAGGGATTGAAGAATTGATGTAATCTGTATCTGTCTTTATTGCATAACACTTCCGGGGCTGGATTCTATTGCATGTGCTAATTTTATCACTGCTTTTATCTCCAGTTTTCCCCTAGACTTCAATAGGAAAATGATAACACGGGTGTTAGTAATGTCTAAAAAAACTTTTTTGCATTTAGAAGAGCTTAAAAAGCTGATCTAAATGCAAAAAACCATATCTCTCAAACTGCTATGATATACTGAGATACAGACGTTTAAAGTTTGATTTCTCCTACTGACAGCTGTAAAGCTGTCAGCAGGAGATCCGTGTTGGTCGACACGGTAGCGCTTGAGAAGTGCAGAGATCTCGTTACTTGCACGGAATCCCTTCATTGGAATGGTCTAAAACGTGTGCCTGAACACTAGGCACATGTTTTAGACCATTCCAATGAAGGGATTCCGTGTAAGTAACGAGATCCCGGCACTTCTCAAGCGCCACCGTGTCGACCAACACGGATCTCCTGCTGACAGCTTTACAGCTGTCAGTAGGAGAAATCAAACTTTAAACGTCCGTATCTCTTAAACCATAGCGGTTTGAGAGATATGTTTTTTTGCATTTAGATCAGCTTTTTAAGCTCTTCTAAATGCAAAAAAAGTTTTTTTTAGACATTACTAACACTTTAACATTTATCACCTTCAATAGAATTCAGCCCCTGATGAGCAAATTGTTTTGGCAAGTTAATGTATGGACAGTTTTTGCTGATACCTCTGCTTGGAAATGTATTGTGAACTGGGAGTTTCACAAGTTTCTCCATACATTGTTTTAACCAGTAGAATCACAAAAAAGTAATCACATGACATCAGAAACAACTAATAAAGCACCACTGTGTAACATCTGTGTCAGATGGCATTAGTTGCAGTGAGTAGCCAGATGCTTTACTTAAATGATACATGAAGGATAGGCAACTTTTGGAACTCAATATAACTCTCATCAATTCAAACATGCCAAAACTGAGAGTTGTAGTGCACAAATGCTAGAGTGCTGAAGGTTGTCTAACCCTGTGATACACAAACTGAATTGCATGAAATTTACTCATCTCAAATCACAGCTATTAGAAGGAGCTGGAGCAATGCTGAGGCAAATCATCTGCGCCACAGGGGACAATAAACATGTGCATGGATTAACCCTTTGAGTGCCCCTCTGGCACTCAAAGGGTTAAGGGAACACTAACACATAAAAACAAAATCAGGTAAAATTCCTTTAACTACCAGGTACTTTTAAACAGCATCTGTAAAAATTATTTTATTTATCACGTTTAAACTATCCTGTTCAATCATCATTGGGTTAATTTTGTGTGTGCTGTGTCTAATATGAGACAGCTGGTAATGTATTGAGATTAGCACTTACTGCTTTCACATTTAAAATGGTTGTGACTTTTTCTCAAGCTGTTTACAAACAATACTGCACTATCGCTTGAGCTACTCTGTCAAGATTCTTATGTCATGAAGTAAGGGAGCTCTGCAAAAGGCTTGGATGGGAGCCCCAAAAAGCACATACAAGACTTAATTTTAGTTATCAGGAAGCAAAAACATTTGATAAATGATAGCCTTGCATATAGGTTTTTTAGCTATATAACAAAGTTTATTTTATGTGTCAGTGTTCCTATACACATGAATTATAGCATCTGAATTCTAGAAAGTTCAGCAGTGCATTGTAAAACAATGTGTTGGAGTTCTCTCTGACATTCAGTGGGGCTAAAACTCTATTTAAATCAAATGGAAGTTGGGAATTTTTTTATTCCCCTGAAGTGCAGTTGATTTCGCTTAGAATTTCTCTGCTTCCCTTCTGGCCCTAAGAATTCAGCTTGTATTTACTCAAGAGGTCCCTCTTCCTGTAGTTCATATTTCCCTGTGTTTCATGTCTTCTATCACTTAGCACCCTGTATAACAGAACAAATCTGATTACTGACACCCAACATGCTTAAACAGGCCCTTTTCGAGGAAGTCATCTTTATGATTCAGTGCAAATTGCAGCTGTCCTCTTGGGATTCGTTTACTTTTAAAAAAGAATGCACTTATATGTAATTCCAGATAATAAATAGTTTTAATAGTTATTGCATGATCTTTAATTTTATTGATATTATGAGTCTCATGTACTAAGCAGAACTTGGCTGAGATGCACTAAGATTTGATAAGGGGCCTACATGGTGATCTTATTTCATATCTGCGATAATGGCATATTAGCAGTATTCACTAAGATATAGTCGCCACCATATCCCTCTGAACATCACAAACCCGCTGACATCGCCATGATACTGACATGCCTTGGACAGGCTTACTAGTTCAACAATGTCTCTTGTATTTTTGTCTGCGTGCCTCATAGTAGAGGTCTACTGTTTTTTGGTCCAGTTGTCATGTTTCTATGGTTGGTTCTTTGAACAATACTATTTGTGTATGTTAATGTGGCACATCCCCTCATTCAATAAGGTCCAATTACAGCCTATCCTGTCGGAATTCCTAGTCCCAACATCACCAACCTGAGGCTGAGCTCTCTATGGAGACAGAGGACAGGTTGATATCTCTGCTAAAGAGCAAAGACAGCAGATGTCCTCCTGTAACCCTTTCAGTGTCATAGGGATGTGTATCGCACACCCATGTGACAGCAAAAGGGTTGCTACAATGAAATACTGTACCCACTGAAACAGCTGTTAAAGTAGATACATATTCTGATAAATAGTGTGATACATATAGTGTGATCCATATGGCCAATTATCAGATCACCCTTGGCTCCCACATACATAAAAGTGGATGTCATCATCCCACTGTAATATCCACAAGAAGTTTATGGTAAAGATGTACCCTTACTGTAATCTTTCTTGATTATTTGCCCTTAGGAGCTGTGGAACTCATGCAGCCTGTCAGATTTTGTCAGATGGTCACCTCTCTGCCAGTCCCCACCTCAGGTTGTCCATCTCCTATCCCAGTAGCTGCCACCTGCATCTTTCCTTATGGAGGCATGGAAGGGGGCAGTGAGCTGGAATAAATGTGTTTGTGCTTGTTTGTTCTTATATGAATGTTTATGAGTGAACTTCTGTGTCTGCAAATTGACTTGCAAAATATGTAAAGTCAAAAAGGAGGTTGACTGTCTATGCATAGGTTGTAAGTCATAGAAAATCACGCATCGCCACCAAAGAAATCAAATGAAGTCCATTCATTAAATCAACATTCTTTATTGGCAGTAACAAAACGTACTTTGAAAATCTTCTCGCCATTACAATAGCTAATGGAGAGACTCAGAGGTGAAAAATACATACAGCTAGAAGGATTTGAAGTATCACCTCAAACAAATCCACGCATTTCGCATACAAGAAGCTTATTCATGATCTCTGAACAGGCATGCATAACCATTTTGCTTTTTAAATTCAAGCCAGCTATTCAGTAAACCTCCATGACATAAAAGCCAAAGCTGACCTAGGAGGGAACCTGTTCCATATATCACATGACATCCAGACCGTAACAATAACCAACAAATTGGGATAGGTCCAATCTAGGCAGAGACAAGGAACAGCCCTTACCCAGTAAAAATAAACATAATATTTAACCCCTAGGCTGCAAATGTATGTAAACTTATAAAAGCAACATGGTCCAAAACATAAAAAAGATATAGTAACGTAATGATTTTACCTTCTCTACACCAAGAAGGCCAGTATATGCAGACATACCATTAAAATACATCTGCAGCTTTTATACCTGAAACATATACTATTGATCAATGTCTCTGCCCCTCCCCTTGCATACCTAATTCTTAGTGCATATGGCGAAGTGTGTTTTCTTTACAACGGCAAAGTGATCGCCACACATTTCCAGATGCACTTCAATATACTGAACTTAAGTTATCTTCCCCCAGTTTTATCAGTACATCATCTTCAATGTTCTGGTGCTTAATAAAGTTTACATAAAGGTAAAACTGAATATTCCAAAATGCTGCAGGCTGTAGCTATGAGAATTAATGGCCTGGAAAATCCTACTGAGGATAGGGTTATAATTACAGGGCATGCCACCATAGTAACAGCTGTATTGTCTCTAACCCCTGTGGACAATAAAAAGGCACTAGCATAATCCAATGGAGATGGTTGTTTAGTGACTATGGTCTAGATGCTACGCGTTGCGGAAAGAGCAGAGGAAATGACAGATGTTGACAACCAGCAAGAGAGTTTCCATACTCAGGAGATTAGCCAGTGACTCTAGCCCCTACATCCCACAAGACCAACTGTTATAACTATACTGTATATGTTGATGGGAAAAATATATGATGAAAATTATAAAAGTGATCAAACATACTGATAGATATGTAGGCACAGCAGATTCATCTGGAACATTGACATAACATGAGAAATTACATATAAAGTGAGAAAAGAAGAAAGAGTATATTTTAAATGCTAATTATGGAATATAAACATTGCAGTAGCACTTGGGAACCAGTTAAATGATGGCTGGCATTTAAATGCTGTTTGTTAATACATTTTTCCAGCTGATGAAATCTGCTTTCCCAATGACTGAGTAAAGGGTTCTAGATCTCAGTCAGACTGAGGACAATATGCACAATGTAAAGAGGAGAAATTATGGAGCAAACCAACTATACCATAGGGGTGAAATAAAAGTTCCCTCAAATCCCCAGTGAATTAAGGGTGGCTTTTAACCCATTCAATCACAAACACATTGCTTAGCAATGCACTGGAGGTCTCTCTAGCACTCAAGGATTTAAAAATGTTAAGGTTTATTTCTTTCTTGTGTGCAGTTGCTTTATCCCAGAATTGCTCCTTACTTCTTTGTGCATATGGTCCTCTATGGTTTGTGATAGGCAGTTTGGCACACAATCATGATTGCACAGATGAGAGGCATTATGTTATGAACATGTAATTGTGGGTGACACCGGGGCTTTCAACACATTGCATAATAAAGGAGGCAATATGGAGGGTGGAAATATGGTTGGAAGAAGATGATACAGCGGAAGCTGATATGGTGAGGGGAGGTGATGAGGAAGATGTCGGTGGGGGGAAAGGAAGCACGGGGAGATAAGCTGACCATACCTACTCTTTAACTGAGGACACGTGAACTATGCATATTGTAGGGCTGCACAGAGATCACAGCAGCACTGTAGAATACATTTTTTTTTCTTTTTTTTTTTTAAGAATTAAATTTGCATTAATATTATTGAGATAATGTGACAATATATAACATAACAGGAGTAAAATCATAAGTTAAGGAGAACATTAAACTTTTCATGAAGTATTATTTTGTTAACATTAAGAGACCAAGTCAGTATAAATAAACATTAAAACACCCGAGATCAATAGAACTGAAATATTCATTAATACATATATAAGTCTAATTTTATCTAAAACCACGGCCCAACACAAATGTATTTTTTTCCAATGAGATGCTATACAAATTGTAGCTCCAAAAAATTCATATATTTGCCTTCATATTTTGTCATATTCATTGTCCTCGTTCCCAAAAGCTCCTCCCAAATCCCAAGATTAATATACTTCAACAGATATGACAGTAAATTATTAATTTTACCCCATATAAAAGATACTTTCCCACACTCCTAACAAATATGATTAAAATACACTCTTTCTTGCCAATCCAAAAACAAAGGTTCCAGGCATCACTGTACATCAAAGATAGCGTAGTAGGCACCAAATGTAACATTTTAAACTATACTCCACCAAGTTAACATGAATGCTGCATTTATGGATTAATTGTATTATTCCTATCCAATCCTGCATGTAACCCCACCCACCTCCGCACCACTATAGATTCCCAACAATAATTATTACATATTAAAATTCTGTTCATTTTGAGATACTCTTTAAAGATGAGTTCCAGTGTCTACCAAATAGCTCAAATCTAGACAATGGAGTATTAACATGTATTCAACATTTCTTCATTGCACACTAGAATATAAATTTTCATTGTTAGTACCCCCACGCAGATCCTCCCAATCTACAACATTAACTAAAAAATTACATCCCTTATAGTTTCCATCCCTTTATCACTCACCATATTAACAAATTCCCATTCTGTCTGGCTCCAACCAAAAACAGCCATATTAATCAAAAGCAATTTAAATCTAAACTCTAATAATTGTAATGTAAAATTATTTGCATCCCAAATCTGTAAAAGTTCTTGTACTATTCAGAATTAATTGAAGAATATATCGTCCTTGCCAAGAAAATGCCCAAATGAATTCAGAAAGGTTTGTTCAACAATCATTTCTTGTTCTGTCCATTTAGGGATGTGCCAAGGAATTTTACATTTAAAACATAAATTAGTTAATTAAGACACCTTTGAGGAAATATTATAATTGTGCAAGTTGGGCATTAAGAGTCCTCCAAATATTTTCTCCCTAAATAAAATTTCCCTTTTAGACCAAGTATGTTTATTAGTCCAAAGAAACTACAATAGCTTATTCTGCATTCCCAAGAGGTCCACCTTGTGTACTGGAATAGGCCGAGTTCTGAATAGATTCAACACCATTGGAAACACATTCATTTTTACTGTATTTTTTTTTGTCTATAAAAGAGAGGAGTAAATATCTCTGGAAAGCTAATTTTCCACAAGTCCCTGAAATTATTATCAAATGTTTGGTTTGGTCTATCTTATTAAAATTTGCAGAGATTTTAGAGCTAAGAATACATGAAAAAAATTTGGGACTATGATTTAAAACTTAGATGACATTAGGCAATGTTTGAGAAGGGACTTTTATTTCAGTTAGAACAAATGGTTTTCTTTCATATTTGGGTGTTAAGATTCTGAAGAAATAGTATATATTTTTTCTTAACTGATGGTAGATAGAGGTCAGTTCAGCTAATTCCAGTCCCTTCCTTCACCTCCTCCTACTATCATGTCTCCTATATCACTTCCCAAATATCTACATTTTATTGTATATATAGTTATAGGGGGGACATGCTCGTTCTCTCACTTAACCCCTTATGAACCAGCGCGCATGGCCGGCACTTAAAGGGATAGTAATACTTTGTTTTATCTTTATTTTATTTTGTACGCATTAAAAAAACATGAAGAACGATATAAGTCTTATCTCTCAAACCTTTATGGTTTGAGAGCTATTCACAAGCAAAGTTTCCCCTCCTGCCCCTTTTACCTAGTGTAAGCCATCTCTTCTCAGATGTGGAATGCAGTCCATAGACCAGACAGATAACAGAAGGGGACACTCTTATTCCTATGAGAACAGTGAAAGCTCTGCCCCCCTTGACAAGTTTTTCTTAATTGAAGATTGTCCCTCTCTGCAGTCTACCTGGGCACCTCCCTTCTGCTCTGGCTGAACAGTGTTACATCAGTAAAAGGGGCGGGAGGGGGATACTTTGTCATTGAATTACTCTTGAACTACAACTCTGACAGAATTGAAATAACACTCTCCAAAGTCCAAATACTATGATACTGCTTTTATTATGAAACATTACTATCCCTTTAAGGACCATGGAATGGCATGCAGGGGCACTGGAGAGAAGAGAAGCTCTATCATGTAGGCTTCAATTCAAAAGTAAAAATACATCTGTTTTGGATTTCTTTAGTAGTCTTCCACTTTAGATGGAAGCCAAAGAAACATGCAGGCAGAACCCTGGCTAAATAAAAAAGTACCAAGGCTCCACCACCTCCAAGGCTACATTATTGATCAACAGAGGATTTACCTGGGCTGTACGCAGAGTCAGTAAGGCTAATAGATTCAGAAAATGGAAACATTCTGGGGCAAGCAAACTGCACTGTAGGGAACAAGGTCTGTTCATTGAAATGGGACTTTTAATTCCTTTAGTGCTAGAGGCTCCATTTATATAAATGCAAACTTAAGTAATTTATATTTATGTGTGTGTGTGTGTGTGTGTGTGTGTGTGTGTGTGTGTGTGTGTGTGTGTGTGTGTGTGTGAAATATAAACTATTCCAGGTGATTATAAATTATAGTGAAATGTATAATGTATCTACATTATAATATTTCTATGTTCTTGTGTAGCAGAGTTTTTGCTAGACAATAAATATTTTATTTATTTCTACTTGTAATGCAAATACCTATATGAACGATCTGGACTGATCAAGCAGTGAGGAAATGTAGCATAGCCTATTATATATTTAAATGATCTTCTAATCTCTCATGTACACAGAACAATATATTTATTGTATTTCCAGAAATCCAGGACTATTCAGTTATGAAGTAAGTGCTGTGTTGCTCTGATATTGTCACACACATGCACACAACTGGATGCCATGCAACCGGTCCTTCTGTTAGATGATGGCTTCATTCACATGATGGTGTTCTACAGTCTGTCAGTGTCAAGAATTTATAAAGGTCCCAAAACAGGATAGAACTGCTGACAGATTGCAGAGCATCACCATACAGTATATGTTAAATTAACCCTTCAACTGATGGAAAGATACTTTGAGTGTCAACCAGTTTCCCATCATAATATTATTACTTGGACACCAGTACATAAATAACAGTGAGTGGTGCTGCATTTCGGTCTATATACACACACAAAACAGTGCCCATGGGCATGATAATCAGTACTAATTAACCATCTGAGTGCCATGCATTGGATATCTCTCAAGCACTTAAATGGTTAAAGATGCATTTTGTAGAACCAATTCACACAGAATCAGTTCCTAGTGGCCATTAAGCTTTTCTACCAAGATTAAGATAAGTGGGAGTTTATTATAGCTAGGCATTCATTTCTAAGCCTTTTTCACTTTGTGCTAATTATATTATTCATGGAATGAGTGACTTGCGTTTTAATGTGCGTCAGTAATTATCCCATTGTATATGATATATCTATTCATTTGAACAGTGACGGTGATGTACCCAGTGTGTTACAGCAGTAAATAATGTCTAAATAAAGAGACAAGGGGGTAGATTCATAAGGGCATGATAATGAGGTGATAACATCTCCAGTAATATCACTTCTCCAGTTCCTACGTTATTCTATAGAGCCTATTATGCACTAAGATCTCCACAGCTGAAGAAATATTTGTGCATTGGCTCCACAGCATAACATAGGAATTGGAGAAGACATCTCCACTTTATCACTCCTTAGTGCATCTCCCCCACGAATAAGCCAACTTCTCCATAAAGAATAAAAAAAATCTCCCCAAATCACCTGTTAATTAAATTGTCCTTTTAACCCCTTGAATGCGGGAGAGGTCTCCCATGAATTCTGAAATAATATATTGGACACCAGGATTCAAGGGGGTTTACTATTTGCTTGCAAGAAATGCATCATAATTATTTGGATACCCCTCTGACTCTCAAAGGGTTAAGGAAACTCTTTAATCTTCTGATTGCAATTAAATTGTTAAATTGAGGCTAATTGATGACATTTTTATTTATTCTTTAAGGATCAGTTGGTAACCCAGAATTGCTCCAAAGTCTTTGAGCAAAAGACTAGAGAACTGTAGCAGATTCTGCTCCAAACATTGCTCTTATTTTCCTATGTGCATACATTGGCACAAACGAATAATGTTTTGAAATGACTATAACTGGATTATCTCAGATGGCGAATTGACCCTTGAACTATCAGATCCATATGTATACCAGATGTTTAGAATCAGAATGACAGCATAACTCATATACCCCCCCCCAAAAACAAAACATATAAAAAATACAAGTGCACATTCAGTTGAAATTCTCATGTGACCCCCACCCCCAATTGTCAGCCTCAATTACACTGTAGTGACATGGAGCTAATGCACAGTAAAACAGATGCTAAACTTCCCAATTTAACTCTGATCTGTGAGCAATCTGTTCATTGTCCTACAGACACATTCGCCTCAGTATGCCATGCTGTTCTCAAAGCCTGTATCCCTTTTTCTCTCTGTGAGTGTTTAATGCTTGGATGATGCAAACTTCCTGATTAAAATATATGCCCATGCACTGCTGCATGTATCAGAATTCTTTTTATAAAGACAGCAATTCGCTAGCAGTTGGTGATACCTTTCAGAGGGCCAGTTTGATAGTTCATCATAAAGGACACAACCACTGACACCCAGAAGATTTGTTCAGATATTTTCAGGGAACTGTAAAGCATTTGTTTCAATGAGGAAAGTTTTTCCATGGACTCTCATGGCATGGTCACATGACCACAGCTGCAGCACACACAGACACACGAGAGATTGTTAAAGTCTCTAATTCTAAAGCAGATGAACAGGGACACCCCTTTGACTGTTCATTTACAGGTAAAGGGTGCTACTGTGTTAGCCATTTAAAATACAGGAGACTGGTAGAGTAAAAGTTATGGCTTCATTGGTCAACTGAGTAGCTCTAGGATGCAAGCTTTCAAGGCACGTTAGAGCTCTTCTTTGGGTTTATTTAGTATGAAGATCGAATACAAAATACCTAACAGGTGATTCACTCATGCAAATGGTTTTTACATTTCAATTCCACTGAAAGTGAAATTCTTATCCCCACTGCCAGAAAAAAATACTTCCTAGGCTCCAGTAGAGGTGTGTCTTTAGCTAGCTACGTGGTACAAGATTTATTTCCCTTCTGATGTGTGAATATTTCCAACAAAGATAGAAAAGTCTATGTAATGTGTGGATTAACCCTCCGAGAGCTAGAGGGGTAAGCAATCCATTGCTTACAATGCATTGAGCACATCTTTGACGCCCACAGGGCCCAAAATATGTTTATTGTGTTGGTTATTGTGACAAATTCTATGTCACGGTTCTGGCCACAGTTCAGAGTGTTAAACTTGGTTATCAGCTTATATTTCCAGATCTTTCTGTCTCTCTGTGACCTAAAATTTCCCATCAGTACAGTCACCTTGATGGTATCCTATTGAAATGTCGCACTCTATTTGGCAACCATGCAAAGGGCGAGATCATAATGTCGAGTGCATAAAAAGGGTGACATTCTGATGTCGCAAGTTTAAGGGTCGTCAAATAGAGAGTGACATTTCAAAAGGACACCCTGTAGAAACAGAATATGCGTCAGAACAAGACAAACTTCCCAAAAACATTTTGTAGCTTACTGGTTCTTTCCTGAGGATAAGTGTCAGCTCTTCTTTGATTTATTAAATGATTTTCTCCTTTGCTACTGTCTGCAGGGTGGAAGCTTTAACATTATCTCAGCAGCTCCAGGTTATAGAAATGACATATAACCCATAGTCACTGGTAAAACAGAGCCCTCAACATGCCTCGTTAGCAACACCTCCAGTACCTAGGCCTCCAGTCCAATTGTGGCTGATGTTCATTTTACCTTCTAAATACAGTTCTGTGCCAAGCACTTTTATACCCCAAGCCAGGGCAGCATCTGCTTTAATGGTTTACCAGCATCACATACCTATGTATCACTCTGTGCCAAGCACTTTTATACCCCAAACCAGGGCAGCACCTGCTCTAATGACATCTCTCTTAAGATGCCCTCTTCCTCTCACAAGCCAGGACTGAGCATGATGGCATCAGAGCATTCAGTCACCAGGGCTTGTGAGAGGAAGAGAGCATCTTAAGGTACAGCATGGAGAAGTGGCTCGAGCACCGCTTTCTCCACAGACGGAGGGTATGCTTAACATTACTAACACTGTTAACCCTTTATATATAACTAATTTTAAAACCCGTGTACACAGGCCAACACTGGTGGTGCTGCAGTACTGATATGCGGCTGATATGGAGTGGGGCACTCCGAATTCAGTCCGCGCAGAGAGGACTCCGGTCTGAATTCGGAGCTCCCTGCTCAGTATCAGCCGCGGCACGGGCAGTCTCTACTGCACATGACTGCAGCGTGCGCAGCCGTTTCTACTGAGCATAACTGCGTTGTGACAAACTTTTTAGCGAATTATTATACAGGATGGTGGGTATAGGGCAAATTATATTATTGGCTGTGCAGGGGGACCTTCCTGCAAAATATATGGTATCCTATTGAAATGTCACCCTCTATTTGGTGACTCTTAAACGTGCAACATCAGAATGTTGCCCTTTTGATGCGGGCGACATTCTGATATCACCCTTTTCATGCAGGCGACATTATGATCTCATCTTTTTCATGGTCGCCAAATAGAAGGCGACATTTCCTGCTGACAGCAGGAGATCCGTGTTGGCCGACACGAAGAGGCTCTTCAGCAGAGCCGCAATCGCTTTATTTAAAACAAATTACTTCATTGGAATGGTCTACAAAGTGTGCTTGCAAACCAGGCACACTTTTCAGACCTTTCCAATGAAGTCAATTGTTTTAAATAACGGGACTGCGGCTCTGCTGCAGAGCCACAATTGATCCCCGGATAGGATTCCCCTGCTGACAGCACAGCGCTGATGTCAGGGGAAGGGAAGTTGGAACTTGGATTTGTTCTTCTCTAGGCAAATCCAAATGAACTGGCAGTATTCCTTATCTGCATGGACCATTGTGCAGACCATTCACATGAGCAATACTGAAGCTTGATATACTCATAGCAATCTTTAATAACTAACCAATCCACTTGGTTATCAGCCAATTATATATAGCTGATGCCCAGGTAGGCCAGCCATCCTTCACCCCTCTGCTATGTCCCCATGCAATGGGATCACCAGGGATTGCAGGAGATCATACGTAAAAATGCCAGGGTAGTTTGGATTGCATTATAATGCAGAACAACTGGGTGAACATAGCCTAATGCATTGGTTCTCTACCTGGGCTCGATGAAACACCAGGGTGTCCTGAAGAATTACAAAAATTTCCACAGAACAAATGTAAGTAATGGAGAACAGAGTAACAAGGATGGAGAGGTAGACAACATATTTGTGATTCTTAATACTAACGGATGTGTGGAAGATTCAGACATTTCTCTAACTGCAATTCTGTTTTCTGTAGGATTTCACTTGTAATAACCGACATAACCCACAAAATAATTTGTCAGTTACTTAGCAACTTTCCTGATACATTTTTGATAAATAATTCAGTCTTAGGTTACTAGTAACAAATAGCATTCAACTGCAATGCATATTGATGCAGTGCAAACCACTTACAATGACAGCCACTGACCAACCCACCAGTGCTCATTTTTGGAGGTTCTACCTCGTCAGGGGAGGTGGGTTCAACACACTGATTTGGGGAATCTATGAATTAGGTACTGTAACATAGAGGAAGGGCTAATGTAGCCATAATTTAGAGCAGGGCTGTCCAAGTTCAGTCCTCAAGGGCCACCAACACGCCAGGATATAAGGATTTGCCTGATTAAGCACAGTTGTTCATTCATATTTACTGACTCACCTGTGCTTAAGCAGGGAAATTACTAAATCCTGTACTTTTGGTGGCCCTTGAAGACTGAACTTGGACAGCACTGATTTAGAATTCTAAGTCCCTTGTATGATATAGAGCAGTGGTTCGCAACTCCTGTCCTTAGGACCCACTAACAGGCCAGGATTTGATGATTTCCTTGTTAGAGCACAGGTGAGTTAATCAATGTGAACTGATCACCACACCTGTGCTCTAGCAGAGAAATCCCTAAGTCCTGGCCTGTTAGTGTGTCCTGAGGACAGGGGTTGAGAACCACTGATAAAGAGGTTTCAGATACTTCCCCAGCATCTAACGACTTAAAAGATCAAGCACACCTGTTCACATTCTCCATAATAGTACATATTAATGAACCTATAGCAGGTGTGTTATCTGTGTATCTGTGCATGTGTGTGTGTTATTCTCCAGTTGCATACACACATGCAAGGGAAAGTGTTAATTAAAATAAACAAAGTAATTACTTACACAGCTTGGAATAAAAGAATAATTGTGAACAAAAGTCTGTAAATTAATAAATGAATTAATGACTCTATACTAGCATAATACCAAGGCATAGATTATGTTTGCATAGTAAATAAATCATACATATATAAATTAATTTGATTGCTTTGGAATGTGAGGAAAAATAAGCCATTTACACAAACGTGAGAAAAATAGGTACAAAAAACACACCAATGGGGATGTATGAATGCAGAGCAGAGGCTGTAGCTATATACAGAGAGCACTGTAGGTGTTACAGGTCCTGTACTTATATACAATTAGGGATGTGCAGAAATTGGCATTTGCTCAGAAAAGAGGCTATATCCCTCGTTTCTGCAGAAATTGCCATAGAAATGTAGGGTAAATTTATCTCTGGAAGTTATGAAACCTTCTGTCCAGGTGTTTCCACAGCAAATTCTACATACCATGTTTCAGTGATATTGCACTGTGTTTCTGACACTCATGACACACACATACACACATGATCACTAATACATGAACCCATGCACACATTCAATTCTTTCCATCGAGCCTAAGAGATCAGGTAAAAAGGGTCTTCATGTGGGAATTCCTGCAGGAGGCAGAAGGACCTGTATTCCACTGACATCTTCCCACTGAAAAACAGACAGCACATCTATTCGTACAACAATCTTCACATTCTAAATTTCAAGTGTGTGCCTCCTTTTATTTGTATCCATGGGCATCCAGAGGTGGTGTAAATGGGGTATGCACTTAGATGGTGTATTATGTAGGAGCTGTGCACCGATATATATACCATAGTATCTAGACACAGGCATAGGAGCTCACACAGGGTCATACGTGGAAAGAAACATGATGCCTAACTGGTATGAGTTGGCATACCATAGGAGGTACCAGAAGCACAAAACAACATCTACCTGGTTTTTAAATGACTGCCTGCTATAAAATGGTCATACCTATATGAAGGAACGGTGTGCAAGGCATACCACTGCATCAAATTAGAGTAAGTCTATTCTTAGGCTGGTGTGCACAACTATTTCCATAAGTTGTAGTTATAGAAAAAACATGTTTTTTTCCATTTCAACCACTTCAAAGATACTAAAATATTTGAAGACCAAGACCATGACATTTTTTATTGTATTAAGTACTTTGATCTGTGACATCAGGAGAATTCCTGATGCCCCCAACAAGGTCTGTAACAATAAGGGAAAGTCTGAACACATATATACTGCAGCCACAGCATTCTGGAAGTACCAGCTTCACAAGGAGAGAACAGCTGGCCAAGAGAGCTGCATTACCTTGGCACTTTAAAGATGAAAGGAAAACTAAGAACACCTAATAATAACTCCCACTTACATTAGTATAGCTATACAATCCTAATGGAGCATATGAATTTTCACCTTCTCCATTTATCAAGAGATTACATCTTTAATCAATTCTGAATATCATGTTGATGGAGCCTGTCATAGCAGATGCTAGCATGATCACTCTGCTAACTGCACATTGTAATATTAACCCTTTAAGGGCCAGAGGCAGGGCTGGATTTACATCCCAGGTGCCCCTAGGCACGCCCTTAGCTCCAACCATGACCACACCTCCACTCCTTACATGGCCCTACTCCCAGACCCATCCACTATTTCCTGACAGGGACACAGAGATTGCTCTGGCCACACCCACAATTCAGAATGTGGATATGATCATCACAGCCAAGACACCCCTCTAGGCAGTTGCCTACTTTGTCTATTGGGAAATCCAGCTCTGACCAGAGGAATGTGAAGCCTATTGTTTCTCAATGCATTAAGGTCCTTAAAGATTTGAGTAAGCACATACAAGTTGCCTGCTTCAGTTTGAAAAACAAAAAAAAAACCTACCAGTTACTGTCATGTCCTACTCCTCAGATATAACATCCAGGTCTGACTGATGTTATGTTTTTAACAGTCACATCAGGGCAAAATTCATAGGCTCCATAAGGATTTCCTAGTAAAATAAATTGGTGGGTTATTACTGATAGGTGTTAGTTCTCCTTTAACATTTATTATTGATCAACATGATTCCTCTCAAAAATAATGAGCACACAGTGCTTATTTACCAGGGAGAAGATTCCACACAGGAATAATGTCTCCCTATAGAAAACACACATGCACACATGCTGCCTTCACTGAGAAGTGCTAAACACCTCTGGGGCTTTAACTTATCATATACAAGTGGGTTGCCTGTAGTAACCAATATGTATCATAGCTGCTTCATAAACAAGATGGAGTGAATTAGTGCTTTAACTTCCACTTTGTCATATTTCTTATTTATCCTCTTCTATGCTAGAGACACATCTCCCCTGTCCTTCCTCCTACCCTCCCCCATTTACATTACCACCCTCTCCCTTCCTTCTTCACAGCCTCCTGGTTCCTCCTGCTTCGATTCATCGCCATCTCCCCTTTCCTTCCCCCCACCCTCCCCGATTTCCTTTCCACCTTCTGCTTACCCTCCCCATTTGTCTCAACTCCGTCTCCCCAGCCTTTTCTCGCACCCTCCCCATTTGCCTCTCTGAATTTCCCCAGCCCTTCCTCCCACCCTCCCCATTTGCCTCTCCACAATCTTCCTTGCCCTTCCTCCTACCCTCTCCATTTACCTCTCCACCATTTTCTCTGCCCTTCCTCCCACTCTCCCCAGTTGCCTCTCTGCCATCTCTCCAGTCCTTCCTCCCACCCTCCACATTTGCCTCCTACATTTCCCCTGCCCTTCCTCCCTGGCCAGTTGCCTCTCTGCCATCTCCCCCTGCCCTTCCTCTCACCCTCCCCAATTGCCTCTCCACCATTTCCCCTGCCCTTCCTCCCACCCTAGCCAGTTGCCTCTCTGCATTTACCAGCCCTTCTTCCCACCCTCCCCATCTGCCTCTCTGCATTTCCCCTCCCCATTTACCTCTCCACCATTTCCCCAGTCCTTCCTGCCCCCTCCCCCTTTGCCTCTGTGCATTTCCCCTGCCCTTCCTTCCACCCTCCCCATTTGCCTCTCTGCATTTCCCCAGCCCTTCCTCCCACCCTCCCCATTTGCTTCCCCAATCTCTTCTCCACCATCTCCCCAAGCCCTTCCTCCCACCCTCCCCATTTGCCTCTCCACAATCTCCCCTGCCCTTCCTCCCACCCTCCCCATTTGCCTCTCCACCATTTTCCCAGCCCTTCCTCCCACCCTCCCCGTTTGCTTCCCCAATCTCTTCTCCACTATCTCCCCAGCCCTTCCTCCCACCCTCCCCATTTGCCTCTCCACAATCTCCGCTGCCCATCCTCCTACCCTCCCCATTTGCCTCTCCACCATTTCCTCTGCCCTTCCTCCCACCCTCCTCATTTGCCTCCTCCATTTCCCCTGCCGTTCCTCCCACCCTGGCCAGTTGCCTCTCTGCCATCTCCCCCTGCCCTTTCTCCCACCCTCCCCAATTGCCTCTCCACCATTTCCCCAGTCCTTCCTGCCCCCTCCCCCTTTGCCTCTGTGCATTTCCCCTGCCCTTCCTTCCACCCTCCCCATTTGCCTCTCTGCATTTCCCCAGCCCTTCCTCCCACCCTCCCCATTTGCTTCCCCAATCTCTTCTCCACCATCTCCCCAAGCCCTTCCTCCCACCCTCCCCATTTGCCTCTCCACAATCTCCCCTGCCCTTCCTCCCACCCTCCCCATTTGCCTCTCCACCATTTTCCCAGCCCTTCCTCCCACCCTCCCCGTTTGCTTCCCCAATCTCTTCTCCACTATCTCCCCAGCCCTTCCTCCCACCCTCCCCATTTGCCTCTCCACAATCTCCGCTGCCCATCCTCCTACCCTCCCCAATTGCCTCTCCACCATTTCCCATGCCCTTCCTCCCAACCTCCCCATTTGCCTCTCCATTTCCCCTGCCCTTCCTCCTACCCTCCCCCTTTGCCTTTCCACCATTTCCTCTGCCCTTCCTCCCACCCTCCTCATTTGCCTCCACCATTTCCCCTGCCCTTCCTCCCACCCTCCCCATTTGCCTCCCCAATCTCCTCTCCATCATTTCCCCTGCCCTTCCTCCCACCCTCCCGATTTGCTTCCCCAATCTCCTCTCCATCATTTCCTCTGTCCTTCCGCCCACCCTCCCCATTTGCCTCTCCATTTCCCTTGTCCTTCCTCCTACCCTCCCCATTTGCCTCTCCACCATTTCCTTTGCCCTCCCTCCTACCCTCATCATTTTCCTCCATTTCCCCTGCAGTTCCTCCCACCCTGGCCAGTTTCCTCTCTGCCATCTCCCCCTGCCCTTCCTCTCACCCTCCCCAATTGCTTCTTCTCCATTTCCCCTGCCCTTCCTCCCAACCTCCCCATTTGCCTCTCCATCTCCCCTGCCCTTACATTTGCCTCTCTGCCATTTCCCCTGCCCTTCCCCCTCCCCATTTCGCTCTCCATCATTTCCCCTGTCCTTCCTTCCACCCTCCAAAGCATTACATACCTCATTGCCACTCAAATGGTTAAACCTTTGAGTTCCAGAGGAGTAGCCAACCACAATGCAGTGCATACATCTTTGGCACTCAAAGGGTTACAACTTATAGTGGTAGAGGGGTACCCAACACATACCTTGCAATGCCCTGGATATGTCTTTGTCACTCATACCTTAACCCTTTCAGTTCCAAAAGCACACCGAACGCATTGGTTCATCAATGCATTGGATACCCTTCTGCCACTCAGACGGTTAAACTGTTCGGGCCATGCCACTATTGCCAGAATATATAGTGTTTGTGTATTGTGCTCCTGCTAGCAACTGCCATATCCACTGACATGGTCATGACATCCAGGATTCACTGAAGATGTTATCTTGAACAAAGGCAAAAGGGAAAAAAATCATTATTAAATTATTATTAGAAGTGTTACTTTTCATATAAATTCATATTGCTGATACTGACATCGGCTGTCCAACAATGACACCTCTGCCACTCCCTCCCAGCAACGGGATCAGCTGAGAAGCACATAACATCACAGGGAAGTAACAGGCTTCAGCTGGGCTATGCATGACCAGAATCCATCCAATGCTTTGCACCTTCTCTAACATCCACAGGATTAATGTATGTGATGAGGACGTTTTGACACTACATGACTACATCTTTGATTTAATGTACTATGAGGGAGAGTAATAAAAAACATTCTTCCTACCGTTTAAAGGGATAGTAATGTTTCACAAAAACATCAGCTCCAATTAATCTTCAAAGTATTTGAGCCATAGAGAGTGTTATTTCAATAATGTCAGAGTTGTAGTTCAAGAGTAATTGAATGATAAAGTATCCCCCTCCCACCCCTTTTACCTAGTGTAAGCCACCTCCCCTCAGATGTGGAAACACAGACCAGACAGCTCACAGCAAGGGACAATCTTCTTACCGTAAGAACAATGAAAAACCTGCCCCCCTTGACTGGTTTTTCCCTTGTGCTAATTGAAGATTGTCCCTCTCTGCAAGCAATCTGGACACCACCTCGCTGCTCTGAGTTGAGTAGTATTACATCAGTAAAAGGGGTGGAACCTACACATCGTCAAAATTCTATCGATAATATTGTCACAAAACAATAGCAAACTGAGACAATTCTTTATAAGTTCACTGTGCCTATATTTTTTTTCTCCCTAACGCCAATTTTCCTCTGCCTCTACTAGTTGGCGTTACATGCAAGAAAACTGATGTTACACAGTTTATAAATAATGATGTGCATTTTAACTCCACATTAAAGACAATTTACAGGTAACTCCATTTTTATAAGTCTCCTCTAGATGTGTAAAAGAAAAGTGGAGGAATTCTGGGAAAACCTTATAGGAAAAATTAAACATTCTAAAATTTTGCATTGATTTAAATGGGCCTTTTAACCTAATGAATGATAGAGAGGTCTACTACACATTAATAAAGAGCTCACTAACATTCAAGGGGTTACAAAACCTGCTTAAATCAATGGGAATTTTATATCCCTCCTATAGTGCTGTTGGTTTGCTCCTGAATTGTTCCTCTTTTCTTTTGAACATAAATCAGGAAGATCATGAAATACTCATAATAATAACTATTACTATTAATGCATTTAAACATTTAATTAATGGGATTTTATAGATTTTTGGCTATCCATTACCACATCCAATCTTGACCTAGATCGCATTGCAACCAAATCGCACATTGTAAAGAGAATTCCCAGAAAAATGGGGAGATTTATAAAAAGTGTTCTTGGTCGTTGTTCATAAACTATTCTTTACATAGTTACATAGTTACATAGTAATTTAGGTTGAAAAAAGACTTGCGTCCATCCAGTTCAACCCTTTTCCTATTCCTGTTTACCATCGCTGACCCAAAAGAAGGCATCTGACTCAAAATGGCAATCAGATTTCTCCCTGGATCAACAAGCCCTAACTAAATATTAATCCCAATACTAACGTGCATAGCCCTCTATGTTATGCTCTTTTAAATAAGTATCCAGGCCCCTTTTAAAGGCATCTAATGTATTTGATAGCACCACCTCCTCCGGAAGTGCATTCCATACCTTTATTGTCCTTACTGTAAAGAAACCCTTCCGCTGTTGTAGATTAAATCTCCTTTCCTCAAGTCTAAGCGGGTGGCCCCTTGTCCTGTGTACTGTTCTGTTAATGAACAGGTCTTTTGAAAGCCCTTTATATGGGCCTTGAACTGACCCTATTCCTTATTATTATAGTTGATATTTATAATGAAAAGCAGGAACTTTATAAATGAGGTGAACTTCACCAGAAATAAGAACAGGTCAGACATGGAGTTAATATTGTGGTAGCGCCTCGCGGCGTATACCTCTTGCAAATACCACAAATACATTTGTAATGCCATTTTTACACTGGAATTCACTTAACTTCACTTTTATAAATCTCCCCCCCCCCATATTGTTCATCTTCAGTTCAGTTTGTTGAAGTTTCCATAACAACTGACAAATATGAATGCACATGGAAACTTTTTCTTCTGGCCTCCCTGGAGGGGAATGCCTGGAGTGCCACTGAGGGAGACAAAAGATGCAATTTGCGTCAAAAGGGGTCGGGGCTGAATCACGACTGGGGGGTGGGGCTTCAGAAACCTTTTAAAACTATAGGCAATAGGCTGGGGGAGGTGGAGATGTGGGCGCATCTGACAGGGAAGGAGCACCAGTAGGCAGAGTTTCTTAAGAAACCGCCCACACCCCAGAGAATCAGACTCTGCCCTGTAGACCTGGTAATGCAGGGTCAAAACCGGAGTCTCTGGGGCAAATCCGGAGAGTTCCCAGCTATGAATATAAAAGTTCAGGCCTTTTAGGGATTCAATCGCCGGGCTGTTCAGGTGTATTCTGATGTGTATTGCACAGTAATAGCTAAAATTGTTCCTTCATTGAAAAAAAAAATAATCCTACATTGGGAGGCAATCTTGTCTAGAATGTAATCCAGACATTTGATTTTTGATATAACTTATTTACTTGGTTAGAAATGGGAAAAAAATCTGGTTTTCAACCCTGTGAAAGTTGGAAATGTTTCCAATGCATTTCAAACAATTAACCTTTTGAGTGCCAGATGCGTACAACGTACCCCTCTGGCGCTCAAAGCATTATCGTTCATCAACCAGTTGAAACATATCAGGACGCTCTAGGACTCATTCCAAAAATAGACACCCTCTTCCGCTCTATGAATAAGAAGAAAATAATCGTACATCTCACAGGTACTTGATCTGCTGTGAAAAAGAGGACTTATTTATAACTTGTGTCCTACAGTTTTTAGCTGCAGGCAAAAACCAGTCAGGAACCACGTTATCTAGACAGCGCAAACGCAGGAAGGGACACAGCGTCTGAACACAACCTGCAGCTTGAGGTGAACGATTCATCACCTAAATTAACTTTTTTTCAGCTGGGAAACCAGTAAAAATTCCAGTAAGTAAGTAATTTTATGAACATTTGCTCCGCTGCATTTGTGTAACCATTTGTACTTTATTTTTTTGTTGTGCAAAGCTGTGCAAGTGGTAATAGCAACAGGTCATATTTATAGAAGTAAAGCCACATTTATAAATATTTCTATCCAAAAAAAAATTATAATGGGAATTTGTTTTACACATACTGTGCATAGTTTATACACTCTGAGAATTAACATCATGCATTCTTGAGCCCAGGCATGAGCCCGGAGCTCCAAAATTTGAGGGTGTTTCATCTGTGCTGGCCACACCCACAATCTGAATTGTGGGTGTGGCCAAAGCAATCTCAATGTCCCTGCACCAGTTTTATTCCACTTTACAAGCTATTATTTAACTCCATGGCTACTAACAAGATCGCCAACGCATTGAGGGTTAAAGCTTTTTTCCTTCTTGATTATTATAGGGCAAGTGTATTTCTGTGCCAGGAAACTGTCAATGGGACTGGGAGTAAGGTCATATGAGAAGCAAGGATGTGATTATGGGCGAGGCTTATGGTGCCTAGAGTACTTTGCCTAGGGGTGCCTGAGATGTAAATACATCCTTATAAGTTCTTACATTAAAAAGAGGTTAACTTGGTGTTCATATTTAACCCTTTTGAGGGTCAGAGGGTTATCCATCGCATTGCAAAGCAATGCCCAAATAAAGGTGTTTGCCTTAATGGTCATATGCACAAAGTAATAGGAACAGTTCTGGGGCAAACCAACAGCACAGTAAGGTACAAGCCAATCTACATACACCCTAAATCCTCCCATAAGTGCCCTGTGGCAGTCTGTAGGGACTTCCAGAGGTCCGTTCCTCTATGCCCTGCTCAGGACAATGTACTTAGCAATGAGTAGAGGAAATTGCATTAGTGTGGGCATGCTGGTATTAAAGTCTAATGGTGGAGGAGTGTGCCTGTCACCCTGTACTACACCCGGCATGTTAAATTCAGATATAATTGAGGACCGCATGCTTAACAATTCCATCTAAGGAGTACCACAGTAATGGCTGCCGGTGTCTGCACTACTATTTTGGGGGATGTCTGGAAAGAGTTTGCTGCTCTGGTTGTTCTGATAATAAGCCCAGTGTTTAGCTTACCTCTAGAAGAGGGCTAGGCAATCTTTGGCTCTCAAATTGTTGTAGTCTACAACTCCCATGATCCCCATACCTAGAAAGCTCTGGGTCTGTCCCAGAGAATCTGGTTTTTAGTGTTAATTAATGGTTCTCGGGGATAGAGGTTGTTTCTCCGGATGTGGAGAGTTTTTTGAGAAACTCTCTCCACTCTCCTCCTTCCCACACTGTTCTGCCCACTTCCTGGTTAAACCCTGTCCACTTTATGACACAAATTGCATCATTAAGTCCAGCTGCAGACCATGTGCCCTCTAGGGGGAGCTCTACAGGAGGAAGCTCCCAGTTATAACTATAATCTATGGGGAACACTAAGGATTAATATCTTAAGGATCTCAGGTATGATCGTCCCCAACCAGTCAACAGCTAGAGAGCAAATGGGGATAGGTAGATATGTTAAATTATCAAATTTGTACAAAAACAAACAAAAAAATCCCTGTAATGCTACTAAAGCCAATAGTTGCTCTGATATTAAAACAATCAGACGTCATGGGCATCTGCTAACATATCCATAAAAACACATTTCAATTACAGATTTTAGCTCATGTACCAAAAAGAGTGTTTAAAAATGCTGATTAGAAGTATATGGTATTTAAAAAGTTTTATCATTATTAAATTATTATTATTATTATGATACCGGGTGAATGTATGAATATGATCACACCACAGAACTCTCCTGATCTGCCCCAGAGACTCCAGTTTTCTGAGTTAATTACCAGGCCTCTGGGGACAGGCAGTTATTTTTTAGGTAAGGGAGATGCCTGGTAAATCCACCCACTCACTGCTCCTTTTTATGGCAAACACTAACTTTTATCCACCCACACCTGCCCACTCCCATTGAGTCCCACCCACATAATGATGCAAATCACATCACTTGCATACTCCCAACCCCAGCTCCAGTTGTTACTTTGGGTTTTGCAGGCAATAAAGTCTTAACAATGACAAACTGTGTCCCCTCACGTACTAAATTGATCATACATACACATACTTGCAGGTGCAGCCAAAGTATAAGCACAAACAAATTAGCTGCACTTGGGAAATTTGTACATTCTCCCCAATATCTGACAAAAATTATAAATGCGTTAATGGTATTACTGCTAGCAAGAGGCATGTGCATTTCCTTATGTGGGTACTTCTACAAGAACATGTAAGCTATTACTATTTACATATGTCTTTTCATTTCCCAATATTCATTTTATTTACTGTCTGATAATTTTACTCTTAACCACTTAGGTGCTTGAGGAGTCTTCAGTTTATTGTAATGCAGAACCACTGTGGATGCAAAGCACTAAGGCATGGCGTTAATGGGGGCCCTTTAAGATGAGTTAAGCATATCTCCCAATGCTCTGTCAAAACCACATTGTAAATAGTGATTGTGCACGTTTCCTTGGTAGAGTAGGTTTCATCAGTGTGTGTTAAAAGAGTTAACTCTTTGAGTGCATAGCAATGCATTGTGTACCCCTCTGGCACTCAAAGGGTTAATGCATAGTAAAGGCATTTGCCATTTGAAGCTGCTTGTTACATACGCCAGCCTCTTCTCTATCCTCAGGCACAAAGGTTCACACACTAACTCTCTCCCTCTTTCGATGACACACAGTAGTTAGTGCAGGGGCTAAACTACCATCGGTGCAGCAGGCTAAAAGCTCCAGGGCCCAGACAACTTTAGAGGGCTGTTTTAAATGCTAACAGTAGAAAATGTTCAGGATTTTTTTTAGTAACTTGCAGATTGCAATGAATTGGGATCCCAAAAATAGTTTTGCACCAATGCCCTCAATCACTAAGTCCCCCACTGGGTTCATGCAGGGGTTAGTAATCTTTGGGCTTTCTGTTTATTTTTGGGCTCCAATGACCATTACCCCCCAACCAGCTAATGCATTAGTAGGCAGCCTAAGGAAAATCTCACATATTATGCAATATAGAAATTGTTCTCACATATTTACAAAGAAAATCAGCCACAGCACAACATATACGTGTCAATGTACTTCAGACTTTGAAATACAATATACTCTTGTATTATTTGGTCACAATTCCCTGAACAGTGACTCAGGCAAGCAAGCTTTTTCTGATTAATGATTGATCAATGTATTTCTTGCTGTGTTCTTGCAACTACAAATACTACCAGCAGAGGGCAGAAGAACATTTAGGAATAATGCTGCTGTGAAAAATGACAGTGTAACAGTTCACATTTATTGGAAAATGAATCAACTGAACACAAAATACTTCCTGAAATGAAAGCTTATCTCATGCATTTCATAGGATACCTTAGAGATGAGCTGATAAATCAATATGCTTGTCAATATGCACAAACATAAAGGGGAAAAGATTAAGCTCTTGCAGTCTAGTGAGCATTGTAAACATTAATGAGAACTCACTGGATCTGCCCTGAAGATATCAGTTTTCTAAGATAATTACCAGTTCCACCAACTCCCCACCTCCCTGATCCATTCCACCACCTTCAGCACAAACTCTGCCTTTTCTCAATCCAGTTCCACTTTGTCCTGTTAATCCTCAAACACATAATAAGCGGAACTGCATAATTTGGGCACTCCCACCCCCAATTCCATTTGTTACTCTGGGGCTTATGGAGTATGGACCCCAAGGTTCCCATATTTAATTATAAACATAAGTAAAGGTATATCTAAGTTTAATCCTGCAAGAGGAGTACCTATAGATTCAGTGGTATAAGTACAATACCACAATATTAAGTATGCCAAGTGAATGTATTTAGTACTGTAAGTAACATACCTCTTGGTTCAGTACTGCAAGAAGTGTACATCCTGGTTCAGTACTGCAGGAAGTGTACATCTTGGTCCAGTACTGCAGGAAGTGTACATCTTGGTCCAGTACTGCAGGAAGTGTACATCTTGGTCCAGTACTGCAGGAAGTGTACATCTTGGTTCGGTACTGCAAGAAGTGTACATCTTGGTCCAGTACTGCAAGAAGTGTACGTCTTGGTTCAGTACTGCAAGAAGTGTACGTCTTGGTTCAGTACTGCAAGAAGTGAACGTCTTGGTTCCGTACTGCAAGAAGTTTACATCTTGATTCAGTACTGCAAGCAGAGAAACCAACTATCTCTAGGTTTAGTAATGCAAGCAAAGTTCCTGTTGCCCAGAATCCTTGAGTGCAGTATTAATATTCAGAAGGCTAGTTATATCTGTATATCTGACAAGTACAAACAGCTGTTGCTCTATAGCACCTTGCCTGTACCAAGGACCTGTATACTATGGCAAGGCAGTCAGTCTTTGAACCTTGAGCAGTTGGAGGCTACAGCTCACATCATGATGGGTGACAGGAGCTGTAGTCTCCAATAACATGGGAGTTATGCTCTAAGGTGTGATAAAGAGGAAATAAGTTTGCCAGTGTGATAATCTCTTCATTTCCTATGATATACTAGTATGAAAGCATGTATAAGTGCACCCAGCAGCCCTGGCTGCTGCCCCAGAGCTGGGAGCAGAGACAGGCTATGAGCCGTCCGTAGCTCAGCACGTTTGGCCAGTCTCTACTGCGCACGACTGCATTGTTCCAGCAGTCTCTACTGTGCATGTGAGGTTAGATTGTGGAGTCTATGAACTATCATGTGTCCAGCTTGAGAAATGTTGGTGCATAAGGGCCATAGAAAAACAATGGAGAGTTTACAGCACTGGAGAAGTTATCTCCTCTATTTCATCCTATCACACCATAGAGCAGGCATGGGCAATGTGGTGCTGGGAGTTGTAGTCCAATAACAGTTAGAGGGCTGCAGGTTGCCCACCCCATGCTACAGAGCGTATGTGCCTCCAGCCACATGGACCGCATGCTGGTGCTAGATGCTCATTTCAAATAAACTGTGCATGCCAAATAGACTGTCTTAAAGGAACAGGAATAATTAAAATAAAAAATATATATAAGTTGCAGGATTTATCCCCCTGGGTAAAACAAGGGAACTCCCACTGCTGAGAGGTGTTTTATTCAAAAGTTATTACAGCTCAAACTGGGCTTTTTTAGGTGCAGTATCAAAGTGGTTTGAAATTTCAGGACATTGTGATTCTGCGCCTAAAAATCCAGTTTGAGCTATAATAACTTTTGAATAAAACACCTCTCAGCAGTGGGAGTACCCTTGTTTTACTTGGGGATAAACCTTACTATATATATATATTTTTTTTTTTTTTTCTTTTTTTAAGTATTACTATCCCCTTTAATGTTGCATCCTAAGTTTTGCTTTGCTTTTGTATCTCAGACTGAGAAATTATATATTTCTAGATTCTTTTATTCAGTAAATACAATACTTCTAACAGACCCCTGACAAAGTGGTTATAGACCACGTAACGCGTAGGGTTAAGGACGAGAGTAGAGGTCTATGTTATTGTACATTTAAGTTATTTTAATAATATCACTTATGGAAGTGATTTTTATTGTATGACAGTACTGTCAGTATCTATATATGTTTTTATTTCCTGTTATATTTTTATTTTTGATATAGAAATAAATATATTATCTTTCATTAAGACAGGAGTGATTCTATAAGCGTGATCTATCACCAATACTTATAGTGTGAGGCTCCCCAGCACGCAGTCCCCTTTAGGCTATTATATAGCTGTCCATCAGATATAGGGCTATCCAAAAAATTCTATCCAAGCTGTGGTTATAGTGGTTGAAGAACAAACAGGATTTGCTCTGGGTGGAACAGCATATGAATATTCAGTCCTAAAGGACAGCGGATGGAGGTACGAGAAAACCACACAGATACCCGCACTGGGGGTAATCCAGTGATTGCTCAAACACTGTGAGGCCAGTCATCGCCTCACCTACATGTAAGTAGAATTGAGCAGGTGTATATCCGGTGGTGGTCATCATTGGTCAAAACAGTCTGCATTTAGGCGTGTGCACCCCTCTTTGTCTTCATTCAGTAAATGCCTATCATTCAACAGAGAAGGTCACTTTCATTATCACAGACTGTATAGCACAGTCATCCCATCCTCAGCTGATTTATGTTTTAAAGGCATCAAGAGTAATAACTCATAGTAGTTCAACGTATTACCTGCAGAGGAGCAAATGAAGTGTAATCCTATATAATAATTCGCTAAAACGTGTGTAACGACGCAGTAACGCACAGTATAGACTGCCCATGATGAAGCTGATACAGAGCAAAGCGTCCATCTCTGTATCAGCCGCGGTGCAGGCAGTCTCTACTGCGCATGACTGCCCCGCGACCGGCTGGCAGTGGCACTGTGGCCCATGTAACGGGCTCTTCAACTAGTATAACTTAAAAAAATGTATTTAGGAAGCTACATTTAAGCATTTCTGGATCATACCAAGAGCATCGGGCATGTGTTTCTCAATCTGTGGCACAAGTACCCCTTGTAGATCTTGGCGCACAGACAAGAGATGGATCTGTACACTGTACAAAAATGCCAGGCTCTATCTCAGCAACATTATGTGCTGGCATAGTGCAACACTTTTGTTTGTTCATAATTCCAAAATATCCTTCCTAATGGTACAGGGTATTGAACGAATTTCTCCAACTTTGATAGGAGGACATATATTGTTGAGACTATAACATAGAGAGTCTATTGGATTTTCACATTTGACAGTAGGATACCGAGACGTCTCAATAAAGAATATGATGTTATGTTGCACATTTGAGGGGTTTATGTTATTATTTGTCCCTTACAGTTATCTTGTTATCCTTTTGTTATATATAGATTGATGAGTGGTTAAATATTTATGTCTCCCGGTGCCTTCAGTCATGTTCAGATGATACATTTCTTCCACTTTCAAAATTATTGATAATTATTAGCTTGTTTGTTTTTAACTTTTAATTATTATTCCTTGAGGAAGATTCACTAAGAGGCGGTAAAGAGGTGATAAGTGATGATGACTTCTCCAGTTTATCACTTCTCCAGTCCCTATGTTATTCTATTGAGCCTATTCATTAAGATCTCCAAAGTTGAAGAAATCTTAGTGTATAGGCACCACATAATAACATAGGAATTGGAGAAGTGATAACTGGAGAAGACATCTCCACTTATCACCAATTGGTGAATCTCCCCCACTGTCTTGATAGCATGTACTATGTGAAGCAATGTTAAACATTTAGTAGCTTGAGCATTTATATCATACTAACTGTCAGTATACTGTGTTCTACAGGATATAAATAATTTATAACATTACCTTTAAGGAGGAGGTCACCTTGTTCCTGTGATCCAGCAGAAGAGTTTATCTGATTGGATTTGGATACAATGTGCTGTCATGTGTTATTGTTAGGTTAAAATGTTCAACATTGTACATTCTGGCTTTGTCTATGATTAAGCATGTTTAGTACAAAATGTGTGAGACAATGTGTTTACCCATTCATTGTGTCCGTTTCCATGCTGATACTTGAATAAAGTTTTATATTGTAGCTATGAAGATGTGGTTAGTCCCTTGAGTGTGATCTTTGTTGCTTACATTTGGAGGGATCCCACCCCTTTGGTCTACACCAGGAATTCCTGCAACTATGGCGGTGAATGTTTTTACTTATGCTATGCTTTGTTTGATGACCCGTGCCACCATTGTTCTTTTTTGTTTGTAATGTAGTGTAATGGAGAGATAGGCCAGTATGTCTTGTCTATCCTCCAAATTAATAAACCTTAAAATGGACCCATCTCTTTGCATTTTATTGCATATGTATCATTAGCCAAAGATATTCACAAATCTTGTTATTAGAAAAATGCAAATCTTTCAGTGCAGCACAGAGTTTAATTAGCACATGAAACCTCACTGGAAAGTGTTATTAACAATTAGCCACATAAAAGTTTCATTATCAAACTTTAACATACAATAACACACACCGACAGCTGACCAGACAGAAATAAAAGAGTGAATATCACCTAAACTATGCATCTACTGGTCTTGCATACATATAGTTTTTAATGAAGTTTTCAGATACGGTAACTTGAATTAAGGTGGCAGGTCCGCTTTAAGCAGTTACTCATGGCAAGCTCTTGAACATCAGTACAGGCAAAAAGTAGGTAGGAAGCTTGGTGTGAAGTGGATTGCAATCAGTTTGTGTGTGTGTGTGTATCAGTGTGTATACTTGTCTGTATGTGTATCAGTGTGTGTGTGTGTATATGTGTGTGTGTGTGTGTGTGTATATATATATATATATATATATATACATATATATAAACCACCTCTTGACTCTTGATTCCCCCCTTTTGCCTCTTTCACCTGCTCTTGATAAGTTGCTTCTCTTTACACCTCTTGATCTTCCTTTTGCCATTCTCCCCCTCTTGATCCCCACTTTTGCCTCTCTCTCCCCTTGACTCTTGATCCCACCCTTTTACCTCTTGGTCCCCCCTCCGTTTGCCTCATGATCCCCCCTCTTGACCCCCTCTGAGTCTTTCACCCGCTCTTGATTCCCCCTCTTGCCAAATTGCCTCTCTTTACACCTCTTGATCTTCCTTTTGCCATTCTCCCCCTCTTGATCCCCCCTTTTGCCTCTCTCTCTCTCCCCTTCCTGATTCCCCCCTTTTGCCTCTTTCTCCCCCTCTTGATAACCCTCCTTTTGCCTTTTTCTCCTCTTCCCCATTCTCCCCCTCTTGTTCCCCCATTTTGCCTCTTTACCCCTTTTGTCTTTTCATCCCCCCTTTTGCCTCTTTCTCCCCTTTTGCCATTGTCCCCCTCTTGATCCACCATTTTGCCTTGTTCTCCCCCTCTTTGCCTCTTTCCCCCTCTTGCCTTAATCCACCCTGAACTCTTGTTTTGATCCCCCCCTTTTGCCTCTTTCTCCCCCTCTTGCCTACCCTTGATCCCCCTCTTGATTTACCCTTCTGCCGGTTTCCCCTTCTTGCCTAAGTTTCCTGTCACTGTGACTTCACCTCACCGTGACTCTCACTCTCTCTCTCTCTCTTGCTCACTCTCTCTCCTCCCACTCAGGATCAGCTGTCCATGGATTAAGTTGGGTCAGGGTCCAGCCTACCTGGTGTGCAGACGCAGTGCTTTTCATGCTGCGTCTAACCGCATGCTTCAGGTGGCAGCGCTCGCTCTTTTCAGAGTAGCGGTTCTCTCTCCTCTTCTCACAGCAGCCGAGCTGTGTGCAGCTCAGCTCTGCAACTGCGCCCCCATGAGATGTGCGCCCTAGGCCGGCGCCTACCTCGCCTATAGGTGGCGCCGGCCCTGACAGTAAGGAGGATTGTGCCCCTGCTGTATATCCATACCCATTACCTGTGTCCCATTCATAGCGACTGAATTATAGACAACACACACACACTCCTCTATAGCAAATTTGTTGTGTTTCTCATTGAGCATCTGTCTGTGTGTGTTAAATTATTTAATTCATCATGAAAATGAAGCTAGATATTCCCCTTCCTCTCCTTTACCACATTCTCAAGATCCCAGAAAAAGTAATATTCTTGCATTTTATTTAAACTAATGAAGAGATATGATACCACCATGAGCCTGACAGACACATTATTTATGAAATAGAAAAGCACTTACAAATGACTGAGATGTGAGAGAGAGTGTTGTTCTCACCATAGCACAGTCTTTTCCACTCTGATGACAGGGATTTAATTAGTGTGTGTAAATACTGACTCAATAGAAATTCAGTGTTTGGGTACTCACAACATTGTTTTTTAGATCTGAAGGCTGTACGTGTTACCAAAAAGGGTGAGAAACCTTCCATGGGGATGAAGGGAAATTCTCTTTGATTTAAATGGGGCTTTAAACCTCTTGAGTTCTAGGAGGATCCCCAAAGCATTGCAGAGTAATAATTTATATTATTGTTAAACATGAATCCCATATAATGCTGCTTTAGAGTGCAAATTTTCAAGCAGGGACCCTACTTCAAGTGTTTCACTTTGTTACGCACTTGCCACCCTGTATTGTCCAAACTCTTATATTGTAAATCACTCAGTACACTTGTGGCTCTATATAATAAATATATTCATTCAATGCTGCTATAATATGGTATATACCAGGTATGGCATGCAGATAATAAATAACATAGTCATAACAGCTGCAGTTTTCTGAGGGTTCAAGTTGAATGGTTACACTGAGTTGAATGTACAATGCTATTCTGTGATAAATCGATTTTTAGAACCTACACCTGATTAATCCCAATTTACTAAGTCAGGTACATTAGAATTCCTCCCTTAAGGCTCCTTGCTCCACGGGGAGTCCAATCGATCTGTCTGTTGGTGTCTTAGGGTGTTCCTTTCCCCCATGTTTTATCTACTGTTATGCACTAAACAAGACATAGAGGAAATGGCAGTGGCTTACACTGTTTCCCATTGCATGCTATGTGGGTGGTGTATTAAGCTTGCTGGCATCAACCATTTGAGCGCCTGAGGTGTACGTGATGGATTGCTTCACAATGCATTGGTTACGTCTCTGGCACCCAAAGGCTGAAGTCCTGATAATGGTGAAGATTGTACTCCAGTATGCACTATAGTGCTTATACTCTGTAGTAAAGAGGCCAACACCAGTGGAGGTGCTCTGGCAAATCCGTCCATCCATCTCATTGGGTGCTGATTGCAGCCCTTAGATTACTCATTGGTTTGCATGCTATCTGCTTGTTAGGCTCATTATATATTATAGTATAGCAGCACTGGGGGTTTCTCATGATTGAAGTGTTTTAAAGCACCATTTAAATGAGTTGGAATATTTATTTGTCTCCTATTGTGTAGGTGGTTCGCTCCAGAATTTCTCCAATATATTAGTGCGCCTGCATATGCCCCTTGGAATTCCAAAGCACCCATCCACAAAACATATATACTCAGCGGGGTAGAATTCCTAAGGAAGATATTGGGGTGAATGTAGCAATATGAACCCACACCATTTCTCTAACTCCTCCTGCCTAACACCAAACCAAGCTGCTTATACCAAACATTCTCCTCTTAAAGCCACTCATGTCAAAAAAGGGGGCTTAACCCTTTGAGTGCCAGAGGGTATGGAATGCATTACATTTGCAATGAATTCCGTACCCCTCTGGCACTCAAAAGGTTAATGGTATGTACTAAAAAAAGCTGTGAGGCATGAGTGTGCACAATTTCCCTGGGCATGCTATGGGGCATTTGTAAGGGGCTTGCTGGCATTAAAGTCTTACCCTTTCCTGGGTATATATAATTAAGAGAAAAATGTCCAAAAAGGACAATATCTCAAAAACAGAAAAGTCCCTTAACATGAGGCACTCACAACAGAGGAAACGAAATGACACAGATAAATATTTTTATTTTGATGAAATACAAAAACTACATACACATATAGGAGGTCAAATAAACAGTTAAAGAGCCTGCATAAATCAAAACAAAAAATGAAGTAAATAAATATAAGAATATACAAAAATTCGGACCTAGGAATAGTAGAATATAAGTATAACAAAATAAACAGCCACCAAGATAATAAGTGGCAAAGAGATATATAAATAATATCAATAATATCAATCCCAACGCGTGTCGCCCATTTTAGGCTTCGTCCCCTGACTTTTTTCTCTTAATTATACATGTTATTGTTTGAAGTCCTGAGAGCACCCCACTATTCTAGTGTTTTTTTATAGAGGAATAATCAATCAGTGCCTACCTCTATCTTTAGAATTTAACCTTTCCTGGGAACTTTAAAAATGAGCTGACCTTGAGATATTTAGTATATTAACCCTTAATGCTCCCCACAATATAGATTATAGTCAATATGTCCCTGCTTGCTGTAACACTTCAATCATTCTTCAATTACACATTAAGATGATTTATCTTAGAGGTATCACTGCCTGAACACATACAAGACAAGCAGGACTTCTCCCTTTGTTTTTCTGGTATAAACAGCACAAATTTAGAGACTAAACAAGAAGTTAACTGGTATAAAGCAAGTAGTATCACTGAACTCTCTCACCCTGAGAATTTGGCCCTTCACCCTGAGACGTTGAGAATTTGGGCAATACCAGCATCTCAGGGTGAAACTCTGAGAGATCCCAGGTACGGTCTTTACATGGCAGAATGAGTGCCCTGATATGCATTATAGAGATCACATGCCCTGCTACATACCTCCTAGTACAATGGAGCTGGCCTGGAATATTTGTTCATTCAGTCCCAGAGTACTGCACAGAAGAATTAATTTCCACCTAATTAGAAATTAGCTCAGTACTTGTTTAACCCTTTAAGGGTTGCACACTCCTCTGCTCCTTAAAGGGTTAATTGATGATGATGGGCTTACTGTACCTACAATCTAGTTTTCCTTTATTCTGAAGCTGGAATCTCTTTCTTATTACTGTAACATGCTGGTTCCCTTTGTTTCTTCCAAAAATGCAGCTCCAACAAAGAGGACAAGCTCTTCACATTCTGTGGACTGTTATATAAATAGGGAAGGAATTAGATCTAATTGCAATAATTAATCATGAGAACCAATTGTGCTGTGGGACAGATGTTCCTGAGCTCACGTGTTCGCAGGTGGAAAAAGTCTGTTCCTGTTCATATGCTTATTTTCTTACAACAGAAATAAGAGAAGACACATGAGGGGAAGGAAGTGAAGTACAAATCCACCTGCTTTGGGACATTTGCCTCCTACATGCTCCTGCAATTTGAAGTATGCAGAAGTCTATATTATCGCATATGCACTCCTGTCACGAGACTCTAATGTGGACAAGTCCTTCCTCCTCTCCAGTAGCAAGAGTTGTAATATGGTTTAATGTTCCGCCACTTTCCACTACTCCTTGTTAGTACATAGTGTTTCACAAGGCACGGGGGAAAGAACACCCAGAGATGCCCATACACTCCCAAAATGAGCTTCCACTGGTACAAATGGTATAGAAAAGGGAGCTCAAACCTATCTTTAGCCACACCCCCCAAAATGCAGGTTCTCTATATCTCCTCAGATGAACAGAGGGGAAACAATCAGTGGTTCAATCATTCTGAAGGATCTGCCTGAGCTAATGACAACCACTTTGGACAGGCTGAATCATGCATTGTTGTGGCTGGGGGGCTTGAGAGCAGGTTTGAGTTCCCCTGATGTAGAGGACAATTTTGGGGGGGAAAAGCTTAGTAAATTAGTATTAGCCAGACATAGCACTAAGAAATTGGCTGCATAGTTTTGCAAGTAATCATATTATGACCACACACACACATGTAGCTATATATGCCTGCACACAAATACATACGTACACACACACATATATATATATATATATATATATATATATATATATATATATATATATATATAAATTGGTTGAAAGATGTGCTCACTACAATATAGATGAATGCCCGGGTGCAGTATATATATATATATATATATATATATATATATATATATATATATATAATACAATAATGTGCAAAAGTTTTAGGTAGGTGTGAACAAATGCTATACAGTATGAATGCTTTCAAAAGAGACATGTTAATAGTTTATATTTATTAATTAACAAAATTCATAGTGAGTAAATAGAAGGAAAATCTAAATAAAATCAATATTGGGCAATGTTAAGCATTTTGGGGAACTAAGCACAGTTTTTCTGTGGGTTTAGGCAGACTCAGTTGCTTCTCTCTCTCTTCATGTAATCCCTGACAGACTCAGTGATGTTGAGATCAGCGCTCTGATCACTTCCAGGACTCCTTGTTCTTCTTTACTCTGAAGATAGTTCTTAATGACTTTAGCTGTCTGTTTTGGGTCATTGTCATGCTGCAGAATACATTTGGGGCCAATCAGATGCCTCCCTGATAGTATTGCATGATGGAAAAGTATCTGCCTTAACTTCTCAGAACTGAAGAGACCATTAATTCTGACCAAATCTCCAAATCCATTTGCAGAAATGCAGCCCCAAACTTGCAACAAACCTCCACCATGCTTCACTGTTGCCTGCAGGCACTCAGGGCTCAATCCAAATGTTGGAGACGGCTGTTTTTTCTGTCAATGGCATTTTTTCAAGAACAGTAAGCTATTCAAATGCCTGTGCTGTGAAGAAATATCGGCAAAAAAACAGCCATCATGTGATATAGTTAAGAGGTGTGTTCACCCATTGAAAATTATGAAAACACCGTAAATATAAATTCAAATGTCTGCCTTAGCCATGAAAACCCGATAAGGGGCTCAAGTTATCTCAGAAAAGTTAAGACACAGTTTTTTTCAAATTGAGTCCCTTATCGGCTCTTCAAACATCAGATGCAGAAACTTAAATAAAAAAAACCTAAGTCCTCAATGGATGTATTGATATGGAGCCCTAAACCCCATATCAACACATCCAAAGTATGAAAAATGTGTCCAAAGTTAGTAGAATTAACCCTATGAGTGCCAGTGGGGTATAATTACCCTGCCGGCATTCATAAGGCTAACCCAACTAAGTTAAAAAAAACAACATCCCATTAAAAGTAACACTTACCATTAATCCAGATGTCCAGCAGAGTCCTCAGCTTCCTGGTCCTCTTCTGTCGTTCTCCTCTGTCCTTCTCTTCAGTCTTCTCTTCTTTCTTCTATTCAGTCTTCTTTCTTCTTGCTAGAAATATAAAACAAAAGTATTAATCAAATGTATAAACCATTACATTGTTTAACCCCTTCAGAGGCAGAGCGGTATGCAACGCATTGCAGAGCAATGCGTTGCGGACCTCTCTGGGCTCAAAGGGTTAAACATATCAGTGCCCATGAACATTTACATATGCCTCCATTAGTTGGCCTGGAATTAAAGCACAGTAGCTCAAATCTGATTGGCTGGGATGTGCGTAAGCAACATCTCAGCCAATGCCTGTGAGGGAATTGGATCAGATACTGCCCATATACAAAAGCAGTCTCTGTTCAAATTCCCTCATTGCGGATGGGGCATCGGCCAGAGAGGAGGGGAACCAGTGGCACACGGCACTGTCTCCGTGCCTCTGCAGCCGCACACAGCAGCCGAGACACTTCATTAAGTTAAAGATAATTATCTTTATATATATATATATATACATCATACAGGTGCAGTTTTTTTTTTAAATAATGGCTTATTTCCATGACAACTAATGGGGGCATATGTAAATGTTCATGGGCACTGATATGATGTTAAACCCTTTGAGCCCAGAGAGGTCCGCAATGCATTTTTCTGTAATGCGTTGAGTACTCCTCTGCCATTCAAGGGGTTAAACAATGTAATGTTGTATGCGTTTGATTAATACTTTTGTTTTATATTTACAGCAAGAAGAAAGAAGACTGAACAGAAGATAGAAGAAAGAATAGAAGATTGAAGAGAAGGACAGTGGAAAAGGACAGTAGATGACAGGTAAGTGTAACACAGATTAGTTAACGATCGGTATGTCAGGCACTGATCATTAGCTTTTTTCCTTTGAAGTTCCCAATACTGCTGCTATTTATCTGCATTTTGGAAACTTATCACACAAAACAGACATTTGACCATAAGACCATTTCTGTGGCTTAAAGTCCATTGTGCTTTAAGCCGGTAGGACATTTGAATACCGACCAAGACATTTTCTTTTTGTCAGTTGCTATCCATTTTGCCCTACCGGCTTTTTTATCTCAAACATTTGAGGCCTCATTCTTGTACTGCTCTCCAGCCCTTCGGCAAACAAACTGCCTTCTGCTACAGCCAAATATTTCAAATGTTGACTTATCAATCCAGAACACCTGCTGCAGTTTCTCTGCACCACAGTTCCTGTGTTTTGTGCATAGTTGAGTTGCTTGGCCTTGTTTCCACGTTGGAAGTATGGCTTGTTGGCCGCAAGTCTTCCATGAAGACCACTTCTGACCAGGCTTCTCCAGCCACTAGATGGGTGTACCAGGGTCCCACTGCTTTCTGCCAATTCTGAGCAGATAGCACTGCTGGACACCTTTATTGTGAAGGGAAATAAGCATGATGCATCATCTGCTGCACTAAGTTTCCTTGGCTGACCACCGCGTCTATGGTACTCAACATTGCCCGTTTCTTTGTGCTTCTTCAAAAGAATTTGGACAGCACATCTGGAAACCCCTGTCTGCCTTGAAATTTCTACCTGGGAGAGACCTTTCTGATGCAGTATAACTACCTTGTGTCTTGTTGCTGTGCTCAGTCTTGCCATGGTGTATCACTTTTGACATTAAACTGTCTTCAGCAACCTCAGCTGAGTTTGGCTGTTCCTCTTACTCAGCTGTTTCTGTTTCAGTTAATTATTGTGTTGCAACCTATATATTAAATTGATGATCATTAGCACCTGTTTGGTATAATTGTTTAATCATACACCAGATTATATGCCTACAAAATCCCTGGCTTTGTGCAAGTGTACCTAGAAGAATTGATGCTGTTTGAAGACAAAGGGAGGTCACACCAAATATTAATTTGATTTAGATTTTTCGTCTGTTCACTCACTATGCATTTTGTTAATTGATAAATATAAACTATTTACATGTCTATTTTTGAAAGTATTCTTTTTACACACAAGCAGATCCATATATACACACTCGTACGCACACATACATATATACACTAACATAAATATATACAAACAATGTGGGACGGTGTTGACCATCATGTTATGTAGAGAATTAATGCACACATACGGATGCAACACACATAGACACAGAGACACACATATTTGCACACATGCAAAAGCACACACATGCACTGAGTTACATAAAGAGTGAGACACACCCACATACATACATACATGCAATGTACGACATGTAGACACTTACAGTGTGATACACACATACAACACACACAGGCACACACACAAACACACACAGTGATACACACATGTATACACAGAGACACACACAGGCACTCACATGTATACACAGAGACACACACACACACACACACACACACACACACACAGTGATACACACACATATACACACACATACACAGTGATACACAGAGAGAGAGACACACACACAGTGATACACACACAGGTATACACAGAGACACACACACACAGTGATAGACACACATGTATACACAGAGACACACACACACAAAGTGACACACATTTATACACAGAGACACACACAGAGAGTGATACACACACATGCACACACACAGAGTGACACACACACACACACACAGACACCCACATACACGGTGACACACACACACAAAGTGACACACATTTATACACAGAGACACACACAGAGAGTGATACACACACATGCACACACACAGAGTGACACACACACACAGACACCCACATACACGGTGACACACACAGGCATCATAATGAAGAGGATGGGTTTAATGCAGATGACATTACATAGAGCAAAAGGTTAGAAATATCCCTTTGAGTGGCAGAATATGGCACTCAAAGGGTTATTGAAGTAGTAGTAATACACAAAGGGTGTCTGTGTTGCTGATCTGGCAAGCATACACTGGCATACTGCAAAGCATCATGTTTCAAGTTCGCACCACACATGTACGTATATGGCTCAGAGCGTTGCGATATGAGCAAGATGATTCACATGTTCATTTCATCCAGCTAAGAGCACTACGAGGAAACATTAACCCTTTGAATGCTTTTCCCAAAATTTGATTTCACATATACCTCTTCACAGGACAGGCTACCCTGCATTGATGGATCGTGGGTTGTTCTACCAGCAGCTTGACACCTCATATAGATGAGTACAGTGCACCAAGTACTCTGTGTACTTACACATGGGAGCGGGAATGCTATGTGTAGTGACAATGGCACTCCCTTATACACAAAATGAGTGTTATAGGGATAAATACTCCTTCTGTATGTAATGGTGTGTGATGGTCGCCACACATAGGTTTCCTGGCACCTTGTGTAAGCACACAGAGTAGTTGGTGCACTGTACTCCATTATATGAGATGTGAAGCTGTTGGCAAATGCAAGGCAGGTTCCAGCAGTGTGGGGTAGTGACAGAGTGCTGTTTGGTAAACTGTAGTCCATTATGTGAGGTGTTAAGGTGCTTGTAAAAGAGACACAGAATCCAAAAGTGCAGGGTAGGCTGATGTGTGAAGAGATGGAGGGTGTAAAGAAGTGTTGTGTATGATTTGAAAAGCAGGGCAGAAGCAGTGGGCTTGTTACGTGGAGATGTACATGAACGTTGTTGCTGAGTAAAACAATGGCGGTTTGAGAAACTGTAGAGGTGACGCACTGGGTTAGAGAGTGTGTGTGTGTGTGTAGTTGCCGGCGCTTCAAAGGGGCTGAGTGTCATGAATGCACAGTGTGTGCTTGAGGGAGGGTGTACCGTGTTTGAACTCCGCTGTCTGGGATTTAATGGCAGTTAAGTGGTGGCGTCAGTTCCGCATGTATTTGTAATAGTGAGAGAGGAGCAACTCCAGTGGCCAGGAGACATATGGGTGCAATGTGAGAGCCATGTTTATTTGTGTTCAAGAGGAATACTGAGGGCGGCGAAGTCCTTGCAGAGATTTTGACTGGAGTGGAAGGGGCCATGTTGAGCTCACAGTGAATGGAGGAGATATGCTATCTCCTCCTTCATTCCACCCAATGGTGTGTGTGTGGCACGTCTGGAGAATTGTTGGTCACATGACACCTTTATACATACATACACATATACATATATATATATATATATATATATATATATATATATATATATATAGAGAGAGAGAGAGAGAGTGTTAAGATTGTAGCCATATTAGTCCAGTAATGTAGATGTAAAATTACAAACAAAATTAATATCTTGTAATACCTTTTTTTGGACTAACAGAATTATGGATTGACAAGCTTTCGGGATAAACTCCCTTTCTCAAGTCTAAAGCATTTCTGAGCACAAGGACACAGAATTCACAGTTAAAACAGTTAATACATTGAATTCAAAGCTGTGTTGTTTGCTGGGGTTAACACAGTGGGACTGCTGATAAGACACGGACCAAGAGAAAATCCAGACTCTTCTTGCAGAGGATCATAAATACACTGTGCAAGGCAGAGTGCGTGGGGGGGAGGAGAAAGAGAATTAAAATACAGGAGATGGTATGGGAGGGGAGAGAGTTAAAAAAATTGCACATATTAAGAATATTACAATGCCAACAATATACATATACATTTACACACACACACACACACACGCACAAAGAATGTGATGTTCTAAGAACTGTTAGAATTCTGAGAAAAAATGGCTGCACTATAGTGGACAAAGTAACATTCACTAAATCCCCAACTGATTTAAATGGGGCATTGAACCACTTTGATGCCAGAGAGCCTCCTGTACATTGCTTCACAATGCAATGGTGACCTCTCTAAATTCAAAAGGTTGAAAAAACTTATGAAAATTGATAAGCAGCAATGCTATGGATAATACGATAGTATAGTCCGTGGGGTTAACAAAAAATAAGATATAAAGCCAAAAATGTGAAAATATGCATAAAAGCTATTAGTGTGAAATAAAGCTTGTATAATGCCTAATAAAAGTGCATGCACTGGGCCAGTTTTAGGTATCATTTTTCCAGCCATTTTTTAATTAGTTCAATTAGGTCCCTATGCGCAAAAGAAAAATTGAGTCATTTGAGGCCAAACCAACTGCCCCAGAGGGGACTAATAAAATCCCTAGTGATTAAATGTTGTATTTAAACCCATGACCACTAGCAAGATCTCCAGTGCATTGTGAGGCAATTTACTAGTGATGTCTCTAGCATTCAGGGAGTTAAAAGGTCAATTTAAATCTATAACATTTTAGGGAATTTCTCTTTACCCCTTATAGTTAATTGGTTTGCCCCATAGTAACTCAGTTATTCTTTGGAACCTATAAACTTCAAAATTGTGGCTTTGTTGACTGTACTAAAAGGTTCAAGTAGTTAAAATACGAGTACGATTTTTTTATGAAAAAAATGTAGGGTTTTTTTCTGCAGAGAAAAACAAGGGTATTCCCACTGCTAAGAGATGCACATTTCCTCTTGTTTTTACATTAACAGTGCCCTCTAGTGGTCAGATTTCATTTATTCTGATGCATTCTATACATGAGGTGAGTCACTGACAAGCAGTTCTCCATAGAATGTGATAGAAAATGTTGAGCCATGCTGTCAAAACTTTCAGGAGGTAATTACATTGTAATTCACTTCTTCACAATTGAAACTGTTATATCATTCAAAACAACTGACTGCAGTGAGGGTATCCTTGTTTTATTCAATAGGGAAAGTCCTATAACAAACAGATTTAAAGGCATAGTAATGTTTCAATATAAATGCAGCTCCAATTAATCTTCTTCTAGTATTTGGGCAATGGAGAGTGTTATTTCAATACTGCCAAAGTTGTAGTTCAAGAGTAATTGAATGATAAAGTATCCCCCTCCTGCCCCTTTTACCTAGTGTAAGCCACCTCCCCTCAGATGTGGAATCTGGTCCCTGGATCAGACAGCTCACAGCAAGGGACAATCTTCTTACTGTGAGAACAATGAAAACCCTGTCCCCCTTGACAGGTTTTCCCTTATGCTCACTGAAGATTGTCCCTCTCTGCAAGCCATCTGGACACCACCTTTCTGTTCTGAGGTGAGCAGTGTTACATCAGTAAAAGGGGCAGGAGGGGTATACTTTATCATTCAATTACTCTTGAACTACAACTCTGACAGTATTGAAATAACACTCGTCATCGCCCAAATACTATGAAGATTAATATGAGCGGCTTTTTATTTTGAAACATTACTATCCCTTTAAAAAAAACAGTTTACTGCAAGCAATGTATTAGATACGCATCTGGCACACAAAGGGATAAGCATTCACTTACACTTATTCTATACTATAAAGCTTATGCTAGGTGCAGGTAATACTACCACTCCTTGCTGGTGTACTTATTTTAAAGATCAGGGGAGTGTGCAATGCATTATGAAGCAATGAGTTGCACACTCCTCTGGTTCTTAAAGGGTTAAAGAGAAAATGGGGTGAATGTAGTATTCTGCCAATGCAGATCCACTGGTGTTAGCCTCTATGCTGATGGCTGCACAAGAGTGTATGATCACTGTAATACCTACTGGACAATCTCTGTCAGTGTTAGGTCTTTGATGCCAACAATGGTATAAAATCATGCCATATCCTCTATGCCCTGTTTAATCCTTTGAGCGCCATTGTTCTGCAATGCACTGAATACCCCACTGGCACTCAAATGATTAATATATATAACGTATAGATGAAAGGAATGCCTCAAAATGTCCCACCGTCCTCTTCGTCGTGCCAGCAAGCAGGATTAATGGGAGAAATGTTGGCGGATGTATCTTAGTAATGTGGCTTTAGGCAAATGCATGGTCTGAAAATTGATTCCCATCCAGGATTTTTCATAATTCACTCCATAATCACCACATAATAAAAAGGGTTTATATCCATTGAAATATTGTGTACTCCTAGCCAGCATTTCTATTTGTTTCTTTGCTGTAAAAGTTGTAAAATCTTTCATAAATAAATATGGTAAGTAGTTATGTGGCTACAGTAATTATGCTTGTTAAAAAAAACCCCGGAAAAGCCTTAACTAGTGATAATTACTTTGAGATCAGACCCTATTCTTTTCAGTTCACAAAACCTCTCATCTCAGACTTGTTTGATTTACTCATACCTCCCAACATTTCAAATGGCCATAAAGGGACACTTGTGTTTTAGGTGGTGTTGCGGGGGGGGCATAACCAAGAAATTTTACGCTACTCCTTGACCTATTGAAAGCTTTTTATTTAACTAAATAAATTATTTAGAACAAGACTAAAGCATTTTATTTACAAAGACTCCTTTATAAATACATATAGTGACGTTCAAACATTAATGTGAGTTTTATTGCTGTGGGGCTATGTGATACACATATACACAACACTCAGTGTGATCTCCTAAAAGAAGGACACCAGGCTGGGAAAGAGGGACAGAGGGATTTGGGTCTCAAAGAGGGGACTGTCCTCCTAAAAGTGGACACTTGGGAGATATGTTTACTCATATATACCATACATTGTATAAATACACAGGTTTCATAGGGACATGCACAGCTGTATACACATAAATTGTATAACATATAGCACATGTTTTGGGGATTATGCCGTTAAGAAATGATCTTACAAAGGCTGGCTATCAATACATGCTATTTACAGGGTAAGAACCCTGTTCATTTTATGGCATAACTGGCCTTATGTATTAAAGACAAGTTGGAGCTAATATTATAGCTGGGAACTTTGAAAATGAGCTGACCCTGAGATCTTTGCAATATTAACCTTAAAGGGATAGTAATGTTAGAAAAAAAGTATTAACTATATGGTAGATACAATTAAAAGAGAGTATTGCACTTATTCCTATCTCTCAAACCGTTAGTTCTCCATTCCCTCTCCTTTCTGCTTGACGAGCTGTAAAGCTGTCAGAAGCAGATTCTGGTACCTGGATCAGACGGCGGATCTTCAGCAGCACCAACATGGCAATACCTAAAAATAAATACTTAATCGGAACGGTCTACAACGTGTGCCTGGTTTGCAAGCACACCTAGTAGACTATTCCGATGAAGTATTCATCTTTAGATATCATTATATTGGAGCTGCTGAAGAGCCGCGTCTGCTCAAGCGACCAGAATCTGCTTCTGACAGCTTTACAGCTCGTCAAGCAGAATGAGGAGGGAGCGGAGCACTTTGTTTCCTATATCTCTCAAACCATAACGGTTTGAGAGATACAAATAAGTACAAGTACTCTCTTAATTGTATCTACCATATTGTTAATACTTTTTTTCTGGCATTACTATCCCTTTAAATCTCTCAAGAACATAGATTCTTGTTGATATCTTACTGCTTGCTCTAAGCAAGAGGTGCAACAAACAGCAGTCATGATCCTCCAAAATGTTGCAACTTAGAGATCTCACTACTTGAACACACACAGGCAGGACTTCTCCTTTTGCTCCACCAATTTAGAGACTAAGAAGCAGTTAATTGGTACAACTCATGTAGTGGGTAACACTGAGCTTTCTCACCTTGAGATTTTGGACCTTCATCCTGAGAACCTGAGATCTGGCTCAACACCTTGTGTCTCAAGGTCAAACCCTGAGAGTTCCCAGCCCAACATCACCACAGGGCTCAAATTAATATTTCCCTTGATTTAAATGGGGATTTTAATCCCTTGAATGTTAAAGAGAGAGCTCCATGGGGGAAAAAAAGGTCCCATTTAACCCTTTTAGTGCCAGATAGATATCTAACACATTGCAACAAAATGCTTTGGATACCTCTCTGGCACTCGGATGGCTAATGTTTGCACATCTGAAGAGTTTTTCTTTACCCCCAGCAGTTTGGTTATTGCAGAAGAGCTGCACTTTGCCTTGATACATAAGACACATGTATAAAACTGTAACTCCAGTCTTTAATGGATAATCTGAAAAACATATTGCTGCAAGTCATGCACCAAAGCAGCATAATTCCAGTTAGTCGTATTGGGCACATTTAGTACAGCTGTGATACAGATGAAAATGTAAAGTTTGGGACAGAACCATGAAATCACAATCATAGTTAAACTCTTGTATGCTAGAGGCATCATCATAGCATTGCAAAGCACTGTTTTGGAAATGTGTCTAGCATTCAATGGGTTGAATGAAATGCATGTAAAGCTATTGCCTGTTTGTCCTGCATTTTAATAACCTTAAAGGGATACTAATCTTTCAAAATAAAATCATGTCCAATTAATCTTCATAGTATTTGGGCCATAGAGAGTGTTATTTCAATACTGTCAGAGTTGTAGTTCAATAGTAATTGAATGATAAAGTATCCCCTTCCTGTCCCTTTTATCTAGTGTAAGCCGCCTCATCTCAGATGTGGAATCAAGTCCTGGGACTGGACAGCTCACAGCAAGGGACAATCTTCTTATTGTGAGCATAATGAAAACCCTGCCCCCATTGACAGGTTTTTCCCTTATGCTAATTGAAGATTGTCCCTCTCTGCAAGCCATCTGGATACAACCTTTCTGTTCTGAGGTGAGCAGTGTTACATCAGTAAAAGGGGCGGGAGGGGGATATTTTATCATTCAATTACTCTTGAACTACAACTCTGACAGTAATGAAATAACACTCTCCGTGGCCCAAATACAATGAAGATCAATTGGAGCTGATTTTATTGTGAAACATTACTATCCCTTTAATTGATTAACCTATTGGATGTTATAGATATGTCCAGTTTGCAGAATTTCTTGCATCTAAGAGGTTAAATTCATCCCAGTATATACTGAACTCCTGCAATTTCAGTCTGATAACAGAGATCATTTGCACTATAGAGGCGAGCTAAAAATTCCATTGATTTAGATGGGGATTTTAATCCCTCGAATGACAGAGAGGTCTCCAATGCATTGTGACACAATATGTTGAATACTTCTGTAGCATTCAATGGATTAAAATCTCCATTTAAATCAATGTGAAGTTTGTGAATTTTTCATTTTCCCCTATAGTGTAATTGGTTTGCCCCAAAATGCTTCCAATTTGCTTCTGAACATGTTTAACTTGAGCCAAATTAGGGCTCTGTGTTCAAAAGGAAAAATGAGCATTTCTCAGGCAAACAAACTGCAACATAGGGGACTAATAAAACTGCCCACTGAGTCAAATGTGCCCTTTAACCCTTGGAATACTAGCGAGGGCTCCAACGTATTGTTCCACAATGCAATGGAGACCTCTTTAGCACTCATGGGGGAGATTCACTAAGCGGTGATAAAAAGTTTATAAAGTGGAGATGACTTGTCCAGTGATATCACTTCTCCAGTTCCTATGTTATTCTATGGAGGCTATGCACTAAGATCTCCAAAGTTGAAGAAATCTTAGTGAATTGGCTCCACAGAATAACATAGGAATTGGAGAAGTGATAAACTGGAGAAGTCATCTCTACTTTATTACTTCTTTATCACCGCTGACTCTTCCCCCATGGGGTTAAAAGTCCCATTTAATTAAATGGGAATTTGAGGAGTCTGAATCTGCAAAAGAGGAGTATCCTGAGTGTTTGCCCATGGTGTCCCAAAGTGCCACAGCACCCAGGTTGAGCATCACTGTTTTAGAAAATCAGACGTTAGACCAATCTAGAATAAGATCTCAAAATAATGCAAGTTATTCCTTACCCCCTAACCCTTTGATTGCCAGAGAGGTATGCAATGCTTTGCCTTAAGGTGCAGAAAGGTATGCACCATCATTGCCTTGCAACGTTGCACCACGTTGTAGTCCTTAAGGGGTTGATATGTTAAGTAAAATATGTTCATGTCTAATTAATTACTATATTTACTTACACACATGTATATGTATTATGGGGTATATTAGACTGCATTCCTCCAGATATTAATTATATAAATTAAGTTTAAAGTTATCCTATGTAAATAAGTCATTCAATAACAATGTCCAATGCAGAGTACATCCCTGTGGTTCTTGAACTGTACTGTAATGCCTCACAAATGTTCAATGCATTCTGGTTTCTAGCCTCTAGATGGTGGAATGCACCCACAGTTAAAGGCAACGTTACCTTTACAGAATTATAATATTGGCATTGCAACAAAATGAGACCTTCCATCTACCTTATTCAGTATGCAAGATCAAATTAGCACACCTGTAAAATGTCAACTGCTAAAAAGCATAATATTTTCTGCAAACTATATAGTAGAAATTGATTTTTCTAACCCTTTAAAGTATGGATTCGATTTCAACTGGAAGTATTTACCAAATGTCTCTTTTTAGCTTTGGCAAATTGGCAGATATTTCCAGCTTCTCAGTTCTGCAATTACATTGTGCCTGAGGGCCAACATTGGGCTGCCAAAATTGCAGTGGTTTGTAAGCAAATACTCAATTGGAATCCTTATGGAGAGCTATAGAAAGCTTCACATTTAAAATGATTCCATAGTGAGGCTCAAGAAGCCCAAGGAAAGAGGCTGGATATCAACTACTTGTCTTGGGCTGATGTCCCTTTTATCAAAGCTCTCTCCCCTCATCTCCACCACCAACGGTAAACCCTTCTGTTGCTGGATTGCAGCAATTTTGCTGCACAGGCAACTATGAAGCTAACCAGCATGTTTAAAAAAGTAAACCCCTTGCTACCACCAACCACATCATCCACAAATATAGTTACCCATTCTCTGTACTGCCAACATAGGGGTTAATCACCATGTTGAAAAGGAAAAATATAGCTTAGAGGACTATAAAGGTAGTGGGCAAAAAGAAGGAGGGATGCTGAGGATGACCTAATGATGACTGATGGTGATGATGCAGATCTAGAATACGTCCCTCCAGCCTCCTCCTCTTGTTCAGATACAGATAAAGTAGAAAGAGGATGATGACATGGCCAGAAAGTTAGCAGAAAGGAAAAGACTCAATCTTCTACCACTGAAAAGGAGCACTGTGTTTGTCTATAAACTGAGAAAACAATTAAAAACTCTGACCCTGGACAAGCAAAGATGCCCAAAAATACACAGTCATCCTGTCAGTCATCATCAGCATCATCACCGCTTTCAATTCCAATCCCCACTCAGCCACATACAATAGTGTTGATTAACCTGAAGTAACAACAACACAGGTTATTAACATCCACATCCTTAGCTATGATGAGTGCCTCTGTGCTGATACAAGTACTGCACCTTTGGCAACTAGTAGTAGTAGTACTAGAATTGCAACAACATATAGCCCCAGGAGTAGTAGCAGCCCCTCAGGAACCTCTCAGTCCATTAAGTCCACAGTATGGATGTACATCACTCAGGATCCAAAAGCTAAGCATGTTGCTATCTGTTGTCTGTGTAAAAAGCATTTGAGCAGGGAGAAATCAGGCTCGCACCTAGGCCTCTCCGCAATTAGTTCCTACCTGAAGCACAACCACAGGTCTGACTGGAAGACACACCACCAACATGTCAGAGGTACCATAACTAGCAGCAGCAGAAGCACTCCGAAATGTTCCCAGGGCTCTGAGGTACATAATAGAAGAGCTGTTGCTGTATCAGAGATTGTGCCAAGTTTTTCTGCTCCTGCTGCAGAGAAGTCAGAGTGCCTGCACGTACAACCCCCACCACCTCCACAAATCATGTAATTAAAGCAATAAAGTTACACTGTTCTTCTACCATGTACGGCCATCTCACATTTACTACACTTACTAAGCTTTTATTAAGAAGTCAATCCCTGTACTAACAATGCAAATGTACACCTATGGAATAGTAAATTTGCCAAAATGTTGGAGGTTGACATGCTGTCCTTTTTTTTTTTTATTTTAACAAAGGCTTTAAAGAACTGATGTCACGTGTTGCACTATTCTGGAATGTCCCAAGCAGCGGTTATTTTTCAATGATGGTTGTACCAATGTTACAAAAGCAGGAAGTTAGTGTTGTGGGAAAAGGACAAAGGCACTCAACCTGCTAACAATATTTTGAAGGCATAGGTTGTTGTAGGACTCACAACTTTGACTTTCAGGTATTTATTTCTCTACTTCAGACCTCAGAAGAAGTAATATTGTGGTGGGAAATATTACAGGCATAGAAAACATAGGCAAAATATGGTAAAGTTCTTGAGGGAAATTATTGACAATGGCAAAAGGAAGCAAACGTGATGTTTTGTCTATGCTGGTAAACTTTGGCGAAAAAAGTAAGACCTTGTTTTTTGCGTTGGGTGCGCGCTCACTTAGGTTGAAGGGTGAGAACTCTTTAAGTTTTGTTCCTCCAATATTTTCCTCAGCAGGTTGTTTTAGTGCTTTTCTTCTGAAAAAATTCATCCTTCCTGAATTTTATTAAATCCCTCAATATATTTGAAGATGTATATCATATCACCCCTATGCATTCTATCCCCCAAGCATAACATATTACATTTTGCTACTTAGACTATACACAAATTATATAGCCATTAGTGGAATGGTCTTTAAGGTATGGAGGGATACAGAAAAATGTACACAAAAAACCTTACTTATCAGTGTTCAAACAATTACAATTGAGATAAGAGAACAGCAAAGACTATATTTTGGCTACATTTACAGTAAGAAAACAAAAGAAAAAGCCTGTACACCAAATCCAGATTTGTATCAATAAATAACCTGCAACTTATTACAGATAATTAATAGAAATGTTTACTTACATGCATGTGGCAAATATCATGTGTACCTTGCCCACCAACAACAAGGCACTTCAGTTTGGGTAATTCCTTATCTGCACCAAATCTGAAGCGAACATATGTTTAGTATCATGTACTATTTGTAGTATATTAAATACATGTTCACTTCAGATTTACCTATATTTTATACAGTTTCACATCCAATCAAACTTTTCCCTACGTTCTCCAGAAATGCAGTACTATAGGTGAGGATTTAATAGTGAATCACCAGTCACAGCAATCCACAATTGCAACCTGCTGCAATGCTCCTACGATTGGTGATAATCTCAGACAGTTTAAGCACTGATCTTGGGGCAATTCTCATTTTCGCCACAAAGGAGAGCAGGAAAAGTGGTGAGTTGCTCTAAGACAATGTCATATGTAGCCTGAAATGCCAACTCACTGCCACATTACCCATCCCTGGCAGACATGTTACAAGCAGCAATTTAGGCACAAAAGGGGCTTTGTACATGGGAGCAAAGTGAACCTAGAACTTACTTTCCACCTATAAAAACCCCCTTGCTCTGAAATACACTCTGTATCTCCTCCATACTGTCCTCCATGTTTGCATGCAGTGAAGGAAATAACCCAATAACATTTGCTGTAGATTCACAACACAATACACAGTCTCAGAATATGAGAACTCAACACCAGTCAATCAGAAATGGCTAGTGTATTCATCATGAGCCCTGCCCCTCCAGAGGTCCATCGGTTTGCACACAAGTCAATCACAGCTCTATATTGGATCAGCTGCAATAGAGTGAAAGTTAATACACAAAATACCTTATGCAGAAAAGAGGAGACATTTTGGAAAAATCCAGCTGCATAATGGGGGGTGGGGTGGAATAACATGTTCCATTGATTTAAATTAAGCTTGTAAACCCGTGAATGCTAGAAAGTTCTCCATGGCATTGATTTGCAATGCCATAGAGACCCTTCTATCATTTAAGGGGTTAAAAGTCCTATTTAAATTAAGTGAATATATGGAATTTTATTGATTTCTTATATTAAACACTAAACACAGACTTGTTGCTCTAAATTAAAATTTCCATTTTACCACTGAATTAAGCATCATACCTAAGAAAACACCAAAAAAAAAAAAAAAAAATCACCCACTTGTGACTTTGTTATATTGGGACCCATTTGCTATGTTAATTTGGCAGCCAAGAAACTTTGTCAATTTGCCCACATTTTTCATTAACATCATAAACAGATGTAATTAGAAGGATTTTATTATTTTCCTGTGTGCACTGTGGTTTTTCTTCATGGACTGTGGTGAAATAAATATCCATTTTACAAAGATAAGAAGCGTCACTGACAGCTAGTAAACTGCATTTAATGGTACTTTCAGAGAAATTGAAAGGAATTCCTCTGGATTTGATAGGACTTGCTGTTATTCTGCTCCTATGCAACAAAAACGTGAAAGTCAAATGGCAATTAGCTGATGTGAAAATATTAAAACCAGTTATTAGATTTAATTAAATAACTAATAGTTTGCCTGTACATATCCCCTTTGAATTGTCAAACTTTATTATCAGCAGATGTTTATAAACAATCTTAACCACATGTATGCTAGAGAGGTCTCCTTCTTAGTTAGAATCCATGGGGTAAAAAGAGATGTGAAACACTGAGGTGTCAAATCAGGTGGTATATTAATCAGTTCATATGGGCCACAGTGCCCATAAACTAATCCTGTTAATTTTATGCTTTTAGTTATTAATAAATTACAGTTATTTACTACTTAACTTCCTGGATTTTAGAAAGTTCTTCAAAACACCATTTAACCCTTTGAGTGTCAGAGAGGTATCCAACACAAAGCATTTCACACCTTCATGGCACTGAAAGGGTTAACAGAGCATTGGCAACCTCTAGCACCAAAGGGGTTGAAAAAGGTTTAAAATACAAGTAGGTTAACCCCTTAACGACCGGGGAATCCGGAAGGGGAAGTGACTTAATGACCACGGAGCAATTTTTTTTTATTGCTCCGTTGGGTTCCGGACTCCCCGAACGGCGTGCAGCCGCGGGGGGAGCCCGGAACTCGATGACGGTCATAGTACGTCATCGGTCGTTAAGTCAAATCGACCCTTGACGTACTATGACCGTCAAGGGTCGTTAAGGGGTTAAGTAATTTTAAGAAAACAGGACTTTAACTATTTGAGTGCTAGACGGGTGTCCAACACCGGCCTTCAAAGGCATTCACTGTTAAATACAAGAGAGATATTGTGAAAGTAGAAAAAGAGATTGCAAACATTACAGAAGCATTAACGACACTGCTGTGTATAGCTATATAATGACTATTTAGCTACTGTTATTGTAGCATAAGTTTTTCTTTCTTTCTTATTTTTTTTTTTTTTTTTGGGGGGGGGGGCTTCACAAATGCATTTGTACCTGCATCTTTCATTTCGTATAGCTGTAAGCTTTCCAAAAAATACAGCACTTCTTGAACCAGTCTCCATTCATAGGGATGGCATTTGCCAGTTTTATTTTTTGTCCAACATTACAAATAATAAAGTTATGTGTATCTAATATGTTAAAGTAAAGAGTACAAATACACTGATGTTGACACACACGCACATTTGTTTTTTGCACAAAATTTCCTTATATGAATATCAAACTGAATGTTTTATTTAACCCTTTATTTTCTAGTTTATTAACGTTCCTCTGCCAGTTAACCCCATAAGAACCCATGACGGTCCTGGACCGTCATGGGTTGTTATACCCTTAAGGACCCATGACGGTCTTGGACCGTCATGGAATTCCGGGCTCCCCGCGCGGCTGCACGCCGTTCGGGGAGTCTGGAATCTGATCGCGCAAAAAAAAAAAAAAAAAAATGCTCCGTGGTCCTTAAGTGACCGCAAAGTACGTGCGTGGCCGGTCCTTGAAGAGGTTAAGCTGTAACACATTTCTCTGCCAGAGGGCAAATTTCTCTGCTATGCAATGCCCTCAGGCAGAGAAGGAATCCATCTTTTGCAGTTGATTTTGGCATTCTCAGTGTTAGATTTATGTCAGCAAGAAATGAGTGCAATGACAAAAAAAATTATATTTGTGGATTGCCTCTTTGCAGAACATGGGTTATTAAAAATAATAAATTCTGCAAATTCTAAGCTTCCCCTTAAGCTCTACCATTTCTCACGTACAAGTTCCTGACCCCTTCATGATGGACTAGTATAGTCCATGGATTCACAGCATGCAAAATGTGGGGTGAGGATGGTCTTACTTCAATTACATGATCCATTCGCTATGCAGATCCTCTAACATTAAACACACACCTCTCCCCCAAGGCCATCCAGTGCCCCCCAGGCCATCCATTACCCCCAAAGCCATCCATCCCCACCCAGGCCATCCATTAACCCCCTCCAGGTAATTCAGTACCTCCCAGGCCACTAGTAGCCCCCTCAACCCTCCCCTAGCCTTAAGCCATAGAGTACACCCCAAGCTCCAAGCCACTACTGGCTTACCTGTCCTGTGTGTGTGGAGTGGACTGTAGTGGGTCTTCTTCAGTTCTTCAGACAGTCTGTCACTGTCACTTGGATTTCTTGATCTCTGGGTCCTCCTGGTGAGTCTTCAGCTCTGTGACAGGTTGCAGTCTCACAGAGACGACTGGACTGGACTGGTAATAGTCCTGACTGGCTCCCTTGGCTTCTGACTCCTCCTCTGCTGGCCTGGTCACATGTCCAACTCCTCTTGGTGCCGGCGGGGTGACCGGAGTCTGTCACCTGACCTGGTGATGTCCCATAGTAGACTCCCATTCTGCCCCCTCCGTATGATCATCATACGCCCCTGCGGGCCATGATGACATCACACGACACACATGCTGCTGCTCAAATGAGGAGGAAGAGGCACAGGCACAGTGCCACAGTGAGTGACAGACAGTCTTCTCTTGCTGCCAGGCCAGCCCGAGTGAGTCTCTCCGGACTGAGTGGGCTGGCAGCAAGCAAGCGGAGCATGATCTGACTTGGCAAGTTGACTGGCTCAGTGATGAAGTGCCTCTCAGTCACTCACATCACTGTCAGACTGCTCGCAGCCGCAGCGAGAGAGTGACTGAGTGACAGCTGAGAGTCTGAGACACCTGACAGAGACAGTGACACTGATTAGACGGGTCACGGGCGGCACTGCAGTGCGGGCCGCGGCACGATTTAATAGGCAGCCGCGGCAGTCCATACAGGTGAGGTAGCTAAGCTAGCCGCAGACAGGCAACTTCCCCAGTCCCCGGCCCTCACTCACATCATACATACATTATCATCATACCTAAAATAAAATGTACTGATTTCATTTTTTTTTTTTTTTTGGCACGAGGGCACTTGGACAAAAAGTGCAGGTGCTCAAGCCCCCCTTGGGGTCTATGTGTGCACGTGCCTGGCTCTAATTAATCATCATAGTATTTGGGCCTTGGAGAATGTTATTTCAGTTCTGTCAGAGTTGTAGTTCAAGAGTAATTGAATGATAAAGCAGGGCTCAAAATTTCCACTCGCCACTAGCCAATGGCGAGTGAAAATTTAGCCCTGGCGAGTAGAAATTCAGCCCTGGTGGGTATGTTTTGGCTTGCAGTGGTGAGTAACTTTTCAGGTCTGGCTAGTAGCAAAGGACTTAAAATTATAAGCCCTGGATAAAGTATCCTCCTCCCGCCCCATTTACTGATGTAACACTGCTGAGTTCAGAGCAGCAGGGAGTGTTCAGGTAGATTGCAGTGAGGGACAACCTTCAATTAAGATAAGGGAAAAAGCTGAAAAACCTGTCAAGGGGGGCAGGGTTTGCATTGTTCTCACAGTAAGAATATTGACCCTTGATGTGAACTGTCTGGTCTATGGACTGGATTCCACATCTGAGGGGAGGTGGGTTACACTAGGTATAAGGGGTGGGAGGGGGAAACTTTATTGTTCAATTACTCTTGAACTACAACTCCAACAGTATTGAAATAACACTCTCTATGGCTCAGTTGCAATGAAGATTAATTGGAGCTGATGTTTTTGTGAAACATTACTATTACTTTAAAGTGCTATCCGAGTTAATCTTCCAGCCTTATTTTTTTATTGTAATGCAGTATAGTCCGAGATTTTACCTTTTAAAGATAAGCTGGTGATGTCAGCTAAGGACAGGCTGTGGTACAGAGCTGTACCGTAGCCTGTCAATCTTCGCCTTGTCCTCTCCCAAGTAGTGCCTCGTTCCTACCTCTTACGATGATGGAGGATTCCGGCATGTGAGCTGGAGCACTCTTTTGTCAATGACAGCGCTCCAGCTCACATGGAGGAACTCTCCGTCAGAGTAGGAGGCAAAAATGAGGCACTACTGGGGTGGGGAAGAGGCGAAGATTACACTATACTGCATTACATTAACAAATAAATAAATAAGGATGGAAGATTAACTTTAATATACGAAGTACTTTAACAGAGGTGATAGTTCCCCCTTTAAAGGTAAACTCATACCTCACATATCATTTAGTATCATTTAGTATCCCTGTGAGTGCCAGAGAGCTATCCAATGCATTATGTTGCAATGTGTTGGGTACTCAAAGGGTTAAAACACAAATGAAGTCCTTTAAAATTATGTTTGTATTTATTTAGAATATTTAATGCAGAGTTTCATGGAGATGGGAAAAGTGAATTTCCCCAGGTCTTTAAATCTCTGGGGGAGATGCACTAAAATGTGATGCTGTGGCCATAAGATTTTGTCGATGTGTTCAAAGCAGTTCAACTTTTCGATGTAAACACACATTGCCATATGCACTGAAATTTAGGGATTTGAGGGGAGGAGTTGGTCTCCATTAGCATACAGGATTGTTGAAGTGGTGTCGATGTGGAAGGGATGCCCTCCCTTGCACATCACCAGCAGTATGACAGTCCTGAAGTCTGAGATCAGTACATAATCATCCCTTAGCTATGCATCATATTTTATACATGTTGTGCACTCCCAAGGCTGTGCGTCAGGCAGTGTCCATGGGGTTTTGTGGTTACCAGCTTGCATTTTTTGTGAGAAAATTTTTTTTTTTTAAGAAAAATCAGACCTCACACGGGGAATCAAGAGCCCTCCTGATGTCCCCTTGGCATTGATCACATTATTGAGACTCAAAGGGTTGAATAAACAAAACTGTAAATTAAACCCAAAAAAGATAGAGATCTTCAAGACTCCACAATAGAACACACTAGGTCACAGTTTGCCCCATACATACAGGATAACAAAAACCCCAATAGAAGGAACAAACCCAGGATTTCCACCGGGAAGGGGGGGGGGAGATACACTAAGTTGTGATAAGGAGGTGATAAAGTGGAGATGACTTCTCCAGTGATATTACTTCTCTAGTGCCTATGTTATTCTATGGAGCCAATGCACTATGATTTCAAATGGGAGAGATTTTAGTGCATATGGAGGAACTGGATAAATTATATCACTGGAAAAGTCGTCACCACTTTATCACCTCTTTATCACACCTTAGTGCAGTACTTTAGTAATACCTAGAATTAGTTTTCTGTAAGTTTGCATCATAATCTTAATGAATTTGGCATTGTAAATGCCAAGATGGGTAACATACAGCCAGCCATTTGCTGCTGAACCAAAACTTCCATCATTCCCAGCCACTGTCTGCCTGAGAATTATGGGAACTCTAGTCCAAAATAGCCTGTGAGTCCCAGACAGCCCAACCCTTGCCTAAGTCATACGTACAACAGCTATTAAAACTCCTCATTATACTGAAGAAGTATCATTAGGTGGTAAGAAACGCGTTGGAGATTCAATTTGATGTATCCATTATTAATATTTTAAATCAAAAAGATTTCCAGATATGGTAAGGCAAACACAGAGATAATAGACAGATATTGTTGCATTAATCACTCCAGTGAAGGAGGGAGGTCTGTTATACCACATTGTTATAAACCATCCAGGATTGGCAATACGGCAACATTCTTTTGCTCTGAAAGGGTTACTTACAGGTGGAAAACACCATTACGTAAAGGGATAGTAATACTTTGTTTTATCTTTATTTTATTTTGTAGGCATTAAAAAAACATGAAGAACGATATAAGTCTTATCTCTCAAACCTTTATGGTTTGAGAGATATTCACAAGCAAAGTTTCCCCTCGCTGACCAAAACGGTCAAGTCTGCCATCTAGCTGTCAGATTTGGAATCCGGTCCGCGGACTGGCCGTGGCTCTACAGCTGAGCCTAGATTGTGAGATATAAGAAGAACTACTTCATTCGAATAGTCTACAATGTGTGCCTGGTTTGCAAGCACACTTTTTAGACCCTTCCAATGATATAGTTATTTTTATATCTTGCTATCTTGGCTGATAGCGCCATCGGTTGATCTGTGAACCAGATTCCAAATCTGACAGCTAGATGGCAAACTTGACCATTTTGGTCAGTGAGGGGAAACTTTGCTTGTGAATATCTCTCAAACCATAAAGGTTTGAGAGATAATACTTATATCGTTCTTCATGTTTTTTTAATGCCTACAAAATAAAATAAAGATAAAACAAAGTATTACTATCCCTTTAAGACAGACTTGGGGGGCCAATTCACAGCTGGTCATGGCATTATATCATGTGGCTTGTGTCCCAGTGGGTCATCATCCATGATGTTGTGAAGGCATAATCATTATGTGCTAAACTGAGCTGTTAAAAGATATATTTACATGTATTATTCCTGATAAAAACTCTTTCTAAATACATTTAAAAATAAACAATATTACTGTTGCTCAAAAGCAAGAAATGGAAGCCTGTTATAAAAGATGTGCAAGAGAAAGTCTCAGCTAGGTGAAACTGGTAGCAGAGTATGTTCCATGTAGAGGGATCTACTATTAACCCTTACGTAGCCATGGGAGTATCTATGAGTACAAGAGCAGAGGGAGGCAAGAGAGAAAGAAGAGTTACCCTTCTCTGCCCACTTACATTCTGTGCCAGAGTCTCAGCCTGTGGCCTTCCAGCAGGTGTTGGACTTCAACTCTCATCATGTCCAGCCTTCCAAAATCTAGTTGAGTATGATGGGAGTTAAAGATCAATACCTGCTGGAAAGCCACATGTTGCTTACACCTGGACATTCAGAAGTAGGTCAGTATGGAGGTTCCCGTGTATATTAGATAACACAGAGATGCACTGAGCCCATGTGTTCCTCTGGCCTGCATTACTCCACCCCCATGTATTACTCTGTACATTGCCATCACAATGGAGTGGCTGATCAAAAAACAGAATATATATATATATATATATATATATATATATATAGTTTTATTTTTTGCGTAAAACAAGAGTTGTGTTAATGATTCAATAACATGTATTCTTCATTAACTCAAACTTGATTTGTTTTTTATAAAAAGGAACTTATGACAAGTCATTGCTAGGTGCTGCTGCTGCTAATACTGCCTTCTGTGTAGAACTGCAGTTAAGAACAAGACATTGGGCCGTATGTTCAAAGGGATAACGACAAAAAAATGTTGTATGAAAGACAAAAATAAGTAATTGAATGCATGAACGACATATTTTCTATAGAGTATACGACAAAAAAAATTGTAATGTGCGTTGTGTATGACACAACTCCAGAATTGACGGGTAAAGGGGTGTGGCTAGGGCGTGGCTAAACTATTCTCCAGTGTCGTATAAAGGAAAAGAAAATTTGTCGTAACTAACGACAAAAAAATGTCTTTCAAAAGACAAAATTTGTACGTTAAGAAAAAAGTTGAGGGAATGTGTTCTGAATGTGAGAATTTTTGTCTTTACTTAAGACATTTCTGTCATTAGTTAAGACATTTTTAAAGACATTTTTGTTCTTAAGACATTTTTTAAGACATTTTTGTCTTTACTTAAGACATTTTTTTGTCATTCCATGCGACAATTTCAGTCAGGACAAACAACATATTTCCAATCACAACCGACACTCTCTGAAAATATTAATGATCCCAATGACACTATACTTTGAAAAGTGGTTACAGACGACAAAAGCTATTTCGCTAATACTTTGAACATATAGCCCATTGTCCAAAGGCAGAGACAGAAAATAGCATTTTGTGGTCTGGATTGAGCTCTACCAATAAATGAAGCATCTTCCTAAAACGGCAAGAACACTTGTCCCAATCAGTGGGGAAAGTCATATAGATGTATTAATTTATATTTGTTTTAAAGAAAATAATAAAGTTTATATCTGAGTGTATAAAGAGATCATCAGGTTAGAAAACCACATAAATTAGGAATTACCTTAACCCTTTCCATGCCCAGAGCACTGCAAGAAACACCACTCTGGTACTCAGAGGGTCAGTCTGGGGTGAACTGACACGGCAGGCAAACTTGAACTTATAAGAGCCAGCATGTGTGTGTATTGCAATGTACTAATATATGCTATGCACTGGAGCGTATAGAAGTAACCACTAAGGAATAAAGTGTTATGTCTTTGTCTCTCTGTGACTATAATATTATATACTAGTTGAACAGCCCGTTACACGGGCCATAGTGCCACTGCCACCCGGTCGCGGGGCAGTCACACGGAGTAGACACTGCCCGCGCCACAACTTCGGAGCGCCCAGCTCTATATCAGCCACAACGCGGGCAGTCTCTACTGCGCATGTCGGGCGTTACACACAATTTAGCTAATTATTATATAGGATATGGTAAACATCGACAGCAGTGCACAAAGGGCCTTATCCACAAAACTACAACACAGGGGAAAAATAACATGTCCTAAATCCCCATTGATTTAAAAGGTAATCAATGCTTTGCTTCACATTCAAGCGGTTCAACCTTTGAGTGCCAGAGGGGTACTCAAAGGGTTAAATTACACATTTAACTCAATGGGAATTTTTCTTTCTCCCCTCCGGTACAGTTGAGTTGTTCCAGAATTGTTCCTCTTTGCTTTTGTGGATAAGGCCCTGAGTCATTACATGTACAGTAAGTGTATAGTCATTACTGTGCTTCTGTTACCTCCAGTAAATGCATATGTTCGGCAGGTAGAGGAAGTAATGTAAATCTTACTAAGGGCACCTTTTCTCATTGCACTTTCCTTATTTAAAACAAAAATGCAAAACAATCTGTTTAAGATTCCCTCCAGTGTTCTGCGGTTGAATTTTCCAAGATCTCAGCATCTCTTGTCTCATTCGCCGTTCATCATATATATATGTCTCCCTGATGTGCAGGCCAGCAGCATGGAATGGGATTATATAAATAAATGATGGGGACTGCTTGATAAGGAAGAGCTCATTCCAGAGCCTTATGTATTAACAGTGCAGTTCTGGAGTAAACCAAGTGCACTATGGGAGGACACATAAAAATATGGGGCATTGCTATAAAACTAAGTTGGGCTTTGTAACCCTTTTAATGCTAGAGAAGTCTCCAATGCTTTGCTTCGCAATGTGTTGAAGACCATTCTAGCATTCAGGGGGTTAAAGGTTCCATATAGATCACCTGGAATTTTCATGTCCCCTATGCTGAAGTTGGTTTGTGTCATAATTGCATTGTTCCATTTTTATATACAAGTTATTTTGTCTCAGGAAGCTGCCTAACCCATGTTTAATATGGTTACATAAAATGGTAAATTAACTGGTCAATGTAGTATTTGGACATAAAAGTAACATATATACTGGTAAATAAACCATGTATCAGGCACACTGGGATAATTCTATTTTCCCACACGACACTTTAAGCATTTCCAGCATGGCTGAAGCTCTCTTGACAAATGGGTGTACTCAGGGGCCGGCTGACAGCATTCAGGGTTGCTGGGGAAATGGAGGTCATAGGCCTCCTTTACCCTGCCGTCATTATGACCCACCCACATTTATATCCCGCCCTAGTTATCACTCCAGCCCACCCCTTTTGCTAATTTTATAATTGGCATTAATGTTGTGAAGTAAGGGAAGTGACACCAAAGAGCTTACACTGGAAATAGAGCTACAGTAGTGATACTACAGAGCCTACAGTTAAAATGGAGCCACACTAGTGATACCACATAGTTTACAATTGAAATGGAGTTATAATACTAGTGGTATCACTTGTGTAGCTCCACAGTCCTCAAGTGCCCAATGGGACTGTCCGCCCCTGGGCGCACTTTGACAGCTGCCCACTGTGTTTAATAGAAAACCTGACCTTGTTCAAGAGAAAATTAGGTGTTTTCTAAGGCTTACAAAGCTCTAGGGCCCTTATAGATAAAGTTAAGGGGAACAATTCTGGGGTAAGCAACTTTATCACAGGGTGAAATTAAAATTCCCCAAACTCTTCTTGATTTAAATGGGACCTTTAAACCCTTGGATGCAATAGAGATGTATCTAACACAAACTAGGGTTCTTACTAGTAGTACAGAGATTAAAAACCCCAATTAAATCAATGATACACATTTTTGGCCTCAGAATTGCCCCTCTTTAGCAATCTGAGTACAGCCCTATCTGCAGTATTCTCAAAAATATGTGCAGTTTAGCGATTGCTTGTGAGTGTGCAGTATTCTATATAATAATTTACTAGGATGTTTGTCAGAAGCCGTCATGTGCAGTAGAGACTGTGTGTGTTCAGGCAGTCTCTACTGCGCATTATAGCATCAAGTGAGTGAGACGACACACAACTGCATCGCATGGAGCAGTAAGGTAGCAGTCACTTAACCCTTTGAGTGCCAGAGGGTTACGCAATGCGTTGCGTACCCCTCTGGCACTCAGAGGGTTAACATTAACTGGTCCTTGGCCCATGTGGGCTTTTACACTAGTAGATCATAAAGCATTAATTGTGAATAAGTGAAAATAGTGACTGACATGACAAAATGGTCGCAATCTCCTTTCATGCATTTGACGCATTTGCACAGATTATTGTAAAACTGGTGCTCTTAACAGCCACGCCCACTGTAACTATGAGCATTCTCAATTCATGAGCACTCAGTCCCTTATTGGGGAAAATATTCACAATTCAAAATTATCCCAGCCCCTAATAATAATAATACATCCCTCTTTTCACTGGAAGTAATTATTGCACATGTGGAGTAAACCAGTTGCACCATAGCGGGGCAAAACAAAAATTCCTAATTTTCTATGCACTTGAATAGAGTTAATTAACCACCTGAATGCCAGATAGGTCTCTAATGCATTGCTTCGCAATGCATTGGAGACCTCTCGAGCATTCAAGGGGTTAAAAGCCCAAAATAATTGAACAGGAATTTGTATTTGTCCCCTATGGTGAAGCTGGTTTAATCCAGTATAACTCCAGTTTGTGTTTGGGCCTATGCGCCTTATGCACAAAATAAATGAGAAGCAATTCTGGAGCAAACCAACTGCTCCACAAGGGAAAAGAAAGACTTCCAACTGATTTAACCTTTTCTGTGCCAGTGAGGTATCCAATGAATTGCATTGCACTGCGTTGAATACCTCTCTGGCACTCAGAGGGTTAAATGGTCATTTCAACTTCATAAATGCTAGACAGGTCTCCAATTCTTTTCCAATGTGTTAGAGAACTCTCTAGTATTCAAGAGGTTAAAGGTCCCATTGAAATCAGTGGGTGTTTTGATTATTTTATTGCTTCCCTCTGGTGTAGATAGCTTGGTCCGGAATTGCTCCTACTCCTATTTGTGCATAATGTCATATAATGTGTATTACATGGGAACTGCCACCGTTGGGTGATGTCTTATTCACCATTTAATATGTCTCTACTAACTGTTTATTTTAGGGTGAATGCAGAATTTTTGTCCTCTTTCCATTTTGTGGTGCTGCTCTTGCTATGCGTCAATGACCAGAACTCTTCGTAGATAGCAGTAATAACAACACCACCATATCATGATAAGTACAAAAGAAAGTAATACCTTCTATGCCAGAGGAGTGTCCCACACATTTGCAAGGTAATGGGCACATTTTTGCCTTTCAAAGTGTTGAGAAAGTAACAAAGAAACAATGACAGACTGATAAACACAATAAGTTGCTGGAACATACATAGAAATTGCAGTAGAAATATACAATGTACAGGAGGCATGTTGGAGACATGATGTGATTAAAGAGTCAGTAATGTCCCCAAAAAAATACTTAAGAGTTTTTTTAAAGCTTCAAAAAATAAACTCTATGGCACAAATCCTATATCTCAAACCGCTATGGTTTGAGAGATATAAGCACTGAAAGTCCACCCCCCCTTTTCCTGATGACAGCTGTAAAGCTGACAGCAGGAGATTCAACTCATGTGACTCGAGGAGGCTCTTTAGCAGAGCCGAAGTTGCATTATTTAAGTAGAATTACTTAATTGGAACAGTCTACAAAGTGTGCTTGCAAACCAGACACACTTTGTAGAACTTTCTAATGAAGTAATTATTTTCCAATAACGCTATTTTGGCTCTGCTGCAGAGCCGCTGGCTGGTCCCCAGACTGGGATCTCCTGCTGTCAGCACAGCGCTGACGTCAGGAGAAGAGGAGGGAGGGGGGAGCTTTCAATGCCAATATCTCTTAAACCATAGTGGTTTGAGAGATAGGATTTTTGCCATAGAGTTTATTTTTTTGAAGCATTACTGACTCTTTAACTAAAAAAGTTTTATTTACCTTCCAATGGAAATTAACCATTTCTGTGACACATTGGGGTGAATGTACAAATCCACCTGCTCAGTCACACTGGTGCTGTGTATATCACCAGTGGCTGCACACAAGGGTATGCACTACCAGGCCTGATTGCTGTACTGCATACTGGCGGACACATTCACCCATTGTTGACTTTAATGCCTGCAAGACCCACACTGCCAGCCACATAGCATGTGCAGGAAAATGGTGAATGCTAATGCCATCCCCACTACACCTTGCTTTGTACATTGATATAAGATGTAGAGCACAAGACCATCACAAGTGGTGCAAGTGCCATTAAGATTTGGATTTTGTACATACAGCGCTTAGCAAATTGATGTTAGGCAGGCATAGGGAAAGAACACTGATTCCAGTGAATGTTATTGTACAAAATCAGAGTGATACATCCCTGTGATTTGTAAGCTAAAATACAGTAGATTCCAGTGGGTAGATCAGGAGTGGACAACTTGAGGCTTCCAGCAGTTAAGGACTACAATTTCAATACTATCCTTCTCTTCATTGGGAAGTTGTAGTACTCAGCAGGTGGAAGGTCTCAGGCTGCCCACCCCTGGAATAAACTGAGAGCCAGACAGCTAGATCGAACCATGTAGCATCCAAGAGGTTAACGTTAGCATTAACATTAAATGAACAGAACCTGAACTTCCCTCTATCAGCACTGACCTTGCTCCTCCACGGCCTCTGCCATCTTCCTTGTTGGTATCAAGTAGAAGTGTTCTTGTGCTTTCCCTGTCTCTTCTGGCCTAGTCTATTCCATGGATGTACAGTATGCTAAACACGAGGATCAGCTTACTGCAATTACATGACCCCTTCTCTGTATGGTTCCCCTAGCACAAAACAAAGCTCAGCTTCCTCAACTTCTTAGTGGTTTAAATAGCACCTGCTTACACAGTACAGTCTCTTAATGTAAACTTTTAAAGGTGCAGGGACATTTGTGAAATAATGTTTATAGGTGCAACACACACACCAAACTGAAACTTTTTTATTTTCATTAAACTGGTATCTGTATGGCTTTTACATATGGTGGAATAGCTGACCCTTATTGTGATTTTTTGAACTCTGCTAACATTAACATAAAGACGTAAAGCAACTTACATTTTTTTTTCAATAACAAAACTTTACTAATCCTTTATGCAACACCATATATAACATCTATTACAAAAAGGATAGGGATGTGTGGAATTTTCCTCAGAGGGAAGAAATTAGTGGAAAGCAGGGCTCTCCAGCTTCTGGAAAGGGGCCTTCCCATGAGAAAGGCCACTTTGCAGCGACTTATTCTGCTTTGCAGCATGGTGTGACTGTATGCATGTACTCATGATGATGTCTGAGTGCACTGTGCGTGCATCATGATGTTATCACTGGAATTTTTGACCTAGGGTGCATGTCCATTGGAACTCAGCAGATGAATGTGGAAGATGGGGCTGAAACAACTTAATGGAAGGTTTTGCACCTCCTGGAGGTACATTTCACTGGTATTTCCTTCCTGTGGGAATTTGAATGAAAAGAAGGGCTATAACACCTTTTTTCCCCAGTAATTTCTGTAAGGAGGAACATATTTAAGAAAAAACTATGAAATGTTTCAATAAAGGGTTAATAAAGAGTTACTACGAGTATATATTCAAAGAAAGGATATGTTAGACAGAGGAAAAAAGATCACATGGAGAGCACCAGCAACAGGGTGACTTTCCTGATCCAAAGTCAACTCTCCAGCTGATAAACTGGGGAAATTGCTGTAGGTGATTCAAAGAGTCTCTTGTTGGTTTAATGCAGTGGTTCTCAACCTTATTTTGTTCCGGACACCCCTAATATGCAATTTAGATTCTTCGGGGCATCCCTACCATTTTATATGTAATTTTAAAAGGGCATCACTGGTTTAATGAATATATGTATATCTATATATATCTATCTATATATATATATATATATATATATATATATATATATGTTTTATTGCCTTTATTTGTACATATTGTACTAATCAGAGTGATTTGCTCTTAGAGCAGTGTGTCTCCCCATTCTCTTGTCCTAGGGGCACACCTAAAGGTCAGCTCATGTGGATATCCCTGATTCATTGCCGGTGAGTAATTTCTGTAACCGTGCTGGGTCTACCTGTGCTTAATAAGGGATACCATGCACACATGACCTGTCTGTGTGGACTAAAGCTGAGAGTCACTGGCTTAGAGTCATTTATTGGTTTAGTAGTTTTAGATATTGTAATGTTGCCTAAAATGATTTGATCTGCAAACTCTTAACCCTTTCAGTGCCAGAGAGGTATCCAACACATTGCATTGTAATGGGTTGGATACCTCTCTGGCACTGACGGGGTTAAGGGCTGTATGCTGTAAAGCAAAGTAGAGGAGTTCTTTGGCAAACCATGTGCACTACAGGAGAGAACTCAAACTGAAAATTCCCATTGATTTAAATGGGGATTTTGACCCCTTGAATTCTAAAGAAGTTTCCAACTCATTGCTTCTCAATGCATTGGAAAAACTAGAGATGACTCCACTGCATTGCAAAGCAATGCACTGATATGTCTCAAGAATCTAAGAGGTTAAGCTGGTCATAAGAGTTTTTATAAGAATGTGATGAATGTGCATACCTAGCTTATACCAGGGGGCCTCCTGTTACAGGTTGCCCTGTTCTTGGGTTCCCAACAGTTCCAGTTTTAGAGGAATTAGTCAGATTTAATCCTAAAACGAACTGTGACAATGGTGTGATGATCTTGGCATATAAAACATAAATGTGGCTGTTTTTCCCCTAAAAAATGAAGGTATGAAAAGAAGACAACATCTAAACTGGATCCTAAATGATTACTTATACTTGTGGACGTCCATTCATAATGTTGCCAGGGACCTCAGGTGCTCTTATATCTGTCCTGATGTATAATTAGGGTTGCCACCCAGCTGGTATTTTACCGGCAGGCCGGTAAAAAATTGGCTTCTGTCCAATGTTAAGTCTATGGAGGGAATGCCATGGCCGGTATTTTTTTTAAGAAAAGGTGGCAACCCTATGTATAATCCTCTGCATCACACCTGGACAACTCCAGTCCACATGTACCACAAAACAGTTCAGGTTCTGTGGCTGTCCCTGTTTAATTACAGACAGATCCACTTGTTCTCAAGCAGGGATATCCTGAAAGCATACATTTTTAACAGTTCTTGAGAACTGGATTTACTTCCCCCGCTCTATAAACACTCTGCGAATGAAAACAAAAATAACCACAAAATCATGTGGGTCGTGATACCAAAATAAAGATGCAAATACAAGCATATTAGTGAGGATGAACGTATTAGATTATACACTAAACTAGGTGCTGGAACCAATTTTTTATTGCTACACCTGCCTGTTGGCAATTTACTAAACTTCTTTCACGTCAATTAGACCTTTTCACTCAGGAGGAGGGCAGTAGGAAGTGTATGGGTGTTTTGGATGTTCCTTCCCTCTTCAACTTTTTTAACCTTCCTAATAACAAGGCACAGAAGCAGGAGGCATAACGCTACTCTATTTTCCTTTGCATGTTATAGGGGAGGCTTTCGGATCTTGCTTTCATTAAAGTATTAACAATAGACAAGTATTTGCACTCGTATAAATTATACAGTTACAATGTAGTCTACGGCATACCAAGGGTATACTATAGGAGGTACAGAGGGTAGACAGCATTCACGTGGGGTTCCATCTGCCCCAGAGTTGAAAAGGTTCTGCTTACACATCTGCAAAAATATTTTTGTGTTGGGGAGCCAAAAATGTTTGTATCGGGGTGCTCCAATGACTAGTTACGCTACTGGTGCATACCCCAAATTGCAGGTGAATGAGGAGGCCAACATTATATCTCAGAAATAAAGAGTGTTGACTGATTTCTACATTTCCCCTTTTTAAAATGAATGCCAAACACTCACTTTCTCCAGCTGAAATCATTTAATCAGTATAACGCAGAATATGAGTTTAGCCTTATCTGGAAAATACAGCAAATGATAAACATACTAGTCTCCTACGCAAATGTTTTTGAGTGTCTTCCATCAAACTTTATAAATACCTTTGCTGCCCTATCTCCCCTGAAATATGTCACACAACGCCATCAATTACCATACACCTGTTACTGTCCAATCACCTTCACACATATGTCAATATTCCCATGTCCTCAAGCTTCATTCCATGCTCATTTTACTGCTTCAACAACCTTCAAATGTACCTTCATTCTATCTGACTGATACCCACAGTACTGCCCCTACCTCAAGTCAACAAATTAATATCATGGGTGGTATATTGTTGATGTTGATCTCTAGATAAATTGGATGGGGGATTTAAACTTATGATTAATCCTTTGACTACTACAGGGGAGCCCAAAGATTGAAAACCATCTGACACTTAAAGGATTCAAAGTTTGGATTAAAAAATGACTTATCTGGTTAGAAAGTTGAAATGATGTTTGGCACTCCAGTGGTCTTCAACCTCTTGGATTCTAGCAACTACTTTTATGCAAAACAATGCACAGGAGACGTTTCTAGAATTCAATGAGTAAAACCTGATCTGACTTTTTTAAACATTGGCAAAAACCTCTATGGCATACCAACGAACATTTCAAATGGCCAAAAAGGGATGCTTTTATTATAAGTGGGTTTGATGGGGCTGTTGCGTGGTGGGTGGGACATTACTGAGAATTAATGAATAAATGATTTATAGCCAAGACCTGACTAATTTATAAACACATTTACTAAAGTTAAAAAAGTTAATGTGAGTTGTATTGCTGTGGAGAAATGCAATACACTTACTATGTATACACACCACACAGTCTAGTCTCCTAAAAAGAGGGACACCGGGGTGGAAAAGAGATACAGAGGTATTTGGGTCTCACAGAGGGGCTGTCCCTCCTAAAGAGGGACATTTGGGAGGTATGGTCTATGGTCACTCATGATTTCTGCTGAGTATATTCTACGTTTTCCAAATGGCATTTTAGGGACAAAAAAGGTATAACAGAAGATGACTTCATTTATATGCTTAGCCTACAAGTAGTAAGGAGCAATTACAGTTTATCCACCTCCTCTACTGGGAACAGAGTCTGCTGGATACTGCAAGTTACCTCATTAAAAATAAACGGCCTACACTGGTGTTATACACAGTCCAGTCAGCACAGCTGTGGCTGAGGATTTTATGAGGATAACATAATTCTTTGTATTGAACTGATAGAGGAACAAGGCCGTCTTCAGGAGCACGAGAAATTCTGGAGCAAACCAACAGTACATTAACCCTTTGATTTCAGAGTGGTGTGCAACACATTGCTTTGCAGCACACTGCACATCAGCACTCAGAAGATTAAGGGGTAAACGCTTTCCTAAATTCACATTCATTTAAATAGGACTTTAATTCCTTACAGGGTTGTGCTCCAGCAATTAAGGGGTTAAAATCTCCATTTACATTTTGGGATGTTTTTTGCCCAGTGTCGCAGCTGTTTTATTGCATCATGATTGGTCCTCACCAACTTTCTGAATATGGCTCCTTTGATTCATATATAAAAAAAAACAAGTGAACCATCTGACTTAACCCTTTGAGTGCCAGAGGGGTGTCCAGGGACACTAACACATACATTGGGTTACATGACTTTAAATCTCATGTACTTCCAGCTAGTATGTGTGAATGTAGTTATTTTATACTAGTTGACGAGCCCAGGTACATGGACCACAGTGCCAGCCGGTCGCAGTGCAGTCATGCACAGTAGAAACTGCCCGCCTCGCTGTGGATATGGAGCGGGGCACTCCGAATTCAGACCGGGGTCCGCTGCGTACCTGAAGTTGTGCAGAGAGGACTCCGGTCTGACTTCTGAGTGCCCTGCTCCGTATCAGCTGCGTCACGGGAAGTCTCTACTGCGCAAGACTGCAGCACGTGCAGCAGTCTGTACTGCTCATGACTGCTTTGTGACAAAGTTTTTATCAAATTATAATATAGGATTACTTGCACTTGTGATGTCTGTGTAAGCTAGCCTATTCTTTCAGTATTGAGCAAGGTACGGTTCTCCAGCTGCAGTCAGACTACAACATCATTTAGCTGAGAGTTGAAATGTGGCTGCAGCTGGAGGTCCTCACATTATTCATCTTTGCTCTATAGACACATTTTGGTTAATTGTTTTTACAGCAGTAATATTGTTAGTGTACTGAGATTCGACAGTGTATTATCTCAGTTCATTTAAAGACAATGCAGAACAATCATTTCTGAGCACACCTGGGAATTCTCCGGATCTGCCCCGGAGACACAAGGTTTTTAACGCTTTGAGTGCCAGAGGGGTACGCAACTCATTACTCTGCAATGCGTTGCGTGCCCCTCTGGCACTCAAAGGGTTAATGTTAATTACCAGATCTCCGGGATGGCGGCTGATTGTTCGGCTTTGTAGAGTTTCTTATTAAACTCTGCCCACTTCTCCTCCTTCCCACCCTGTTCAGCCCACTTCCCCAGCCCAATTGCATTAAGCCCCACCCACCCAATTAAACCCCACCCCTTTATGGCACACATTGCATTAACATACACCATGTGGCAGCCCATTAGCACTCTTTGAGGGCGCCACAGGATGAAGTTCCCAGGTATGGTTCTCCAGCAACAGCCAGACTATAACTGCCATCATCTGGCTGGTAGAGAAAGCCTTGGAGACCCCCCCCAGCATCCAAAGGGTTAAATCGTTTGGTTGTTTGTGTTCTTCCATGGGAATTCATTTGAAACTCCAGGGTTCTACCACAGTAAAACATGTGAGAACCACTGATCTAGACTGGACAATTATCCTATATAATAATTCGCTAAGTTGTGTGTAACGCCGGACATGCTCAGTAGGCACTGCTGCGCGTGCGGCAGTCATGCGCAGTACAGACTGCCCGCACCGCGGCTGATACAGAGCTGGGAGCTCCGAAGGAGCGTCCAGCTCTGTATCAGCAGTGGCGCGAGCAGTCTCTACCGTGCGTGACTGCCCCGCGACCGGCTGCCAGAGGCACTGTGGCCCGTGTAACGGGCTGTTCAACTAGTTTCTTAATAAAGCGTTCCCCCAGCAAGCAACACTATATACTGTAGTTATCCATACTGCGGTCCCTACTGTAACATCACTGTCTATTATTAGCAGTTACGAATTGAGCCTCCTATTGATTTCCATTGTGAGCATGCCTGCTCATACACATGGACATGAAATTTGCAATTTAAAGTGATAGAGCGTAGATTAAAGGGATAGCAAAACTGAATATGTAAATAAATATATATTGTTGGGTTTATCTTCCTTACTCATACAAAGGTACTGAGAGGTGTTTTATTCAAAAATTATTGCAACTCAAACTTGAAATTTTTAGGTACTGCATTTCAATGGCCTAAAATCTTACAGTGGCGCTGCTGTTACACCATCCTAGGGAAAGTTCTGGTCAATAGTCAATAAACTTTCATACAATGGTGTAGCAACAGCGCCACTGTAAAATTTCAGATGCTCCATCTAAAAAAAAATCAAAATTGACCTGCAATACACTATGACTAAAACACTGCTCAGCAGTGGGAGTTCCCCTGCTGTACTCAGGAGAATAAACCTTGCAATATAAATTTTACTATATATTAAGTGTTACTATCCCATTAAAGTAGGATACATTGGCATACAAGCTAATCCATACATTCTGGCACAGCCTCATCACCTCAGATTCCCTATTTCTATCAGACTTATTGGTAGCCCACAAGCCACTTTTGGCCAGACATTGTTTCCTTTATCTACTCTATTTGGTGCTATAGAGCAAGCAAAGAATGATTTCCTACACCGCCATGCTGTGGTGAATGCGCAAACTTCCCAGCAAACTCCACTGACATTAGGCTTCAGTGTCAGTGGCTGCACAAACACAGCAGCGAGTATAATCAGTGTAGTGCATTTCAGTATACTGTCAGAGACATTGCCATGATGGGGAGGAAATTGTTAATTTTTCTTTTAAACCAAATTCTCTAAAAATCTGTTTGTAAAATGTGTTTAAATTAGCTCATTCTTCTGGACAAAAGAGGCCTGTATTTACCTAGATGGGAATGAAAAATATCTAGGTGACTTTTATGATTATTGATATCCAGTTGGAGACAAAAAGTCTAAGACAAAGATATTCTCCCAGGTAGGAAAGTCTGCTAGAGTGACAGATTGATATCCAATGGAATAACCTTTGACATTTTTTTATCTAATAACAGTAACCAGAACACCTTATTGTCTATTAATAAGAATTATTATCAAGGTGAATTTTAGTGTGGAGTAACAGTGACCTCTTTAGAGTGCATAGCATTATTACTAGTGTTTTGAAGAATTTCCAAAAATTATGATAATAATAATAATATGCATGATGTCACTGCATAATGAGATGGCTCTTTAACCAGTCAAAGCAGATTTTGATAAGGGTAATTTCACATTATAAATATACAAGTTTAGAGAGAAAAGGGCTTTTCCTCTTGGGTCTTGGCTGTTTTTTTCCTCTTGGTCCCTGGCTCTTCAGTTCCTGCTATATACCTGGCTGCCTGCTAAAGAAATCCTAAGAAATCCACACTTATAGGACTGGTAACTATATATCTTTCCTTATTTAAACTCTGCAAAATTCAGAATCAAATATATATTTCTTCTATACCTGAAGAAACAATTTTTCATATAATTTGTCTTAATTGGACTAGCCAACCATTTGGGATCAACTATAATAAGCTATATTAGCTGTAGTAATTCTGAATTAAGCGGAATTCATTAATTTATTGGCAAATTGTTATATTTTGCCAGATAAGTGTAATATAGTTAAATAGCTTGGTTTATATATTAGTTAATATTCTTGGTATTTCTAGAATAATATATTGTGTTTCTGGAAAGGTTATATAGCTAATAGTTGATCTGGGGAATTCTTTGAATTCATTTATTAACCCTTTAACTGCTATGTGTCTATTTATTTTGAGGTGTTTCCTTGGATTTCTTTGTGTTGGTTTTGGATCTAAACTTTTGTACAGTGAAAAGTTTTTAAACATCTCACTAAACAAAAGTAGCAGCCATCTTGGGTGTGGCATCACATATTTTACTAGTGATTTAACCCTTGGAGTACACTATAGGTTTTACATAGGGCTGCTATAGTCATATTTGCGATATATGTTGCACGAAGTTTAATATACTGTCTAAACATACATTATTGGATTTCTAAATATTTTCTTCGTATTATCTCTGATTGACTATATTAATTGCAGTTTATATGTTTTATTCAGAAGGTATGCAATATTTGAAATCGGTAGATAATTAAATTATAATCTAAATATGTAATTTTATTCCAGTTAGTTTGTCTAAAAAAATTAAACCTCAATTAGCATAGTTTATACAGTTTCTGGGTCAGAGGTATTCATATATGCTGCTGCCAACTGTATTTTAATTAATTATAGGATCAATTATCCTTTTCTATGCTGCTGAGTTCAATTATTGTTATTTAATATCTCTGAATATACCTATGTGTGGTTAACCCTTTAATTGCTGGTAATCCTAATGGTGATAAATGTGGTTTGAGTTACTGTATATCTATTGTAATTGCTGGTCACTCATTTATATCATTGTTGTTTACACTTTATATCAAGTATATTTTACTTAAATAAATTATATATATTTTTGCACATATATGTGGGATTGATTATTTTAATCAATTCTTTACTGTGAAATAGTGTGTTAATACCTAATATAGTGTAAAGTTCTCAAATTATTTAATATTGTCATTTATCTATTTATGTGAAGATATCCAATCTGATTGGTTCATTTGTTTAACCCCTTGGATACCTTCAACATAATTGGTTTGATAATACACAGATCCCTCAGTTGTTAAGAATTTAATTCCAGCAAGCCTCTTACTCCTTTCCCATAACTTCATACCTCCCAAGTGTCCCTCTTTTAGACTCAAATCCCTCTGTCCCTCTTTCCCACCCTGATGTCCCTCTTTTTAGGAGACCAGATTGGGTGGTGTGTATATAAGTGTATCACATTGCTCTACAGCAATAAAACTCAAATTATTGTTAGTTTAAATGTCAGTATATGTGTATTTAAATTAGCCTGTATAAATAAAATACTTTGGTCTTGTTATAAATCATTTATTGGGTTACACAAAGAGGTGTCAATAGGTCGTGAAATAGCCTAAAAATTCTTGGTAATGCCTCACCCACCAGTCACTCCCCCAGCAACACCCCTTAAAACACAAGTGTCCCTCTTTGGCAATTTGAAATGTTGGGGGGTATGTAACTTGTCCATAAAAATAGCATAAAGGTACCCCATTCCCTATGTTCTTTGTTTAATAAAAGACACAGAGGAAAGGAACTCTCCTAAAACATCCATAGGTTGGACCTTGATGAAAGTATGGGTAAGGGGAGGCATACGTAGCTTAGTAAATTGATGCTAGACAGGCATAAGGCTAGAAAACAGATTCAAGCATCTGTTTCAGTGTGGAATCTTAATTGTACATTCACCGTAATGCTGTTTTCTTCTTAACTGATAGTGAATGCTGAGATACTTCAGCACAGAGCTGGGCAACCTAAGGCTCCCCAGCTGCTCAGGACTCCAATTCCCATCATCTTCAGCCAAAACCTGAACAGCTGGAAGGCCTCAGATTGCTAACCAATACTTTAGCAAGTATGAATTCTGGAGCAGCCTCCTTAAAATGCCTCTACAGTTCTAATAACGTACAGAAGTCAATTTATAACAGACTGAGAACAATCTGCTGCAAGCACCTGCTCTAGCTGCTCAGAGCTGTTGTCAGACCGTCATTCCATTCAGAGATCAGGTATCTCTTTGTTTATATAAACTGCTTTGCTACTATAAATATCTCCTTTAACCCTCTGAGGGCCAGGGTTGAGTCCAACACATTGTGAAGCAAGGAGCTGGGCATCCCTCTGGTGCTCAAAGGCTTAATGTACATTCATTAAGCATCCAATGCACACCCATCACACATCCATTAAAGTCAAATGGGTTAACACCCTAAAAAGCTAATGGAACCAGAGTCAGAACAGCCCCAAAGGTGGCTCCTGTGAACCATTTGGGGGGTCAGAAATCTGAGCCTCTTGGCTGGAATGTAAACCATTAGTCTGTAGCTCTCACAAACTCCAGGATTGTTTGCACAGTCCACATAGGTTCTCAAGCCCAATACAGACATTCTATGGGGAAATGCATCATGGGAGTATCAGGTATCTCATTCAGCTGCACGTTCTGCTCATCCTGTTGCTGTGCACGGGGGGGTCACAATGACACTCTGATTTAAAAAGCAAGAGAAGGGGGACATGCAACGCAATCTGCAGATATGGCAACAATCATATGATAGGCCCCCTTTAACCCTTTGAGCGTCTGAGTGGAACGTAACGCATTGCTTTGCAATGTGTTGCATACCACTCTGGCACTCAAAGGGTTAAGGACCAGACTGCACACCACTCTGGTCCTCAAAGGATTAATGCACACCAGTATTCATAGCTGCTGCCAAGTAATCAGATTTCTGCTGATATATATACTGTTGAAATAGTAAATTCATGCAACTACCTTACCTTTCAGTTTGATAAATCTACCTCCTATGTTGCTGTGCTTGCAGATCAGACATGCGGTAGGAAGTACCAACAGCTGATAATTTTATTTTGTTTCCCATCCTTATAAATGAATCCCAAATTTGCACTGATACTCTAACTAATGTAGATAGCGGTAACAATTCAGTGACTAACCTTGAAGTGATACACACACACGCGCGCGCAAGAGTAACTGAAAAAGCTTCCCCCTCCCGCCCCTTTTATCTTGAGTAATCCCCCACTCCTCAGATGTGGAATCCAGTCCATAGACCAGACAGATCACATCAAGAGTCAATATTCTTACTGTGAGAACAATGAAATCCCTGCCCCCTTGACAGGTTTTTCAGCTTTTCCCTTATCTTAATAGAAGATTGTCCCTCTCTGCAGTCTACCTGGAAACTCCCTGCTGCTCTAAGCTGAGCAGTGTTACATCATTAAAAGGGGCGTGAGGGGGATACTTTATCATTCAACAAGTTGAAAGGCCCATTTACACGGGCCACAGTTCCACCTCTGTAGGCATGAGCAGTAGAGAGTGGCCGCACCGCGGGCTCTCCGAATTCAGACCAAAGTCCTCTCTGTGCGACTCCGGTCTGAATTCGGAGAGCCCCGCTCCGTAACAGCCACGGCGAGGGCAGTCTGTACTGCGCATGACTAAAGAGCGTAAAGCCGTCTCTACTGCACATGACGGCTTCTAACAAACCTTAACAAATTATTATATAGGATTACTACAACTCTGACAGAATTGAAATAACATTCTCCAAGGCGCAAATACTATGAAGATTAATTAGAGCTACTTTTATTATGAGACATTACTATCCCTTTAAAGTTGTCACACCATTAACACCCCGGTGACATGCCAGGGCCATCACAGTACCCTGTCCTTTACAAACTGATGATGGTCCTGGCTCATTGAGGGTTATTAATCACAGTGTGTCTCATGGAGCACTGTGATCATTGTAGGGAAGCTGTAACTGACTGCTCCAGGACCCCAGTTTCCTTTCCCTGGGGGTTCCGCACAGGAGATCGCTGCTACAACAATGACATGTGCCAGTGGAGTCTACATTGCCTTTGTCTCTGTTCTCTTCCCCTCTGCTCCTCAGTGTGATTGTGAGGAAGAGATAAGAAGAGCAGAACTTCCAACATATAAAAATGGCCATATAGTGGGGTACTTTTATTTTAGTTGGTGGTGCTTGGGGCAGGACTAGGAGGAGAGCAGGTTCGGTCACTTGATGACCTATTGCCACCTCTTTGTGTCACTGAATAAATTATTTAGAGAAAGACCAAAGTACTTTATTTACACAGATTAATTTATAAACACATGTACGGAAGTGAAAACAATCATTAATGTGAGTTTAATGGCTGTCAAGCAATGTGATACACAAATATACACATCACACATTATAGATTCCTTGAGAGGAACACAGGAAAAGAAAGAGGGGCATAGAGATTTTCATCTCAGAGGGACAGTACCCCACTAAAAAGGGACACTTGGGAGATATAAACAAGCTTTCATACCATTTATCCATTCCCTGTAATATGAACGAACTGAGCACATTATTACAGGAAAACCTATGAAAATGTGTTTTGTTCTTTTTTTTTTGTTTATTTTTTTTATATTATTACCAAATTAAATGGTGGGTTATCCATTTAAATGCGGTATAAAAAGAAAGTCCTATTTATGCTTAAAATTGTTTATTTTTGTGTGGGTATAATAAATGAATTAGATGAAAAATATGGTTGAAAAAAGACACAGAAAAGCAGGGGCAGACTGACCAGTCGGGCCCCAGGGGGGCCCGCCACCATTTAGAGGGGCAGTGAATCTGGTTTGCAATGTGGTACTGCAGCCCGTTTCCATTTAGAGGCCGGCCGCTTCCAATTGGTGGACCTCTAACAGCAGCAAGCAAAGCTTCTCTTCAATGAGTCTATCAAGACTCAATGTAGAGAATCAAGTATTCTTCCCCGTGCATGCGTAAGCAACCTATTGTGTTGCGCAGCATGCATATTGATGTCATCACAGCCCGCAGGGGCACATGATTAGAGAGGCTGAGTCAGAGGAGCTCGCATAGTGACTGGGGAGAGCGTGACCCGTTGAGGAGGACATTCTCAAGAATCCATTCTGGATGAAGGCAGCAGTCAGGAGAAAGACACAAAAGACCCACATGCCCAGGGAAGCCAGTAACTTTCACCAAGGCTATCCAAGGCAGCCAGTAGTAATACTCCAACAGGGTTCTTTAATGTAAATAAAGGAGAGTGAACTTCATTTGAAAACGAATGAATATATAGAAGTAAAACAGAAGAAAGGGGGCATAAACAAAGGAGCCACCATTTAAAAATGATAAATAGGCAAATGACATACAGTATATATGTTTAATCACTTTAAAATAAAGTTAACATATGCTAATAAGGCCAAAATATAAAAGGACCATGCAAGTAAATAAGAAATCCCTGATATACTTTTACTTCTATGTAGTAGTAATATCCCCCCAGTCCAGCCAGTACGCCCTGTCTAGGACATCCAAGTACCCCCAGGCCAGTACCCCCAGCCAGCAATTACTCCTCAGGCTAGCAACTACCCCAAAGGCTAGCCAAGAACCCTCCCCCACTACCAGCCAAGTGCCCCCCCGGATAGCCAAATATCCCCTAAGCCCGCAAGTACCACACAGGCTAGCCAAGTACCCCACCCCCTGGACAACCAACTACCCCCCCAGGACAGCATCTACCCCCTAGGGCAGCCAAGTATCCCCCAGGCCTGCAACTACCCCACAGGCTAGCCAAGTACCCCAACCCCTCCCAGGCCAGCCACTACCCCTCAGGTAAACCAAGTAACCCCCCCAGGCCAGCAACTACCACCCAGGTTAGGAACTACCCCAGGCCAGCCAGAAACTACCCTCAGGCCAGCCAGATACCTCCCACCAGACCAACCATTACCCCCCACCAACATCAAAGTACACTCCCCCCCACCCCCCTGGCCAACCGAGTACCTGCCGAGGCCAGTTACCCAGTCTTCCAGGCATACCAAACACCTTATATCCAGTTAACCAGTCCTCAGGATAGCCAAGCCTCAAGCAAGCCAACCAGCCGTCAAGCTGGCCAACAAGGCCTCAGGCAAGCCAGCTAGCCTGCCCTCAGGCTATCCAGCCAGTAACTTTTGAACCAAGCATCTCCCACCCTGCGTCTTTCAAATCAAATCAGTAAGAAATGGGACTTGTAGTTACGGGTATGCGATCTTTGACTATGCAACATGAGAGTCTTGCACTGTCGTGCAGTGCGAGATTCTCATGTTGCCATTTTAACCATGGCGAAATGCTTAATGTGTTATCTGGTCGCCTGCTTTTTTGCATGTGACCTTGTAAAAGTGAATCCTGTAAAAGTATAACAATTGTGTTTCCTTCATATTAAGTGGTACATTCACCATCAGTCTAATTAAAATTGGGCTTTAATACCTTTTGTATAAAATATCACCCAGAAGTGGGAGTATGCTTGTTTAACCCTTTTATTGCCAGAGGGTTGCCCCCTGGAACTGAAGGGGTTAACAAAGTAGAAAAAGCCCTATCGTATGTCCTCTACCACATTATGCACCTTTAACCCCTTGGTGACAAGGGCTTTTTTACACTAGAGCACAAGAGCAGTTTTGGACTTTTTAGTATGTTTTTGTTCAACCATAATTAATTCAGTACACCCATACAAGTTATATACCATTATTCAAGAATACATACATACAGCTTTCTTTTGATACTGCATTTATTTGTATAACCCATAATTTAGTTTGAGAATAATATAAAAACAATTTTGAAAAAAAACAACAACATTTTTTGTAGGTTTTCCTGTGATAATGTGTACTCAGTTAGTGCATCTTTTATAGAGACTGGATACAAATTATGAATGTTGTCTCATACCGCCCAAGTGTACCTTTCTTAGGAGGGACAGTCCTGAGATGAAAATTCCTATGTCCCTCTTTTTATGAGATCAGAATGTGCACTGTGTATATAAGTGTATCACATTGCTCCACAGCAATAAAACTCACATTAATATTTGTTTAACCCCTTAACGACCAGCGGTCCAGGGAAGCAATCTTCCCTTAAAGGGATAGTAATACTTCGTTTTATCTTTATTTTATTTTGTAGGCATTAAAAAAAACATGAAGAACGATATAAGTCTTATCTCTCAAACCTTTATGGTTTAAGAGATATTCACAAGCAAAGTATCTCCCCCCCCCCCGTTCAGCCATATCAGAAGGGAGGTGCCCAGGTAGACTGCAGAGAGGGACAATCTTCAATTAAGATAAGGGAAAAACCTGAAAAACTTGTCAAGGGGGGCAGGGATTTCATTGTTTTCGTAGGAATAAGAGTGTCCCCTTCTGTTATCTGTCTGGTCTATGGACTGCATTTCACATCTGAGAAGAGATGGCTTAAACTAGGTAAAAGGGGCGGGAGGGGGAAACTTTGCTTGTGAATATCTCTTAAACCATAAAGGTTTGAGAGATAAGACTTATATCGTTATTCATGTTTTTTTAATGCCTACAAAATAAAATAAAGATAAAACAAAGTATTACTATCCCTTTAAGGACCTATTTTATCGTTGATGGCACGCGTGACCTGTGAAGTGTTAGGACGCTCTGAACGGGGATCTGAGAGAGACCGATCCGGCCTTGCAGCAGTCAAATTCAGACCCCCTATGTGCTTACAGTGCTCCCACAGGAGTGCTATAAGCACAAAGTATGTGACGCGCCAGGACCGTCACCAGTCCTTAAGGGAAAAAAGGTTACAGTCCTGGCACATCACTGGTCGCTAGGGGGTTAATCTTCAGTATATGTGTATAAGTTAGTTTGTGTAAATAAAAAGCTTTGATCTTATTCTAATTATTTTATTCAGCAACCCAGAGGTGTCAGTAGGTCATGAAATAACGTAAAAAATATGTTTAATACTATACCCACCAGTCCTTCCTGATTTTAGAGCAAACCAACTGTACCACAGGGGGCAAACAAATATTCCCCAAATTTAAATGAGGCTTTTAGCCCCTTGAATGCTAGTAGGTGTCTCCATTTCAACATATTGACAACCTGTCACGCATTCAAGGGTTAAAAACCCCTTTTAAATAAATTGGAAGTTTTATTTGCGGTTTATTTGTGCAGTTGGTTTGCTCCAGAATTGTTCCTCTTTTCTTTAGTGCAATAAGTCCTCAGTGTATATTGTATTGGTCAAGAAGAGCTAAATCTCTTTTAATAGCTGTCATCAACATCTTTATAATTAGACAGACTCTGTTGCTGATGAATGATTAACTGTGGCAATATGTGTAATTAAAGTCCATGAAGGTTCATTGCAATGACTTGTCTGGTGCTTTTTTCATATTCTGGCCACTAGGGAAAGTCATGTTTTTGATTCTCCTATGCCTGCTCCATATGAAATTTCATCTCTATCCAGAAGGTTCTGTTTGCTCCCGTGCAGAGTCCATGGGGAGTATTTAGTTATTGCACAAGCCTTGTGAAATTCTCTGGGTCATCAGATTCAGCACTGTGGTTATGTGATTTTACAAAGCAAAAAGGGAGTTGTATTATTAGACATATCAATTGATAGGGGATACGTATTTGGCTTAATCAGCTATGTGCAGTTTAATGGCAGTAATAAATCTCTGGAACAGAAACAGAGAGTTGTTTATCAAGAAGCAGAAGAGAAAAGAGAGGCTTATGTACCAACAAGAACCGGAAGAATTATGGGGCAAACCAACTGTAATACAGGGGAGAACTTTTTAATACAGGTTAAAAGTTCTGTGTGAATCAGACTGTTTATTTGGTTCCTATAGTACAGTTAGTCTGTTCCAGACATTCACTTTTACCTTATACTTATTGCCCATTGCATCAGAAGCACTGCTCTTAGCCACGTCCATTGCTAAAACATAGGAGAAGCATGAAGGGACCAACTCAAATTAAAGGAGGGACCCATGGTGCTGCTGATTGCCCCTAGGGGGGTTTGTTTAGGGGGTTAAAATAGGAATGTTATTTTGGTTATGGGCACAAGTCAATATTTATAATATGTAGTTAGCTGGGTTAGGTTAAAGGGTTAGGTTCCTTTAAGGTTTTTCACTAGCAACAGGAATGTTATTTATAGCTCCCCTTCTTCCCGCCTAACCCTATAACAGGCTGCTGAGGGGCTTATCTTACCCTAGGTGAGGTGAGAGCTTTGGGTAGGAAAAATGGGTATATATACCCCCCAGATCTCTCTCCCATGGCTCCCCTTTTATGCTTTAGCTCCGCAGTTCAGCCAGCTCGGGTTTAGTGGAAAATATGTTTTCTTTATCAAAAAAAAAAAATATATGAAAAAAGTAATAAATGAGAATAAGATATGTGGTAAAGGTTTTAAGAAATATAAGTTTTGGCTCAGCAGGAGGGCTTATGAGTAAATCATTTAAAGGGATATTAATACTTTAATATTACTAATCCCCATAGTGTAGCTCTTTAAATTGCCCCCAGTGTCATCTCTCAAACTTTATGGCTTGAGAGATAACCATAAGCAAAGTTCCCCCCTACCTCCTCTTTCACTGAAGTCAGCGTTGTACTGACTGCAGGGATATCCGGTCTTATTTTCATCAGGCGGTTCAGCAGCACAGCTGCGATCGAGCTAGTAAAAAAAAATTATTTCACTGAAACTTGCAAACCAAGCACATGTAGAAGACCGTTTCAGTGAAATAATTATTTTTCACTAACGCAATCTCAGATCTGCGGCAGAGCCGCAAGCCTGCCGTACGACAGACTTCCCCTGCAGTCAGTACAACGCTGACTTCAGGGAAGGGGCAGGGAGGGGGGTTTGAGAGATGAACTTGGGGGAAATTCAATTATTTTTTAAAGAGCTACACTATGGGGATTAGTAATATTAAAGTATTACTATCCTTTTAAAGAGTTAAGTAGTGGGATCCTGGCTGGTAGGGTAAAGCCAAATAATTAATTTGGTGTTGTTTGCTTATCAGGCTCTTATGGCTGATAAGGGTTGTTTGTGATTTTACATTGGGTTATTAAGAGCTGCAGCATTTCCACCATTCTCCTTTGTCTCTGTGTATGTGTGTGTGTTATTTCCATACGTTTTATGATAGGAGGTTGGTATGGTGCTCCGTGTTGTCTCTGCGATTGCTTGAATGATCATATGTTTAAAAAAAAGAATTAGTTCAAATAGATTTACGGAGGCAAACTTGTGTGGTCCGTACTACCTCTGTTACGATTCGAGGGTTTTATATAAAGATTAGGTTAAAGACTCACCAGCTGTTAAGATCACACGCAACGGGATGCTCATTATAAATGATCTTTGAGAGACATATCTCGGCTGTAAATAGATTTATGGAGGAAGACTTGTGTGCTCCGTACTAACTCTGTTACCATTCGAGGGTTTTATATAAAGATTAGGTTAAAGCAGTGATTCTCAACCAGGGTGCCGTGGCACTTTGGTGTGCCATGGACATCAACTTAGGGTGCCCCATGTTTTCTATGAAGACTAACAAAAATGGATTTTTAAATAAAGATTTATAGAAATCGTTATGCACATTATGTTTAATTGTGTTATTATGATTGTAAGACCTAATAATAACTGTATATTTATGTATGGAACCTTCATTATGCCCTTGATAAAGTACATTAAATATGTAAGAGGTGCCCCGAATGTTCTAGAATACGTGTTAGGGGTGCCCTGAACAAAAAAAGATTGAGAATCACTGGGTTAAAGACTCACCAGCTGTTAAGATCACACGCAACGAGATGCTCATTACAAATGATCTTTGATAGATATATCTCAGCTGCTAAAAAACTTCTTTGTGTGTGATCATTTTTTGAGGCTGGCGATTAGGAGGCAGGCTCTCTTTAGCGGAGCTTTATTTAAATGTGTGGAATACTTTAGCACTATACGATTCTAGTTATCAAAATAATTGAAGAAACATTGAGATACATTGTATGTTGTGTGGGCAATGCATTGCTTTGCAATGAATAAAAAAGTTATTGTATATGTTCACTGCTGATTTCAAGGATTATCTTTAATTATGATTAGTGCCACATAACCAGATTATTGTGCCTAATAAAATATTAACTGTAAGCAAAAAAATGTTCTGTCAAAGTCTATTTAAACTGGAAATCCATAGTGAGCCACAGGGCTCCGATTTCAATCTCTGTCTGAACCAACAGAGGGCCTTCGGCTTGGCCAGGTTTTGAATTGTATCATGTTGATTGTCTGCTTTTTAATAAGGAGAAATGACAATAGACTGAACAGATAAAGCATTGCATTGTCTTAACCCTCTGAGTGCCAGAGGGGTACACAACACATTGCTTCACAATGTGTTGTGAACCTCTCTGGCACTCAAAGGGTTAGGTATTGCTTGCTCTTTTAACCCCTTGAGGACCAGTAGGTTGAGTAATGCACTGCAAAGCAATACATTGTACAGCCCTCAGGGTTCTCTGATTGTAGTCCTTTCCAATACACTACATACTTATATTTATGCACTTGTACACTGATATAGAAATCGCACAGCTGCACTTTGGGGTTTGTACTAACCAGATAGTATGATCACTTTATTGTGTAATACACACACACTCCACCCATTTTTTTTTTTATAATTGGATTTTCATTGAAGATAGCAGAATATAGCATTACAACAATGAAACATTAAGGATCTTCACAAAGTTAACATGAGAAGGGCACATTACAGAGTCATAATCAATAACGTGGTTCCTAAGAGACATTCTGCTAATTTTTATAGAGTTGATCAAGAAAGAGCAAGATAGGGGAAAATATCATGGTGGATGAATTTCTACTCCTTTATCCTCTATCGCTGTATCACGACTGAAGGCTTTTTCCCTTGCTACTCCCTGTCTCTGGAACTCCCTACCACCCAGCATTCTCCAAGCTTTGACCCTCAACAACTTCAAAGCTAAAAGCGCACCTTTTAAATGTAGCACTTCTGTAATATGTAAACCATATCTCGTATGCATTATTAGCCCTGTCAAAAATTGCACTTCCTCTTCTACCTGCTTGTATCTGTATGTCACCCATCCTAAACATAGACTGTAAACTCTATGGGGCAGGGACCTCCTATTCTAATGTATGCTCACCTAGTGTTCCCCTTATGATAACTGCTTTGCTGCACGTATTGTACCCCCTCTATACTAAATGTAAACTGTAAAGTGTTAAGTACACCAGTTGGTGCTATATAAATAAAAACATACATACATACGGTGCAAGTACAAAATATATATAATTATAAAGAAAAAACTATAGAAATTAAAAAACAAAGCCTTTTGTTAAAATCAGTGTTAAAGTTCTCAGTCAAACTGGTAAAAGCGTGCAAAGCTGGGGTTAAGGTTCCTCAAACATTAAAGGGATAGTAATCTAAATATACATAGGATTGTTCAATGTAATTTTTTATAATAATATTATCTTTTACAATGTCTTTACCTTTGTATTGTTCTTGTAAATTGAGTCAAAAGTTCCCCCTCGTGCCCATCATGTTATGCAGAGTTCACTGAAATCCAAAACGAGGGACAATATTGTGTCAGTAGAAGGAAACCCCCCCCCCCCCTTCGTCATGGGGACCAGGGTTTTCCTCATACTGACACACAATATTGTCCCTCATTGCGATCCGTCCGGTTAAGTGACCAGCTTTCAGATCTCAGTGAACTCTGAATGATGTGATGGAAAGGGGTGGGAGGGTAAACTTTTAACTCAATTAACAAGAACAATACAAAGCTACAGACATTGCAAAATATACTATGCATTAAAAAAATGACACTGAACAATTGTATGTATCTCACCACAAAGGGTAAATAAGTACATACATCTGTATGAGTTCAATGATCAGCGTAAGTGGTCCTAGAACTGGCTGTGGTTTCCATGAACTCTGCTAGTTATGAGCAGAAGGCTTGTACTTCATCTGACTGGTGTGAAATCTACAAATCTCCCTAGAGTGACACGGTGTTGGTATTCAGTACACATCTTTACTGCCTGGATGCTATTGAGGTTTCCAAAGCATTGTGAAGCAATGCGTTAGAGATCTCACTGGCATTCAAGGGGTTAAAAGTATACATCCTACAAAGCCGAGGTCTCCTGGAGGAAAAAAGGTCCACATTTCTATAAGCAAACTGGAGTTATTCTATAGTAAACCAACTAGACTACAGGGGACAAATAAAAATTCCTGTTGAAAGTGTATTTTAACTCCTTGAATGCTAGATGTCTCCATTGTATTGCTTCAATACAATAGCACTGAAGAGGTTAAAAGCCCAATTTAATTTAACAGGAATTTGTATATGTCCCCTGTGGTGCAGTTGGCTTACTCAGCTTCCATAAAAGTACAACATAAGGCAGATATGTGACACTGCAGAGCCACAGTCCTGTGCAGAATTGCTCACAATGCATTTTACGCCTCTCTAACATTCAACGGACTCAAGGCCACATTGAAATCATATGGACATGTTTTTGTCCCCTGTGGTGCAGTTGCTTTGTTCCATAATTATTTTTATTTTGTGCATAAAACCAAAAATGCCAGGCTCACCACTAAGGGGCGACTAGTGTCTTGGGCCCAAGCAAGAAGTGGGGCCTGGGAGTGAAGCAACCCCATTTCTCTTACATGTGGTAAATCTAGCAGCAGCCGGGTATTTCATTAAGGCCACAGAGCAGGCCGCTGCCAGTGAACCATAAGTCAACGCTGCATTCATATGGCAGTCCCACAAGTAAATCCAGAGGCTGTATGAGGCTAGGGCCACCCCAGCTCCTTTAGTGCAGTTCTGTTCAGTCATCTCACGTGCAGCATTGGCTTACAGCTCACAGGCAGAGGCCACTATGTGTCCTCAATGAAAGGCCCATCTTCCTATTAAATCACTCACATGTTAGATAAACGGGGTTACTTCCCTCCCGTCCCACTCCTTTTGCCATGAGCAATCGGAGGAAAAGCAAGTTGTGCAGGTATGACATCTGCCACACAAGTGGGCCAGTGCTGAGAATTAAGTGCACAAGTGGTTGGAGCTCTTTTACTCTGGATCACTATTGTTTTGTCTTTAAATATGACTGTGCACCAGGCCGAACTGATCTTAAATCAGAGCTGACTCTATTCTACTAGACATGCACATTTTATGTAGTGCCACAAACTCTTGGAATGAAAGAGGGGTGGACAGCACCTTGCTAAGTGATGCAATTACCACTCTGGCACCCAAAGTGTAAAAGCCCAGCGCAGCTTTTTTGTACACAAAGGGAGACTCTATCCACTCCTCATGCAGATGCAAATTATTATTGTGTTAGGTGCATATCACTGATGATGCCTTGGATTTATCTGTTGGTTGGTTGCTAGAGAAATCTCCAGTATCCAAGGTGGTTAAATAATAGTCTGTAAAGGGACATAAAACTGGTGCTGCCACAGTTATGAACAGATCTATATTACTTTAGGTTTTTCAATTTATTTTCAATCCATACAACTGCTTAACATACCTGGGAACTCTCCGGATTTGCCCCGGAGACTCCGGTTCTGACAGAACTTTACCGGGTCTCCGGGGCAGAGGCTGATTCCTCCGGATGTGGAGAGTTTCTATTGAAACTCTGCCACATCCGCTTTTTCTCCTGCTGACACTCAGTCCCCAGCCCTCTGAGTGCCAGAGTGGTAAGGAATGCATTGCTTTGCAATGCATTCTGTACCACTCTGGCACTCAAAGGGTTAAGCCCCCCCCCACACTCGCAGCAAGCCCCGCCCCTTTTTGACGCGATTAGCGTCATTTTTGTCACCCCCTGGTGAACAGAGGACTACCCTCCGGGTAGCCCTCGACTGGAAGTTCCCAGGTATGCTGCTTAATATATGGCATTGGTTTCATTCTACTGCTGAGGTGGGTTCAGCTGAATCAGGAAATATATTGTCATAAAAATCTATCGTATCGCTCATGGTGAATCACCAATCGACACTATATGAAAGAGAAACTTACTATTCTTATTAGATCCACTCTTTTAACTTTGGCTAGAGCTATTTCTACATCTCCACCTGTGTCCTCTGGGGTATCCCACTTGCAATCACCACTTAAAAATAAAATAAAGCTTTTGTTCAAGAGCATAATTTTCTGCATTGGAAGGGTAGAAACAGTCTGCTACTATACCATATAATTGGACCTGGGGAAATTGTTTTATTCCAATCTCTTCAACAGAATATGGACTTACACTCTAATGACAGACAACTCTACTTATCAGTCTCAGTTTGTATTAACCCTTTGAGTGCCAGAAAGGTCTCCACTGCATTGCATTGCAATACATTAGCTACCTCTGTAACACTGAAAGGGTTAACAGACACCCACATAAAAAAGATTTCATGATAGCTTTAAAATTTGAAGAAGGATGTGTGCATGAACACTTACCCAGACATTGTATTGCTAGATGTTATTGTTTTAATTTAGACTAGCTGAAGAGCCGGTTACACAGGCCACAGTGCCACTGCCAGCCGGTCACGGGGCAGTCATGCGCAGTAGGAGCTTCCAGCTCTGTATCAGCCGTGGCGCGGGCAGTCTCTACTGCGCATGACTTCGTTGTTACACAAGTTTTAGCAAATTACTATATAGGATACTGAGGAGATCCCATTTCCTGCTCCGATGGCTTGTTGGGAATGTGACTTAAATATATCTACTTCATATCAGGAGTAGATATATAGTAACCTAGTAAATTAGGTTGCAAAATGTCCCCATCAAGTTCAACCTTTGCCTCATAACCCTGAACTTCCTGTTTGTCTGCTATTACACAGTATAACTGCATGTTCCCTCTTAACATATACAGATACTATGTAAGACTATAGAGACCAATTTTAAATGAATTACTAGATGGTATAGAACTGCCAAAATATTGCATGACATGACAAGTGGAGGATAGATGCAGGAGATGTGGCGTGGCATCTGCCACTTTGATACACATCTGGAATAAAGTACTTAGTCTAATCACAAAGATCTTAAATGTTAAATATCCAAAACACTACAAATTATTCTCCTTAATAGTCCCAATAAAATGTAGAAAAAATTCCTACAAGTAATACCTTATAATACACACCTACTTAAAGCGAAACGATCACCCAAATTAAAGTTACCCACAAATAATTATGCACATAACAATAAGCATATCCATACTAGTATTATACGGAATAAGTTCAGCGTTATTGAGAAATCCAACTCGTTCTGAGAGGGTCAGGCAGGCATCAGTGTAGACATCTTGTCAAACAGACGTGTGTGCATGCGATGTCTGTCCTGGTCTCCTGTAGGAGTAGTTACCTTAAGGGACAGGAAGTGACTGACAGCAAAGGCACACAGATGCCGCTATAGCAAGCTGCTTGTCTGACTGTCTAAGAACGCGTTGGATTTCTCTAAAACACCGGACTTATTCAGGATAATACTAGTATGGATGCGCTTATCATTATGTGCATAATTATTTGGGGATAGCTTTAATTTGGGTGATTGTTCCTCTTGAACGCAACAAAGATGTGCATTCCAGTATTGTGAAAAAATAAGGAAACAATAAACGAGTGGGAATTGAGAGTTTGTCACAATATGCAAATGGAAAGACTGACACAAAAAAACTCTCATTTATATGCATTTGACAATTGTTGTTAAATTAACTAAATACTCTCGGATTAAGACCACAGATTTTGTATTACCTACATATTTAACTTCTCTTTATATTGCTTACATTATTGGAATAGTAACACTTAACATATGTGTGTATATATATATATATATATATATATCTTGTAGGGTTTATCCTCCTAAGTAAAACAAGGGTACCCCCACTGCCGAGAGATGTTTTATTCAAAAGTCATTGAAATAAAAAAATTTTTTAGCTGCAGTATCACAGTGACCTGAAATTTTACAGTGGCGCTGTTGCTACACCATTCTATGGTACAATCTTACGTGACTGAGATACCGCACCTACAAAATGAAAGTTTGTGATGCAATAACTTTTGAATAAAACACAGTTCAGCAGTAGGCGTACCCTTGTTTTACACAAGAGGATATACCCTACAATATTTATTTTTCTACATATTAAGTGTTACTATCCCTTCAAGAAAATCAGGTAGATTTCCATACTTTTGTTATAAGTTCATGTTTTTGAATCGCATTAGTGCAAAGCTGGTATCTCGGTAATCACAGACAAAAGCTAATTCTGTTAATCTACTGAAGATCATAGAAGTGGCCGTAAGAGTTTAATATATTCCACTTATTCTCATACCAGTGTATACGTATAATGAGAAAAATTTAAATTTATAGCAAACATATTGCATCCAAAACCTCAATACAAATGTATATATTAAAAAATAAAGAAATGAATAAAAAGTTGCTAAACATTTATATATATCCTTATGCCACTGTGCTATAATTTTACAGACACTTTATTTATTACTCCAGTTTTATAATATTCCCATTGTGTTTTTTCCTTCCAATTAACTGGCAATACACTTTACATTGTGCTTTGCTTTCTATACATTTTCCATTTGTATTGGTATCACTCTAGAAGATATTGTTGGGACAGCAGCACAACACAGGAGAGGTAATGAAATGTGTTGGCTACCTCTCTGGCAGTCAAAGGGTTAATAGTGAAGGACAATAGTATAAGTAATCATTGGAGGGCTCTGATCCAAACTTTTTTTTTTATGCTAGAATGGCCCCTCAGCCACATAACTAGAAGTAGTTGGGCCCTGGGGCTGATGGGCTCCATTGTTTTCCTAGACCTGTCACTACCTCACCCCTGGCACCCCCTGTAGCTATGCCCCCTGGGCATATACTGCTGGACAATTCAAACTGGAAGGCACATTTGAACAAAGGGATTGGAAGGTGTTCCCAAATATAAAGAGACTGGACCAATGATTATAATTGTCTATTTTAACTATATATCTTTTGGAGATGAGGAACATTTTGTGCATTTATTCTACTATGTGACTATGAATATTATTCAATACAGCCAATATTTTTGCTCTTTGTTTAGTTCTTCAAAATGTCAACCACTTGGATGATATGTAGCAAAGGAAAGAAGAAAACTTTGGAGGCCTCTGAAGGCTACAAATCCCATCTTCGCCAGTCAGTCAGTCATACCTCCCAACATTTCAAATGACGAAATAGGGACTCTAGTGTTGTAGGGGGTGTTGCTGGGGGTGTGTCTGGTGGGTGGGGCATTACCAATAATTTATAGGTTATTTCATGACCTATTGACATGTCTTTGTGTAACTGAATACATGATTTAGAACAAAACCAAAGTATTTTAGTTATACAGACTTATTTATACACACATAGACAAAAGTTTAAACAGTAATGTGAGTGTTATTGCTGTGTAACAATGGGATACATTTATATACACGCCACACAATCTGATCTCCTAAAATGAGGGGCACCAGGGTGGGAAAGAGGGACAGATGGAGTTGTGTCTCCTAAAGAGGGACACTTGGGAGGAATGGTCAGTGGCTGGTTGGGGATAATGGGGATGTAGCACTGAACATCTTAAGAGCCAAAGGTTGCTCATCCCTGCTACAGAGGTTTTCAAAACATCATGGCGCAATGCACTGGAGACTTCCATAGCATCCAAGGGATTAGGGAAAGAGGAGGGGCTAACTATGGCAGCCGATTAGTTCATAGCAGCTCTGTTCCTTTCTTATAGAACATATGTCCAGAACATATATAAAACCAGAATTTCTCAATAACTTAAATAATGTCTTTAAAAAATCTTAGAATTAGCTTATGTTATGCAACCCCTTATGGATCAGTGAGGCGTATATTGGAAAGCAATGTGTTGCACATACCTCTGAGCCCTTAACCCTTTGCATGCCAGAGAGGTATGCTTTATTGAAAGGATACAAAAATATTACAAAGTATGTAACAAGAACAAAGCTCCAAATGAGCAAAATCTGGAAGCTTTATTGCTTTCTTAAAGTGATACTATCATGCACACATACGTTATAACCAATTAATTGCTAGTATCTTGTTAATCATGAAAATTGCATATTAAAGTGCCAGCATGAGTTGCAATCTTAACTTTGTATGAAACTTACATCAATAGGACAATGCAGACATCTTGGAGAAGGGTGATCTGTGCCCCTGCGCCAGCAAATAACCTATCAGTGAAGAGACAGGGACAGACAGCGCAGATGCACAGATCCCCTTGCAGACAACCATCCTGGATAGTTGAAGTTCATTGAACACCAGAGCTCTGAAATATTAACTGATGAAATTTTCACAATACATAGATAATGGTTGATATATCCCTGCTTGCTTTAACCCAGGGTTCACCAGTCAGTCCTCAAGGAACTATTAATTTCCAACAACTCTGAGATTGCACTACTAGAACACGCATAAGACAAGCAGGGCTTCTCCCTATACCCTTCTGTTAGAAATAGCACCAAGGTAGAGGCTAAATAAGCAGTTCATTGGTGCATTTCTTAGAGTAGGAAACACCCGTACTGGGTCCTTCACCCTGAGATTTGGTTCAAAACCCTGAGTCTCAGGCTCAAACCCTGAGAGTTTCCAGTTAAGTTGATCACTGAGTCCCAGTGGGGTGAGCCAAAGAGCAGGAAGTACTGGGATATGTGGAGCTGATCCCTCATAGGAGACAGGAAAATCAGAAGCCTAGCACATATTATCCCACTGTTCCCTTCTCTATAGCAATAGAAAAGATGAATAAAATAGTATAGATTAAAATAAACTAAATTAATATAAATCAAAGTTAAAGTCTCAGCATTGACAATGTCCTTCTTCCTTGCACGACATGAAAAAAACTGAAGTGGGCAGAGTTACACAGAGTTTAACCCTTTGAGAGCAAGAGTGGTTTGCTACGCATTGCATTGCAATGCGTGGCGTACCCCTCTGGCACTCAAAGGGTTAAGCAGAATCATGTGTGAAACTGTCTGCCTCATAAAGAAGGGGTATTAACCCTTTGAGTGCCAGAGAGGTACGCCACGCATTGCAAAGCAATGCATTCCGTACCCCTCTGGCACTCAAAGGGTTAACCCACAGTGGGAGTGTCCCCAGTGGCTTCATGAGATTGATTTAAAAGGAGCTATTAACTGTTTCAATGACACAGAGATCTAAAAGGTAATGTGAATCAAAGCACTGGAAAACTCTCTATCACTGAAAGGGTTTAAAATCCCCATCTAAATCAGTGGGGATTTCATTATTCCCTATGGAGCAGTTGGTTTTTGCCAGCATTGCTCATGCTTTTTCATAGTACATCAGCCTAACAGAATGCATCTGTGTATACAGTATATGAAAGTAAGTGTGTCGTATATATTCCACAGTGACAGTAATAACAAGAAAATGCTTAGGGGAGTACTATTCTCCATACCGGAGTGAGTTCATGCTGTTAGACCTGATTGTGACGTTTGTAGCTGGGACGGTCACATGAATTATGAGTTTGTTATTTTAGCTCTAGATCAGCTGCTTTGCCGATGTTCTATTCCCTTGTTCCCAACTCAGATACTCCAGTCAGCAGTTTCATGGTAGAGACAGTTTCCAAAGGCTTTGCAAGACAGAACATGCAGACTTAACCCCATAGATAATGGATTATGCTAAAAAGCACTGCTCACATTTCCAAACACAGAAAGGGTCAACGACCAGGTCCCTTTCACAATTGTCTTAAGTACTCAGCCTCTCAGAGCCCACTGTTACCGGAGCCCACTATTGCCAGAGTCCGCCTAGAGTGGCCGTTGTCCCAGCTTGCCTGGAATAATGATGTATTTTACATATGCATCCCATGTCCCAGGCCTCTCTTCTAGAACAATACACATTCCCAGAATGAAAACTCTGTAGTCCTAAACGCCAGAGAGGGAATTGCACATTGACGTTGTGACAGAAAGTTATATCTGTGCTATGCAAAAAGAAGATGTCAGTCAAGACTGACATCTTGTCACACTGACTGGACAGTAGGAAGACTCACCTGTGTACCTAAGGAGGAAACTAGGTACTTACGTGACACTAATGGTATTATATTGATGGGGAAGCATGGGTTGGCAGATGCAGCAAACTCCAAAAGCTGCTGCTAGAGAGCAGAGCTGGAGTGTGTAGATTGGGAGCAATGCTGACTACAAATGTGACCTTGCTGTGGCTACTAGCCATGATGTTCACCACAAGGTTGAATAACCAAACAAGGCGGAGTCAAAATCTGGATCAGGATGGCTGCACTTGCTCATTGTTGGAAGCAGTGGGGTACCCAGAAGCACAAAGCAGGTACGTAAGAAGCAGGAGAAAGATACAGGGACTGCAAAACCATCAACTTCCTAGGAAGGCTCACAGTAAACCAGAAGTATAGCATCCAAATTTGCAGGCAAAATCTGATTCATGAATATAACAAAGATCAGGGGCTAGATTCTATTGCAGGTGCTAAATGTTAAAACCCGTTTTACCAAATATTTTCCTATTGAAGTCTATGGGGAAAACTGAAGATAAAAGCAGTGATAAAATTAGCACCTGTAGTAGAATCCAGCCCCAGGACAAGTAGCAAAAATGAAACTCTGAGACACAAGTCAGTGCAGATAATTTGCATGCACACTGCAATGCTAATGAGGCTGCATGATACAGGCCTTAGAGGTATGCCCAGCAAGGTAGTCAGAAGCAAAGGTAATTCCAGAACAGCAATAAGGAAGGGGAGCAGGTTTGTCCACAGAAACAGTGAGAACTGCTGATAACAGGATATCTTGGAGTGGGTTCCCACAAAGCTTTAGCATAGCTTTACTCTCCAAGAAAATCCTGCAGCATCTCCTGTTTGGCGTCTGGAAATTGGGCTCAGTTGAACATATAATGCCCTGATTCACAATCTTGTTTTACTCAAGGTACCCCTAATACACAATTCCGAGTTTTCAGGACACCCTTAACATTGTATAGGTCATCTGTCATGGGTGTAATAAGGGGTTCAAATTCATAAATATATTGTGATTTATATGTCTCGCTCACAATCATAATGACAAAAACAGGGATAGTAATGTTTCATAATAAAAGCAGTTCTAATTAATCATCATAGTATTTGGACTTTGGAGAGTGTTATTTCAGTTCTGTCAGAGTTGTAGTTCAAGAGTAATTCAATGACAAAGTATCCCCCTCCCGCCCCTTTTACTGATGTAACACTGCTCAGCCAGAGCAGAAGGGAGGTGCCTAGGTAGACTGCAGAGAGGGACAATTTTCAATTAAGATAAGGGAAAAACCTGAAAAACTTGTCAAGGGGGGCAGGGCTTTCATTGTTCTCATAGGAAGAAGACTGTCCCCTGCTGTTATCTGTCTGGTCTTACAACCAGATTCCACATCTGAGAAGAGATGGCTTACACTAGGTAAAAGGGGCAGGAGGGGAAACTTTGCTTGTGAATATCTCTCAAACCATAAAGGTTTGAGAGATAAGACTTATATCGTTCTTCATGTTTTTTAATGCCTACAAAATAAAATAAAGATAAAACAAAGTATTATTATCCCTTTAAGAGTCAAAGAGAGTCATACATGTTTTTTATCACTGTCTTTGTCAAAAAAAGAGTGGCAGCCTAAGCTAGTGCCAATGGAACAACAATATGCAGTACCCTGGCTAAGAAAAGCACCACTTTAATGTGCAGAGATCATTTTCTTGTAATGCAACACAGTGGTCACTTTCCTCCAGCAATCAGTGGGCTGTTCTCAATCTAGTGTTTAAGAGTTCTGTGGTGCTCCTGAGAAAGTGCAGGTTGTGTACTGAAGAGGACAACAGAGCAAGTATGGTTTCTACAGTTTCAAGAGCGTATGGTCATAGATTACTTTACAAGTAATAAGGTAAGGATTAGTTAATTACAGCTAAACGCATTACACTGTAATGAACTCATTTTTAACGTATTACTTGTAAAGTAATCTATGATCGTATGTACAGGTCTTTTAAATAAATAGCGTTTATATATTGTGATATTCACTTTAGCAGCACTTCATTACTTCTACTAATCTTATCCCCTGAGCGGAGTGAGATATTAACCCTTTCAGTACTGGATTTTGAGATTTGGAGAGAAAAAAAGAAACCAGAAGATATCATCTGGTGGTGCTTGAGCAGGGACAAGCTTTATATTAACCCCTGCACGCTATATCGATGCCGGTGTGTGTGGAAACAGCGGTAGATCTAACTCCCTGAGTATTGTTGTCTCATTAAGAGATAAGAGCTCTTGAAACTGTAGAAGCCATATTTGTAACTGGAGGATTGAAATACCGGAGGAGTGAGCCTAGGTGGGAGTGGGCTTTTTCAAATAATAGAAAGTTGCACAAAAAACATAAATGCTTTTGACATATAGTGTTTGATTTTAGTAAAATAAGTAATTTTTTTTACTTTTTTTGTAATTATGACATCATAGCTTGTCGCACATTGCACAATTTTCATCATGTGAGGCGCCATGCAAAAAACTCAATTTGTTCTGAAAAAGTATATATGGTTTTCCATATGTAACTAGAAAGTGACCTGCAGGAACCATACCCAAACAGATAGCAGTGCTGAAAATGTCTGGCCTACAGTGGCTTTGAAACGGCACTGAAAGGATTAAACACATAAACTGCATTTATTCCTATATGTCTAGCTCTCCTTTATCAACTTGAAGCCTATACACATCTCCAATGCATTAACCTTTATCATTCAAAGAGTTAAAAAGATGCCTCTGCTGTTGATTGTAGCTATTAACACTTTAAGTGTCAGAGGGGAATGCACTCAAAGGGTTAAAGGAACACTAATATCTAAAACAATTTAAGGTTATTTGCTTTCTGAGGCCTATAATCTAGCCGCTGAGGGATTCCATTACTGCCTTCTCCAAGGCTCCCATTACCACAGCTATTTTGATAGAGGTCTCAGATATGATATTTTTTTATTGTTGGTTAATGGGCCTGAGATAAGATATCAGCCTTTCTGAAAACAAGAGCAGAGGTTGCCAATCTCAACTCATGAACAGCATCAGCTGTGCACAAACACTCACTGAAATTGCCTACACTTATTAAAATGTTAGTTTATGATTAGATTTTAGGGATCTAAAGTAAAATACCAAACGTATACATTATAATTCTATGATAATTAAATGTATATAACCCAGTTTAATTTGTGGGTGTAGTGTTCCTTTAAATTCCCCTTGCCTGCATGATGGGCAAACAATATAGCAAAACATCTATCCGTTTGATGAATGGTAAATGATACGATGGTATGACACACAGCCAAGCAATACACTGCATACCCAGCTGGTCCTTGGTGAGTTAATAACCAATAAACTAGAACAGTGTACATACAATGGGTGTATATATACATATATAAATAATATAAACAATGTCATGGTCTTGGTGAGATGCCAGTTTTGGTGCATTTTCGTAGAGGGCATAAGAGACATCTATTCTCACTTGTTTTCTATCTTGACAAGGTTATAATATGTAACTCGAAACATTGATCAATTAAAATGTATTCACATTAACAGTATTTTGAAAGTCCTGAGTACGTCTACTTTTTTTTCTTTGTCCATTTGCCCTATGTATTGGCATCCTGGCAAGAAGACGCCTGCAAGCGTTAGTACTTTCTTTCCTGCTGCTTTATATATGTATGTATATGATTTTTTCCTGATGAATAAAACATGAGTTTTCTAGCAGCTGGTAGATGTTTAATTTACATGACATCTCAAATATGATTTTTTTTTTTTTAATAAAATTCTATCCAGTCTATGGAGAGCTTTACTCTGTGGCCTAAAAGGCTCCAAAGCCACCAAGAGAATTTATTTTTTTTTGTTGTAAATGTTTTGCTCTGGTCACCAGGTGGAGCAGTTACTAAAAGTCTGATTAAAAAAAGTGTGACCTGTCATAAGTTTTAAATGAAACATTTCCCATCAGTTAAAGCACCATTATTTTACTTAGCAGTGAAAGAACAAGCTATTTTTATATAAGAAAACATAATCACACCATGGATGCAAGATATATCTCCAATGCCTGATCTGAGGAATCATTTTACAACAAAGCTCATAGACACACTATGGTGGAGAAGCATTAACCCCTTAACGACCCTTGACGGTCATAGTATGTCATGGGTAGATCTGAGTTAATGACCCATGATGTACTATGACCATCATGGAATTCTGGGCTCCCCCCGCGGCTGCACACTGTTCGGGGACTCTGGAACCAGAAACAACAAAAAAAAATGCTCCGTGGTCCTTAAGTGACCTCTGCGTGAGTGTGTGGCCGGTTTTTAAGGGGTTAAGGTTCAGTAAAGGGCCAGATTTGATTTGATTACATCTTGCCATATGTAATAAGATGTCATCATTTTCATATCTCTGTGAATACGCTGTAAACACTAATATCTGTTTGCCTTGTGGAGTGCCTTGCTAGTCATCTGTCTATATGAATCAGCTGATCCTTGAATAGTCAGCTGTGGATTAGAAACAGCTGATCAACTGCTTCAGGGTAGGCCAGAATTTCCAGAGAAGCTGTTAAATGTAACTGCTACTTGGAAAGTTCTCTCGGTTTCTTAATGAGCTGTGAAGCTGGGCAATGAATTCAGAATGTTATAAACCTTTCAGTGAATTCAGAATGTTATAAACCTTTCAGTGCAATACACATTCCTATGGCAGTGGAATGGTGAAAGGAGGGCTGGTGGTGTTCTCGGTTCTGAAGTCTGAAAGCATCCTGCTTTCTCCCCAACTTGCCTTCCTCAACAGGTTCACTTTTAAAACATCATGGATAAAACATTGTGCGGCTACATGCCACATTAAGCATGTCGCTGTGATCAAAAGAGCAACATGAGAATCTCTCCTTGCATAAAAGCGCGAGATTCTCATGTCGCCTCTTTATACGGCGCAGCTTCAACCCAACCTGCCTATTTAAATATTATTTTTGCCATGTCCATGATTTCCTACCAACCCAGTAATGCTTGCTACAGCCCAACCCCACACACCTTGAGGCTGATGTTTCAATCTCCCCATCGTCTCATTATTATAGCTTCCCCATGGTCTCCCACGTATCTCCCCCTCCCCATTATATTCTGATGTTTCTATCTCTATCACCATAGTGTCACCTAAAGAACGACTGGTGAGACAAGCAACACTGGACGTTACAGATTAACCCTTTCCGTACCAGAGAGGTCTCTGGCACTGAAAGGGTTAGCCATGCTACAATTGCAACGTCCAGTGTTGCTTGTCTCACCAGTCATTCCTTAGGTATGTTGGCAATAAATTTGATGCTGTGGCTTGGGTTGAAGAATCCCGCTCTTTTATGCAGGGCGAGATTCTCATGTCACCCCTTTGATCACTGCGACATGCTTAATGCGGTGTGTTAACTGTGATGTTTTATAAGGATACCCCTCAACACATCCCAGCATACACCAACACTGTATCATAATGATTAAAGTCTCTCCCCAATACACCTAATTCTTAATGCAAATGGCAAAGTGATCACTACACCTTGCCAAACACATGTTGCCATTACATGGACCCTTAGTGCGTCACCCCCTAATTCCTTCTGATTTAAAACTCCAGTGTGAAATTATCTCTGTGTTTTTATAAAGAATTTCAAACCCATCTGGCTCTAAAACACAGAACAAACTGTCCTTCCATAGGATTCATGGTGTTTTGTAGAAATTGTCATTTCTTGTAAAAATAAGAAAAAACTTGTATTTGGATTCATTCCATAAATATGTATTCACGTGCCAGCAAGTAATTATCTCTTGGTCAGAAAATCAGCTGGAGTCAGACATTCTGGCTGGCTGGGGATGATGGGAATTGAAGTCCTGAACAGCTGCTGGGCCTCCACTTGCCCACCTCCGCATATATGAAGCTAATATTCTGTACATTCGGGTGAACAATCTAATCCCCTCCATCTGTTCAGGACCAAAATTCCCATCATCCCCAGCTAGCCAGTGGCAGGCTGGGGATGATGGAAATTGTAGTCCTGAACAGAAGGAGAGCAACATGAAGCTGACATTCCATACAGGATGACCAATCTACCTTGTAAGAAAAAAACATAAAAACAAAACATGACCATATCTTATTAAAAATTATATACATGTACTGGAGTGCACTTCTGTCACCACCTTAAAGACTCATTTAAATCCTCAACGAAGCTTAAAAAAACTAGATGGCACTGCCACTTACAATGCACCCAAGGGAGTTATTGTTTGTATTTAACCCTAAACTGACCAGAACTGGGATCCCACTCCTCTTGTTTCACTCTGTAAAGCACTGTATTGTCTAAACCACTAGTTCTCAGTCTTTGTAGCTCGAGGCACTCTTACCACATAGTGTGGATTTTTTGGGTGCCCATGATATTTTATATGTAATTTGTCAAGGGCGTAATTAGGGGTACATATACATTTAGTTATTATTAGGTATCACAATCAGAAAAACTGAAACAAACTGTATATAAAGATTTCCATAAGCATGCATTTGAAACTCAAAATTAACATTTTTGTTAAAGTATTCATAAATTAATAGGGACACCCTAAGTGGATGCCCGTGGCACATCAAAGTGCCACTGCACCACTGATCTATATCTTTAAAATGTAAAGTGCTGCTTACACTTGTGGAGCTATACAGATAAACATGATCATTCTTATAGTGCCTGGTATGCTCTTCAGTACAATGGGAAATGGAGACCACAAAGCACACGCCCATTTTCACCCCAACATGCAAGAACATATATACCTTACACTTACACTGGTCCACTTTAATTCTGTGGGTGCTAGAAAGCATGCAAGGGGTTCATCTATTTTTTCAACCCTTAATTAGAATTAGTAACCATAACAGGCCTTATGAACAAAGAAAAGAGGAACAATTATGGAGCCAACCACATGTACCATAGGGGGAGAAATAACATTTTCTCAAACTCCCTTTGATTTCCTTGTGGTTTTTACCCTTTGAATACTGGAAAAGTGATGACCTCAAACACTACTCATTCCACATGGTAACTTTAATTCCTTAAAGGGACAGGAATGTCTATATTAAAGTTTAGCTCCAAGTCTTCTATATGTTTTTTTATAGCATATAGGGCTATGTTTAATTACTTACAGTTCTGTAGTTCAAAAGATAAGCTGAAAGGCTCCCCCTACCGCCCCTTTCTCTGAGTGATGCTGCCTTTCTGTCTGGTCCAGATGGAGAGCGAAGAGGGACACTCTTCAGTAAGCAAAAGGAAAATCCTACCCTCCTTCGTCAATGGGGGAAGGTTTTAATTATACTTTCTGCATGAAGATTGTCCCTCGCTGCATTCGTCCGGTCCCATGACTGGATTCCAGATCTGATGGGAGGTGGGATCCTTTCAGCTTGAATATCTTTTGAATTATAGAACTGTAAGTAATTAAACATAGCACTACATGCTAAAAAAACATATAGAAGTCTCAGAGCTAAACTTTAATATAGACATTCCTATGCCTTTAAGGACCAGAAGGGTGTGCAACATGTTGCTTCTCAATGCGTTGCCCACACATCTGTCTTTAAATAGTTAATTCAGTAAGCTAGTGCCCATGTCAGCTTCAGCTTGAAAAAAAAAACAAACCTAAACTGATTTCGTTTCAAGGTCTTGTGCTCCTATTGGTTAGAGCACACATCTATCACCAGAGCACTCATTTCAATTACCTGGTCATGCAGCTGCCAGGTGATGTTAACACATTGAATGTTAGAGAGGTCTCCAGTGCATTACTTGCTTAAAACAGGTCTGCAGGGTATACATTTAGCCTTGCATTGGAAAGAATTATAAAGTTAGAAACTGACCACCAAAATGTGGCATATCGCAATGCATTTAGCATAAAGAATAGTGCCTCTATTTGGTTTTTGTAAGACAGAAAGGTGGACACCGTACACGACACCTAGAAGAGCCAGATCATCCATTATGGCAACCTAGGCTACTGACTAGGGCCCAGAAAAATACAAGGGGCCTTGTTGCGAGTGACTAGCTACAGACAGAGGCCCTGCTGTTGCTGCCACTAACATGTTGTGTCAGATGCCCTATTTGTTGAAAGAGACCGGCACCATCCAGTTGCTCTCGCTTCCATTAGAGCCATAATGCCAGTACCTGCTAACAACACTCTGTGTCACAAGCACCAAATCAAGAGATGTAGGGCCCCAAAATGGTAGGGCCCTATGGAGCCTTAACCCATCTCTGACACCCAGGGCTGACTGAAGATGTTATATTGAACAAGAGTACAAGGGCAAAATGGATATAATCATTGGACTTTTCTGGCTATAGTAAGATAAGAATAGGAGAGTATTACTATGAGGTGCTGGTTCTCTTTTAATCAAGATGTAGCTCATAATGTAGCTTTAAGAAGCAGAACTGTGATTCCTATGTAGCTTACAGCAGCTAAGGTCTTGATAATTCAATGAGCCATTCTGAATCTGCTTACTCATTAGGAGGTATGATCTATTTCAAGTTATAATAGGAGTTGAAATCAATCTCTTAGTGCAGTACCAGCCTAAACCAATTTATTAAAGTCCTTACTCCAAAAATTCACACCTTAATGCCTCTTGTGCCAATGGGAGGGCAGTCAGTAAGTGTATGGGTGTTTAGAGTATTCCTTTCCTCTGAATCTTGTTTCTCATAATGTAATAAACAAACTGCAGAGGATTTTAGTGTAAATTCAGTCCATTCATCCATACGGCTTACTGGCATTAAAGGGATAGTAATGTTTAAAAAAAAAAACAGCAGCTCCAATTAATCTTCATAGTATTTGAGCCATAGAGAGTGTTATTTCAATACTGTCAGAGTTGTAGTTCAAGAGTAATTGAATGATAAGGTATCCCCCTTCCACTCCTTTTACCTAGTATAACACTGCTCACCTCAGATGTGGAATATGGTTTCTTGACCAGACAGATAACATCAAGGGACAATCTTCTTACTGTGAGAACAATGAAAACCCTGCCCCCCCTTGACATGTGTTTCAGCTTTATTCCTTATCTTAATTGAATATTGTCCCTCTCTGCAATCTTCCTGGGCACCTCCCTGCTGCTTTGAGCTGAACAGTGTTACATCAGTAAAAGGGGTGGCAGGGGGATACAATTACTCTTGAACTGCAACTCTGACAGAATTGCAGTAACACTCTCCAAGGCCCAAATACTAGGAATATTATTTAGAGCTGATGAACCATTACTATCCCTTTAAAGACTTAATGTTAGCGATGTGTGTGTCCTGTTATGCACTAAAGCGATCATACACTCTAGTATATAGTCCAGCATGCTGGCACAGTAGTAGGATGTCAACATCCCATCTCAGAAAATGTCCTCAGCTGGTGGACTGCTTTTTCAGGCCCTGTCTTCAAATTTAGTGGACTTGCCAGGGCAACTGTTTGCTTGCCATTTGGGACCATTTGAATCCCATCCCAAATCCTAAAGCTCACAACTTGCCTAAAATGCAAATTTGAAGCTAACCGGTCATATCTCTGGGTATGATCTTTTTATCTGCAATTAACATTTGAAAGAAGATGAAAAATGTAATCACGTAAGGGCTGAAAGGTAAATGTGCATTAATCTGCATATAAATCACAACTGCAGGGAATTCCATCTCCTGGAGGGATGTATATTTTATTATGCATTATGAAGCCACATACACAAATTAAGGATAAGGATAATGTAATTCTATCAAAATATATTATTGGGATGGTTGCATAATATATGGAAATATACTGCTCTGGGATTTTATATAATCTGTTTTGTTACATGTAGATGATTGATTAAAATGGACGTACACTTTATAACAACTTTGGTTCCCTTTAACGAGCAATCAGTCACCACTTTGTTCAAATGAATAGTTTATGAGCTATTTTGATTACTTAAGCATCACTTTCTGCAAGTTAGACATAAGTGGCTTGTGTAGCCATGTGTCATAACCAAACAACCTGTGTTGTCCTCCTTCCTACCTGTCACTCCATGTACTTCCTCCTGGTGGAAGGTGGATCATAAGACACCTCTCTAGAGTCAAAAATCAATATAATACATTTATTTTTAACCCCTTGGGTGCCAAAGCAGGAGAGATTTGGCAGTTGGGACAGAAAGCAGTATGGAATTTAGGTATTTTGAGCTCCGCTTTGTCAGCCTGTACTGTCTAACCTGGATAAAATGACAACTAAAGCTAAACATCACAAACTATTTTTTTTTAATTAAAACATTCTGATTTAGAAAGCTCTTTCAAGGAAACATAATTTGTCATGAGGTATTTTTCCCACTTTAACCCCCCCTTGTTTAACTCCCTGGATGCTAGGGAGGTCTCCAATATATTGTAATGCAATGCTGGAGACCTCCCTGGCGTTAAAGGGGTTAATGATCTTATTCAGATCTTGTTTCATTTGATGAGGAGCAGTGATTGGATCTGATTACTTCTCAATCCCAGACCTCCTGTGCTTCACACTCTGGTACATTTCACTGCATTGAGCAGATTAAGAGACATCAGGTCAAGATGAGATACTGCAAGCACAGGGAAGTACCTGGATAGAGTTTTTAGCTGGAAATCTACAGTAGTTACACCCAAGTAGCTTGCATTAGTGTCCCTTTTTTCATGGCTTTCTTTACTAGAGAACAGCAACGTATCAGAGGAAACAGGGGGAGCTTTTGGTTTTTGGGGGTTGTAAGTGAAAAATTTACATGGGGCTCCCCCCCTTTACTCAAGTGTTGTTATTTAAAATAAGACATCTGCTTTTATTTACATGTGCCAGACGTACTATATAAGTGATGCAGGCCCTTCAATGGAATAAAAGTCCCACTTAAATCAATGGAAATAATTATATGTCCCCTTTAGTGCAGGTAGTTTGCCCCAGAAATTCACCAGTTCTCCTTAGTGTATCAGTCTTGGTTAGCACATTTTGCCTGTATGAAGTAGAACTTCCTCTTTGGAAAGTTCTGCGCCTGCTATTCCCTAACAATTTAACCCCTTAATGACCTTTGACTTTCATGGCACGTCATGGGTCCTTAACACAAAACAACCCAGGACCGTCATGGAATTACAGGCTCCCTGCGCAGCTGCACGCCATTCAGGAAGTCCAGAATCGGATGCAAAAAAAAAAAAAGGTCCGTGGTCCTTAAGTGCCAGTCGCGTGTGCGTGCGGCCGGTCCTTAAGGGGTTAAGGAGCAGTGGAGTGTGCAATGTATTATGAAGTAATACAATGTACGCCTCTATGATCACTAAAGGATTCAAGTGTTTCCCTGACTTGCAGAAATAAGAGAAAGCTACATTTGATCATTCATAAATAATCAGAAGTTTTTCATACACATTCATGAATTCAGCAGCAGAGAGCAGCATAGACCCAAAGTTCTCAACATATTCTGCCTGCAAAAGATATAGCTATCATTATATCAATGTGGGGCCTAAATACATTTATAATAGCCCAAATATATGTATCTGCATAAAACAGAAATAAAAGGCAGACTAAGTAAAAGTATATAAGTAACACAAAATTTATGAAAGGAGGATGACTTTGGAATGTATACAAATAATGTCTCCAATATCCACAAATAACGTCTAAAAATGTATCTTAACCCCTTAAGGACCAGCGGTCCCGGGGTGTGCCGTCCCTTAAGGACCGCATAGGAAACTTTGACGTGCCGTCCCACGTGACTGATCACGTGGGGCAGCATGCCAAACGGGGCACTGGAAGAGATCGCTCCGGTCTTGGAGCGATCAACTTCAGTGCCCAGTATTACTCACCTAGGGTTGCCACCCGGCCGGTATTTTACTGGCACAGCCGGTAATTAGTGCAGTGGAGCCGGTGCCGGTATAATTACTATACCGGCATTTGAAAAGCCGGTATTTTGTGTGCGAACCTTCCTTCTGAGTACACTGCTAACCTTCCGCCTTAGCAATCATATGACTTACAAGGTCTGCATCGGACTTCCAGTCTCCTCTCGCGAGATCTGAATAGCGCTTCCTGAGGACGAGGTCCAGTTTTTAACAAGAACCCTACCGGGCGCCACTGGCAATGACTGGGGAGAAGATTTGTTCTCTCCGCAGGGACCAGCTAAGATAAAGATCTGCTTGCACCCGAATTCCGATGAAGAGGCAATGCACAGCCGGAGGGACCTTCACCCGGTCAGGAAAGGGTAAAGGCAGTAAGTTGTTCAGTAACAATAAAGTGATCAGGTCATCATCCAACCAGGTCTGCACCAGAACAGTCACCAGTAGCTCAGCATAACCAGCGCTCCCGGACTCAAGGCTGACACCTACTTCCCTGTCCATGAGTGTGTCTTCAGAGGGACATAAGGAGGCTCTCATCCCCCATCAGGACCCACAACATCGGCCAGAAGGATAACCACGGTCAGTGTGTGGGAGGCTCTTATCCAGGGCTCCATTATCTTTGCCAGCTGACCATATCCAAGCAACAGTCTTTATTCTATATTACCACTGCCAGATATTGCACTGCGGGCATGGGAAAATTACTGATCAAAATAACAGAGGGTTGGCAACACGTTGCAAATGAATGTGTTGCACATCCCTCTGGTCCTCGGTGGTGTCCTTATTTATTGCCATAGGTATATGTATAAGCAAGTTCTTGGATAAACCAGTTTCACCGTATGGACCATATACAAGTATCATTGATTTTTAATTTAAGTGCCCTTTAACCTTTTGAGTATTAGAGCTAGCAGTGCGTTGTAAACCCTCTCTGGCATCCAAATAGTTAATTTTTACAAATACTACACAGTGTTGACTTATAGTTGCTCCATGTTTGTCTATAAAAATCTACTCTAGAAGCTTGTGACATAAAAGATGTTTGTGTAGTAAAGACCCCATCTGCTGCATGACTTCACCTGAAGTAGTATTACCAATTTAAGTCACAACCACAGAGCAGTGTCTGACAGCTCTCTCAAGAGGTTCTGTAGCAGCAGAACTGAACAGCCTTTGGTATACCACATGCTTAATATCAAACCAGCCTATGATATGAGGAGGGAACTGCAATAGGAGGGAGTTCCTTATGTTAGATAGGCTGTGAGGGGATAAGGAGGAGATCGTGATAGGAGAGACGGCATGTGTGATGGAGGTGAGGGAGGCACAAATACCAAACTGGTCCTGGCCTGGGAGAGCTTAATCTGAGAGAGAAAGAGTGCTTAGTTTGAGAGACAGAGAGAGAGAGAGAGTGAGTGTGTGTTTTGTCTGAGAGAGAGTGCTTAGTCTGAGAGAGAGAGTGAGTGTGTGCTTAGTCTGAGAGAGAGTGCTTAGTCTGAGAGAGAGAGTGAGTGTGTGCTTAGTCTGAGAGAGAGTGCTTAGTCTGAGAGAGAGAGTGAGTGTGTGCTTAGTCTGAGAGAGAGTGCTTAGTCAGAGAGAGAGAGAGAGTGTGTGTGTGTGCATAGTGTGAGAGAGAGTGTGCTTAGTCTGAGAGTGGTTAGGCAATATTGAGTGGTTCTGCCCCTTTTGTGGCCCCTCCCTTTTGCGGCCCCGCCCCTCACCGACCCACAACTATGGCCGGTATTTTTTTGAGGAAAAGGTGGCAACCCTATACTCACCGCGCTCCTACAGGAGCGTGATGAGTAAAAGTACATGACGTGTCAGGACCGTCACTGGTCCTTAAGTGCCGGACCAGCGTGACGGTCCTGCCACGTCACTGGTCCTTAAGGGGTTAAGGGATAGTAATACTTTGGTTAAAAATGTCTAATATGATAGAAATTAACAAAAGAAGTAGAATAACCTACCTCCCATCTCTCAAACATTTATAGTTTGAAAGTTTGTAGCGTTTAAAGTCTCCTCCTCCCACCCCTTTCAGAGATAGCAGTGCTCTATGGGACAGAAGAGGATCCTGGTCATTTGACCAGCTGGCCGCAAAGTGTGTTTGCATACCAGGCACTCTTTGTAGACCGGTCCAATGAAGTATTTCCTTCTAAATAGCGCTAACTCGGCCAGGGGCAGATTGTGGTGCAGTACCAGCCCGGGGAATTTTTTTATTTAACTGGCCCACTATTCTAATCTGTATGCATATGATAAAACCCTTGGAGTGCCAGAGGGGTATGTAAAGCATTGCTGTGCAATGCATTGCTTACCCCTCTGGCACTCAAAGGGTTAACCTAACCCACTGTATGCATTGCTATAGAGGCATAAATGGTTAGCTATTAACCCAATAACATACTATATGAAATAAATTATCAGTTATTAACCCCTTGCATGCCAGAGAGGTGTATGGAAATGTGTTCTGTGATTAACCCATTGAATGTCTCATTGATGCACTACACATTGCACAGGAATGTGTACCTCAATGAATAACCCCTTGTGTGCAAAAGAGGCATAATTCATGAATAATTAACAACTTTACTCACCTTTCTGGCATACAAAGGGTTGATTACTGATGACTTATGCCTCTCTAGCACACAAGGGGTTAATCCATGAAGTACTGCACTTATGAGGAATTCAACTGGTTAATAACAGAATAAAACATTGCTGTAATCCTGTCTGGTAAGCAAAGGGTTAGTAACTGAGCTATACCTATCTAAAGCATACAGTAGGTTAAAGGGTCAACAGAAGGTAAATCAAGCCTCTCTAACAATGGGTACAATTATTTAAAAATTATTAAATAATACATATTTAATCTGCTAGGTGGTTAGGTCCCAGAAGTTCTGCCTTCTAATCAATCATGCACTGCAACAGGACACACACTACAGGCAGAGCAGGGCCAGCTAAGTCAGCCTTGCGGGCGGGACAGGTACAGAGAACAGGACCCAGTCTTCACTGCTGCAGGGCTTTGGTGAGCGAGTTGTGCCTTGCGTCCATCTGATCTCCCTACCAGCCCATAACTGAGTGGCCCACCGGGGGATGCCCGATCCCCCGATAGGGAAACTTGCCCCTGATCTGCGCCGGTCAAATGACCAGGATTCGCTTCTGTCCCATAGAGTGCTGACGTCTCTGAAAGGGGCGAGAGCAGGAGACTTAAAATGCTACGAACTTTCAAACTATAAAAGTTTGAAAGATGGGAGGTAGGTTATTCTACTTCTGTTGTTAATATCTAGAATATTATACATTTTTAAACCAAAGTATTACTATCTCTTTAATGCTCCACATAATGTTAATAGGATGATAGGACATTTGTTTGGTGGATAATAAACAATGAGAGATGAAATGGAAATGTCAGAACAGAGACAAACACTCTTAACACTCCTATTTGCTGAAAATTCTCCATTATAATATTGTGCCCTCCACGAAATGGTATGAAATTACAAACTATACCACTGAGCTCAAGCCCAAACCGAAATTCAATAAGACTCATATCAAATAAGCTAATAACGATGATCATACCTCCCGCTGTTGATGAGTTCCCTTGTATAATTATATACATTTTGTTAACTGTATAGCTGCAAGGATATGAATAATACAGGGCCTAATGAACAAAAAAAGAGGAGCAGTTCTGGGGCAAAACGATGTTGGACACAATGCTTTACAATGCATTGGAGACCTTTCTAGCATTCAAGGGTGTGTGTACATTGCAGAATTGCTCATCTCTGGCTTTCTGTGTAAGGTCCTTATGCTATACCTCCTTCATTAGATGCTTTGGTGCCTATCAGTATGACAGATATCTGGTACACTGTGGCCTATCTCACACGGTACGATCGATATCTGATGTACGGTGCTCTTTCTTAGTCACACAGTCTGACAAATATCTTATGTACTGTGGTCCTTCTTACGCACACAGTCTAACAGATATCTGCAGCACTGTTGCCTATATCACACAGTCTGACAGACATCTGGAGCACTGTGGCCTATATTACATAGACTGACAGATATCTGGATCATTGTGGCCTACCTTACATAGACTAACAGATATCTAGAGCACTGTGGACTATCTTACATAGACTAATAGAAATGTGAAGAAGTGTGGCCTATCTCACACAATCTGACAGATATCTGTAACACTGGCGACTCTTACACAGTTTGACATATATAGGTAGCACTGTGGACTATCTTACATAGATTGACATAAATCTGGTGCTGCACTGTGGCCTACATATGCTAGCATGAAGTACAGGTCATTTAAGTACAGTATATATAACCCAAGCTTATTTTTAGGAGTTAGTGTTCCTTTAAAAGTGATTTTTACACTGTTCTTAAGCAGGATTGCGAATCAAATTAAAGCTTATTCTTTATTATAATTAATTAAAATAATACATAAAAATATAATAAAAAGTAGTATATCTCATTCACTTGGAGTACAATGAAAATCCATGTCTAGTAATTACTGCTACTGCAGAAAAACAGATAAGATCCCAACACAATAATGATTTTATTCTAAGAGAAAATAGAAATATTGATACCTTCTGCTATTCACACATATAAATTCCCCATACATAAGGAGGCAAATTACTTCTTAAAAATATCAAAGCCAAATAATTAACACTTTAACCGCTTAAGGACCAGTGGGGTTTTTTTTACATGAGAGGACCAGAGTCATTATATTTGCTGAGACAGCATGTGAGAGATCATGTGTATGGGCTCACTGAGGGGGAGACTGAAACTGACTACTACTACGGTTTTGGAGGAGTCAGTTTCAGCCTCCAGGCATGATCAAAGCGCACCTTCATGATGTGCTAGGGCTGATACTTGTCCTTAAAGGACCAAAAGTTGTGACTGCCCTGGCACATCCACAGTCGTTTACCCTTTGAGTGCCAGAGGGGTACGGAACGCATTGCTTTGCAATGCGTTGCATACCCCTCTGGCACTCAAAGGGTTAAGGACCAGAGGAGTGCACAATGCACTCCAAAGCAAAGCTTTCCACACCACTTTGGTCCTTTAAGGGTTAAAACCAACATAGCAGAACTCAGATCAGATGCTAGCAGTCAAAGCTCAAAACAAACCAATAGGGCAAATGTGCCAGCTGATGTCTATAAAAGACTCTGAACTTTGAGGGTTGGGAGATATAGTAGTAATTCAGGGTGCTCTATTGTGGAATATTCATTTTTCTGCAAAGAGAATGATTTTACTTTTCTCTTGATGGCTGTCTTTTAAAGTGAAACTTTCAACTTTGAAAAAGATCAATTAGCATAAGAAACATTAATGAAAATATTAACTAACATATGAAACATCAGTGGTACCATAATTACCATACAATAGCAAATGGTACCCTGTATGAATATCTCCTTAACTGTACATTTGCTGGACTTGTTTCTAACGTGACATAGAGGCAGTTTTTAACCCTCTGAATGCCAGAGGGGTATGAAACAATGTGTTGTGTACTCTTCTGGTACTCAAAGTGTTAATTTTCCTTATGCATCAAGGTGACAGGTCCAGTGCCTTCACAATGGGACATATGCTTTTCTTAATCTATATAGCACTGGTAAGCCTATCTCTGCACTCCTAACTGACCTCACACTCATTACAAATGTTAGTTTCCAGGGGAGGGCTGGCAACTTGTGGCCTGGAGGGCAACTACAATCAAGAGGCCCAATTCTACTATCATTCCAGCCCACTGTCCCAGCCCACCCCCTTTTATTAAATTTTAAAATTGCCATTAATCCTTGAGTGCCAGAAGGGTATGCATACCCCTCTGGCACTCAAAGAGTTAGTGTTGTGAAGTAAGGCAATACCACAAAGCTTACAATTGAAATGGGATTACACTGATGCAGCTACAGAGCTTACAATTTAAGTGAAGCTACATTAGTAATACCATAGAACTTACAAGAGAAATTGCTTGTTACTAGTGTGTCTTCACTTGGATTGTAGCTCCGTTTCAATTGTAAGCTCCGTGGCATCACTAGTGTAGCTACATTTACAGCAACAAGTGGGAGTGGCCCACCAGCCCAGACATATGACTGGCCCAGGGGGCAATTTCCCCCCTGCCCCCCAGGCCAGCCCTCCCCTGTTAGTTTCTGATCTGTATTATATCAACTTATATGGACCTCTTAGTTCAGTTGATTTCCTCCTCCCTATTGTGCCTTTCTTAATTTAAACCTTCCACTGATTATCAAAATCCAAACCCACTGAGGGAAATCTGAAGCTGCAGCATGTGCCCAGAGAGCTAGGAGGGGCGTGAGCAAGTGGCATGCTCAGAGTAGAGGAAATTGGAGAAAAGACTCTGCCTATTGCCATAGCAACAAAAGAAGCTTTTTAATGTTTTAAGTGCATGCATTGCAATGCGTTTGACATCTATCTGGCACTCAAACTGTTTTTTTTTTTAATATTCTGTGTTAACCCTTTGATTGCCAGAGGCGTACGCAACGCATTGCAAAGCAATGCGTTGTGTACCTCTCCGGCACTCAAAGGGTTAAATAAAGATGAGATGACAAAAAAAGACTAATTTAATCGATTTTCCTCTCAAGAACATGTTACGATACTTATTGTCCTTGGATGCACTGCCACTTTGACCCCTTTCACACAAGTGACATTAATCCCTTAAGGACCGGGAAAATCTGAGGTCGTTTTCCCTTAAGGACCGGAGCAATTCTGACTATGTCTTTGTTCAACAGTGTTTTCCCTCTTAGGCTTTTATTCCACCCCCATAAATTATATACTGTTTTTTTAAGCACCAATAGGGCTTTCAATTGATACCCTACTTATATGGATAACCCACCATTTAATTTATTAAAATAAAAAAAAGTAAAAAAAAAAAAAGGTAAAAAAACACCATTTTTGTTTTTTCTCTTGGGATCAATTGGACACAAAAGTTATGACCAGTCAGTCATACCTACAAAATGTGCAGTTTAAAGTGGCCACTGTCCCCCCTGGGTGAAAATCCCCATGTCCCTTTTTCCCATCCTATTTTGACACTTTTTTTATCTGTGACATTTGGCGGTGTGTATAAGTGTATTACATGGCTCCACAACAATCACACTTCCAAAATTGTGTAATAAGATTATTTTTTTTTAATAAAATATCTTTTTATAAAAAAAAAGAAAAGTGTGTTGTGTTTTTGTAAAAAAAAAAAAAAAAAAAGTATCATTGCAGGTCAGAAATTGACCTGCATTTAGCAAGCCACCGGCACCAGCACTGAAGGGGTTAATACCCCCAGCTGCTGTATTTTCATTTGTCACTAGGTGTCTCCTCTCTACTTCTGTCTCCCTTACTTTGATAGCAAGGGAGACAGAGGCAGAAGAGACACACAGAGACAGCATGCTTTCTGTACTGCCTCTGTCTCTCACACTGCCGGTACATGTGATCTCTGCTACGGCAGCAAGTAGGGCTCAGACTGAACGCCCCGGTCTCGGAGCGCTCCATCTCAGCCTGGAATTAATGATAGCAGCGTGCACGGAGGCACGCTGCTATCATTTAAGCCATGAAGGTCCTGGTCCGTCATGGGTCCTTAAGGGGATAACAACCCATGATGGTCCAGGACCATCATGGGTCCTTAAGGGGTTAACATAGCAATGCTGTGTTGGATCTGTTATCCTTGGTGAAAGGTGACATACAGGACTATGTTGCTTTTCACATGAGTAGTTATCACCTACATGATAGCAGTGAAATCCAGCAAGCTGCAACCTTCCTGTGTTGACTCAAGAATGCAATAAAACTGCAGTTACTAAGGTCTGCCACAATCTGATAGCACTGCCATTTACACTTGCAGCATTGGATGTTGCAGTGCTCATCACAACATCTAACAAATGGCCAGCCCATTTGGTCCAGACATTAGACACACTTCCCCTTCATTCCAATCAGCAATAAAAGTTTGGTGAGCGGTAAGTGAAGATACATGGGCTTCAGAACTGTCCTAGGGGCAAATGCTAGAAGGGTGTACAGCACATTGCAAAGCAATGCATTTCACACCATTCTGGCATTCAAAGGGTTAACTCTTCCCACTACTGTTATCTGCTTGTGACTGCTTTTTAAACATAATAGTGGGATGGATATATATATATATATATATATATATATATATATATATATATATATATATATATATATATATAAATTCTGAGCTAAAATAGGTACAGTAATACTTTTTAATATGTGGCACCTCCCTAATACAGACCTCCCAACTGTTCCTCTTTAGGAAGATCAGTCCCTCATTGAGACCCAGACTGAGTGGTGTTTGTGTAAATGTGTCACATTACTCCACAGTAATAAAACTTACATTAATGTTTCATAGCCCCCAACTGTCCCGATTTAGGTGCCCAATCCCGCTGTCCCACTGCTTCCTGAGTCTTCTGCCCTGCTTGCTGTACTCCCAATTCTTTTAATTTGCACCACTGCACCCCCCAGGGCCACGTTATGCAATCCCCCCCATGTCAGGACCCAGGGACAGTGGCATAGTGCCAGTGCATTCTCCGCTCATCATGCTTCCTGCCTCATGAGATACATGCCTCAGAAGCAATCATTCATTGGCCCCAGCATGTGTGTGGAGTCTACCACCGTAAAAATGTGCGCCACATGCACGCATGCACATAGTCCTCCAGTGGTCTTGGACAGCAGAACATTGGTTGTCAGGAGTGCAGTGCGAAGCAGCAGAGCACAGCGGGAACCGCGCAGCAGTGTAAGTGGCCATAAGGTACTAACACCCACAGTCTGGCCAAAGTTGGAGAAATCCTGGACAATGCATTGTTGTAGTTCAAATAAATCAGAACCATTCCCTTAATGAGGCTCCAGTTTTATACAGTGTGTATGGTTTTTCTCACTTCTTATTTTTGTTGTGCTTTGGTTACCATTAACACAAGTAGATCCAGATACAAAAGCATGATCAGTGCTTACACATGCTACAGTGGTACAAGAGGAGGATGGACATGGGCCCTTCGTCTCACATTGCCCCTTGTGCTGTATGCTCAGAAAGGGCTAGATTCTATTACAGGTGCTAATTTTATCTCTGCTTTTATCTCCAGTTTTCCCCATAGACTTCAATAGGAAAATGTTTGATAAAACGGGTGTTAACATTTAGCACCTTCAATAGAATCTAGCCTTTAGTGTCCTGACTATCTGAGGAAAGCACTTTCAATTATATACTCTGCTATTATTTCAGGGCATTCTTGGCATATAACAGAGCTTAAAACTGGTTATATTTTTCCCTTTAACCCTTTGAGTACCTACCCCTCTGGCACTCAAAGGATTAAGCCAACAGATATTTTGATATTTTAAGGTGTTGAGGGATAGTATAACACACATTCAAATTGTCCATCTTTAGTAGGGATAGCCCGTCTTTGAAATCCAAATGCCTATGTCCCCCTTTCCACCCTGTAGCCCATCTTTTTAGGGGATCAGACTGTGTAATGTGTATAAGAGTAACATATTGCTCCACAGCAATAAAACTAATTTTGTTTAAACTATATGTGTTTATAAATTAGTCTGTGTGTAAATAAAATAAAATTGTCTTGTTCTAAATCATTTATTGATTCACACAAAGGTGTCAATAGATCATAAAATAATCTAAAAATTCTCAGTAATGCCCCGCCCACCAGCCATGCCCCCAGCAACACCCCCTAAAACAAGTGTCGCTCTTTGGCCGTTTGAAATGTTGGACAGTATGATGTTTGTTTAAATATCAGTAAATGAGCTAATAAACTAGTCTGTGTAAATAAAATACTTTGGTCTTTCTCTAAATCATTGATGCAGTTACACAAAGAGGTGTCAATAGGTCATGAAATAAGATAAAAATTCTTGGTAATGCCCCACCCACCAGCCACACCCCCTAATACAAAAATGTCCCTCTTTGGCCATTTGAAGTATTTGGAGCTATGCTAATTCCTATACCTTGGAACTTTTTCTTCTGGACTCCTCGGAGGGGAAGTCTTGTGGTGCCGATGGGGGACATAAATGACATGCTTTTTGTCAAAAAGGGGTTGGACTTAACTGTGAGTGGGAGAGGCTTCAGAAACATAGAAAAATATGAAGAATAGGCTGGGGAAGGAGGAGAAGTGAAAGGACAAGGCTGGGAAGAAGCAGAAGTGGGCAGAGTTTTATTAAAAACTCCCCACATCCAGAGAATCAGCCTCAGCTCCAGAGACCCTGTAATCAACAGCAAAAACCAGAGTCTCATGGGCAAATCAGAAGAGTTCCCAGGTATGCTAGATGTATAGGACACAAATTCACATATTTTCACCGCTTGTCCAAGGGTAAGGGACTGGTTAAATATAAAGTCATCTTGGGGCATTCAGTTCCTCTTCACCATATTTCTCACAATACGTTAACAAGACGCAGAGGGAATTGGCTAAACATTACTCCATTTTCCTGAGCACGCTGTATGGGAGGTGTATGGGGCTTGTTCGTATTAAAGTCTTAACAATGATGGAGTGTGTGTGCTGAATGTAATAAAGAAGTCAAGCTCTCTAGTACATACACTGAAGCACAGGCACATAATTTTCAGATTTTCATCACAATGTACATAAAGTAAGCTCCATTGGTATTATTGTACCCCCCCCCCCATTGAGAAGCAATGGGGACATGCACTAAGGTGTAATAAAGAGGTGATAAGGAGGAGATAACTTCTCCAGTGAGATCATATCTCCAACTCCTGTATTATTATATGAAGCCCATACACTAAGATCTCTCCCACTCTGCCTTAGTGCATTGGATCCATAGAATAACATAGGACCTGGAGAAGAGATATTAAGGTAGAAGTCATCTCCTATTTATTATCTCTTTAACACACTTTAGTACATCTCCCCCAATGTCTCTGGAATACAAAAGGTTAAACTAAATCAACAGATTTTAAATAAATTATATACAGTTTTATATCCATACAAAACACTGCAGTATCCTATATAATAATTCGCTAAAACGTGTGTAACGACAAAGTCATGCGCAGTAGAGACTACTGGGCGTGCTGCAGTCATGCGCAGTACAGCCTGCTTGCGCCGCAGCTGATACAGAGCTGGACGCTCCAAAGGAGCATCCAGCTCTGTATCAGCCGCGGCGCGGGCAGTCTCTACTGCGCATGACTGCCCCGCGACCGGCTGGAAGTGTCACTGTGGCCCGTGTAACTGGCTCTTCAACTAATTTAGAATAATGCAGGAGGGAAATAGTACGTTGGATGCAGTAACCTGAGTAAGTCAGCTGTATAGCACACTGTAAGCTATAGCACACTGTAAGCTATAGCACACTGTAAGCTATGATACAGTTAAGCTGAATAATTGGAGCAAGTCTGGAGCAAATCAATTGGACCAAATGTGACAAATAAAGATGTCTCAAATTCTTGCTCTTTTTAAATGGGGCTTTAACCCTTTGAATGCTAGAGAGGTATTCAACACATTGCTCTGCAATGAATTGGAAACCTCTCTAGCATTCAAATGGTTAAAAGCCCCATGTGACTTGATGATAATTTTTGTTTGTCACCTACAGTGCAGCTGGTTTGCTTAGGAATTGCTCTACTAGTACATCAGCCTCGTGCTGTCAGTCACTGTGCACTGATTGCTGTGTATTCTGTTGCAGAACCAGAATCATATAATTGCACAGCATCCTTTAACCCTTTGAGTGCCAGAGTGGTACGCAACGCATTGCTTTGCAATGCGTTGCGTACCACTCTGGCACTCAAAGGGTTAAGTGTTCTAAGCCAATATAATATGAAAAAACGATTGAATTAAATGCCTTAGTGAATCCTAAAGGGTTATTTGGGCCCTTTCTGATATTGCCTTGGTATGTTGCACTGAAGACGAATCAGTAGAACAGTGGGATATCAGAGCTGTCTGACTCAGATTCACTTGTTATGTTCTCCACATGTACAATGCAGTAAACATGGGAGGGGCGACTGCTCTTGAGCGTGCGAGGGGAAAACCAGACAGATCGGGCCAGGGAAAAGAAATAGTGAGCATGGACTCTGTTAGGCCAGCTGCTGCTGAGGTCCAGATCATCTGCTGCTGCTGAAGACTGATTGGTCACAGATGTTAGGTATCGGGATCCTCTCAACTACAAGAGACCATTTCATAAATGTATTTAAATAGCTTCAGATTGGTTCTTTGGGTCTCTAGCTTTTGGGAACTCCTACTCCTTTTGACTCTCCAGCTGTTGGGGAATACAAATAATACATGGATAGGCAACCTTTGGCTCTCCAGCTATTGAAGACTACAACTCCCATGAGCCCCAACCATCTGCTAGCTGGTTAGGAAAGATGGGAATTGTAGTACCCAACAGCTGGAGAGCCAAAGGTGGCAATCTTGTGCAATCTTATGAGTTGATTCACAGACTAGATATAGCAAGGGGTGTCCAAATGTTTTCCTCAACAACCATACTGGGAAATTACCAAAAAATTGATGGCCAGACCCTAATAAATGACTCTAGAGCAGGGGTGTACAAACCTGTTCTCAAGGGCTGTGTACAGACCAGGGTCCAAAGTGTAACTATCAAATTTATAGTAGCGCATTCTTAGCAAGAAGCCAGCACTGCATTGTGATCCTCAATATTGTTAGTTTGAGAAAAGAGTGAACCCAGGTGTTCTATGGCTGATCCCGGAGCAAGACTGATCTGAAAGACTTTAAGGGAAGGATTTGTAAAATAGTTGCAAAGTGACATAAGGAATATGTTGAAATGGTCTTGTTCAGATAGGATTTGTCCTACAACGTATGTATAAAGAAATCTCCTAATTGCACCTAAAATGATGGCAGTTTCAGTAATTAAAGCTTAACGTCAACTATAACCTGTCCTTAATGGAAGTATATAGTAAGAGCTATGTATGGAGATTAATATTCTCATTTGAAAATGTTTCTTTACCTCAATATAATCATGAACCTAAGTTGAGAATCTTTGCAACATTTCTCAAACATACACTAAGAAGGCTCTTTATACATCTCCCCCCAAGTCCAAAGTTTATTTTCCTGGGGCTACAACCACAATCTCCTTAGATTGCAAGTAACAGGCTCTGACTCTTGAACTATATGGCGACTGCTCGTGTAACAAGTGTGTCTTTGAACCACAGACTTCTTGGTTTTGACCAGCCAGCTGAGTTGAACAGTGTTCTAAGTCCCCACCACCAACAGTAAAGGGCTCATAGGAGAATTAGATTTGCGAACTGCATTTTTTTACATTTTTTTTTTTTTTTTTAAATCTCCTTGGCATATTTTTGGTTGGCTGAAAAATGCTCTAATATTACTCCAAAAAGTTGCTAGAAAGTCCAAGGAAAGTGGACAGAAGTTGGCCTCTTTCTTTGGGCTGGATCAGGCAGGAGAAACTGATGCTACAATGCGTAGCTTAAAAATAAAACACCACCCCTAATCCCAACATCCCAAAACATTAGTAGCCACTTTGTTACCATGGAAATTAAAGCCCTAAACCTCCACCTAAAACTCTTGCACAAGACAATTAAAAAAAAATTCCTAAAACCTGCCGCCACATTCACTGAAGCTTAAAGAAAATAAAATAATAATAAAATAAATAATAAAGTGAAACACCTTCCTCCCCAGTCTTACCGAGGCCATTGTAATATGAATACAAACAGCGATTTGGTTATACATGGACAGTCTCTGTTTATACTTTTTGCCATGCTCCCATTGGCTGGGAGGTGGGATTATACATGCAGGGGAGGGCTGGCCTGGGGGGCAGAGGGGCAATTGCCCCCTGGGCTGGTCATGTGTCTGAGCTGGTGGGCCACTGCCTCACTCAATCTCCCACTTGTAAATGGAGCTAAACTAGTGATACAATAGAGCTTACATATGAAATGAATCTAAATACAAACGATAACGCAGAGCTACAATCCAAATAGAGCTACACTAGTAATATAGCCCATTTCCCTTGTAAGCTCTATGGCATCAATAGTGTAGCTTTACTTAAATTGTAAGCACTGTACTATCACTAATGTAGCCCCATTTCAACTGTAAGCTCTGTGGTATCACTTTCCTTACTTCACAACACTAAGAACAATTTTAAAATGAACGAAACAGGGGTGGGCTGGGACCATAGTAGAAATGGGCCACTTGATTGTAATTTGCCCTCTGAGCCGTATGTTGCCAGCCCTCCCCTGTACACATGGTACAAAACATACCCTAGAGTAATCTCCCCTCCAAGCCAAAGCACAGCAATGCTTTGAAAGCTGCCTGGAATTGGTGGGGTTAAGGGGTACTTGTGTAAGTATGGGGAGTTTGCTTGGCGACACTGGGAGGCTGTAATGGTCTCAGCCCTTTGAGGCTGAATAGGCCTTTTTTTCCCAGGAATGGCAGCAGGAGCATTGCAAAGGCTATTCTGGTAGCAGGATGGCTGTTTGAAATGCTCTTCTGAGACAATTTAATATGTATGCTGTATTGGATAACAGTATGTATACTGGTCATAATGGAACAGGTAGACTCGGAACATTTATAGCCCTTTTTCAACTATTTTTCTGGTCAAATTTTGATCCAGCTGTAATTGAATCCTGATATAATGCAGAGCTGATTTTCAGTCAGGTCATGTAAGGTCTATGGCCTAGTACATTTTTATGTGGTATTACATGACATCAATAAAGAACCACATCATGATTTGCCACCATCAGGGCAATACACCATTAGAGATTTAGCTGACCCGGTACTTTTTGATATTAGATTATCATCGCAGGATTAACTCACCCCCTTGCTTTACTAGAGATATAATTAAATATTGGCCTGTATACAGAGAGCATTTGAGATTGTGAAAGTAGCCAGAGGCAGATTTACATATGAGGCCCCACTAGACAAGTCAGCATAACCCTAACAAAAGCCACACCCCATTCTTCACATGTCTGCACCTCCAGCCCTACCTACTGCTGCTTGGCACAGAGACTAATCTTTGCCTACAACATAAAAGCTAAAAAAAAAGGACTTAAACCCTTGGTTGCTAGAGGTCATGTGTTGTGGATAAATAATGACAATAAAAAAGTATGCAAACTGTAACATAGTAACATAGTAAATTAGGTTGAATAAAGACACAGGTCAATCAAATTCAACCTTCGCTTCCTATCCCAGTGACTGAGAATTTTATAGCTTTCCTGATACAAAATAAGTTAGTCTTTATCAGACCTTCCTGATCTGCCTACTAAAAACAGTATAACTTTGTATGATCCCTTTTGAAAGAAATATAACTAATCTTCTCTTAAATGTATCCATTGTATCTGCCATAACCACCTCCTTGGGCAAGGAATTCCACAATTTAAGACATTACTGTAAAACCCACCTTCCTCTGCTGAAGTCTAAACCTCCTTTCCTCTAATCTCAAGGGGTGTCCCCTGGTCACGTGATCAAGCCTTGGAATAAATAGCTCACCGCAGAGATCCTTGTATTGACCTCTCATATACTTGTACACTGTGATAAGGACTGGTAAATTAACTGATTACTATGAACCAGGTACACTGGAATTGAGCTGGCCACACCCATAACATAGAATGTGGGTGGAGCCAGCACAGCCGAGGCTCCCCACAACACTTTGAGCTCTACGCAAATGCCTATTCTGCCTGATGGGAAATCTGGTCATGAAAGATCCATTATACGAGTGATGTATCCTTTACATGTGTAATTATTTTTCTATTGACATAATAACAATTAGAAGGAAATTATGCTCCCACTTAGGAATGTAGCTGCAGGAAATCAACCATCAGAAGAGAATATCCTTACAGCTCTTGCATAAGAAACATGGTATATCAGGACACATCAGAAGAAGATAGTACGGGTGGATGAAAACATTTTCTTTCCCGTAAAATGTCAGTGGAAATGTGAGAATTTTTTTTCTCCTTTCCACAGGAAGGAAAATCATGTGAATGATGCGCAACTGCACGGGCAAAAGGTTAAGCCCATTTATTTCAGTTCATTTAACCCTCTGAGTACCAGAGGGGTACCCCTCTGGCACTCAAAGGGTTAACTTTCTGATGGATATACAGATAGGGGGATTACTATTAGCAGATGTTAGTTCTCCTTTAAACTCAGGGTTGGTAAAGAAATTAAAATATTTAACTTCTAGTTTGCTAGCTCTTTTGGGCTGGGATCTCTCTACCTCTTGTTTTTTGACTGTCACAATAACTGTTGCGAGTGTTACTGTGGTAAATGTACAAAATCAAATTCACAGTAATCCAAGTGTAGGAATTGAGTTTGAGTGCTTATGCCTGCCTCAGGTATCCATTCTCTGGCACTCAAAGGGGTAAGCCACTTGTGCAAAGGGAAGGACAAAGGGGGCAGCCTGTGGGACAGACTAGATAGCCCTTATCACTAAGCTTTGCATGGACCAACATACTAAGCAAAATGTACAGAAAATGAGATTAGTGTTCTCCATTTCTCTGCACGTCATGCAAATTATGCCATATCAACAAATCAGTGGCAGTAATTACCAATCCTTAGTTGCTATAAAAGAAATTGCATATGTAGATTCTAATGCGGACTGCTTAGATGCTGTGCATCTAATTATGTGCTTTTAGAGTATAGAGTTCTTTATAACAGTGGTTCCCAAACTTATGGACATGATGCCACCATTTTGGTTTTAACCTCCCTACCCTTTTACTGATATAAATGTAATTGTTTGAATACATTTATATAATTATTAATTTATATTCTGTCTATTTTGTAACATTTTATGAACAAATAATTTTATTTGCCACAGAAAATTCTACAAATCAATGTAGAATCCTGCCAAATACTGTAAAATCTCAGGTATAATACACACCTGTGTATTATACGCAGGTGTATATTATACCCACGATTTTAGGGGTAAACAAGAGTGCCTATGTATAATACGCACCCTTGTTTTCGCCCTTACTAAAAAAAGTAAGCCACCTTCCCTCCCTTACCCGGCACTATCCAATGTCAAAATAATCTTTACTTGCTTCAGTTTAAGTCCATTCTGAAGTCCCCATGTTCTCCAGATGAGAGCAGGAAAAATATAAACTATGTAAGTCTTCCCCTGCGGGCGGCATGTCCCCATTTCCTACCTCCCAATCCCTGGTGGTCCAGTGGAGTGGCAGGAGAGACAGGTTGGCACTTTGAGCTCCCGCGCGGTTCTCTACTGTAGTGCAGAGAGCTGGGAGATGATGTCATCTCCTCTCCTGTGTAATTTCTTCCCAGTTGTAATAATGTTATGGGGGAATGAAAGAGAAAGGATTGTTGATACATATGGGAAATTAACTTCTAATGAAATTAGAGACAGATAAGTAGGGACTGCAGATGCATTCCCTCTTAATGACGTGACTGATAATATATTATTGTTTTACTGTTCTCTGATCCTGGGGTCCGTGCGGACATGTGGGGAACCTCCTTTGAATCTTCCTGGGGTGCAGTAGGTTGTGCAGCAGAGGGATAAGTCCCTTGCCGCATCTTTGTATGGATTTAGGGAAACACTGAGAGTGTGTTGAGCAAGCCAGTAAGTGAAGTAATGGAGAAAGAAAGGACAGAAGTTATGTACAGAGATACAGAGGGAGACAAAAAGGACTAGGCAGATATTGAAGGACCATGTAAAGTATAGTGCTTTAGCAATTGCAAGGAAAGTTGGCACTGTTGAAGCAGGTAGAAAGAATAATGTAAGTGGTACAGCGAGATCTAAGCAGGTAGAAAGAATAATGTAAGTGGTACAGCGAGATCTAAGCAGGTAGAAAGAATAATGTAAGTGGTACAGCGAGATCTAAGCAGGTAGGAAAGAATACATGTTTTTACTGTAAGCAGGAAGGACATTGGAAGTGAAATTGCCCCAAGATGAGGAATAAGTATAGATATACAGACAGAAATCCCCAGGAAGAATGTGCATCTGTTGGTGGTGATGCAGACAGAAATGACTCACCTCACAAGACAGAATAGGAAGGGATCAGGATCAGATTTTTTTAGCATTATCCTATAGTGCAGGAGGGTGGAATTCATAGTGAAGAAAACTATCAGTATAGTAGGGGTGGATTGAATTCCCTCCTCTATGCCATATATACAACCTATGGAAGTTACCATAGAAGGGACTATGGTCCAAGATGGTTTTCTCCTATCAGAGTCATGCCCCATTGCACTATTGGGAAGGGATTTGTTGACCAGATTGAGGACAGAGATAACTTTTGACGCTGACAAGATAGAGGTATATGTACCTGACTATTATGACTTGACTTTCCAGATGGCACTGAGACACACTTCCCAGGATAGTCATGATTCAGACATCCCGGAGGAGGTTCTGCGCTCAGTGCCCTCTGCTGTTTGAGCAGCTGGAAAGCCAGGGGTTGGTAGAGATGCCCGACCCGTTATTGACTTGCAGCCTAATGCAGGACCGGTCTAGGTCAGATAGTATCCCATCAGCAAAGAGGATAGGCAAGGGTTAAGCTAATAGTGGCCAATATTTTGACTGAAGGATTGTATGACAAACTGACTATGATTCTCCTGATACGATAGTATGGGATGAACTGAAGCGGGTGCTGATGTTCGCCCCTGCTTTAGCTCTGCCAAAACCAGTTACCCTATTGCCCGTGGACATAAATGATCCTCCAGAGCATGACTGTGTAGAAGCCCTGGAGGAAGTGACTTTACCCAGACCAGATCTGTACAAAGTAAGTTAGAAATTGTTGGGATTTGTGTGATATATACTTGTAAATAAATCCTAAAATGTGACATATTCTAATCACTGGGGCCAGGCAATGGGCTTGGGTGTCATTTGAACGGCTCCAGATAGATTATATTGGGTTGCTTTGCAGCCTGTACTGGGATTTTAGTATGCTGTTGTAATAGTTGATTAATTGTCTAAGTGGCTAGAGACATTTCTTTTGAAAGGAGCTACTGCGGGATCAGTAGCTAAGGTGTTAATAAGAAAAGTAATTCCAAGGTTTGGTTTGCCTTGAGTCATTGGGTCAGACCATGGAAAACAAGTTACAGCTGAAATTGTTAAAAGTAATTGTGTCACTCTAGGGGTAAACTGGAGATATCATACCCCCTGGAGGCCTCAATCCTCTGGACAAGTTGAGAGGATGAACCAGACTCTTAAGCGCTCTCTGACCAAACTATGTACTGAACTAAGACTCAAATGGCCAGAGGCGCTTCCCCGTGCCTTGACTCACTTCAGGGTGACCCCTTCCAAATCCTTAAAAGTTTAGTCCTTAAGAGATCCTCTTCGGTAGGCCCTGGAATAGGATTGTGATGTATCAAGGATCTACCTTAGAGATTGGTAATCAGCAGATTATGGATTATGTAACTGCTTTGCAGCATACCCTTTCTTTTCTTCACAGATTTTCTGTTCAACAGCCTTTGCTTTCGGCTGGCCCAGTGCAAGTTTCCAGATTGGAGAGTGGGTATGTGTACAGACATGGAGAACAGAGTGTTTGGAGCCCCAGTGGAAGGGTGCATTCCAGCTTCTGTTGACAAGTTACAGCGCAGTCACGCTGCATAAAGGAAAGACCTGGATATACCACACCAGAGTGAAAGCTGCACCAGAGCCTGAGCAGGTTAAAGGCCCTGTGCCCTCCCAGTGCCCAGCAGATGCCCAGAGGGAGGCAGAACAGGGTGAAGGTCTGAGGCTTTTGTTCAGGAAATACCAGCAAGTAGGCTTATTGCATCGCCTACCTCCGTGGGACCAGTAAGCAGGCTTATTGCATCGCCTGCCACCGTGAGATCATCAAGTAGGTGTTTTGACGGGCATAATAATCCCTGACCACCTGCCTACGTGGGACAAGACCATCATGAAGATCCATCCCTTTGGAAAGCTAGCACCCTCTGGCAGTGAAAGTGGCCTGCTTGGGGAGGTGCCCCTAAAGATAGAAAATGATGGTCTAATGTGTATTAACATCATAGGTGTGGGGTGTGGAAGGCTGGCTTATGTATGCAACTTATGTCTCACCCTCACTCACGTAAGGATTTCTAAAAGGCAACCTCTGCACTGGGGTCAGATGGACTGCAGAGACACCCCAGAGACCTGTGAGAACTCCAATGTCTGGATCTACTTAGCACCAGCATGTTATGAACATTACGAACTTTTGCTTGTGCAACATGGTCAGCCCTACTGACGTTATGACCACTTGCCTCATCAGCGTGCCTGTTTCGCTAGCTGTAATCCAAAAGTATTATTGTTCTTTATGTCCTATTTAAGTTTTTTGCTTTGCCTCATTGCCAAAAGGTGTAGTTCCCCTGGGTCAGGCCCTTACACCCAGTATTTAAGGCACCTCCACAGTCCTGCACCACTATATGATGATGCCTTATCCAGAGTGTAAGATTTGTGTGAGTCCGTGTACACCCGGACTCAAAGAAGGGATTGAAAGGATTGTATAACATATAGAAGGGTTAAATATTCTTAGGGTTAAATTGTTTGTGTAACAAGTCATTACATATTTGTCAAACAGGCCATGTTAACATTATAAAGGGACGCAGCAATACTAGGGTTAAAATTGACATTTGCTAAGGTTTGTAGAAACCTGTGTAAAGGAGAAATGATTAACCCAAATACAGCCAGCCACATTCTGTTTTTTTTTTTTCTGGTTTCTTATCTATATGCTGAAGGCTAAGCTGTTCTCTTGCAAGAAATGTGCTCAATGATGTTTTAGGGAGGTTTTTTTGCAGATTTTCCACTGTATTACAAATCTTAGCGAAAGGGGGGTCAGATGTGTAGAAGCTGAAATATAGTAGTTTTCCATTACTTGCTTTACCTCCCCTCTCCCTCCCTGAACTATGGGAGGGACGTTCTGTGTATCCTGTAACGTTTGCTATAGAATTTGTAAGTTAATGCCGCTCCTTCCCCCTTAAGGGAGGGGGGCTGATTGAGAGTATAAAAATGCTGTGTGGTAACAATAAAGGGAGTTAGGTTATCAAACTGCTGCTCTGTTGCTGTGCATACCACGCCCGTAACTCCCCTGCCAATCCGTATGCCCCTTACTTGAAAATGTTATCCCGCCGCCCTACCTCTCCCACCCCTTGCTATGACGATGTCCAGGGCCCAATGTAATTCCCAGAGTTTAGTTTGGTGAATCAGTTTAGTACTGATTCAAAGAAGGGATTGAAGGGAACAGGGATAAGGTGTGTAATACTTATGTTCGGTACCTATAGGGTTAAAAGTTACATTTGACTGATTCTGCAGAAATCTATGTACTAGGGAGGAAACCACCAGACTGGTCTGTTCTAGTTCCTCAAGGCCGTTACGATAGAATGTGCAGAATATCCAAACCCCCCACGGGGGAGGAGATGGGTTACTGAAGGAACTGTTATCTACACTCCCTCCCCTCCCCCCCTTCCTGTGAACAAGTTTTGTCTTTCTGTTTTTTTATAACTTCTGTTTTCTGCTGAAACGAAACTGTGCACCTCGCCCCTCCCTGTAGGGGAGGGGGCTGTATAGGGCTATAAATGCTATGTATGATAAGAATAAAGAGAGAGCTTGTATTGTATACGCTGTTGTGTGTGTTTTTCCTTGCGATCCTTACAGCCTCCTGGTACCAGTATTTGACATAGATTCCACAGATTGATCATAAGGGAGTAAAAAGATACCATACCTAGCAAAGATAACATAAGAGTGTGACAGGTGCCCTCTCAGGCAGCGATCCAGGTAAAGATTCCCTAACAGGTGGCTCTTTATTAGAGCCGAGATCGCAAGATATAAGAAGAACTATTTCATTTGAATGGTCTACAAAGTGTGCCTGGTCTGCAAGCACACTTTTTAGACCCTTCCGATTAAATAGTTATTTTTATTTCTTGTGATCTCGGCTCTGATAAAGAGCCACCAGTTGATCTGCAGACCAGATTCCAAATCTGACAGCTAGATGGCAGACTTGACAGTTTTGGTCAGTGAGAGGAAACTGCTTGTGAATATCTCTCAAACCATAAAGGTTTGAGAGATAAGATTTATATAATTCTTCATGTTTTTTTAATGCCTACAAAATAAAATAAAGAAAAAACAAAGTATTACTATCCCTTTAAAATCAGTCAGGCTATGTGGGTTACTAATATACATATTCAAATAACTTGCATATAAGGGATTAAAATAGAGTGAAATTTGAATATGAAGATAGTTTGGATACATTGACGCTGGATATGGTCACTATGAGGAGGCTATGAACCTGCATTTCCTTCACAAAACTAATGTAGACACAAAGCTTCAAAGCTGCTCAATCTGCTGCCCCTGCCACTCTGCTACTCTAGGCCTAAGTCTGCTTGGCCTAGGACTAAATACATTACTGCCTTAATGCCCATATCCTTCCCCACTGCCCCAATTTGGTGCAAGTGCAACAAAGAGGACGATTTTTAGCATTAATAGCTTAGCAAATTGCTGTTAGGCAGGAGCTTAATCTAGAGTGTACAAGTAACAGCAAAACCCCTAGTTAGGCTGATGTACTAATCAGCACTGGAGCAATTCCCGAGCAAACTAACTTAATCAAAGGAGACAAATAAAAAAATTAAAGGGGAATTTTAACCCCATAAATGTTAGAAGGTTCTCCAATGCATTACTTCACAATGTGTTGGGGACCTCTCTAGCACTCATAAGGTTAATATCTCCATTTAATCAATGACAATTTTGGAAATGTTTATTTGTCCACATGGCACAATTGGTTTGATCTATTGCTTCTAAGTACACCAGCCTCCCTAAATCCTTGTCCCACTGAGCTTACTGTAGTGAGAAATAAAAGCCCTTTTCACATGGGCGACCCTATTGTAGTGATGATGCACTGGATCTGTTGTTCATGTGAAAAGTGACATGCTGGACTATGGTGACATTCACACAGGTGACTCTCACATCACGTGATGGAACCAAACTCCAGCATGTTATAGTTTTGTTGCATTCACTCAAGAATAAAGTATAGTTGCAGTAAGTAAGGTCTGCATGGTAGCCTATAGGTATATATGGGAACTCTCCATATCTGCCTCGGAGACAACAGTTTTCATATTGCATTACCAGGTCTCCGAGGGCAGAGGCTGATTCTCCAGCAGTGGTGAGTTTTTTCTCCTTCCATCCCACTTTCCATCCTTCCTACCCACTTTATGATACTCAGCCATGTATGCCACTCCCACCCAATTAAGCCCCACCCCTTTTATAAAGCAAATTGTGTCCTTGACATCCCCTGCCCGGCAGCACTTGAGCCCCTTCTGGGGGCTGAAAGACAAGAAGTTCCCAGGTATACCTATGGGACTGTGGGAAGGCCTTTCACACTAGCAACACTGCAGTCTTCATCACAAGCTCCAATAAATTGCCAGCTCACATGTTCACCAGCAAATAAAAATAGCTGGTGCTCACATGGGCCTGTTATTAGACATGCCTTCCCTGTGTTCCAATAGTTTGTGGAACACACAAATGAAGCAGACACAAAGGCTGCTTTAACCCCTTAATGACCATCCAATCGGCGAGGCGCGGTCAATTAAGGACCACGGAGCAATTTTTTTTTTCTTCCTTCCGTGCAGCCACGGGGGGTACCTGGAATTCCATGACGGTCATAGTATGTCATGGGTTGTTGAGTCAGATCGACCCTTGACGTACTATGACCGTCAAGGGTCGTTAAGGGGTTAAAGCAGAACTATCTCTCCCCAAATAAACATCGATATAGAGACAAGCATAGAAATAATATTATTATACAGAACAAAACCAGCGTTATTAAGGAACCCTACTTTATTTGAGACTTACGGGCAGACTTCTTGCTTTAGAGGCATCTGTGCACCTGTATCATCAGTCACTTCCTATTAACTTAAGGTACAATGCTTCGCCTCGCCAATCCTTCAGGAGACTGGAACAGACAGTGCAGATGCACAGAGGTCTCAAAGGCAAGATGTCAGCTCTAATGTCCGCCTGTTTGTCTCCGATCAAGTAGGATTTCATAATAACGCTGGACTTCTATATAATACTATTATTTCTATGCTTATCGCTATATATCAATAATTATTTGGGGGGCACTTTATTTGGAGGGATAGTTCCATTTTAAATCAGGGATGTCAACCCTGTTCATCAAGAGCTACCAACAGTGCATGTTTTGTGGATATCCCTGAATAAGCACAGGCCAATTAAAGTGATTAAGACACTAAATGGTTCACCTGTGATCAAGCTGGGATATCCTGAAAACATGAACTTTTGGTCGCTTTTGAGGACCAGGATTGATTACCCTTGCCTTAAACTCACAAAAACTGACACGGTAACCAAGCTAGATAAATATGTTCCAAAATGAATATCTGACTCAGCTAGGGTCATGTGGTAACTGAAAATGCAGCACAAGCATTTCAAAATTGAATTATGCATTGCTTTAAAGGAATATTAACTCTTTATTTTGACTTCTTCATCTTATCTTATTTTTTTAAAATGTTTATGTCCCTGACAGTGAACTCCCCAAGTTTGTTTGCAGACAGCTGTCTGTCAGGAACTGCTAGTGATAAAATGCAAAAGAAATAAAAATAATAATGAAAACAGATACAATACAAACTAGACAGTGTACAGATCACTCAGTGCTGCAGGGATAGTGTTACTTTGTATTATCTCCTGCTTTCATAGTCTACTGACCAGAAGGCCCTCTAGAAACAGTGATCCTGGGAGCTAAGGGCGAGATGTTCAGAAAGTGGTGGTAACTGAAATTGTCTGTAATCAGAATAAAAAAGTTTTTACACCATGGTCCGTCAGTTCTCAGACATGTTTCTGTCGTTTTTTTGCATCCAATTCTGTCATCTCCGTCAAAGGGAAAAAGCCGTCTTAAAAGTGGGCGTGGTTTAATCTTCCATCATATTGTAAGGTATTTTCAGAAAAAAATATTTGTTTCAACGTTACTTTGTCTGATTAACGTCATTTATTCCCGACAGAATAAAACTGGTCTAAACCTGGAAAAGACAAATTAAATTACTGTTGGCAGGAATGAGAAGCAATTTGTCATTTCAAAGACAAAAGATGTCTTTTTCTTTGAAAATTTTCATTTTAAAGACAAAATCAAAGACATTTTTAACATCAGAATTTTTTAAAGGCAATGTTCATCAAGATCTTCTTACTGTCAGTTTTAATTCTTTAGACACATTTTGAAACGTGACGGATTTACTTCTGAAAATATTGTACTTCTTTTTCCACCAACTCATGATCTGACAATTTTTTCATTATGACAACTTTTTGAACATCTCACCCTTTTTGTCAGGGACGTAAACGTGTAAAAACAAATGGTGAAAATGAAATATATAAATAAATATAAAGTATAGGTGATTTGACAGTACATATTATGTACTTGCGGAATATGTGAAGTCAAAATAAAGGGTTACTGCCACAGCTGTGTACTAGAGCCACAAGTTCATTAAACCTTTGAATGTCATAGAGGTATCCAATGCATTGCAACTCAATGCATTCAATACCTTTCTGGCACTCAAAAGATTAATACAAGGTGCAGATAGAGGCACAAGGCTGTTAGTGGCTCCTACGGAGCTGCAGTCCTGCATGCTGTCCATGGTACTGAATATACTAAAGCTACACACATCAGGGGAATGTAGGAATCTGCCAGTGCAGCTCTTTTCTGTGATAAGATATTAACCTCATTTGCCTACACTTCAGATTATGTGCAAGAGTGTATGATTGCTTTAATACACAGCAGCACTTCACCATATTAAAGACTTTAATGTGCGCAAGCCCTGCAGGTAAATTCAATAAATGTATGGTGATCTCCACTGTGGTTTGTTAAAGGAGCAGTATGAGATTATCAAATAAATTATGCCAATAATAATTAGAAATATTTGATAATCTCAAACAATCATGACAATTTTATGGGGTATCAAATGCACCAACAGGATACAGTCACCATTTATTGGTGTTAATATTTGAATAAATGTAACAATGTAGTTAGTGTGATACTAGAATTCATGTAATTTTATTAATTGTATCCCCTGTTGTGTAAAGTGGAGAGATTAGCTAGTTGCAACTACATACTAACATAGTAACATAATTGAGGCTGAAAAAAGACATGTGTCCATCAAGTCCAGCCCATGCCAGAAAAACACCCCTGTTGATCCAGAGGAAGGCAAAAAAAAACCCTCTGGAGCAATTTCTAATTTAGCCCCACGTGGGTAAAAAAATTCCTTCCTGACTCCAAATGCCCAGTTCCCTGGATCAACATCCTATCTGCTATCTACTTCAGATACGTCCAATTATTCCGAGTGGACTTTAAATTTAGATGTCATTACAACACATAATACCCTCCCTGATAAAGCCGTAGAAGCATGCCAAAATGCGTTGGAAGCAAAACAGCAGGGAGAGAGCATTGGAGGACTACTACCTGGACGCAGGAAACTGACGTGATCCCTAGGATGGAACTGCAAACTTTAGAACTAGCGCCTGTAAAAGGGATGCCGATCTCAGGTGTAGACCGGAGAGGGAACAATGACCTTGGAGGAAGCAGAGAAACTATCGCCATCTTCAATCTGTTGAACGGACTGAGCACAAGAATTTTTCAAGTAAGGGTACATCTGCACCATTAGCTTTACTGTGTTTGTCTGTTTTGTTGGCATTTCCCCAGTGCACTCATCCTATATTATAATTCACTAGGATGTTTGTCAGAAGCCGTCATGAGCAGTAGAGATGGCTGTGCGCACTGCAGTCATGCGCACTACAGACTGCCCACGCCACACGTCATATGAAGGTGAGCACTCTGAATTCAGACCGGAGTGCTCTCTACGCACAGAGAGGACCAAAGTCTGAATTAGGAGCGCCCAGCTCCGTATCAGCCGCGACGAGTTCGTGCAGTCAGTACTGCGCATGACTGCAGCTCCGCCACTGTTGACCCGTGTACACAGGTTTTAAAACTAATAATACATAATTTGGATGCAGCCGTTTACCACTATCTTTATTTGTTATTTTCAAATCTCCTGATGATCCCATGAGGGATCTTCTCTGTTTTTAGCTATAGGATCCACATACCTTTTATGATGATCTCTTTTTTTAGGAATAAATAAATATATATATATATATATATATATATATATATATTGTTTTTTATATATTGGTTGTATACACTTTGAATTGATGTACCATACTACACTTAGGTACTGCTTTTGTGCTGTTCCCTCCCGCTTCCCTGAATCCTAAACTTATAATTTTTCGTTTTTTTTACATTACTAAAATTTAATGTACATAAGGATTTGTATTAAATAATTAATACAGTTTTATTGTGAAGAGAGTGAAAGGTCAGTATCACATTCTAAGGAACGCTGTAGCCTGAGGTCCACCTCTGCAGTAGAAAACTGTCTAACAGATGCCAACATCGTAACATATAAAAAAACTACAGTTTCAGCTGTAATAACTATAATATAAAGCCATCACCCAGAAGTTTAAAGGGGAACATTCACTTAAAAAAATAATCTGAGCAAGGGTTGTATGGGAAAAAGTAATGTTAGCGCTGTTACTATTTTTATTTTTAGTTGCCCGACAGTGTAGATCTGAAGTCTTGTAAACAGGCACTTCCTCAATGTGCGGACTCCTATATGTGCGGCACGCCTCCCTCCCAGCAGCCCCAGGGAGCACATTCACGCTTCCCTTCGGAGCTGGATTTTTCTGGCCTAACGTTAAAGCAAGCTCCGTTTACCATGCTACTGAGGTTTACAAGACTTTATATCTCCACTGTCGGGCAACTAAAAATAAAAACAGTAACAGCGCTAACATTACTTTTTCCCATACAACCCTTGCTCAAATAATTTTAAGTCAATGTTGCCCTTTAAGTACATTGATTTAGAAATCCACACATACTTCTTTCCATAATAAAAGTTTACAGCCTTTAAATGTGTTGATACAGTACGAAAATCAGATAATGAAAATAAGCAACAGATAAAGAGAATGGGTTGTGAACATAGGGAAACAGAACACAAAGCAAATCTGTATTGTAAGATTATTTTAAAGGGGAACTTTCTCCTCCGCATTATCATTGTTGTATCCCTTCCTTTGTGTCCCCTCTGTACATTGCGGTGTTTCTTTTTGCCTAAAAATCTGTTTAAATGAAGCAAAAAGATACTTGAATTTTGTACCTGATGACGCTAGCAGCCGCACAGCCGTGCACCGTATGGTGAAGAAGACACTCCCACAGCCTCAGCTCCTTTCACTTGCCCCAGCATCCTCCGATGACAAGAATTGTTCTGTTAGTAAGCTGGAGAGAGATCTCATTGGCTAGATATCGATCTCTGCCAATGAGATCTCTCTCCAGCTTACTAACAGAACACCTCCGTCATCGGAGGATGCTGGGGCAAGTGAAAGGAGCTGAGGCTGTGGGAGTGTCTTCTGCACCATACGGTGCGCGGCTGTGCGGCTGCTAGCGTCATCAGGTACAAAATTCAAGTATCTTTTTGCTTCATTTAAACAGATTTTTAGGCAAAAAGAAACACTGCAATGAACAGAGGGGACACAAAGGAAAGGATACAACAATGATAATGCGGAGGTGAAAGTTCCCCTTTAAATAATCTTCTAGCTGTAAGAGTAAGAGAGAATAGATTACCCTTTGCCAGATAGGTATCCAAAGATGTACAAATCAATGCTATATCTCTGGTAAAATAAAAACATGCCTTAGCAGTAGGGATGGGTGAAAATTTTTTCCTCAAACTGAAATCAGCAAATAATGGCACATCCCGCTTGGTGAATAATTTCCCACGAAAAGTGCAGTTCTTCCACTTTTTTTGCCTTGCTCATTCCATTGAAATCAATGGGAATATTGAATTTACGCACAACACATAAGAAACATTACTTTGTTTCCTAAAGGCATAGTATAAGAGGGGCATGAGGGTGCCTGTGATGGTGAGGTGTGGGGAAAGAATCAGCTGAACAGAAAATATATTTTTTTGGGGGGGTTTACTGGGATTGGGGGCAGTTAATAAAAAAAAAAATCCTAAATACAAATAAAAAAATCCATAAGACATGGTCTGAGGAGGGTGCCTGTGTTGTTAGGTAAAGTCTGTGGAATGAATCAGTTGAACAGGGAATTTGTTTTGGGGGGTTTCTGTACTGGTATTGGAGGACAGTTAATAAAAAAAAAAGAAATGTGTATGTAAAGTGATAGAGACAGGAACCCCCTGACATAAGCTGCCATGGGATAGACTGATAATTGACATGACAGATTATTTTGTAGAGGATAATTTGTAAGATTTTTTTGTTAGAGGCTCAAGCCCTGAGGAAACATTGATTTGTAGGACTTGGACTATTAGAGGCACGTGCCCTGAGGAAACATTGATTTGTAGGACTTGGACTATTAGAGGCACGTGCCCTGAGGAAACATTGATTTGTAGGACTTGGACTATTAGAGGCACGTGCCCTGAGGAAATATTGATTTGCAGGACGTAGACTTTTTTGGCACAAGCCCTAAGGAAACATTGATTTGTTAGTCTTGTTAGAAACAAACCCCCAAAAATGTTTTTATTTTTTTTGTAGGACTACTGTTTTTTTTAATTAATTTATTTTTTTTTAAGCACAAGCCCTGATAAAAAAAATGCCCTAATGGCCTAGTGCTAGCAGGTCATGTCGTGTTGGCCATTGTCAAATCCCCTGATGTAGATGCAGAATTTGTGACTGCTGTTCTTACTGCTGCTGCTGAGTTGTTTAAGCAGCAGAATGATTAGGCAGCTCAAAGGGAATGGGATCAACAACAGCAGTAACATGGGTGATGAATAATGAAGGTTTCACTTGCCATGACTAGCTCCAGTGATGCACCTGAGGCACTAGCAGCACAATAAGTAGACCCCAGTATATGTGGAGAAAAGAAGAAGTTGGCCATTAATTCTTCTCCACCTGCCCCTCCTCCAAAATCATGTGTATGTTGTTACTAGAATAGACATTTTTCCCTTGAGAGCAGGAACTGTGCCTCTCATCAGCAACTACAATGTGCACAGTGTGTGTGGTAAACAACACCTGACACAACTATATCCAAACACCATGACACCAGAAACCAAGTACTGCTGCTATCACTATACTCCTTGTCCACACCCCTCTAAGGACACATGACAACTTGCTGACAGTTTAATAGTAATGTTGAACCCTCCCTGCCACCACCTTAGCATACTCTGCTGGATGGAATCTCCTCAAATGCAGCTTGATGCCCTGCTTGCGATTCTCCTCCACCCCACTGCCATGTGTGGTCAGTGCACCACACAGTGGTCAATGGGTGAATACGAACTGCCACATCGTAACATCTACATATTGGCTATTATTTGGTGGTGGAGGTAATGGTGAATGAGGTGGATTGGCAGAAGATGTGGATACCCTAGAGGAAGAAGGTCATGGCAAGCTAGTTGTTTCGCTCGTCAGGGAACTTACAGCCTCTGCCTGGGGTTTTCTATTCTTCCTTCTCTTTGATCCCCGCCTCACCTCTTGTTGCCTTTCTGGAGAATTAGGAGGTACAGAAACAGTGGTTCTTTATTTTTGTGGTGGGTGCTTGGCTTTAACATGTTTGACATAAATGTCATGGTGTCTGTTTTTCATGTGTATTATCAGGGTGGTTGTGCCAAGGTGTGTTCCCTCCATTCCCCTTCTCACTGACTTGTCACAAATTGTGCACAGTGCAGTTGGTGATGACTGCACTGTGCCTGCCCCAAGAGAAAAATAGTCCCACAACCATGAATTCAAGGGGGGGGGGAGGTAGAGAAGAATGGCATCTTTCTTCTTCTTCTTCTCCTCCACATTTCCCTTCACTGGCTGAGGCAGAGGATGATGTTGCTGCTACTGCCTCAGAACAAGCACTGCAAATATGACCTGGAGTATTGCTGCCGCTGGCAAGTGGAACTTGTTCTAGTCCTGCATCACTTGTTGATCCCATTCCCACTGTGTTCACATGGTCTGTGGCACACTAGCCTGCTTATCAGCATTCTGCTGCCCTTGCAACTCAGCAGCAGCAGGAATTAGAGCAGGAGCAACCTCTGCCAATTCTAAAAGCTCACTGCTGCTGCTGGTGGTGATGCCCATCCCCATCCCTATCTCCCATTCCTACTCAATTTGGGCTAAAAAGGCCAACAATGTCTCTTCCACCCCAGCTTCTCCATGATCATCACTACCACCACCACCACTAGTTCCTCCATGCTGCTGTTGCTCTACTATAGACATCTCACTGCTGGTTGTAGGAGGTGACGAGAAATGTGACAGAAGGTCCCCTAATGTCACACTTGCCATTTCTTGGTGACCTGAAGAAGGCAGACTGGCAGCACTAGCAGCAGGCACAGGCAGCTAATCTGTGTCCCTGTTGGTGGTCGTATTATTGCTGGGTAACAATTCTGCCTTCTTCAAGATCATGTTCCACATGGACAATGATTTGGGGGATAGGGGACTCACAGGGTCAGGGGAATGGTGTAGGCTCTCTTGATCTCTAGTCTGGATGCTCTCAATTGCTTCCCCTACCATTCTCCTAACAATAGTCCCACCAGCTGCTTCACCATCACTGTTACTACTACTGCTAACACCAACCACATCAATTTCAGCCCATGAGTCTTCCTCCTCACAGTCACTATTAATATGATGGTTACCTCCTCCTTCACTCCTAAAGCTAACAAGGTGCTGGACCTTTTTAGTAGTAGTACTAGCACTGGCGGAACTGCTTGGAGAAGGCAAGTGTGACTTGGGAGTCCTCTACTGTCACACTTGGCATCACAGTCTCCTCCCCCCCCCCGAGTATTACAAGACACACTTGCAGCAGCTTCATCACTGATGGCCACAGGTTCAGCACTGGCAGCAGGCACAGCACTGTTGGCAGCAGGGGCAGCACGTCTGACAACAGACACAGCACTGGTGGCAGAAAGCACAGTACTGGCAACAGGCACAGCACTGGTGGCAGCAGGTTCAACACTGGCAGCAGGCACAGCAGTGGTGGCAGCAGGGGCATCACGTCTGACAGCAGACACAGCACTGGTGGCAGCAAGAGCAGTACTGCCAGCAGGCACCGCACTGGTGGCAGCAGGGGCAGTACTGCCAGCAGGCACAGCACATCTGACAGCAGGCACAGGACATCTTATAACAGGTGCAGCACATATGGCAGCAGGAGCAGCATGTCTGGCAGCAGGCACAGCACGTCTGGCAGCAGGCCAGGCAGCTGACCTGTCTTGCTCTCACTACTACCCTCTTCTTCCATCCCTGACATTAATTTCCCCAAGATCCCTAGGGGTGATTTAAGGGGAATGGCCAGCATTGTTTCTGTAGTGCTCACTTCCTCGCAGACTCAGTGGACACATAAGGGTCCTATCAGTTCCTCCTTTTATTAAACTTTCTCATAGTGATAGCAATAACTATGACCCTCTCCTGCCTCAATTTTGCAAAAAGATCACAGCAGAACAGCACAGAATGTGTACCTCGCTCTGTAGCTGCTTCTATTGTGTTTCACTTCCTCGAATATGTCACATTTTTATAGCAAAAAGGGGAAAAACAAGTAAATCAATGGGCGGATACTTTTTAACCACTGACAAAATGGTGAAGAATTTTGGCCAATGGGTGAAAAATGCAAATATTTGAATCTCTATGTTTAAAGCTGATTTTCCCGTGAAAAAGCGGACAACAACGTGGTTTTCGTTGATTTTTTTTTCGGGAACACCACAGGACCTCTCGCCCACCCTTACTTGGCAGTACAGTAAACTATTGTGATTATAGTATACTGTGAGGATTATTAAAGTCTGGGGTTGTGACACATTGAGTACAAAGCAATGTGTAGGAGACATTTCTACAATCCAAAGAGTTAAAGCAGGGGAAATGGATATAATAGGTTCTTATATAAAAGCTATGGAGTTTGAAGCAAATAATGTACCTTTAATTACTATACAGCTATTGTTATACAGAATGCTAATTCTGCAGAACAGGGGATATGTTCTTTGTGCTGTCAGCAAATATCAAGAACATAAAACACCCCAGTGCTGAGTATTTCAAACTAAATGACACAACATGCCGTGTATTATTTCCGTTCCCATCCAACACTGCTTACAGGATTTCACCTCTGCACTGCTCTTGATTATTGTACATTTCCATTTGCACATTCAGTACTAATTGTCTACTAAATTGAACCTGAACTGTTCTCACAATACAGTTCAATGAGTCCTGAGATATTAACAAAAGTACATGCCTGGGGTGGCATATCAAATGTACATTATTACAGCACAATATCTTAAAACTCCTTATACACTTTGCTTATACGTGAGTCAAACAAACTTGATTCTGATTTATGGAAAATATGTAGGTGGAAGTAAAGCCCTCTGAAATTAGATGTTTTATTTAAAAATCCTTTTGGTTTTTTATTTCATTATCGATTACTGAATACAAAGGGCCTTAAAAGAGCAGTAAACGTTTATTATGAAAACCTATATCTTATAGAGCTTTTATTGCTGGGTAAAACAAGGGTACTCTTACTGCTGTCAGTTGTTTTATTCAAATGTTATAACAGTTCAAATGATCAGGAAGTTCATTTTAGCGCGTTTACTTCCTGAAAGTTCTAGCGGACAGTATGACTCGGCAGTTTTTTTTATCACACTCTGTGGAGAACTGTCTGTGATCGACTTTCCTCTCAAATAGAATGTAACAGTATAACTAATTGGAATTTGACTACTAGAGGGGGCCCTAAGTGAAATACTCAATTCCCCCCCTTTACTCCTGCACTGGTATTTCTAATATGACATTGCCATCTGATTTTGTTTCCATGTTGCAGCTCTACTGATTAAATGCTGCGGCCCTTCTGACAAACTGTGTGTATGTATATGTATATATATATATATATATATATATATATATATATATATATATATATACACTAGTTGAAAAGCCCATGTACACAGGCCACAGGTATCTCCCACCACCTCCCTTTAGCCGACTGGTCCAGTGGAACATCTCAATATCGGACGCGGAGAGAGGCAGGTGATACCAAGTGACAGGGGAGGGGGAGAGGATGCTTATCTCGCACGGTCTCCGAGGAGACAGACTGAGGAGCATCCTCCAGACTGGCCACCTGTCCTAACAGCTCTCATGCAGGACTGGCCACCTCTCCCGGAACATAACCTTGCCCGGCATCCTCCCATAACTGCTCTCACCCAGGACCAGCCACCTCTCACCCGGAACCGGCTATGACCCCTGTGCATCGGTGCCATTGATTGGCTCTGAGCTGGTGTGAGCAGGTGCCCGTTACTCTGCCCGGTGACCCGGTGCCTGTTCCTCTGCCTGGTGCAGGCTGCGGTGTGTTAGGCTTTGCCCCCAGCACAGGCACATGATGAATTACCTGCGGTGCTGCCTCTCGAACAGTAACTTCATGGCCAACCTGCACAACGGCTACATGAGCTACCTGCAATGGCCTGATCTGCCAGCCCCCCCCATTGTCCCCTCCCGGTACCCCTGGCCGTGTACCTGGAGCCCCCTGTGGCGGGCGGCGGCTTCTCCTCCGCAGCTCATTCAGGCAGTCAATACTGAGCATGACTGCAGAGAGGACAGTTTGTACTGCACATGACTGTACCGTGCGCAGCAGTCTCTACTATCCATGACGGCTTCTGACAAACATCCTTAGCGAATTATTATATAGGATATGATGTAAAAAATGGGGCAGCACCTATGGGACTAATTAATGAACATTTTATTGGTACAACAGCAAAATCAACTGGTCAGTGTTTCGATCACCAACAGGGACCTTTTGATTTTGCAATTGTTATTTTGATGAGTGCTTTCATATATATATATATATATATATATATACACTAGTTGAACAGCCTGTTACACGGACCACAGTGCCACTGCCACCCGGTCTCGGTCCAGTCACGCGCAGTAGAGACTGCCCGCGCCACGACTGATACAGAGCTGGATGCTCCTTCGGAGCGCCCAGCTCTATATCATCTGCGGCGCGGGCAGTCTCTACTGCACATGACTGCAGCACACACAGCAGTGCGCATGTCTTGGCGTTACACACGATTTAGCGAATTATTATATAGGCTATATATATATACACCCTATATAATAATTCGCCAATGTATGTTTCTCAGAAGATGTCATGCGCAGTACAGATGGCTGTGCACGCTGCACAGTGCCAGGCAGCAACGGACAGGATGCAGTCATGTGCAGTAGAGACTGCCCATGCCGCGGCTGATAACAGAGCAGGGCGCTCCAAATTCAGACCGAAGATGCGCAGAGAGGACTATGGTCTGAATTCTGAGCGCCCCACTCCGTTCTTAGCTGTGGCGCTGGCAGTATGTACTGTGCATGACTGAACCACGGCTGTTGCTGCGTGGCACTGTGTCCCGTGTACACGGACTGTTCAACTAGTATATAATATATATTATAGTACCACCACTGCCTTGATTGATTGAGATGTAGACATCTAGCATTGAATACACTAATAAACACATCAAACAATCTGATCTGGGAAAGTGGGACAGAGTGATTTGGGTCTAAAAGAGTGACTGTCCCTCCTAAAAAGGGACACTTGGGAGGTGTAACAATATGTGTGGAACTATAAATGTTAGCTGTAGTTTCCAGTAGGAGCACTTATAGTGGGACACTGGAACTATTAGGAAGTGGCAGGCTGCACATAAGGGAAGTGAAAGTAAGTGACACAGGCAGTGAGTGCAGCCATGTTACAGCACTGCTATTAAAGTTTGATTATGTTTACCTGCCATAAGCTTTGGACTCATTTCATATAGAAGAAGCACATTGAAACAGGAGGTATGAAGTCATACCAGCTATTGATGAAATCCAGAATCTGTCAGTGTAGGGAGCTGATCTAATCAGCTCCCTGTACTTTCAGTGAAATTTAAATCACTGAGATCCACTGAAGATCCACTGGATAGAATAAGGATGTAAGTGGGGCACACTGTCGGCTTTCACAGATCACTGTAATTCTGCATATTCACAAGGTGAAGGACACGAGGAGCCTGGCTTCCCTTCTTACTACTGAGAAACATTTACTGATTATAGTAGAAGGAATATGAATGAGCTGACCTAAATGTGAATCCTGTGTGTAGAAGACCATGGTACACATTTAAACAGACAGAGGCATCTCTTGTGCCTCAGAGTACAAACAGTCTGTAGCACACAGAAAATAAGTGTAAAAATGCAAATAAATAAATATAAAAAAATAAAGTTACAGTGTATTCCAAAAATATAAGGCACTTTACATCTTGTACATTTAACCTATTAACTGTCAAAATACACATATACATAAACTGGAGAACTAGCCATTTTTTCAGCCAACTGCATTGATTGTATGCAAAGAATAATCCAGAAGAATCCAGGCAAAAAATGTATATATATATTTAAGGAATATTATTATATCCTGAAAAAAAGAAATATATAGTTTGGAAGGGTACACTAAATAATAAATTGGTGAAGTTATTTTAGCAAACACATAGCAGGAAATATGAAATTTAATACAGTATTTAATAAGGAGCAAAAGAGCCCCAGTCCTTAAGTGGTTAAACAATTAGAGAATGCCCACAAAATGCCCACACTAGCAACAGAATGCACAGTGGATGTTTGCTATGCCACAGTTAGTGAGGACTCAAGCCCAGAGAATGATCAGATAATGCAGAGAGAGTCTATATTGGACAATGAATAAATACAAGAGGCAAGATGTTCAAAAAGTCATCATAATGAAAAACCTGTCGGATCATGAGCTGGTGGTAAAAGAAGGACAATATTTTCAGAAGTAAATCCATCATGTCTGAAAATTCATCTGAAGAATTAAAAATGATGGTAAGAAGACCTCATTGAACAATGCCATTAAAAATTCTGATCTTAAAAATTGTCTTTGGATTTTGTCTTTGAAACTAAAATTTTCAAAGAAACTAAGACTTTTTTGTCTTTGAAACTAAAATTTTCAAAGAAACAAAGACATTTTTTTGTCTTTGAAACTAAAATTCTCAAAGAAACAAAGACATTTTTTGTCTCTGAAACGAAAAATTGCTTCTCAGTACTTTAATTTTTCTTCTCCAAGTCTAGACCTTTTTATTATGTCGGGAAAAAATGATGTTAATCAGACAAAAAAATGACGAATATTTTTTTTCTGAAAATACCTTAAATTATGACGGAAGATTAAACCATACCCACTTTTAAGACGGCTTTTTTCCTTTGCCGGAGATGGCAGAATTGGATGCAAAACACTTTGGAAACATGTCTGTTCTTGTATCTGGTTGGCTGGGATGTGAACTCACACACTATAGCACATGCTTTCACTAACACAGTAAAATAGCTATTTCCTTGTAGAAAACCCTACTTATGCTATCTTCATTATATATTTCTCCATCAATTAAAATTAATGCAGAAAGATAAGGGTATAAGGAATAACCACACAACACCAAATAATTGGGTAAGAACAGGCCATTTATTAAAATGACATAAATAAAATAACATATAACAACCATGATTACCAGCATAGTCCTTGCCGCATAAGACCCATACCAAGTATTCAAATTTTACAATTCCTTTGCATGGCCAAACCCCAAAACAGGCTTAAAATAAACCATTATCCCCTTTTTCGTGCCATCAACAAGTTACCCCAATTGTACCAGACCTAGCCAGACACAACTGGGCAATGTAACCACCCGCTGCATCTGCCCAATGTCAACCTCCCAATGTCAACCTCCCTAGGGTTACCTCCCTAAGGACCCATCCTGAATTTTTTTCCACCACTCAACATACCCCATCCGAGGCAAGGACACCACCAAACACACCGCAAACAACAAATACAAACAGGGTGGGTGGATGGCCTTGCTTCTACGTGCACAGGTACTTCCTCTCTGCCCTAACTATCCCACAATCCCCCCTAACCTGACTTCCTGTAACCTTCCCTTTCTGTGTGCTCCCCCTCTGCTAGGGCTCTGGGGGATTTCCTAATTGCAGGTAAAAGTTATAAGTGCTGGAATTTGGCATTCAACATAGAAATGCTGTTCAACAGTCAATCACTCGAGGGCCAAACAGGTGTGTATTTAGTTGCTTTGCAATGCTTTGCACACCCTTTACACACACCCCTGGTTCTCAGGGGGTTAACTAACTTCTCTCTGAACTTCTTAAGGACCAATTACATGCCAGGGCTGTCATGGGAAAACTTCCCTAAAGGACCAGTGACTTTCCTGACATGTCATGGATTTCAGGGGAGCCCTGAATCAGATTAAGTGAAAAAAAATGCTCTACTGCTCGCAGCTGCGGCCAGTCCTTAAGGTGTTAAAACATAACTGAATACTGGCAGCCATAAAGGATATTACTTTACAACATACATTTATCAATATATCTAACTGTAGAGTAACTGACAACAGTTAACCCATTGAAGTGTTCACTATCTTGAAGCCATCCCTCATTACAACAGTATTCTAATCCATTACTTATATAATAATAAACTGACATTCCATTAGCACATGGTGGGGTTAAAGGTCTGTGTTAGATTTATTATATAAGTCATCTGTAAGCTACTGGAATCAATTGATGTTGCATTGAATAATGGTTTCAGGATGGTAAACACTTTAGTTCTGTTTTACCCATTAAACAGGGTAAATATTTTCAGTGTGATGAAACTATTTACAAGGTTAATATAATCAGGAAAAGAAAATTGTGTCCCACAGGGTATGTCATGCTTATAATGAAGGGCTCTTTCCATAGAAACAACTGCAAAGAAAATTAGGAACTTCATAGGGATCAAGAGCACCATATTTCTTTGTTTGTTCTTTTTCTGCTGGACATTACCCTGAGTTGTTGTCCAGAGGGTAGCCTGCAGCAATTGATTTACTGAATCAAATCTTTTAAATCGTTAATAAAATAAATTCTGTTATATCCGCTTTGCTCATTCATGGATATACTAATAAAGAGACATATTAGGGAGGGAGTATTTAACATGGGAGCACCACATGCTAAGCACTTATTTTATAACACATAATATAAACCTCTATGTCTATGTACATATAAGAGCACAGCTATGTCCATATGTGCACATAAATATGCATAGCCTGCTCCGGGTTGCAGATTAACCCTTTGATTGCCAGAAGGGTACGTGACACATTGCTTCGCAATGCATTACATGCACCTCTGGCAATCAAAAGGTTAAGTGCATGACCACAAACACTTATATACACATATACACACACACACATTTACAACAGCTCCTCAGGGAACGTTTTTAATTTAGATAGGGATTTACAGGTGCATTAGATTAGGACTTGCCAGATATTGGGGTACCTTGACGAGGTTGGCAAGCTTTAACATTTGGCCAAATGAAGGAACAAAATCCTCATATTTATTAACACAGTGGTATCAAATATGCCCAATACATGGCACACATTTGCATAACTTTTATGGAGGAGTGCAGGTCTGTTTTTTGTCTTGTGTTTATAGGTTTCAGCCTACTACTTGGGGGGACTGGAGAACCCTCTCACTCCTTGATGCTAACTGTACTTTAGTCACATGACCCTTTTCTAATTCATGTATATATTATGTTGAGTTAGCACTGTGAGCTATTTTTCTTTATATATATATATATATATATATATATATATATATATATATATATATATATATATATATATATATATATATCTCTTACATATACACAAAGACCTACTGCTGATTGTCACATGGTATCCACACCAATATATCGCTTATCAAGTATGAAATACAGACAACTGTACTCCAAGCTAAATACAGTGGGGCAAAATCCCTTATTTTATTTAGCTCCATGCAAGATTATCACTGCATTTTGGAAAGGGGACTACCTTCTTCTTCAGGTAAGTTACAGCAATCGTTATGAAAATGTTCTTATATGATCTATACAAACAATATGCAGTCTTTTATCTGGAGCACATTGGAGCCCTCCTGAGGTAGTAGGATGGGATATCCGGCCATCTTCCAGGTGCCACTAGCCCTCTATCTTGTCCTTAATTTCAGTCCCATGGTATCATGTTGTACCTTCCATCTCTGCAGCCTTCCAGTATCTTATCCGCCTATTTGAATCTTATTCCTGTTCTGTCTGCACATACATGTGTACTACATCTGGTCCAATGAGCCTGAATGTTACACAAATGCATCAATTCAACAGAGAGAGAAGATTTTATGTGCAAATAAAAATGCTGGAAGCTTCCAGTGATGGACAACTTGACAAGACCCTGTTGCACTGAAGTAACAGACAAGTTGGAATGTAAAGAGCACCCAAAGATAGTAGGACCCAAACCATGCCCCATCTATAGTATGATAAAGCAGAGGTGAATTTTCCCAGGAGCTCCTAAAATTTTACTTCTGACTTCTACATTTTGAAAGGTATTTTATATAAATGTTTACAAATGTTCCAGTTCCCTGGTACCTAAAATTTCAGTCTAGCTCCTAAAAATTATTTTAATTCGAACCCGTACATAAATTAAGTTTGGACGAGATTGAAGGAAAGAATATAGTTTCACTTTCTGAATAAAATGAAATAAATAAGTATTGGCTGTATTCAGGAAGAAGTAAGAGAACTGGAACACATCAACCGATCCATAGTGGAACATTAAAAGCTCCCCAAACCCCACTGCTGAATTCTAGAGAGGTCTCCAATGCACTGAAAAAGTTCTATTAATTTTATCGTGAATTTTTATTTCTCCCTATAGAGAAGATGGTTTGGTCCAGAATTTCTGCTCCCTAGTCTTCTAAATATGACTTCAAAAGTAAAAGTCTCTCTTGGACTCAACAAAATACTTGAAATAAAAGAACACAAAACAAATTGGTGTGAATATGCTGACTGTTTCATTTCCCCCCATAGCACTTACTCTTTTATTTTAACCTATCATGTATCTATAACTAAATATAGAGCATTTTCCTATGGATGCAGCTGTAATCTTATATGTATTTGTATTTCCTCCTGGCCCTTTCCATTGCCTGTAACCAGAGAACACAGCTGCAGGTCAATACATTGACTTCTGCTTTGTATACAAGGGCAAGCTGCTGTTAAAGGAATAGAAAGGAAGGAGAATGCACAGATCCAGTGCACTTCAGGGAATGTACTAGAGCATATGAATGCTTTACTGCATTCTGACACTGCCGGGAAGCCTTGTATGTCTGCCCCATAACATGAGCGGAAAAACTGTGTAAAGTTATACCATCTCCTCTGCACGTTACTAATATATTAACGCTTTTTTTTTGTCCTCTATTGAAAAAATAAAGATAAAACTGGACAGGTTCACCCATGCTAAAGATGGCAATATTGTATGGATTTATGACATCAGCTCTGGACAGTCATCCCTTATTTCAGTGTTATGTGCATTGTAAATGTGTATACTTCCTGTTCCTGTTCGTTTTAATAAAAATGATAAAAAAGAAAAATAAGGTGTAGTGGAAAAATGTCCACAGATTGATCTGTTTGCCCTTCTCTTGGGACAAATAGGTTTAGGTGGAGAACTTTTGGTGTAAGGCTAGGAAAAGCTATTCTAGCACCTGGTTTAGCCTGGAGAATTATTGAGCAAACCAAATGCATCATAGGGATTAAACATTTAACTACCCCTGCTCAAAACCAATGTATTGAATACTTTAAGGACAAGAGGGGTGTGCAACACATTACAAGGTAAACAGATGTTTTAAGTAGAAACATTGGTTACCACCTGAGATTTAAAAAAGTACAGCAGAAAAGCATGTAAATAAGAGGACACCGATCACGGGATTCCAATCAGGCTCCCAGTATATGACCAAAGACAACATTCAATATAAATGTTAAGATTTTAAGGAAAAGCTTGGTGACTTAATCACTCAAATCCCCTTTTCTCGATTATCTGTCCCCTATCTGTTCTCTCTTCCCTCCTCTACCATCTAGACTACTCCCTCTTCTTTCATTTCCCCTTCATTCCTTTCTATGAGATATCCTGCAACATTTCACAAAACAAACACATGCACTTAAAACCACTGATATATGTATGTATGGATGGATAGAGAGATAGAGAGACAGGGAGACAGAGAGACAGGATAGAGGTATATACACACACACAAACTTCTAAACTTGTCTCACCTACATATATGCATACTGAATAACTGCTGGCACCCTGAAAAAAGGTACAAACGCTAATTTAGAAAGTACAAATCCATAAAAAGTATTTTACCTGCTAAAAAGGTACATCTGGAAGGAATGCTAAGGTTTACATGTATATCGGAGATTCGACTCATGACCTGTTTGATGATTTGAATGACAAATGTTCTCCATTTGCTCCCAAATAGCTTATGACCTTTCTCAACTATATCACTGCATGCATTGTGTCTTTCTTTTATATAATTCACAATACTAAAATGTATACTCATTTATCATTGCATATGCTGTATTGCACACATGCATCTTTTTTCTGTTCAATAAGAAATTATTCAGAAAAAAAAATAATAATTAGTGAAGTCCTGGTTTGAAGCTGGATGATGGCAGCTTGATCAAGAAATATTTGAGCACAACTTAATCAAAAAGGTGAAGGACAAAGAATAATCTCCCATCAGAGGTAGTGAACAGGGACAGATTTACATCTCTTGTTCCCCTTAAGCTTGGCATCCTACATGTTCTTAGCTATGCCTATGGCCACACTCCTGTGACAACAACCTAACCTCATCCATTATTGCCTGGTATAGAAAAGCATCTCTTAACAATGGAAGGTCTCTCAAGCATTCCAAAAATTAAAATATAGCCAGAAAAGTATATGTAAACTGGTGAGTAATTAGGCAGCATTTATATCTAAACTAAAAAAGTAAAAGCCCAATAAATAGGCATCAACAATTTAGAATGGGGGACCAGCCAGAACTGCAGAGGAACTCCACAAAAGTTGACTCTCTAGGCAGTTGCCTACTCTGACTTATAGAAAATCCAGCCTTAGTAGTAGAGGCTTCCACAACAATATAATTAAGATACTTGGGATAGGCATTAGTGTATTTTGAATACAAAAGAAGGACAGTTATCAAATATGGTGCAAGTCTCTAACTCCTTGGATTCTAGAGAGGGTTACAATACATTGTGATCTCTCTAGCATTCAGGTGTTTATTACAATGTTATACAGAACAAACAACAGACCTACAAGGTTGTACACAAAGTAAGAGGAGGCTCCCCAGTGATTGGCAATTCTTGTGTTATTTTTATACTCACTAACATGGCTGAAATCTGTCCAAATTAATGGGGTTAGTAAAAAGTAGTAGGGAGATGCTTTCTAATTAAAGGTGCAAAAATAAGTATGGGTGGTCAATCAAAACATGAATAATGCAATAAAAATAAATTAATTAAAAATATACATTTAAAATTAGTAAGCAAGCTGAGCAATAGATTTATATATGTATATATATATATATATTGTATATTTTAATCCATTTTTTTTTTTAATCCAACACCAATTGTTAGAATGTTTCTTTATTCACAGCCATTTGTAGTTTAAATTACTCAAGCAAAAATTATGTTTTACCTATTATGGTAGGCTGGATAACATCCCTCTCTGCAGATTTAACATTGGGCAGTAGAGAACTGCTGATATCTTAGTTTCTAAGCTTGCATAGTCAGGGTGTCCCTTTCCCGTTTGAAATGTAGGCATGCTGATTGGTCACTGTCTGGTTGTCCCTTGTTGCTCAGATCCCCATTGGCTGGAGATCGGCACAACAAGATTGAATTATATCTTGTGTTCCAGGTGACAAGATTAAATTGTGTTTCACAGTGTGGGCAGCCTTCTGATTGTTTGTCCATTGTCACTCCAATTTCTATTGGCTGAGAGTGGCATGGCAAGATTGAATTGTGTTTTATGTTTACTTTTGGAATTAATGTATATATGTTATCCTGTGTCCCCCAAAATAAAGTTGTTGGATTCCTGCTATACCATGTTTTGTGTTTTATTGCATGAATGGTTTAATGAGTCTCCTTTGACTCTCATTCCATGGACTGTTGCTGGTGCGGACAGACATGGATACCCCTTTGTAGCCACATCACAGAGAGGGAAAACTCGGCAACGATGGCCAGGGATCACTCGGGTCTCCTGGTTCCTGTTACACTGAGCATACTAACTTGCAATATTCCAGCCACAGCTTAACAGTAGGGCATACTAGTCCTGGAATGTCTTATGTCTTATATGACATTTAGCTGCATGAAATTAATATTTCATATCTGTATTAAGCTGAAGTGCTGCAAGTCTGTATCCTTTTCAGCAAGAAGAAAAAGGCAGATAAGCAATTCTGGGGTACATGAACTTCAATACATGGGGCAAAAAAATATTTCTAAAATTCCCATTGATTTAACCCTTTGAGTGCTAAGCAATGTGCTGGATGTTCCACTGGTACTCAGAGCAACTATTACCCAAGTGACAACCATTAAATCACAGCAAAATCAATAGATGTTCATTAAATAAAACATTTTAAAACATGTTTTATATTTTCAGAAGATCTTCTTATTTATATGTTCTATCTTTCCACAATGTTCAGCCCCAAGAAAAAACAGAAAGAATATACCTTTCAGTGCCTCATCAATTCCACGTGCACACAAGTGCAATAATCCAATCACATAATAGGGTTTTTTCATCCATCCAACCAAGCTCTTTCTTATCCAAACATATGATGGTACCACCAATGTCATTCTTATAGTGATATCCTCAAAAGAATGTACAAGGACCACCAATCATTACATATATCACTTTCAGTAATAATCCACTTCTTCCTCTAAATTGCCTGATGAAGTGTGGGAGTAGCACAAAACAAGTTAGTGAATAAGGTGCTGGGGGTCTCAATGTGATGCTGAATGGATATTCTCTTTAGTACACCTAAGCGTTATTGGCCACACCTTGATTTTGACTACTGGTATATTTGGAGTCTTTTCCAGTTATGCAGCCATGCATTGAATGAGCCTGGTAGTTTAAGGATCAGTTATTTTATATTTTAGCTGGTTTTATATATGTTTAAATTATAAGAATAAATTGTAAATACCATCCCTCACTGGTACATCATTGGAATATTAAATGTATTATATCTATTCTTACTAAACTTGCAGAGTAGATCCATAAAGGAACAAGGAAGGAGAACCTTTGCACCTACAAGTAAGTGTGGATTGGAGTCTGGACCTTTTATAATAATGGAGGAATAATTTAATGTATATATTCCATCTATGCCGGAATCCTGTGATACTCCAAACAGATGGGCCGAATGGTTCTTATCTGCCGTCAAATTCTATGTTTCTATGTTTCTAACATCTGAAAGGATGATATAGAGGAGGAAGTAGATAATCAGGAGAGGAAGATCTGGCATTTAGATGTGTGTAGGTATTGCTTTACTTATTAAGGAAAGTGATATATTTAATGATTGGTGTTATTTTGACTACATTTGTATAAGAACAATGTTGGTGGTACCATCATATGTTTGCATAAGAAGGAGCTTGTTCAGATAGATGAAAATTGCCCATTACATTTGGAATTGATGAGTCATTGGAAGGTTTCCTCTTTCTGTTTTTTCTTGCAGCTGAACAGTGCGGAACGACAGATCATTTAATCAAGAAAAGATCAAAAACTTTAAGATATTTTATTTAACAAAGATCTACTAATTTTGCTATGATTTAATGATTAAAGTGCCCGAGTAATATCTGAATTGTGGTTTATAAAGGTCTGCAGGTGTCAGTTTTAACCTTTGTCTGAGTCATCCTTAGAGCAAAGTTTTCTACATTGTATTTACTGTGTATTGTTGTATTTAGTGCTGAGTTTTTATTTATATTTCCATCTCTATCCACTGCCTGCCTAACTCACTCCAGTGACAATTATGAAATGCTGTAAGGCCTGTACTAGAGCACTAGAAGCAAATATGTAAGATTTTTCTTCGTAGAAAGTCAAATGGCCACAAAGGCCACTTACTAAGTTCCTTTTCCTGTGTGGGCTCTTCCTCTGTGCCTTCCCCCCCGCCAATCATATAAAACCCTGTAGCACTACCAGTTCCTCATCCACCCGCTGACATGTTTCCCCTCTGCTTTCTGCCACATCCAAGGCAGTGAATTCTTGACACAAAGCAGGTTTTTCAGTAACATATTCCAGTGCCCATCAGCTCTATATGAACCAAAATTGTTTCATGTGGTTACTTCCCCTATAAGTCCAATGCCTCAGTCAACTGATATTGTAATTACATTTCATTTTCTATGGTATTATGCACATATCTATTTATTTTTTTACAAGTGGGATTGTAAGTGTGTGGGGGGTCTAGCATGAGTTTGCCCAAGGCACATCAGTATCTTAAACAAGGCCAGTCTGCCAGAGAAATTCTCTACTTTTTTAGGGGGCATGTGGTCTTAAATGGGCAAAAGTTTTTCAGTCCTACTTGAACATTTGGTACAATGTATACTTAAGGCAGAACCTTCAGGCTACAAGAACATTTCAGAGAACACCAAATGTCCCCTTCCTCAGTACAGTCTGCTATACACAGCCCACCCTCCAACTGAATTCCCCCAAATAACGACTGCCCATCACACATTGTCAGGCCCACTTTGTTTCTCCAATGCCCATATGTCACATACTCTACCCAATCTCCAGTGATACAATCATCATGTATAACTGGCTGCTTATTACTTCCCACCAGGCTGAAGTCATCATCCATGCAACAATATGCTGCTGTAAGTACAAACCATATTTTGCTGTCTCAAGAAGGCATGAACTGATATCATGGCAGATATAGGAACCCTTTCTTTTAAAACCCAGAATGCTTGTAGCTTTCATATTGAAGCTTGCCTACCCACTAATCATATACAATCTATAAAGACAAAAATAAAAATGATATAATAAGAATGTTATAATTTTAAAAAATTGGTATCAAAACAACTTCCCCAAAAAACACATTAAAATTTTAATCTTGATTTATAATTAACACTCCTATTGATATTTTTCCAAATCTGTTGTAAGATCTAAATGTGAAGCTTTAGTTTTAGTCTTTGGAAGAATAATTTATGTATTATGTATATACCATGCAGTTTAATGTAAATTATTAAAAAGTATGACCTGCTGAAATGCACATTATAATGGCAATGTCATAAGTGACTGTCCAGAGGAACGTATAGCCTATTAAAATGGTATAAAAGTGAAAACTGGAGTTGTGCTAATGCATTTCAAGCTGTGGACATTTGAGTCACGACCCACACTACCACAGTGTGAAAGGATTGGGAGTATAACATGAGACAGAATAATGCTGTTTATCTTCATTTTAAGTTAAAGTGGAGCTGTCATTTTGAATTCGTGTATTTGAAAAATTAAAATTCAAACTTGCTTATACACCATGTTAGCTAAAAGATCATCATCATGTACATAGTATAGGAGATAATGATAATATTATTTCTGAAAAGTTAAAGTATTTTTCTGTGCAGACGTCTAGGTAAATTAACCCTTTTAAGGACCATGCATTGCAAACCCCTCTGGTCTTTAAAGGGTTACTGTCTGAGCTGAACTCTTGTGCACCCCGTTGTTGTTAACCCTTTGACTGCCAGAGGGGTACATAACGTATTGCTTCTCAATGCGTTGCTTACCACTCTGATACTCAAAGGGTTAAAGGGATATGTATGTGCTGCACTCAGATCTTAATTAACATAAGATGCCACACTCAGCAATAAAAGTATCATTATACCATAAATCAATTTACTGTTATTATGGTTATAATATATATATATATATATATATATATATATATATATACTTTATATATCCTATATAATAATTCGCTAGGATGTTTGTCAGAAGATGTCATGCACGCTAGAGACTGCCCGAATGCACAGAATGCTGGGAGTTCTGTACTGGGAGCATTCTGTGCTTTCGGGCAGTTTCTAAAGTGCATAACTGCGTCTGTGGCAGGACTCAGAGCAGGACCGGCCTCTGGCACTCAATGAAAGGGTTAACATTACCCGGACCTTGGCCCATATACACACTCTTTTACACTATATATATATATTTATATATTATAGCTGTATATTATGGTGTGATAGCTCTTTAAGTTTCTTTTTCTTTTGCTCTCCAGATATTTTCCCCTTCTCATCCTAGCTGCTTTTTCACCAGATATCAGTTCGCAGAATTTCACTTATAAATGATGTTGATGATACAGAATGAAAAGCTCATTGAGTTTAAATATGTGAATTGCAAAGGGAGGAGGGTTTAAGGCATTTGATTGGCTTGCCCAGCCTAGATTTGTCTGTAATCGTTATCTGTTATGTGCTTTATGCAGTTTATAGCAGTGGGTGGGGCAGACCTACATGGGGACTGGTGAAAGTGTCTGTAAGCAGATCAGTCTAATGTGTATACTGGATATTTTATTTCTTTAGGAGTAATGTTTAGGTAATTGCTTAGGGGCATTTTTAAATATTAGGGGTTTTTATCTTAAAGTATTTTTATAAGCCACAAAAACAGCAATATATATATTAGATAGGACACGCTTAAAATGAGATACCTTATAGAAGTAAGCGAGTTTAAACATACTTTGGCCAAACTATGCAACAGAACCCTCATATTTTGAAATAAGTAAATTAACACTTTGGTGTAATATATGTTCTACACAGGGTTCACAAGCAGCTCTAATTAATCATCATAGTATTTGGATTTTGGAGAGTGTTATTTCAATGCTGTCAGAGTTGTAGTTCAAGAGTAATTCAATGACAAAGTATCCCACTACCGCCCGTTTACTGAGCAGAAGGGAGGTGACCAGGTAGAGAGCAGAGAGGGACAATCTTCAATTAAGAAAAGGGAAAAACCTGAAAAACTTGTTAAGGGGGCAGGGTTTTCATTGTTCTCATAGGAAGAAGATTGTCCCCTCCTGTTATCTGTCTGGTCTATGGACTGCATTCCACATCTGAGAAGAGATGGCTTACACTAGGTAAAAGGGGCGGGAGGGGAAATTTTGCTTGTGAATATCTCTCAAACCATAAAGGTTTGAGGGATAAGACTTATATCGTTCTTCATGTTTTTTTAATGCCAACAAAATAAAATGAAGATAAAACGAAGTATTACTATCCCTTTAAACCCAAAGAGGAAGCCTACAATTCCTCAACAAAGATCATCAGTTTGAACCTTGCCGATGTGGGCAATTCATTTCTTATGCTTTCTAGAACTATTTCCTGCTCTGTAGAATGTCACTTGAATGGACAAGTTTACCATCTAAAATGCATTTTCCAACTATCATGAATTAAAAATGAGGAGCTGGGCTGTCTGTCTCTGCAGACTTTGGCTTCCACGGGTTTATGTAAATGATCAATCTGATTAATGATTAATAGGAAAAATACATAGCGTTAGCAATAAAGGGCCATACAATGAGTTATAACTGCCCAATCAATCATGGCACTTATATGAACAATGTCAATCCCAAGAATACATTAAACAGAATTCAAGTCCATTACAAAGTGCAGTACAGTACATCTCTTTCCAGCAATGCAAGGAGGTCTGAAGTGATGCAAACAGAATTAGACTTTCTTTACAGGAAACATGAGAGGTATGAGGAGTAATTACTAGTATTATGTTTGGGTCATATGCACAAAGAAGGTAGAGCAATTCTGGCACAAACCAATTGAACCATAGGGGACAAATACAGATTTCCCAAATCCCCATTCATTTAAATGGGGCTTTTAACTACTTCAATGCAAAATACATCTGTAACACATTGAAAACCAATGCAAATAGAGACAACTCTAGCATACTAGGGGTTAAAACCCCAATTTAAATATATGGGAATATTCATTCACTGTAGAGCAGGTGGTTTGCCCTATAATTGCTCCACTCTCTTTGCTCATATGGTCCTTTATAGTTTATTTAATTCCAGAATATTCATCAGCAGGGGCATAGCTACATGAGGTGCAGAGGGTGCTATTGAAACAATGCCAGAATCCAAGGGGGCCCACTGACTCATGAGTCCAGTAGGTTCTCATTATGCTCGTGGAAGATATGTTTTCACTCAGGTTCTCCAATGACTAATTACACCACTGTTCAGCAGGCCTGTGCAATGGGGGTGACAAAAATTATTGTGATACATAAAAGCATAATGGAATGAGGTCCCTGGGCAACAGAGCTTACAGTCTAGAGATAATGGTGAACATATGAACACAACTGAACATGTGTTATGTGTGAAGTTTTCAATTAGTGTGGGATTTCCCATTAGGTATAGAAGGCATACACTTAAGGGTCCCTCATTTTGAGGGATGTCTAACCCTTGCTGGTCACTCCCACTGTGACTTATGGGTGTGTCTAGGTCATCACCTTGCACCAAACACCCTCACCTGATTGATTGTGGCTAATTTATATATCAGTTTATATACTGCGATACATAATATTTTTTTAATAGACAAATTTGGTCACTTTGTTTATAGTTTTGTATGTGATTGTACAGGTCTATTGATTTAACCCTGTGAGTGCCAGAGGGGTACGCGATGCATTGTGCGCACCCCTCTGGCACTCAAAAGATTAAGCGTATTTGGATAATTGTATGTTACAGTTAGAGCGTTACATATTGCCTCCTGTTATGAACCACAATCAGAGTAAAAAAAAAAAACTTTGGCGAGCTACAATAGAATCAAATCTTACCTTCATCATTTTGACATATTCTACAAAAAGATAATTTAGGTCTAAATTACATTGAAGCTGATAAGTCTTATCACTGGTTTTATCTAACAGATTCCAATTAAAGACCTTGTTAAAGGGTCAGTAATGTCCATTTATAACTTTATTTAATATTGTAGAGGTTACAAAAATAAAGTATTTGGAGAAAGTGCCATCTCTCAAACCCTTACGGTTTGAGAGATATTCTCCGCTAACACTTCCCCCTCCCTCCCCTTCTCCTGACGTCAGCTCTGTGCTGACAGCAAGAGATCCCAGTCCTGGGACCAGCCGGCAGCTGTTCAGCAGAGCCGAAATTGCATTATTTAAAAAGAATTACTTCATTGGAACGGTCTACAAAGTGTGCCTGGTTTGGAAGCACACTTTGTAGACCGTTCCATTGAAGTAGTTCTTTTTAAATAATGTGATTTCAGCTCTGCTGAAGAGTCTATTCAAGTTGGCCAACTCAAATCTCCTGCTCTCAGCTGTAAAGCTGACAGCAGGAAATGGAAACTTTAGCGGTGAATATCTCTCAAACTGTAAGGGCTTGAGAGATGGCATTTTCTCCAAATACTTTATTTTTGTAACCTCTAACAATCTAAAGTGGTAATGGGAGACATACAGAGTACATAAGGGTCAAGTGCTGAATACAGTGCTAGAGTTCTGATGACAAAGTAAATAATTTATAAGAGCGTTCATTGTACAACATCAGTGCCTTCTACTATGTAGGGGTTTAAAATAACTGGGCAACACAGCAATTGAAAGTGAGCAATTGAAAATGAGCAATTGTAAGTGTACAAGGAGATATTCTGGAGATAATCTGGAGGTGATCTGTGGTGATTGAAGTCAGAAAACAACTAAAAAATCTGAAGGCATTTTACTCTTTGTCCCCTGATTATGTTAGTGCTGTGAACATGTCAGGCATGTTGCAGTGCAATGGATGTTTTGCTTTTCTCCCCCGGGAATCCTTTTGGAGGTTCAGAAGTTGCCCAATTTGTCAGCAATTTTCTGTTTTACAACAGGACATTGATAATTTGAAGGCAGAAATCTGAAAAATGACTGAGAGCTCCACTTAGATACAGAATAAACAAGTGCCACTGCCTCAGAGACTTCCAAGAAATGGCAGATGGATTACAGTTGGTTCTGGAAGGGTAAGAGTTGTGGACAAGAGGCATGTCCCACAGTCTGTGCCTCTTCATAATTCCTTTGCTGCACTTTCAGAACACTGCCTTAATACTGGAACAACTATGGAAGCAGAGACTACTGGTTCACCATCTTGTAATCCACAGGTAAATCAGACTGCAACCACTGACAAATTGACAAAGGTAACAAGTGAAAACTGCTTTGAGAGGAGGCACCTATTATTGGGGGATTCCATATTAAGAGGCGTGACTCTGGAGGATAGGCATGGTGCTGGAAAAGAAGTCAGATGCCTTCCTGGTGCTACAGCTCACAGAGACAGAAGATGCATTTTAAAAATTGTTAAGGAAGCAAGACAAAATGGAAAGTTGGATGTCGTAGTCCATTTAGGGACAAATTATTTGGCTTGTAATGAGGGGAGTGTGGTAAAACATGTTTTTAAGAAGCTTTGTAAGGATCAGCAGCAAGTTGCTTCCACTGTATCTGTTTCAGAGGTTCTGCCAGTGTATAAGGAAGATGATGGTAGGATGCAGCGAATTAGAGACTTTAATTCATGGCTAGGGAAGTGGGGCCAAAAACATGGATTTGGCTTTGTTTCTCACACCAACCCTATTTGGTGGTACAAGGAACCCTACAAAACAGATGGCTTACATCTTTCTCAAAAGGGAACAGAGGTTCTCAGCAAGCAATTCAGAAGTTTTGTTAACAGGTATTTAAACTAGTAGAGAGGGGCAATGGAATGATACAGGATAAAACCAATTGCCCCTCAGAGCATTGTACAGATGAATTTGATCAAGGTATGTCTGTGGCACAAAATTCAAAAACCAGGAGACTTCGTGCAATGTGTACAAATGCCCGCAGTTTAGGGAATAAAATTCCTGAACTCATTGCAACAAAAACTAGTGAAGATGTGGACTTAATGGGAATTACTAAGACCCGGTACAATGAAAAAAATGACTGGGATGTAGAAATACCAGGGTACTCTCTATTTAGAAAAAACAAGAAAGGCAGAAAATGAGGAGGAGGTTGCCATTTATGTCAAAATAGTTTAAAGGTTAATCTTATACAGGATATGGAGGAGAATACAGAGACTGTTTGGATAACTTTAGAATATGGGAATAAGATGTTCACTTGTATAGGTGTGATCTATAGACCCCCAGGACAAGCAGAGGAGTTGGATCAACTGCTGTTCATGGAAGTAACTAAGATGACTGTGAAAGGTGAGGTTATTATTATGGGGGACTTTAATCTTTCTGATGTGGACTGGAAAAACCGAGCAGCAGGTTCATCCAGGAGTACAGAGATCCTAAATTTTTTACAAGGATAATTGCTTAGTCAATCAGTAGAAGAGCCGACTAGGAAGGAAGTCACACTAGATTTATTATTTACTAATGGAGACTTGGTATCAAATGTAGCTGTAAGAGAGTGTTTGGGCTCCAGTGATCATCAGTCTGTGTGGTTTAATATAAAGACAGAGGCGGAGTTGCTCCACACAAAAACAAAGTTTCTAGACTTTAGAAAGACCAATTTTTTTAAAATGGAAACATTTTTATGTCAGTCTTTAACAACTTGGAGATCTTTAGATGGAGTCGAGGAGAAATGGGATTATCTGAAATGTGTTTTCCTAAATGCAACAGAACATTGCATTAGACATGTCAGCAAGAGTAAAAGAAAAAGAAAACCACTGTGGTACTCCGCAGAAGTGGCAAATATAGTAAAGGAGAAAAAAGAAGCATTTAAGAGATATAAGCTGATGCAGAAGGAAGAAGATAGGTACCAGTACAAAACTAGGCTGAAGGAGGCCAAATGCATTATTAAATGTGCCAAAGCACACACACACAGAGGAAAAAATTGCCCAGTCAATAAAAAAGGGGGATAAAACATTTTCTAGATATATAAGTGAAAGGAGGAAAATGAAACAAGGAATAGTTAGACTTAAAACAAGAAATGAAACTATGTAGATGAGAATAAAGGGCTAGCTGACTGTCTCTATGTCACAGTTTACCTTAGATCCAGCGTTGCAGCCTCGGGTGACGCAGGGTAGCTATGGCTCTAAATGTTGCTTCGGCATCATTCCATGCGTCGTTCCTGGCATTGGGCCTGGGTGCACTCTGCGCCTGTAGTGGTCGCCCGTGTCCTCTGGCTAGGCGAACCAGTGGGTCAGAGTGACGCGGGAATGGTGCAGGTGTTTGACGCATCCTGGCATGATGCGTCACATACGGGCTTGAGGCTGTGTATTGACACAGGCCTCAACCTTATACCTTGTCCTGGTTAGTCTCCTCCTATCTACTTCCCGGCTTGGGTATTTAAGGGAACTGGAGCCTTAGTCAGTTACCCTTACTTTGTTGTTCTGTGCAATTGAGTTCCTGTTTCTGTTCCTATTATCCCGGCTTGTCTGACCCTCAATTCTGGTGCTGACCTGTGGCTCTGATTATTCTCTTGTGCGCTCCCTGTCTTAGTGGACATCCAATCTGGTGCAGACCTGTGGCTCTGGCTGACTACCCATTCCATATATGACCCTGGCTTGTCTGACTAACAAATCTGGTGCTGACCTGGGGCTCTGTCCAACTATCCTCTCTACATTGCTTCCGACTAGTGGACATTCTATCTGGCGTAGACCTGCGGCTCTGGCTGACTACCTGTTTCGTGTATGACCTTGGCTTGTCTGACTATCCCATCTGGCGCGGACCTAGGGCTCTGTATAGCTATCCTTCCGGTGGTGACTCCTGACTGTGTACACCCTTTCTAGTTCTGGCCTGGGGCTCTAGCAGACCTTCTCTTTACTGACTGCAGACGTGAGTCAGTAGTCTCCCTGGTTGCCACCTTACAGAAGACAGGCCTACCGTTCTGACTGCAGGCGTGAGTCAGTAGTATCCCTTGTTGCCACCATCTAGGAGACAGGCCTTTACCTGACTGACTGCAGGCGTGAGTCAGTGTCTGTCACGGTTTGTTATGACTCTCAGACACAAGTTTAAGGTAAAAATCAATTTTATTGAAATAATAAATTGATAACGTAGATTGGCAAACACATGTATACAGATACATACAGAATATAACAAGTCAGAATGCAGACTCTACCGGTCCTGTCAATATACCGGACAGGACAGTCTGAAGAAGCAGAATGTTAGGCTCTACCGGCCTTGCCAATACCGGGTAAGGCAACCTGCAGATGGAATAGCATAACGGTTCTACCGGCCTTACCAAATTACCGGGCAAGGCAGCCTCAACAGATTCACAATGTAGGCTCTACCAGCCCTGCCAATACCGGGTAAGGCAACCTCAGATGGAATATGACAATAAGGTTCTACCGGCCTTACCAATACCGGGCAGGGCAGCCCAGAGATAATAGCAGCAGTCAGATGGTAATGGCAAATTGACAGGATCGTAAGCAACCCAGTGTACATATACTGAGACCAACTGGGATAGTGAAGTCGCAAGACTTTGGAGCAAACCAGCGTCCACACGCTGGAACCAACACAGGATTGTATAGCCGCTAGGCTTTGGAGCAAACCAGTGACCGCACGCTGGAACCAACACAGGATTGTATAGCCGCTAGGCTTTGGAGCAAACCAGTGACCGCACACTGGTGTAACAAATATGTTTGTATAGCCGCAAGGCTTTGGAGCAAACCAGCATCCGCACGCTGTGACCAACACAGAACTGTATAGCCGATAGGCTTGGAGCAAACCAGTGACCGCACACTGGTGTAACAAACAAGTAGTATAGCCGCAAGGCTTTGGAGCAAACCAGTGACCGCACACTGGTGTAACAAGTATGTTTGTATAGCCGCAAGGCTTTGGAGCAAACCAGCGTCCGCACGCTGGGACCAACTCAGGATAGTATAGCCGTTAGGCTTTGGAGCAAACCAGTGACCGCACACTGGTGTAACAAACAAGTAATATAGCCGCAAGGCTTTGGAGCAAACCAGTGACCGCACACTGGTGTAACAAGTGTGTTCGTATAGCCGCAAGGCTTTGGAGCAAACCAGCGTCCGCACGCTGGGACCAACTCATGAGAGTATAGCCGATAGGCTTTGGAGCAAACCAGTGACCGCACACTGGTGTAACAAGTGTGTTCGTATAGCCGCAAGGCTTTGGAGCAAACCAGCGTCCGCACGCTGGGACCAACTCAGGATAGTATAGCCGATAGGCTTTGGAGCAAACCAGTGACCGCACACTGGTGTAACAAGTGTGTTCGTATAGCCGCAAGGCTTTGGAGCAAACCAGCGTCCGCACGCTGGGACCAACTCAGGATAGTATAGCCGATAGACTTTGGAGCAAACCAGTGACCGCACACTGGTGTAACAAGTGTGTACGTATAGCCGCAAGGCTTTGGAGCAAACCAGCGTCCGCACGCTGGGACCAATTCAGGATAGTATAGCCGATAGGCTTTGGAGCAAACCAGTGACCGCACACTGGGGTAACTAACAAGGTCGCCGACGCGACCGAGCAAGAGGTCGCCAGGATACAGAAGACAGGCGATGCGATGACAGGAACCAGCAACGATCGGTCAGGTCAGGAAACAGCAGAGTTGAAGAACCGCAGGAACAGCAACACCAGAGACTAGGCCGGAACCAGGACTGGAACAACTCAGCAGGCAGGAAACACTGGAACAGTGGCGAACAGGTACTCAGGAACACATGAGATCAGGAACTCAGGAACACTGGAACAGAGGCCCAGCTATCACTAGCATAGTGATAGCAGGAAGGTCAGAAACAACACGAAAGGGCACCCAAAGGGTGCCCAATCCAGGTTTAAATAGGCAATGAAAGGCGGGCTATCTGCAGACAGCCAATAGCAGCCCCCTACTGGTGACAGACAGGGAACTGCAGCAATCACGGGCACCGTGATAGTACCCCCCCTTCAAAGACCCCCTCTCCTAGAATAGGGTCTAGGTTTCTGTGGGTAATTGGCATGAAAGGCCCTAGTTAGCCTAGGTGCATGAAGGTCTGTACTATCCACCCATGATCGATCCTCAGGACCATACCCTTTCCAATGTACCAGGTACTGTACCCCTCCTCTAAGCCTACGGGAATCAATAATGCTCTGAACCTCGTACTCCTCCTGGCCCTCGACCTCAACAGGTCCTGGCACCACAGGTGTGGTAGTATAGCGATTGCAAACCAGAGGCTTAAGAAGGGACACATGGAACACATTATGGATACGCATGGATGCAGGTAGGTCTAGTGCATAGGAGACAGGGTTAATTTTGCAAATAACTCTGTATGGACCAATAAACCGGGGAGCCAACTTATTAGACGGAACCTGCAGCTTGAGATTTCTGGAGGAAAGCCATACTCTATCCCCAACCTGAAAGGAAACCGCTGGAAGCCTTCTGCGATTAGCATGGCGCTGATGACGCTGAAATGACTGACCAAGTGCCCTCTGAACTTGTGCCCACGTGGAACGGAGTTGCTCGATATGCTCATCCAGAGCTGGAATCTGTTGCGTCTGAAATGAGTCTGGAAGCAAACAGGGCTGGAACCCATAATTAATCAGAAATGGAGAGCTCCCAGATGAAGAATTGACCGCACAGTTCCTGGCGAACTCTGCCCAAGGCAACAAGTCGGACCAATTATCATGATGGTCAGTAACGAAACAACGGAGAAATTGTTCCAAGCCCTGATTAGCTCGTTCGGCGGCTCCATTGGTCTGGGGATGGTAGGCAGAGGAGAAGGACAGCTGTATGCCCATCTGTTGGCAAAATGCCCTCCAAAATCTAGACACAAACTGGCTGCCCCTGTCAGACACCAGTACCCTAGGCACTCCATGCAACCGGAATACTTCTCTGGCGAACACCATTGCCAATTCCTTCGCTGAAGGAAGACCACGGAGGGGCACGAAATGAGCCATTTTAGAAAACCTGTCCACCACCATGAATATAAAGGAGTACCCCTTGGACATAGGCAACTCTCCCATAAAATCAATGGAAACATGAGACCAGGGGCGTTCGCCATTAGGCACCGGTTGAAGCAAGCCCACAGGGAGATGTCTCGGGGTCTTAGCGCGGGCACAGGTGGCACAGGCATTCGTAAATTCGGCACAATCGTTTCTCATGGAGGGCCACCAGAATAACTGAGAAAGGGACCATAACAATTGGTCTCTACCAATATGTCCTGCAGCCTTAGAGGAATGGTAGGTTTCAAGCAGACTAGTACGAAATGGTTCAGCGACAAAACATTTGCCCACTGGAGTTTCATGGGGAGCGGACCCCTGAGAGGCCAGGATCTCCTCCCCCAAAGGAGAAGTGATACTCGTGCGTATAGTAGCCAGTATTCTATCAGGTTGGATGATGGGTGCTGGTGCTTCCACTCTGTCACTGTCGGCCTCAAATTGTCTTGACAGTGCATCAGCCCTGATATTCTTTGACCCCGGTAAGTATGATACAATGAAATTGAATCGAGACAGGAACAGTGCCCACCTGGCCTGACGGGAGGACAATCTCTTGGCCTCCGAGAGATAAGTCAGATTTTTATGATCTGTTAGGATTAATACGGGAGTCTTGGTACCTTCAAGCAAATGACGCCACTCCTTAAGAGCGAGGATAATGGCCAATAATTCTTTGTCACCTATCTCATAGTGGCCTTGAGTGACAGTCAACTTCTTAGAGAAAAACCCACAAGGTCTGAGAGTACCACCTTTATCGTGTTGTTGCAAAAGTACTGCCCCAACCCCAATATCTGAGGCATCAACCTCTAACGTAAATGGAAGTAGAGGATTGGGGTGGGATAACACAGGAGCCGCAGGAAATGCCAGCTTCAAATTCTCAAAGGCATTCTCAGCAGATACCGGCCAACAAGAAGGATTAGCGCCCTTGTGCGTAAGATCGGACAAAGGTTTGACAATGGAAGAAAAGTTCTTAATAAACCTTCTATAATAATTAGCGAAACCCAGGAAACGCTGTATGGCTTTAAGACCCTTGGGTTTTGGCCATTGTAAGACAGCTGACAATTTATCCTTGTCCATGGCAATGCCATCATTGCCAATTATGAACCCCAAGAATGGCACACTGGTTCTATGAAAGTCACATTTTTCCAGTTTACAAAATAATTTGTTCTCACGGAGTCGTAGCAATACTGCGGATACATCTTTGATGTGCTGTGCCATGTCTTGAGAGTAAATCAATATATCGTCCAGATAAACCACAACACTTGTCTGTAACATATCTCTCAGAACATCTTTTATCAGTTCCTGGAAAACTGCGGGGGCATTACATAGCCCAAATGGCATTACTAGATACTTGTAGTGCCCAGCTCGAGTATTAAAGGCAGTTTTCCACTCATCACCTGCTCGAATGCGCACCAGATTGTAAGCAGCCCGTAGGTCCAATTTGGTAAAAATCGAAGCGCTCTTAAGCCTGTCAAAAAGCTCGGTGATGAGTGGTATTGGGTATGCGTTTTTTGCCATTAGTTTATTCAATGCATGGTCTTAATTCGCCATTTTTCTTTTTTACAAAAAAGAACCCAGCCCCAGCTGGAGAGGTAGATTTTCGTATGATCCCTCTAGCAAGGGCATCAGAAATGTAATCCTCCATAGCCTTATTTTCCTCACAAGATAATGGATAAATGCGTCCTTTCGGAGGTACTGCCCCAGGCTGCAATTCGATGCAACAATCATAAGGTCTATGCTGAGGTAGCAAACTGGCCTCTCCTTTGCTAAAAATATCGCCAAACTGTTGGTACACATCCGGTATAGCCGAGGAGGTGCACAGGACCTTAACAGGCTGAATGACGCACTTGTCCATACAAAACTGGGACCAAGCAGCAATTTCACACTTTTTCCAATCAAATTGTGGGTTATGTAACTGTAACCACGGAAAGCCCAATATTACCGCATGGTGCGGAGAATTAATCAGTTGAAACTGCTGCTCTTCTCTGTGAAGTGCCCCAATAGTCATAGACAGTGGCATAGTTTCAAATATAACCTGAGGCGGTTCTAAGGGTCTGCCATCAATTGCTTCAATAGTCAAGGGAATTTTTCTTTCAATGCGTGGAACTCTATGCAATTCAGCAAAGGTATTATCCATAAAATACCCTGCTGCACCAGAGTCAATCAAGGCCAAAACCTCCACAGAGCGTTGTGCCCAAGATAATACCACCTGTATGGTGGGTTTCATTGTGCCCGACACTGGGGACGATTGTACACCACCTAGGGCCTGTCCCCCAAGGTACCCTAGGTGTGTGCGTTTCCCGGACGTACCGGACAGGAATTTAGCAAATGCCCTTTTTTACCGCAGTATAAACACAACCCTTGTCTTCTGCAATAAAGTCTCTCAGCCTTGGTTAGTCTAGTGAAGCCTATTTGCATAGGTTCACTTGTCTCCCGTACAGGTTCACTAGACTTCAATGCCAGGGGAGGGATGGGTGGGCAAAACATGCCACTAGGCTCATTATTCTTTGACCGTAACTTACGATCTCTGGCAATTGATCTCTCACGTATTCTGGAGTCAATTATCATAACATATTCAATGTAGTCATCTAGATCAATAGGTAGATCTTTAGCAGCGATTTCGTCCTTAATGTGGTCATTCAGGCCTTGAGAAAAAGCTGCCAATAATGCCTCGTTATTCCAACCTACCTCTGCTGCCAATGTGCGGAATTCGATGGCGTAGTCGCCTACTGTACGCCTGCCCTGATGTATCTCCATAAGGCGTTTGGCAGCAGAGGTGGTTCTACCAGGAGGCTCAAACACTCTTCGAAAGGATTGCACAAATTCTCTAAAGTTTTTAGTACAAGGTTTAGCATTCTCCCACAAGGGTTTAGCCCAAGCCAAAGCTCTGCTAGTGAGCAAAGATATAGTAAACCCCACTTTACTAAGATCATTGGGAAATGCATGTGCCGTCAATTCCATAAAGATCTCGAGTTGGTTGATGAACCCTCTGCAGAGACTAGGGTCACCATTGTATCTTAGCGGCAAGGGTGCAGAAGCCGTTAACCCTTTAACAGTGCCCCCTAGGGGTCTGGTATCACTCTCCGGTGTCTGACTTGGCGAGACCACCGGGCTAGAGCTAGATTTGTCAGCAAGTACCGTGCGTTCAAGGATCGTTTGAATTGCAACTGCCAACTGATCCAAACGTTGCTCGTGCACATCCATCCTCCAATGGATATTCTGTGCATTACCTTCACCTTTGCTGTCTGAGGTCATGGCCCTTTCGTACTGTCACGGTTTGTTATGACTCTCAGACACAAGTTTTAGGTAAAAATCAATTTTATTGAAATAATAAATTGATAACGTAGATTGGCAAACACATGTATACAGATACATACAGAATATAACAAGTCAGAATGCAGACTCTACCGGTCCTGTCAATATACCGGACAGGACAGTCTGAAGAAGCAGAATGTTAGGCTCTACCGGCCTTGCCAATACCGGGTAAGGCAACCTGCAGATGGAACAGCATAACGGTTCTACCGGCCTTACCAAATTACCGGGCAAGGCAGCCTCAACAGATTCACAATGTAGGTTCTACCGGCCTTACCAATACCGGGCAGGGCAGCCCAGAGATAATAGCAGCAGTCAGATGGTAATGGCAAATTGACAGGATCGTAAGCAACCCAGTGTACATATACTGAGACCAACTGGGATAGTGAAGTCGCAAGACTTTGGAGCAAACCAGCGTCCACACGCTGGAACCAACACAGGATTGTATAGCCGCTAGGCTTTGGAGCAAACCAGTGACCGCACGCTGTGACCAACACAGAACTGTATAGCCGATAGGCTTGGAGCAAACCAGTGACCGCACACTGGTGTAACAAACAAGTAGTATAGCCGCAAGGCTTTGGAGCAAACCAGTGACCGCACACTGGTGTAACAAGTATGTTTGTATAGCCGCAAGGCTTTGGAGCAAACCAGCGTCCGCAAGCTGGGACCAACTCAGGATAGTATAGCCGTTAGGCTTTGGAGCAAACCAGTGACCGCACACTGGTGTAACAAACAAGTAATATAGCCGCAAGGCTTTGGAGCAAACCAGTGACCGCACACTGGTGTAACAAGTGTGTTCGTATAGCCGCAAGGCTTTGGAGCAAACCAGCGTCCGCACGCTGGGACCAACTCATGAGAGTATAGCCGATAGGCTTTGGAGCAAACCAGTGACCGCACACTGGTGTAACAAGTGTGTTCGTATAGCCGCAAGGCTTTGGAGCAAACCAGCGTCCGCACGCTGGGACCAACTCAGGATAGTATAGCCGATAGGCTTTGGAGCAAACCAGTGACCGCACACTGGTGTAACAAGTGTGTTCGTATAGCCGCAAGGCTTTGGAGCAAACCAGCGTCTGCACGCTGTGACCAACACAGAACTGTATAGCCGATAGGCTTGGAGCAAACCAGTGACCGCACACTGGTGTAACAAACAAGTAGTATAGCCGCAAGGCTTTGGAGCAAACCAGTGACCGCACACTGGTGTAACAAGTATGTTTGTATAGCCGCAAGGCTTTGGAGCAAACCAGCGTCCGCACGCTGGGACCAACTCAGGATAGTATAGCCGTTAGGCTTTGGAGCAAACCAGTGACCGCACACTGGTGTAACAAACAAGTAATATAGCCGCAAGGCTTTGGAGCAAACCAGTGACCGCACACTGGTGTAACAAGTGTGTTCGTATAGCCGCAAGGCTTTGGAGCAAACCAGCGTCCGCACTCTGGGACCAACTCATGAGAGTATAGCCGATAGGCTTTGGAGCAAACCAGTGACCGCACACTGGTGTAACAAGTGTGTTCGTATAGCCGCAAGGCTTTGGAGCAAACCAGCGTCCGCACGCTGGGACCAACTCAGGACAGTATAGCCGATAGGCTTTGGAGCAAACCAGTGACCGCACACTGGTGTAACAAGTGTGTACGTATAGCCGCAAGGCTTTGGAGCAAACCAGCGTCCGCACGCTGGGACCAACTCAGGATAGTATAGCCGATAGGCTTTGGAGCAAACCAGTGACCGCACACTGGGGTAACTAACAAGGTCGCCGACGCGACCGAGCAAGAGGTCGCCAGGATACAGAAGACAGGCGATGCGATGACAGGAACCAGCAACGATCGGTCAGGTCAGGAAACAGCAGAGTGGAAGAACCGCAGGAACAGCAACACCAGAGACTAGGCCGGAACCAGGACTGGAACAACTCAGCAGGCAGGAAACACCGGAACAGTAGCGAACAGGTACTCAGGAACACATGAGATCAGGAACTCAGGAACACTGGAACAGAGGCCCAGCTATCACTAGCATAGTGATAGCAGGAAGGTCAGAAACAACACGAAAGGGCACCCAAAGGGTGCCCAATCCAGGTTTAAATAGGCAATGAAAGGTGGGCTATCTGCAGACAGCCAATAGCAGCCCCCTACTGGTGACAGACAAGGAACTGCAGCAATCACAGGCACCGTGATAGTGTCTCCTTTGCATCTCTTTATGGGAGATGGCTTGGGGACTTCTTCGATACTCCAGGACATTTGAGACTACCACTGGCTTTGGCCTAGTCTTTGGGGTTCCCTAGGGGCTGGATATACCCTCTGTCTGTGGAGGAGAATAAGGCCATGGAGGAGTATGTCTCCGATGCCCTGGCTAGGGGAATTATTTGTAAATCCACATTCCCTGCGGGTGCTGGATTTTTTTTTGTCAAAAAGAAAGATGGAGAGTTAGGCCCATGCACTGACTTTCATGGTCTAAACAAACTGATGGTTAAGAACGCTTATTCCACACCTCTGAATACTGAGATGTTTGACCGTCTGAAGGGGTCCAAGATATTAACGAAACTTGATTTAAGGGCGGCATACAATCTGGTCAGAATGAAGGAGGATCACGAATTGAAGACAGCTTTTAACACCCGGAGCGGGCATTATGAATATCTGGTCATGCCCTTTGGTCTATGCAATGCTCCTTTTGTCTTCCAGGAATTTATTAATGATGTGTTGAGAGATCTTTTACAAAGTTGTGTGGTGTGTACTTTGAAAGACATCCTCATTCACACTCCTACGTTGGAGAGCCATTATTCAGATGTGTCCAAGGTATTATAGTTGCTAAGAGAGAACAACTTGTATTGCAAGTTGGAGAAGTGCGAGTTCCACAAACACCAAGTAACCTTCCTGGGGTACATTATTTCTGCTTCTGGCTTGGCCATGGATCCTCAGAAATTGTCTGCAGTGTTGCAGTGGCCATGTCCCATTGGGCTGAAATCGATCCAAAGATTTTTGGGTTTTGCTAATTACTACCAAAAGTTCATAAAGAATTTCTCGACTATTGTCAAACCACTTACTGATATGACTCGTAAGGGGGCTAGGGCTTCAGAATGGTCCCCTAGTGCGGTGCTTGCATTTGAGAACCTTAAGGCAGTGTTCACAGCAGCTCCCATTTTGGTGCACCTGAATCCCGCCCTGCCCTTTACCTGGAAGTTGATGCTTCTGAGATAGGAGTAGGTGCCCTCCTCTCTCAGTGCTCAGCCCCAGGTGAGGCCTTACGTCCATGTGGTTATTTTTCTAGAAAACTATTCAAGGCTGAGATGGTATATCAGATTGGGGACAGAGAGTTATTGGCCATCATCCTGGCCCTGAAAGAATGGCACACCTCCTGGAGGGTACAGCTCTCCGATCTTGATTCTGACGGACCACAAGAACCTTACCTCTTTCTCAGAAGCTAAACACTTGCACTGTTCCTCTGCAGGTTCAATTTTGTGGTTTCCTACCTTCCACGATCCAAGAATGTTAAGGCAGATGCCCTATCACGCCAGTTTTGCAGCCTACCTAAGGAGGAGGTTCCTCCGAAACCGATTATTCTGGCTGATTGTATCCTGGCTACTATCCGTATTTGTATTACCTCTCCACTGGGAGAGGAAATTTTGGCTGCTCAGTCATCCGCCCCGGCGGAGAAACCTGGCGGGAAGTGCTTTGTTCCCGCTCAGTTACGCATTAATCTATTAGAGATGTACCATGCTTCCAAGGTTGCAGGTCACATTGGGCAAGACCAATTGATCTGATCTCTGTCTCAACTATTTTGGTGGCCCACGCTCAGATCCGATTGTGCTGCTTTCCCTGCGGCTTGCACTACTTGTGCTCAAAATAAGTCGCCTCGATATTTGACTGTCGGTCTCCTTAATTAATTAATAAGACAGATTCACTTGAGACTGTGGATTTATAGGATTCCCAGAAGGGAAGATATTGCCTGTCATGAACCAAATTGGTGACCTAAGATTATAACTTCTATGACACAATCTGTTAGATCAGATTGCAACACTGGATATAAGAGCTTGGTGTATCTCCCCCACTTCATTCTACAGACAAATTTTTTCAAGCACGAAGTTGCACCCCAGGGAACAAACATACCTCTTCCAAACAAAGAAAATGTGTATGTATCAGCAGCGATTTCCAGCCAATAAAAAAGAACAGTGAAGCAGTTCTATGGAATGCCAACTGCACAAATGGGAACAAATTCAAATTCCCTTTCATTTAAATGGGACTTTTAACCACTTGAATACTAGAAGTCTGGTCTCCAACTCACTGCAAATCAATGTGTTGGAGACCTCATCAGTATTCAATAGGTTAAAACGTCAATGGAAAAAAACAGCAAGGCACCCTAGGTCAGGGGTGGGTAACTTCTCCAGTTTTTGCTATACTGCACATTCCATCACCCTCCGGAAGCCATTGACCTCACATTGCCCAACTCTTTCATAAGTGGTTGCCTACTCCTACTCCTTAGTGGAAATCCAGTCCCAGGCTTAACTGCAGCAAGTTATCTAGATGATCTTAAGACATATTAACAAGACTATAATATAATGTCCCTACAAAGTCCAATGTAAGAGCCTAGATTCATTTGTCACATTTCAATTTTATTTTAAAGATCTTGTGAAGAGAGTTTTGTCCAAGAGAGAAGGGGTGGGAGATATGTGGTGGTGGACGTGAGATATGTGATAAATTAAATTTGTGAGATGTCAATCTGGAGTGCCAGGCCAGCCCCACCAGCAAAAGAAGTAAGAAGGCTGATATTTGAGTTGAAGGGTTGATGGAAGCAGGGTTGGATTTATGGCTCAGATGCAATGAATTGCACCTCCCGCTGGCATTTGAAATTGTGGTTATGCTGTGCCTGAGTGATAGTATATAGACTGCAGACATTTTAGTATGTGTGTGTTACTTTACCCATTACTGACCAGACAGATGTGCAACTCATTGCTTGCAGGGCCGGATTTACATCTCAGGAGCCTGTAGGCACAGAAATCTGAAGCCCCCCCCCCCCGAAAAAGTGCAAAAAGTTTCTCATGCACATGGCATTTTACAACCCCATGTCCCTTCCATCTGATAGTTAAGTCCTTGCAACTAACGTCCAATCTGCACTGCATTCCCATTGCCCCTGCCATCTTTATTGGTCCCTGTCCGGTGCCACACTCCTCTGAGTTCCTTACACCACTAAGGAGTCTCTATGTGCACTGAGGCTGTTAGTGCCCCATGTGGAGCTATATTAAACTACAAGGTAAAACACAGGGCAGGATTCAGGAACTTCAGGTGACCCCAACTTGAACTTCACACACCTCAAGAGTTTTTTAAAGAGGCAATGTGCTCGTTTCCTCAGTTCAGCTCAGTCATCCCCTACTACACATGCCCCTCCCGGTATCCTTTTAAAAAGTTGCACACAAAATGGCGTGTGACTAATGGGCGCATTAGCATTTCACTGTCTAAAACTCTGCTCTATAGATCTGCTGCTTGTACCATTAACCCTTTGAGTGCCAGAGTGGTACGGAATGCATTGCAAAGCAATGCATTCCGTACCACTCTGGCACTCAAAGGGTTAACAACCTTGCAATGATTGCTGCTCCGGCTCTCACTTAACCTTAATGGCATTAATAATAATATTTGTCTTAACTGCAATATCGGCATTAAACCTCAATATACAATACAATAAATTGTGCTCCTTTTACGATCAGATAGATTTGCCTGCTAAGTGCCGCTCCGGACTCTCTCTCTCCCTCTTCAGGCATTAAAATGAACAGCAAGGGGCATGCCTGAAGAGGGAGAGAGAGACTCCGGAGCGGCACTTAGCAGGCAAATATGATTGTGAACACAACTGATTGTACCATATAGCGAGGGTTAATGCCAATACTGCAGGTAAGGCAAACATTATTATTATTAATGCCATAGGGTTAAAGGAGAGCCCGGAGCAGCGATCATTGCAAGGTTGTTGATGGTACAAGCAGCAGATATATAGAGCGACGTTTTACACAGCGACATGCTTAATACACCCATTAGTTACACACTATGCAGTGTGTGGGAAGAAGCGGGGCAGTTATGGCAAGTGAGGAGTAATGCTCTTCCGTGACTGTGACTCCAGCTCTTTCAGTTCTGACTCACTCAGTCACACCTGGTAGCGGTGCGCAGGTGCAGCAGGCGCAGCTAAAATTCACCCCGGTCCACCAGACATGATGATGATGATGCAGCATCATAAGGCAAAGAATAAAAAAAAATCCCAGTGACAGGCGCCCCTCTGTGGGGTGCGCCTGTAGGCAGATGCCTACTCTGCCTTATTATAAATCCGGCCCTGATTGCTTGGCAATGCAATTCACACCCCCTCTGGTCCCTTAACGGTTAAAAATTCCTGTCTGCCTCCATGCTGTGATCAAAGTATAAGAAGGAGAAATGCATTTGAGCCTTTCAGATACAGATGTAGTGGACGTTATCACAACTCTTTTCAAGACAAATTCACATTAAAATATTGTATTGTATAGGCCTTGTTTTGCAATGTGCCAACAGCTCTCTGCACATTTGAATGGAAGTAAAGATTACAATGGGTCTGACAACTGACTTTTTTAGAGATGCTTCATCTTCTGTGACATGCACAGCAGATAATGATGAATAAGGTAAAATAACATTGCCATATCTATAGATGCAGTATATGATGGGTCTTGGATTTCCATTCTGCATCTGTGAGCAAGATGTTAACTTGCTCTGCAGGTTGTATGTTCCCACAATTCCCATTTATTTAAATGCCTGAATTCTACAGAGATGATTTGCAATGTGGTATAGACCTATGTCATTCCAGGTGTTGAAAGCTCCATTCAAATAAATAGAAGTGTGTATTTATCCTCTCTAGGATGCAGTCAATTTGCTCCAGAATTTCTAATCTTTAGCATCTGAAATACGGCCTATGATATTTGGCAAATTAACTCATTATTCAAATAAGTATGGATGCAAATGAGTCTTGGTTTAACATGTTTTAGCAGTGGTGTAACAATAGTGGTCACAGGGGTCGCAACTGCCACTGGGCCCGCCACTCCCTGCTACCACCGCCACTCCCTGCTACCACCGCCACTGCCAGCATTAAAAAAGTTTTGCCGGTGGGAAGATCACACTGATCTCCCCACCGGCATGCTGTGAGCAGCTTCCACATGGTCCCTGGCCTTCTAGTAATGCAGAGCTCTGGGAGATGACATCATCTCCCACAGCTCTGCACTACTGGAGGACCGCACGGGAGCTGCATATAGAGGTCTGTGCAGAAGGTGGCACAGGCCTCTCCTGTCACGCCGCCGGACCACCAGGGATGATGAGGTCCCTTCCTCCTAAGCCAGGTAGGAGGTGGACAGTGGGGGCACATTCGTGGAGGTGGACAGTGGGGTCAACATGGTAGAGGGGGTCCCGTGGCAAATTTTGCACCAGGGCCTGGCAGCCTCTAGTTACGCCTTTGTGTTTTAGGTAGAATTCTTCTCTTTAGCCCTCACTTATAACCATTACCAGATCTCTGGAAACAGAGGATAATTCTATAGTTCTGAGGTAACCCCGTCCACTCTGTTTTGTGTTCCACCCAATCCTACCCTTTTCCACCCACTTCTGCACAAACTACCTCCTTGCTGACTCACAGACCCCTTCCTAATTAAGCCCCACCTAAATTATGAGCAAATTGCATCCTTTGGACATTCCCGTCCCCATCGTTCTCTGATACTCTGTGAGGTGTAGGTTTCAAGTTTCCCAGATATGCTTATAACATCAGTAGGGAGATGTACTAAATGTAGCAATAAAGAGATCATTTTTCAAATGTGATGAACTCTCCAATTCCTGTCTTATCCAGTGGATTCAATGCACTAAGGTCTTTCAAGCTGCAGAGATCTTAGTGCAGATGCTCCACATAATAACACATATCCTCCTGGATATGATAAGCTTATCACTGCTTTATCATGCCTGCCTTACTGCATAACCCCCATAGTTGTATGAACACTTCAAACTAGCACTTTACAGTCTTATGCATAAAAACCTATAGGGATGAAACACTGGAGCAAACCAAACTGCACCATAGGATAACAAAATAAACATTCAGAAAATTTCCACTGATTCAAATTGGGCTTTTAACCCATTGAATGCATTGGAGATCTCTCTAGCATTCAATGGGTTAAATGCCCAATTTAAATCATTCAGAATTTTTATTTCTCCCCATGTTGTAGTTATTTTGCCCTATAATTTCTCATATTTACTTCTGTATGAAAGACCCTTAAATGTGCTATGTTAATCTTATTCAAGATAGCCAGCATTGCTCAGTCTGCTACGTGGACAGAATATGCGAGATAAGGTATTACCAGGTGAAATGGATCAACCCCATATGTCTGTGCACAGCACATCTTTCCCCAACCAGCAAGACAGCATTTCTGGCACAGGGAAAGCATGCAGCTCTTTCACTGTTTACTAAATCAGCAGCATTCCTGAAATAAGAATCACACAGCATGGAATTACAGGGAGACAGCCTCATCTGAGTCAAACAGGACTGAAAATTCAACACTAGATGCTTGAAATGCTAAGTGTTTACTGTATGCAATAAAGAAAACCTTTCATCATTCACAAATAATGTTCAGCAAAGGACAGTCATTTACGACAAGGCCTTACATATAGTGGCTATGATGTGTATCTGAGGTAACTACCTTCCAGTACTGCTAAATGCACATCTTCAGCTATGTAATGTAGATCCATTCCTTGTGTCTGAAGTACACATAGGGAGAGACCAAATTGTGAACAATTCTAGAGCAAACCAGTTGTATGACACGGGAGAAATAAATTGTGTTTTTAAACCCTTGATTATGAAAGACTTGAACACACACATTTATGGTTCTAGTTAAGAAAATAGCAATATGAAGGCTAAGCATAAACAATCCACTGTATCTATAAACACACTGTCAGTAGTTACAAAATGCTATATTTACACTATGTGGTTGTACATAACTATACCTGAGAACTCTCCGGATGTCACCCAATTGCAGGAATCCTGCAAGAGAGGGAGTGCTGGGGAGCGTCGCTAGAGTGCGTAGCTGGTCGAGCGTGGGCTGCCTATTGACAAGCTTTGCTGCGGCAACGGCCGGTTAAAGATGCCAGCCGCAAGGCTGGATGACTCGTTCCAGAGGAGCTGGAAGCAAGTCCAGGATAGCCTGACAATAAACAGCACAATCTCTCCTGCAGGGGAGAGCGCTGGCTGGGGAATGTAGAGTGGGGTGCGACGCTTGGGTGCGTAGGCCAACCGGTGGCTAAAACTCTCCGGATGAAGGGAAAGGAATCAGACTAGGTAATTGGACTGAGAAGAACTGGCTGATACGGCTGGCAAAAGGGATGGACAAACTAGCAGGGTCATACACAGAGATCAACTGGTGATTCGGCAGGCAAAGGGATGGTCAACTAGCAGGGTCATACACGAGAAGCAGGAGACTAAGCTAGACGAGACTGGCACACAGAGAGGCTCAAGGACTGCAAAACAGGAGTGCCTTAGGCTTCAGGAACACTATAACAGTGCACCGAAGCCGGGAATCGGCACTCAGATATAGGCGTCGCGTGCAACGTCATCCGCACGCGACGCATGGATTACTTGAAAAAGTGCCCGAGACCAGGAAGCCGCCCGCGCATGCGCACAAGGCGGCAGCCGCCGCGGGAGACCGACCGGGCGAAGACCGGAGCAGGGAGTCGGCGGGTAGGTGACACTGCCCCACCCCCAAGGGGCGCCTCCGGAGCTCAAACAGCCTGCCCCGTAGAGCGGGAGCGACGAAAGGCGCGGACCAGGGCCGGAGCGTGCACCTCCGAGGAGGGAACCCAGGACCGTTCCTCAGGACCGTAGCCCTGCCAATTTACCAAATACTGAAGACGACCACGAACCCTGCGGGAGTCCAGGATGGCGTCAATGATGTATTCCTCCTGGCCATCCACCGTAACAGGAGCCGGAGGAGAAGGGGCTACTGTAGGCATAGACGAAGGTAGAAATGCCTTGAGCAAGGAAACGTGAAAAACAGGGTGAATGCGAAGACTCCTGGGTAACGCCAATCTATAGGAGACTGGAGAGAGCCTACGCAGGACCCGATAAGGGCCCAAGTACCGGGGACCCAGCTTGTCAGAAGGCTGGGCGAGCCGTATGTGTCTGGTAGAGAGCCATACCCGATCGCCGATTCGATAGAGAGGCGCCGGAGTCCGTCGACGATCGGCAGCGATCTTGTGACGCACCTGAGCGGAAAGCAGGGAGGCGCGCAAGGACTGCCAATGGGAGGCAAGAGACTGCACCCTGCCCTCTACCGCGGGTACTAGAGAGGCGTCCGGAGATAGCAAAAGCACTCGGGGGTTGTAACCGAGGGCGGCAAAGAATGGGGAGCAACCCAGGGAAGTATGACGGAGGGAGTTATAGGACAGTTCCGCCAAAGGCAGTAAGGAAACCCAATTGTCCTGCTGGTGGTTGCTGTATGTCCGCAGGAAGTGTTCCAGATTCTGGTTCAGCCTCTCAGTCTGTCCGTTGGTCTGCGGATGATAAGCCGAAGAGTGATGAAGAGTCACACCCAAACGGGAACAAAAGGATCTCCAGAATCTAGACACAAACTGGGTGCCCCTGTCTGAGGTTATGTGCAGGGGAACTCCATGAAGGCGTACAATCTCAGATAGAAAGACCTCGGCCAGTTCCGGAGCCGACGGTAGTTTGGACAGGGGGACGAAATGCCCCTGCTTCGTAAATCGGTCTATCACGACTAGAATAGTGGTCTTACCTGCAGATAGGGGTAGATCCACCACGAAGTCCATGGACAAATGGGTCCAAGGAAGAGACGGTACCGGTAGCGGTTGTAACAAGCCCACCGGACGGATGTGCGGAACCTTCATGCGGGCACACACTTCGCAAGAGGCTACCAACGAGTTGACGTCTGAACGACAGGTAGGCCACCAGAAGTAGCGCGTGAGCAGATCTAAGGTCCGATCAACCCCTGGATGACCAGCCACGGGGGAGCAATGAGCCCAGGACAACACTTCAGCGCGGTATGGTTCAGGAACAAACAGTTGTGCCGAAGGGACATGAGACCCCGGAACCGAAGAGGACTGAGCCTCACGGATTTTCCGAAGAGTGACGGTGGATATGGCACTCAGGATCATCGAGGACGGAATGATGGGTTCCGGATCGGAATCTGGGAGAAACACTGCCTCACACTGTCTGGACAAGGCATCGGCCTTTTTGTTCTTAGTCCCAGGGATGTATGTGATAGTATAGTTGAACCGTGAGAAGAAGAGGGACCACCGGGCCTGTCGGGCATTGAGTCGTTTGGCCGTGGCTAGATAGGCAAGATTTCGGTGATCCGTCAGAATAGTAACAGGATGTGTGGACCCTTCGAGGAGATATCGCCACTCCTGTAGGGCTAACTTCACGGCCAGCAATTCTCTGTTTCCGGTGTCATAGTTACGTTCTGCCGGAGAGAATCGACGTGAAAAGTAGCAACACGGTCGTAAGGTACCAGAAGACCCTATCCGCTGAGACAAAACAGCCCCGGCTGCGGATTCAGAGGCGTCGACCTCCACGGTGAGAGGAGACGCAGGATCAGGATACAAGAGAAGCGGAGCCGAGGTGAAGGCCTGTTTGAGGGTTCGGAAGGCCGTAAGTGCCTCTGAGGGCCATATGCGAGGATCGGAGTCTTTACAAGTCAGGCGTACGATGGGCTGGATGATTCTGGAAAAGTTCCTGATGAACCGCCTGTAATAATTGGAGAAGCCCACGAACCGCTGCACCCCCTTGAGGGTGCGAGGAACCTGCCAGTCCAGGACAGCGCTGACTTTGCTGGGATCCATGGCTATACCTGATGCAGACACTATATATCCCAGAAAAGGGAGAGAAGATTTCTCGAAGCTGCACTTCTCAAGCTTGGCGTACAGGCGATTAGCCCTCAGGCGAGACAAAACGACCCGTACATGCTCTCGATGTTCCGTCAAAGAGGCAGAGTAAATTAGAATGTCATCCAGATATACGATGACGTACTTGAGCAGCAGGTCCCGGAATACGTCGTTCACCAACGCCTGAAATACCGCAGGGGCATTGCATAGGCCAAAAGGCATCACGAGATACTCGTAATGCCCAAAGCGAGTATTGAAGGCGGTCTTCCACTCGTCTCCTTTTCGTATACGTACCAGGTTATAGGCCCCACGTAGATCCAGCTTGGTGAACACAGTGGACCCTCGGAGCCTGTCTAGGAGTTCTGGAATAAGAGGCAAGGGATAGGTATATCTCCGTGTAATTGCATTGAGACCCCTATAGTCTATGCACGGGCGGAGAGAACCATCCTTCTTCTTTACGAAAAAGAACCCTGCTCCAGCAGGAGAAGAGGAGGACCGGATGAAACCCCTGGCTAGGTTCTCACGAATGTAGTCCTCGAGGGCCGCAGTTTCAGGCAAGGAAAGTGGATATGTCCGTCCCTTAGGGGGTGAGGAGCCAGGTAGAAGCTCAATGGCGCAGTCATACTCCCGATGTGGGGGGAGGACCTCAGACCTGGTCTTGGAGAAAACATCCAGGAAGGAGCGGTAAGGCGTAGGCACCGGGAAAGGCCCCTCCGTGGGTCGGGAATCAAGATCCACAGAAGACAGTGAAAGGACAGAAGAAGCGTCGTGAGGAAACACCAGTGAAGAAGCCGCCCAATCAATCCTGGGATTGTTCTTTACCAACCAGGGATGACCCAGGATGACCGGCGTCATGGAGGAATGAATAATATCGAATTCCACGGACTCGACATGAGTGGAAGCGAGTCGTAGAGTCAAGGGAATGGTCCTGTGGGTAATACGACCAGTACCCAGGGGAGAACCATCGACTACGACAATGCCAACGGACGGAGTTCTGGGAACCAAAGGTATATCGTGCTGCAGGGCAAAGGAGCGATCAAGAAATGAACCGGCCGCACCGGAGTCCACCAAGGCCCTAGTAAAAAGAGACCCGGTGTGCCAGGTAAGGGAGACAGGAACCGTCAGCCGTGGATTCCGCATGGAGGGGTACGACGCATGACTTAGGGGAATCCCCTCCACTCCTCCTAAGTCCTGTCGTTTCCCGGCTTGTTGGGACACAACCGGGCTATGTGTCCCGATCCCCCGCAATACAAGCAGAGTCCAGAAGAACGACGCCTGGCCTTCTCCTCCTCAGGAAGGCGGAAGACACGACCTATTTCCATAGGTTCCGAAGCGGACTCTTGGGTTGCCGTAGGAGGGTTGTGGAACTTGGGCGCTAGGCGCACCATAGAACGCGCCAAAGGGCGTCGTGACCGTTCCCTCTCTTGCCGTCTTTCCTGTATGCGGGTCTCCAGAGACGAGCACAGAGAAATCAAACCCTCAAGGGACTCGGGTATGGGTCGGGTGGTCAGCTCGTCTTTCAGACGATCGGAGAGACCGCGACGGAAGGCTGCTTTCAGGGCCCCATCGCCCCAATCCGTCTCGTACGCCAAGGTGCGGAACTCGATGGCGTACTGTGCAAATGGCTGGTGGCCTTGTTGCAGGTCCAAGAGGGATGCCTCCGCCATAGCTCGTCTTCCAGGAACGTCAAAGACAGACCGAAAAGCAGCCAGGAAGTTATCACAATCCTGTAGGAGAGGGGATTGACGATCCATAAGCGGAGATACCCAGGCCAAAGCTTGTCCCCGTAGCAAGGAGATGATAAAAGTTACACGAGCCTGATCAGAAGCGAAAGCCTCGGGTTGACTTCTGAAATGAAGGAAGCACTGATTCAGGAACCCGCGCAGGAGCTTGGCATCACCCTCGAACTTGTCCGGAAGGGGAATACGAGTGGGCAGAAAGGCCTGAACAGCAGGAGGAGAGACAGGCCCAGGGATAGGCGAAGGTGTCGCGGGGCCGGACGCCTCCAAACGAAGCTGCATACGCTGAAGCATGGCCGTTATGGAATCCAATTTCTGGTCCAAGCACTGTATCTTGGAGGAATGCCGGTCCAGGACAGCTGCTTGTTGGAGTACCGCTTGCGAGAGATCCTCTGGATCGATCGACATCGTAGTTATTGGCACTGTTATAACTGTCACCCAATTGCAGGAATCCTGCAAGAGAGGGAGTGCTGGGGAGCGTCGCTAGAGTGCGTAGCTGGTCGAGCGTGGGCTGCCTATTGACAAGCTTTGCTGCGGCAACGGCCGGTTAAAGATGCCAGCCGCAAGGCTGGATGACTCGTTCCAAAGGAGCTGGAAGCAAGTCCAGGATAGCCTGACAATAAACAGCACAATCTCTCCTGCAGGGGAGAGCGCTGGCTGGGGAACGTAGAGTGGGGTGCGACGCTTGGGTGCGTAGGCCAACCGGTGGCTAAAACTCTCCGGATGAAGGGAAAGGAATCAGACTAGGTAATTGGACTGAGAAGAACTGGCTGATACGGCTGGCAAAAGGGATGGACAAACTAGCAGGGTCATACACAGAGATCAACTGGTGATTCGGCAGGCAAAGGGATGGTCAACTAGCAGGGTCATACACGAGAAGCAGGAGACTAAGCTAGACGAGACTGGCACACAGAGAGGCTCAAGGACTGCAAAACAGGAGTGCCTTAGGCTTCAGGAACACTATAACAGTGCACCGAAGCCGGGAATCGGCACTCAGATATAGGCGTCGCGTGCAACGTCATCCGCACGCGACGCATGGATTACTTGAAAAAGTGCCCGAGACCAGGAAGCCGCCCGCGCATGCGCACAAGGCGGCAGCCGCCGCGGGAGACCGACCGGGCGAAGACCGGAGCAGGGAGTCGGCGGGTAGGTGACACCGGATCTGCCCTGGAGACTCGGATTTTCTCAAGAGACAGAAGCCAATTCTCTGGTGGTACTGAATTTCTCCTCCTCACCCTGTTCCTTCCATTTCCTGCCAACTCCTCCTCCTTTCCACCCTATTCTGCCCTCTTCCCATCCACCTTATGACCCAAGGGTGATAAGCCCTTCCCACCAGGTTAAGTCCAAGTCCTTTTGTGACATGAATCATGCCTCATTGCATTCCTCTACTTAGCAGCATATGAGCCTTCTCCAGTGGGCTCAAAAAGAAGTTCCCAGGTATGTATGTAGCTAAATATACAGAGAGTTGTTGCTTTCCCTGCACCATCCTAGACACAAAGACCTGTAAAGTGGCTTCTTCCCATCCTTTACAGCCAGGCATTGCATCTTCTCACTCTTGACTGGCTCATTTTTCATATGAGGAAGAGCAGGGTAAGGCTGGGAACTTTTAGACTGGGAACATGTGCAATCAAGTGGCCGACTTCTACTATCGATCATACACTGGTCCCAGCACAATCTCTTTTGCTACTTTTATAATTGACATTACTGTTGTGAAGTAAGACCAGTTATACCACAGATCTTACATTTGAAATGGTGCTATGTTAGTGATACTACAGAGTTTACAACCGAATCTGAGTTGCACACTGATAACAAAGAGCTATACTACTGATACCACAGTGCTTAAATTTGAAATGGAGCTACTCTAGTGATAAAACACAGCTTTTAACTGAAATTGAGCTACATTCATGCTAAACAGCATTATACCTGAAATGGAGCTATAATAGTGATACCACAGAGCATAATTGGAATGGTGCTACATAAGGGATACCACAGAGCTTCCAAATGAAATGAAACTAAAAGAGTTATACTAAGAGTGTACAATTGAAATTGAGCTACACAAGTGATGCCACAAAGTATACAACTGAAATGGTTCTATACTAGATACCTCAGAGCTCATAGCTGAAATTGAGCTACACTTGTTATACTACAGAGCTCACAACTGTAATGGAGCTATACTTGTGATACCACCAAGTTTACAACTGAAATAAAGCTACACTAATGATACCACAGAGCGTCTAACTGAAATGGTGCTGCATTAGTGAAACCACAGTGCTCATAATTAAATTTTTGCTATACTAGTGATCCAACTGAGCTTCCAAATGAAACTGAGATATGCGAGATACTACAGAGCTTACAGTTTAAATGGTGCTACATTACTGATGCCATAGTGCGTACAAGTGAAACTGAGCTACGAAAATAATACCTAGAGCTACAGATGAAAAGCGACTACACTAGTGATACTGCACAGTTTACAACTGAAATGTTGTTACAGTAGTGATTCCACAGAACTTTCAATTGAAATTGTGCTACGCTAGTGATATCAAAGCTTTCAGTTGAGATGGTGCAACACTAGTAATACCACAGAGCTTATGATTGAAAATGAGCTATATAGCTCACCACTGAAACTGAGCTACGCTAATGATACCACATGTCATAGAGAGGGTATGATCCATAAATAAGTACAGACAAATCTACTTGGGGGTTAACAGACCACAGTTTTATTTAACTATTTCACTCACATTATTATTATTGTTCTTATTCAAACACGACAATAATTAACATTAACCAATAATCAATCATTAACTGACAGTCCTTGTCAATCTGCTTTCCTTGAAACCAAGCATGGCCAAATTGTACGGGGTCATGCTAAAATTCAAATAACATTCTTCAGCACTACAGTTGAACTCCACGTTTGTCAGCACTCCCAGCTGACTCCACCATCCTTCAGTACTTACAGCTCACGCCACCATTTTCAGCACTTACAGCTGATTCCCAATGAATTACCTCATTGGTCACCACTTTAGCTTCAATGGGTAACGTCACCTCCCTCGACCTATGTCCGGGGAAAACTCCCAAAGGGATTCTGCCAGAGAATAAAATCCCCTAACTTTACTACATCAGTTATCGATCTCTGAAAACCATACAAGTACTATCCAACTATCCTGACACACAACCACACCATAAAGGGAGAGACAAATGCTTCCTCTGTCCCCTCTTCCTCCAGACAACAGTACCATTTCCTGTCTCCAACCCTTTAAGCTCTTTTCCTTTACTCCTCCCATCACACACACTTCCTTTATGAATCAACCCTCCCCATGATATGCTTCCCCTCCTGTACCCTATGGTCCCTTCCGGGGAATTTCTGAGCTTGCAACTATAATTGAGCTACACTAGCAGTACCACAAAGCTTCCAATTGAAATTGTGCTACATAGCTTACAAGTGAAATTACTCTACAACAGTGGTATCATAGAGCTTGCAGTTGAAATTGCGTTACACTAGTGATACCAAAGAGCATACAATTGATATACTGCTACCCTGGTGATACCACAGAGCTTACAATTGAAATTGTGTTCAACTACTAGTGATACCATAGAGCTTACAATCAAAATGGGGTTAAACTAGTGATACCATAAAGCTTACAAATGAAATTACACTACAAGGGTGATACCACAGAACCTGAAATTTAAATTGATCTACACAAGTTATACCACAAAGCTCACAACTCAGATGGAGCCACACTACTATCAACTGGTGATACCACAATAGAAATTGAGCTAAATGTAGTTATACTACCAGATATATCACAGAGTTTACAGTTGTTAACATAAAAAATTATGATTAGTCTTAGCCAAATGGATGTAAAACAAGTCCGATATGGTTACTGGATCAGCAAATCATTATTTCTACAAACTAAGCCAACATTTTAAGCCTTTGGGTGCTAGAAATTTCTCTGGTGCGTTGTGATGTAATACATAGGATTCATCTTTAGCTTACAATTGAAGTGTTGCTACACTAGTGATACCAGAGAGGTTCAATTAAGATGGTGCTATACTAGATACCACATAGTTTATAATTGAAATTGGGCTACACTTTTGATAACACTTGAAATTAAAATGAAGCTACTCTAGTGATACCACAGAATTTCTAATTGAAATTGCTCTGAATATTGATACCACAGAGCTACAACAGAAATGGACATACTCTAGTGAAACCACGCTGTGCAAAACTGAATTGTTTTGCTACAGGAGTGATCAAACAGAGCTGGAAATAGCACAACTCTAGTAATACCATAGTGTTTACATTTGAAAATGAGCTACACTAGTAATAGCACACAACTCGCCACTGAGCTCCGCTAATTATACCATAGAGCTTGCAGCTGTAACTGAGCTAAACTAGAAATGCCACAAAGCTTATAACTGAAATGGCTCGTCACTGGATACCACAGAGTTTACAACTGAAATTAAGCTATACCAGAGGTATTGTAAAGAAAAATACCTAGTGCAAAACGCGCTCCAAGACAAATATCTGTCCAGAAAATAATGGTAAATTAATAATGGTAAATTGATATTCCTAAAAATACCAAAAGAAATTACCCTGAGTATAAATGCATAGAATGAATGGAAAGAAAATATTCAGACTAGAGTACTGTCACCAATAGTTCATGAAAAGAATGAAATTACTTAGTTTATATGATAAATGAATAGGAGTCCGATGTGATAAGATCTCCACATGTGTGTGCAGCAGAATGAGACGATCTAGTGGCCTTGTCCACTCTCCGTAGTAACAGTGTCCAGGATAACCTCAGAAAACAGCGCACAACACAAAGAGAAAATATCTATGGTGATAGATGTATATTTTTTTGATAATTTGTTTATTTTGGGTTGCTTAGCAACCCAGTGATACCCAGGTTGACGTCATCACCCCGTGCAGCAGGGAGCGCCACATTTTGGCTTCTAGACTGCATGAGTGGTTGGTCAACAAGGGTGTAAGTAATTATGTTAATTATTTAATTTCAATTATTTCTATATATCCTTGTAATGTTCCATTTTGTGGCCATTTTCCCTGAGGAAGGTCCCTAGCGGACCAAAAACTTTAGACATGGATGCAATAAATTGAAATTTTTTGGATACTGTTGCTACATGAAGTGTGCTGTCTCTTACAAGCCAGGAGCAACCCTGGCAACAATCTGATTCTCTCTCTCTCTCTCTCTATTATATATATATTATAATGTATAGTACTGTCATGCTCACTACTCTGGATGTCACACTTCCAGACATAGCTGTCTTTTTGGGACACGTTTAGTTTGAACATTCCACTGGACTGTGCTGGCACTGGAGAATTTCTTGACAAGTAGCTGTTCTATAGCAGTGTACGGTTGTCCTCCTTATGTTTCCTGTATCCTGGATCTGCCTCCAAGCTCCCATTGGTTAATGGCCTCCAGCTGTATCTGGTCGAGAAGACTATTTAAACCAGCCTGACTGAGGTCCCAGTGCTCAGTGGTTTGGCCTGACCTGGAACTCAGGCTTGTTTCCTGATTGATTGTTTGCTTCAGACTTCCTGACTATTGGCTTGTTTGCTACCTTGCTCCTCTGCTGCCTTCCTTGACCTCTGCCTGAATCTCTGACCTATGAACGTTTGCTGCCAGCCCTGACCTCTGCATAGATATTAGACTTCTGAACCATTGCTGCCTGCCTAGACCCGGACCTGCCTGTGACTATGCCTCTGTCTGCTGAATCCTGTACTGCATTTCTGTATTTGCCCCGTTCATACTCCCACTGCGAGGCCTCTGTTTTCACTATCAGTCCCTTCATTAATGTGGTTCTGAACAGATGTGTGCCTCCCTGCATATTGGGTTCTTTCTCCTGAAAGCAAACTACCTAAAGGTACGTGGTAGTTCCTGACATAACAACTGAGCCAGAACTTGGAGCCCACAGGGATAGCTGAAGCCCCGACCATGCTAGTCCAGAAGGTGACACTTTCACAGTCAGCCCAAGAACCTCAGAGAGATTACTCCCAGATGATTAAAATAATTACAGGAGTTGGACTCTACTTTGAAGGAGAAAGAGTCTTTGTCACCTGAACCCCAGGTCCTGCTACCTGAATATTTCTCTGGAGATTGTTCCTGTTTCCAAGGTTTCCTTATCTCCTGTCCTTATCTCAAGCCCCGGACGTGCCACTCAGACTTTGTTCAAGTAATAACTGTGATCTCCCTACAAAGAGATAAGCCTATGTCCTGGGCTCACAGTCTGCTGGAACTGGATGATCCTCAGGCTACAGTCCTTCCTGGAAGCTCTTGCTGCTTTGTATGAAGACCCCTATAAGACTGCCACTGCTGAATTTGCCCTCCGGACCCTTAAACAGGGCAAACATACTGCAGAAGAGTACGCAGCAGCATTTCACAGGTGGGCAGGTGACATTCTGGAATGAGTCAGCTCTACAAGACCAGGTTCAGCATGGATTATCTGATGCTTTGAAAGACAAACTTGCATGGACTGGTGTGCCCCACACTCTGGAAGGATTGGTACATCTGTCTATCCAACTGGATCACCGTTTGAGTGAACGCCACCTGGATGTCACTTGTAAAGACACAGCATTTCAGGGCTATTCACCACCTTTGCCTGTGAGGTCTGCGCCTCATCAGTCCCAGCCTGAACCTATCCAAATAGATATTATAATGACATCCTTATCTGTGGATGAAAAGACCCATAAGACAAGCCAGGATTTGTGCTTTTACTGTAGGGCCTCAGGACATTACATCCAGTTTTGCCCTACTCACCCTCCACAACCAGTACAGAGGTATCTTGGTGTTAACAATAGTTACACTCCAGTTCGTTCACCATGCTGTCACCAATACTGCTACACTACTATTAACAGAGTTCTTCCAGATCCTGCTATCTCTGCTAAAGAGTAATCCACCTCCAGAATTAACATCCTGTGATGTGCCAGGACCGTCACACTGGTGATGGTCCTGGCACATTATGGAATTCTGGGATGGTAGCACAGCTGCATACCACTCTGCCATCCCAGAATTAATTGTGACAGAAAGTGCCATTGTGATCCTGGCACATTATGGAATTCTGGGATGGTAGCACAGCTGCACACCACTCTGCCATCCCAGAATTAATTGTGACAAAAAGTGCCATTGTCCTTAACGGAAGCTCCCCTCCTCCCCAGACTGGAAGGCCACTAATGGATTGGTATCTCAATAATTTTCATTAGGGGCTTCAGGTTAATATAACACAACAAAAAATAAACAAAACAAGCGGTGTAATTTTGGATTAAACCAGCTGCAATCCTGGAATCAAAATTCCTAGAGAGCACTTACTGCCATTCCACTTCTGTTCCTGAATAATATTTTATTAAAACAATTTATTTTCATCTCTAAAAATATTGTTGCATCCTGACATGCAATATCTTCTTTGCCATTATGTTTCCTGGATGGTACATTGCAGATATTTCTTTATACCTCTACACTAATAACATTGTCCCACGTGCAATTTACTCATTTCATACATGAAGATTTGTGGCCTCCAGAGACAGATCCATTGCTGATTACTAAAGTGTAGGAGGAGGGAGAGGTTTGTGTTTCGGAAGGGTAATAAAGGTCCTTTCTCCCATGAGCATTTAACCATTTGGCCATTTAAGATACCATATTCGTAAGGACCTTTTAGTAAGAGACACATAAAAAGATAAATGTTTTAAAAACTCCTTGAGTGCCAGAAGGGTGTCCAATGCATTGTACAAGAATGAAATGGACACCCATCTGGCACACAAAGAGTTAAGTTGACCCACCTTATAAGAGTGGCAATATGGTAGTTTGTTAACCCCTTAACGATCGACCGTGCAGCTGCATGGCTGTCTGTTAAGGACCACAGAGCTTTCCTTTTTTTTTCGCTAAATGGATTCAGTGCAGCCACGTGGGAGCCCATGAATTCCATGATGAGCAAGGCCACAAATAAATATTTGGTACTGGTGTTTAGGTATGTTTCTTTCCATTGAGTACATTTCTAGTTTTATATATATATATATATATATATATATATATATATATATATATATATATATATATATACTGCCTGGTGTGTCAGATACTAATATTCCACCTTCCCTTCCAACTGCCACTTCCTACCAGGAAGTATTGGCTAATTTGCATAAACTGACAAACAACTAAAGCTAGTCCACTACAAAGAGACTCTACTGGAGACTAGGGAGTGGATTATAGACAGTACTGATAGGGCTGCCAGTGGAATTTAAATGTTAAACTAATTTTCATGAGTGTTTAATCTGTCATGTATTGTGTTTTTAGCCTTCATTCTATTATGCCTGAAGACGAGACCTAAGTTGTCTTGAAAGCTTACATCCTAGAGCCTCTCAGTTACCCAATAAAGATATAATTTTTACTTTACCAGTCTCATACTTTTTCTATGGCTAACACGGTACCACACTCTACCCATATTACAATGGAAGATACCACAATGTAATGTGCACAAATAAAGCTGAAGAACCTCCTAAAGAGACTTGCACAACTGGACAGCTACACCTTCTTCATCATCCTAAAGAAGCCTACTCTACAAACCTATGATAGATGGTATGCACAGCAGTTATGTAGCAGAACCTCAGGATAATCTTATTGGGATCTGTTATAACAATAAGACAAAAGTAAAAGCATAGATCAGGCCCTCAATGTGGGTATGGTAACAGACATAGAGGTCATGGAAATATACTGCAGCTATACTACAAGAAACTACAAATACTTCTTATAAAAAATAAAAAACAAAATGAAACACTTTAAGACAAAAGGCAGGGCATTTAAATGAACCAACAACAGGTGCAGAACAAAAGATTTGTATTGTCAGAACACAAGCCAAGTAAAGAGGAATCATCTGTACTTTCAAAAGTACTTTTCTTCTGCCCAACCAAACCTATAGATAAAACAGAACTCTGAAATGCTATGGAGGAATTCTTCAGAAAACTTAGGCTTAAAGAATGTTTTCATGAAATAGAAAACAATGAATCATTCCAAATCAAAACTATAACTTACCTACAAAAAAAAATCCACATGGCCCCATCGCTAGGAAGCAACCCAATGCAGGACAGGTATATAGAGAGCTTCAGAAACTGATTCAACTATACTTGACAAACAATAAAAACTGTCACACAACCTAACTGCTAAGGAAAGCAATACAGTCATGAAAGGACAGCAAAAACACAGACATTAAACCAGAAAACAAAGGTGGTGCTGTAGTTATTATGAACTCATGACATCTGACTATATGGAAGAGGCACAAAGGCAACTTATGGATGAAAGATAAATACAGCAAACTACAAGAAGATCCACATCTAACTACACAAAAGAGTTTAAAAATCATGAAAGGGCTCCCTTCTAATACTAGAGACCACCTGAAGGCCATTATTCCAGATGCCCCAAGGGTGGGACGCTTCTAAATGCTTCATAAAATACACAAGGAAGGGAATCCTGGAAGGCCGATAATATCTGGAACAGGAGCACACACAGAAAATATCTCTGGCTGGGTGGAGAGTATTCTCAAATCATTGGTCAAAAGACACTCAACTACATACAGGGCACAACCAATCTCTTAAAGGGATAATAATGTTTAAATGTAAGTTTATTACATATTGTAGGCATTAAAACAATAAGTACAGTGATATAACGCTTATCTCTCAAACATTTATGGTTTGAGAGATATAACTGGCTAAAGTTCCCCCCTCTAGGCTGTTTCAGAGCTCTATGAGACAGCAGCAGATTCCGGTCATTTGACTGGATGGCGGCTCTTCAGCAGAGCCCAAATTGCGCTATTTAGAAATAGATACATCATTGGAATGGTTGATAAAGTGTGCCTGGTTTGCAAGCACACTTTGTAGGCCATTGCAATGAAGCATTTGTTTCTAAATAGCACAATTTTGGCTCTGCTGAAGATCCGCCAGTTGGTCCCGGGACTGGAATCTCCTGCTTTCCACTAGATGGTAGACTTGTCTGTCCCATAGAGCTCTGAAAAAGCCTGGAGGGGGCAACTTCAGTCAGTTATATCTCTCAAACCATAATGGTTTGAGAGATAAGACTTACATCATTGTACTTATTTTTTTAATGCCTACAATATTAAATAAACTTAAATTTAAGCATTACTATCTCTTTAAACAAACCATATGACCTTGGCTCCATCCCAAGGGAAACCATTCTAGCCACTATGGATGTGGAATCACTATACACCAACATTCCACATGAAAATGGCATTGCAGCCTTCAAAGCATTCCTAGAGCAAGAGGGCTTACCCACAGAACCTGTAACCCAGCTAATACACTTTATACCAAAGCACAATTATTTCACATTTGATCAAGAACTATACATACACATAAGAGAGGAATTGCTATGGAAATGTAAATGGCCCCACAATATGCCAACCCATTCATGGCAAAGTCTCTAGTCTACCTTTGCTAAATAGATAATATCCTAATAACTTGGAGTGCTAGAGAAGATTAACATTTGATATTTCATGAAAATTGCAGTGCCTTCCACCCCACCATTAAACCTTAAACTCAGCCATTTACCCACACAAATTAACCTTCTGGATTCTTCAGTCAGTATTAGTAACAACTCCATCCAGACAGCTTTGTACCACAAACCAACAGACAGGCCTAATTATCTAGTATCAAGGGCAAATTCTCCTGCAGCTCATCTAATGTTGTTTACCTCATCATGAGGGAGATGCACTAAGGCATGATGAAGAGGTGATGAAGCAGAGATTACTTCTCCAGTGATATTACGTCTCCAATTCCTATGTTATTCTGTGGAACCAATACTCTAAGATTTCTCCAACTTTGGAGATCTTAATACATAGGTTCTATAGAATAGCATAGGAAATGGAGAAGTGATATCACTGGAGAAGTCATCTCCACTTTATCTCACCTTAGTGAATAACCTCCTTATGTGTGAAATGTCCCCAAACATAACTATATGTAGGTGAGACAGGACAAACACTAGGAAAAATGATGAATTCTCATAGGTCCAGTGTGAATAACAAAAGAGACACCCCAGTGGGTCATCGTTTTTGCAAAACTGATCACACCATTAAAGATCTCAGGGTGTCTGTACTGATGGGAAATTTTAGGACACAGAGAGACAGAAAGATCTGGGAGTATAAACTGATAACCAACTTTAACACTGAACTGTGGCTTGAACAGGAATTTGTGTCACATTATCCCACGCAGTAAGTATAAGTGGGCCCTTTTTGTGTCAGGGGGCTTCACAGCTCATTGCAAGTAATAGGTTGTGCACCCCTCTTGCTCTTTGAGGGTTAACCCATACATTCTATAGACTTAGCCATCTCTGGCTTAAAGGGATAGTAATACTTCATTTTAACTTTATTTTATTTTGTAGGCATTAAAAAAACATGAAGAATGATATAAGTCTTATCTCTGAAACCTTTATGGTTTAAGAGATATTCACAAACAAAGTATCCCCCCCTGTTCAACCAGATCAGAAGGGAGATGCCCAGGTAGACTGCAGAGAGGGACAATCTTCAATTAAGATAATGGAAAAAGCTGAAAAACTTGTCAAGGGGGGAAGGGCTTTCATTGTTTTCATACAAAGAAAATTGTCCCCTTCTGTTATCTGTACTGTCATACAACCAGACTCACATCTGAGAAGAGATGGCTTACACTAGGTAAAAGGGGCGGGAGGGGAACTTTGCTTGTGAATATCTCATAAACCATAAAGGTTTGAGAGATAAGACTTATATCATTCTTCATGTTTTTTTAATGCCTACAAAATAAAATAAAGTTAAAACGAAGTGTTACTATCCCTTTAAGGTAAATTCACTGTAGCATCAACAAGAAATAAATCATGTTTATATTTTCTAGTCCACTACAATTAGACTCTCCTGGAGCCTAAAGAATTAATTATAGACGATACTCATAAGAATATTCACTGTCAGTGGAATTTAAATGTTAAAATAATTTGCATGAGTGTTTATCCTGTAATGTACTGTCTATTCAACTTTCATTCTTATTATGCCTGAAGTAGAGACCTAAGCTATCTTTAAACATTGCATCCTAGAGCCACTCAGGTAGCCAATAAAAGGTATAATTTTTACTCTTCCAGTCTTGTGCTTTATCTATGGCTAGTAAGGCACCGCAATTACCCAAGTTATTCTATGTTGTTAGTTCAAAGTTAAGGGCTCAGAAGGGGTGACAAAACTGTAGATGCCCCCTGTCACCCCTGTTCTTTCACTCAACTTCTCCTGCATTTCATCAAAGACACAGATACAGGAGGGGTGTGTCTGATGGCCAGTCTACGTAAGCTCCAGACCAGTGATTCTCAACCAGGGTGCCGTGGCACTTTGGTGTGCCACTGACATCAACTTAGGGTGCCCCATGTTTTCAATGAAGACTAACAATAATGGACTTTTAAATAAAGATTTATAGAAATTATTATGCACAATATGTTTAGTTTTGTTATTATGATTATAAGATCTGATAATAGCTGTATATTTATGTATTGTACCCTTTTATGTCCTTGATAAAGTACATTAAATATGTCAGGGGTGCCCCGAATGTTCTAGAGTACGTGTTAGGGGTGCCCCGAACAAAAAAAGATTGAGAACCACTGCTCCAGACAAATATTACTGGCTGGCATCGATATGGGTCAGACATTTGTGATGAGAACAGCAACCTCCATCAGTACCATCGGATATCCATGTTTTACATTGACTGGAGAATTTTACAAACACATACACACACACACAGATAGGGGAGGGCTGGCCTGGGGGGGCAGAGGGGCAATTGCTCCCTGGGCCGGTCACATGTTTAGGACAATGGGCCACTGCTTTATTCGGGAGCCCACTTGTTGCTGTAACTGGAGCTAAACAAGTGATACGACAAACTACAATCCAAATGGAGCTACAATGTAACATAACCCCTTTCCCTTGTAATCTCTATGTATCACTGATGTGGCTTTACTTAAATTATAAGCTCTGTAGTATCAGTAGTACACTGTAGCCCATTTTAACTGTAAGCTAGGTAGATCACTTGCCTTACCTAGCAACATTAATGTCACTATTAACATTAACAAAAGGGGGACAGGCTGGGACAGTGGGCTCGAACAATATTAGAAATGGACCACATGATTGTATTTGCCCCCCAGGCCACAAGTTGCCAGTCCTCCCCTGCACACAGAGACAGAAACACACAGACAGCTAGACGTGCAGACAGACAGACAAACAGTGACAAAGACTTTTGTTTGAACAACTCTGTTTTACACACTCAAACACACAAATTTACAGTAAAAGACTGACGGAGACAGAAAGACAGGTTTTGAATACCCCTATTTTACACTGAAGAATTTCACACACATACAAGCGCACACATTCACATTTACATTTACCTTCAAACAAACATTCTTGTTTCAAAGTGCACACATTAATTTGTACTTAATTTTATTGTAATACAATAGCTATTTACATTTCAGAGAAAGTTAGACACAGAAAATAGACCATCATCTAATCACAGTGTTAAACCCCACAACTCTAGGGTGTACATACTGAGGGTACTGCAGGGAACAGGTGAGCATCACATGAGCTGAACTTACATACCTTCACTAAAAGAGTCTGTATCTGTGTGTGTATAGGCACATTTAGTACATTCAGTGCAAGCTTCCAACGTGTTAAAGTAACCCTTATAGTTTACATAAGGAGAAGGATGAATTTCATCAAGCTAACGAGGAGTAGTTCTGGAACTAACCAGCTGACCCATGGAGGAGGAGTGGCTGAAAATAAGCATTGATCTAAACGCTACGTTTAACACCTTGAATGCTAGATAGGTCTACAATGCATTGAGAAGCAATGCAATGAAAACCTTTCTAGCATTAAAGGGGATTAACTCCCACTGAAATCAATCAAAATTGTTGGATTTTCATTTGAAACCTCTGGTGCAGTTAGATCGCTCAGGAACTGCTGCTCTTGGCTTGATAAATGAGGCCCTTTCTGTGGATTTCCTCTATCTCATGTTCATATATGACATGCATATTGTTGCAGAGGAATGGCACAAAACAAACGCCCATGTACTGTCCCAATCAACCAACCCCTTGTCACATGCACCACAAAACAGCCATGTTGTAAGATAAAAAGCTATGTATCTAGGAGGAAGGCAGGTGTTTTGCAATAATCAATTCTTTACACTTTTTTGGAAGATAATTCTTCTATGGCTGTGGTAGATAAAGTTGGCACAGAACATACTCTGTGTATATGCAAAGGTTTGCAGTGGCATGTATTGTGCCTGTATGAGCACATTAGTGCAAACAGATGCACACCACCACTGATACAGGCTAATTCCTTTACTCTGCCCCAGAAGCAGGCACAACGGATTTATACAAAGTTCTTCTGCAGCAAGCGTATACACACCCTGCACCTGAGTGAAGAGGAATGGCATGCCCACAAAACCCCTATTATTCCTACATTGCTCTTCTCTTGACTCATTCCTACATTGCTCTCCTTTTGGCACACATGGCCCAAAGCAGCAGTTTCAGCTCATAAAGACCACTGTGCATATGTGCAAAGGGGGCCTTGGATTAGCTTGGTACTTATAAACAGCCCTTTATGACAAAGAAGGCTCTGGATAGCATTCATAAATGCTCCTCATTGCACAGTGATGACACTGAAATACAACATACCTATTCTGAATGTTTTTGCAGTCTCAATTATATTGATTTATATGGCAGCAAGAGGTTAAGGAACAGTAAGATTCTAAACTAAAATGGATCACAGTGAAAGACTGCAAGCAGCATGCTGCACTGCACAATAGGAAACACAAATAGAGCAACACTGACTACCTGTTAATGGGAGCTCCAACACAGGGTCTAGTATACCGATACAATTCAATTAACCCTTTGAGGAGAGTAACTCTTCAAGGTACAAAATGATGACCCTTTAAGGACCAGAGGGGTGCACAAACCATAGCAAAACAATGCATTGCTCATCCCTCTGGTCCTTAAGGGTATAAATGACACTCTCGGATTATGAAGGGTTAATGATAACACATATTCAAAGATCTGGTGGTATTTTTGAGAGGTTCCACAGTAATGATTCATTTTCTCAGAATAATTAATTGATTACTCATTTAGTAATAAGATTTCAAAAGACTGTTAAAAATACATATTTTGGGTGAAAAGAATAGAGTTTGTGCGTAACACTTTAACCATATGATTGCCAGAGGGGTAGCCAACACATTACTTTGCATTGTATTGAATACCCCTCTGACACTCAAAGGGTTAATCCTTTGGATACTAGAAAGGACTTGAACAAGTGTGTTAGAGACCTTTCTAGCATCCAAAAGGTTAACAAATTGTGCCTAAATACCTTTTTTGCTTAACCCTTTGAGTGCCAGAGGCTTACGCAACTGCTTATCTCTCTGGCACTCAAAGGGTTAAGGAGCCAGAAATGCATTGCAATGTAATATGCTGCAGTTCCCTCTCACAGTGAATCCATTAAACCCTCTGGCACGCAAAGGGTTAATTTCCATTACAAGCACATTGTAAGGTTATGTATTTATTGAAGGAATGCTTGTATTATCTACTTCATCTCTTATTGCCCTGTTAAAGGCAAACTGTACCTTAAGAATATGTCGCTCTTAAGGGAGAACTCACATCTAATAATAATAGCCTCCCACATACACACACACACTTTTTTGACTATGGCAAAATATCTTAATCACACCTATGTATTCTACCCTTGTGCCTTTGTTCAGGAGATAACATCTTCAGTCTGTCCTAGATGTCATACCCATGGAAATGGACATAACTGTCTGTGGAAGGTTGATCTGAATGTTTGTCTTTTTCAGACTGAAGCAGGCAGAGAGAATGAGTCTGCATAAGAATATCATGTGCAATGAGAAGAGTTTGAGGCCCTGTGGTCTTGCTAACAACTGTTATATCCAACTTCAGGGACATAGCATTCAGGACTGATGGAAGATAGTCGAACAAACTGCTGCTCCACTGGTCTTATCCTCTAACACCAGTGCCTGCACTTCAGGGTATACGCTATAGCATATGATTACACAATCTCCCCACTATTAAGACTTTTTCCCCTTAAGAACCAGCGGGCCACGGATACTTTTACCCTTAAGGACCATATAGACTTAATTCGGGGAGTCAGTAAAATCAGAGATCACATGTATCTGCTTGCCAAAAGAAAGGCTGAAACTGACTGCTCCAGTCTTGGAGCAGTCCATTTCAGACTCCCAGCATGATCACAGCATGCCCACAGGAGCTTTGTGATAAAAAACAGTCATGACGTGCCAGCATCATCACTGGTCCTTAAGTCACAGAGACTCGTGATAGTCCTGGCATGCCACTGGTCCTTAAGGGTATATGTCAGAAAGCCCAGTAAGCGAGACCTATAGAATGTGCAGTGAAATTACATTAAATCACACCATTTCCTCTCTGCCTTGTTTATTAGGTTGAGGGAGATGCACTAAGGTGTGATAAAGAGGTGATAAAGTGGAGATAACTTCTCTGGTGATATCACTTCTCCTGTTCCTATGTTATACTATGGAGCCAATGCAAGCACAGTGCATTGCCTCTACAGAATAACATAAGAACTAGAGAAGTAATATCACTGGGGAAGTTATCTCCACTTTATCACTTCTGTGACATGCCTTAGTGCATAATCCCCCTTGTGATAACAAGACAATGAGGAAAGGACCTCTACAAAAGACCCATTGACTGTCGCATTGCCATCCCCTTGGCACAAGCGATGTTGGATAGAAATGATTGCATATGTAGCTTAGTAAATTGACATTAGGCAGGTGTAGGATCTTAAAGTGGAACTTTCATCCTAATAAAAATGCCCCCAAATAGACTACTAACCTAGAGATATGCAAAGTTACACTATCCTTAAGCTCAATAAGTCAGTGATTAAGAAAATGCTCGTCTTCGGCAGGAACCAGAGGACACACAGCATAGACTTCTTAGAGGAAATGTACCTCTGAGTTTGCGCTGTCTGTCCCGTTCACTGCCAGCATTGGTGGTGATGTTCCCTGGTGCCTTAAAGGGATAGTAATACTTAAAATGTAAAAAAAAATATGTTGTAGGGTTTATCCCCCTGAGTAAAACAAGAGTACTCCCACTGCTGAAAGGTGTTTCATTCAAAAGTTATTAATTTTCAAGGTTGAATTTTTTAGGTGCAATATCACAGTGGCCTGAAATTGTACAGTGGTGCTGTTGCTACACCATCCTATGGAGATTTATGGTCCTGGGACCAGAGCTGTCCATAGGATCGTGTAGCAACAGCGCCACTGTACAATTTCAGGCCACGATGATATTGCACCAAAAAAAATTCAACTTTGAAAATTAATAACTTTTGAATTAAACACCTTTCAGTAGTGGGAGTACTCTTGTTTTACTCAGGGGGATAAACCCTACAACATATTTTTTTTTACATTTTAAGTATTACTATCCCTTTAAGGCACAGAGCTTCTCTTGTAAGCTCTGTGCAGCCTGATGCCTACAGAAGATGTGGTTTTTCGGCAATACTGCTGACTTATTGCGCTTAAGGGTAGTATAACTTTGCATATCACTAGGTTAGTAATCTATTCGGGGTCAATTTTATTAGGACGAAAGTTCCGCTTTAAATTCAGTTCCATGCTAGAACTAGATGGAATCACCAGGATGCTCGTTCCATTATCTCTTGCCAATGACACAAAATTAAGTAAGGTAATAAAGTCTGAACTGGATGTGTCTTCATTACTAGAGGATTTGGACAAATTGAGTAACTGGGCTGGCAAATGGCAAATGAGATTCAATATAGACGTGTAAAGTTATGCATTTTGGGTATAATAATAAAAATGCAACATATAGTTTAAATGGTGTTTCTCTGGGGAAAATATACTAATAAAAAGGATTTGGGAGTAATGGTAGACAATAGACTTAGCAGTAGTGTGCAGTGCCAGCTGGCAGCTGCAAAGGCCAATAAGATATTGGCATGTATTAAAAGGGGTATTGACTCAAGGGAGGAAGATATTATTATGCCTCTTTACAGGTCCATGGTAAGACCCCACCTAGAATATGCTGTTCAATTCTGGGCGCCCTTTCTGAAAAAGGACATTATGGAACTAGAGGAAGTGCAGAGGAGGGCTACAAAACTAGTAAGGGGAATGGAAAGTTTTAGTTATAAAGAAAGGCTAGAAAAGTTAAACTTTTATACACTAGAGAAACGGCATCTTAGAGGGGATATGATAACACTATATAAATATGTTCAGGGCCCATACAAAGAGCTCTCCAAAGACCTGTTCATTAACAGAACAGTACAAAGGACAAGGGACCACCTGCTTAGACTTGAGGAAAGGAGATTTCATCTACAACAGCGGAAGGGTTTCTTTATGGTAAGGACAATAAAGGTATGGAATTCACTGCCTGAGAAGGTGGTGCTATCGAATACATTAGATGCCTTTAAAAAGGGCCTGGATACTTATTTAAAAGAGCAGAATATAGAGGGATATGTACGTTAGTTTTGGGATTAATATTTAGTTAGTGCTTGTTGATCCAAGTAGAAATCTGATTGCTATTTGGAATCAAGAAGGAATTTTCCCCCTATTCAAGGCAGAATTTGAAATTGCTGTATTGGGGGGAGGGGTTGCCTTCTTTTGGATCATCAATGGTAAACAGGAATAGAAAAAGCGTTGAACTAGATGGACGCAAGTCTTTTTTCAGCCTTAATTACTGTTACTATGTAATAGGCTTTGACAGAACTGAATGACTCCTACCATAAAACATAGCAGTTTTTAAACATACAGTTTACAGTGGAATACAAATTGTTAACAAATATAATTGACTGCTATTTGGAGGACTTCTGCCTTGGTTAGCCCTCCTTTTAACCTTTGCATGCCAAAGGGGTATCCAATACCCCTCCAGCACTCAAAGGGTTAAACAAATAAAATGAACACTGGCATTAAAAAATTAAATAGGTTGATATAACTTTAAATATCAGGTACTTAACAGCTAGCATATGTAAGATTCATTATTTAAGTGTTACATTCCAAAGCTATAATCCTAAACTTGCTGTTTAATACAAGTGGAAATTGTCCTGTTCAGGAAGCATTGTGTTTGTGCTATTTGTATTAACCCTTTGAGTGCCAGAGGGGTAGGCAATGCGTTGCCTACCCCTCTGGCACTCAAAAGGTTAAGAGATAAAAGCTAAAGTCAGGTGACTGATTACTATTTGTGCCCACTGCCCTTATATTGTTATCTTATCTCAGCCCATTCACAGACAATCCTGGACAATTAATGGGAGCTCTGGAAAAGGCAGGGACGTCGCTCCCTCAGACATATGTATTAGTAGATTTTAGGCCTCAGAGAACAATCTGAGATTTTTTACACATGATAGCATGACGTACAGGGTATTTAAGTGTATATAACATCAGTGCATTTTTGTGTGTTATAATTCCCTTAAGAGTCACTTATTCCTGAAGTGCAGTTCTCCTTCAAGTGGTGAGAGATGAGGCGACCATTGAGGTCCTATTTTATTCCTAGATTACCAGGTAGGTGGAGTACGACTTTCCTAGAAACACTAAATCAAACAAATAGGCCGTTAGATTATTTTTTAGCTATACTCTTTTATCAGACACAAGAGAATTTTCCCTCGTGTTATTTTCCTTTCAACACATTTTAAAATATGTTAATGTAACAATTAAAAAAAAGCAAAAAGACTTGAGAGGTCAGTTTTCATTAGCAATTTAACCCTTTTAGTGCCACAGTGGTCTCCAACACATTGCTTTGCAATACATTAGAGACATTTCTAGCAATCAAGGGATTACAAGGCCAATAACAGGAAATTTGTAGGGGAAGTTTGATAGCTTGTTATCCATGGATACATCTGGAAATAAGAGTTGCCAATGTAATATCTTTATTAGCTAACTTAGTAGGTATCATATGCAAGACCACTACAGTCACTTCTCCAGCCTTGTGGAATCATTATGTTATTTGTAATCAGGATAGAGTAGACTGGAAGAATAGACCCATGTGGTCTTGATGCATGCATTCTAAAACTTCTCCCCCAATAAACATATAATCTTTGCTGCATGTATTCCCAGCAAATAAACAGGTATTCATATTAACAGGCATGTCATAATTCGATATTATCACATAACAAAAATGTTCAAAAATAATAATAAGTTAAACCACTGAATATCCACCACTCTCCACCACATACCGACTATAACACATTGCTCTGAATATTAGTTTGTAATGGGTGACCTTCAGCTCTGCAAACATAGGGCTTTATGTATAAAGACAAAGTTGAGCAATTCTGGCTCAGACCAAGTGCACCGTAGTGGAAAATGAAAAAGTACAATGAATTAAATGGGCCTTATAACCCTCTGAAAGCTAGCAAGCGCTCCAATGCATTGTTTTACAATTCATTGGAAACCTCACTTGCATTCAAGGATTAAAACACTATTTAAATATACGGAAAAAAATGACAAGTTGTATGTTTTGTCATGGTGCTGTTGATTTGGCCTATAATTGCACCACTTTGCTTATATGTACAAGGCCCAGGGAATGTAATACTGGCAGTCATAGGGTAAACCGAAAATTAAATCTTTTGCTGCACTAAGTTATAGGGAAATCTGCACCTTACTACATTGTGAGCTGAATTAAGTACTATGTATCGTACAAAAAGCCAGCTAAGGAGCTTAGGCACATTACAAGTCCCTACATCTTATGCCTTGGCCCAGTCACCAATACATTTGCATAAAGGACCTAATTAATCAAGCTAAATAAGTTACATCCTGGAGCAAACAACTGTGGCATGGAGGGAGGTGGATTCCAATTGATTAATGTGGAGATTTTGACCTTTAACACTAAAGAGGTCTGCAATATAATGCAGAGACCACTATAGCAATAAATGGGGTTAAATAAAAAGGGAATTGGAGACATTTTATTTGTCCCTATGCTGTAGTTGGTTTGGTCCAAAATTTCACCTCTTTAACTTGAGGAGTAAGGCTTAAAGCGATATGGTAAAGATGTAAACAGCAACCTTTATAAGACAGTATAACATTTATTTAAGCTGATCCTTCATCCATCTCCCTGAGTGTCAGGAATGTGGGCCAATCTGGAACACTAGGGACTAAACATAACCCCTTAGATGCTAGAGAGGTCTCCACTACATGCTTTCCCTATGCACTGAGACCAGTGTCTGGAATATTGGAGGTTAAATTTCCCATATTCTATGTACATTCTCCAGTCACTAAGTTTCTGTGCATGTATGTTCCAGATAGCGTCATCCTTTTGTGTGGGTAGATTCCCCTAGCCATGTGATCACATGCACATCCATGTCTAGGCATGGCTCTCTATATACCACTTTGAAACAAGGAACATTGAACTGATACATTGTTAAGTGCATGGGAAGATCATTTCCACCGTCTTGTTAGCATCCACTCAAGCAATACATAGGAATGTGAGAAAGAGATCTTATCGTTATCATAATGAGAAAGGCACAAGCTAAAAACTTTCATCATCTAATTGTTTAACCCTCTAGACAGCCCCTCCCCCGACACTCAAAGGGTTAAAACAGGGTGCGATGCCTCAGTTTGAATGTAAGAGCCCAAATTCCCTGCCCAGACATAACTGCATATATTAATGATGCACAACCCAGTATAGCAGAAATAACATCTCTGGATTGCCTCGCACAGAGCACACCGCAATGACATAGGGCGATGTTCCAGGACTATGTATGATTGGTAGATCCAGCTCCTATTTCCTGGTAATACTGCAATGTGCAGCGTTTAAATGCCCCTATCGACCCAGCCTCACGCTTTGCTATTGTACTGCAGTCTCCAGCTTATTCCCTACCAATCCCCACACATGCCTTTCCAAGTATCCACACACAGCTCCTACCTTTGGTTTCCATTTCTGGTCTTTCTCAAGTGCCTGGAAGTTCAGAGAACTTGCACAAAATGGTATTCCCCACTGCAGAAATCCGGCTTGCAGCTTTTATCTCGGTGATGCTTTTTCCCCGCTCTCGGATAGAGATCCCTGCAGCCTGGATCTGCAATCAACCATCAGAGGACACTGGTAAGCATGGGGGTAGCTGTGATAACTGATTCTCCTCCCGCAGTTGACAGAGCAAAACACAGGCAACGAGATGAGTGAATAATGTGAATTTGTTACCTGGGTCCTCCTGTCCTGATGCTGCAGAGTGGAGCTGTCCTCGGATTGTGGTGCTGCAGGTGTAGTGACAGATCAGCCCACTACAGCCTATGTGTACGTACAAGATGACTAGCTGGTAGCAACTCTGCGCATGTCCTTTGTTCTTCCCTATTCAGCACCCTGCTCAGCCCTTCCCGAGAATCTGTGCTATAGCATTTAATCACTGGTACCATAGGGTAAAGAGAGGCATGGATTTTCAGCAGCAAACCTGGAAGTGATCACATATACCAGTGAGGCTGATGTATAAAAGGGATCTGGAGTAATTCAGGGGGCAAACCAACTGCAACATAGGTGATAATGTATAATTGAGTTAGTTGGGATTTAACCCTCTGAATGCAATAGAGCTCGGAGAATTGCCTAGCATACGATGGGTTAAATTAATGTAAATTTTCAGAAGTGTAATTGTTCCCTATGGCAAAAATGGTTTTCTACAGAATTGGGCCATCACTCTAAGGGCCATATGTTCAAAGAGGTAGCAAAATAGCTTTTGTCGTTTGTAACAACTTTTCAAAGTACAGTGTCGTTGGGCTCATTAATATTTTCAGAGTGTCGGTTGTGATTGGAAATATGTAGTTTGTCCAGACTGAAACTGTTGTATGTAGAGACGAAAATGTTGCATGTAATGACAAAAATGTCTTAACTAAAGACAAAAATTCTAACATTCTCTTCACTTTTTTAACCCTTTGAGTGCCAGAGGGGGTACGGAACGCATTGCTTTGCAATACATTACGTACCCCTCTGGCACTCAAAGGGTTAATGTACAAAGTTTGTCTTTTGCAAGACATTTTTGTTGTTGTTAGTTACGACACATTTTCTTTTCCTCTACACAAAACTGGAGAATAGTTTAGCCACGCCCTTTCCCCGCCCCTTTGCCCAGCAATTCTCGAGTTTGGTCGTACACAATGAACATTAATAGTTTTTTGTCATATACTCTATAGAAAATATGTCGTTCATGCATACAATTACTTATTTTTGTCTTTCGAACAACTTTTTTTGTCATTATCCCTTTGAACATACGGCCCTAAGTGAGGAAGTAATGTGGAGCTGGTTTTACTCTGGGGCAAACTAACTGCATCATAGGCCATAATTAAACATTTCCATTGATTTAAATTGTGGTTTAAGCTCATTGAATGCTAGAAATGCATTGGAGCTCTAACATTGATGAGGCTGAAAAAAACATGCATCCATTAAGTTCAGCCCATATCAAAAAAAACACACAAAAAAAAAACATGGAAGCCATTTCCAATTAATCCCGAAGTGTGTAAAAAATGCCTTCCTGACTTTAAATGGCAGTCGCGTAGTTCCCTGGATCAACATCTTATGTGATTTTAAGCCAACTGTCATAATTCTCCATATTGTTCTGTGCTAGATAGGTATCTATTACTTTTTTGAAAGCAGTTCCAGTATCTGCAAGCACAGCATCCCACGGCAAAGAATTCCACAATTTCACTTCCTTTACAGTAAATAACCCCTGCCTTTGTTTTTTTCAAAAGAACTTTTCCTCTAGTCTTAATGGATGACCTATTTTTCTTTGTTCAGCTCTTTGAATAAATTGTTCCGTGGATAGTTCTTTGTATTGACCTCAAATATATTTCTAAATAGTAACCATATCACCTCTTAAACGTCTCTTCTCTAATTTAAAGAAAACCCAGTTTTGTTGGTCTCTCTTTCTAATTCAGATCCTCCAATTCTAATCAGTTTTGTTGTATTTTTGTTCCAGTTCAATAACGTTTTTTTAGGAACTGGTGCCCAAAACTGTACTTCATATTCTAGATGTGGCCTTACAAAGGATTTATATAAAGATGAATTATATTTCCATCCCATTTAACTTGATGAGAATGTAAGGACTGTTCATGCATTTTCATTGGTGCAGTTGACTTTATCCAGTTATCCCAGTTCTACAGAGTTCACAAGCCTCAGTGACAGTGCTTTACATGGGGTGGGGGGTAACCTGATGTACAGTATGTAGATAGGGGTAGCCGATTCTGGTCCGAAGAGCTACCCACAGTGTATGTTTTCAGGATTTCTCTGCATGATTATAGGTGGATCAACTAGTGGATTGATCCACCTGTGCTCAAACAGAGATATACTGAACATACAAGGAAGATGATGCATTAACAAGAGTTGGAGCCATTCTGGGGAAAAACATTTGCTCCATGGAGATAAATACATTTATCAAATACATTGATTTAAATTGAACACCTCAGATACTAAAGGGTTTCTAACATATTGTGGATCAAGGGAATGTGTGGAATTTTATCTTTCACCTGTGTTGCTATTGGTACGTCTATGTGCACCTCATTTACATGGGAGAGGTCATTTTATTCAAAGGGTTAAGCTCTTATTTTTAATGTTTTACTGGTTAATAAATAATTTGATCCTGTGCTTTATTGTGAATTTATACTACTTGTGCCCTAAATAAAAATCTTATTACCTCATCATAAATCAAGAATACTTTCTTCACTTAATTATGTAAGAAAGTATTAAAGGGATAATAATGTTTCATAATAAAAGCAGCTCTGATTAATCATCATAGTATTTGGACTTTGGAGAGTGTTATTTCAATTCTGTCAGAGTTGTAGTTCAAGAGCAATTCAATGACAAAGTGTCCCCCTCCCGCCCCTTTTACCGATGTAACACTGTTCAGCCAGATCAGAAGGGAGGTGCCCAGGTAGACTGCAGAGAGGGACAATCTTCAATTAAGATAAGGGAAAAACCTGAAAAACCTGTCAAGGGGGGCAGGGACTTCATTGTTGTCATAGGAAGAAGATTGTCCCCTTCTGGGGGTCTTACAACCAGATTCCACATCTGAGAAGAGATGGCTTATACTCAGTAAAGGGGCGGGAGGGGAAACTTTGTGAATATCTCTCAAACCATAAAGGTTTGAGAGATAAGACTTATGCCACAGTACTTTTATTTAGAAAATATTCTGGTCCATACTGTACTTACAAAAGCCGAAAGTGGAACAATTCTAGGGCAAAGCATTACACAACAGGAAACATTAAAAATCCATAAATTTCCATTCATTTAAATGGGGCTTATATCATCTTGAATAGCAGAGAGGTTTTTCACACATTACTCACAATGCAGTGGATAGCTTTCCAGGATTCATTGAGGTTAAAGTCCCATTTAAAGTATCTTAAGTATCACCTTAAGATAGGTTTAATTAATTTTAAACATAATTAAAAACTGTCAGTCTTTATACTAGTCATTTGTTTGTAAATTAAATATTTTTTAAAAATGTATCTTTACATTTGTTAGGTTATTTACATGGTGTTAGTTTCTGTGCCACACACTGTGATATGAATGAATCTAGGCAGAACCCACAATGGAGGCATTGGTAATAGAACAGCAATCAATAAGTCTGGTCTTGAACAGAACAAATTAGCATACTGTGCAGGGAATTAGCATAAAGTTCCAATCCGTGTTATCAAAGCATAGAGGTTCATTTAAATGTGGCTTTTAACCCCTTGCGGGCTAGAGAGGTATTCCATACATTGTGAAATACTGCACTGGCTACACAGTCAAGGTGTTAACCCTCTGAGTTCCAGAGAGGTTTCGGATACCTGGCTGTCACTAAAAGGGTTAAAGCCCCAATTAAATTGATGGAAAGTTTTAGGTGTCTCTCGGGGTACAGTTGTTTTGCTCCTCTTAGTTTTGTGGATAACACCTATATGAACCAGAAAGACAGTCCAGGAGCACTTCTCTTCCAACTCACACTAAAAGTCCTCACTTCTTATTTCTTCACGTATACAATTACGTCATTTATATTTATATATTATAGCCATTCAGCAGTCATATAAATAAATATGCAAAGCAATGCATTGGACACAACCTCCAGCATCCAAGGTGTTTACTTTAACATTAAGAGGGCCAGGGCCAGATTTCCCAGTAGGCAGAGTAGACAGTTGCCTAGAGCTCCACATTTTGAGGGGAGCCTCAGCTGTGCTGTCCACACATATTCTTTGAATTGTGAGTGTGGCCAGAGAAATCGCAATGTCCCTGCACCAGCCTTTAGAGGCTATTATTTAACCCCTTGGATGCTTCACAAGTCATTGGACATCTCTCTAGCATCCAAGGGGTTAATTCATTTTATGTTCTTGTTTGTTATAGGCCAATGATATTTTCAGTGCCATAATGGGACTGAAGGTATGGTCATTTGAGGAGTGGGAGGTGTGGCCATGGGTGGAGCTAAGGGAACCTACAGTGCCTTGGCTAGGGGAGCGTGGGATATAAATCCAGCACTGGGCTCTCTTTCTCCTTCTCTGCATGCAGAATGACAGGGAGGAGAGAGAGCACAGCACAGCCTGTGTGAAAGTGCATTGTAGCTCAGCATATGATTCTTTTAACCCTTTGAGTGCCACGTTAAGAGGTTGCGGCAGAGTTAAGTGATAATTCACATTTGGTGGCAGGATTATTAGCTGTTTTTTAAAATTACTATCTATTTAAATATTCAGCTTTAGTTATTGGTGGACCCCATGTCTCTAGATAAAGTAAGGTGAATTGCAAATGTTGAGAGAAGGGAGAGAGAGCTGGCTCTCAGCAAAATTAGACATCTCTCTGGGTGAAGCGAAGTTTAAGGAGGCGACATGAGAATCTTGCGCTTTTGATGCAGGGCGAGATTTTCATGTTGCCCTTTTCATCACGGCGACATGGTGAATGCACCGTGTAGTTGCACGCTGTTTTCTATGCAACATTTTCAAAGGACACCCACAGTCTATGTCACATCTGGAAGTGCAGGCACATCCAACACTTGGGTGCAGAAAATGAGCTGCGCTAGTGGTTTTGTACCCCACCCCCTCCCCATGACTTAAAACCTCATTACATACTTTATGTATCCTCAGGAGACACACACACACCTATGGGTGGCAGTAAGGAGGAGATATTCATATCTCCTCCACACTGCCTCTCCAGGGACATAATTGGGGGCCTGATTTGGGCCTCCCTCAACTTCCGTTTGCACCACAAAAAACACAGGTGACTCTCAATCGCTAAACACAAATACACACGACCCACTCACACACATCACAACAACAAAAAAATCACCCTTCAACTGCATGGCCCACTAGCACTGCATATGTCAAAATACACACACATGAACAAGTGAGAAGTGCCAACTCTGTGCCCATACCATGGGGGTAAGCTTTGTATTTCCAAGTCTGTGGTGCCCTGTTGCCTCTCACTGTCACCTAGCTGCCTGTGACATTAACACTTTCAGTGCCAGTCCAGGATGCAACACATTGGCAGAGACGGCTCCTTTCCATACAACTGTGCACCTTCCTCCGTAGATAGAGACCGTGCTGCCTGACTGGCCCTCACTTTCTACGAGTAGGCTGAGAAGACAATATAGATGATATTAACCCTTTCAGTGCCAGTGCAGGACACAATGCATTGCATCCTCTCTGGCACTCAAAGGGTTACTATCCTCTTCTGAAACTACTTGTAGAAGGTGAGGGCCAATCAGGTGGCAGGATCGCTATGTAGGGAGGTGCACAGATGTATGAAAAGGAGCTGTCTCTCAGGGGATTTTGGCATGCACATTATTACTGGAAAGGAGCCAGTTTGTGACTTGCTGCTAAGTGTCATTGGGTGTCCAGGACTTCAGTTTGGAGGAAGAGGCCAAACTGAGGGAATGAGAGTCCTGTGATGGAGTGGAAAGATGCATGTCTGTGTGATAGGCATGTCTGTATGTGCGATCAGAGGCATGTCTGTGTGTGTGGTCACAAGCATTTATGTATGTGTGGTCAGAGGAACGTCTGTGTGTATGGTCACAAGCATTTATGTATGTGTGGTCAGAGGAACGCCTGTGTGTGTGGTCACAAGCATTTATGTATGTGTGGTCAGAGGAACTCCTGTGTGTGTGTGGTCACAAGCATTTATGTATGTGTGGTCAGAGGAACTCCTGTGTGTGTGTGGTCACAAGCATTTATGTATCGGTGGTCAGAGGCATGTCTGTGTGTGCTGAGAAGCATTTGTGTATGTGTGGTGAGTGGCATGTCTGTGTGTGTGTGTGCGCTGACAACCATTTAGATATGCGTGGTGAAAGCCGTGTCTGTGTGTGTCTGGTGACACATATGTCTATGTGTGTGTGGTGAGAAACCTGAGGTGCTTGACACAGATCTCATGCTTTTTGCTGGAGGAGACACAGGGATGGATGTGTATGTAATTAGCTTTGGTTGCAAGGATGGTGATCTGGTCAGAGGCTCTAGAACACACTTGGCAAGGTGTTAGAGGTGGCAAAATCTTGTCTAGAGACACAGAGATACGCAGATTGTGACTTAGTCAAAGCGAGCAAGAAAGACAGCTCTGACTGCTGTATGATGGACACCTACCTAGGTACGTACACAATAAGAATATAGACACTAGCAAAAGGGGCACAGAGTTGCCTGTGGGGATTAAGTAGTTCAACTGTTTGAGGTGTATTTGCGGTACTGAAAGGGTTAAGTGTTTGAGAGCCAAAGATGTATCCAGATGAGAGTTGATACCGTGTTAGCTGTAGAAATACAGGAGGCAAATATAGTCAAGTTGATACCTTTATTGGCTAACTAAGCAGATTTAGGATGCAAGCTTTCAAGACCCATGCGGTATCTTCCTCAGTCATGTTATCTGTACTGAACACATTGCCAATTTTCTTTGGTTTCTTTAAATCCCTTCAGTGCCAAAGAGGTATCCAACACATTCCACTGAATGGATACCTCTTTGGCTGTCAAACACTTTAACCCTTTCAGTGGTGCAATATACCCAAACCATTGTCAATGAATGTGTTGATTACCCCTCAAGCACTCAAATGACTTAATCCCCACGGGCAATGCTGTGCCCCTTTTGCTAGTCATTTATAAATAGAATTTAGCTGTAACCCCTTTATCTACTTAGTAGTTATTAATCACATGGGGCCCCACCTGTATTTGTGTCTGGGGATCTTGAGACTTTGCAGTGTTGCTGAACTTGACCAGGTTTGCAGCCCAGCACTTCTCTAACACACTTCCTTCACTCAGAATGGTAACCTGTATAGACGAAGTATAGGCAAACAGAGATCTTCCAAATTTGAAAACTACGATTCCCATAATTTACAAGCCAGCTAACAGCTGGGTGGAGATGATGGTATTTGTAGTCCTCAACATCTGGAGGGCCTCATTTTTCCCATTGTTGGTATGAACAGCTACTATCTCTCCCATATCCAATACACTAAGTTGCTGCATACCACAGACTTATATTAACCCACAAACAACAGACATCTACACAAGACAAACAGATATAAAAGATTCTCTTGGTTCAAATGTACGATGGCATAATTGGGCAAACCAACCACACCACATGAAGCTTTTAACCCCATAAATGCTTCTGATGTGTCCAACACATTGCTTCACACTGCAATGCAGAGCTCTAGCATTCAAGTGCTTAAAATCCCTATTTAACCCCTTCGCGTCCTGTGACGTACCCGGACCGTCACGCTGGTCCAGCACTTAAGGACCAGTGACGGTCCTGGTACGTCACGTACTTTTACTCACCGCGCTCCTGCAGGAGCATGGTGAGTAATACCGTGGACTGAAATTGATCGCTCCAAGACCGGAGCGATCTCTTTCAGTCCTCCTTTCAATGTGCTGCCCCACATGATCAGTCACGTGGGACGGCACATCAAACTCGTCTATCTGGTCCTTAAAGGACCAGACACCGCGATATCGTCGGACCTTAAGGGGTTAAATCAATGGGGGATTTGGGGGAATTTTATTTACTCCTTATGACACAGATGGTTTGTCCCAGAATTGCTCTACTTTTGTTTTTGTACATGTAACCCTCATAATCTTCCACCCGTCCCTGCTAGTACCTTCCCCAAGGCTCCCTAACAACAGTGTCTATGTCTGTCCCCAGTTAGTGTCCCCATGATTGAGTGCACTGGCACACTGATACTTTGGCCAGTAATATCTCTTAGTTTATGATTAGTGTCCCAGCTTGGCCTCCATGATGACTTCCATAACGACAGCACATTAGTGCCTTATAGGTACCCCACTGGAACATCCAGCAGGAACCTTATCAGGGACATAGAACCTTCCTGATTTAATACACTTAGACTAAGGCTCAGTAGAGGGCATTTTGTCCATACATTTTCATCAATAGCAAGGATGAGGAAGAAAAAAACAATAACAATTAATCAAGGGAGTTTTCTGGGCACACCTAACATCTTATAGCTCATTTGTCAAAAACATAATATGGGGAAAATAAATAAATGTATAGTTTTATTAAGGCATTACAATCAGAATAACATAAAAACATATTGTGCAAAGTCTTTATAGAAAAAAGGAACACCTTTCTTGAGAACTATTGATCTATAGCTAGGCCAGCATTCTGCTTTATATTTAGATTAGTAAACACGAACGCACACACACACACGCACACACAAACACACACACAAACACACACAAAAAAGCACATGCATGCATGCATGCATGCACACACACACACACACACACACTCTCTCTCTCACTCACACATGTATGTATACAGTTGTATGCAAAAGTTGGGGCACCCATGGTCAAATTACATGTTTTGTTGATTTTCTAAGAAAAAAGAAATGAACACAACATTTGCAGTGGACAAACTTAAGCCTGACATATTTCTGCAAATTGTAATACACAGTTACAATTTATTTGCTGAATATAACAGGTTGAAATAAATAAAACAGAAAATATGGCATGTGCAAAAGTTTGGGCATCCAGTTTATCCACTAGTGACATTTTTTGCAAGGTCTCAGAACTTTCTTGACTCGTTAGGCCTTAATCTATGTTAAGTGATGACAGCTCCAGAATTTAATAAATTCCCTGACTCTTCAAACCTCTTATACACAACAACCATGGGATCCTCTAAACAATCAACTTAGGATTAGAAAATAACTATTTAAAGGCATCCTGCTATAATTTCCACTGTCTGGAATGTCATTAAGAAATGGAAGCTAAGAGGAACTACTAAGTCAAGACAAGATGTGGAAGACCAGGTAAAATCTCTGAGAGATCTGTCCATAGACTGGTCAGAAATGCAAAGACAAACCCCCATATCAATGCAAAAGACTTACAGGGAAGTTTACCTCACTCATTTTCTCTTTGGCTGCTGTAAATGGAGTAAACAGAATTTACAGAGCTACACTAACTTCTCTGGCTCTATGGTATTACTAGTGTAATGTCACCACAGTTGTAAGCTCTGTGGTATCAATATTGTAGCTCTGTTTAAATTGTAATCTCTTTGGTATCACTAGTGTACCACCATTTCAAATATATGTTCTGTGGTATCACTTGCCTTGCTTCATAACATTAATGCCAACAATAACATTAATAAAAGTGGGTGGACTGGGACATTGGGCCAGAGTGATAGAAGAAATGGGCCGTTTGATTGTACTTGCCCCCCAAGCCAAATGTTGTGAGCCCTATGATGTGTAAATATGATCTGCATGGAAGAGTCATCAGAAGAAAACCATATCTAACCTTACCTAACGTCTCACATGTTCAACACAGCAATTAGATAAACCAGAGGCATTTTGGAAACAAGTGCTATGGTGTTATACAGTTAAAATTGAATTCTTTAGCTACAATCCCCAAAGGTATGTTTGGAGAAAAAAAGAAACATTTACAGAAAGGAAAACCTTAACCAACTATTAAGCATCAGGGTGGATCTATTATTTTTTGGGATTGTGTGGCAGCCAGTGGTACAGGAAATATTGTGTAGGTAGAGAGAAGAATGAATTCTACTAAATCATAAGAAGATGTGTAATGTAGAGTTGACGCTGACTTTTACTTAATATCAACATATCCTGGAAGCTAATATCACAACTAGGCAATAATCCAAAGCATTCTTCAAAATCAACCATGAACTACCTCAAGAAACAAAAGCTTAATGCTTTGGGATGCCCTTCACAGTCCACAGACTTGAATACCATTGAAAATCTATGGGTAGATCACAATGAAACTGGTATGATCTGTAGCTTATCAGTGTGTTTTCTTTACCCATGTATTGCCTCTCTCATCTGACTTGGATGTTTCATTTTGATATTTAGTACTGCTTTTGACTTGATAAAGGAAGGTTGTTGCTCTCAAAAGCTCATCCTAAAAACTGAATTTTCATCACATTCTGCAAAAATCATACATTTTGCACCTATACCTCTAGACTGACAACAGCTACCTTGAATTAAATATTATATATATAGCAGCAAACCAGTGGTGGGGATTTTTACAGGAGTTGGCAGGGGGCGGAGCCTCCTTTCCCACTCCTGTGAAAATCTCTGCAGTAAGACCCACCACTACAGCAGTGCAGAAGGTCCCCGAAGTGCATGACATGCCCAATTTTATGGGCAGCAGTGTCCACTATTTGATAGTATCTATCTAACGGGCCGGCGCCACCTATAGGTGAGGTAGCCGCTGGCTTAGGGCAGACATCTGCAGGGGGTGCACTAATAAATAAATAAATAGGCTCACCGTGTGGTACGCACGCTCCCCGGGCTCAACATGCTTCTGTCCACCTCTTGGCAGCCTCTCAAATTCACAATGACAACGAAGGTAGGACAAGGGAATATGAAAATGTGGATAGGCAGTGTGGACAGTGGGCAGTGTGGACAATGGACTATGTGTGCACTGGGCAGTGTGGACAATGTGGGCAGTGTGGACAATGGACAATGTGGGCAGTGTGGAGATGTGCACTGTGGACAATGTGCAGTGTGGGCATTTTAGACATTGGACAGTATGAGCAGTGTGGAGGTGAGCAGTATGGAGTTGGACAATGGGCAGTGTGGACAGTGGACAATGTGGCAGTGTGGACAGTGTGGGTAGTGTGGACGGTATGGGCAATGTGGGCAGTGGACAGTGTTGACAGTGGATAATGTGGGCAGTGTGGTGATGGGCAATGTGGACAATGTGAGCAGTATGGACAAAGGACACTCTGGACAGTGTGGAGTAGGACAGTCTACAATGGGCAGTCTGGACAGTGTGGACAATGAACAATGTGGACAGTGTGGAGCTGGACAATTTGGGCAGTGTGGACTATGGACAGCGTTGGGCAGTGTGAACAATGGGCAGTGTGGACAGTGGCAGTGTGGACAACAGAGTATGTGGACAGTGTGGAGTTGAACAGTCTACAGTGGGCAGTGTGGCCATGGACAGTGTGTGGAAGTGGACGGTGTGTGGAGGTGGACAACAGTGTATGGAGTTGGACAACAGGGTGGATAGTGTGTGGAGGTGGACAACCGTGAGTGAAGGTGGACAACAGTGTGGATAGTATGGAGGTGGACAACATTGTGAACAGTGTGTGGAGGTGGATAACAGTGTGTGGAGGTGTACAACAGTGTGGATAGCGTGTGAAGGTGGACAACAATGTGGAATAGTGTGTGGAGGTGGACAACAATGTGGACACTGTGTGGAGGTTGACAGTGTCTAGATTCTGATATTATTAATTTAAGCCTCATAATGTAAATCAGAAAAAATCAGCAGGTAATTAATTGTTTCTATTTCAAACAGAACCATGTGTTCTCAATGAACTGAGCATTTAATAATTTTTGAAATTCTAAGTTCAATGAGCATATCATTTAAAACAAAGTTATTATTAACCCTTAATGGTGTCAATCAATAAGCACACAACTGTCTATTTTAGTTAATCTGATAAATCTGTATTTATCAGGTTAACTTCTGTTTAAAATGTAACCACTGAATATTGAAGAAATTCACTTGTGTTGTTCAATTTCATTTATAAGCTCTGCAGTATCACTAGTGTAGCTCCATCTCAGTGGTAAGACCTGTGGTAGCACCATTTCAATTGTAAGCTCTGTGGTATCACTAGTATAACTCCATTGTAGGCTCTGTGGTATTAGTAATGTACCACCATCACAGTTGTGAGCCTTACATTACAACATTAATTTAAATTATAAAATATCAAAAGGGAGTGGGCTGGGCTGGAGCATTCTAGGAAATGGGCCACTTGCCCCCAATGCCAAAAGTTGCCAGCCCACCCCTGCCTCCTGCTGCCCCCAACAAGCATTGCAGCATCCAGCTAATGTGGACGGGACACAAGGGGTGGAGCCAAGGGGGCAGCAAAATGAGGTTTCATCTAGAGTGGCAAAAATCCTTGCACCAGCCCTGTCTAACTATCTATCTATAGACACACAAAACATTACTTGTTTTATCTACAGCTAAATGGACCTCTTTAATGCTTTAACTACACCCAGGAGTGATCCTACTATCTCTAACACTAACTCACTACCTACGCAATATGCCATATATAATACAAGACAGGTTCTTAGCATCTACCCTATTTTTAGACAACTTAAGAATCCTCTCTGGCAGTTGATTATATGCAAGTAAACATTATTCAATAGATGCCATCAGTGATTAGAACAACATCACTGATTAGATGGCAAGAAGACACCCTAGACTCCATACTCATTAAATATACTGTATATTGATAGAATGTGAGATACATCATCTTCTTTATGAAAAAGACACCTTACACTACATTCTCATTAAATATACTGTATATTGACAGAATGTGAATTACATTATCTTTTTCGATGAAAAACTGTTGGAAATTTCCCATTACAATTTCATACCATACATGTTCAGTGTTGTGATTCGGCTTGCAACACTAATGAACACAAGCAAAACACACACAGTTCAGTTTAAATTCAGTTGGAATCTCATCACATAACTACTGATAATGGAAAAATCATGCAAGTCTATACTGTGTGTTAAAGAGAAATGCGGTTGCACTAGATTAAAATAAGGGTGCCCTTTATAAAGACACTAATGTCCTGGATGCACTTGTGGGTCAGCAAAGCATATCTATATATATATAAAGAAGGAAATGTCACACAAAAAGACAGGCTGTATGACTACCTTCAAACAGAAAACCCATTCAAATAAGGCACACACACCAAGGTATCCACCAAAATAGAATAGGCTTTATTCAAAATACAAATATTAGAGCAAGCAAGCAGTACATAAAACATATTAAAAACACCACACAGGCTAGGCAAGATATAACAAAAAAGTCTAAGGACAACAACCCTCCATTACCTGTCTTCAAAGGTAACAAGCATATTATGAAGAAAATCGTAACATAGAAAACCAAATAAAGTGCTATATAATAATTCGCTAGGATGTTTGTCAGAAGCCGCCATGCGCCATAGAAACTGCCGGAATGCACAGGATGCTGGGAGTTTTGTGCTGGGAGCATTCTGTGCTTTCAAGCAGTCTCTACAGTGCATGACTGCGTAAGTGGCAGGACGCAGAGCAAGACCGGCCTCTTAACATCACCCGGACCTTGGTGTCTGGGTACCCCTGCAGCGGCTGCTCGAGCCGGCCGTGTCTGTCTCCAGCTGCTCCAGCCGCATTAACCGCCCCGCGTTGCTTGCCTCCATTGAGGCTGGATCCCCTTCCATTCTGGTGGCGCGGACGCTTGCTAGGTTCTGTTGCGGCGCCGGCCGCCTCTGCTGCTGGCGCTCCGGCGGCGGGTGACATCATTATTGGGCGCACGTCCAAAGGCACGGACATGCGCCCCATTTAAAGAGACTACCCATTCCGTGTGTGACTCCTGGCTCTGGCTGACTACCTGCTCTGTGTGTTACTTCTGGCTTGTCTGGCTACCTGTTCTGGTGTTGACCTGGGGCTCTGTCCACTGCATATCCAGCATACCAACACTTCAGTGGACATCCTATCTAGTGCAAACCTGTGGCTCTGGCTGGCAACCCGCTCAGTGCATGACCCCTGGCTTGTCTGACCACTGCCCCATTTAAAGAGACTACCCATTCCGTGTGTGACTCCTGGCTCTGGCTGACTACCTGCTCCGTGTGTCACTTCTGGCTTGTCTGACCACCCAATCTGGCACTGACCTGTGGCTCTAGCTAACTACCTTTAGTGTGGCCTTCTGTTCGGTTAGATAACAAATCTGGTGCAGGCTTGTGGCTCTGGCAGACTCTCCTGGTGCCTTCCCAGATGCCGGCCTCCCAGGTGCGGACCTGGCATCCTGGTTACCCTCATCTCTGTCTGGATTCTCCCAGGTGCGGACCTGTGGTATTGCAGACTCTCCTAGTCCCATTGCTGGCATCTATTTATCAAGAGAATAACACGGTAGCAGTTTTCTATTTCTGGTAGTTGTCACTTGCTCCGTTGTGCTCTTCTCTGTAGTCTTGTATATTTATATACTGTCTTTGTGATATTTCTGTTTTGTTGCTGCCTTAATAAAGTTGGTGTTACCTTTAAGTACTTGTCATGTGATTCCTTGCTGGGATCGAGACATTTGGCCCATGTACACAGGCTTTTACACTAGTAAAAATAATAAGTGACTAAGCCACTTGGATGGCAATACACGTTGGGTTTGGGGGCACAGGCAAGTCAGACCTTGGACACATTCCCTATGTCTCTGTTTATTACACTAAAAAGATAAGTATATTGTGAATATTTACTTATTATTTTTATATGCACATGCACTTTGTTTGGTATTCTATGCTATGATTTTCTTCATAATATGTTTGTCCCTGTTGAAGACAAAGGGGACAAGCATCTGGCTGGGTTTCTCTATTCTTCCTCCTCTTTGATCTCTGCCTCACCTCTTGTTGCCTTTCTGGAGAGTCAGGGGCTACAGTAACAGCGGTGCTTGATTTCTGTGGTGGGTGTTTGGCTTTAACATGTTTGACATAAATGTCATGGTGTCTGTGTTTCATGTGTGATATCAGGTTGGTTGTGCAAAGGTGTGTTCCCTCCTTTCGTTTTCTCACTGACTTCTCACAAATTGTGCACAGTGCCATTGGTGATGACTGCACTATGCCTGCCCCAAGAGAAAAATAGTCCCCCACCCATGATTTCAGGGGATAGGCATAGGGAACAGATGGAGAATGGCCTCTTTCTTCTTGTCCTCCACATTCCCCTTCACTTTCTGTAGCAGCAGATAATGTTGCTGCTGTTACTGCTACTGCCTCACAATCAGCACAGCAGCTAGGACCAGGAATATTGGTGCCTCTGGCAAGTGGAACCTGTCCTAGTCCAACATCACTTGTTGACCCCATTCCCACTGTGTCTACGGTTGTCTGTGGCACACTTACCTGCTCCTCAGCATTTTGCTACCCTTGCAACTCAGCAGCAGCAGGAATCAGAGCAGTTGCAAATTCTAAAAGCTCACTGCCAGTAGTGGTGGTGATGCACATTCTCATCACTGTCTCCCACTGATTACCCCTCCTTCACTCCTAACACTAACAAGCTGCTGGACCTTAGCAGTAGTAGGACTAGCACTGGTGATACTGCTTGGGGATGGCAAATGTGACTTAGGGTCCCCTGCTGTCACACTTGGCATCATCTTCTCCTCCCCCTCCCTCCTGAGTATTCCAAGACACACTAGCAGCAGGTTCAGCATTGGAGGCAGCAGGTTCAGCACTGGCAGCAGGCACAGCACTGGTGGAAGCAGGGGCAGGATGTCTGACAACAGGCACAGTACTGGTAGCAGCAAGGGCAGCACTGGCAGCAGGCAGAGCACTAGTAGCAGCAGAGGCAGCACTAGTGGCAGCAGGGGCATCACATCTGGCAGCAAGCACAGGCAGCTGACTTGTCCTACTCTCACTACTACTCTTTTCTTCCTCTCTTCCAATTAAATTCCCCAAGATCCCTAGGGGTGATTTAGAGGGACTGGACAGCATTGATTCTGTAGTGCTTACTTCCTCCTCCTCCTCAGAGTTCTCCTTTTACTATTTTGAAACCTTCTTATAGTGATAGTCACTATGAGCCTCTCCTGCCTCAATTTTTCAAAACGATCACAGCAGAACAGCATATCTACCTCGCTCTGTAACTGCTTCTATTGTGCTTCACTTCCTGGAATACGTCACATTTTTATAGCGAAAAACATGTAAATCAAAGGGTGAAAACTTTCTAGCCATTGAAAAAATTGCAAAGAATTTTGGCCAATGGGTAAAAAATGTGAAGATTGTAATAGCTGGTTTTAAAGCAGATTTTCCCACGAAAAAGCAGGCAATGTTGTGGTTTTCGCAGGATTTCTCGAGGGAACACGGCGTGAGCTTTCGCCCACCCCTACTGTTCATGCTTGTTTAGAAACAGTACTCTGTGCACCATGACTCCACAATTAAGATCCTTCAGTGGGATATAATGATTTCTCCATCTATTACTTGCTGATGATTCTCATCTAAACAAGTCTGCACACTAATTAATTACTCAAAAAAGTGTATGGGTGGTTTTTATTTTGTTCTGGGTTCCCAACAGGATAGAAACTACAAATCAGTCTAGTTCCTCATATAGAAAAGATAAAGAAGACGCCCAGTTGTAAAAGTATTACATTTAAATAATCCAAGGAGGAATTATATATATACTGCACTCATATTTATAGATGGTTGGAAGGAGGATATTCACCATTACCAACAAACAAGGTGTTTGGGGAAAAACCTGTCTCCACGCTCGAGGACTCGAGGGGTCATGGGGATTTGTGGCTACTAGCTGCCATGAATGCTAGCAGTGTCTCCAGCACATTTATAAGGAACACTTTGGGATAGTCTCTAGAATTAGGCCCCTTTCACACAGACAACACAATGCAGCAATGGTGAATTGGTGATGTCGCCCGTGCTGAGACGTACAGTGCTGGACTATGGAGCTTTTCCCATACGTGACTATCATCTCACACAAACACACTAAAATCAAGCTGCAATCTTACTGTGCTGATGTAGGAACACAGTGACGTTGCAACATGGTTGACCTGCATGGTAGCTTATGGGTCTGACTTCAGACATTTCACACAAACTACATTAGAATTTGTGATGCTCATGTGTGTTGGTATCAGCCAATAATAACTGACTGATGCTGCACAGGCAGATCTGAATGGGCATCAGCCACATAACCCCTGTAGTGGAAACAAAGAAGAAGTGAGTACAGAGCCAGTGACAGAAAAGTAGCAGGGAGTTACTAAATATTTGTCACACCAAGTGAACATTCCTTGAAGGGGTTAACCCACTTTAAATTTTGCACAGTTTTATTGATCTGAATTATTTCTTTGTTTATCTCTCTCTCTTATATAATCCACTGTAATTGTACTGAGAGCTTGAGTCTGATGAAGTGCTTTCATTAAAGTGTGAAGCTCATGCATTTGGTTCTCTATTTCCCCAGAGTGTTTGTGCTTCACTAATCTTTTTCTGTGCAAAGCTGGGTACAATAAAAATCATATTATTTCCTTTGTGTGTCCTTTCTTTAGTTTTGTCCCTAGTACAATTCCCACAAAGTGATAGATGTATTGAGAGTATCCATGTGTATTGAAGACAACCTATACCTCTAATTCAGGGCTGTCCAATTTCAGTCCTCAAGGGCCACCAACAGTACAGGATATAAGGATTTCCCTGATTAAGCACAGGTCACAATGAATGATCCACTGATAACTCACCTGTGCTTAATCAGGGAAATCCTCACATCCTGGCCTGTTGGTGGCCCTTGAGGACTGAACCTGGACAACCCTGCTCTAATGAGTTTAAGAGAAGTAGCAGATCTTCATACATAGGTCAGATATTTCTAGTTAAATATCTGGTATAATCTTTGCAGTTGCCTATTTTTATTTTTAGGTCTGTATTTTCACCTTCACACACTAAAAAATAGATTTAATCAGTCTGAAAGACTGAGAGAGCGTTAACCTCATTAAAAGAGAATGTTCACACCACCAATACCAAATGCCTAATAGAGCAGCCAATGACAAAAACTGTTAAAAACATCTTCATTTTATTGGTATACAAAATCTCAAACAGTACCTGCACAATTCCAATAGTGAGACTGACGGAGGAGACACTAATATGTCTCTAATTTAATATAACTTATTCCTCTTCCTATTCATGTGATACTCTTGTGTTTGTATATCAAACAATACATGGATTAATGTGTGATGACAATCTTACTATATTTGGTGGTGTTTTATTATGCTCTTTTGATTGTAATTTTATATTTTAAGAAATTGCATTTCATTATGATTCCAATGAGGCAGCGCATTGTCTAATGTTTTGATGTTATCAAAGCAGCATATTCAAGTTATGTGCCTATGATTTGTATTCTTTCTAATGTTCACCTTTAACTAGTTAATATCACTGAGTCCATTTTAATGTCAACTTGGTTCCTGTGACTTTACATTTATATCATTGCCTTTAAGTATACATTGTCATAGAGCAGGGCTCAAAATTTCCACTCGCCACTAGCCAACGGTGAGTGAAAATTCAGTCCTGGCGAGTAGAAATTCAGCCCTGGTTGGAATGTTATGGCTTGCAGTGGCGAGTAACTTTTCAGGTCTGGCTTGTAGCAAAGGACTTAAAATTATAAGCCCTGTCATAGAGCATAGTGGAGGCCTGCAATATTAACTGAAGAATTTGGCTTTAGAGAGACAATTTTTCTGTTGTCCCTCAGCATAGTCTCCGATTGTCTGCTGGCTTGCTTTTAAAATAGGTGAGTTACTAGGCTGTCAGCAACAACACTACTTTAGGAGGTAGGCAATAGTTGCAGTTTTTATTACAATGATAATACTTAGCATATACTAATAATATGAGCATAAGCATGTCACCCCTTTAATGTGGTTGTGTTGCTTTTGTGCCGATGAGGCTAACTGGCCTTTGTAAGTGAATGACACATAGATACATTGTTTTGCTGAGCCTTTAAAGGGACAGTAATACTAAAAAAGTAAAAAAATATAAATTGTAGGGTTTATCCCCCTGAGTAAAACAAGGTTACCCCCACTGCTGAGAGATATTTTATTAAAAAATGATAACAGTTCAAACTTGAATTCTTTTGGTGAAATATCACAGTGGCCGGAAAATTTACAGTGGCGCTGTTGCTACACCATCCTATGGACTGCTCTGGTCTGTAGACCATAAATCTCCATAGGATGGTGTAGCAACAGCGCCACTGTAAATTTTCAGGCCACTGTAATATTGCACCTAAAAAAATTAACGTTTGAGCTGTTATAATTTTTCAATAAAATATCTCTCAGCAGTGGGAGTACCCTTGTTTTACTCAGGGGATAAACCCTACAATATATATTTTTTTACATTTTAAGTATTACTATCCCTTTAAAGATCAAGTGCTTCCTCAATGGATGAAGATTCTTTTCTTGATTGTAATTGGTAAAAAAAGTGGATTGGTCAGTTGATTAGTTTGTTTGATCATGAGTAAGTGTCCTAGTGGCAAGAAACACTCTTATCTTTTATTTCATCTTTCTCCCACTCTGTAAATCTCTCCTCAGTCAGTCTCATTATTGGAATTGTGCAGGTACAATTTGATATTTTGGGTACTAATAAAGGGAAGATGTTTTAACAGTATGTTTAGTTGCCTGCTCTATTAAGCAGCATTTGTCTTTTTACTGATATTCAGTGAGTTACTAGAGATACTTACATTTTGCATACTGATCATCTGCCACCATTACTATTTTATTGTGAGATCACTTTTTATTGCATTACTGGATGACAATGTAACTGCTGAATTTCTCTTTTTCTTGCCTTTCAAAGAGATAGCAGCCTCATGATTTTAATGACCAATGGAAATTTAAATTTATTGATATGTCTCTATTTTGTTATATACTACAGCAGAGTTGAAAAACATTAAATAGTTGTAACTAACCGATGTATGAGGGACAAATTCCTAAGTAAACTTGCATTTAAACAAATGAATTACCAGTAATTTCAAGGATGTAATTCCCCTTAAATGGACATTATCTGTTTCTAGTAGTTAGGGAAGAATGAGAGTTGGTTCGAGTAGGTATGCAAACAGAGTTGAACAAGTGACTGACTGTTGATTGTGAGGAGTGGGCACTGTAAAGTCATTTTATAGATGAACCTCATATTTAGTTAGTCAATTCTTACACCCACTGCAAAACATAGAAGTGGATTCTGACAACCATCTCATGACTTGACAGTCAATCATTTCACAGACCTGCCCCTGGCTATGTAATTAGGGTAGCTCTTGCAATATGTGAATCATACATTTCTTCATATATCTGAATATATGCAGCACTAAGGCTGAGAGTGTTTAATTCCCTTCTTCTTAAATTGCATATGAAATAAAAAATGGACCTACAATATGGCTGCATGAAGAACAGTCACATGGGGTAACATGAGAAAAAGAGGCAACATTTGCATCTTTATTTAAAAGAAGTTGTGTAGTAGAAATTAATCCATTATATTAGTTTAGCGTTTACCTCTGAATGCCAGATGGAAGTGCAATTCAAAGGACTAATCAGGCTTTATCATGCATGTGTTTTATCAGTGACAGAATAAGGCAGAGATCCAGAACCTTTGTGAGCGTGTTCCCTGAAAGAGTGATTGGTCCCAACACATCATATGCATAAGAGACAGCTGGCCATCAAATAGTTATCCACCAGTTGTATTGGGACAATGAAAAGGAGTAGCCACTCTTAGGGATTTTTGCAACCTTCATAATAGAAGATTTTGCTTTGCTTAAGGTGCTTCTCTTGAGCCCTCTAGATCTTGTGACTTTACCACCTCTGACATGATTACAGGAAGATGGACATCAGAAAAGAGGAAGCTGCCAAGTGCTCAATGCTATCGCTATAACGCATGCTATCAATATACTCAAAATAAGACATTACACCATTAAGTAGTTGATGAGGTTGAAAAAACAAGACATGAGTCCTTCAAGTCCAACCTTTGCCAGATTTATTTTCCTAAACCAAAGAAAGGCTAACGAAAAATCAACTAAAACCATTTCCAATTATGCCTTAAGTGGTTAAGAATCCTTCATGACTGAAAATTAATCCAAATTCTCTCAGGATTGACAGTCTACCTTCATGAAACTAAATATCACATATCCCTGTATTGGTCTTAGCTAAGAAGGTAATGAAAACTTTTTAACATAGCTATGCCAATACAGACACCCAAGGCGAGGAATCCAGCATCATGTCTGTCCTTAATGTATAAAAATTGGCTTTTTCTGTTGTGAAAATTACTTGAATCTTAATGGATGCCCTCATGTTTTTTTCAGACCTTTGAATAAAGAGTTCCCCATAGAGCTTTTGTATTGGTTTTAAATATATTTTGTATATAGTAATAGCATACCCGCTTTAGATGCTTTTTCTCTAATATTAAAACTCAGTGTGTATACTCTTTCTTTATAACTAAAATCTTCTAATCCCTTTATCCATTTTGTCACGTTTCTGCACTTTTCCAATTCAATAACATTTGTTTTATGTGCTGGTGCCCCAAACTGTGCTGTATATGCCAGATTGCTTTTTAGCCAGGATTTATAGATAGGTAAAATTTTAGTCTCTCTCTGTGCATCTATGTCCTTTTTAATTATGGTAGCATCCAGTCGACGCTTTCAGCAGCTGACTGGCATCACACGGTATTCTGAAGTATAGGTTTAACAAGTGCTCCCAAATCCATCTCCAGCAAGGACTCCTCAAGTATCTAATTTTGCTGCCCCTTGGCTCCACCCCTTGTGTCCCACCCCTTTATACCCCACCTACTTATACCCCACCTCTTTTCTTGCCCCATCAGCTCCACTTTACCCCCACCAACTCCACTTTGCCCCCTATCGGCTCCAACTTGCCCCCCACTAGCTCCACTCTGCCCCCTATCAGCTCCAACTTGCCCCTACCAGCTCCACTTTGCCCCCTATCAGCTCCAACTTGCCCCTACCAGCTCCACTTTGCCCCCTATCAGCTCCACTTTGCCCCCACCAGCTCCAACTTGCCCCTTATCAGCTCCAACTTGTCCCCACAAGCTCCAACTTGCCCCGACCAACTCCAACTTGCCCACTAGCTCCACTTTGCCCCTATCAGCTGCAACTTGCCCCCACCAGCTCCACTTTGCCCTCCACCAGCTCCAACTTGCCCCCATCACAGACCTGTAGCTGAAGCTCCCATGGGTCTTCTCTTCAGTAATGTAGAGTGTGCTGGGAGATGTTGACTCCCAGCGCGCTCTGCATTACTAAAGAGGCGACATCGACGATGGAGCGCAGCAGCTAGGGCAGAGCATGACGCAGATGTACACACCTAGCGGGCAGACCTCAATGACAGGTCCAGTAAAGGTTTGAGAGATGCCACTGGTCTCATTTAACTCAGTTTTTTAGTGGCTACAACATCGGTGATAGTAATTTTAAGTATTTTTATCCATTTAAGCACAACTGTGTTTTTGTTCATCAACTAAAAAAATTTGCATTGCATCTAAAAATGTGCATAGTAATAAACACAGGTTTAGATGCTTGAAACATTTTATTAGCATTGCTAAGTTTTCTTAGAAGCAATGAGAATAATTATTAGCAGAAATGCCAATTTGTATTATTATTTCTTTTTTTTTAAATGTGACTTTTATTAGCATTGCTAACTTTTCTGAGAAACAATGCTACTTTTTATTGGCTACATTTTTTAAGCCAAATATATTAGCAGTGCAATTGTATCTGTAAGTAATTTTTTTTAGAATAAATGCAGATTTATTAGGAGCAAAATGGCTTCCTATCATTATTAAATATGACAAAAACAATCATAATTGCTACTTGTTTTGCAATGTTAATAAATTGGCCTTATCTGTCTGCAAGATCTACTAAAGCTGATTTAATAAGAAATCAAGGAGGAAGACTCACTAAGCTGTGATAACGTGGAGATGACTTCTCTAGTTTATCACTTCTTTAATTCCTGTTATTCTATGGAGCCGATGCATTAGATTTCTTCAGCTTTGGAGAATAACAAAGGAAATGGAGAAGTGATAAACTGGAGAAGTCATCTCTACTTTATCACCTCTAATCTCCCCCCTGGAGTAATTGTGAGGCAAACCAAGTACACCATAGCAGACAAATAATCATTCCCCAAATAAAACATTTAAAAGAGCCTGTTAAGACCTTCAATTCTAGAGTGGTCTCCAACAAACACCTGTACCATTTAAAGGGTTAAACTCCCCCATTTAAACCAACAGGTATTTTTGTTTGCCCCCTGAAGTGCAGTTGGTTTGACCCAGAATTACCCCAGGGTGAGAGATGCAGTAAGGTAGTGATAAAGATGACATAACTTCTCAAGTGTGACAAACTCTCCAACCCATATGTTAACCTGTGGGGCCTATGCACCAATATTTCTCCAACTTTGAGAGGTCTTAGTGCATAGGCTCCAGGGTTTAAAATAGGAATAGGAGAAGTTATCTGATCTTTATCACTTCATTATTATATCTTAGTGTATAACCTCCCTATTCATCTTAGAACATATGCCTTTCTGACATTTGGACACACACACACATCAAGGACAGATATTGTTCCAACTAATTGTGAAACAATGCATTGGAGACCTCTTTAACATCTAGTACAATTTTTATTTTTTTTTGTACTTTTTAGCTATATTATTTGCAGCATTCCATATTTTTAGTTTTTATCTTAGATTTAAAAAAAAAAAATTAGGGAATTTGTGGAGATTAATTTTTACAACCTATATGTAAGAGGTGATCGGGACAAATATATATAAAAGTGTTTTATTCAGGGGATATTTTAAGTCATGAAAAACATATTCTCTAGTATTGTCTTTGTGTATAACAAATACAACAGTACTAGTACCATTCTGCGTACCACATAGAATAACTATATAAAAAAAAATCTGTTTTTGGTTTACTGTTTGCTCTTCCTCAGGGTGGCAGGGGGTCAGAGATCTGCACACCCAATGAATCGCCACGGGCATTGATTTCGCCAGGGAAGGTGATTTTCTCAGGAATGGGAAGGGGAGGCTTTGCCCCCCTGGCCACTCCTGTGAAATTCACTACGGCGAGATTCACAGGGGCAGTGAAGCCCCCTGCCCGCTCCTATTTAAAAAAGTGCAGCAAGACTCACTCCCTCCAATGATTAGAGCTGCAGCTGTTCAGCGGGGTCCCCAACATGCATGGAGAGCCAAATCAAATGGGCATCACCATGCAGTATTCGTTATTATATTACATATATATATATATATATATATATATATATATATATATATTAATGTTAATCATAAGGGCAGTAAATGTATGGAATTCTTTGCATTGGGATGTTGTGCTTGCAGATACTATGACTGCTTTCAAAAAAGTAATGGATACCTATCTAGCACAGAACAATACTGAGAATTGTGACAGTGCCTTCAGAGCAGATAGGATGTGGATCCAGGGAAATAACTGACCTCCATTTGGAGTCAGGAAGCACGTTTTTACCTGCTTGGGGCGCAAGTGGAAATGGCTTCAATTTTTTTCCTTGCTCTGGATCAACAGGGGTTATTTGGCATGGACTGGAATTGATGAACTCATGTCTTCTCACCCTTATCAGCTATGTTACTATGTTAATTGCAGACTCCCTTTGTTATGTTTTTAGAGTAATGGCTAGAATGGAGATGCTTTAAATGGCTTTCTGGGCCCAGTGTTAAAAAAAGGAGCAATTCAAGGGCAGAACAGCTGCAGATATTGGGACACATATGATAGTGACATATTGTAGGTAAGCACAGAGGTAAAAGTAACACCTTATGAAGAATTTGTCATAAACACCACTAGTTAAAGATGAGGTCTTATCACTCTAGTCTAGTGAGGCTGTATGCTTCCCTTTGAGTCACATTGGTCCCTCAGTGTAACCGTATAGAATAAACTGTGATTTTATTGTTATATCAATGTGGTAAGATAAGGCATATGGTGATTTACTTAGTAGAGATAAGAACAGTAAGAAATGGTGATGATATCTAAAACAGAATTGTATGCATAATGGAACAGTTATAAATCAGAAAATGACGCTTCAGTATTTTAGTTGGCATTTAAAGGGCAATTATTATGTCTTTTAAAGTCTGTTCCTATGGGAGCAGACTAAGTAAAAAGCCAGAAAACAACTGTCATTAACCATTCGGTGGGGGGGGGACCTGACTTCCTCAGCTGGCAGTGGGCTGGAAAGCAACACAGAATTCTTTCACCCTGCCCCAGCAGACAGCTTGAAACCTCTCCATGATCATCTATGGGAGCTGCAAAAGTAGAACAGTGGGGCTCAAGTGCAAGACGTCACATTTTAGGCTGTCTTGTGAGACCAATGATGGAGCACCAGCAGTCTCTTTTCATACCCCTCATTCAGTTTTCCCACTGATCCATACAGACTTACAATGCCTTGAGTTAATAAGCCCGGGTCAAGCATCAACTGGGATTTAATGGATTTAATTCTAAGGGGAACCTTCTATTAGGTTATTGAATTACATCAAACTGTTTATATATTATATTGTTGTTAAAACCCTAGAATACTGAAGATCAGGCTAAATGATTACTACCAATGGGATCATATGCACTTGTCCAGTGCCATCATCTGATTGGATATATTACACTTACAGCTTTAGCAGGCATAATCACGCTATTTCATGGCTAAACAAATGCTAAAAAGTTACTTTAACACTCTGCCTTGATCCCCTTTCATAATGTGCCTATCAGTTCTCTGCACTTACATGGACAAGCCAATTTGGTCACGCAATAGCAGGATGACGTCTCATTCTGTTTCAACTGTGTGCCTACTTTGTCCATATTGTTTGAATGGGGCCACTGTATTCAACAGCGCCAGTTTAGGAGTACACTGTGGGCTTAAGTTGGTGCATCATTCTTCACAACAAACGCCTGTACTGGCTCTAATATATGTTTTTTTCTTATTCTGCGTGTTCTGTGAAATTCAAAATACAGGTAATCATTAAAAACTGTGATAAGGGCAAAAATTCACTAAGTGGTGATAAGAGGTGATACAGTGGAGATGACTTCTCCAGTTTATCACTTCTCCAGTTCCTATGTTATTTTATGGAGCCTATTCACTAAAATCTCTTCCGTTTTGGAGATCTTAGTGAATAGGTTCCATACAAAAACATAGGAACTGGAGAAGTCATCTCCACTTTATCACCTCTATCACCTCTTAGTGAATCTCTCCCATGGTGTTACATCTGGAAGTGAATTAAACCTGTATGGATCAGAGGGGAGTGCAACATATTGCTTTACAATGCAATGTACGTCATTGATTATTAAAGGGTTAATGATTATATTTTTGACAGTCCACACAATGTGCAACCTTCACTACTTACCATTGACTCATCACTTTCAGGACTTTACTGTACAAATCCCAAACTCTTCTTCCCTCTCTTCTGAATACCTATATGAGGTTGATGTACTAAGAAGAACTGCATCATAGAGGAGAAATAACATTTGTAGAAGTTATTTAAATGCACCTTTTAAAGGGACAGTAATGTCCCAGAAAAAATATTTATTTTGGTAGGGCTTAAAAAGTTGAACTAAATGCAAAAAACCCTATCTCTCTAACCACTATGGTTTGAGAGATATTCACTGTCAAAGTGCCCCCCTCCCTCCCCTTTCCCTGTGCTGACAGCAGGGGAATCCTGTCTGGGGACCAACTGGCTGCTCTGCAGCAGAGTCGCAATTGCGTTATTTAAAAAGAATGACTTCATTGGAAAGGTCTACAAAATGTGCCTGGTTTGCAAGCACACTTTGTAGACCATTCCAATGAAGTAATTCTGCCGAAGAGCCTCCTCGTTTCGGCCGACATGGATCTCCTGCTGTCAGCTTTACAGCTGACAGCAGGAAACGTCAAAATTGACAGTAAATATCTCTCAAACCATAGTGGTTAGAGAGATAGGGTTTTTTTTTATCTAGTTCAACTTTTTAAGCACTACAAAATGATAAATATTATTTCTGGGACCTTACTGTCCCTTTAACCCCTTGGATGCAAGAGAGGTATACAAAACATGGCTGTGCAATGCTTGATATGAACCAGAGCAACACTGTATCAACTGACTATACAAATACAATTATTTTAACCCCCTGGGACCCAGAAGGATACAAAAAGGAAATATCCTCAAATACACAAAATATAGACAAATACTAGTATGGAGAAATTGTACGTATCAGCAAGAAAGGTTTACAAAGTATGAAGAAGTAAATAAACCACTACCTCATGAAGATATTGTACACCTTCAGTGAAAACAGGTACATATTACGTAACAGCAAATATTTTGGGAATAAATCCCTTTATCAAAAATCTTAGTTTTGAGACAGACACTTTAGTTCTAAGAGTTGAGTTCCATTTATTAGCTTAATTAACCCCTTGAGGACCATAGGAGTGTGCAAAAAATTGTGTGGCAATAAGTTGTGCACATCTCTGCTCTTCAAGGGGTTAATATGAAAATACCATAAGTCCAGGGAAGGTGACAGAAGAGCAGCACACTGCTGTAGCTGTGTGAGGGTATCAGCTAGAAATCCCACCAGCTTTGTATACTAGATTGATGGATGATAATCATGTATATTGCATGTTAATGCTAGAAACACAGTATTCCATACTATTCTAATAGTAGAACAATATATAAGAAAAGATAATCCTATATTATAATTCCCTAAGGATGTTTGTCAGAAGCCGTCATGCGCAGTAGACACAGCTGTGCGCGCTGCAGTCTTGCGCAGTACAGACTGCCTGCGCCGCGGCTGATAAGGAGTGGGAGCTCTGAATTCAGACAGGACTCCTCTGTGCTCACCAGAAGGTGCGCAGAGAGGACTATGGTCTGAATTTGGAGCGACCAGCTCCGTATAAGCCGTGGCGCGGGCAGTATGTACTGCAAATGACTGCAGCGCCGCCAGTGTTGGCCAATGTACACAGGCTTTAAAACTAGTCCTTTAATAAAATAATAATAATAATCTTCAACATGCTGTGCTGATTCAAACTGGTAGGTAACAGAATGGAGGCAGTCAGCATAGTGCCACACTGCAAAACTGAAATGTTCCAGGACTATCAGAATGATGGATGCTAGCAGATATATAGTGATGCTCTGAATCCTGTGACAGCTATGGTCTTACTCTGGAGCAAACCATCTGCATCCTAGGGGGGACACATGTAAATTCCCATTCATTTAAGTTGGGGTTTTAACCCTCTTGAATGCTACAGAGATTAAAAGCACAATTTAAATCAGTAGGAATTTTGAGAATTTTTGTTTGTCACCCATGGTGCAGTTGGTTATCTCTATAATTTTACCTCTTTATTTTTAGACTAGTTTTAAAGCCCTTATACACGGGCCAATACTGGTGGCGCTGCAGTCATGCGAAGTACTGACTGCCCGAATGCGGCGCTGCTGATACAGAGCGGGGCGATCTGAATTCAGCCCGTAGTCCTCACCATCCAGTGCGCAGAGAGGACTCTGGTCTGAATTCGGAGGTCCCCGCTCTGTATCCGCCGTGTCACGGGCAGTCTGTACTACGAATGACTTCAGGGCGCTCAGCCGTCTCTACTGTGCATGACAACTTCTGACAAACATACTTAGCTAATTATAATATAGGATTCCCTGCTTTTTACTCAGCAATAGAGAATTTCTGCTGTGTGATGTAGAGTTTATATAATGCTTCAATCATGTGACTGTGTTCTTTATTTGTATTGGCTGAAAAGTACGGAAGAGACAACTGTACACGAACTTGAAGTCGGTCCTCACCTGAAATCCAAGAGCATCTTACTGCACAGCCAAACTTACCTCATCTCTAATTTCTACCTTATTTTTTGCCATTATTTAGGACTAGAATAATATTGAAGGTGCAATATGTTATCACTTCTGCTTACGCACCAGACGTATGGTAACGGTTCTGTAAAACCAAAACAGTTCATCCACCGTGGAGGATGAATGTTATTCTTTTTGATGGGTGTATGATTACACACAGATTTTGTTGCTGTAAGAAAGAGCACAAAACACAATGAATAAAATGTTTACTGATAACAAAATATTGTCTTCATTCTTGGACATAATTTAATGAGGACGGTGTAGAAGCTAACATGATGTGAATGAAGAAAGATGAAATATAGAAACAGAGAAATTTACATTGCCATCACACAGATTAAACACTTAGGGCCCTATATTCAAATGAAAAGTGGAATGGTTCTGGGGCAAACCATTCGCATTATATGGGAGAACTAAACATTCCCATTGATTTAAATTGGTATTTTAACCCCTTGAATGCCAAAGAGGTCTCCAATGCATTGCATAGCAATGCGTTGGAGACCTCTCTAGCATTCAAGGGGTTAAACCCCCTTTAAATCAAGAGGAATTGTTGCAATATTTAGTTCTCCCCTATAAGGCAAATGGTTTGCCCCAGAACACCTCCACTTTTCTTTGGAACATATGGCCCTAATTAGTGTGGTTGCAAAAATGGCCAATTTACCCAACAGGAGATAAGAAGAAGTCAACAGAGTAGTCTCTGACATACACTCCAGATGACACCATATGTACAGCAGGACATGCTGGAATGGGATGATGCAAGGTATTCTCAATCTTAAAACCATCATCTTGTCTAAATAAATAGTACAGTGCACATGCTCCTTTTATAACATTCAAAATCTCCACTTTATCTTGGATGATGGTATAAAAGAAACACCATTTATTGGCCAGTATGCCAAAGGCAAATTCTACCATGAGACATGCCCTTGATAAATGATTATTGAATACACATTTCTATACTTAACTTTCTGTTTGGATATGACATTAGTAGGTAGTGTGAATGGCCAAAATCTTCTTCAGCTATACAACCAAAAGGCATTGGTTCCACTTTTCCTGGTAGTGCCGTTTGTACAGGGAAATTTAGGGAGCGCTGCTGAAATCTCAATCATTGGTACAGTTCATGAATGCTTTGGAATCACCAGTAGATCCATAAGAGTTCCTATCAATGACAACAAAGCAATAATTTTTGGTATTAAAGAATAATACTTTTTGTAGTTGAAACATTTGAATCCACTGGGAGAAGGCATTATAATGTAGATGTGTTTACTATCAATTGCACCAATACAATTAGGAACATTGGTAGCTGTGAAGAATTATTCAGCCACATTTCTGTTGTTGGCTCAGGCATAACATCAGACTTCAGTGCATCCCAGGTAACCATGCAGGTATCTTTCACTAAGCCACTGGTGGTAGGCATGTCTACCAGAAACTGGTCATGCAGGGAGTTATAGGCATGTCCTTTCACTAGAACCCTGAAAACAAACAAATACATGCTAATTATATGAGCTTCTCATAAAAACAGTGCATGAACAATTGATGCTAATAGGAACATTTTTAGACTGTCTTGGATTTGATGGGTCAAAGCAGATAGGGACCATCTGAAGCAATCCAGCTGTACAGGAATAAAATTGTCATCACCAGCCAACAGCTGTTTAGGGGTGATGCTTTGCAATCCTGAACAGCTGGTTGCACATTAGAACATGCATCTAAAACTGCATCCCTAAAGGGCAGAGATAGTGCAGGCTTTGGGGATATCTCTGCTTTTGCACATTTAGGGTGGAATGCAAGAGAAGTGTTCAATCACTCTTTACACTTCCAGGTGACTGTAAATGGCACTACCATAAATCCAGTATCAGAAGCACAGTGACTAGGGGCTGATAATTGACACTTCTCTCACATTCTCTTCTCATAATAACACCATAACTAAATTCTGCCGCTTTCTCTTGCATAACATAGTGAAAATTTGCACCATAGGGGACAAATGGCAATTTCCTTTGAATGAAAACTGATTTTAACCACTTGAATGCTAGAGAGAGATCTCCAACACTTTGCTTAGAAATGCATTGGAGACCTCAGTAGCATTCCAGGGGTTAAAAGTCCCATTTAAATAAATGGGGATTTATGTAAGTTTAATTTTTTCTCTTATGAACATGATGCAGCTGGTTTCCTTACCTTTCTGAAATAGGCCATAAGAGATTTATTTTTGTTTTTATGTAATAGGAAAGAGATTGGTGTCTGTACCAAGTAGCAGTGAATGGGACTGGAGACAGGATCATATAAGGAATGGGGAGGGTCACTGGCAGAGCTAAAAGACACCTTGCCTATAGGAGACCTTTAGCATTCACAAGATCAAAAGTACCATTTAAATCAATAGGAGTTTTGTTTGTCCCACCACGGAAAAGTTGATTTGCTCCAGAATTGCTTAAGTTATTTTTCATCATCTTCACTGTTTCTTGTTCTATAAAGCCATTGCTGTCTACACATGTATTAGAAAAGCAAGTTTAGGATAAGATTTTAGAGACTAGATTTAAAGGGATAGTAATGTTTCAAAATAAAAGCAGCTCCAATTAATCTTCATAGTATTTGGGCCATGAAGTGTTATTTCAATACCGTCAGTGTTGTAGTTCAAGAGTAATTGAATGATAACGTATTCCCTCCCACCCCTTTTACCTAGTGTAAGCCACCTCTCCTCAGATGTGGAATTTGGTCTTCAGACCAGACAGCTCACAGCAAGGGATAATCTTCTTACTGTGAGAACAATGAAAACCCTGCCCCCTTGACAGGTTTTTCAGGTTTTTCCCTTATGCTAATTGAAGATTGTCCCTCTCTGCAAGCCATCTGGACACCACCTTTCTGCTCTGAGCTGAGCAGTGTTACATCAGTAAAAGGGGCAGGAGGGGAACACTTTATCATTCAATTACTCGAACTACAACTCTGACCGGTATTGAAATAACACTCTCCAAGGGCCAAATACTAGGAAGATTAATTGGAGCTTCTTTTATTATGAAACATTACTATCCATTTAAATAAATATTTTCAAATGTTAGTTTCAGTACATAATATTTAAATGTATAGATTGCTAGGTGTCAGTGTTCCTCTAAATATCACATGTATTTGGTTCTCAAGCATATTGCTCAGTACTACTGTTCACTCTCTACAACAGGGGAAGGAACCTCTGGTTCTCCAGCTATTGGGGACTACAACTACCTTCATCCCTTACCAGTCAATGTCTGTAGGGGATAATGGGAGTTGTATTATGCAATACCCGGAGAGCCAAAGGTTGCCTAACCTTTACCTATAATGTTCGTGTTGCATATATATATAAATTAAGTAATTAAAGATTAATTTTACACCATATGTAGGAATTTACAATGTCCTGACCAAATCGAACCATTATGAAATCCACCATTATGTAAGTAGTGCTTGGCATCTAGCATTTTTCTGACAGGTCCAGATAAAGTACCAGAGTTGTAATGTGAGGTAATGGAAGCAATATTGATTAGGATATACACAGGTATCTTGAAAGTCAGCAAAGTACATTTCCTTCTCTGTGTGGGAAACACACAGAAAGTGAAAAGACAGGCATCCATAATACATAAAACTATGGTCTACAATTATACATGCACAGCTCATTTGCTGTTAGCGTCCAACTTCTGTGTCTGTACATCGGGGTGTGCACTAGAGTACTAGTAGAGTGCACTATGTAAGGCCCTCCAGCTGCTGCCAGACTGCAGTTCCCATCATTCTGCTGGCTGGAAATGATGGGAGTTGTAGTTTGGTAGCAGATAATTGAGCTCATATTGCCCATTCAGGTACTAGAGTGTGTGACTGCTTGAGTTTATACTAGTGTACCCATTCCACTGTTGCTCATGCATGTACAGGCAAATGGATTATTTTTTGCTGTATCTTGTTAGTAAGTACTGCAAAGGAATTTAAAGCACAGAAACACCCATAGACTTCCCGACTACCCTTTCCTTCAAGCAAGTGACATTAAGGGCAACATTTACAGCCTAAATATCTTAGGAAAGTGGAGTTCAGTAGTTGCAGCACTAGAAAATTGATCTAAACACTTGGGGGTAGATGCACTAAGGGGTGATAAACAGGTGATAGAGTGTAGATGACTTCTCCGGTGCTATCACTTCTCCAATTCCTATGTTACTCTATGGAGCCAATGCACTAAGATTTTGCAAGTGGGAGAGATCTTAGTGCATAGGCTCTATAGTATAACATATTAACTGGGCAAGACATCTCCACTTTATCGCTCCCTAGTGCATAGCCCCCCAGGTTTATTGTCCTACTCTAAAGATAAGCATCTAGATTCTTGCTGGGGTATCATTACTGTTAAGATAGTAATGTTTTCAAACCGATTAATGAAGAGAGAAGTGATAGCAATAATTCATACATTATAGTACTTGCACTGTAGACCTTATAGCAGCTCTGTGATAAAAATGTGGGACAAGAGGGTGTCCATCCTACAAGTATTGTCTGTTTCTTGGGCAAATTTTATGAAAGAGCTGAGGAGAGATCCTTTCTGCTGCCAGTTGCTGTCACGATTCACCAATCCTTTTCAGGTATTGCTGAATGCTTGAGTGTATTCTCAAGAAACAGTGAAACATTCACTAAAGACTATAAAAATCACCTCATATTGGGCTCAGGGCCGGATTTACATCTCAGGAGCCTATAGGCACAGAATTCTGAAGCGCCCCCTCCCCCCATTGACCATCTCCACTGGACACCTCCACAATGCTCATAATCTCCACATTGCCCCCCATCAGCTCCAACTTGCCCCCATCATCTCCATATTACCCTCACATTGCCCTCATCAGCTTCACATTGCCCCCATAATCTCCACATTGCCCCCATCATCTCCATATTGCCCTCACATTACCCCCATCAGCTCCACATTGCCCCCATCATCTCAACATTGCCCCATCTCCATCATCTCCATATTGCCCTCAAATTGCCCCCATCAGCTCCATATTGCCCCCATCAGCTCCATATTGCCCTCACATTGCCCCTCATCAGCTCCATATTGCCCCCATCATCTCCATATTACCCTCACATTGCCCCCCGTCAGCTCCAACTTGCCCCCCCCATGAACTCCATATTGCCCTCACATTGCCCCCATAGTAGGTGTGAGTTCCTTGATAGAATACATTGGGCATGGAAAACAGAGAAGAACAGCACACAACCACTTCTAAGTGTAGTAAAATTTATTATTAGGAGGTATATATTATTAGAGGTGTAAAAAGAATAAAAATAGACCAAAAATGAAGATTTGATTAAAAACAAAGCCAAAACCAAATAGTGTCAATGTGATATATAGCTACATAAAACTACATCTACCACCGGGGGAACTGGAAAGAATGGAATAGAGCATATAGACAAAATGGTATTGGCTTGCAGATGGTTACAGTAAGATGGCAGACAGGGCATTAATGGTCGACAATCAGGGTAACAATTATATACAGAAAATAAACAACATATATCTAGCATATACAATCCCTGAGGGATCTAACTTGAATATACAAAGCCCTCCCATCTGCGTAAATCTGCTTACTAGCTATAAACTTGGTTTTAGGCTTGTAATGAAATCCGTTGTCCATTTTTTGTCTCTTCTCTCTGTCTTATACTTAGTCCTCTCTTGGTGACTCTGAAGTAGCAAGGTGGTGTTCAGTGGACTCTGACCCGGCCGCCTTGTGTTCTCCAACTAATCGCTATGGTCAAAACTGGGACAAGCCGCGGCATTCTCATGTCGCCTTAGCCTACATACTTTAAAATAACAGCTTAATAATATACAGCAGGGAGCGGCGAGCGGGGTGTTTCATACCTGGCTTAGCTTACCTCAAGGCCAGGAGGGGTTAAATAAACCGTCCATCGCTACAGCTTCTCATGGGCTCAGCTCGCTCCCTGAAGGTTGCACTGAGCATCTGGGAGGAGGTGGGGCAGTTATTCTGAACTTCCGGCAAGGCCAAATTTTGACGTGAGGACTGGGAATCAGGACGAGTAATGTGCCTCAATCCAAGTCTGACCGTGACACTGACTCCAGCTCTTCTTGTTTTCTTCCTTCAAGTTCTGTGTCACTCACAGTCACCCCCCCACCCCGTTCCAGATATGATGATAGGAAAGGCTACTTTAAAAAAAAAACAAAAAAACATCCCAATGACAGGCGCCCCTCTGTCGGGTGCATCTGTAGGCAGATGCCTACTCTGCCTTATCATAAATCTGGCCCAGATTGGGCTAATGAATGTAAACACATACTATATGGAAAGGAGAGGTGCAACAAAAATAGGCTAAAACATCAATCTAGGATAATATAGAAAAATAAAAAAAAAATAAAAAAGTGCCACACTCACAGGGAAATATTTCTTAGGACAAGCTAAAAAGCTAAAACAGTAAGTAAAAATAACATGGTAATAAATACAGTCAGCACATATAAATCCAGGATTATAGGTATACAAATCTGTGTTTGAGAACCAAGATAATGCACTCTGGATATATTAGATTATCCTATTATACCCATGTATACAAACTAAATATAAATATTATCACCCACATTCATTAATAGATATTGCATTACAAAGATGCACTATATGAACCTCTACCAGTCAGTCCTGCTTTGCTCTTGCTCAGGTCAGTCCTGCTCAGAAATCACCTTCACTCTTTTCTGCTCATCAAGACACACCCATTCCACTCACTCCTGTGCATCTGTTCTCCTGGGCATGACTCCTTGGCTAATATCAAGCAGCTACTCAGGACCTGTAGTGTGCAAGTTTAGTGGCTCACTGTTAGCAATCCAGAGACTTGTTCTAGAATTCAGACCCAAGGCCGCTGAACAACCATTCTTCAGTCTGTTTCCTGTCATAACCTCAGCCTGATAACCATTGTTTTGCCTGCTTCCTGGCATGACCTAAGCTTATTAACTCTTTAATTAATCTGATGAGTACTAGAGGGGTGTGGAACAAATTGCAAGGCTATTTGTTGCATACCCCTCTGGTCCTTAAAAGATTAAAAAAAATTATCCAGGCCTATTTAATGACTACTGCATCTTTTTTCCACTGCCACTGTCAATGAGCCATCTGTACATCATCTTTCCATTTCCAGCTCTACCTTTGTCTTGTATTCAAATCACTTTGCACCATGTTCTAGTTTAGTAATCAGTGCTCCATCAAAATATTACAGCTGGCATATAACTGTTTGGGCAAATCAGTAGGTGCCTAATCTCCTTTGTCTGATGCCAGTTCCCTGGTTGGTCATCTGAAGTCCCTATGCTACACTGCAGGCCAGTATCCTGTTTGTTCAGTAAGCATTCCATATTAGTAATTTTTGCAGCCATGGAATAAGTATAAAGGTGATAAAGCATCAAAGAACAATTTTGAAATTGTCTATTGCCCAACTAAACATGCCAGGATTTGCTTGCTATGAAAAAAAAATAGACATGGTTTATCAGTTTGTTATTGTGTCCACACCAGCTGTCTCCATTGCTGCAACCAAAATGTTGTAATGTAGGCCTCCAAAAATGACTTGGGTGGAATGTTTTGATGGCAATCCTGTCAATTTAAGGGGCTTCCTGATCCATTGTGCCTTCATGAAGCATTCACTACCCATTACTCAAGAATACCCTTAATTGTCTCCTTTTTCAAGAGTCAGGCTCATGCCTAGGTATCCCACTCTTTGGTCAATCTTCCCACTTGCTCAACAACTCTGACAAGTGTATTGTAGCCTTCTGAATTATTTCTGATGTCCCATGCAGTCAGACAGCTGCAGAGGCTGCAATATTGGGCATAGCCCAGTGGCAGAGAACTCTGGCCAATATGCCACAGAGTTTTGTATTCTGGCCTAAGATACAGATTAGGAGTCAGTGTGCATTGAAAGCCACATTCTATAAAAGTCCTCCCAGAAAGCTTGGAGGATTAGCTCACTGTCCTGGACATTCCCCCCACATGGGAAGAGCTCATCTCCCTATGTTTCACACTGGGCAACTAAATCTTTGAGAGAGATGTCTGAAAATTGAATGTTCCTACTAGTCTCTGCCACCATCTCCAGACTTTCCCTGCTTTCGCTTTCAGTTTTCTCCTTCAGTACTTACACTGTCCACTCCAGAACCCAAGGAGTTGGGGGGCATTAGCTTTCTGTCTTTATTGTGTCTCTGTTTTGCTGAACTAGGTCACTTGACTAGATCCTGTAAATCCCAGCTGGGAAACTCCATGGTTTAAAGGGGTCCCAGGGAGCTCCATTAAGGCTCATTAGAATCATTCAAACCTCTCAGTCCTGGCTGCATCTTTCCATTTTTCTTTCCTGGTAAAACAAGAAAATTCAGGCTGAAGTCATTGTGGACTGCCTTACTCTTCACCAATTAAGAGTTTGCTACCATGCATGGAATTATTTTATGTCCAAGTCTACACCTGTCAAGATTACCATGGTCGATGGCAGTCCCCTTGGGGGTTTGGGCTTGTTGCTTGCTCTACCTTTTGCATTACCCGTACTGTGGGAATTGCTCATTAACAAACAGCTGCCTTTGAGATCTTCTCCCTACCTCTGATTCCTGTGATTTTAGGGTACTCATGGGGGGTGAAGCACAACCTCCAATTATGTTCTTCAGTTTGACAAGTAATCTATTTCAGTACCACATGATAATCCCAGGATGTGCCTTCTATACCTGTTGTCAAAGTTTCTACTGAAGCTTGAGTCTACTTCCAGAACAGTACAATAACTTCACAGCTATATTCTGTAAAAAGAAGGCAGTGGAAATGCCATCCCACATAGTCGATGGTTGTGCTATAGTTCCCCTGCCTAGCATTATTCCTCCTGAAGGCCAAACTTATCCCCTGTTTGTCATACAGACCAGCGCAATAAGAAATGCATGAAATACAATGTTGTTAGCCTGAGATGGATTAATTTAAAGGGATAGTAACACTTCATTTTAACTTTATTTTATTTTGTAGGCATTAAAAAAATATGAAGAATGATAGAAGTCTTATATCTCAAACCTTTATGGTTTAAGAGATATTCACAAGCAAAGTTTCCCTTTTACCTAATGTAAGCCATCTCTTCTCAGATGGGGTATCTGGTTGTAAGACCAGACAGATAACAGAAGGGGACAATCTTCTTACAATGAAAACAATGAAAGCCCTGCCCCCCTTGACAAGCTTTTCAGGTTTTTCCCATATCTTAATTGAAGATTGTCCCTCTCTGCAGTCTACCTGGGCACCTCCCTTGTGCTCTGGCTGAAAAGTGTTACATCAGTAAAAGGGGCGGGAGGGGGACACTTTGTCATTGAATTACTCTTGAACTACAACTCTGACAGAATTGAAATAATACTCTCCAAAGTCCAAATACTATGATGATTAATTAGAGCTGCTTTCATTATGAAACATTACTATCCCTTTAACCTTCTTCAATTGTTAGTTAATCCAAAGCTTTACAGGACTTTTTAAACTACTACAGACACTTTATGACCCATAGCTGGTCGGAGCAGACAATGAGTTATATAAAAGCACTTTGTGAGCCACAAGTTGGGGACCATATTCTAATGTGTTAGAGACCTCTATAGGAAACAATGAGTTACAGGGACAATATTGTTACAGTATGTATTCATAACTTGTAACTCTCCATTGACTCGCTAAGAAATGTAAACCTCTCAAAATTCTGAACAAAATTTCTCCCAGGCATTTGTTTCAGTTGTCATAACAACAACTAAATCCTATAATATAGACAAATTAGAATACAAAATACATGTTTAAACTGTTTATTATAACTTGTCCTCACAGAATACAAAATCAGAATTGTCTGCTTACTCAATGCAATGATCCATGTTTAACAATATAGGATCGTATTCAGGTAGCAATTCATGATCCGTTCTAGAGCAAACAACTGAATGATAGGAAAAAGGAAATCCTAGTGGTTGAAATGGGGCTTCTAACCAATTAATGCTTGAAGAGCATTGCTTAACAATGTTTTAGAGACCTCTCTAGTATTTACAGAGTTAAAAGCCACATATAAACCGATATGAATTTGGATAGGCTTTGTTTGACTCTATAGTGTAATTGGTTTGCCCAAGTTTCTCCTCTTAACTATGTGAATGTGACCCATAATGGTACACCTCTTGCATTATCTTATAAAAGTGACATGTTACCTTATTCCTCACCTTTCGTGCTGAATGTATTCAATAAGTCAGGTGTTATTCAGAATGACATACCCCCAGATTAACTAGTCTGTGCTTACAGGGCTGGATTTCCCATTAGGCATTGTAAGCAACTACTTAGGGCACGAGAACTCAAACCTGTCCATAGCTTCCCCTTAACAATGCAGGTTCTCTTTATCTCCTGACAAGATCACAGGTGTATCAATCAGTGGTTCATTCATTCTGAAGGATCTGTATCAGTTAACAACATTCAGTTGTGTTTAACTGAGGTTAACCTGAAATCATGCACTGTTGGGGGGCTTCAAGACAGGGTTGAGGGCATCCAATTCTGAGAAGTGCCACAGTCTTCTGGGTATGGCCAGCATAATCCGTAATCATTTCCCAAATTCCAGTAGAAAATAAAGCAGCCATTAGCATGCACTGACTGGATACTTTATTAACCATTTTATACATTGCTGTTTATATACTAATTTGTCCAGTAGATAAACAGCTATTTCAGCCAATTAATTTAAGAGATTAACTTTGCATATACAGCTCAAGTTCTTTCTGCACCAGGTAACATTGACTTTGGCAGATGAAAGAGTCATGGGAGGAACGAAGAGGGCCCATGAGGGGAGCTAGGGTTACGTGAAATTTAAAATGTAACTGTCACTTTGAAACAAACAGGTGAGTATGGATGATCTTTCAAAATCACCTGTAATTGTGTTTGCTTCTTCAGTCAATAGTTTATTAGATATTAAGATTTGTTTCTCAGTTTACACGAACGAGAAATCTGGCCAGCAGGAAGTGGCAGTTGGGAGGAGAGCTATGGAATGTCATACAGAGATGGACTGTAGATTCGCATATACTGACAGATAAAGCTAAGAATCTCAAACTATGGTTTAAAATAAAAATGACTAACATGCAAATACATGATTTTTAAAGCTATTTAAAAACCATCATGTTACAAAGTGACAGTTCTATTTTATATTCAGCATTGTGTGCTTAATCGATGACATACCTAAAACCTGTCCTACACACAGTCCTTCAATACATGTTTTAGAAACCTATCAATAGGTGAATACCCAAGGTTATTTAATCTATATTTGCAGTATTTAAAATGGCTGGCCACCAGGGAGTGACAGGGTGGAATGCAAGAAATGTGCACAATCACTATTTCCAGTGTACTTTTGATGGCAAAATGATTAGCACCAAAATGTTACTGAATTGCAATTTTTTTTTTCAGAATTAGCAAATGTTTGCGCTTCTTTTTTTTGTGAATGCATTTCAAAAAGTGTGCATAGCTAAAATGTCCACCTTTTTGTGAGAAGGTTAGCAATTGCTCCTAGTTCAGAAATACAATTAGTACAGATTTTAATATGTCTGGCTAACTTTTCCATAAATGAAGACTAGTTAGCTAACTTTGCCGTTGATTTAGGAGCATTTGCTAACTTTGCCATTAGTTTAGGGCCATGTATCAAAATGTTAATATGTTTCTTGCATCAAAAATGAGCAATCACAAATAGCACATACATTTATGGCTTTCAAAAAATTGAGAATGCTACACTTTACTTTCCACCCATAGTTCTTTTTAGAGCACCCATTGTGCATAGCCTGGAATATAGCCTTTCAATGCTCTGTGTGGTGCATTCTCTGAAAGATCTTATGGTTTTATCTTCATAACAGAGTAGAATATAAATGGTAAGACATTAATTTATTATATTTTCTCTCGCTCAGTACTTTTTTACGACTGCAACACATTACTTAATTCTCCACTATCCATGGGTTTCACCCTTTAAGTAATCAAATGAACCCTGCACTATCATTCTTCCAAAACAATTATATGATAAAATGATTTGCATGAGTGATTAACCTGTCATGTATTGTGTATTCTGCTGTTACTCTTATTAAGCCTGAAAAGAGACCTAAGATGTCTTGAAAGCTTCCATCTTAGAGATACTAAGCCAATAAAGGTATCATTTTTACTCTGCCTGTCTCCACTGGTTATATGGGCAAATTCCTCCATAGATTTCAGTAGGAATCTGTGAGATAAAACTAGTGATAACATTTACTACCCACAATGTAACCCAGCCCTAAATAAGTCTTAACTTTAAGGATCAGTGGGAGACTCAATGCATTGCACTACTCATGCCTTTAAAGTGATAAGAATGTAATTGAATGAACGCTGCACTATCATTCTTACAAAAGTTAGATGATTAAAATTCAAGATTTTTATTAAAGAACAATAAAATCAACATTTTCAGGGACAAAAAGAACTGACTCATGGAACCTGATCAACAGAATCTGCTCCCATCTCCAAGTCAACATGCTTCACGTCTCACATGTTTAATCATGTTGCAACAGAAAATGGTACTTTTTCCCGTCTACATAGGACGTGTGGAACCTGTGCACACATATGTACTACAAATAAGGCGCCCATACCACATTTCCCTCAAAACCCAAATATCAAGGGAAAATTCTCCCGTGGCTGATCTAATGTTCTCTGCCTCAAAATGTGATTGAAATGTCCCCAAACTGGACTACATGTAGGTGAGACAGGACAAGGCAGGTGAACTATCATAGGTTCAGAGTGAACAACAAAATTTTTTTTTGCAAAGCTGTTCCCAGCATTAAAGATCTCAAAGGAACTGGACTCATTGAATATTTTAGGACAGAGAGAGAAAGAAAAATCTGTGAATTAAACCTGATAATCAAGTTTTACACTGGCTAAAGACTACACTAGCGGTCAAAAGTTTTAGGACATCTCAATTTTTGCTACTTTTAGTTATTGCCATATTACTTGACAAAAACATTAGAAAAACATTGGGTATTTCTAAAATCAAGAAAATATTATAATCTCTTTAGCAGGGTTTTTTTTAGTGTTTGTAGATGTGTAAAAGATTTTTAGTGCCAAAGTTAATAAAAGTGCATTTGTTTCATCATATTTTATAAATTGTTTTGCAGTAAATATGATAAAAATAATGGTATCTTTAGAAAGCCCATTTTATGGCAAGAAAAACAGTATATAGTTTTTGTGAGTACATTAAATGAGTAAGAGGAAAATTACAGCTAAACACAAATACAGTAGAAGTGTTAAAACAGCCATGGTCCAGAAGTGTTAAAACAGCCATGGCCTACTTCTACTGTGTTTGTGTTTAGCTGTAATTTTCCTCTTACTCATTTAATGTACCCACATATATTATACTAGTTGAAGAGCCCATTACACGGGCCACAGTGCCACTGTCAGCCGGTCGCGAGGCAGTCATGCACAGTAGAGACTGACCGCGCAGTGGCTGATACAGAGCTCTGTATCAGCCTCATCACAGGCAGTCTCTACTGAGCATGACTGTGTCATTACACACGTTTTAGTGAATTATTAACACCTTAAGGACCCATGACGGTCCGTCATGGGTCCTTAAGGGGACTGCAACCCATGACGGTCCAGGACCGTCATGGCTTAAATGATAGCAGCGTGCCTCCGTGCACGCTGCTATCATTAATTCCAGGCTGAGACTGAACGATCCGAGACCGCGGCGTTCAGTCTCAGCCCTTCTTGCCTTTGCTGGTTCATGCGATCGCCGTTCCAGCGATCACATGTACCGGCAAAGTGACAGACAGAGACAGCAAAGAAAGCATGCTGTCTGTGCCTGTCAAGACTGCCTCTGGCTCCGTTGCTATGAAAGTAACGGAGACAGAAGTAGACAGGAGACACCTAGTGGTGAAAGAAAATACAGCAGCTAGGGGTATTAACCCCTTCACTGCTGGTGCCAAAGGCTTGCTAAATGCAGGTCAATTTATGACCTGCAATAATTTTTTTTTTTTTTTTTTTTTAAACGCAAAACACTTTTTTTTTTTACAAAAATATTTTATTTAAAAAAAAATAATCTAATTGAACAAAAGTGGAAGTGTGATTGTTGTGGAGCTATGTGATACACTTATATACACCGCCAAATGTCACAGATAAAAAAAGTGTCAAAATAGGGTGGGAAAAAGGGACATGGGGATTTTCACCCAGGGGGGACAGTGGCCACTTTAAACTGTGCATTTTGTAGGTATGACGGACCGGTCATACCTTTCATGCAGTCTCCAAAAATTTTAACCCTTTGTGCCCAATTGATCCAAAGAGAAAAACCAAAAATGATGTTTTTTTTACCTTTTTTTTACCTTTTTTTTTAATTTTAATAAAGTAAATGGTGGGTTATCCATATAAGTAGGGTATCAACTGAAAGCCCTATTTGTGCTTAAAAAAACAGTATATAATTTATGAGGGTGGAATAAAAGACTTAGAGGGAAAACATTGCTGAACAAAGATATAGTCAAAAAGGTCAGAACTGCTCCGGTCCTTAAGGGAAAACGACCTCAGATTTTCCCGGTCCTTAAGGGGTTAAATAGGATGCTGTTTTTCTTGCCATAAAATAGGCTTTCTAAAGATACCATTATTTTCATTAAATTTCCAGTAAAACAATTTATAAAATATGATGAAACAAATGTAACAAATGCACTTTTTTTTTAACTTTGGCACTAAAAATCTTTTACACATCTACAAACGCTTAAAAAAACCTGCTAAACAGATTATAACATTTGTCTTGATTTTAGAAATACCCAATGTTGATATGTTTTTCTAATGTTTTTGTCAGGTTATTTGGCAATAACTAAAACTAGCAAAAATTGTGGTGTTCTCAAACTTTTGACCGCTAGTGCACAATTCACAGGATCCTCAAAAGGTAAACATCTTGTTTGTATAATTTTGCCAACTACAAAGAGACTCTCCTGGAGCATAGGGAATAAATTATAGACAATACTGATAAGAATATTCACTACCAGTGGAATTTAAGTGTTAAAATAATTTTCAGGTCATGTACTATGTATTCAGTCTTCAGACAAACTAACCTAAGTAGTCCTGATAGCTTTCTTACTAGAGCCAATAAAGGTAACATTTTTACTCTACCTGTCTCTTGCTTTTTCTATGACTAACACGGTACCATCCGTTACTCAGTGATAAACTTATCAGCTGCAGTCATAGAATAGCCATATATCTACCCAAGTGTTCTTACATTGATTTACTGTGTTAGCCCCCATCACATCACCTGAGAGGGTAATCCATGTTTCTACCGTCCTCCAAAGGAAGGGTAATAAATCCAAGCTGGGGTCAATCCATTCAAGAGTTTTGCATATTTCACTTTAATTTACTCAAGAAGTGCACAGTGGGCACATTTATAAAGAAAGTGAAGAATTTCTCGAGCAAACCAACTGCACCATTAGAGACAAATGAAAACTGCCATAAATATATTTGGGCTTTTAACCCCTTCAATGCTCCATAGGGTTAGCTCAATCCAAGTAGGATAGGCTCAGCAGTACATCTCAGTGATGTTATCAACCCCTTGGATGCTAGCAACTTTTACAACATGCTTTGAAGCAATGTGGTGGTGATGTCTCTAGCCCCCAAGATATTAAGAGGAGTGTTTGTGGGAGGGGAAGGAGAGCGAAGAGAAATATACAAAAATATCAGTGGACAATGACTACTGTAGCTTTAAAAACAGTAATAAATGTCCTCATTCTATTCCAATTGTATGCACCTCTCTGCTACTCAAAGGGTTAATGCATTAGTATAGCAGCACTTGAAAAAGCATTATGATAGCTTCACACTCTGCAAACAACAGGGAAGGGGTTAATCAAGGTCTGACGAAAGAAATTCTGGCTTACTTGGCAAGGCTGGAGAGAAGAAGGATTGACTCAGCAGAAAGCCTAATGTGCTGTTTATTGATCAGCCATCAATGTTTCAGAAGAGCGCAGGTGGAATAGTAGAGTAGGGTGAGGGTTCCAAAGACTATAAGGCAGTGGTTCCTGGGATGCCTAACAGGTGAGTTCATCAGAGGCTCAGTCACTCAATTATCTCACATACTTTAGTCTGAAAAGACATAATTTTAACCTTCATTCTGCAGGTTTGCTTTGATTTCAGTAAAGCCCTGAAATGTGCATATTTCTTATGCATCCCTGGTTAACCACTTAAGGACCAGTGATATGTCAAGACCATCACCACTGTCCTTGCCTAAAGGACTGGTGACAGTCCTGGTAAGTCACGTATTGTTTTACTCAGTAGTAGCAGGTCTGAAATTGGCCACTACAAGACTGGAGTGGTCACTATCGGACCCCCCTTTAGGTGTGCCGGCACATGTGATCAGTCACTTGCACCAGCACTCCAAAGTTCCTATCTGGTCCTTAATGGGAAAGCAACCCCAGAACCACTGGCCCTTAAGTGGTTAAAGGGGAGGTCTTTTCAGCTTACTGTACACAAATAGGAAAATCATAACGACATGGCATGTTAGGAAACTCTAAGGCAGGGGTCTCCTCTCCAACCTGGAAGATCATTTTAATTTATGAAATATGTACCTAGCTACTTTAAAATATTACATGTCTCCACACTGAAAAGGGCGATATCGAAATCTTCCTGGGCCAGCATACCCCTTCTCACGCTCAGATGGTTAATATACATGGATGTCAGCACTAGCAGTGGTTGGATGTGTGATTCATTAAATTCATTTCATTAAAAACATTTTTGTACTGAATCGCGTGTGCGGTGTGTAGGTTATAATTTTCAAAGTGAACTATTAAAATGTGCACCACTTAAGCTCACAATATCAGAATCTCACCATTTTGATGCAGGTGAGATTCTGATATCGCCCTTTTCATTTTGACATGTTTAATGTGCTTTTTTCTTTGTCGCCCAATAGTGGCCGACATTTTGACAGTGAACCCGAATACTACAGGTTTTCTAAATTTGCTTGAGTTTATGTGTGTAATTTTCAGTCTGATTAGTTCACCTGTGCTCTTGCAGAGAAATCCAGCAAACCTGCAATGTTAGAAGGATTTGTGGACCACTATTGAGACCCTCTAGAGTAGTGTTTCTCGATGTTGGACTTCAGAACACACCAACAGTGCAGGTTTTTAGGAAATATCTACTTAACCCTTTGAATGCCAGAGGGGGTACGCAACGCTTTGCTATGCAATGAGTTGCGCACCCCTTTGACACTCAATGGGTTAACAGAGGTGAGTAATCAGTGGCACAGTCATTGTGATTGAGCTGCTTGTACTTAGAGATATCCTGAACACCTCACCTGTCACTTTGCCCTGAGGACTGGAGCTGAGAATCACTGATCTGGAGGATGAATCTTTACCCTTGTCAATACAAAAGACGTTCAGCATTTGGGGCTGTTAATAGAGCTGGAACATTTTCCTCTGTAATAAATCAGATCGTTAGGAAAGTAGTATGGCACCTTTGAGTTACAGAGAAGTATGCAATTCATTGGATGGCTATCTGGCACACAAATGGTTAATTGCTAGAAGACCCCAATACTGGTAAAGTGCTCATAGAAGACCTGCTTGAGATCATAAGTACTATTACACTTTATTACAGATGTATGGATATAGACCTCCTCTTAATGCAGGCTGCTAATGGAAATGCAACTCTGCTGACAGTGAATATTATATAGCCATCTCTCAATTAACCCCTTCATGCCCAAAGTGGGGAATCGAGGCAATGCACATACCCTTGATGCACAAAGGATCAAAAAAATGGATACATGGCTGTTCTTTATAATATGTGTCATAGAGACTGTCTGCTGCATGAGAATAGATATAAAAGAATAATGTGGTTTTGTATGTCATCACTGTAGGTCAAGGTAATCAACATGTGGCTCTCCAGCTATCGGAGACTGCAACACCTGCCATCTCCAACCAGATAACAGTTGTAAGTCAGCCTCTTATCTATTGTACATGTCCTTATAACATAAAGTCCTAGAATGTGTCGCTCACTGTGTGCATAACCGCACATGCGCAGTAGGGACTCGCAGAATGGGCTGATCCGGAGTAGAGAGCTCCGGAAGGAACTGTCACCCGCTGCTGCCCCGGAGCCGGGAGCACAGACAGGCTGTGAGCCATCCTCTCCAGATCAGCCTGTGTATACGGGCTTTGTAACTAGTTTATATATATTCCCCTTCTCAGTGCTAGCTATGTGGCTGCACTACATAGAGAGCATTGTGCTGCATACCCAACCCCAGCCAATCCAAACAACACCACAGAGCCTTAACCCTGTGGGTGCCAGCAGCTTATATAATGCACCAGATGTGCCTCTGGCTCTAAAAAGGGTTGAAGTAGTTATTCGTTCTCCTTTAAAATTCCAGATATGTAGCAGATGAAGTGACAGTCAGACATCTGACCTCTTCCACGTGAGAAAGGACAATTCTCAGAATTTCCAACTCCACTCACATGCTTAGATCTTACAGTTTAAAGAGCAGTTAACACGAAAAAGTAAAGGGGAGTGTTTAACTAGCTAACCACCTCTAAATTTACCTGAAGGCCCTTTCACATGGGCTACACTACTGCAGAGACAGTGAGCAACAGATGAAGAAAATGCATGAGTTGTGAATCATTGTGTCCTATAGGGCATTTTATTATTATTATTATTTATATAGAGCCAACTAATTCCACAGTGCTGTATTACACAGGCAACTTGCTGCAACTGCTTAGCAGATACAAATTTGTAGTATGGAATCACATTCAAATTGCACAATGATCACAGACAGCATTGTTTTCCCAGCAATTTTGTAATTGTTTATGTTGAGACAGTAGCAGCAATTTTTGTGACATTTATATTGAGTTAATGGGATGCTTGGAGATCCTTTGTAGCACCAAGGCTCTCAATGATGCTGTGTTGGTTGTCACACATCGTGAAAGTTACAGTGCTGGGCCATGGTGTCATTCTCATGGCTGACAATTTTTTGGTGAAAGCAGAAAAGGCCAGCAAGCTGTCACATTACTGCGTTCATACAGTAAAGTTGCAGTAAAGAAGATCTGCATGGCATCCTATGGAGCTGGTAGCGTTGATTATCACCACAACCTCCAGTAAAAGGCTGACTCACTTGGGCAAAAACTAATAATATTGGGTAGAGCTTATGTGGACCAGCTGTCAAAGTCCACTCCTAGAAAACAGAAAAGAGAGTGAAACAACATCAGAACTGATGCAGGGAAGTACATCAGTTCTATCACACATGTGAAAGAGATTTAAAATAGCATCAACATTTTCAGTTGCTACAAAAGAAGCAGTGCTGTAAATGTCATGCTGTACGGTTTCTCATTTGAAAGAGCCCTTGGATTAACAACATTATAAAACTACAGCCCTCAGTATACAGATCCAACAGGGGAAACTTCCTGTGGCAGCTTCATTCCTATTGGCTGTGTGGGTGGTTCTAACACAGCAGCCAACTGGAATAAGCAGCTTCCTCTTTGGAACTCACAGTACCAGCTCTGAGAAGGAAAAGACCAGGGGGAGATTCACTAAGCGGTGATAAAGACGTGATAAAGAGGAGATGACTTCTACAGTTTATCACTTCTCCAATTTCTATGTTATTCTGTGGAGCCTATGCACTAAGACAGTGATTCTCAACCAGGGTGCCATGGCACTTTGGTGTGCTACGGACATCAACTTAGGGTGCCCCATGTTTTCTATGAAGACTAACAAAAATGGACTTTTAAATAAAGATTTATAGAAATTGTTATGCACATTATGTTTAATGTTGTTATTATGATTGTAATACCTAATAAAAACTGTACATTTATGCATTGTACCTTCACTATGCCCCGAATGTTTTATATTACGTGTTAGTGGTGCCCCGAACAAAAAAAGATTGAGAACCACTGCACTAAGATTTCTTCAACTTTGGAGATCTTAGTGATCCCCCGTGTTTAAAGTGCTGCCACACCCTCAGATGGAGGTATTTGTGATATGCTAGTAAAGGACTGAGGTTTAACATACATATTTTAACCATATTAGTTGTCCTTTTAGAGGAGAATTATCATTATAAACATGCTTTTCCTATTCTGGAAGCAGCTGTGAATGACCATTTGACCTCTCTATGTTTATATACGTGATAATGGCAATGTATGACTTGACTTAGGTAAACATATAAGACATAAGAGTTTCTAGAGTTTCTGTGAACTGAACTGGGTGGGTTATAATCTCAAAACAATTTTCTTTGTTTATGGGTTTTATCAGTGTTTAACAGGCCTGAAGAAAATGCTGTCTAGGAGAATATAACTTTTTAATGGATTTTCATTTTCTGGTGATTAAAGAGATAGCAATGTTTACATATTAAGGCAAGGTTGATTGTTCCACATACTATTTTTTTTATAACAAAGTGTACCTTTCTAACAGTCCATAACACTTTAAAGTGTCCCCCTCCTGTCCCTTTTGCGTAAGTAATGATGCCTCCTCTCAGAGCAGCAAGATGGTCTAGATGGATCATGATGAGGAACAATCTTCTTTCAGCAGGAAAAACCTGCCCTCCTTCATCAAGGTGGGTGGGGGGGGTCAGTATTTTCCTTATGCTGATAGGCAGAATATTGTCCCTCATCGCGATCTGTCCAATCAATTGAGCAGATTTCAGATCTGAGAAGAGGTAGCGTTACATATATAAAAGGGGTGGGAGGAGGACAATTTAAAATAAAATAAAACGAAGAATACAATGTTTGAAAGGTACACTTCGTTATAAAAAAAAAAAAAAAGTATGTGGAACAATTGACCTTGCCTTAATAAGGAAAAAATGACTCTCTCTTAAAGGGATAGTAATACTCAATATGTAAAAAACATATATATTATAGTGTTTATCCCCCTGATTAAAACAAGGGTACTCTCACTGCTGAAAGGTGTTTTATTCAAAAGTTATTACAGCTCAAATTTGAATTTTTAGGTGCAATATCACAGTGGCCTGAAATTGTAAAGTGGCGCTGTTGCTACACCATCCTATGGACAGCTCTGATCCGCGGACCATAAATCTCCATAGGATGGTGTAGAAACAGCACCACTGTACAATTTCGGGCCACTGTGATATTGCACCTAAAAAAATTCAACTTTGAGCTGTAATAACTTTTGAATAAAACACCTTTCAGCAGTGAGAGTACCCTTGTTTTACTCAGAGGGATAAACCTTAAAACATATATTTTTTTTACATTTTAAGTATTACTATCCCTTTAAAATGAACCCCAAAATGCCAAAAGATAGTAAGGAATTGTTTAAGGCAAGCCACAGAGTATGGCTAATTAATGCTTCCACCAATGAGGCTTCGATGCTAAGAAAGTGGTGTAAACCAATTGCATCATATGGAAAAAAAAGTCCCCTATTTCCATTAATTTAAATTAGGTTTTTAATCAAAAGAAATGTTTATATGTTCTCTATGCAACTGATTTGATTCAGAATTGCACCATTTTTCGTTAGAACATCAGCCTCACTGTGTGAGATTGAAGGAAATACCTTTAAAGGCTTATAGACGATGAATTCTGGGAACATTTTTCTATAATTATATTACATTTGCCAATTGCCTCCTCTCCCCTCACTTGACAAATGTTCTGCTTTCTACAGTTAAAATCAATTGTGCTGGATGCCTTTTCTGACAGTTCAAAAACAAATTTAAATCAGTCCAATTTACAAGAGCAGAGGACCCACTGAGAAAACACCACCTAAGTGATCTTTAAAATTACCTCTACACTCATTTATCTTGCATATAATACAGTTACTGTGCCAGAGCTCTGAGCTTTCTATGTAAGTAGTTACATTTGTAGGCAGTTTTCTTTTCAACAAACTTGTTCACTTCTGTATAGGTAGAAGTCAGTGGGGCGGGGGGGGGGGGGTGCTACATTTTTAACCCTTTGAGTGCCAGAGGGGTATTCAATGCATTGCACTTCATACAAGAGACAAATGAGAGGGCACCCAATAGCGCCTGTTATACCAGCATCAATGTTGTATGAAGAAATAGAAATTTATACTCACAAAACAAATGGTTGTCAGAGGGCATATACCAACAAACAATGACAGAAAGCCAGCAGAGATATTGACCTGTCTCTGCTCAGGTACTCTTGGTTAGGGGTGAGGAAATCCCATGGAGTGCTACTATATTGTATCCAAAAAACATATTTATATTAAAATTATTTAATATAACATTGCAATCTAAAAAGTATACTACTGTATAAAAATACAAAGATAAAAAGGCTAGGTATAGACATAACTCTTTGTAGCCTTCTGGATACTTCCTCATATACAACTTAGCTAAAGAAAACTGGAAGACAAACGGACAACAACACGCCTCGTTTTAAATATCCCTCCCTCATACCAGATTAACCCAATATCTAAGAAGCTGGTCCAAACAGTGTATTTAACTCTTTTTGTTAATCTAAAAGCAAGAATAGCAATCTCTTAATATACATTTTATATATTTTATTAGAATTGCAAATTTGTGTGGTTAATGTCATAAATAAAACTTATATAACAAAACCGGAAATCTAATTTCTTGTATTTTCTAAACTGGAAGTGCTCTCAACGGACTCCGAGTCGTTGTGAACTGAAGTGTTTTCCTTTCTGTATATTATAATTCTAAAATATCTTAAACAGACAAGTGTGAATGCTTTGCACACAGTAAACAAACCTTAACCAAATTTGACCTCCCAATATCAGTTTCGTAGGCCTGTTTTTTGATGTTCACAGGGGAAATATACAAGCTAAAAATGCCTGTGCGTTACACAATTACTTCCCCCTATGTCTCCAAGTATAGTGCACTCCACTGAATACATTAATGTGTTGTTCCTGAAATTATTATATGTCTGTCTTATTCAGGAACACGTCATCACACTTCAGGTTGGTTCAGGCTGATGATGGCACACACTCAGATTGGCCATGCATTTCAAATATATTAAGCACATAGAGTAGCAGGTAATCAATAATAACCCTATGTGACTAAAATTCAAGGTTGTGAAATACAATCTGTAATGAAGGACTAGAGCATATTATTCCATTATAACTATTGGAGTTCCTTTGAAAACATCAACTTTGCGCTCCCAAAGTTAACATCAAATTTCTCATTCAAGAACTTATCAACACTCCTCATTCTGGCACGCTATTAAAGGTGACACACTCCCAAAATGGCTGTGCATTTCAAACATACCGGATAAGCAGAGCAAAATGTCAATGTGTTGAACCATACTTAATATTTACCCCTTTATATCTAAGCAGATTCAAGGTTATCAAGCATACTTTTCATTATTGGCGAGAAAAGGCAATAGAACATATTGCTAGGTTAAAATTATAACCTAATGATCTGTGTCTATCAAATATACACAGACCATACAGTTACAGTTCACGTTTTACTCAACTAGTCAAAAAAGGAACACTTTAAGTCAATACAGATGGCAATAGCACCCCCCCAAAATAACTGTGCATGTTGAGTACACTAAATGATAAAAACAAAACCTGATACTCCACCTTAAAGAAGTACACAACTTCAACACATTGGAACATATAGAGGAAGCAAGCAGAATGTATCAAAGTGCACAAAGAAAATATACCTAAAAAATTTCAACTGTAATAAATGTAAATATAGACTAAATTAAAAATGATTAATAATTTCACCATCTATTAAAATCAAATATATTTCTCAAATGAGCTGACCCACTCAAAACTATGTGCGTGTACGGCTTCTGCTTTTGCTGCCCAGGAGGTAGCAACCAACATAGTCGAATGAGCTTTTATAGTTTTGGTGGTGTAGATCCTGAATCTATATATGTGAGACTTATACACTCCGATATCCATCTTGACATGGATGCCTTGGAGGCTGCAGTACCTTTGAATTTTCTATGGCAGCAAAAACATATTTTTATTTCTGACATTCTCTAGTTCTTTCTAGATTGTAAGATATGCAGTTTGTTCGCCGAAAGCTGCAGAGCGGTACAAGAATGAGTGTCTGCTGGCAACAGTAAACCATAGTGGTGGTTACTTGCAAGTTTAGGGCTGCATTTCTCAAATAGATTGGGGATTTCGTCAGAATTAATTATATCCTCAATGTTGAGAAGTACAGGCAGAGAAATATCCATTATGTAATACCATCAGGGAGGCATCTGATTTTCCCCATATTTATTCTGTAGCATTACAACATCCCCAAACATACAGCCAAAGTCATTAAGAACTATCTTCAGCATAAAGAAGAACAAGGAGTTCTGGAAGTGCTAGTATGACCCCCACAGAGCCCTGATCTCAACATCATTGAGTCTGTCTGGGATTACATGAAGAGAGAGAAGCAAATGAGGCTGCCTAAATCCACAGAAGATCTATCGCTAGTTCAAGATGTTTGGAACAACTTATCTGCTGAGTTCCTTAACAAACTGTGTGCAAGTTTACCTAGAAGAATTGATGCCGTTTTGAAGTCAAAGGGTGGTCACACCAAATATTGATTTGATTTAGATTTTTCTTCTGTTCACTCACTATGCATTTTGTTAACAGATGAATATAAACTATTAACATGTCTATATCTGAAAGCCTTCTTACTTTACAGTATTTACATACCTGGATAAAACTTTTGCATATTAGTGTATGCCCGTTGCTATATTGTCAAATTGGATGTAAACTGGTTGATTCTATATTCCTCCCCAGCCTTTTTTGCTGGCATCTGTTTTGAGGGGATACTTTGAGGCATATTTATGTGATTTTTTGTTCCAGTTTCTCAGAAAGTATAACTGAAGAAGCCTCACGTGCAACCTTGCCTATGGAAGTATCTGTACTGAAGAAGTTAATTCACCCAACAGCTGCATACAATCCCTTGCCATGCAGATCCTCTGTGTTCAGAATGTCTTGATACTTTTTCTGATTCTTGATATTCTATCTAAGTGTAGAAAAACTGTTCTGCTGATAGTATCCAGTCTAATTTCTAGAAAAATCAGTTTCTGTGAAGGGAGAGTCTGGCTTTCTGGGGGTTTAATAACCATCCTCGTTGTTGTAGATGATTGATGGTGTAATCCATATTCATCCTGGTTTGTCTCTCCAATTCTGAGATAAGGGATTGTGACAATATAAGGGATTATGATGATTCCTTTTTCTCTCAATTTTTCTGGGTCTGCTGACAATATTTTTGCAAAGACCCTGGGGACTGTAGATAGACAGAAAGGCAGGGTTGTGAACTGAAAAGGAGTCCTTTATTGAAAATCTTCTGCTGTACTGGCCTGATTGTGGTGTGAAGATATGCATCCATTAGATTTACTGTTCAGGAAAGACACCCCAGGTATGACCTTGATCAAAGAGGACACTGTCTCCATCTTGAATGGACACTGTTGAATGAATTAATATGAGTTTTAATTCCAGAATGGATCTGTAATCCCCTGAAGATTTGGGCACTATGAAGAGGATTGAATAATGCCCTTCTTTCTCTGTTGCACAGGAACTTCTTCTATGACTTTGGATCATAGTACTTGAATGGAGTTTAACTTTTCTCTTTTTTTTTTCCAGAGGGTCTGGTGAAATGTTTGAGGATCTAAAGATGTCCTCTTTTGGTATCTTGGTGAATTCTAGCGGATACCCTGACTCTAATATCTGAAGAGCCCAATGATCCGTCTTGGTGTTTTTCTTCCAGGTCTTCGGATATTGTCCCAGATGACCCCATGCTGGGACTAGAGGCAGGGCCCACTGGGCTTCATAGATGCTCTTTTTTTAATTGATCTATTTTTGGGAATTCTTTCATGAAGTTCCTTCTCAGTCCTTGTGGAAAGGTATATTTTCTTTGTTCAAATGATCTATTAGGCTGGTATCTCTTATCATCTCTAAATTGTTGCGGTCTCATCTTATAGGAAGAAGCTCTCCTTGAGTAGATGATCCTGTTCTTCATTTTATTTATAATTTCTTCTAGGTGATGGCCAAACAGTAGGAAACTTCAAAACGTAATGCTATGAGTTTTTGTTCTTAGATGAGGTGTCTGCTCCCCACAATTTCAGCCATAACTTTGTTACAGAAAAGGCTGAAGACCGAGAAGTTAATTTGATGATATCCAGGGAGGAATCACATGAAAACCTCACTGCTTCCTTGATGTTAGCAATTTTATTAAATGGGATCTTGAAACAGTTGACTCTACTTTTTCCACCAATTCGGTCAGCCATATTCTGATAGTTCTAGATGTGCAAGGCATAACTGTAGCTGACTTCAGATTCTGTCCTAGGAGAGAAAATTCCTTTTTTTAACTAGCTTTCCATCTTCTTCTCTGTGCTATGCCTCAAGGATGATCCTTCCTCAGTAGATATATATGATCGCTTCACAAGCCTGGCTACTGCTGTGTCTATCCTAGGGAAGGTGACTCAGTCCTTCACTCCTTCCATGAAAGGATACATCTTAAGGAATCTTTTTTGACACGGTTGTTTTTTTGTTTCCTTTGTCCCATTTGGTCTTGGTAAGACTTCTGACTGAATGGTATATTGTGAACACTCGGGGGTTCTTCAAAAAGACTGTGTCTAAGACATCCATTTTTTTGGTGTGTCTGTCAACCCTAAGGTCTTGCACATAGTTTTCAGGAAAATACATTTTATTTATCTTAAAGGGATAGTAACCCCCCCAGAAAACTTGAAGCCAAAAGCTAGTAATAAGCACTACCTAACTCCCTTGTTCCCATCTCTCAAACCGTTATGGTTTGAGAGATGTAAGAAAAGAAGGACCTCCGCTCCCTCCCCTTTCTGCCTGACAAGCTGTAAAGCTGTCAGAGGCAGAATCCGGTTGACTGACTTATGGCGGGTCTGCAGGAGCGCTGTCATCTCGATATCTCAGTATAATTACTTCATTGGTATGGGCTACAACATGGAAAACAGAAACACAGGCGCACATCATCTGAGAGTAATCCATATATAAAAGTGGTATAAGAAAAGACTAAAATCTACTCACAAGATGTATTCTTGCAAGTGAAGCCCATAAGAAATATTGAAGCGAAGCTTGTATCAATTGTAGACATATAATATATATAATATTCGATATTCACGGATATCTGGTGAGTCTATACATGTGAGGGGGCCACTCACGTGGGCTACACATTTATTCAGATACTCTCTCAGATGCATATCTGTGTCTATATTTAGGACCATCTGCCATCATAACCAACATACAGTTTGTATTGTGGAGAGTTTGGAATACCAACACATGTGAATAAATGTCTACAATTGATACAAGCTTCGCTTCAATATTTCTTATGGGCTTCACTTGCAAGAATACATCTTGTGAGTAGATTTTAGTCTTTTCTTATACCACTTTTATATATGGATTGCTCTCAGATGGTGTGCGCCTGTGTTTCTGTTTTCTAGTTTTTACTACAAGTGGAGGGTGCTACTGAGGACACCACACACAACGGCTGCAACCTAGAGATCTCCTATTGTTGGACTTTATATATTTAGATTCGTTTGTTTTTTTATTGTGGATCTTTATAGGAGCGCTGAATTGTATATGTTTTCTTTTGGGCTACAACATGTGCTTGCAAGCCAGGCACACGTTTTAGACCATACCGATGAAGTAATTATACTGAGATGACAGCTCTCCTGCAGAGCCGCCGTCTGGTCATGGAAGCAGTATCTAATGACGTCCGCTATACAGCGGACACATGAGAAGGGGGAGGGAGCGGAGGTCTTTCTTATCTTACATCTCTCACACCATAACAGTTTGAGAGATGGGAATAAAGGAGTTAGGTATGTTGTGCTTATTACTAGCTTTTGGCTTCAGGTTTTCTGGGGGGTTACTATCCTTTTAAAAGCTCCTGCATCTTTTGTAATTTTGTTGTCCTCTTCTGATGGAAGTTCCTGAATACTGGCTAATTCTTCCATTTCCTCATACCTGCTGGAAGTTCCTTCATATGGATACTCCATTCTCTGCCTCTTTTTACAAATTGCTTTCCTGCATTGCTTTGCATGTTTCCCGCATGGAGGATCATAATCAGCTCAGAAATTCATGAAATTGATTAGCCATGTCCTGTCCTGCTGCCTTTTTATGGTATTTAAGGCACAATTTAGAAGAATCCGCACTTGTTCATTTAGAATCACATGCTGGGCCTAATCTTCTTGATGTGGGTTTGACATTAACAGGAGTTTGCTTAGAAGTAGCAGATACATTGTTTAAAAGAAAATCACTCACATTATTCCAAGCTGCAGTAAAAACAGATAACAGTCCTAACCCTACATCAGAGCATGTAAACAGGCCTAGTACATATACTCTTCCATGTGTTCCACCAATAGAACACAAGAATGACATCATAACATAAAAAGCAATTCAATATCTTTATTATATAAAAACACATAAAAGCTATATTTTCGTAATCGCTGTTCTTATCCTTCTTCTGTCAAGAGAACATAATGGGTCTCATTTCTGATCCAGAGGCAGTCCGAATGGCGATGCAGCCTGAGCATGCATTCCAGCATCGAACGCATAGCCTTCTCTTATGATGGTCTATCATCTCCTGTTACGGATTCCACCCAGCCCCTCTGCTGACGTGGAGCAAGAGAGACAAGAAAAAGGAATATTAAGGCTTTCTCCTGCCAGCTCGAAGCTCGAGGTCAGGAGCTTCAGGACTAAACATCTGGCGTGGCAGCATCTCAGCGGCCACAAACAATAGTAAAGTTGACTTCCAATCATGAGTCACTTACTTGTTTCTCCAGCCATCCTCACAGCTGTGTAGGGCCAAAAGACTGCCAGACCTAGATTGTGACTTCCTTAAATACCTGAATCGATTGGTCCTACACAGCTGAGAGACAGAGACAATACTCACGATACATTGCCATGGGTAAGGGAAACAGAAGAAATTCCATTGTTTGAGCTCTATGGGAATAACTTTAGGATTTCGTAATTCACTGATCGAATGGTGGCAATGTGTTGTGTTCCTTTTAGACCTATGTGGGTATAGTTTTACTTGCTAAAATAAAGTTGTAGAGAGGACACTAAGATCTCTCATGAGGGTTAATCTCAATTTTGGAGTAAATTACTTTGAAGTAAGACTTGAGGATCAGTCAAGACCACCAACATGTCATGAGCATAGAAGGCCAGTTCATGCTCAGATCCCTTGTACAAGTAAACATTTAATCTGTTGTTTTGAATGTCTTAGCTAGGGGTTATAGAGACAGGATAAAGACAGGGGGGAGAGGGGGAAACACTGTGCATTTCCATTTATGAACTATCATAGATCATGTTGTTCACTCATCTTGCCTGATGGAAAGGAGTAAAGCCATTATCCATTGGATAAATCTTTCACAGAAGCCATCTTGGTATAAAGCTTATTCCATTAAATCCCAATTCAACCCATCAAAGGCTTCTATTCATGAACTGTGTTGTCCATGGTTTCTCTTCCCAAGATAAAACTTAGTCCAAATCTATCAGGGATGGAAAGAATGTGTTATGCCTGGTTGCCAATACTTTTGCACATAATTTGATGTGAACATTTATTGGGGATATGTGCCTGTAACTGGAACACTGAGCTGGGTCCTTATTGGGCTTGGAGATCAGAGTACTGTGGGTCTTGCACATTTCAGATGAGAGTGTGAATTATTTTAAAGGATTGTACTGAAAACTACAACAGTCAATGTAGGAGATTCTGTTGGAGCATGTAATAAAAAGTGATGGGGTGGTCCTTTCCAGATGGAGTATCTTTAGAAGCCAACCTCCGTTAATCTTGCGTGATATGATTATCTAATAATAAATAGGCTTTAAGGTTGAGATAAGGCAAATTAACATGAGTAATCCTGGATAGACTGGCCGGAGGGAGGGGGGAGAGATCACTTACCTGTTATGGTTGTATAGATTTTTATACTAAATCTGGAAAGCTTCTGCAGTTCTTTCCCTTTTCAGGGTATGTCTCTTTTTGGGCCTGAACTGAAGAATATCAGTGAGGCCACTGTCTGTAATAGCACTTTGTTGCCTCAGGTCCCCACCAAAGCAGAGTGCAAAGGCTGAATCCAGGTGGGTCTCAGGCCAGCACCCCACGCTCCACCCCCAAGCCTAGGCAGCAGAGGATGTTCAAGTACTCCTCCACCAAACCTTCTTCGGCATGACTTGCCGGACCCAGGCCCGCATCTACCTGTGGGTGGTCGCCTGCAGCATTTTTCAAACATTTGGGCAGGCTCTGATGCGGATCAGTAGGTATTACAGGTGTTTCAGGAGGCTACAGGATTTGCTTCACATCCCTGCCTCTCTTCATATTCTTCCTTTCTCGTTCCCCTCAGGGTCAAGAAAAGTTACGTCTTTTCAACGGGGCTGTGCATTCTCTCTTAGTCAAGTGAGTCCTGGCTCCAGTACCTCTGCAAAAGAGAAGCTTAGGTTTCTATTCAAACCTCTTTGTAGTTCCCAAGAAGGATGGCGGCAGTCTCCATATCCTGGACCTCAACTCTTTCGTGGTCCATACTTAGTACAAGACGGAGTATTTGCACTCTGTCATTGCAGCAATGTGTCCAGGGGAATTTCTGGCCTCTCTGGACCTGCAGAATACTTACTGGCATGTTTCAATGCATCCGGACAGTCAGAAGTATCTCAGGTTTGCTTGCACTCTGGGACACTTCCAATTCACCCCTATGGCCTCACCACTGCTCCTCAGGTGTTTGAACATGTCTTAGGTGCCTTGATTGCCTTCCTGCACAACAAGGGGATTCAGGTGACTACGTACATGTACGACCTTCTGCTGATGGCATGTCCAGTATTGTGCTCAGATCCTCCTCCAGCCTGGATGGATTCTGAACAAGTCTGCTCCAGTTCCTTCTCAGAATCTTGTTTTACTGGGTCTCAGGTTCGACACCTGTCAGGGCATGGTCTATCTGACAGAGGACTCTGTTCAGCAGGTCACAAACAAGATGTCCCATGCTCAGGAGTGGACATCAGCCCCAGTTTGCAAGTTCTCATCCCTTGTGGGCAAGATATCTACCGTGGAAGTGGTTCCATACTCCATGGCACACACCAGGGCTTACCAGGGGAATCCGAAACTATTGGATCATCTAGCCTCTCTTCCTCAAGAAATGAGGCAGGACCTCCTCTAGTGGTTGGACAGCTCCAACCAGAGGAAAGGGAAATCTTTGTTGTCCAGTTTTGGACTCTGGTGATGACGGATGGGGAGGTGTCCTGGGTCACCTGGGGGTTCAGGGATGATGGAATGCAGTGGAGATCCTCCTACCCATCAGCATTCTGGAGCTCAGAGCGATTCTCCATGCTCTGGTGTACTGGTCCTCTCCACTGAGGGACTGTCCAGTCCACGTCCAGTCAGACATTGCCACGGCAGTCTCCACCATGATTCAAGCCAGGAAGCCAGTTTCTTCTAAGGCTTACCACAAGGTTTGATCTACCTTTCATTCTTGGTGTGTGGATAGGGGTCTGTCCTCACAGAAGTTTGGCCTTCCTTCCATCTTATCCTTTTTGCAGGATGGTGTGAACAAGGGCCTTAGCTTTAGTTCCTTGAAGGTCCAGACCTCTGCTCTCTCTGTCTTTTACCAGAGACGCATTGCGAAGTTGCCAGATGTCAAGGTCTTCTTTCATGGTGTTGCTCATGCTTTCCCTGCTTACGAGGCTCTCTCACTCCTCAGTGGGACCTTAATCTGATCTTGGGTGTATTGCAGCGGCCTCCCTTTGAGTCCTTGTCAACCATTTCTCTTCATCTTCTGACGTGCAAGATGGCTTTTCTTTTGGCCATGGTCTCTGTCTGCAGAGTTGATGGCCTTGTCCTGCAAAATGACTCTCCTGGTGTTTCACAAGAATAAGACTGTTTTCCGTACCTCCTAGGAATTTCTTGCCAAGGTGGTCTATGAGTTCCACATCAATCAGGGGATTGTTGTGCCTTCCTTTTGTTCTGACCCTAAATCGGACAAGGAGAGGGATCTCCACTTGTTGGATGTGGTGCGCTGTCTTAAATTCTGTGTTCCCTGTACTGTCTGTCCGTAAGATGGATGCTCTATTCGTCATCCCTGAGGGTCCCAGGGCTGGTTTGGCTGCCTCCAAAGTGACTATTGCATCCTGGATTAAGTGTACCATCCACAAGGCTTATGAGCTCAGAGGGAAACCTGTTCCCTTCCGCATTACAAAGCACTCCACCAGGTCTGTTGGGGCCTCCCAGGCCGACAAGAATCAGACCTCTGCTGAACAGCTGTGCAAGGCGGCCACTTGGTCTTACGTGCACACCTTTGCAAAGCACTACCGTGTTGATGTTCTGGCTTTGGCTGAAGCCAGCTTTGGCAGAAAATCCTGGTGGTAATTTTGCCTGTCTAGGATTTTACTTTCCTGTGCCTTATAGCGCTTTGACTGTTTAAGCCCTGTTGGCTTTAGTTCTTGTGTGCTGTGTTATGTTATTCATTGATATTTTGTTAGTTTGGGCTTTTCCACGTCCTGGTTAGTCCATGGTAACTCTGTAATCATGGGGGACTGGTGCTTGGTCCTTTCCTTCTTACTCCCACCCTGGAAGCTCAATATTGGTACATCCCCATGGTACCTGTGAGTTATATTGGATGACAGAAAAAAAAGGATTTTAGTCTGACCTGTTAAATATTTTTCTTTTAGTCTATATAACTCACAGGTCTCCTACCCAGTGAAAGGGACCATGCTGGGTCTCCTGTGGCTGGAGGTGGTAGTCCTTTTGGGTCCACAGGAGTTTTCCAATTTTACCTGTTGCTATCCTAGTTGGTAGGTTTTTTTTCTCAAATATATCTGGTGGGGAGTGGCTAGGGTAGCCTGATATGGAGGAGGGGGAGGCTCCACCTCTGCACTTCTTCCAGAATTATTCCAGCCTACTGGAAGGAACTGTCGCCATCCCCCCCATGGTACCTGTGAGTTATATGGACTAAGAGAAAATGATTTAACAGGTAAGCCTAAAATCCTCTTATCAGGGGATATGTAGTCCAAACTTTATTTATTGAGACACCAGAGAGCAAAATTCCGTAACAACCACGCAACAGGTTCCAGTAGTTGGAAAGTTAAACTCCATCCAGTGAAGAGAGTTACTTTGGAGCAACAGAAGATGAGGCAGATTCTGACAGGGAAACTTGTGGTTGTCTCAGCTTAGAGCAAAACACTTTCAAATAGTTCTTGGTCTTCATGATAGTTTTACCCTGGTGACTTACTTGCAAGCTGAAAGGAAAGTCCCAATGGTAAGCAATCTTCTTTCCAGGAGAACAGTGACAGGCATTTTAGTACAGGTTCTTCACAGAATCTTTGCGTGTAAATTAAAGATGCCACCATAAGATTTGAGGTCATGGAAGCACTGCACCCAAAACTGCAGGTTTGAGCAGTAATAAATTATGAATAAAATCTCTCACCCATGGTACTCTTGTTTTACTCAGCAATATTATCCCCTGCAACATATATTTATATGATTACCATTGTCAATGCAAAAAAAAAAAAAAATAAAAATAAATCTAAGGAACTATTTACTGTAAGAGCTGAGCACAAAACAAGAGTTCATCCATTAGGACTAGAGGAAAGGCACGGTTGATACTAAAAGAAAGGCAGTAAGGGCAGTCAATTTATAGAATTCTTTGCCTTGGGATACTGTGCAGATACTGTAGTGCAGAGCCGGCCCTTACATGGGCCCCGGTGGGTCCATGGACCCAGGCGGCACTCTGACAGGGACGGCAATTTGCCGCCCCCAGGTATGTTATTTTGTGCGCCAGCTCAGCCCTGTGTTCTGCTCCTGCTCTGTGTCAGTGCTCTGTTCCTGCCGCGGGGGACACAAGCTGCCATTTTCTTATCTCCATAATAGTTTCCTCCAGTGGAGCCTCCGGGCTCCATTGGAGGAGCCCCCCATGTGCCCCCCCTACTCACCAGATAGCATATAAACCGGGATCGCGTGACACACGCAGCGACGAAGACGTGGAGCATGCTGGTTGTATTCTTCATCTTTCTGGGCGCTCCTTTCAAACTTGTTCTGAATCAGAACAAGTTTGAAAGTAGCACCCAGATAGATGAAGAATCACCCTGCATGGGCCGCGCTGCAGGCTCGTTCGGTGTGTCACATGGTTCTGTCCCGGCTGGCAGTGGCTGTCTTCAGAGGCGGCTGAGCCGTGTTAGGGAGAACAGAGGACACAGGACTTCATATCACTGCACCAGCACTCTGGACTCATAACGTCAACAGGCAAGGGGGAATTGAGGCAAAAGAGGGGGATCAAGAGGGGGCAAAATGGTGGGATCGATCGTTGAAGGGATGAAAGAGGCAAAATGGGGGGATCAAGAGGTGAGGGGGCAAGAGAGTAAAAATGGGGGGATCAAGAGGTGAGGGGGCAAAAGAGTAAAAATGGGGGGATCAAGGGGTGAGGGGGCAAAAGAGTAAAAATGGGGGATCAAGAGGTGAGGGGATGAAAGAGGCAAAATGGGGGATCAAGAGGTGAGGGGTGAAAGAGGCAAAATGGGGGATCAAGAGGTGAGGGGGAGAAAGGCAAAAGGGGGATCAGGAGGTGAGAAAGGCAAAAAGGGGGGATCAAGAGTTGAGGGGGAGAAAGGCAAAAGGGGGATCAGGAGGTGAGAGAGAAGCAAAAAGGGGGATCAAGAGATGAGGGGGAGAGAGGCAAAAATTGGGGATCAGGAGGTGAGGGGGAGAGGAAAAAATTGGGGATCAAGAGGTGAGGGGAAGAGGAAAAAATTGGGGATCAAGAGGTGAGGGGAGAGAGGTAAAAAGGGGGGATCAAGATGTGAGGGGTAGAGAGAGGTAAAATGGGGATCAAGAGATGAGGGGGAGAGGCAAAAATTGGGGATCAAGAGGTGAGGGGGAGACAGAAGCAAAAAGGGGGGGATCAAGAGGTGAGGGGGAGAGTCAAGAGGCAAAATGTGGGTGACTCGATGCAAAATGGGGGGATCAAGAGTCAGGGGGGTCAAGGGGGAGAAAGAGGCAAAAGGGGGGATCAAGAGGGAGACACATGAGGCAAAAGGGGGGATTGTGAGGGAGACACAAGAGGCAAAAGGGGGATCAAGAGGGCAACATAAGAGGCAAAAGGGGGATCAAGAGGGAGACAAATGAAGCAAAAGGGAGATCAAGATAAAAAAAGGTGATAAAGAGGGAGACACAAGAGGCAAAAGGGGGGATCAAGAGGGAGACACAAGAGGCAAAAGGAGGGGGGATCAAGAGGGAGACACAAGAAGAAAAAGGAGGATCAAGAGGCAAAAGGGGGATCAAGAGGGCAAACTAAGAGGCAAAAGGGGGATCAAGAGGGAGACACAAGAGGCAAAAGGTGGAATCAGGAGACAAGAGGGGAAAATGAAGCAAGAGAGAGATAAAGATGGAATAGGAAGATCAGGGGGCAATAAGGGGAGAAACATGCTAGAGTGGGGATCAAGAGGGGGAGAAAGACTCCCCTTTCTTTTTTCTCTTTATTCCATTCTTAGCTCTTTCTCCCTCTTGTCCCTTTATCTTCATCACTTTTCTTTCTCCCCCTTGGGAGGGGCAGCATTTCATCCTTGGACCCAGGCAGCACAATGTCTTGGGCCGGCCCTGCTGTAGTGGACATATATATATATATATATATATATATATATATATATATATATATATATATATATATATATATATATATATATATATATATAATGGATTCCTTTCTATCTCAGAACAATGTAGAGATAAAACTGTTACTTTTTCAAAGTTGTTTTGCAAAGCACTGGAAACCTCTCTAGCACTGAATATGCTAAAAGTCCATTTAAATCAATATGGATTTTCATTTCTACCCTATGGTACAGCTAATTTACTCTATAGTTGCACCTCAATGTATGCACATACGCATGGGCGACCTTTAAGGACCAAGGAGCTTTTTTTTTTTTTTTGTGCGCATATTATTATTCTGGGGTGGCAGAGCGGCGTGCAGTCACACTGACATCCTACAAGTTCATGGCGTGCCTCAAGGGGTTAAATAGGCCACCTGTTCTAGAACACATTTCTACTTGTAGTTCAAAACAATAAGGTTCTAGTGCAAGGGTTGGTAGTGTGCAGCCCTCCAGCTGCTGTAGGACAGATTATGGATAAGAATAGGACTTTTAGTAGAACAGCTAATAAGGCACGTCACTCCCTCCACACCACTGACTACAGAATGATAAACTACCATAAACACATCCCTGAACAGATATTTTCATGTTTTTTTTTTTTTAATTTGCATGAGAAAGAAAAATGCATATCAATTTATACATCTTAAGTTTGATAGCAGCACATACATACAATGAAAGTACATATATTTTCATGTCTGAATGATGATTTCATGTTCATACATTTTACATAAACAATAAAATCAAGGGAATCAGAGCAGGCTGAATGCATTACATCATATTAAAAGGAGAACAAAGTACAAAAAAAGGATTCTATGTCAGACACTTTAGAAACAGAAAACATACCTTTTCTTGAAGGAAGGAGACATTTTTAAAAAGGACTATGACATGATTAAAGTGGAACTATCACTGTTTAATGTGATTTTGAAAGTTTGTGAAAGCACCTATATTTTTGTTAGCCATTTGCAATTTCAGATAATTGTCTGAGATAATAAGCTTAATTTATTTCTCAGTATATGTTATGAGCTAGTATTCCTGGTAGGTATATGCAGTTGGGATGGGGAGCAGTACGGCAGTGCCTGCCCATGCCTGCCAGGTTTGCATTAACTGACATATACATAAAGCTAAATCTCTCAAACAATTATTTTAAATTGACCAATAGTGTTCTTTTGTTATAGTATGACTACTCCACTTTAATGTTAGTGCAAATAATGTACATGGTAGTGTTTATCATTAGGATATTATTTGATCTCCAACACTATGGCTAAAACATGACCATGGATAAATTACCCTAAAGAGAGACACAGGGGCTGATGTACTGAGAAGGAACTGGATCAATTCTGAGGCAAACCAGCTGTACAATAGGGTACACAATCATTTTATGTTTATAACTCCCTGAATGCTTTAGAGTTCTCTAACTTAATACGCTAAAGAATTCTCAAGCATTCAAGTGTTGAAAAAGCTATGATTAAATTAGTACAATCTTTTTGAAGCTTTGTTTCTTGTGGTGCAGTTGGTTGGCTTTAGAGTTGCTCAAGTTCAGCTTGCTGAAACTCTTATGGTAAAGCAGTAGACAGCAAAGTTTAGGCAGAGCTTATCTGCATGTCAGCCTAATGTGGCCACCATGAAGATCGCTCATATGGACGACTGGATAGCAACGTTGCATACCACAATCACTCAAATCAAAAGCTAGTCTATGCTGGTGTTGGCTGAATGTTTTGCTTGTGCACAAGGGCTGGCCATCAGTCATTCCTCTACCATACCCCAGCAGTGAGGTAACCTGGGTGAAACAGGGTCAACACATTAATTGGAATGGGGTCTCTTGAGCAGCTCTGGAATACACAATGTTCATGTGCATGGGAATCACGCTTTGGGACTTTGAACAAGAAACCAGTACAATTGTAATCATCTAAATTATCTGACAGGACTTTAATATCAGCTGCCAAAGGAACATCTCAAAACCTGTTTCTAAACAAAAAGATAGCTGCAACGGTGCGTCAGCCTGAGGTTCAGATTTGAGCCACAAGAGTTTTAATTCTATCTAGTGACCTGCCTGAACTTTGTGGCTTTCCAGCCAATCTAAATTTTGTAGATATTTTGAAAAAGTACTGCTGTACCTAGACAAAAAAACGTTAGACAGCACTTTTCACTAAGAATCATCTCTTTAAAGTGAAGGTAACGAACTCTGGCCCTCAAGAGCTACAAACAGTGCATGTGCCCAGGATATTGCTGCCTATGTACATGTGGATCATTAATCTTCAGTAGTTCAGTCATTTTAGGCGGTCCACCTGTCCACAAGCAGCAATATGCACTATAGTAAAATCTACCACAAGGTTAGTTTAACCTCTTGAGCTCCAGAGGGGTACGAAAAGCATTGCTTAATACGTTGCGTACCACTTTGGCACTCAAAGGGTTAACACACTGGCTGGGGATTATAAGAAATTTAGTGTCCAACATCTGGAGAGCCAAAGGCTGTGTACCCCTTGGTTAGCACATGTAACACAATGACCCCATCACTGCTGACAAACAAAATCCACGGAAGGAGATGACCTATGTTGTGATATAGAAGAGATATACTCCTCAATGTGATACACTCTGCAATTCCTATGTTATTCTATGGCTCCTATTCGTTAAGATCTATCCACATTGAGAGACCCCAGTGCATAAGCTCAATAGAATAACCTAAAAAATAAAGTTTCTCACTGGTAAAGTTATCTCCTCTTTATCACACATTAGTGCATAAATTGTCCTGGCGCATTTAAAGGTGCAATACAATTATTTTTTTTTTTAATTAAGATAGTTCTGATGGCATGACTCTGCAGTATTTATCACATTCCATGGAGAACGGTCAGTAACTTTCCTCTAAATTGGATTCTGAGCACTAGAGGGCACTGTTAAAGAAAAAAAACAAACAAAAACAAAAAACTGTAGTAACTCTGAAAATATACCTCTCAGCAGTGGAGGGACCCTTGTTTTACTTAACAGAAAAGGAGTATGTATGTATATTATATATATATATATATATATTCCTCCCCCCCATAACAAAAGTTTGCTGTTCCTTTAAATGGACTATCTGTATCTGTCTTATGTGCACTCAGCCTAAGCAGGGTTTGGAGGCTGAGGTACAGAAAAGACATGGGGATGTTCTATAGCAAACCAACAGCACCATGAGGGAAAAATAAAAATCACATTGCAAACCAATGGAAAATGTGGTCATTTTTATTTGCTCTCTATGGTACAGTTGATTTGCTCCAGTTCTGAAGAGTTAAATTAATATTGGCTGACAACTGTGAACACCATAAAATATGCAACTGCGAGAAGACTTACACAACGCTGCAGTAGTCTAAGGGCATTATGCACAACAGGGGAGAAGCAATTAAACCCGCTAAACTGAATAGCTAAAAGCAGGGCTGTCCAAGTTAAAGGGATAGTAATACTTCGTTTTATCTTTATTTTATTTTGTAGGCATGAAAAAAAACATGAAGAACGATATAAGTCTTATCTCTCAAACCTTTATGGTTTAAGAGATATTCACATGCAAAGTTTCCCCCTCCCACCCCTTTTTCCTAGTGTAAGCCATCTCTTCTCAGATGTGAATCTGGTTGTAAGACCAGACAGATAACAGCAGGGAACAATCTTCTTTGTATGAAAACAATGAAAGCCCTTCCCCCCTTGACAAGTTTTCCAGCTTTTTCCCTTATCTTAATTGAAGATTGTCCCTCTCTGCAGTCTACCTGGGCACCTCCCTTCTGATCTGGCTGAACAGGGGGGGGGATACTTTGCTTGTGAATATTTCTTAAACCATAAAGGTTTAAGAGATAAGACTTATATCGTTCTTCAAGTTTTTTTAATGCCTACAAAATAAAATAAAGATAAAACGAAGTATTACTATCCCTTTAAGTCCTCAGGTGCCACACACAGGCCGGGATATAAAGATTTCCCTGATTTCCCACAATGAACTATCCCCTGTGCTTAATCAGGAAATCCTTACATCTTGGCCTGCTGGTAGCTCTTGAGGACTGAACTTGGACAGCAAAGAGGTTGCCAGCAAAGTAATGCACTGGAGACTTCTCTAGCCTTCAAGGGGTTAAACAACATTTAAAATCAATGGAAGGGGTGATTCTCATGTTTGGTTCACTTGGTTTGACTCACTATTGCTCCTCTTCTTTTGTTAATAAAGCCCATTATCTCTGTCAGAGTGGTTTGACAGTAAGGATAGAAACCGTTATTTAACCCCTTCATGACCAGCAGGATGTGCAATGCATTACTTTACAATGTGTTCCTCACGGGGTTAAAGGAAAAAGTCTTTGGGTTGACAGCTGAGCAGATGGCACTTGACTGTGAGATGTATGTATATTTCCTATAATATAAAAGGCCAGATTGTTTGTCCGATGCAGTCATGTGTAGTAAAGACTGCCCCAATGCACAGAATGCTGGGAGTGTTCTGTGTGTTCGGTCAGTCTCTACTGTGCATGACTGCATTGTGTGCGCAGCCAGTGAGGCAGTAGCAGTACGCCGAACAGGACTGGCCTCTTTACCTCACCGGACCTTGGCCCATGTACACGGGCTTTTACACTAGTATATGTATAAAAGTAAAGTGGAACAGTTCCGGGGCAAACTAACTACACTGTAGGGAACAACTGAACATTTACAAAATCTACAGCTTTAAAGAGACAGTCACCTTCCCTTTGACTTTATAAATTCTACATGGGCATAATATGTAAATTCAAATTACCTATACTTTTTTTTTTTTTTTAACTTTGATCCCATCTTCTCTTATCTCTCATACATAATGCATTTGCAGAAAATGTGAAGTAAAAAAACAGAGGTATGTCACTTTAAATGGGGCAATTAAACCTTTGACTTGCTAGCTTTGCAGCACTCTGGAATTCTATGGATTAACCCTTTGAGTGCCAGAGAGGTACGCAACACATTGCTCTGCAATGAATTGTGTTCCCTGCTGGCACTCAAGAGGTTAAAAAAGCCTTATTAAAAGTGCATACAAAATGAGTTTGTGATGTTGCATACTCTGCAGCTGCTTATTACGCAGCGTCAGCCCACCTATTCTTTATCATTTTTACGGCTTTAACCCTCTGAGTGCCAGAGAGATAACAATGCATTTTGTTGTGTTGGATACACTCAAATGGTTAATATCCCTAACAGTGAACTCCATGTGGAGAAACATGGAGAAAAAAGTAGTGATAAAATTAGCACCTGCAATAGAATCCAGCCCTGTATCTCTTTTTTCTAGATAGCGGTCTGTCCGGCACAGTGAAAAGCAGGGATAGTGATACAATATAACAAACCCTGTAGAAAAAAAAAAAAGACTGGAAAGAGAGATGTCAGGGACATAAAAGCTGTAAAAACAGGTTCTGTCCCTGACAATGAATTCCCTGTATCTCTTGTTTCCAAATACTTTCACTGTCCCTGACAGATTGCTAAGTATAGTGATACAATTTAACACTATTCTGGGGCAGAAAAGACTGGAGGGAAGTTGTTACCATCACTGTTAAATGTCATACAGATTTCTCTGTATGCTGAAAATAGACTACACTGGAGGCAGAGAGCTTCATAAGTCTCTCCTTCCAGGCTTTTCTTCCCCAGATTAATGTTAAATTGTATCACTATCTCTACATTCATTTTCGCTGATGGACTGTTATTTCAAAACAAGAGATACAGAGAATTCACTGTCAGGCACATAAAAGCTGCAGAATGGTTAAGATGAAAAACAAACTATAAGGAGAATTTGTTTCAATATTAAGCAGCTGCAGAATGTGCAGAGTCAGAGACTACGTTAACTGGGACTTTAAAGCAATGGAAATTCTAACTTGTCCCTTACAGTGCAGCATATGTGTGTGTGGCCAATGTGTACACAACAGATTATAAAATAAACATCACATACTCAATATTCTCATGAACATGTAAATAAACAGGCTGAGTGGACTAACGATACCCCACACTGCTGGGCAATTTTTCATTCAGTTGCTATTCCAGCTGAATCTTTTTTAACACATACAACTGCAACTTTTTATTGTGGTCACCAGGTGGAGCTGTTCCCACCACTTCTTCTGTAAAGCCACAGTCAAGACTCAAGCTCACCTGCAGAGAGCATTGGGGGGGGGGAGGAGTTTGGACACCAGCTGTTGGGAATAGTTTGCGCAAAACAAGATTAACTATTAAATTTCCAGCAGTGGCATTGGTTTATTCAGCACAAAAAGCTTTGTAACATGTTTTTTATATTTAAAAAAAGTTTACTTTTCATTTAAAGCAAATATATTTTCCTGGTTTCCTGTACTTTAGACTTAACCCCTACTTTAGCACTTAATGCCCGCCGAACATTTTTTTTTAATGTTTTACAAAGAATCCAGAGTCCCCGAACGGCATGCAGCCACGAAGGGACCCAGAGTTCCGGGACGTACATGTACTTCCTCTGTCCACAAGGGACATCCGCTCCGGACCTACATGTACGTCCTCGGGTGGTAAAGGGTTAAAGTGTAAATGTCACCTAAAAACAACGTAGGGATTTTTTTAAAACATCATGCAAAATTACCTGTGTTATGCTAGACGTGTTTTATTTATTAAAATTGTTTTCAAGCTATTAGCATTCTTCTTTCATGCTATACAGTTCCATGGTGGCACAGCTGGCAAAAATGACTTCCCCAAGCTCACCTGATCCACTGCCCATGTGATCCTTTCCTTCCAATCACCACCCAATGTGCAGCCTTAACCCGTTGTTATCCATATACGTGCAAGGCATTTCATAGCTCTTTGGAGCGCAAAGGACTAAATATATTTAGCAACTGATCCGGGTAAGAGGGTTTCCCCAAAGCTTCCTATCCATATGTCCACAAGTGGCATTGCCACTAATATATCGGTCAGAGGAGTTCCCTACGCCTCCACTCCCCAAAGACTCAAAATACACCCCCCCACCACCAAACAGGCTAGTATGGGCAAAGTGAAATGGTTAACTCTTTGAGTGCCAGAGGGGTACACAACGCATTGCTTTGCAATGCGTTATGTACCCCTCTGGCACTCAAAGGGTTAATAAAAGAAAGACTGTTGGGGGGGCATTGTTAAGGGATCTTGGTGGTACTAAAATGTTTTCCTTGCTTATGTTTCATAATTACAAGTCAGATATGACAAGGGTTAAATCCTTTGAGTGATAAGGTATGCACGCAAATGCCTCTGGAACTCAAAGCATTTGAATCAAATGGTTTAAGGTATGTTTAACCCTTTGAATATTAGATGTGTGTGTAAAGAATGAGGCAACAAAGGTATTAGCTACACTGGGGTTTTCTGCAGTGACAATCTGATAATGAGTGGGCGGGGATATGGCGTTTCTCCAACAATGAGGGCAGGAATCTCTATACTAAATAGCACTATGGCAGCTTCCTAGACAGCATATAAACATATTTTTACTTTGTATACAGTTTTATTGGTGTATATGCTTTTTTGCAAGATTCTTTAAAATTGCCCACTATTGTTTCTAGATGACAGTTGCACTTTAAAGGGATAGTAATGTTAAAAAATAAATGCAGCTCTGATTATTCTTTATGGTTTTGGGCCATGTAGAGGGTTATCATTCTCTACGATGAGTAGTTCCAGAGTAATTGAATCCAGAGTAATTGAATCCAGAGTAATTGAATCCAGAGTAATTGAATCCCCCTCCTGCCCCTTTTACTTATGTAAAGCTGCAAAGCAAGACTTTCAGGAGGGATTGCAGCAAGGGACAATCTTCTGTTAGCATAAGGAAACACATGCCCTCCTTCAAGGGGGGCAGGGTTTTTCTCATGCTCACAGCCAGAAGATTGTCCCTCACTGTGCGTTGTCTGGTCAAGCAACCAGATTCCACATCTGAGGGGAGGCGGCTTACAAGAGGTAAAAGGGGCAGGAGGGGGACACTTTATAATAGAAGTACTCTGAAACTATATACATTGTAGAGAATGATAATACTGCTCTACATGGCCCAAAAACTATAAAGAATTTAGTCACCAGTCTATAGTAATCCTTATTATTGTGTCTTAATGTAAAAGTTCTGTACTGCAAAGACAACTATGTCAGATATGGAAGCCCAACATAATAAATGAATTTCCAAACAAATGTGAATGTTTAACATGGATACAAATCAAATATACAATTGCAAACATAAAATGGTCATTAAGGCTCATGTTCTCCCTTTAAACTAAAAACTGTCAAAGCAGCATATGAAATAGTAATATACTGTTTCAAAATATGCAATGTCCTGCAGAAACAGGATTAAGAAGTCCATGTTGTTCTCCACAGATCCAATCTATGCTGGATATGTAAAAACAAGACATCACACAAACTACACATCAAGTCTCAATGTAAGAATATGTAAGTCTCAGAAAAACTTGTCATCGATCCTGAAGTGGGGCCTGGTTACATCATCAGGGTTGATGAAGACAGAGATGGACTTGCCTGGGTTCTCAGTCACTAGCTGTTGTAATTTTTTGGCTAATCGATCATCAGGCTGGTTACTGTCTCCTCCATCTGACTGTGGTGATGGTATGCTTGTAGTGCTTCCTCTCCTCTGAAGATCCAGGGTGAGACGGTTAGCTGCCTTGACATGCTCTATAGCTGTTCGAAGGTGTTCTGCAGGATCTGACCTCACGGAAGACAGCTTTCTGGCATGTAGCATGACTGTTTCCTCGGAAAGGTGCTCTAACATATTACATTGAGGAATGAAGTAATTGGGGCACATTTTGTTAACTAAGCAATGTTGTAGATCGTCAATAAGTCCCAACAGGAAATGGGCAGCATAATCTTCTTGAGCTAAATAATTAGCTGGAAGTCTATCACAAGCCCAAAGCATCATACTGCGGAGATGGTATGGACTAATGGCTTTTGGTCTTGATAAAAGCTTTATGATTATGGCTTTGCATGCTTGATAGGCTTGCATTAAGCTGCTGGAGATGCATTTCTTCAGCTGGACTTCACTCCTGGCAAATGACAATCTCCATTCATTATCCTTTTTCCCCTTATAGGAGCAAGCTGGCACCAAATAAAATCCACTAATTACTTCCTCTTCTGTAATCTTGCCATCCCAAAAATGGTTTTCCATGAGCCAGCTTTGAGCTACGGCTGGCCACCCTTTGAATGAAACCACAGGGACAATATCATACATCATGCGACTGCTACCAACACCTAATATGATGGAAATGATTGTGCCATTTTTTTCTACTTTCTCAACCTTTGGCATTCCACGTTGAGGCTTCTTCTGAATCTCAGACAGGACAATGCTGATTGATTCATGAAACCAATCAGCAACTTTAGTAGGTGAAAAAAAATAGTTAGTGGCCCCATTGATATGGTCTACTATTGTGCAACAGTCTTTCCATTTTGTAATAGTCCCTTCATCAAACAGACGTAAACTTAGCCAAGAATGACACAGAGCAGAGTGACGCATATCCAGTGTGACTGGCTGGTTTCGGTCATGTAGCTTTAATGCTGGCACAAGCAGAGTAAAGTCCATGTCGTAGTCTGTTCCACGAGCATAAACATTTAACTCATCAAGGTCTAAGTCCACCACTCCTTCTCGAACACCTCCAGAAAGCAATAGATACTCATTGGCTACTGGTAACTTCTGGTCTAGTTTCTGCACCATGCCTGAAACAGAATATTATACAGATTAATAAATACAAATGTTAGCACTAAATCACTTTATTTTAAGATGGTGTGCATCTTATTGCAGTAACACTGCACACCTCTCTGGTACTTAACATGTTAACAAAAAAAACATAATCCTATTCACTTAACATTTACATTAATAAGTTAATTTTGCTGCCATACTGGAAATTATTTCAAACACATTTCGCTACAGTGACCATTTTGCACAAGGCCTAGTCCACATAGGCAACTTAGTTGCAATATTTTACAGTAACACACGGTTGACATTGAAAATTACTGTAGCTGTAAAGTCACCAATGTGAATTACCCCATAGGTATTCTGTGATTCTTGTTGTTGCCCAGTCATCCATTTGAATAAAGATTAAAGGGATAGAAATGTCAGGAAAAAAAAAGTATTAACTATATGGTAGATACAATTAAAAGAGAGTACTTGCACTTATTTGTATCTCTCAAACAGTTATGGTTTGAGAGATATAGGAAAATAAAGTTCTCTGGTCCCTCCCCTTTCTGCTTGACGAGCTGTAAAGTTGTCAGAAGCAGATTCTGGTTCCTGAATCAGACGGCGGCTCTTCAGCAGCACCAACATAGCAATATCTAAAATTAAATACTTCATCAGAATGGTCTACAATGTGTGCTTGGTTGCAAGCATATGTTGTAGACCATTCTGATGAAGTATTTATCTTTAGATATAATTATATCTGTGCTCCTGAGTGCCGAGTCTGGTCAAGGGACCAGAATCTGCTTCTGACAGCTTTACAGCTCATCAAGCAGAAAGAGTAGGGAGTGGAGAACTTTATTTTCCTATATCTCTCAAACCATAACTGTTTGAGAGATACAAATAAGTGCAAGTACTCTCTTTTAATTGTATATACCATATAGTTAATACTTTTTTTCCCTGACATTTCTATCCCTTTATGGTCTATGTTAAACCTTTGAGTGCCAGAGTTTTATCCAACACATTGCATCGGATACACCTCTGGCACTCAAAAGGTTAAATGAAGAGCAGTACTGTTGCAGGGACAGAACTATAGCAGCCCCCTGCAACAGTTTGTTCCTGTGCTGCTTCGCTCAATTGTCTCCTGTGTTCCACCGACATCCCGGATACAGGAGAGGCATGTCTGAATGCAGGCCCACCTAAGTGCCAGCCTATTACTGATTAGCACTGAAGTGGGTCAGCAAATTCAATGGAGACTGAGAAGAGCATCACAACCTACGCCACTGCTCAACAGCAAGGTGTGTCGGTAGCCCTACAGGCTGCTGTGCAGACTTTCCTTACTGGAAGTTTACTGTGTTCCTGAAGGAGCGCAGTAAAATTACAGTTTGCTGGTCTTTGGTGTGGTGACACAAGGCGACTAGCAATTCTGGAGAAAATCATCTGAACTACAGGGGCAAATAAAAATTCACATTTATTTCATTGACTCATAATAAAGTGCTGTATTCAATAAGCTAAATTGGAGCAATTCTGGAGCAGACTAACTGCACCACGTGGGGACAAATGAAAATGGATCATTATTACAATGGGGCCTTTAACCCCTTCAGTGCTAGAGAGGATTCCAACATATTTGCAAAGCAAATTTCCATTGATTTAAAAGGGCCGTTTAACTTGAATGCTAGTGTTCTCCAATACAGTGCTTCATAACGTGTTGGAGACCTCTCAAGCATTCAAAGGTTAAAAGCACAATTTAACCCTTTGAGTGCCAGAAGGGTACACAATGCATTTCAAAGCAATGCTTTGCGTACCCCTCTGGCACTCAAAGGGTTAAATCCATGCCATAGTTTGTTTTTACGGAGAATTCTTCGATCCTTTACACAGCCTGAACTATACACATTCACACAACTGCCAGCTGTAACATGAAGCACAACCACTGATCTGTATAACTCTACCACACAATACTACAGAGCTGGACCCACCACCTGAGGAGAGACTCACAAGAAGAATTACAGCTGTTACCTTATCTCAGTGTTAATGCTCTGCTCACTATAAATCTGTATGCAGAAGAACGACGAATGTACGTCAGGGTTATTTGTGATATTTATCATTATGGAGCGAATTTAATAGTAAGCAGTAGAGCAGTTCTGGGGCACACCAACTGCATCAATATGGGACAAATAAAAATGTATATTGCCTTAAATGGGGATTTGGTCTGGATGTGTTGATCTTTAGCATTCAAGCCACATTTAAAGGAGAGCTTTAAAATTATAGTACTGGTAAGTGCTCTTCATGTAAAAGTAGCAGTGTTGTAAAATAGTCATTAGAAGGCCCCAGTGCAATTTTTTTGGGGCTTCCCAACATAACATTTTCTCTCCAGAAGCACTAAACTCCAAAAGCAGCATCTGCTGAAAAATTGTAGTCCAACAGCAACAACATAGATTGCTCATCTCAGTCTAGCAAAGCGTAGTACAACAGGTGGCCCTGGGGCCACATGGAGCCAGCGGTGGCCTCTGTAGCCCCGTCTGTTCTCTGGTACAGTGAAAAGGGGAGTTTGCTTCCATCTTCACGTATGCACTATTTAACCCCCAAAAAAGGTCACATGTCCTTTTTGCCTTCCAGCCTACTTCCATTCTAAATCATAATGTTACATTTTAATCCTTGGAGTGCCAGAGGGGTATTCAATGCATTGCAAAGCAATGTGTTGATACCTATCCGGCACTCAAAGGGTTAAAACGCATCGGTTTAGAATGTTAAATTACATTGTGCAACGCTTTGAAGGATTTCAAAAACCCTCGTTATAAACCCAGCTTCTTATCATTGGTCTAGTAGATCTATTTACTCTACAATCAGCTTACAATTATGGCTGCAAGCAGTCTCAGTACATTTGCATGAGTATAATGAGTAATGAGCAATAAAACAATTGGCGAAAGACTGAGTGTCTACATGTACCTGAATGTTTTAATAATGATTTACTACTGCATTTTTCTGAAAATGTTTCTTTTAGAAACAGGCGAAGATAGCTGTGTGATGTTCTATCAACATATACCATTTAGTCTATCGATTGGTGCCCAACTTCCCAAATTTGTCTAGGCTTCTGAATATGTTACCATTGGTCTTAAAGGGAAATTATAGACATAATAACCAGATCTTTAGGTCTTCCTGAAATGGGTGACAGATCTGTTGCATCCCCCTGTGACAATTCTGTTTCCCATGTATCTTCACTTACTTCTCTTCTGTGTTCTAGCCCAAATTGGAATGCAGGGCAGTTGTGTCTGATGGGCAGGCCACCTGAGCACCAGCCAATATTAATGGCTGGAGCCCAAGCAGGAAGGCATTGCATTGAAGGTTGTGATGAACAACGCAACCTCCAACTAAGCTCATGTGAAGGTCTACTCACGGCTCCATAAGCCAGTATTCAGATCTTGCTTACTGAAACTTTACTTCATTCCTATAGTCCAGCATGTTACCTGTCATCATGGGCTGTGTTGATGTCCATTGTGAAAGAGGCCTTATGTGCTTTGCATATTGTAAAACATGAGAAATTGGAGGAAACTAGGCAGTGTATTCTGCGCCAAGAATATTGCTACACACAATCTGAATCACTTCTCATGCATAGCTTTTTAACCCTTCGATTGCTAGAAGGGTGCCCAAAGCATTGCTTCTCCATATCCTGGGCACCCTTCTCACACTCAAAAGGTTAAAGTAGGATGCCATACTTCAAGGTGCCACAAGATGGAGCTTAAACTACATTTCCAATACCTCTCTTCACCACATACATTGAAAAGTCATAGTTAAAAGCCCGCAAGACAACTGTACTGGAAAACCTTATTAATAAACTGATTAAGATGTGTTCAAGAAAATCCAAGAAAAACAGAAGAATTGCATTTTTTTTATACAGTACATGTCAGTGTCCCCTTATACACGTTGAGGCTGACTGCAGGACATGGATGGAAAATGGGGGCCCTCCAGCAGCCACCACACTATAACTCCCATCATTTCCCACCAGCCATTCTCTGTTAGGAATGATCGGAGTTGTAGCCTGACAACAGCTGGAGGGACTCATGTTGCCAATCCCTGCTACAGAAGAAAAGTTGCAATTATGAAGAAAAGCAACTACACCAAAAGGAACAAATAAAAACTCCTACTGATTGAGGGGGGCTTTTAACCACTTGACTGCTAGAGAGATCTCCAAGACATTGCTTTGGAAAGAGCTGGAACCTTCTGTAGCAATCAACTGGTTAAATGAGAACTAACACCTTTAAAATGCCACTCCACTAAATGTATAAACCATAATATATGCTACTAGCTTGCAAAAACATTTTTACCTGTACAGTGTATGTAAAGGGATAGTATTGTTATGTTTTAAAAAACATTAATCGTGTAGCCGTTAAAAAATAAAACTAAATGCTCCCACTCCCATCTCTCAAACCTTTATGATTTGAGAGATATTCAGGACCAAAGTTCCCCCTCCCCTTTCCCTGACTTCAGTGCTCAAGCTGACTGCAGGGGAATCCGGTCCCTGGACAAGCGGATGCTCTTCAGCAGAGCCGAGATTGCATTACTGGAACAGAAATCCTTCACTGTAACGGTCTACAAAGTGTGCTTGCAAACCAAGAACACTTTATAGACCATAGAAAATAGAATATACCCTCAAATTCTACAGCAAGAATATCACCAGCCCTCCCTTAACCCTTTGAGTAACATGTAACAGCTCTTCCAATGCATTGTGTAATTAGAATAATCTGTTCAGCGGGGCAGGGAATTGTCTATACTGCAGTGCCACAATGGGGTGCAAAGCAATGGGTATCTTCTCTCCAGTAGACAGCATACTGTCCTTTGTGGCGCTATGGAAAGAGTCCAACTTCACAATTTCTACTACACCTGTTTCCACTCCGTAAAGTATGTACTCCATATTCTAGTACTTTCACAAAATTCTGAGCTTGCATTAACCCACTGAGTGCCAGAGGGGTACCCCTCTGGCACTCAAAGGGTTAAGGGAAAAAAAGGTATTTGCAATGTGTTACCTACACGGTCTGGTCCACGAACAATTAATGTGTGCCCACACAATACCAGGTACTTACACCTACAGTACACTGGCAATATACAGAGATGTCGCACACATCCTGACAAACTGTATTATGTGCACCAGATCACTAGAGATGGCGAGATGCAGCTCGCTTTACCTTGTTAATAAACTAGCCCTGAATATATGTGCATAATGTTTAGAATTAACAGTAAACAGTATGTTATAGAAGATCTAAGGAAGATAAACAAAATGAGGGTTACAGTAGCCAAGTAAGAAAAAGTTTACCTGTCTCACTGGCCTTGGTGATGGAAGACATACAAAGTGATGTGATTTTACAACATTGAACAGTCTGGAAGGTGCAGTGATATGAGAGGAAGAAAAGTCTCTGCCCTGTACCAAATGTTGTGCTATGGATGACAACATACTGAATTCTGTATAATGAGTAAAGCATTGGGCATAACCATAACTTGCCCTTAGCAAAACATATAATGGCTCACTAGACTTGTAAAGTGACATAGCCATGGCTCTGTAGGAAGCTTTATGTTTTAGGAATATTAAAATTACTTACTGTCTAAAGTTGTATTTCTAGCAGTAAACAGTGCAAAAAAATAAATAAAAAGTCTGTTTTTCACACTTCATTTTGTTCATCTAAAGCTTACAGAAGCCTGTAGGAAAGACACCCAAATCAACATTATACCCCCCTACTATGGCCATAAAATAAGTCCTCCCTTCCAGAACTTCTGTCTCAGGTAAAAAGTGAATGAGCTGCAGGAGAAAATAGACTTAGACTACAGATAAAAAAAGCAGAAAGATTTTAAAATGTTATTAATTGGCAGCTAGAGCGATCTCCACTTCATTGCTTTACAATGTGTTGGTAGACTCCCTTGCATCCAACCGGGATAAACAATAGAGATAAAAAGGGTCTTACACAGGTAAAGAACCATAAATCAGGATCATAAACACTGGGATTGTCCTGGCCACACCCACAAGTCAGAATGTGGGTATGACTGGCACAGCTAAGGCGCATCTCAGAACTTGGTTCTCAAGGTGGTTACCCATTGTATCTAAAGGAGAATCTGACTCTGTCTGTATGCTTCCTATCAACACTACATAGACATACATACCTTCTATGTTCAACTCACTGCAAAACCCTCCCTAGCCACTCACTGGCCCCACTCACATTCCTCTCCTGATCATTATCAGAAAAATGTAATATGGAAAAATCGAGGTCTGCAGCCTCTGACTAGTAAATATTAATTTTATATATGTGAATACGACACACACACATACACTGGACTGCTCTGTAACCTTTACCTCATTAAAGTGGAACTAAAACTTTCTAATGACTCAGATTAATTAGCTTTCAAAATCATCTATATTTGTGTTAACAATTCCTTATATAAAGCTATAGTTTATGCAACTTAGGCAGTACTGGATGGCATAGCCTGGTGTGTCAGATACTAACATTACCTTCTTCTTCCCAACTGCCACTTCCTTCCAGGAAGTACTGGCTAATGTACATAAACTGACTAAGTTGTATATCTTGTAAACTATAGTTTAAATAAAGAATAGCTAGCATAACATTAGGCGATTTCAAAAGTCATTATAAAAAGTGTTAGTTTTACTTTAACTTCTTGGAGGAGATGCACTAAGGTGTGATAAAGAGGTGATAAAGCGGAGATGACTTCTCCAGTGATATCACTTCTCCAGCTCCTATGTTATTCTATGGAGCCAATGCAGTAAGATTTCTGCACCTTTGGAGATGTCAGTGCATAGGCTCTACAGAATAAAATAGGAACTAGAGAAGTGATAAACTGGAGGAGTCATCATCTCCGCTTTAACACGCCTTTGTGTGTAACCCTCCTTGAATACTAGTGAGGTCTCCAACACATTGCAACGTCATCCACTGGAGATCTGTCTAGCATTGAAGGGTTTAAAATCCCCACTTTAAACCAACAGGGAGTTTTATTTGTCCTAAACAGTACATTTTGCCCCAGAACCCTTATCTATTTTTATGCATAGGGCCTTAAATGTCACTTATTTCAATAGGCATAATTTCCCTTTAAATGCCAAGGTTGACTGTTAAAATGTGCACAACTTAGTCATTGATATTATAAGGAACAGCATCAGGGACCAATTCTCTGGAATCAGATGCAGTGGAGATCGATTCAACCATTAACTTGGTTTCCTAAAAATAACCAGCGCTTGGAAGAACACTTACTTGTACTGAGCAGCCAGTATCAGTATGGATTAGGGACATTTCCATTGATTGGGGAAACTTATCCAGCTGCATCTCCAGGCATAGTTGGTTAATCAAAATTGTGCTGTTCACATAGAACCTGGCAAAAACTAAACAAATGTACTGCTATACAGTAAATAGAATAATTCCCACCTCAAGCACTTTTGTGTTTTCTCAATATAAAGTGACAGCCATAAAAGTGTTTTTTTAGTAAAATACTGACAAAATGGCATAACAGCTTACATCACAGCCCAAACATACTTATGTATGAAAGCACAGAAAGAAGGGAATGATTGTCATAGGGATTATGGTATACAACATCTCCCAAATTCTCAATTATAAAAGTTAGACTTTTAACCCCTTTAATACCAGAGAGGTTACCAATGCATTGCTTTGCAATGCCTTGGAGACCTGTCATTAAAGGGGTTAAAAGCCCCGATTAAATAACTAAAACGTTTATTAATCCCTTGTAGTACAGTTGGTTTGTGCCATAATTACTCCACTCTGTCTTCATATACAAGGGCCATGGATATTTGGTTAGCTGTACTTTGGATCGATAAACACTAGCTCCATCTAGTGGTTAGTAGCAGGTTGGACATTAAGGTAAAATTAATTCCTGACTCTTCCGGATCATACAGTGCATAGTACATACGTTTTACCACTTCAGAGTAGGACAAAGAACTGAAGGAAATATTAGCTCTGGGAAAAAGCAATGAGGAAATATGACAGGATAACACCTTATTAAATCATTGAACTCTGTCAGGGGTGGGGAAAACCCCAGAAGCTGTTGGGTTTACATGCTGCCGAAATCTTTCTTCTGGATCCCATCTTTGGCGTTTAGGTGCATCTACCTATAGTCACACCTTCAGTGACAGTTAAAACTCTTAGATCAGTGGTTCTCAAACATTTTTTGCACAGAGCACCCCTAACACACAATCTGGAAGTTTCGGGGCACCCCTAAAATGTTTAATGTAATATTTCTAGGGCATAATAAAGGGTACAATTAATAAATATCCAGATATTATTAGGTCTCACTATCATAGTAATAAAAATAACATATTGTGCATAACATTTTCCATATTTTTACATTTAAAAGACAATATTCACATTTTTGTCAGTCTTCATAGAAAACATGAGGCACCTTAATTTGATGTCCGTGGCACACCAAAGTGCCACAGCACCCTGGTCGAGTATCACTGTCCTAGATGGCTCTTAGAAATTCTGTTTGATTCCAAAAGGTTTAAGAATCTTGTCCACCAATGAACTAGGTTAAAGAACAGAGTTGCCAACCTGTTGTATGTGTGCCACTAATGGTACTTAAAATTGTACTAACTACAGCTATATTGGTTGATCCTGTACTGTAACTTGAAGACTGTGGAAAGAAGTCTCCAACTTCCACCTCTGATCAGTAAATGGTGCCTCAGTAGCTGGGAAGACCTCTCAAGCCACCACTGAATCAGTACACTTGCTCAGAGCCAAATCCTGTTGGATTTTGGCTCTGAGCAATCATACTAGCTCTATGGAGGTTTGAGACATCAATCACATCTTTCATAGCACCAGTCATTGAAGGGAGGTGGAACTTGGAGACTTCTTTCCCCTACTCTTCAAAATACAGCACAGGATATGCCGTAAAACTGGGAAAGTTTTAATTTGCAAGCAACTGGAGTTGCTTATATATATGTAGAGTCTTATACACAAAGATCTTTGAAACTTGCCTCTAGATTGTAGAGCTAAACATTAGTCCTCATGGCACACCAATGGGTCATGATTTCCAAATAAAAAATGAAGAAAAAAAGAAAAAAAAGATAGCGCAGACACACACATCTAAGCAGTGATAAATATTATAAAGTTTATAATCCACCCTTTTCCCACGTAGTTCTACTCACATATTCAGGAGGTTTCCTCTGCCTCCCAGTTTGTTAGGCAATCAATGCCGAAGTACTCCAGGTATTCCACTTAAACCGCAGTCACTTGTACATTTAAATGTAGTTCCCAAAACAGTATGTCAGATCATGTATACTGAACATACGGACTTAATTCAGGAGACATACAGGGAACCTTTAGTATATATACACACTCTTATATATACATACACCCTGTATACTGTATCACTAAAGGTTCCTTGTGTGTCTCCTGAATTGGAGAATTAAATCTGTATGTTATTTACAGAGTTGTGGGTTGTGCCAGTGATACCCACTTTGGATAGCTGCACCCATAGACACTCCACATCTGAACAAGATCATCTCATCACCACCCACCCAGGCGTTTCAGAAGTATACCACCTTTACTATGTCTTCCAGATCTCCCTACTTGATCCCAAGTGTGTAATAAGTGTATTAGTCACTGTGATTGAGCCACCTGTGAGTAACCCCTTTAAGGATGGCCGATCGAGCATGTGGCCATCACTTAAGCACCATGGACCCTTTTTTTTATTTTTTATTTATTTATTTATTTATTTTGTCGCTTCCAGTTCAGGGCTCCCCAAACAGCACGCAGCCGCCCGAGGAGCCCTGAATTCCATGAAGGTCCTGGCATATCATGGGTCCTTAACACAAATCTACCCATGACGTGTCAGGACCCTCAAAGGCCATTAAGGGGTTAAATCTTTGATTGCCACAGAGGCATCCAACGTTTTGCACTACAAAAGAAACTGTTGGTGTGTCTAGCATACAGGAGCTGAAAATCACTGCACCTACATCATACCTTCTCACAAAAAAGCAATGTGCTTCAACAGCCCTGAATGATTTGAAAGGGTGTTATATTTACCATATATCATTTGTTGTTGTTTTTTTTATTAAAATAGTTACTTCTCCTTTAAAATTGTATGTCATTCAAATGGGAACTTTACCACCCACACAAATACATACACACACCGGAGACCTCTAGAACACAGTGGGTTAATCTTATAAGTATTGTACATTAGCTTTCTCTCAATAAGTCCACTTTTATACATCAGCTCTTTTGTGTCAAGTCACTTGCAGTATGAGGATGCAGCTTCATCTTCCAATGATCTGTGATTGGGAAGCCTCTTGGGCACATGCTTATATGTCACAATATATCCGTACAATGCAAGTGCCAACAGCAAGGTCATTCTTTTGACTAAGACATGTGTACTTCATACCATAGGTGAATAATATTTTTTCTGATTTCCCTTGTCAGCTGTGGGCTGGCTATACTTTCATGTGCAAAGTCAGCAGCACACAGCGGAAATGTCAATACGCAAAGAGCATTCATTTAAAACCTGACCAAGGCAAGAGACCTATGCTTGTATAAAATGTAACAATAAACCAGTGTGTGTGAATGCAAAAACATGGAAAATGCTTTCATGTCACAGAGCAGTAAAGTACATTTAAAGTGTTAGTAAAGCCTCTTTAAAATACTTTCGCCGGGTCTTCTGAATAATAATAATAATAACAACAATGCTCTATGTCAAACATTGTACATCTTTGTAGTTCAAAAGTTAATCAACTCTAAAGATCCCACTCCCTCCCCTTCTTACGATGTTACAAAGAAAATCTGCAGTCTGGTCAGGACGGCTGCAGCGCGGGACAAACTTCAATAAGCAAAGGGAAATCCTGCGCTCCTTAGTCAAGGGGGGCAGGATTTCCCTTATACTTACTTACTGAAGGTTGTCCCTCGCTGTTCACTATAGAGTCGCACAACCCAATCACAGAATTGGAGGGAGGCGGCCAGAAAGGGGCGGAAGGAGGATCTTTCGAGCGGAATAACTTTTGAACTACAAATAAGTATGATATTTGACATGGTGCATTGTGTTACTATTAATATACAGAAGACTCAGATAACGTATTTTGTTATATTGTTTATATTATATTGTGTCAGACAGTGTATTTGGGGAACGGTGACCACCATTGGGTAGAGGAACCAGGCTGAGGGATCAAACAGTCTAAGCTGCAAATTAAATGTGTCTTAAACCCTTGAGGTGTTGCACACCGCTCTGGTCCTTAAAGGGATAGTAACACTTAAATTTTACTATCCCCCATCTTGTAGCCCTTAAAAAACTGAATTAAATGAGCCCAGCGACATCTCTCAAACCTTTATGGTTTGAGAGGTATCCACTTTCAAAGTTTTGCTTTTTTCCCTCTCCCCTGATGTCAGTGTTCTAGCTGACAGCAGGGGAATACGGTCCCTGAGCAAGTGGAGGCTCTTCAGCAGAGCAGAGATCGAGTTATGGAAGAAGAAATCCTTCACTGAAATGGTCTTCTACGTGTGATTGGTTTGCAAACATGTAGAAGACCATTTCAGTGAATAATTTCTTCTTCCATAACACGATCCCGGCTCTACTGAAGAGCCTCCGCCGGTCCTGGGACCGGATTCCCCTGCTGTCAGCTAGAAAGCTGACGTCAGGGGAGAGGGAAAAAAGCAAAACTTTGAAAGCGGATACCTCTCAAACCATAAAGGTTTGAGAGATGTCGCTGGGCTCATTTAATTTAGTTTTTTAAGGGCTACAAGATGGGGGATAATAAAATTTAAGAATTACTATGCCTTTAAGGGGTTAAGACACAGAATTCACCTAATTTTCTATACTGACATATATTGACATAGAAATGTAGTGGAAAATGTAATAGACTTAAACCTATTTATGCTTTAATGCAAGTGTGTGTGTAAGTGTGTGTGTGGGGGGGTGATTTACACCTCAAATGGGAGGAGGGCTAAGAATATGTCTTTAATTTCCTTATTTGCATTATTTACCATTATTTACATTAGGTCCACAAAAGGGAAAAATGCAGGAAAAAAACATAACCCATTGAGTGCCAGAGTATTGCAATTTGCTGGACACCACTCTGGCACTCAGAGGGTTAAAACTATAAAGCTATGCCATAATGTTGTATAAATTATACCTGCCTAGTCAAGGTTTTTCTGTTAACTCCTAGAACACAATAACGTTGGAAATTGGCTGTAGTTTCAGACAGTGATCACTAGGTGGCACATGTGCTCCAATATCATGTAGCATTAGGCTATTAAAATCCTCAAGTAATCATTGCAAAGCTGCAAAGCACTTCTCAACATACATAAAAGAATCCAGAATCACCATTACTAAAGAATAATGTTTCATTTTCAAGGCTTTCAAAGCAGTAAACTGGAAACCTACTGTATTACAAGATACAATGCATTACTGTCTTTTGGTTTAAAGCAACTTTAGTATCCAAAGAAGTAACACTGAAAACCAGACTGCGCCAGGTTCCCTATAACAGATATATTTAATCCACTGCTAACAAGATATATTTATTCCACTGCTAAAACAGCTTCCTTCCCTATCTAGTTTAACTTGAGTTATCGAAAACGTATTGGCCCACTGTATGATACAGTAGTTATCCAGTGGGAGCTGTAGTCTGGAAGCAGCTGGAGATCTCCTATTGCCCATACCAGCTACCTAGTTTCAGATGGCAAGACAATGCTATAGGGTCAGTATATTTGGTTCTTTGCCGAGTACGGAACAAGACTGGGAAGGTAGTACATGTTTTTCTATGGCTATTGTGGAACAAGCAGGGGAGGTGGTGCATATTTGTGTGTGGGGGGGATAGAGAGTAGTATTTTGGTTCATTGGCTACCAGTGCAGTGAGAAATGGCTGGGGGTCAGTACGTCTGGTACTAGTGCAGTGAAACTGGGGATTGTGGCAGAAAAAAGTGGAAAACCGTACTTTGTGAAAATTCCTGTAAATAACTAAAAGTGCTATTTTCTTCGCTTTTCTCTTTTTTGGGGCAAATGTTTTTGCCTATCCCTATACGTTACAAGTAAAAACTAGCATTCTGAGATACTTGCCATGAATACAATGTTAACCTCTTGGATGCCAGACAGGTCCCCAATGCATTGCAAAGAATCAAAGTGAGGTAAAGGGTTTGGTTGTTAGGGTTTTACAGAGATCTCTTGAGAAAACAAAAGGTTCCATCCACCCCCTGCAGGAAGTTAGTGAGTCACTGCCACAGAGGGCAGCGCAGTGACAAATTGCCATGGCCATCACCAGTCCTGGGAAAGCTTCAACATGCTGCTTCTGTACTGATGCTTGTGACATTTATCAGTGTGACTACGTGCAATGGATATTCTCATTTACACTAGAATCATAAAAAGGGAGCTGTGATTCAACTACAGTAATACAAAATGTAATGCAACATTTACTAAAGGCAGACCTTTGGAAATCTGTAAAGAAAATGAATAACCAAACAAATATGAAATTACAGATCTGCCTTCCAAGCATACAACATCCCACATAAAACACACGGGTGAGAAGGCGATGGCAATAAAAATAAGATATTTAGTTGACACACAGCACAAAAAAAAGCATAAACAGGACTTTATACAATTGCGACAGTCCATTCCTAACGTATTTCAGAGACGCACAGGCCTCCTTCATCAGCGGATAGGACCGCCCGCCTCTAACCATCTTTATATAGACAACACAAAAACTGATTAATAGACACGGGTTAACCCATCCGCTGCTGGAGAAGCAGACAGCCGAAAAAACAACTAGAATGCCTGCCGGGTGGTGAAGGAGAAATGCTGCGCCCATAACCAGTAAACTACTGAAATGCATACATATTAAAAACAAAAAAGGTCATATACAGACCAAAAAACAAAGTAACTAAAATAAAAGCAAAAACTGACAACATCTAAGACAACCAAAAATGTCGAGTTTTTGAAAGAAATGATAGGATTCAGTGTAGCAAAAAACCTCACAAGAGTGGTATAAAGGTGATACCTTTTAATGGCTAACTGAGGACATAACAAGTGCAAGATTTCAGAACACCAAGGCCCATTCTTCAGGCATGGGTTAACAAACAAAGCTAGAATCTCCTATATACCACTCTTGTGAGGTTTTTTTTTTTGCTACACTGAATCCTATCCACTCCACTGGCTAACACGGTACCATCTTTTTTTCTGTAAGAAACGATACAGCACTCAGCGAGGGAGGAGAGACACTGAACATAGATTACCCTATATAACAATCTACATCCCATTCAACCAGCCTGTCTCCTCCTCTTGGTAAGCGTATACATTTCTCAGTACCCTGAAAGGTGAAGAATGAACTATCTGCATCGTGTTCACTAACAATACGATTAGCAATTTGAGACCTCCCATCTTTATTCACAATAGAATTCAAATGATCGCTAATCCTAAATTTTAGGGGACGAATAGTACGTCCCACATACTGCTTCCCCCACTTACATGTCACCAGGTATACAACATTTTTCGAGTTATAATTTATAAAATCATTCATATATGTTATGTTCTTCCTGTAACTGTAAACTCAAAACTATTTGACACAACACAGGCACAGCAAATGCATCTTTTTTGTGCACATCCAAACATGCCTTTAGTAGTCAGCCATTGATCAATATTTTAGCTATCACACTTTGGTCTTTATCAGATGTTGTCAGAATAAATCTCATTTGCTTGGTGTGTGCTAAATGCAACATTTTCTCAATGTAATTTTTTGCACCATAATGGTAATACGTATGGCTTTCTTAAGCGGGAAGAAAACAGGTACAAATCTGGAGCATAGCAACTGCTCAGGACAAGCATTTGTAAAATACCCATGGACTTAAAGTGGAATTTTAACATCTTGGATTTTAGGGATCTGTCCAACTCATTACTTACCTCAACATACCTCCCAACAATTCACCTGGTCAAACAGGAACAGTTTTGTCTTAAGTTATGTTGCTGGGGAAGAGGCTGATGGGAGGAACATTACTGCAAATGTTTACGTTACTTCATGACCTACTGACAACTCTTTAAATAACTGAATAAATGTTTAAAAACAAGAGCACAGTATTATATATACACAGACTATCTTATAAAACACATAACATATGCTGAAGTGTAACACTGAGTACCAGAGAGGATGTCCAACACATTGCAGTGGTGATACTTTGTCCACTACTCAGTCACTCATTCATTATTCTGAATGTTCATTATGGCTGCGGAGCATTGCGATTCCACTTCCATACACACTACACATTCTGATCTCCTAAACCAAGGAAGAACAGGAGGGACTTGGGCCTCAAAGAGACAGGCTTGGAAGTTATGTATCAATAGCATTCAAGGTGTTAAAATACCAGTATTTTCAGTGGGAACTTTATTTTACCCTTTATGGGCAGATGGTATGCTCACGAACTGCTCATCTTTTGGTTGTTCTAGAATGCTCAAAAAAAGGTAATAAATGACTTTTCAGTATTTGGTGCAGTGGGTGGAGTCTGTGCCCTTGCAGGAAGAAACACCAGCTTCGAGCAGCTAAAATCCCCATTTATAACAATGGAAAACTTTATTTGTTCCCTTTGGGGTTGTTGGCTTGTACCAAAATTGCACCTGTTTAATTTTCACCATAAAGCCCATGTTCTTTCAGGAGACATAGTCACAAAGGGCTGATTTCCAGGGCAACACAAGAACAGCATGTTTTTTTTTTTGTAATCTCTTTTAGAGAATTGATTTTTTTTTTTTTTTTTTTTTTTTTTTTTTTAAAGTCATATAGATTGTAATAAACAAGGCTTTTTTTGGTTTCCTCTCCCCTGCCTCTTTCCCAGCAAGACGCCAGAGGGCCTTGTACAAAGAGAAACAGAACATTAGCATTTGAAGGCACTGGTGATTTATTAGAGTGAGCAGCTTGGTGCATGGTACAAGCAGTCACTGAGAATTCCGTGCAACAATAAGGAAAAGATGCACTGATTGTATGTGAAGTGCAGGAACAACAGCTGGATTATTTTCCCATGAAATACTAGTTTAGGAGAGAATTTAACAGACACCTTATGCTGGCTATTAGGCTGTTTTTCTTGCTGGTGATATTTCTGGGCACGAATGCAGCCATAGTTAGCATACTGCAACTCCAATGCATTCACACTTCGTAGCTCCCAAGTGTCCCTCTTTAGAAGGGACAGTCCACTCAGTCTCATATCGCTCTGTCCCTGTTTCCCACCCTGATGTCCCTCTGTTTAGAAGATCAGAATGTGCATTGTGTATATGTGTATAAGATATTGCCATGTATTAAAAGGGGTATTGACTCAAGGGAGGAAGATATAATTATGCCTCTTTACAGGTCCATGGTAAGACCCCACTTAGAATATGCTGTTCAATTCTGGGCGCCCTTTCTGAAAAAGGAAATTATGGAACTAGAGAAAGTGCAGAGGAGGGCTTCAAAACTAGTAAGGGGAATAGAAAGTTTTAGTTATGAAGAAAGGCTAGAAAAGTTAAACTTGTACACACTAGAGAAACGGCGTCTTAGAGGGGATATGATAACACTATATAAATATGTTCAGGGCCCATACAAAGGGCTCTCCAAAGACCTGTTCATTAACAGAACAGTACACAGGACAAGGGGCCACCTGCTTAGACTTGAGGAAAGGAGATTTAATCTACAACAGCGGAAGGGTTTCTTTACAGTTAAGGACAATAAAGGTATGGAATTCACTGCCTGAGGAGGTGGTGCTATCGAAAACATTAGATGCCTTTAAAAGGGGCCTGGATACTTATTTAAAAGAGCAGAACATAGAGGGCTATGTACGTTAGTATTGGGATGAATATTTAGTTGGGGCTTGTTGATCCAGGGAGAAATCTGATTGCCATTTGGAATCAAGAAGGAATTTTTTCCCCCCATTCAAGGCAGAATTTTAAATTGCTAATTAAAGGGGTTTTTTTGCCTTCTTTTGGATCAACAGTGGTAAACAGGAATAGGAAAAGGTTGAACTAGATGGACGCAAGTCTTTTTTCAACCTAAATTACTATGTTACTATGTTAATATGTTACTATGTATTACAGTGCTCCACATCAATAAACTGACTTTAATGTTTTTTTAAACTTCAGTTTATAAATTAATCTGTAGAATAATTTTGTCTTACTCTAAATTACTTATTAAGTCACACAAAGAGGTGGAAATATGTAATGAAATAACTTAAAAATGCCATGCACATCAGCCATGCCTCATCAACATCACCTAAAACAAAAGTGTTCCTCTTTGGCCACTGAAATGTTAAAACATATGTGCAGTACTGTTGAGCGGAGCATATCTGTAGGAGCCTAAGTGTCTTGGTGAATTCCACATTAGAGATCAGGTGAATGATGCAACATCCAATGAATGGGAGACCCAAATTGTCATCAGCCAATGAAATACGAATGCTTCTCACACAGACCACTCATCATTCATGCCTCCATCACGACCCTCACTGCCCCAGTAATGGGATCAACTGGGAAAAAGGTGGCACATTGCAGGTAAAATGTCTGGCATGCACAAAGTTATCTCACATAAATATAGTTAATACCTTTCCAGAATTTAAAGGGTTATAAGTCACATTTAAAATTAATGTGGGATTTTTATTTGTTCCCTATGGTTTCTTATGTTCAAAAGAAAAAACTGGAGGAACTCTAGGGCAAACCAACTACACTACAGACAATTCCCCACTGAGGACTTCTAACGTCTTGAATTCTAGGGAGGTTCTTGATGCTTTGCAATCCGTTGAGATCTCTCTAGCAGAGCAACTGTAATTTGTTTTCTATGGTGCAGCTGTTCTTTCCTTGAATATGAAAACTGGCCATAAGAATGACATTGTAAAAGCTTGTAGCCTGCAATTTCTGTATGACTTAGTCACTGGTAGGTAGAATAGGTCAGGAATAAGCCAATGTGTTTTAAAGATAGAATTTACAATTCTACTTAATGTAAGGGGAAAAACACAAAACAAAATCAAATAATAAGATTTTTGTTTTACAATACTGGACAAAGCAACAAATTACACTGTGAAACGCGTTGATGTGCAGGTTGCATTTATGCATATTATATTATATATATATATATATATATATATACACACACACACACATTTTTGAACAATTTTTATAATAAAGATAACGCTAATGTTTTTCAAGCGGTTCTGTGTCTTGGACAGAGAAGATCTCCAGTTTCTTAACAGAGCAGTGGCGATAAGAATTTCTCTGCATGCACTGCAGCGGAGTAAATCTTTACTATATAACACAGCCATGTTTTTTTGTTTTGCAAATACAGGCACTTTAGAGACATACGACTACAAAAGCAGCTCCTTGCTTTGTACGATTCCCCTCTTACAATAATCACAAATTAAAATAAAAATAAATAATTAGAAAAATATCCCCTAATAATCAGTACACATATATCGCAGGTTACATTTTGCATTTCATGATTTTCATGGTCTCTGGCTTTGTAAATCCATATGGTCACAAAATCATCTTCGTGGCTTGTAATATCCCCATTAAAGTGAAACTATCACCCCACCTAAAGTTTTCCCCAAAGAATTGCCCATCTGGTGACTAGCTGCTCAATAGTACTAGTCACCAGAATTAATACCTCCGTATAGAGAAATTCTGCTGCTCCCGAGACTGACAGCCAGGAAACAGCGCAGACATCTTTGCATAGTTATGTCTGCGCGCCTGCGCTGTCAGTCCCTTCCGTACCTTAACCCCTTAAGGACCAGCGGTCCCGGGGTGTCTGGTCCTTTAAGGACCAGATAGGCAAGTTCGACGTGCCGTCCCACGTGACTGATCACGTGGGGCGGCACGTCGAACGAAGGACTGAAAGAGATCACTCCGGTCTTGGAGCGATCAACTTCAGTCCCTGGCAGGAGCACGGTGAGTAAAAGTACGTGACGTACCAGGATCGTCACTGGTCCTTAAGTGCCGGACCAGCATGACGGTCCGGGTACGTCACAGGACGCGAAGGGGTTAAAGTCCCAAGCGATGCCTCTTACAGCGGACTGGGACTACAGCGCAGGTGCGCAGACATCACTATGCAAAGATGTCTGCGCTGTTTCCTGGCTGTCAGTCCCAGGAGCAGCAGAATCTCTCTATAAGGAGCTATTAATTCTGGTGACTAACACTACTGAGCAGCTAATCGCCAGATGGGTAATTCTTTGGGGGGAACTTTTAGGTGGGGTGGTAGTTCCACTTTAAGTACATATCTTATAAATAAATTAGGAGCAATACAAATGTTTATATATTAAACCAGTCTTCCACCATAATGCTAAGGCTTAAGCCTTTGAGTGCCAGAGGGGAGTGCAACAGTGAGAAGTAATGTGCAGCACACCTCTGGCACTCAAAGGGTTAAACTGAAGTAATCAACTGATGGGCCTCTGGCTCCTGGGGAGTACAGCGGATTACCTCTCTGACTTGAAGTAGAACTGCCACTTTGTATCAAATAGGCAATTTTGAAAGCACTTTCAACAGTACCTACATGTTGGTAATTGTATTTTTTTTTCTCCTCCAACAATAGTTTATGATATATTTAGCTACATTTATTTGTCATTTACTACAAATCTAGCACATACTGCCACACTGCTCCCCATCCCAGCTGTCACTACCTACTAGGAATACTAGCTACTTTGCTTAAACTGACAAGTAATGCTAAATATCTCAGTTGATGAAAATAAATATACAAAAACTAACAAAAAAAAAGGCACTTTTGAAAGTGCTTTCAAAATCACTTACATTTGTTACAAAGTGACAGTCCCACTTTTAACCCATTTAGTGTGATATTGTTTAATATATTTTCAGGACAACAGCAGAAAATGCTTTAACGTGTTCTGATTTTTTTTTTTTTTTACTTTATCAAGGGGAAAAAAATTCTTCCTAATATTCATTTTATTGCATTAACCCCTAGAGTGCCAGCACAGCCAAGCCAGTGTCTAACATGCAGCTGGACTCTGCCTCCTACCCACCCCCTCTTTTTTATTTTTTAATTTGCTTTTTTATTGTCTATTTATACCTCATTGGGGGGGGCATCAGGAAGTGTCCCCCACAACTATGGCCCCCCCACTACACAACTATTGATCTCCCAGCCAATCATGATGGGACATCAATACTGGAGATGCAGAAGAGCAACATGTGAACTGGGTCTTGAAGATCCTCCTACTCAACATAGGCATTCATACAACATCCCCCATTGAGGAGCAGAGCATAAAAGGCAGTGTTTGCTTTCCTGGTCATAACGCTGATCTCCTGACCTTACAGATAAGTGATTAATGTGAGGGGGGATCAGGAGGGGTCTCAAGTTGGAGGGGGTTACATAACCAAATAATAAATATACTAAACATGCAAAAAATTATGATAAAATCCCACCACCCCAGCCTGGCCCCATGGCAGCCATACACTGTTTGCCTCCCCACCCTTCACCCCAGCCTGGTTCTACTGGTAGTACATACACTGAGTGACCCACACCAGCCTTGTTCCCCTGTCCATCGGTTAGCCACATATACCCTTGTACACTGTCTAATTAACCCCCCGCCTTGATTCCCTTGCCCACTGGAAGCCACAAGTCCCAGCTTACAATGTTTGACCCCCTCCCTCTGGCCTAGTTGCCCCATTGCCCATTGGTAGACACAGATCCCCCATATACACCATCTGACCACACTAAGTGACTCCCTAGCCTGGTTCCATGTCCAGGTAACCACGGATCCTCCATATACACTGTCTGCCCCCTTACCCAGCTTAGCTCCACTAGTAGCCACAGAACCACATTTTATTCTCACAGTCCAATCTTGTCTCACTGCTAGCCAAAAAAAAAAAATCACAAACACACAATCTGTTTCCCCAGCCTTTCTTCCAAGAGGCTCCAAGGGAAGGTTCAGCTCTGAGTTTGGCTCCTAAAGTGAAACCAAATTTGTCAACCCTTCCGTACAGTATGTCATCTAATACCAGTGGGGTCTCAATTTATTCCTAAGAGCACTAGCTAATGACTACAGTAGGAAAGTACATAGTTTTAAAACATTTTAGTGCACTTGAAGGGATGGAAATGGAAGGGGGGGATTAATTGTCCTTTAGTGCAAACTTCTGGAAACATATGTGCACACCAGACTAGGTGTAAAAAGACAAGTGACCCCTCATTTGATGTGTACGTTTTGGTAATATATTAGCTTTTTATAGTTATTCTGCAGTTTTAGGGTAGGTTAACCACGTAATCAAAGGTTCATTTTAGTTCATTAACCTGGACATTTTGCACTCCTGGTAATTAGGGATCTTCACAAACATTCATGTTAGTAAAACTATACATATTTGATAATATTAAAACTTTCCCAGTCAACACATATGTAATTTTGCTGTATTTATAAAATAATAGCTTGTCTTACAATGCAAGAGAAATATGGGGCCTAATGTAATAGAGAGCTTTCTTAAATGTGTATGTATATTTTTAATGTTTTATTATTTTAAAGGGATAGTAATATTTCAGGCCACTGAGATCCCATACCTAAAAAATTCAAGTATGAGCTGTAATGACTTTTGAATAAAATACCGTTCAGCAGTGGGAGTATGCTTGTTTTACTTAGGGAGAAACACTACAATATATATATTTTCCATACTAAGTATTACTATGCCTTTAACATAATAAAAAAAAACCCACATACACATTTAAGACAAGCTGGAAAAATGTCAAAGCTCCCATATTTCTTTTTATTTAGTATGAACGAAAAAAAAAAACCTAAGATTTTCATTCAAATAATAAATTAAGATTTGCTCCAAGGCAATATATGGCTTGACATATAGCAGGGAATTTAAGTAAATAGGAAATCAATCCAATTAGACTTCATATGCTCTCTCTCTCTCCTCACCAGGGAGGACGGATGGGGAGTAAGCACAAGAAAGGATTGAAATCTGCTGCAATCCATCTTGCTCTCAGAATAATGAAGGGGGGCTAATATAGCACTAACTAACAAGAATATAAAGAACAAAAACACCTTATTAATGCATGACCAGTACATAAAAAGGAGAAAAACTGTTTATTCACTGTTTAATTCACACTTCTAATTTAAAACAAATCACATGCTTTAAAAATATATTGGCATATATACAAATATGCTTGTGCCCACATTTATCAAGCTGAGATGGCCACATCAGTGTTTTGATTGGTTGGTGGACTCTGCTATCATACAGTGAGTTGTGTAGAGTTGTGGTGGAGCGTCTGATGCTCTTGTTCATGTGTGGGTGAGTGTTGATGTGGGAGTTCCAGATGCGGACATGGAAGCAGAGATGGCGGGAAAGATAAGATCAAAGTATTTTACCAGGAAGAATACATTGACATTGTCTCTCTCTCGTTTTCGAGTATGTCTTATATATGTTATTGTTACCCAATTTAATGGTACTTATTTTATCTACACAAAAAGGAAAAAAGAATAAGAAAGAAGCAAGCATAAGCACACAGGCAAAATATTACCTTACTTTGACATTACAAAAAATATATATGAATAGTTAATCTCAAATACATTTATTATCAAACAAAAGCAGTGTACAGTGTTTAACCCCTTAAGGAGCGGCCGCGCACGCGGACGTCACCCGTCACTTAAGGCCCTCGAAGCATTTTTTTTTTAATCTGATTCCGGACTCCCCGAACGGCATGCAGCCGTGTGGGGAGCCCGGAATTCCATGACGGTCCTGATACGTCATCGGTCCTTAAAGCCATGATGTACCAGGACAGTGAAGGGTCCTTAAGGGGTTAATATCCCTTTCCCCCAGAGCAGCAGCACATCCAAACATAAAAAAAACAAAGTTGCACTAAAAACAACCCCTACCTCTAGCACCTTCTATCTATACTATCTACAGCAGCAACCCACCATAATATACAATTCAGATAATCCTATAATGGGAATAGCACAAAAAGTGAACTGGTAAGAGATAAAGTGCACAGCATGTACATAAAAAGAACATAAGATGTGAATACACCAACAATATATATGGACAACATAAAGTGTATAAAAACCATATCTAAATATCATCCTATGTCCATTCAGTAGTATCAAATAGAAACACAAAGTGAAGATCTGCATGCAAAGGCTTAAAAGTCAGCTCTGACGTTAGTGAAGCAATGAGATGAAAAATCGTATTCTATATAAGTTCCACATGGTATAACTTCACTCATGTTATGATATAAGAAATCAAAGCATAGATGAAAGTATATGTATGCATACACAAAGTTTGTTACTGAGATGAAACACAGCAGAGTTAATAACGGCAATTAAAAGCAATTGTGTCTGGTGTTCTCCAAACTCCACATATTGGACCATTCAAATCATAAGGTAGTTGCACCTCATCGCACAGGATCCATCATAGATCATCCAATGCGGATACATTCATGTACCGGCACTAGTAGCAAGAACGGCACCTAATTTACGTTATAAGCTGGTTAAGAGTTACTTTACTGGGTTAGAATCTAGGGGTGCATGGTTGGGAACATTTTTAAAGGATGCAGACACTACATAACATGCAAAATCACATACTGGAATATTGCAAGGTCCAACAACACTACAGTGGTGATCAAGTATCTCAGTGAGTCTTGTTCTATGTTCATGTGGTATAGTTTAATACATATGACCCACTGTTCCATATATTTAAAGAAAAAAAAAACAATTTTGTGACAAACTAATTCATAGGAGACAAATATAAAGTTCAAACATTCTCATTGATTTAAACCCCAGCAATGAAAGAGGTCTCCAAACATTGTGTCACAATGTTTTGATGACCTTTTCAAAACTCACGGAGTTAAATCAAGTGGAACTTTTTCATCCCCATTGTGCAGTTGGTTTGCCTCACAATTGCTTTAGTTGTCTTTTATATCTAAAGCCCAATTAATGCCAAGACATGCAATAAGGTGCTGTTCAAAGTTGAAGGTGCTCCACCTGTATTTGTGGGAGGGGCTGCAGGCCTTAAATACAGGCAGCAGCCCCTTCCACTGGAGCTCAATTCACGTTGAGCTCCGTTCCGCTACGTAGTAGTCTCCCAGCAGCCCCTGCTACTTCTGCTTCTCCATGTCGCACTCGTCAACTTCATCTCACATCAGGCTTCAGCCTCCTCCGTGATCGGAGGCATTCTATCCGCAGGAGCTCAAATCGAGTTGAGCACGAATGCACGACATGTCCCTTCCCAGTCCGCTTCTGGTCACCTGACACCAATCCGGTAGGTGCATCTCTCATACGATATTTCCATTCACGGCATTACACTGTCCTAGCCCCGCTTCCTTCACCTGCCCTCCCTCACTAGTCTACTCACCCTCAGGTTATCCAGCAGTCAGCACGGCCCCATCAGCAAACCTCCACCATACATTAGTTCTACACTTCCACAGTCATGCCAGCCGTTCCCCTCACACTGCACTCGCCGTCATAACCATGTCATGTATATTGCATATGATCGCTTGCTGCGCATCATACAGCAGGCGATTCTTAAGTAGAGACTTCCATCCGTGCCTCTATATTCCCTGCGCTAGTCTCTCCTCAAAGTACAGCTTTCCCAAAGTATAGCCCCACCACTCCTTCATTCACCACCAAAGACTTCGCCATCCTTTCGACCTCTCTCTCCCTTTCACCCAGTCTGCTTCTTCATCATCCGTTCCACGCGGCAATCACTATCACTCCCTCAGTTATCCATCCACGGTACTCGCATCACACTTTCATGGCAGTTCAGCCTCCATTCCCATCTGCTGCCATTCATTCTCCCCTCCTTCACCCTTAGCAATGAGTCCAATTACTATTCTAGCCTTTGATCCTCTGAGTGTTAAAAGGGGGTATTCAACACTACATTTGACACTTAAATGGTTAAACATGTATCTTTAAGTAACGAAAGCTTTCTGACAAAAGCAGAAGCTGTATTTCCCTCTGGCAAGCATAGGATTAACACCCCCTGCCTTCTGCAAACTTAACGCCTTGCTTTCAACGTTGTCTGTCACCACCACCATTTCATTGTTCTCCCCAGGCCCCCCCACCCCCCCTTGCACATCCCACCTTCTATACTTCTGTCATCTATATAACTAACATCTGATCTATACAATATACCACTCCACATTACTTCCTTCAGTCAGGCCCTTCTCATTCCTCCATCACCTCCTCTTCTCACGTACAATCCCGGCATCCTCATCCGCATCTTTATCACGCCACGTTCATCAATCGCATTCCTCCGCAGCTCATCACCCTCGGCTAGGTCCCACACAGCGGCAGCCAGCCATACGGACCTTCTCTAATAACAGCCTCCCCTGAGTCTACCACAACACGTTCCTTACAGTCACAACACTCCACAGTACAAGCACCCCCGGCTGGTTCCCTCAGTCAACGCAAACCCCTATACTTTCCATACCTACCAAGTCCTACTGCCACTCACTCCTAGTACCCCCTCCGCATACATCATCAATAAAAAAAAAACAAAAACAAAAAAAAAACCCTATCATACATTCGTTCATGGTAACATTTATTTCAGCGTCCTGATTCAATTCATTCATACATGATCACAATGTTAGCATCTTCATGCCACTTTCTAACTTAGGTACATAATTTCATTAAGCTTACTCGTTCTGTCATTTGTACACGGGTACGTTATTCAGCGTCCTGATTCCACGTTCTAACACGTGTACGTGGTTAGGGGCTTCAGTGTCCTGATCCACGTCCTAACAAGTATACATGGTTACATTAACACATGTACTCGTCTGCAATGTTCAGTATCCTGATTCCTTGTTCTACATATGCACTTGGTTTCACATGTCCACTAATTCATCCACATCGCTCTAAACATCTAGCACTTCCGATTCATAACCATCATGTTCCCTAAAAGCGTACTATGCATAAGCACTATCCCCATGTGCTTACTTTAATTTTGTTCCCCTCTCGGCAGTATACAGCTACTAATTCTATTTACATGTCCACTAATTCATCCACATCGCTCAGGTATGCTTACAGGCACTGACCAAGTGCGCTACATTACACAGCACAGCGCAGCAAGCTCTACTGTTCTACCCTGACTGCCTTCCCTTGCAATCAACATACCTGTCTTCCGACTCAATAGTCTTTGTAGGTGCTTTTCCTTACAGCCGAACACACGCTGCTACACCAGGCCGCATACCAAGGTCTTATTATCTCGCGTACCCTTGTGCCACACCGAATCTCACTCCCAGGTTATGCTAGATACTGCAGTAGCAATGATGCCAATCTTTCTCCTCAACGATTACACGTTATCAAGCGGTTATCCACACAAGTTTCCCCTCATTTTTCATACACCATATCCCCACAAGCCAGACTCTCTCCTCATCGCATACATACCTCCCACGGTTAATACCACAACCTCACTTTATACATTATACTTAAGGAATTCATGTCAGTACTTCATCCAGCCAGTACCTTGATTCCACGTTCTATCTTCTGGCGTACATAGTCCTATGGTTCAGTGTCCTGATTTCACGTTCTATCCGCATGCACATATAGTTCATCATTCAGCGTGCTGAGTCCACGCTCTGACAGTCGTACTTAGTTACATTGTTAGCATCCGCCAGCGTAAAGCGCCTCCAGTTACACATACGGAAGGCACCTATACAACTTTCCCATTATACAGGTACCACTCTACATGCCTTGTACCATTTATCCGGTTACACATTCCATCATTGTACCAACTCAGTTACACCATACTGTTGTGCCAACACATATTTCCATTCATACACGTCATGCTACCAACTGTAGGCGCAGATACAGCATTTCTTTTGTAACATATGTCATCATCCATTGTACAGTGTCCAGGTACACCATAGTGCACGTACCAAGACGCTTTCCCATTATATCAGTGTCTAGTTACACCATACCGAGTTTGCAACTACAACATGCCTATTGTATTACGTCCACTTTCATCATATGCCTGTCATAGCAGCGTTCAGTTTTCACACCGCAGGACCAATGTCAGTTACATTATACTGCAGGTACCATACAACTTGCCTAGTAATCAACGCTTAATTCATATTATACCAGGTACCACTACACATTCCTGTTGTAAGCAATGTAGTTACTCTATACAGTATGTACCAACACAACTTCCTATGGTAACTATGTCCAGTGTCACCACATCGTAGGTACCATACCATATTCTTATATTAACCAAAGTCCGGTGACACCACACTACAATGTAGTAATGCAATTCATATCATCACCACTCCCAGCCATTCAATACCGTATGTACAATGTAATCATTTCCATCATACCTTTGCCAGTTGTCCATAATGTATGCACCTTACAACTTCACTAATAACTAACGTCCAGTCTCTATACCGTATGCACCAATACTACCTCCCCATCATAATCACTGTCCGTTATAACATACCGTATGTCCTACATCAGTATGCCTATGGTAACCAATGTCCAGTTTCCTCTGTCTGCTACATCCAGGTCACCATATTGTACGCACCAACACAACATTCCTAGTATAACAACGTCCAGTTCTTCATTCCTAGTACCGCTACAACATTCCTTTCGTAACACACCCAGTCATATCATACAGAGCGCACCGGTACAACATTCACATGGTAACTACGTCCATTCACACCACTCTGCTTGTATCATTACTACATTCCCATCGTAACCATTATAACCAACATCCAGTTACACCACACCGTATCTACCATACATTTCCATTGAAACTACATTCCCATTGTAAGTCCCCCTTTGTGCTTTACGACGGGCCGTCCGCCTCCATTTTACCGCCTTCCAAACAATCATACTACTCCTACACGCTAACTCCCCATTGCTCCTTAACTTTCGCCAAGCCGAAGGATCACAGTTACCCCCACTTCAATAGATTTTGCAGCAGTCCCTGCTCCCCTCCCGCAGCCTAACCTTTATTATGCCAGCAGTGCCCCGCCACTCCTCTTTGCCCAACGGATTCCAGCAGCCGATGGATCCCAGTCACTCCATACCTCTTCGCAGAGGCCGATGGACCCCAGTCACTCCATACCTCTTCGCAGAGGCCGATGGACCCCAGCCACTCCATACCTCTTCACAGAGGCTGATGGACCCTGGTCACTCCATACCTCTTCGCAGAGGGAGATGGACCCCAGTTCTCCATACCTCTTCGCAGAGGGAGATGGACCCCAGTTCTCCATACCTCTTCGCAGAGGCCGATGGACCCCAGTCACGCCATACCATACCTCTTCACGAAGGCCAACTGTCCCCAGCATTACCTCTTCGCAGAGGCCAACGAACCCAGCCATACCTCCTCGCGGACGCCGTCGGACCCCAGCATTACCTCTTCGCAGAGTCCAACAGACCCCAGCCATACCTCTTCGCAGACCAAATCTCTTCGCCGAGGTGGCCGGACCCCAGCCATACCTCTTCGCAGAAATCGATGGACCCCAGTCGTTCCATACCTCTTTGCTGAGGTTGATGGAATGCAGCTATTCCTCTTCACAGAAGCCGATGGACCCCAGCAGCTCCATCGGAGGAAGCTGAGGTTATAAATAACTAGATCACCTCATCTCACGTCTGGTATGTTGCACCTTTCTATCCCACCAAGACAGTTGATGTCTTATGTCAGCCTGCAAGCTATCTCTATCCACCTCATCTCACCAGCGGTTAGCCACTACTTACCCTATCTGACGGTCCACTTTCAACCAGCAACTTCAGTAAATCTTTATGCATCTTCTCCCTCAGTTAGGTCTCTATCACACCTGGGCCTCAATCCAGAACATACACTGGCCTTTCTTTTAAAATTGGTGCCGCTTCTGCGACATCAAGTAACGGCGTTCCTGCTCACATCATTCAAAGATGGGCCGCCGACGCTCCTCATGCTACACATGTTATATTCCTCGATCCGAATTCAACATGCTCTGGTTTCATCGACTCATCACGATGGTTCCCAGTCAATGGTTTCTGGTTATTTTTTGCCCTCTTCTTTTGGCCTCTTACAGGTTAACCGTATTGACGCACCCCCTGGGGGCCCCGATAGGCCCGGGGGGCTGGCAACCCTACACCAAGCATCTCCTCAGCATATCACAGCCGTAAGCCCCGACCACAAGTTGAAGGTGCTCCACCTGTATTTGTGGGAGGGGCTGCAGGCCTTAAATACAGGCAGCAGCCCCTTCCACTGGAGCTCAATTTGCGTTGAGCCCCCCCAAATACCCCCCCTTCTTTCAGGGGGTTTTATTCAGGTTGGCCCTCTTACAGGTTAACCGCATCGACGCACCCCCTGGGGGCCCCGATAGGCCCGGGGGGCTGGCAACCCTACACCAAGCATCTCCTCAGCATATCACAGCCGTAAGCCCCGACCACAAATGTAAGCTTTTTTATTAGATCCATAAGCTGGTGTGTCACACCATCTTAAAATGAGATATAATGAAGGTTACAGGGTTCTAGATCATAAAGGTTCTGAAGCCTTCCCTTGTCCCACCAAAAGTGCTGGTTGAGTTCACCTCACAAGAAAACAGAAGGATCTGCCGTATTAATGACATTCAACTGTATTCATAGGATACTGTGAAAACTTGAAATGTTGGGTGTTCAGAAAAGGATTGGGCATCTATACTGTAGCAAACAAAGTGTCAAAAATCCTATGTACAACCATTTACATAGCTCTGATGTTCTGGATATTTCATTCTGTTCTATATATTGCCTATCATAAGGAAATGGTCATTGCTCCCAACACAACGGCCCATTCCATACAGCATGAATGGTGCATTCATGTTTGAGCAGAACGGCACTGTCCAGCACAAAACCCCTTGCTTGAAGCCCATTAGAAATTAGTTGGAATACAAGACCACTGCACAGGTACATAATATTCCATCATGGTGGAACCTGTCATTGATTTGAAAAAGGATTAAACAGAAACATCACCTTCAGGCTACCAAGCATGAAGTGAAAAGTCACAGCAAAACCAAATGTCTTTTCAAAACTACAAGAAAATTCTGTAGATTAAGTACATTAGAAATACGAAGCTCATATTGACCAAGATAGTTTAGTCAGAATCCTGAAAGTTCCATAAAGAGACACTATTTCAGATGGAATTTACCCACTATATTCAGACATGTTATGAACAGTTTTGCAAGGGTGGAGGAAATTAACAGTCTGTACAGAGAAAAGGTTCCCCTTTACCTGTTCAAATCTGAGAGATTTTCATTGATCTAACATGGAGGTAGGCAAAGTTTGGATGTCCAGAGGTTGTGACCCTTACAGTTTAAGTTGACCTGCTAAAAGTTATTACCAGCTACAACAAATCAAAAGATCTATGAATTCTTAGCACTACATGTTGAGTTTATATTTTGTTACTGCTTATTGTTTACCTGTTCTAATGAGAGACCGCGGATGATAAACATATCTTGAAAACGCCTCCTCTTTTTCACCTTTATGACAGAGACCTAAAGAAAGGAGGAGAGAACCCAGACTGAAGCTGCCAAGGAGAACAGTCTGGCCCAGGTGTCTACTGTCCTAGTATATAGATACCATAAGAAAGCTGTCAGTGACTGCAACCCCCTTCAATCCAACCAGCCAACGGTTGGTTGGAGATGATTGGAACTGCAGTCCCCAACTGCAGGACAGACAAAAGTTGTCCTAGTAACTCCACCTGTAGTCTGCTTGCATAACAAATTTGTCAGGAGTAATCCTCAAGCAGTCTTCCCTTCCGTCGTGTGTTAATTAGTTTCCCTAGGAGTTGTGCTAGCAAAATATTTTGCTGACGTTTCTTTTTAACTGCAATTGGCAATACAGCAGCTAATTTGCCTACTGGAAGTTTAAGTGCCTTATACGGAGCCCTTTGCTAATGGAGCTTGAATTGCATCATGATTTATTGTATGAACAAAGCACAAACCTCTTAAATATGGATTACAAATAAACAGTCTTCCTGTGACCAGTGATAAATATATATAAAGAAACATACAAATAGCATAGAAGCCTTTTTTCTTACATGGTACAGATACAAAAGCCCCTAGGGATTCTTCCTCTTACTTTGTGTAGAAAATAAGCTTAAATTATAACAAATATCTTTGAACTCGTTTGCTGTAAATCAATTAGATGTGTTATCCTATATAATAATTCTCTAGGATGTTTGTCAGAAACAGTCATGCGCAGTAGAGACTGCCCGAATGCACAGAATGCTGGGAGTTCTGTGCTGGGAGCATTCTGTGCGGACTGCTGGGAGCACAGAATGCTGGGAGCACAGAATGCTGGTAGATCTGTGCTGGGTGCATTCTGCACTTTCGGGCAGTCTCTATAGCGCATGACTGTCAGCGTCAGGATGCAGTGTTACATCGGTAAAAGGGGCGGGAGGGAGATACTTTAGCATTCAATTACTCTTGAACTACAACTCTGACAGTATTGAAATAACACTCCATGGCCCAAATACTATGAAGATTAATTGGAGTTGCTTTTATTTTGAAACATTTCTATCCCTTTAAGAATCCTCCTTACATGAACAAAAGCATATCAATCTGTGGATCCACTGTTGTAACAGATTCATTTGTGCTAATGCGAGGGTAATCTTAAAACTAGTTCTGAGACTGAATTCTATAGGATTGTACTTTAGAAAATTAATAGTAAAATCATACTTTCTACTTCAACAATACAAACACATTTTAATTTTGGTGGGAAAAAAAAAATTGTAACTAGAAGGAAAAAAAAAAAAAGGCAGATTTCTAGAAATGTGACTGTATTTGCACCAGCTTTTTTCCCCCCTGCTTCAGCATAGGCGAGTTAAAGTGATTAAAGCGACAGCCTCTGATTAGGAAGGATCCCATCTGCCCGAGCACTCTCTCTTGTAGTGATCTTTTGCCCAGGTGCACAATCCCATTCATAAATGCACAATTTAACAATAAAAGGGGTAGCACCAGTGGGTCTCTTTAATAAGCAAAAATATATTTTAATTTTGTTGCCACATTAAAATATATTTTTGCTTATTAAAGAGACCCACTGGTGCTACCCCTTTTATTGTGATATATATATATATAAACATAATAAGGGGATCACTGTCCTAAATTATGTGAAGTACTGAATCTTTAAAAACATTACAGGCAATTACTGCATCTTTTTAACATTTTCAGAGCCAGATGGGTACGCAAATCATTGCATACCCCTCTGGCACTGAAAGGGTTAAGACAAGTCACAGGTAATAACTTTTCTTGGGAACGCTCATTGCTGCATTCTCCAACTCAGCCATGTGTGCATAATGCTGCTGGAAGTTATTTCACACTGGTCTTCCAGATGTTGCCTTTGCCTTTACTTTCATATACTCTGCCTATTGGTGTCATAGAAAAGACATCCTAAGGAAAGGGAAAAATCAATCCTGAGAGAAGTCATAGGAAGGGAGAATAGAGAATCTGTCTATCCCCGGCATAGCGGCAACCATTTAGGGGGATTTGTGCCTTAGGGAATATATACAAATTGCCAAAATACTTTGATATAAAGGGACAGTAATGTCCCAGAAAAAATAGTCATCATTTTGCAGTGCGTAAAAAGTTGAACTGAATGCAAAAAACCCTCTCTCTCAAACCGCTATGGTTTGAGAGAGATTCACTGTCAAAATTCCCCCCTCCCTCCCCTTTCCCTGACGTCAGCAACGTGCTAACAGCAGGAGAATCCTGTCCGGGGACCAACTGGCGGCTCTGCAGCAGAGCCTCAATCGCGTTATTTAAAAAGACTGACTTCATTGGAAAGGTCTACATAGTGTGCTTGCAAACCAGGCACACTTTGTAGACCTTTCCAATGAAGTTATTCTTTTTAAATAATGAAGTAATTCGTTTTAACCCTTTGAGAGTCAGAGAGGTATGCAACGTGTTAAATAACGCGATTGAGGCTCTGCTGCAGAGCCTCCTCGTGTGGGCCAACACGGATCTCCTGCTGTCAGCTGAAATGTCAAACCTTCAATGTGAATATCTCTCAAACCATAGCGGTTTGAGAGATGGGGTTTTTTTTGCATTTAGTTCAGCTTTTTAAACAAAATGATAGTAATTTCCCAGAAAAAAAGTTAACACTTTAAATCAGTCTTTTAACCCCTTAAATTCTAGAGAGGTCACCATCACATTGCAAAGACCTATTTAATCATATGAGTGGCAGAGAGGTACCAGCACAATGCTTTGACTACCTCTCTGGCACTCAAAGGGTTAAATTGATTCATATTTTTGTTTTCTATGTTGCAGTTGGTTTGATCCAAAATTGCTCATCTTTAGCTTAATCACCCAAGTCTCCAATAATCTCAGCTAATGCTTCCCCTTGAACAATTTATCTAAAACTATACACAGATCTGACTTAATGTCCTGGCACTGCCACACATACCCAAGGTCACTGTGAATTTTGATTAGATGTTTTCTGTAACACTTTAATGACCAGAGCCTTGTGCAACTCACAGGAAATAACCATACCTAAAATCACCATTCATTCAATGGAATGTCAGAGATCTCCATTGTGCTGAATGATAATGTGTTGAAGAACGCTTTAGAATTAAACGACATAGAACGCCTCCAGTTTTTTTGTGGCTATGGCCAATGTGATTATCTGGTCAAATGCTGGAAGTCATTGGAGCTTTTACATTGGTTTTATGGCTGACAGATGTTACATTAAAAGGTAAAGGTCCTTTCATTTGCACATGATTTCTTCACTAAATTCCTATTATCACACATGGAACCAAAATAATCCATTGACCAGATAAATGTTTCCCACTGTCTTCAAATATACAGCTTGCATGAGTACACAGAGGAGTTTAACACATTGTGGATCAGAGTGGTGAGCTACACATTACTTCACAATCACAATACTTTGTGTAAGCCTACTGTCCTCAGGGGTTAAGAATATTCTCCTCTTCATGAAAACCTTGGTGAATCCTTAGAATTCAAGAGGGGTGTCCAACAAATGCAGACAACCTCTCCCATCCCAGCACTGAAAGTGTCAAAAGTATTGTATTGTTATATACACCAAGTCCAGATGAACCTATTATACAGAGCAAACTTATCACTTCCATCATTGCAGTTTCTCATATGGCTTTCAGTTACCCTTTATACAACATGCACCTTTTCTGATATAACTGAGTCATTCATCAAGTATACCACTGAATGACAGGCACACACAAAAGTTGCAGTTAAAGGGATAGTAATGTTTCAAAATAAATGCAGCTCAGATTAAACTGTATAGTTTTTGGGCCATGTAGAGTGGTATTATCAGTCTCTGCGATGTATAGTTCAAGAATAATTGACTTAAAAAGTGTCCCCCTCCCACCCCTTTTACCTATTGTACGCTGCCTCCCCTCAGATGTGGAATCTGGTCGCTTGACCGGACAGCTCACAACGAGGGACAATAATCTGGCTGTTTGCATAAGAAAAACCCTGCCCCCCTTGAAGAAGATTGTCCCTTGCTGAGATCCATCCAGATGGTCTTGCTGTGCAGCTTTACATAGGTAAAAGGGACAGGAGGGGAGAACTTTATGATTCAGTTACTCTGGAACTACACATCAGAGAATGATACTAAGCTCTACATGGCCCAAAAACCTATAACGAATAATCAGAGCTGCATCTATTCTGAAACATTATTATCCCTTTAAAACATCTTTACTACAACCAAGGACATGTAGTCCAACTACAAGACTTTGTTTCGGGGACTGACACATTAAGTTACTGGATATCAGTCCCTGAAGAAAGTCAAAGTGAGACAAAAACATTGCACTAGATGTCACTGGTTGAAGTAAAGATGTATTAACCCTCTGAGTGCCAGAGGGGTACGGAACGCATTGCTTTGTAATGCGTTCCGTACCCCTCTGGCACTCAAACGGTTAACCAAGTTTTGCTTGTGCCCATCTTTTCCCAATTTTAGTGTGAGAGATGTCCTACGCATTGTGTTGAATACCTCTCTGGTGCTGTAAGGATATATTGGTGTACTTTGTGTGCCATAGTGAATCTGGATGGAGACAGTGCTGGGTATAATGTCAAGTACATATTAAGTAGTGTTGTCATAACACCATTCATTTATCAAGTACACCAGCTAGACAAAGCTGGCATTTACACAAGGGTGCCCGAGTTCTGGGACTACAGGAAATCTGCCATTATGGCTTAATCCTTTGAGCGCCAGTGGGGTACGCAACACATTGCAAAGCAATGCGTTGCGTACCCCTCTGGCACTCAAAGGGTTAAATTAAAATTGCTAACATTTTCACTGAACACCACCAATACAGTAGGTCTCAAATAGCCAAAATAAAATGACATTAAAACTCACTGATTCTATGTATCTTATGTGCAAAGGCAAACAAGAGCCATTATGGGGCAAACTAATTGTGATATAGACAAATAAAAATTCCCCATATTTACATGAATTTAAGTGGGTGCTTTTAAGCCATTGAATATTAGAAAGGTCTCCAACATAATGAGAAGCCCCACTCTGGAGAGCTCTGTAGTAAGGGTTTAAAAGTCCCATTTAAAGGGTTAGTAATGTTTCAGTTAGACTGCAGCTAGGATCCCTCCTTGTAACGTGTACAGTCGCTCCGTTCTGTTGGTAATGATGAAAGTGCTATATTTCCTCTGATATTATATCCTATATTCTCTCACCCCTCATGCGGACATCATTGTTCGTGCCTCAGCACTGGATGAGGATCTCGATGAGGTACAATCTTCATTCGGTATAAGGAAAAACCAGCATTCCTTCGTCAAGGAGGGCAGGGTTTCCATTATAATGAATGACGATTGTCCTGTGTTTCAATCTGTCAGGTCAAACGACCGGACTTCATATCTGAAGGGAGGTGGCCTCATGTGCTATAAAAGGGCAGGAGGGGGAGAATGAATAATATAATAATATCGGAAATATAGCAATTTCACCATTACCAACAGAATGGAGTGATTGTACACATGATAAGGATCCTAGCTGAAATCTAACTGAAACATTACCATCCCTTTAACTCAATGGTGGGTGTTTATATTTCCTCTATCGTGCAGATTGTTTGCTCCAGAATTCTTATACTGACTTTATACATATGACCTTAAATTAAACTGGGATGTTAACCTAGATATATATCGATCTCTGCCAATGAGACCGCGCCAGCTTACAGGCAGAAAGCCTTCTGTCATTGGAGGAGGCTGGATAGAGGGAGGGGAGCAGAGACAGAGTGACAGACTGCGGGTACAGAGCTTTAAGAAAAGAAATTAAAACTTTTACACATAGTCGCTATATAATGTAACTATTCTGGTTACCTTGTATAGGGTAATACATCCCATTTAAAAGAAATCATATGGAATTTATTCTTCACTGATGTCAATGATTGTATTTACTTGGAGTACTGATTGTACCAAGGACCAAAAACATTTGCCACTTCAGAAGTTCGTTGTTCTTTAGAAACCTGATTTTTTTTTCCAGCGTCAGAAGCAGTGCTGTGTGAAAAACACAGAGCATGTCAATTTAACAACAAATCTGTTAGCAGTTGGTGGTCCTTGAGCCAAAATACCAGATGCACAAAGGAATCTGGGAACGGCACACAGAACAGGCGACTAATTCCAAATCCCTTTAGAAGTGCTTTATCTACCTTGCTTAACCTCAGAGTGCAAGTGCAAAGATAACTAAAGGCAGCTGTTCCATTTCCATCAATGGCATTCTGTACAACACACACTAGTAGTAAGCCGTAAACAAGATATTAACCCTTTGAGTGCCAGAGGGGTATGCAAATCATTGCATACTCTGGAAAAAAACATTTTGTGAGAGCTTTGGATGTAGACATGTAAGGAGTTTGATCCCCTGCCACAGGCAAAGCTGGAACATGAGCGGAAGGCGGAATGGCTGAGTGTGAGGCTGCCTCCTCCACTGAGAAGCCTTAGTTGCAGAACCTTTTGCAATAAGGACCAGAGTGATTCGCTTGTCTGTAAAGGGTCAATATGTTCCCGCTATTTACAACTTCAGTATAGTATGGGCAGAGACGTACATCCTGCAGCATCGCTATAAACAGAGGGGTAGGCGGCGCTGCGGGTTTGTGCATTTTATGTGCACGTGTATGGACAATTAAGCAATGCGTTGCATAGCCCTCTGGCACTCAGAGACTTAACCTACACTGAAGTACATTTGGCATGATCCATGGTTATCTTGGGACAGTGCGGAGTATGGTTCATCCATTTTGGTGATTAAGAAGCAAAGAGTTGATTGTAGTGGACACATTGATCAGGTACATTTATTTGTATATTGATTACGCTTATATATGAAAGACTGGAGACGTCAAAGTAGATAGAGGATTAATAAGGGGCGTTGAAGAGAAAAGGCTAATGAGTTTGGTACAAGGAACATGGAGAGAGAAAAGCAAGACATTAAGAGGATGAAGGGGACAGAATCCAATAGCGGTCTGTGCACTCCATTATAGAAGCAGCACAGAGCTGATTTGGCAATGTATGTGAATGCAGTTGGCCATTTTTTGCTCTTCCTAACAAAAAAACAAAAAAAAAAAGTGAGGTCGGGCAAACACACTCCTATGTTAGCTGCAGCCAGTGAATGTCCTTGCAGAGAATTTGACAGGAGTGGCCATAAATTATGCAACCCTGCATCACCTGGACAGGCAGTATGGAGAAGATTTGAATACCTCTTCCTTACTGCCACCCCCTTGGGGGTGGTGTGTGTGTGTGTGTGTGTGTGTGTGTGTGTGTGTGTGTGTGTGTGTGTGTGTGTGTGTGTGTGTGTGTGTGTGTGTGTGTGTGTGTGTGTGTGTGTGTGTGTGTGTGTGTGTGTGTGAAACATGGAGGTTTCGGCTTTACATGAGATATATATATATATATATATATATATCCTGGCAGAATTAATGTGGCCTCAGTCCAACAAGGTTATTGTTTGCTTGTTCAGCCTTGGTAATGCTGCCAGGGTCCATACACGAGGGGAATGAAGTCTACATTGTGGATGCTAATTGCCTCGTTTTAAAAATGGATTAGTCCTGCTAGTTCAACTTGAATCCTTTAAATATTAGAGGGGTGATCAATGTATTTAAAAAGTTAAACTTAGTTGACCCTCTTGATTTCATATTGTGTACAATATATATGCCTCCTATATTGTGTACAGAACACTTTCCAAATAAAGTTATAATAGAGTGGACACAAATTGCTATGTTTTTAAGGTCAGAGAGCCCTTAAAACAGACCTGTTTGAAGAGCTGTGTGTGCAAAGCAGCTTTTGCTGCTTTTTAAATTGTGTTTGAGAGTGGAATAATTTAACACCTCATTTTTGGCCACTTAATTATTTCCTCTTGTACAAGCTGTGCAGCCAAACAAGAACAAGTTGTGCATATGCCTCCAGACTCACAAAATTATTTGTTGACCTTTTGTGTCAATGCCAAGGAATTGTAGATATTACATAACAAGCGGTATTTAAATGGCTAATAATGTCAAAATATAAATAGACATAGGATTGTTCAATGTAATTTTTTTTATAATGTATAGTAACTTTTACAATGTCTGTGCCTTTGTATTGTTCTTTTAAATGGAGTCATTATGTAATTCACAGTTTACAGAGATCCGAAAGCCGGTCTGGACAGATTGCAACGAGGGCCAATATTGTGTCAATATACAGAAGATACACTCCCACTTTGTCAAGCGACCAGCTTTCGGATCTCCATGAACTCTGAATGAAGTGATAGAAAGGGGCGGGAGGGGGAAACGTTTGACTCGATTTACAAGAACAATGCAAAGAAACAGACAATGCAAAACATACCATGCATTATGCAAAAATTACACTCAACAATCCTATGTACATTTATATTTTGACATTACTATCTCTTTAATATTGGCCCTTCTACCAGCAATATAGGGGTTAAAAAGAGAATATTTGTTCAAATCCAATGTTGTGCTGATTACTTACGGAGCCTGGGGAGCTCGTAACCAATCAAGGACCTCACATGATGCCATTGTAATTTATTTGCAGAAAAATAATCTGTCCAGCTACAGTGATGGCTCTGTGGACAATAAGCTACTTTCCATACGCAGAGCAGACTGAAAGTGTTAGTAATATCCCAGTATAAATAGACTTTATTTTGTAGAGCTTCAATAGTTGAATATAATACAAAAAAAGTCTCTCTCAAACCTCTATAGTTTGAGAGATATCGGCATTTGAAACTTTGATGTGTGTTGTTGTCAGCTGTAAATCTGTCAGCAGGAGATCCGTGTTGGCCGACACGGAGGCTCTGCAGCAGAGCCGCAATTGTGTTTTTTAAACAGAATGACTACATTGGAATGGTCTAAAAAGTGTGCCTGGTTTGCAAGTGCATGTTTTAGACCACTCCAAGGAAGTCTTTCTGTTTAAAAAAAGTGATTGCGGCTCTGCTGCAGAGCCTCCACGTCGGCCGACATGGATCTCCTGCTGACAGCTTTACAGCTGACAGTAGGACACATCAAAGTTAGAATGCAGATATCTCTCAAACCATAGCGGTTTGAGAGATACGTTTCTTTGCATCATATTCAACTATTGAAGCCCTACAAAATAAAGTCTACTTCTATTGGGACATCACTAACACTTGAAACCTGCTTCTTAACAGAATTCTCTACACACTGCTATTTCCAGAGGAAATCTTTTTTTTACATCTTAAGGTCTACTTCATGTGACTCAATTTGTTGCAAGATGCTGCAACATAACCAGGTTGTCATGGACAGTAATGGTATCTTTAAGGTCACAGGCAAGTTGATGAATCAATGGAGTGTTAGCAATGTTACCCATGCAGAAAGGTAAATGGTGGTCTATGGTAACTCTCACCTATTGTAAATACAAAAGATGTAAAAAAGCTGCAGCATGGATGGCCTGCAAGATAACATATGAAGACACTAGGAGATGCTCCAAATGAATGCACTGGAGGTGGAGATGCTCATCGGGGCCGTCAACCACGCACCTGAACTGCCCCCAGTGTTCAGATTGCTGGGAAAAAGGTGGTGAAAGTTCAGAACACTGACAATAGAAATGTAGTAGTGTTGGATCTAGCCCTAAAAGTAAAACATGATCTACCCCATGGAGAATAACAATACCTATTATCCCTTTAAGAACCTGAGGGGCTAAGAGAAACTTGTTACTAAAACTTGCTGTAACAAAATCACTGATGTGAACTAGACCTGCTGATGAGTGGCATACACTTACCAACACTCACAATACATGTTGTACCACTGACTTATACTATCTCCATAAAGCTTAATGTGGATACACTGAAATCAGTTTTCACAACTAATGCATTAGACATTGTTTTTACACATAACGATGTCTAATATTGTTGGTTATACTTTTCCTTTTTAATAAAGAATAGTCATTTTTTTTAGAACCAAGGACACTTGACAAGTGCCATTTGTTTGCTCTTTTGTGTAATGCTTTTAGCTTCCCTTTTCTAGGGCATTCAGGTACAATCAGTATGTCTTCCATCTGCTCTGATAGTGAGGTGACTGATAGAGAGCGAAGCGTGGGTCAATAAAAGTAATTAGCACTATGTCAGACAAAGGCTGGGACGATATCACAGCCCCAACATATGCAATCACATCAGCAGCCGCGAAGAGCTTGAGAGCAAGTGAACAAAATCACTCACAACCAGGGGTGTACTACTAAATGGTGCAGTTGTGATGAGGCCTAGAACACAAGACGGACCTATCACCCCCAAGGTTCAAGAAGTTCTAGAAACACCCCTGGGAGATTTTATTTATTTAGTTAGTAACTAGTTTAAAAGCCCGAGTACACAGGCCACAGTGCCACCCAGCAGCCTCGACTGGTGCCTGGATCCTCGCTGCAGTCATGCACAGTACAGACTGCCCAAGCGCACCGCGGCGGATACGGAGTGGGGCACTCCCAATTCGGACCATAGCCCTCTCTGCGCACCTTCCTGGAGCCAAGCGGTCGCAGTAAGGTGTGCAGAGAGGACTTTGGTCCGAATTCGGAACGCCCCACTCCGTATCAGCCACAGCGCATTTGGGCACTGCAGTGTGGGCAGTCTCTACTGCAAGACGGCCTCTGAAAAACCTCCTAGCGAATTATTATATAGGATAATGGGGCCCAAAAAATATATGTGCCAGGACCCTCAAATAGCTACAAGTTATGCCATTACTCAAGTGACAATTTTAAGGAATAATTAAATCATCATTATTATAGCAACAAAGCAATTGTGTGGCAAAGCCAAATGTTGGAGAACTCTCTAGCACGCAAGGAGTTAACCCCCTGCAGACCACATGGGTGTGCAATGAATTGCACACCCCTCTGGTCGTCAAAGGGTAAACATTGAGAATTAACACCTAAAAATTAGTTGATATACCTTTCATTTTTACAGATTTGTGCTGGTACATATGTTAGATCCTTAACCCTTTGAGTACCAGAGGGGTAGTACCCCTCTGGCACTCAAAGGGTTAATTACAATCCAAAACTGCCCTGTCCCGACACCATATAGTAAATTTTGTTTGTGCGGTTTGCAATGAAAGATGAGAGCAAAGGTAAAGTACCAGGATTAGTACCCACAGCTCTCGTGTTCATAAATGCTGAGTCCTGAACAAAGTGACAATGGAAGCTCCAGTTGAGAACATGTAAAATTAGATTTGAGGTCTCAGAAAAAAAAAAAACTGACGATTTTTACAGATGCAAGTATGGAGAACAGGGTATTTAAGTGAATATTACCTCAGGTTATTTCTAGATTTTCATGTTGCTTTAACAGATCCATTTAACCCTTTGAGTGCCAGAGGGGTACGGAACGCATTGCAAAGCAATGCGTTCCGTACCCCTCTGGCACTCAAAGGGTTAACTCAAAGGGAAACATTATGTGTCACATAAAATGCAATGGAGTAACAGTAGTGATTGCAGCGGTTTGATCTGCAACCTGGCCCGTCACTCCAGGGGCCCGGCCGCCCCCTGCTACCACCGCCACTGCCAGTATTAAAAAAGCTTTGCCGGAGGGAAGATCACACTGATCTCCCCACCGGCAAGCTGTGATCAACTTCCTCATCATCCCTGGCCGTCTAGTAATACAGAGCGCTGGGAGATGACATCATCCCTCAGCGCTCTGCATTACTGGAGGACCGCGCAGGATCTGCATATATAGGTCTGTGCAGAAGGTGGCACAGACCTCTCCTGTCATGCCGCCGGACCACCAGGGATGATGAAGCCCCCTCCTCCTGAGCCAAGTAGGAGGTGGACAGTGGGGGCACATTTGTGGAGGTGGACAGTGGGATCAACGTGGTGAGAGGGCCCCATGGCAAATTTTGCACCAGGGCCCGGTGGCTTCTAGTTATGCCTCTGATAAAATGCAATCCATTTAGAAACAGAAGCATTTAGTCTGCCCATATAAGCACTGGGATAAACTAAACATGGAGCAATTCTGAAGCAAAACAGCCCCAATGGTGATCAAATAAATATTCCTAAAATTCCCAGTTATTTAAATAGGGCTTTTTACCCAATGAATGTTACTGATTTATTCAGCACATTGCTTTGCAATGACTTGGAGCTCTTGCTAGCATTCAAGGGGTTAAATAACCTCATTTATAACAATGTAAATTGCTATTTGCCCCCTATAGTGCAGTTCATTTGTCCTGAAATTGTTCCAGTTCATCAAATTACATCAGCGTTCATGTCAACTGCATAAATAACGGACTTCACATATTACATAGATGTAGTGTGATCTGGAACAAATGCCCTTATTCCCGTTATGGCAGATCTCATTATCCCACTGCTGCAGAGTCACATGGTATCTACTCATTTAGTTACATTGCAAACAAATACATTATCAGTGAATGCAATGTGTTGCCTACCCATAAGACCCTGAAATGGCTAATTGAACGATCTTCCTCTCTCTAAACCTCTGATCTCTACTTCCAGTTAAATGGCAGTGAGGAGCAGTAGAAGATCAGAGACAAAAAGGAACAATTACATCTGCTGGTAAACTCTACAATTAATATGCTATTTACAATATTTTGTGTGCTAGAAGAATTAACCCTGTCAGCAGGGTGAGCTCCACAATGCATTGCTCATCCTTCTGGCACTCAAAGGGCTAAACCGGTGGTGGGAAACATGTGTCCCTCTAGCTGTTCCTGAACCACTGCTCCAAATAGCCAGGTGACGTTGGTGTGTGTGTGTGTGGGAATGGTTATCAGACAACAGATGGAGGAGCAGCAAGCAGATTATCAGTGAATTAAATCAGATGTCACTAATATCTTTTACAAGGTACCATTATACTCTATCTATGATGCTGTACCACAGAGAGATAATATAAAAAAAAAAAACACTTCACTAAATGCAGATCCTATGGTGAAAAAAGCTTAACCCTTTCAGTGCCAGAGGGGTATGCAATGCATTGTGTATCCCTTTGGCACTGAAAGAGTTAAAAGACCAACAGAACAGATGATGTGGTATACAACCCTGGTTACCCTATTCTGCATGGCTAGGGTTTACAGTTCCCTATTACGGCAAACTGTGAGGAATGTTTAGGCAGCAATGGAAAAATCCTAGGAGGCTGACTGTCAATCCATCTCTGTATTTTCTTCTATCGACTCACAAAATGGCCTCTTTCCTCCTAGACATCTTTCCCATTTTTTTCTGCACTCTGTTCCCCTCTACTCATTTCCCAACTCACCAGAACATACACATAAGCATGAAATGTTACATCTCCAAATTACAGGGCACTGCAATAATGTACCTCCATAACCTCAATCATTGCAAATGTATAAAGAAGAGTTTTTATTTCATTACAAACAATTCTGAAATTATGTTGAATTGCAGCATCAAAATAAGCATGAAATGTGTTCTGACTTGTAGAGACAAAGTAATAATATTATCAGGATTACATTACAGGAGTGAGTGAGAAGTGAATTAAGATTGTTGCAGTGCTAGGTCTGTTTTCTATGTGTCTCTCGAGTAATTTAATACATTTAATTTTGTTTTTATTAAAACTTTAAAAGCTTCTTGTCAAATTAATCTACTAGACATATCTTGATAAGAAAGGAAAAACACACATTGCATTAGGAATTCTGGTTTGGATCTCAGCGGACAGTAACCAGATATATTCAGTTACTGACAAATTAAATATTTTCTATGAACAAATGTCACATCAGAATATTAACCATTTGAAAAACATATGGTTGTGCAGCACATTGTTCCACAATGAATTGCACACCCATATGATCATCAAAGTGTTAATTAAACAATTCTCTCTCTCTCTAAAAGCCACTGAAGCATAGAACGTTTCATTGACAGCAGAGAATAATATTTTTCTTTCCAAATTAATTGCACGGCTATGTCAAATCCCTCCTGTGAAAGTGAAAGACAAAGAGACAGACTTTTCTATTTTTTATGTGAATCGTCCTTCCTCAAAGATTCAGCTCTACATAAATCTAAATTTAGATGAGGACAAAAGGAACAAAAAAATAACCAGACATAAAATTGTTCCCTTTTTAATCCATTTCTGCTGTCTGCCAGAAAAGCATAACAAATAACCTAAATATAAATCCAGGTATAAAAATTCAGTTGTACATGTCCACTGCTACATCAGGATGTGGTGGTCATCAGAGCAGATAAAGCCACTGGCCTACTTAGCTTAGTTATGTTCTTATTTGCTTTGGATCTTCTGAACCCTTTAATTTCTTGTTTGTTTATTGCTACTTCAAGAACAAGAAGGTTGCCTCACAATCTCTAAGACAATGATAATCAAGGACCACTAACAGGCTAGCACCAGAGGATTTCACTGCTTGAGCACAGAAAAGTAAGGCTCAGTTTGCATGGCTGACAGACCTAGCATTTCTAACACTGCATTTAGTGGATGCAGTGGATGAAAATATAACAGCTTGGTGTCTTTGGACATGTTCTCATGGGAGACTACTGTAACGTGCTGCATAATAAATTGGTGCTATATAAATAAAGAATAATACCTGCAAACTGGTCCAAATATTCAGGGACAGTACTTGGTATGAGTCTATGGTTTAAAAAAAAAAAAAAAAAAAAAGTTTAACCTCATTCTATGCATCTTATATGCTTGTCATTAAAGTGTTAATAAGCCAAGAGCTTCTCAAAATTTGCTAAGATTGCTTACTTACATTATTTCATGTAGTTTTTTGGTGTGGCTAGTGTATTCTACTCCACAAGTAAACCTATGTTTTTGTACAAGGCTTTCTGTTGGTGTTGCACTACAAATTACAATGGACCACTGGTCACTTTGTTTTGTGGTCTTCCAATGGAATTGTCCCTTACATTGTTCTGAAAAGTTAGCAAGTATGCACATCAGCAGTGCACAACTCTGATGCTTTCAGCATTGAAACCACTCACTTTGCATCATGCCTGATCTGCACAGCAGCCAATAGGGTCACCATGCAGATCATTCCATAGGTGGCATTGGAGGTTGTGGTGCTCTTCACAACCTCTAAAGACTGGTTGAGCCATATGGGTACAAGCCAATAATTAATGGCACCAAGGTACACTACCACCGTGTCTAACACCATGTCTCCCCATGAGAGAGGATCACCAGAGAAATGCAGGAGATCAGAGATGTGTATGCAGTTGATTTTGGATTCTCCAACCTATTCTAAAGCAGGGAAACCTTCCAATCTTGGCCTGTTGGTAGTCCCTGAAGAACATTTAGAGAACCAATGCACTAAAATCTAAGTTCTCTCAAAATACCACCACATTCCCAACAGTGAAGTTTTTCAGGGCTTCCTCTCATGATCACAGGCATATCAATCAGTGTATCAATCATGCAGACAGATCTTTCTGTACTCAACTGAGGATATCGTTTAAATATGTCCTAATGGAGGGATTGAGGACACTCACACTAACTGATGGAGAGTTGTTTAACGCTGTGCTTTGGAATGTGTTGCACACATTATTGGAGCCGAAAGGGCTAAGCACCGAAAATCCAATCATTAAGAACATTGACCCCTTTATGGATTTGCCTGGATGTCATGGGAAAATAGTCCTACACATAAATCTACTTTAAAATGTTAGTAATGTCTAAAAAAAAATCTTTTTTGCATTTAGAAGAGATTAAAAAGCTGATCTAAATTCAAAAAACGGTATCTCTCAAACCGCTACGGTTTAAGAGATACGGGCGTTTAAAGTTTGATTTCTCCTACTGACAGCTGTAAAGATGTCAGCAGGAGATCCGTGTCGGTCGAAACGGTAGCGCTTGAGAAGTGCCGAGATCTCGTTACTTACACGGAATCCCTTCATTGAAATGGTCTAAAACGTGTGCCTGAAAACTAGGCACACGTTTTAGACCATTCCAATGAAGGGATTCCGTGTAAGTAACGAGATCTCGGCACTTCTCAAGCGCCTCTGTGTCGACCGACACGGATCTCCTGCTGACATCTTTACAGCTGTCAGTAGGAGAAATCAAACTTTAAATGCCCGTATCTCTTAAACCGTAGCGGTTTGAGAGATACTTTTTTTGCATTTAGATCAGCTTTTTTAAGCTCTTCTAAATGCAAAACAGTTTTTTTTTTTAGACATTACTAACACTTTAACACTATTAGTGCCAGACACATATCCAATGCATATGGGTTGAAATTTGGTGGATAACACACATAATGGCTACTCCTGTTTAGGATGTGTTCTGTGATGTCTGTCTTCACAACACACTTACTTTATAAAACATTCTATGTTTATTTAGTCATACGTAGAACTGCATGGTAATTTTTGTTTATTATTATAATATTTTATTGTGTATATATATATTTATACACATATATTATCTGTATAATATAAATTGCTAGGCTGCGAAGCTCCCAGTGTGCGTAACAGCACATGCGCAGTAGAGACTGGCGGAACGATGCAGTAGAGACTGGCCAAACGCGCTGATCCAGAGCACGGCACTCCAAACGGCCCACCACCTGTGTCTGCTCTCGGATTTGGGTCAGCAGCCGGGGCCGCTGGGTGGCACTTTAGCCCGTGTACATGGTCTTTCATACTATTATATATCTATCTTTATCTATCTATATATATCTATATACACACACAATATTACATAACACACACACACATTTCATGAATCAGTTTATTTATTTTCATGAACACTATTACTATTTCTTGTCCTACACAAGAACCTAAGCCCCTGCACACACTAATCAGTTTCAATACACCTGTAGACACACTAGCGAGAGACAACTTCCTCCTCTAATCTACTGATACAACATTGTTTTTCCTGAATAATAGCACTGCCTTTGCTGCTTCTGTCTCATCGGTTTCACAAGGTTTATTCCGCTGGCATGGTTTGCAGCCGATTTCAAAGGTCTGAGTGCAGACAGCATAATATCATCCACATAGAAATACAGTTATATACTCTTCTGGAGCTTGATTTTGTGAGCAATCTTTTGGCCTATCTTTTGTGGCTAAGAAATTACAGTAATATTACCTTGTGTGCTTCCCTTTATTTTATTATTAATAACTAGTTGAAGAGCCCGTTACACGGGCCATAGTGCCTCTGGCAGCCGGTCGCGGGGCAGTCACGCGCGGCAGAGACTGCCCGCGCCACTGCTGATACAGAGCTGGATGCTCCTTCGGAGCGCCCAGCTCTGTATCAGCCGCAGCGCGGGCAGTCTGTACTGCCCATGACTGCCGCACGCGCAGCAGTGTCTACTGCGCATGTCGGGCGTTACACACAACTTAGCGAATTATTATATAGGATTATTAATTTTAACCTCTTGAACATAACTAGAGAGGCTGAACACTTTACAAAATCAATGGGAATCTGGAGAATTAGCATTTGTTCCTTATGATAGTTTGCACAAAATTTGCTTCAGTTCTTAGTACATCAGCGATCATGTTGCTTGTGAACCCAACTGCAGTTACACAACATAAGCAGACAACAGTGAAAAACAACAGCAAACATAGAACGGATCTGTGAAATGTGTAGGAGCCGCATGCCAGGTTGTGCTTGCTCTCTTTTATGCAGTATAACTACAGAATGAATACCTCACAATTATGAGCAGGTTAACCCCTTTGATACTGTTTAGGTGTCCAAAACAATGGAGAATTTTTTTGCACTTGGGGCACAAGATTTCTTGATATCCCTGCTTTATTACAAGTGGCTAAGCACAGAGCTGGATTTCCTGCTAGGAAGAGTAAACGATTGCCTACAGCACCAAGATTGGAGAGGCGCCTCAGCTGTGCTAGTAACTCCCGCATTCTGATTGGCAGCTAAACCTGTTCCTGAACCAGTTTATATCACAATTTACTGGCTATTCTTTTTACCCACAGACTGCTAGAGAGATCTGTAGCAGCCAAGGAGTTAAACATTTTTTTCCTGCTTGCATGTTATATGCTATGGGTGTTTTTGTGCTCAGGAACAGTGGAGGGGGCTGTGGGTGGGATCATGTGAGTGGTAAGGGGGTGAGTTGAGGGCAGAGCTAAGGGTGCCTTGGAGGTGCTTAGCAAGTAAGTGAGGCCATAGGTAATGGTGAGTTAGTCATTGTGGTTGATCTACCTGTGCTTAAGTAAAGATCACCAAAAAACCCATGGGTGTGTCCTGAGGAATGAAACAACAGACTAATCAGAAGGCTGACTCGAACACCAATCTGGGTCTTATACTCAAATTAAAAGTTGAGCAATTCTGGGAAAAACAAACTGCGTCACAGGGGCAAAATGAAAATCCTCATTCATTTCAACTGTTCTTTTAGTCACTTGCATGGTAGAGATGACTCAAATGTGTTGCAAAGCAATGAACATCTCTACAGCATGCACCATTTAAATCAATGGCTATATTTGGCATCTATTGTGCAGTCGATTTGCCCCATTATTATGGCATTCATTTTGAGAATAAGCCCTCTAAAATACATTACAGCAAAGTCCAGTTTTAAAAGCAGAACACAATAGCCTATTCATTTCATGTGTTTTCATTACTATGTTCCCTTATGCTGTTACACGTGGCTTCTTACTGTATCTATAGGTTCTATACCTATTAGATACTGCCCTGATATAGGCTTGTAAGTGCATTGTCACATGATTGGGGAACCGGCAAAGGAGTAGCCAAACCATGTGTGTGTTCCCAAGAAATAAGAGCTCACCATTTGTCAAACAAAGCACAGAAACCCAGGTGGAAAAATTAATACTGGAACAAAAGACTTCTTCTTTCGGAATATGCCTATTCTGCATATTAGGCAGGGCTGTACCAAATCCTTCCTTTGTATCAACACACATATACTTCTATTATATTTAGCACAGAGAGGGCAGAAATGTCAGTGTAGAAGAACACTGTGTTTCTTTGCATTGTAATTAATTTAAAATATTTCAGGAGATAGAGTCTGCAGAACCGTGCACTGTGCCACACTGGAACATCTGCCTAGGGAACCCAATTGTGAGTGATATTTGGGAGTTAATTTTATAAGCTATGGATATTTTCTATCACAGGCAATAATGGATGGGGCAGGCTCATGTGAGTAAGTGGAGGTGGAGCCATGGAGAGATGAAAATCCAGCTCTGGTCCTAGAGAAACCAGGGGGGAGATTCATTAAGATGTAATAAAGAGGAGACAACTTTTCCAGTGATATCACTTCTCCAGTTCCTATGTTATTCTATGTAGCCTATGCACTAAGATCTTCAAAGTTGAAGAAATCTTAGTGAATAGGCTCTATAGAATAACATAGGAAATGGAGAAATGAGGAACTGGAGAAGTTCTCTCTACTATATCACCTCTTTATCACCGTTTAGTGAATCTCCCCCTGTAGTTTTACTCTATCTATAGATATGAGGATGAATGTCAACATTGGTTTGCTCTTTAACAGGGCTATACTTTAACCCTTTAAGGACGGCCGATCGCACATGCGGACCTCACTTAAGGACCATGGACCATTTTTTTTCCCCACATCCAGTTCAGGGTTCCCCAAATGGCATGCAGCCGCACAGGGAGCCCTGAAATCCATGACAGTCCTGGCACATCATGGGTCCTAAATGCAAATCTACCCATGATGTGCCAGGACTGTCAAGGGTCGTTAAGGGGTTAAAAACTGTGCATCTATAACAGTGGGGATATGGACACAACACACAGAGATTTAATTGGGGAGTCGGTTGCCTTTTTTCTGAATCAATAAAACTTTTTCCCCCCATCAGCTTGTACCAAGGCAAGTTTACGAGGAAACTGAATTGTTCCCGGAAAAACAAAAACAAACATACAGCAGATACCGGTTAGGAGTTCAGGGAATTTGACACTAACAGACAAATGGAAGATATACACATTTCTGGTGCAAACCAAAGAAACCATACAGGGAAAATGAAAATGCCCTCATTTTATTTGACCTCTATGGTGAAGTTGGTTTACTCCAGCATTTCTCTTTTATTTTTGCACATGGCCCTTAAGTGCCAGAGGAGTGTGTAACACATGGTTGGGCAACCTGAGGCCCTCCAGTTGTGGAGGACTACAACTCCATCATCCCCAGTGAGCCAACGTCTGGCTGGGGATAATGGGAGTTGTAGTCCTCCACAGATACAGGGCCTCTGGTTGCCCATACCAGGTGTAACACATTGCACACCCCTCCAGTTCACAGACAGGTAAAGGTATACCGTACAACCTTTTCATTTTAAAGGGTTCAGATGCCCTGAATGCATTTATACTGAAATGCTTCTGAAACCCTTCATAACGTCCGATCTAACAAGATATATAGTTGTCCTAGCACTGCAGGAAGAACATGGCAATAACAATTTGTACTAAGTGAAAGATTCATGCTAATGAGAGGTTTAGTCATGTTCACCAGACTTGTCCTGCTGACATGCCGTCAAGCATGGGTGCTGGCACTGTCCTTTGGACTTTGAAATCAATCAACAACTATGGCTAGAGGTTAAAGTTCTGGGACTTGGAAGTGCAATAAAAGAAGCAATAAATTCAGCTTAAGATCTGCAATAGCTGCCACTTGTATAATACTGACTAGCTTTCTGTCACATCCTACTACTTCAGTAAAAATGCAAGGGTGTTATTTTATGTACAGGTCACAAAGTAAGTAGATTTTCATTTAAATCAGGACAAGATAATGTATCATTATGGGAGTTGTGCACTGGAATGTAGACAACAAGCCCATGTCAACTGCAACCATACTTGCCTGGCTGGCCCATGTGTGTTCAAGCCAGTGATTAGATTTTTACAATGAGCATTGTAACAATTTAAATTACTTGACTGAAAGGTTCTATAAGGCCTCCATGCACATGTTCACTGCTGTAACTCACTGGAGGCCATTGATAGTTACCCTGTAGTTTAACCCCTTAAGGACCAGCGGTCCAAGGAAGTTACCTTCCCTTAAGGACTGCTTTGATCCTTGCCAACGCGCAGGTACACTTGACCTGTTACGCGTACCGGCCCGCCGCTTTGAAGCCTAAGAGAGATAACTCTGGTCTTGGAGCGGTCAATTTTAGGCCCCGTTTTTACTTACAGCGCTCCCGGTAGAGCGATGTAAGTAAAAAGTACGTGACGTGTTATGACCGTTACTGGTCCTTAAGGGTATAAGGACCGTGACGGTCATAGTACGTCACATAGTCCTTGAAGGGTTAAGCAAGGTGTATCTGTGTTGAGTAGTTTTACACAGTTTACTAGGGGTGGGCGAAAAGTGTGAGAAATTTCATGTGAAAAATTTTAAAAAAATGTGCCGATTTCTTGCTTTTCCCGCAAAAAAAATGTCACCTTTCTGCCTATGCAAACATTTTCGCCTATTTTAACAAATTTTGCACCTATGTTAACACATTTTTTGCCTATATTTCCTATAGGTACTACATTTCCCACTGTAATATTACTTCTTGTGAGGGCTGAAGTTTAGAAATAAGTGGCTGAAAGTCAAAGCTGCGAATCCTACAGCAACATATGGCTTGAAAAATGCAGAATGCATTTGTCCTTTGCCCACAACACTTTCTTGCTTAAAGGGATAGCCCGACCAGCACTGCCTCTCCAGAAGTGTTGAGATCATGATCTTTAAAAAGAATTTCTTAATTGGAATGGTCTACAAAGTGTGCTTTCAAGCCAGGCACACTTTGTACACAGTTCCAATGAAATAGTTCTTTTCAAAGATCGTGATCATGGCACTGCTACAGAGCTGCCGGTTGCTATGTGGACCAAATTCCAAATTTGTCCACTAGATGGCAGACTTGGCTGAAACAGCAAGGAAAACTGAACTATACTATATTTTACATATGAATATCTCCCAAACCTTTATGGATGAGACTTATATCATCTTTCATGGTTTTTTAAGGGCTACAATATAAAATAAACTTATTTTCAGGTATTACTATCCCTTTAAGTAACACTGGCACATATTCATGATGATATCAAGTAATAAAAAATAAATAAATAAAGTACAACCTACAATGTGGCAGATATGTATTGTAGTGGTGGTGGTTGGGGACTGGCATGGTGGGATTTGTGTATGTATTTTTACCACTGTCATACTCTATCCTCCTTCTCAGATTATTGACACACATTACTGATCTGTCATAGCAGTGGTCCCATCTGTCCTCCACCTCCTCATCGGTGCTGCTGTTAATATATTTGTCCTGGCTTTGTCTGTCATGTGTGGTTTCTGCTACTACTACTACTACTGGAGCTAGATGTTGATGTAATTCTACTGCCACTACTACTAGGTGTCAAAGGTGCAGCACATACAGCAGCAGCACCAGAGGTAGCCTTCATATCTAACACTGTAGATGTTAACCTGTGTGTTGCTGTTGCTGGGTACGCAAAACAGGTGTGTGTGTCTGAGTGAGACTTGGACTTTGAAAAGGCACTGATGCTGAGGATGACTGATAGGGTGACTGTGTGCTTTTTGACATCTGTACTTGTCCAGGGTCAGACTTTCCAATGGCTTTCGCAAACAGTTTATAGACAGGCACAGTGCTCCTTAAAAGTGGCGGAAGATACAGCCTTTGACTTTTTGCTAACCTTATAGCCATGTAATCATCCTCACCCTCAACTTCATCTGTATCTGAACAAGAGAAGGATGCTTGAGGGATATATTCTAGATCTGCATCATCATTAGTGATCATTAGGTCATCCTCAGCTGCATCAGCATCACCTGACAGTTCTTGCCCACTACTACCCTTATATTCCTCTAAGCTTTTGGGGGTCTCAAACAATTTCTTTTTACTTTTACTATAACAAAATCCACTACTACTTTGAGGACAGGTGTTTTGATGTCTCACTGTCTGATGCAGCAGGCGGTTCAGCTGCTACACCTTCCTCTATTATGCTGTTGCCAGCATCATCAACACTTGAATGTGACTTGTTGTCGTCTTCAGTGTTCTTCGTATATGGTTCTATATTTCTACTGGCACTGGTGGTGCTGGACCTAGTTTTGCTGGGACCTTGACAAACTGCATCCTCCCTTGGAGTAAAGGGATCATTATCATTGATTGCACACGCTGCAACAACCATTGCTGCAGTATGTTTTTGGACTACTACTTTAATCTCACGTCCCTACACTGCTCCACCCCCTCCCCCTTCGCCTTGTGCATTTGCTGGACATTCTGCAACTACACTGTGTTTTTTAACTGTACAGTGCACAACACAACTGATGGAGCTGTATGATGCCTTGCCTAAGCCCAGTCAGCTGTCTGTCACTGTCACCTAAGATATTTCATTTTTTATTCTTTTTTATTTTATTTATTTTAAGTTTTTAAGTTGTCCACCCTGTTGTCTTATCACAGTCTGTCCAAAAAAAATGATAACTGGAAAAAAAAAAAAAAAATTCAACAATGTCTTTCCCCAGACTTCCCCATCGAGCACAGGGACAATAACAGCAAGCAAATAGGTTGCTTGTGTCTTGCCTGTCAGGCACATGGAATTTTGGAGTATTTGAGGGACAACCTCCTTCCTCCCTTCTTATCCCCTAGAGTGCCCCCAGACTCCCCTAATACAGAGAACAAATGTCCTACCTAAATGACTTCCTAAACTAAGCTTCAATTCCCCTTTATTTGCCTATGCCCTCTAGCTAAAAACATGCTGCTCTTTCTTCTCACGAACACAGAATGGCTGCTGTGAGAGCCTGACAGCCTTTTATATGGCTGTAGAAAACGTTTCTTCCCATTGATTTCAATGGGCGGAAAAGGTGGGGAAAAGCGGAAAAATTGCACTTTTCGCAGGAAATTTTTCGCCAAGCGGAAAGTGCCATTATTCACCAATTTCAGTTTGAGACGAAAATTTTCACCCATCCCTAAAGTTTACCATGTGAACAGCATCATAAGGTACTTGTGGGAAGAATGAAAATGGTGACAATGTCGCCACAGCACAGGAACCAATGTGAACATGTTTTTAGTGAAAGTCTTATATGAAAGAACTTAAAGGGATAGTAATACTTCGTTTTAACTTTATTTTATTTTGTAGGCATTAAAAAAACATGAAGAATGATATACGTCTTATCTCTCAAACCTTTATGGTTTAAGAGAAATTCACAAACAAAGTATCCCCCCCTGTTCAACCAGATCAGAAGGGAGGTCCCCAGGTAGACTGCAGAGAGGGACAATCTTCAATTAAGATAAGGGAAAAAGCTGAAAAACTTGTCAAGGGGGGAAGGGCTTTCATTGTTTTCATACAAAGAAAATTGTCCCCTTCTGTTATCTGTCTGGTCATACAACCTGATCCACATCTGAGAAGAGATGGCTTACACTAGGTAAAAGGGGCGGGGAGGGGAACTTTGCTTGTGAATATCTCATAAACCATAAAGGTTTGAGAGATAAGACTTATATCATTCTTCATGTTTTTTTAATGCCTACAAAATAAAATAAAGTTAAAACGAAGTATTACTATCCCTTTAAAGGGGAACTACCACCCCGCAATAAGTTCACATTATTCAATTCTTCATCTGGCGACTAGCTGCTTGGCTCCAAAAGGGACTTACAGCGCAGGCGCACGGACGTCACAATGATGAGATGTCCGTGCTTCCTGCTACTGTGAGCCTCCGAAAAAGTGGAATATCTTGTAAACCGGGTAATATTTCTGGTGACTAGCGCTACTAAGTAGCTTGTTGCCAGATGAAGAATTGAATGATGTGAACTTATTGCGGGGTGGTAGTTCCCCTTTAAAAATTTATTTTATTAATGCAATGACTGTCTAAGAATGCATTAATTATAGTAACGGAAATAAAATGTTACCACTTTTAGTTAGCTCTTTGGACAGATCTTGGAGAGATCTCTAGCATACGGAAGGTTAAAATACAGGCAGCTAGCTTATTTGCAATGAGTGGGGGAAGCTACCTTTGCCTCTCCTGTTGTTTTTGGACAGCTGCTCCAGACAGCCTAGGATGGCCTATGGCAGGTGCACAAAAAACAGTGCTGGAGAACCATATACTGGTACGGATTGTCACTATTGGCACTGACTGTCATTATATCATTTACTCTCTATTGTGCAGAAGGGCTGACCTGTATAAAAATACATACTGGTGTTGTTAAGTTGGAAAGAAGGAAAAAGAAAGCAAGATCAAACCAGAGATGACAGACTAAAGTAACCTTCTACATATTCACATGCAATCTAAATTAACATGTGAAGTAGACAGATGTGCAAATCATATCCAACAGGACGAATATCCACAGATTACAACATGACACATTCTGTCACACACACTGACAAAGAAAAGCCTCTCAACATTTCACAGTTTGTTATACATCCCATGTCTGGCAGCAGATTTGTTCTCCTGTATGCAGTTTGGGAGCAGAGTCCAGGAAGCTTAACCAAGAGGTGACAGGTTCTATTATATACAACACGATCACAATGGTGAATTTTGAAGATTTAATGGACTGTATACTAGTAGGCAACAGGTGGCCCTGGGTTGCATAGGGCCTTCACAGGTTTTCCTTATGTAACAGAGAACAAACTGGTGACCACAGACCACTCTTATTTTCTCACCAAAAAAAAGCTCCCCTCCAAGCCCCATTTGGAATCTAAATAATAATAATAATAAATAAAATAATAATAGCAACAAGAAGCTCATTGATGAATGTGAGAACCACAAGTGTGGCCCTTGAGGTAAATCTGGTGGCACAGATGCAAATGGCACATTTTTATCATCTTTTGGAGAACAGTAGCCTTCTTCCCAATTGACTATATATGGATATTGAACCCCTTTTTTCTAATCATTCTGTAATTTAATATTTATATCTGAATTTAGAAGATTTAAAGGGGAATTATAGGGGTCAATAAAAAAAACTGCACTCAAAGCTATAACTCACTGGTTTTTAACCCTCTCATCTGGGGCACCAAACAGGCCATGATGGATTTGTACACCAGCAACAAGTTTAGAGAGCCACAGCTCTATTGATTTTGTACTGTCCTACAGCATACCGACAGACCACATGTCCTACAGCAGAACGGCACGTCCTACAGCATACGGGCAGACCACGCATGTCCTACAGCATACGGACAGACCACGCATGTCCTACAGCATACGGACAGACCAAACATGTCCTACAGCATACTGACAGACCACACATGTCCTACAGCATACCGACAGACCACATGTCCTACAGCAGAACGGCACGTCCTACAGCATACGGGCAGACCACGCATGTCCTACAGCATACGGACAGACCACGCATGTCCTACAGCATACGGACAGACCAAACATGTCCTACAGCATACTGACAGACCACACATGTATTACAGCATACGGACAGACTACACATGTATTACAGCATACGGACAGACTACACATGTCCTACAGCATACTGACAGACCACACATGTCCTACAGCACACTGATAGACCACACATGTCCTACAGCACACTGACAGACCACAGGATTAATTATATAGAACCTTGGCAGAAAACCCAAGGTTTACAGAAATCACACATACGCACTTTGAGCTTTTCACATGGTAACAATATGATGCAGATTATGAAGAGCACCAGAGGTGTCAAATTAAAAATTGCCAAAATTCCCACTTACTTACAGAGAGTATCCACTGAGCTTTTAACCCCTTGAATGCCAGAGAGGTCCAGAATACAATGCTTTGTTGTTCTCCGTAACAGTCAAGCGGTTACAAGTCCTATTTAATATCAAATGGAAGCTCTGCTCATGCCCTGTAGTGCAGTTGGTCTGCCATAGTGTTGATCCAGGTCTTCTCGGTATATCTTCCTCTATGGGTCTTATTTATTCAAGCTAAAGAGGAGCAATTCTGGAGTACACCAACTGCACCATAGAGGGAGGAGAGATGAACATTTCTTAAATTCCAATTGATTTAGATAGGACTTTTTACTCTTGCAATGCTAAAGGTCACTAGCGCATTGTGAAGTTAGGTGTTTGACATCTCAATCATTCAATACCTTAAAAGTACTTTAAAAAAAAAAAAAAAAAAAAAAAAAAAAAATCACATAGAACATTTATTTTGCTCCTATGGGGCAGTTGGGCATAACCCCACACCACTGGGCAGAATTATACTTCTAGTTTAATTAATAAGGCTCTGTTAGTCACCTCTCAATTAGCCAATTCATACAATACAACCGTTAGAAATATTAATTCCAACTTATTTTATTTCTCTCAACTCTCTCAACCATTTTAACAAAATTAGCTTCTGGTGTGCAAGGGGGACCTCACAGGGACAATGATATCCTGCTAACCCCCCCCTTCACAAATCGCAGACATATTAGTTCTAACAACCACATGGTATTATAAGTGTAAAACACTGTTCCATGGGATGGGCCAGGGAACAAAGAGCAATGAACTCACTTGTTAACTATGGATTTAAAATAATAAAAATGTAATCTTGATGGGCAGTTAAATATTAAAAAATATATGTACAGCAACTGCAATAGGACGGAGTTATTCAAATGTCTCTGCACTGCTGTCTGCAAGATCCAGTCTCCATTACCAGACATGTCTGAGCACTACATAAGTAAGTGTTGGTTATTAGGCTGGGGGGAGAGGCAAAGCTTCCCTACCCAAATCACTGTAGGGGACCACCCTCCTATGTGTTCTACCTCTCCCTCACTACATGGTACCAAACCTGCACCTCATGTCCCACCCATTTTTCTCTCTCCCAGTGCCATATTATTCCACAGCCACTCACCCATCCCCCTCATTCCAAGGCTCCTCCCCTCCACCTAAAGCAAAATGTGTGTGTGCTAAAGGGGATGAGAGTAACCCTTTTAGATCTAATATGAAATATTATATCTTTCATGCTCCATAAATATCATGCCTGTGCCCCTCATGTACAGAAAATAAAAACATCTGTTCCACGCATATCATTAACAAAACAGTTTTAGCTGCATGATACCATCTAACTACAATCAAATCACCACTTGTCATTGCCCTTTAGTACCATACCTCCATCCAAGTCTATCACTATTTAGAACTTAAAGGGGAACTACCACCTCTTCAAGAATTTAACTTCAATAAATCCCCATCTGGCGACTTGCAGCTTAATAGCGCCAGTCGCCAGAATTATTATCTTATTCCAAAGAAATGTGCATTGTTCTGGGGCTGACAGCAGGATGGATCGCGGACATCTTGTCATAATGAAGTCCGCGCGCCTGTGCTGTCAGTCCCAGTCGGGTCTAGGATGCATTGCTAGGAGCCGGCTGGCTCCGGAAGGGACTGACAGCGCTGACGCTGACGTTATTATGGCAAGATGTCTGTTATCCGTCCTGCTGTCAGCCCCAGAACAATGCACATTTCTTTGGAATAAGGTAATAATTCTGGTGACTAGCGCTACTAAGCTGCTAGTCGCCAGGTGGGGATTTATTGAAGTTAAATTCTTGAAGAGGTGGTAGTTCCCCTTTAAAAAAAACTGTGAACTGCTACATAGGCTGTTTGTTAGCTATAGGAAGTAATATACTATATTATCTGTCACTGATGTATAAGCCTGCACTACAGTAATTGAGACTTGAGATAGTAGTCCAGTTGCAGGATTTCTTAATTTGTTTCATTTACTTTATGCTTCCTCTTAACATTCCTCACTGTACTCTGACCTTTTTACATGTTTTAATTTTTATACTTATACTGATATTGAATTGTATCAGGATTGATGTCTGCTCTCTCTATTCCCTCCGGGCTGGTCGCCTCCCCACCCAGTGAAATTGTGTCTGCACCAGGTGGGAAGACACTGAAGTGGAGACTGAAGGTGAGACAAGCTACTTCATCGTCACACGCCATGATAGTCTCCCCTACCCAGCACTGACACAGTACCCCTTTCAGAGCCAGCTCCTCTGCCCCCCAAAAAAACCCTCCAACATATTTACCAATGCATCAAGTGTAACTCACTCTTCCCACTGATCTTACAGCAAATAGGGGTTCATGTCTGGAACACTCTGTTTAGCAGCATACATTTAAATATTTCTTTTCTCCAGCTTTATCCGTTCCCTCCATACTGATCACCTCCCTGCCCAGTGATACGGTGTCCGCATTGGGGAGACACTGAAGTGGGGACCAATGGTGAGAAAAGCTACTTCCTGTCTGTCAGACACCATTAAGAGTGTCTCCCCTACCTGGCGCAGGCCATATCACAGGTTGGGAGCCGAGTAGCATGGAGGAGATGGCAAAAGCATTAAGGCCACACTTTAACCCATTACACAGCTGTGTGCAGCTCAACTGTTTGCTCACCCCTCTGGCACTCATTGGAGTTAACACCAGTATGATATGACAAGCAACAGACTTGTGCAGTTCTTGAACTAACAATTCTTCACATGCAACTTTCAACCATTTTGGTGCTACAGAATGTCCACTACCCAAGTTAAAAGCATTATTTAAACACACTGGCAATGTCTGAATTTTTTTTTCTTTTAATTACTTTTGGTGCAGTTGCTCTTTCAGCACAATTGCACCACTTTCTTACTACATCAGGCTCACCATGTGTATGCATCAGCAAGAATGTGTGTCTTGAATTGTGTGTAGGCAAGTAGACACCAGTCATGTGACTAAATCTGCATTGTGCCAGCCACACCCAAGGGTGGCAATAAGAAGATATGGTAATCTCCTCCATACTGCCTTTCCGATAGGCAGAGACGTAAGAGCGGGATTTTGACAGAGGTTGCCAGGAAGGCCTGGGTACTCATGTCAAAATCTCTGAATGCAGTTTGCCCACCCTCACCTTTACCTCTTCCCTGTAGCCCAATGTAGCATACCCACCTCACATTTGCCTTTTTAGTGCATCCTACCCTCCTTCAAATGCAGAGCTTCTCTGTAGGCCACCCGCCCTGACATTTGGCACTTCCCAGGAACACGCCCTCTCTCCAACACCACTGATACTCTTTGGCCCATCTTCCCTCAAACTCGCCTCTTCTCTTTGGAGGATCGCACCTATCTATTACAGAAAATAAAACATACAGATTGCACACGTCTCTATTCACCATGCAAGCCCTACTTCACATTCCACTTTTCTCCCAGACAGCCCTACACTTCGCCACCTCCTGTCCCCAAGAGCTCTACACTTTACCACCCCACCCTCACTCACATTCTTTCATACTCTCACATATGCCACTTTATTTTGGCCAGCTGTCCAACCTTGGCCTGCCTTGACGCACATTCACAGCTTTCCTTTGGCCCATCTCCCTTTACAAGGAAGTAAAATTAAAAACACAAAACATATTGCTCAAACATCATTATTCGCCATGCAAACCCTCCTTCACATTCCATCTCTCTCCCTGACACCCCAAATCTTTGTCATCATCTCTCTCCCTAACAGCCTTCCCTTTTGCTCACATCACATACTGAGTGCTTTCTCCTCTGTGGTCAATTGCTTTAATGTGACCAGAATTCACACACTCCTCCATAGCTGCCCAGTGTATGCCTAAAATGACCTATCCCGGTGCCCCACTCTTGCACTCTGTCTCCTTGGACTGGTTGCATAAGATGATTTGGGGGTTTCCATAACCACTATTTCAGGGTGCAGAGGTGGTCAGTCAGGGGAATGGAATAATGAAGGGTGTATGATGTACTCACAGTGTTTCTATGTGTGTTTGAGTTACTGCTGAAGTTTCTCTGTGTGCCTGTATATATAGGTACTCAGTGTGTGTGACTGTATGAGCTATTCATTTTGTCACGGTGTCTGCATCTTACCATATGGGCAAGAACGTGGCCCATGATGCTGGTATATATAAAATAATATATAAAAAATGAGTCCCTGGATGTGTTCCTGCATCTGTGACAAACATATCCATGGGTGGGAGTGGGGTGGAGTTACTCTCTAGCACTCAAAGGGTTAATGTTTTGCTTCCATGGGGTTTACACCTGACCCTACATAAAAAAATATATATATGTATATATATTTTAGAACTTTCATAAGGGCAGACTGTTGCTGCACCTTTGAAAATGCAAAGTGTATTACACAGACAAAAAAAAACAAAAAACGATATATTAAGATATTATGTAAATTGTCTACACGAGTAGGGAAGATGTGGATTATCAATCAACCTCCAGTAATCATAACTGTCTGCAGAGCTGTCTGAGTGCCTCCATGGAGACTTTTTCCTCTCTTCACTAGATTGGTTCTGGCTGGATCAGCCAGCAACAATGGACAAGTCTAGCTGCAGATAAACTTACATGAATAGGTGTACCAGGCATTAGGCAGGGGCATCCTGTTTCATGGGATATTACATTGGATTCCAAACAATCCCAGTTTTACAGTAAAGAAAAAGTTCAATACGTTTAATCCTGTGGTCAGGGAAGAGTGGGGGTGTTGTGGTTATACAATACATAAAAGTAGCTGCTTTTTCCCCATAAACACAAAGGGGGAAAAAAATTTATGATCAAAACTTAAGAGGATTGAGTGTCTCTCTATATTTGGGGGCCTCCATTCTTAATTTCATCAGGGGTTCTTAAAACTGCCCTGGAATTTACCATGGTGTCACAGAAGTTACTCAGCCAAACCTGGTTGCTGTAAGTTAAGTGAGGTAGGCTAGAGATAGCAGAAGCTCACAGGGTCATATGCTACAAGTAAGGTGGAGACATTATGTAGTAAACAAACTGCACCACTGGAGAATAACCATCTCCCGTTGATTTAAGTGGGAATTTCAACACCTTGAATGCTAGAGGTTATTTGCTAGACTCTGGACTAAACAAAAGACTGTATTATTACAGTGGAGCAAAGAGAATAGCGGACTGAACCTGGACACTGAGTAAGAAGATAACAACTGGAACAGGAAGGTAATATGTTTTTAGTAATACAGCTAGATATATTAAAGCGTAAGGAAAATGATCAGATTTCTGGTCACTTATTTATGACCCAACACAAATATCCCAAAACCTGTTCAAATAACACTAACATGCCATGTTTAGGATTTTATTGTATGATCACATGCAAAGTCAAATGCACCTGTTACCTACCATATTTTAGCCTTGGCCTTTTTGACATCAATGGAATGGTTTTAGCGACTTTAGGTTTTGTAGTTATGCACCATAACCAAGGCAAAGTTAAAAACTCTCTGACTGGTGTAGCAAAGCCTGCAGAATTAAATTACTCAGCTCTCTTGAAATTGCTACACCATAACTGAAAGGTTGCCAGAATCTATTTTAGCTTCCACCAAGGGAGTGGGGTAAATTGAGAGGATATGCATTATTATCCATCATTAATTTACCCCACTCCCTTGGTGAAAGCATCCACTTTGAGTGTATATGCATTATTATCCATCATTAAAGTGGATGCTACCACCGAGGTGACATGTTGGACAGATGACAATTCCACTTTAGTAAAATTTGCTGAGCCCCTGGTTGATTGACCAATGCTCAAGGACGGAAATCCTAAAGACATGGTCTGTTAGTAATAAAGGTTCGAGGAAACCCCTGACATAATATTTCCATCTGAGCAGCATTAAAGGTCCCGTGCTAGCTTCTGCCCCTTACCAGTTTCAGGATTTTCTTGTATACAGAATGCTCTGTGTTGAGCATTACTGGGATCAGTACAGTCAACCAGGCCTTATGCACCAAAACATTGTGAGGTGCTTTGCTTTCTTATCCCCCACTCTGAACGGCAGCATAGTTTTGTATCTCCTTCTCATCAAAAGAATTCTCTGTTGTGATGCTGCACTGCCCTATAGAGGTACCATTCTTCTCCAGCCACTGTGAAGGAAGGAACCTGCTTTGCTGAGGACAGTGGGGGTTTTGTGTGAGAGTTGGTGACAGTAACAGAGCTTAGCTCAGGGTACAGAGGTGCATGTGGAATGTATAGGGTTTATTAAAAGACCTAAAAGACTCTTCATTCACGTTGAGAGAGAATGTGTTTTTTTTGGCTGCACCTGTTTTTAACTCTTTGAGGACCAGAGAGATGTGCAAAGCATTGCCTCACAATGCCCCAAACACCATTCCGGTCCTCAAGGAATTGAACTCAGTATTGTAAGAACAGGTAGAAAGAAAGACAGAGAGAGAGAGAGAGAGAGAGAGAGAGAGAAACAGAGCAAGAAAGAGAGAGCAAGAGAGAGAGAAAAAGAGAGAAAGAAAAAAAAAGAGAGAAAGAGTGAGAAAGAGAAGAGAAAGAAGAGAAAAAGAGAAAAGTGAGAGAGAGAAAAGAGAGAGAGATTAAGGCTCCATAGGTCCCTAGGCAAGGTACCAATTTTGGGCCCCACATCTCTTGATCCGGTGCTTCTGATACAGAGGACTGCTTGCAGGTACTGGTACTGGTGTCTCTAATGGAAGTGGGGGAAACTGGATGATGATGGTCTGTTTCATCAAAATAGGTGTCTGACACAAAATGTTAGTGGCAGCAACTGCAAGGCCCCTGTCTGTGACCCATCACTTGCAGCCGGGGCTCCTCATATTGCCATGGGCCCTAGGCAGTAGCCTAGGTTGCTATAATGGATGATCCGGCTCTGAAAGAGAGGGATAACGGGGGAGAGGGACAGCGGGGGAGAGGGAAAGTGGGAGAAAGAGAACGGCTTAACTACTTGGAGCTGAAGCAGAGTGATCTCAAATGCAATGCTTTGAAATACATTAGAGAATTCTCCAGTATTCAAGGAGTTACCAGGCCAGTCTTGTGACATGAATGGACATGAATGCGTGAGAGTGCACATCCAAAACAGTGCCACTCCCACCGCGTTACCCTTCACTGCTCTCCTCCAACTTCTCATTCTGAGGTTGCCCCTTTTGATGCTGATGACATTCTGAGTTCACACCCTTGAAGTTCTCCATTTAGGCGATGTATTCCAATAGGATACCTTTCCATCTAGTTAGTATATAAACCAGCATACATTAGTAGGGAAATGCTCTGGCAATCAGATGAAGTAAGATCATCTTGTATATAGATACACTTCCATAATGGGCATCCACTGAGTAATGTCGAATTCACAAGAAAAAAAAATGGTGTACAGAAAGCACGTTCTCTGTAAACATGTATTGATAAATAATTTAGTACAAGTGACTGATAAGTATTCAAGTGGATACATACAGGAAAATACCAGCAAAATGCCATGTGCACTGAGCAACCTCTCACATTCAAGAGGTTTACAGCCAGATTTAGAAATTTAAATCAATGGTAATTTTAATTTTTGTCCATGATGCAGTTGGCTTCTTCCAGAATTGCTCCACTTTTCTCTGTATAAATATGTCCTATTGTTTTCTGACATGGGTGTTAAGCGCACATTCTTCCAGTTATAGAGAATATTGTGGGCCATACGCAAAAAATAATTGGAGAAATCCCTTAATAGAGACCTTAATAGAGACCAATAAAAATTGCCATTTTGTTACAGACATTAAAGTATGAGCATCTCCTAAATTATGTATCTGCTCTTTTCCCAACATGAAACATATGCAGTTTTGCAAGACATTTTCAAATATGAAAACTTAATTCAAGTTGAAAAGGTCAATTTCAATACGTTTGACAAAAGGACTTGTGTAGATCGGTGTCCTTCAAAGAGTAGTCAGATCTATTAGTGTTCTTGCATCATACCGTATCTACAATTGCTTTTATACAATAATCTTCACTGCAGTCTGCTTTTAGCACGCACCTCTTCATAAAAGACAACAGACTTCAATAGTCCTGAAAGAATCCTTAGAGTCAATTGTCGATAAGAGGGGGTTTAACTGAGTGTTAGAGGGGTATCTAATGTATTGCAATGTGTTGAATACCCCTCTGGCACGCAAACTGTGACAAAAAAATAAATAAAAAATTAAAATCACATGGCTCCTAAAATGTCACTGTTTGCACCTAAAATGTAATTATGTATATATACGTACATATACAGCTGTGCATATGAATCGCTTCACTGGCTCCTAAAACTCCAGTCTGGCTTATAAAATCTTTGGCTGGATCCAGTGTTGATTATGTTTTATCCACCCCTGGTCTTTATTGGATTATAAACTTAAAGGGATAGTAATGTTTCAAAATAAAAGCAGCTCCAAATAATCTTCATAGTATTGAGCCACAGAGATTTGTTTCAATACTGTCAGAGTTGTAGTTCAGGCGTAATGAAATGACAATGTATCCCCTTCCCACCCCTTTTACCCAGTGTAAGCCATCTCCCCTCAGATGTGGAATCTGGTCCTGGGATAAGACAGCTCACAGCAAGGGACAATCTTCTTACTGTGAACTTAAGGAAAAGCCTACCCCCCTTGACAAGTTTTTCAGATTTTTCCTTATGCTCACTGAAGATTTCCCTCTCTGCGATCCATCCAGACAGTCTTGCTGCTCTGAGGTGAGCAGTGTTACATCAGTAAAAGGGGCGGGAGGGAAGGATACTTTATCATTCAATTATTCTTGAACTACAACTATGACAGTATTGAAATATTACACTTTAAGGTCCAAATACTATGAAGATTAATTGGAGCTGCTTTTATTGTGAAACATTACTATCCCTTTAAAGAAATTAGCAATAGACTAAACCGGAGATCACATTAAAATAAAACAATACTTAAACACACACACACATACATAGATATACACACGCATACCAGAAAATGTCTTAAGCCCCATAAACCTCCTACATCATTATAAGACCCTAGAGAATAAATCATCCACACCTTGTAATGCATAAACAGGGATAGTCCATATTTATTAAAATTCATCACCAACACTGAACAATAAAGTAAAATAAAATAAAAATATATAAAATCCAATAAGTGTTTCTAAAAAAAATATATAAAATGTATATAGTTATTATAATTTTAAGTTAAAAACTAAATGGGTATATATTTCAAATATAGCACCTCTCTCTCTCCACTCCACAATCCTAAAAATGCATCAGATGTAGCCAAACAAACATCATTACACTGATGCATATAGAGGGGTCGTGGGTAGGGATAAATATCACCAGTGAATTACAACTCTCTACCAGATGCCCCAATATCTGGTGCACCACCAACAGGGTGTCTATGGGACAATCCAGCCAAAGATATGATACGATCACAAGACTACGCAAATAAAAGTATACACAAGAGGCTAGATATTAGAAAGAAGTCTAGAACAGTAATTATGTGCCACCTAAAAAAACAAACTGTTGAAACAAAAAATGGATATACAAGAGGATTGTGAAAAGTAATTATTGGTCTAATCATCAATGAGTATAGAATCCCACAAATACATTACTAAAGCTCAAAATAAAAATAAATAAATGAATTAAACAATAAATGTCCCAAATAAAATAAAATGTTCCCTACTATGAAAAAACAATATATGATAATAAACTGGTAAAACATGTGAAGTGCAGGTATATGAAGATTATAGTAATATCTACAGCGTCCCATTATCCACATCAAGTGATTGCATACAGACAGTCCAAGTGGTGATTAAAGCAGAACTTTCACGTTATATAAAGTCGCCCTGCAATAATTAAGCAGATGGTGACTAGTTTTATAATCTGTCTCTTACCTCTCAGAAGTAGCCGACTGTAACGTAATCCTTAATCTTCGGAGACTGGAAGACAGGCATCAGCACAGACATCTTGTCTGCTCACCTGCACTGTCAGTCCCGGTCTCCATTAAGAAGCATTGCAGTGTGCCATAAGGTAACCGGAAGGAACTGACGGAGCAGGCGCGCATACTGCACTAACCTGGCCAGTCTGTGAAGATTAAGGATTGCTTTAGAATCGGCTACTTCTGAGAGGTAAGAGACGGATTATAAAGCTAGTCGCAATCTGCTTTATTTTTGCAGGGCAACTTTATAGAACGTGAAAGTTCCACTTTAAGAGCTGTTCGGTGATTGAGTAGTGTTCATATTTATATTGTGATCTGGTTACCTCCTAATCATGAAAGTTGTTCTTCCAAATATCGCCAGCATATCCATCCATCTCAGGTAGATATTAATTATGCTTGTTGGTACATTCCAACAATGGATGTTTTATTCTCCGGGGTCTCACAGCAATTTAGGTTTGTGGCACATAAGAAATTTTATATTGGACATTTTTTAAATTTCTATACCTGTTAGTGGAAGTATTTTTCAATAGCAGCCTAAACTCCTTGTACTAATAGAGGGTGCATATATAGGAAAATGTTTACTTTTTATACATTAGCGTTGGTATAGAATGCACATTACAGAACAATTTGATGCCTTTTAGCATGTTGTACCAGAGCCAGAAAAAGTTTGGGACAACAAAGAACTGCTTTATTGGTAGAAAATAAGGCATGCTGGGATGACACAGATGTGAGTCACAATAAAAACCCATACAAAATTTTCTAAAACATGATTTCATGCAATTGCTTAATTATGTTCAAATAGCAGGTGAGAACTTAGCCCTATGCTGTAGAGGCAGACTGGCATTTTTTGCCCTCCTTTATATTGTATCTTTATACATTCTTGCACTCTCTGCTTTCACCATGCCGACAGAAAGCTTTCAGAAAACAAATTCAGAAAGCTTTCTGACTGAGACAAAAGCCTAGTTCACGCAGACATTTTTTTCAATGCAGTGGTTTTTACAATGCATTGGATGCTCAGAAATTCTTCACGCTGTCTGCCGATCAGGCTGTTTATCTGGACAATTTCGACCATGCATCACATAGCATGAATGCAACTTGCAAAACACAAGTTTCAGCTCCTGTTTAACTTGTTTCTTTCATTCACATGAATGACTAGCTCATTGTGTTGCTCACTGCATTGTACCAATCAAAGGCCGGTCCATGCAGATGTCTGCTAGAACGTTTTGCAGAAACAACCAATGTTTGGCCAGTAACTCCACCACTGTAACACCCCTCAGTGATGGCATCACTCGGGGAACACTGGAGCAACTGAGGTGAGCCGGACATGGCAACTTGAAACCAACAGCAATGCAGTGTACTCTAAACTGTGTGAATCTAGCTTAAATTGTAAAAATTTGGAAAAGATGGAAAAAATAGAATGCAGAAATAATTTGATTTTACATATTATGCACTTGTAGAATATTTAAAGAAAAAACACAAAAACGGTGGTCACTAAGAAAATTAAAGAGAAACACCAGTGGTTCTCTTCATATTGTGTCTATTGTAATGTAGCCAATAAATGATTACTGCAATAGATTGTCTTTTTTAAACATATATGCGAGGAATGTATCTAAAAGAATTCCAAGCTAGGCCTGTTATTATTATAACCCAGCAAGTACAAATTCTCAATGGGGATGGGCAAAGAGCTCTTTTGTTAGGAAATGAAAAAGCTGTAGGTAATCGATAGATGCAGTAATGATGATCTAGACAGCAAGGCCAGTCTATAGCATTTTCAGCATTCACAGAAAACCACCATCATTTTTCCCTCTACAGAAGCAGTGGGCATTAGTATTCTCTGGGACACCTCAATAAAAAGCACATATCAATACTAGGGGACCCATGCTAATAAAATATAAAACAAACGAGAAAAAAAACAACCAGATGAGTAGTAATTCAGGGTCCATCCAACTGAACTGCAGAAAAAAAAAATCTCATTGGCATTACTCTGGAGAGGTCTAGCAATCAAGTGGTTAAAAGCCCCATGCTAGAGAGCTCCTGTACATCCAAGTGGTTACAATCAATCGGATTTTGTATTTGTACCCTACAGCACAGTTGGTTTGTCCCAAAATTACCCCACCCTTCATTTTGAGCAAGGTCCCATATTCCTTCTCTCAGATTCCTTGTCCAGTTAGTCCTGCTCTGCACTGTGTCCTCTGGTCTTGTCTGTTCAGCAATGATCAGGTTTCCTGTCTGGCCTCCTAGGCACAACACTATGGACCAGTGATTCTCAGCTCCAGTCCTCAGGGCATACCAACAGGTCATGTTTTCAAGATATCCCTAATTAATCACAGGTGAATCAATCACCTGTGATTAAGCAGGAACAACCTGAAAACCTGCACTGTTGGTGTGCCCCGAGGACTAACATTGATAAACACTGCTATGGACTGTATCAAGAAGTCTCTCAAGCCCTACAGTGTGCGCTTAAGGTATCTCAGTGTTACCATTCAAGAGCCTTGCTATTGCCTCATCTGATTACTGTTGTGACTCTAATAACAGACCATTCTCTTGTCTGATACCTGCTTTGAGCCAAGTACATTGAATGACTACTGTATCTTAGTACCACTTCCCTTTACCCAGCCGATCATTGTCTCAGGACCACCAGCTCAACCATTATCTGGTACTGGACTGCTTTTGACAGAAGCTACTCCAAAGACTCACTTACAAGCACTGTTTATATATCGATCAAGCCGACTTCTCGTCATTTGGGTAATTCAACTTGTGGCCCACTAGTCCTGGGCCAACTTTTACTGACAGGTTAAGTAAATGGTTATAACCTGTTTCTCTTGTGTTTTCTACTCAGGTCCTGCACAGCTATCCTATTCACATCCTGTCTATTTCCTGCTGTCCCATGACATATATCCCAGGAGTTTTGGTTGGTTATCTACGTCTCTCCCTCTGTCCTGCGGGTCTGTGCCCTGTCCTTTCAGTCAGGGTGACAAACAATGCAAGCATCTTAAAATGAACAGTTTTTCTGTAGTAGATTCATAAAGTATACACTTATAGAAGTTGAATATTCCACATCAGAAACCACATTTCATTATTAATTTCATTGTTGGGAGTGCAAAGTGGATAGGAACACATGAATCACCTAGCACATAAAATGAATCGGTTATCACAAGACCGCCCAGTTAGCAGAGGCTTATGTTATAAGAATGGATAGGATTCAGACATCTTTATCCTCTTATGAAACATGATTACATTCTCACACATTCAAATTCAGAGTGAACCTGTCATGCCTAACACAATGCCCTAATTTAACAGCTGTAGGTATGGGAAACCAGGAAAATGTGAAGATTTTCTTTTTCTTCAATAAATCAAACCAGAGCATGAACATATTACATTTTGCTTCTCCCCAAACTGCATGCTTGTGTAATGTGTACAGTAAAATCAGTAAATTACAGTTTAACCCCTGCAATGCTGAAAATAAGAGTGTGTGTGTGGCAGAGGTAGACTTCCAGATGGGTGGGCTGGTCACTTCAATGAACTTTGGGAGAGAACGAGACTGGACTGATCAAGGATCTGTGGGAGGAGAAAGTAATGTACTGGAGATATATCTAGCAGTCAAGGGGTTAACATTCCCTAGATAGAGGGAGGGGAGCAGAGGAATAGTGAAGGACTGCGGTACAGAGCTGGTAACCGCAGTCTATCCGGAAGTAAGAGCAGGGCAGTGTTTAAAAAAAAAAAAAAAAAAAATTAATACACTTTTACACATATTTGCTATATAATCTATTAAGGCTAACTTGTATAGAGGTGATTGATCCCCTTTAATCACTTTTATACATATGGGAGAAATACATATAAAATAAAAATGGTGCAATTCTAAGGCAAACCACTTGTTCCATAACACACTTCCCAACATTTAAAATTGCCAAAGAGGGACCACTTTGTTTTAGGGGGTGTTGCTGGGGGCGTGGCTGGTGGGTGGGACGTTACCGAGAATTTTTAGGCTATTTCATGACCTATTGATACCTCCTTGTGTAATCAAATAAATGACATAACAAGATCTAAGTATTTTATTTACACAGACTAATTTATAAACACATATACTGACATTTAAACGAACAATAATGTGAATTTTATTGCTGTAGAGCAGTATGATACACTTCTATACACACCATGCAATCCGATCTCCTAAAAAGAGGGACGGTGGGAAAGAGAGACTTGGGTCCAAAAGATGGACTGTCCCTCCTAAAGAGGGGCACTTAGGAGGTATGCCATAACAAAAAAATCCCAATATTCTCACTGATTCAGATGTGACCTTTTAACCTCCTGAGTGCTAGACCTCTCTCCAACATTCATGGGGTTAAAAACCTTATTTACACCAATGGGAATTTTTATTTGTCCCTTGTGGTTAAGTTAGTTTGCCCCAGAACTGCTCTAGGTTTCGCTTATGCATGTGGGTTAGGGATTATTTATTAGGCAGGTGAAACAGGGATAATCCAGTCTCCCACGAGTCTGAAAGTTTGACAGTGCTTTTCCTACTCCTGGAAAGGAAACAGCTGGTAAGTTTCAGACACGATTTCACTTTCTTAATCCCCATACCCATACAATGGCTGGGTCTGCATCAAATTACCAGAGAAAATCGGATTCAAAAGAAAGCAGTCTACGTGTTGGATCAGTGGCAGTCTGTAGCCCACAATTCAGTTATTGTATCTACAACTAAACCTACGCAGGATTTTATATAAAGGGAATTCTCATCTATAAATGCTTCAACAGGACAGGGTCACACAGACAGAATTCTGAAGAAAAAAACTGTATCATAAGGAACATATAAATGCTTTAGATAGCACCTTTAACCCCTTGAATGCAAACATAGCTTTTTGTGACTTCAGTCAGCTCTGTATGTCCCTACTGCCAGCCTGAACCACCATCAAGGTTATTAAACTGCTACCTAGTACCTTTAGCGCTAGGCAAACAAGGTACAGTTCCACCTTATTTTGACTTTACATAATATGCACTTGCAAAATGTTAAGACAATTTTCCTATAATTTTATTATTATTAAATTTAACATGTATGTCCCTGACAGGGAGCTAGCTGAATTTCTGTTTCTAGAGAACTTGCCAGTCACAGACTGTGAAAGTGGAAATGTAATCTTTCTGCAGCTCTGAATGACTTCACTTATGAACTTCCAGAACATGTAAAATCACAATAAAGTGAAATGGACCCGTTAAAGGCCTGGGAGCTGCCACACCGAGAGGAATAAAGAATTGCTCTGAGCAGAGGTAATAGTTGAACAGTTATGGGAAAAACTGGCCAACACCAAAAGGAACAAGTAAAGCATATCTCCAAATTCCTACTGGCTTAAATGGGGATTTAAAGGTCTTGAATGTGAAAGAGGTCTCCAATGCACGGAATGCTCTCCAGCGTTCAAGAGGTTTAAAAGCCCAATTTAAAATCAATGAGAATCTGTATTTGTCCCTATGGCGCAGTTAGTTTTGTTCCAGAGTTCATCCACTTTTTCCACTGTGCATATGGCCAGTTTTAGAAACATATGTATTATTCAGCACCTATATGGACACTTAGATTTGTTTGGGGGGGTTAAATACATACCGGAGAAGCTGTCTTCTCAAGTAAGTAGTGTGCATGAGAATTACAGCCTTGCAGATGCATGGAAATTGGCTCAATATATAAACAGGCTTGTACTGTTCAGTGAAGTCTAGAGATGTATAAAGGCAAGATGAAACAAATCTGGGGCAACTGACTGCATTGTAGGAGTCAAATGCCATCTCCCCAAATTCCCATTCATCTGAATGGGACATTAGGGTTTTCCAATGAATTGTTTCACATTGCTTTTAATTTCTTGAATGCTAGAGAGGGCTTCAATGTCCAATTTAAAATTCATAGATATGTTCTTTGTCTCCTATGGTGCAGTTGGATTATCCACTCACTTTGGACAATGCTATCAGGTGTCTCACCCACCAGTATCTAAACAACCATGAGTTAACCTCTTGGGTTATGTTTTTGACTACCAATTCATTCGCTAGAAACAAAGCAGCTAATAAACAACTAAACCTTCATCTAGATCAGGAGAGCTCAAACCTGTCCTTACCCTTTGGTGCCCCCAGTGGTGCAGGTTATCCAGATCTTCTCACATGAACACAGGTGAATCAATCAGTGCTTCAGTCATTTTGAACTATCACCTGAACGAGCACCATTCAATGACGTTTAAAGAAGGGGATCCAGAAAACATGCACTGTTGGGGGGAGGGGTGATGAAATGTTTGAGCACTCCAGTTCTAGATCACCGAGTCATTTCCCAGTTGTAGATGATCACTCCTCTTAAAGCCACCTAATAAACTTAATTTTACCTTGAGCATGGTAGAAAATCTTAATGGACTCTTTAAATCAATTATGTGTGCTTTGCTTCTCCAAAATTAATTATCTCTAAAATGATATCCAAAAATACTGAATATACATGGGGAGACATGATTCTTTTTGCAGGATTCCAGGACCACAACTTCCAGCTGCTGAAGACATCTTAGAAATACTTTAAGATCTTGGCATTCTACAAAACAAATTATGCTTAAATGGACATAATAACCAATATTAAAATATTGATTTTGGGGAACAGATCCACATACAGTTGATTTATATTGGTTATTAGGGATTTCTGCCTATATTAAATGTAAGAGTGGGGTGATATTAGGAGACATTGAAGTTCCTTTATACTGGGGTTGGCAACCTAAGGCCTTACTGTATTCCTTAACAGCTAGAGGGTCAGGTTGTCCATCCCTAAGTAAATACATGAGAAATACCTACACACAAACACTTATTAGAAAGCTTGCTGGTTGCTATGGAAATCTGACAATTGCTGGCCACTGACCAGGATCTAATAGGCAGTACTTTGATGTGGATTTAACATCTCAGCTGCTGAAGAATTCTGAAATCCATGTTTCTCTTTAAGTAGCCCCGCAGAGATTGTTTAAATAATATTATCACAAACAGTTATTGCCATCATTTCTAAATCACACTATGGAGATGTCATGCTAGTTTCCAATGACACAAACAGTTTGGTGAAATATAGCTTTCTGCCAGAGCTCTGGGGTATACGTAGAATGATGTGAGAAATGCTTTAGGATTAATGCTGGCAGATTCACATATAGTGTCAAGCTGTTTTCTGATATTGAAGAGGAAGCAAAATGTGATGGGCATTACAATTACTTGTTTATTCATGGCTACACTTATAACCCCTGGATTTGCTAGAGAAGTCTCCAACGTATTAGGAAGCAAATACATTAGTGACCTCTGTTGCATGTGAAAGGTTTTAAAAATGAAAGTAGGCATAATCACTAATTAGGTTAAACCTACACTAAATCACCTGTGAATTATGTTAGATATTTTTATTATAAACATTTTGTATTTTATACTAATTGATACTAAAATTACCTTTTCCAGCCCAATACCACACTATCCAGATCATTAAAATACTGCAGTTTAATGAAGGGAAGATAATCACCCCTTCTCCTTTATTACTGCACTTTCAGATACAGAGTGCCATATGCATTTCTGGAACACAGAGGTTGGAGGGGAAAAAAAAGAAATGTGTCCATCAAGTTAACACTTTGCAATATCAGGTCTGCTTTTGTTGATTCGGCGGAGGAAAAAACAAAAACATTGAAGCAATTTCCAATTTCGCTCCAAGCGGGTAAAAAAAAAAAAAATCTCTACTGACCTGTTATCTTCCTAGATCAACATGCTATCTGCATTGAAACAAACGTTCATAATTATCTGTCTTGTTCTGTGCTAGAAAGGTATCCAGTTATACTCCTTTTTTTCTTTTTCATTTTTTCACAGTCACCTTTACTGTACCTTTTGAGATTACAAACAATCCTCCTAATTATATATATATATATATATATATATATATATATATATATATATATATATATAATATATATATATATATATATTTTATATTAATTCTCTAGGATGTTTGTCACGATGCAGTCATGTGCAGCAGAGACTGCTCGCGTTCGGGCATTCTCTACTGCTCATGATGGCATCGCGTGAGTAAGGCGACACAAAACTACATCGCATGGAGCAGCAAGGTAGAGGCCTCTTAACCCACTGAGTGCCAGAGGGGTATGTTGCTTACCACTCTGGCACTCAAAGTATTAACATTACCCAGACCTTGGCCCGTGTACGCAGGCTTTTATACTAGTTATGAATAAAATGCCTGAGTTTCGCTTTTCAAATGGAAGAAACCATAGAAAACCACTATTTTTAAAGGCAAGTTATTGTGTGCTGGAAGAAAAATAGTTCTTATTTATTTTTAAAGTTGATTCTGCAGTGTTGTACAACAGAGTGACAAGACATTAGAACATTGTACAGTTTAGGGACGACCGATACCAAAGATGTTTACAGTCAAGCATAAAGATGAACAATCCCCTTTCCAAATCCTCCGCTCAGTGGGAGCTTCCACCTTTAAAGGGATTGTAATACTTGCATTAAACTTGAGGTCCGAGTCTTCTTTATGTTTTTTTTTTTTTTAACACATTGCACTATATTTGAATACTTACAGTTTTGTAGTTCAAGCGCTATTCAATCAGAAAGGATCCCCCGGCTGCCTCCCATTAGAGCTGCAATGTAATCGTGGGACCGGAGGGATGCAGCAAGGGACAATCTTCACACCATAAGTGTAAGGAAAACCCTGCCCCCTTGACGAAAAAGGGCAGGATTTTCCTTTTGCTTACTGAAGATTGTCCCTCGCTGTGCTCCATCCGGACCAGACTGAGAGGCAGCATAATGCAGGGAAAGGGGAGGAAGGAGGATCCTTTTGAATTAAATAGCTTTTGAACTACAAATCTGTAAGTATACTAATATAGCGCCATGTGTTTATAAAAAAAAATATGAAGAAGACTTGGATCTCAAGTTAAAGGGATAGTAATACTTTGTTTTATCTTTATTTTATTTTGTAGGCATTAAAAAAACATGAAGAATGATATAAGTCTTATCTCTCAAACCTTTATGGTTTAAGAGATATTCACAAGCAAAGTTTCCCCCTCCCACCCCTTTTTCCTAGCGTAAGCCATCTCTTCTCAGATGTGGATCTGGTTGTAAGACCAGACAGATAACAGAAGGAGACAATCTTCTTTGTATGAAAAGAATGAAAGCCCTTCCCCCCTTGACAAGTTTTTCAGCTTTTTCCCTTATCTTAATTGAAGATTGTCCCTCTCTGCAGTCTACCTGGGCACTTCCCTTCTGCTGTGGCTGAACAGGGGGGGGGATACTTTGCTTGTGAATGTCTCTTAAACCATAAAGGTTTGAGAGATAAGACTTATATCGTTCTTCATGTTTTTTTAATGCCTACAAAATAAAATAAAGATAAAACGAAGTATTACTATCCCTTTAAATAATCTGCAAGCTTATTCCTTCCAGTTAATTTATTCTTGCCCTCTTGGAGAAACTGATTAGTTTCTAGCAGCATCAGAGGTTGTGTAGAGGTGATTTTCTGGACATGTAAGTAATAACTGTGCATGTTTTATCTGACCAATTCAGAGAACAAAGCCATGATTTTAGTTTCCCCGAACTTAATCAACCCTCTGTAAAACTATTAACCCCTTCGCTGCTAAGCCTTTTCACCCACCATTTCTAAGCACTTCCATTGCAGTTTACATTTAAATATAATGTTAGTGAGTTTCAGTGAATAACCCACACTTCATACATATTTTTTCTACTAAAACACTGCACTTAAAAAAAATAAATTAAAAAAAAATACCATTAGTTTGTGGATATCCCCTAAAATGCTCAAAAGTGTTCACCAAGAATGCAAATTTTTAATGCATAGGTCTTTCTGTAAAAATTAGCAGTTGGAAAAAAAAATAAGTTTAAGAATACCATTGAATGAAAGACGGTACCCGGTTATTGTTTAGATCAAGAGGAGGTGGGAGAGGGTCTCTTTAAGAGCCCTCCCTATGCTGATACTTTATGTATGTTATTTTGTGTATGTTGAGTGAGTTGGAGCAACCTTTATGTACATGTTGAAGGATTCCTTTATTTGAAAGAGGGGATTACCCTCGATCAAGCAAGGTAGTCCCAAAAGTCTATGCCCTCTCCTATACTGTATCCTAATGTTGGTTGTGACATCACCTGGCATTGTAACATACAAGGTTAAGATCATTTGAAAGAGGGGATTCTTTTAACGGATATGTGTGGGTTGTCCTATCAGCCCCCCCCCCACACCTGGAATAAAAATCACTTCAAAATGCCCTTGTCTGAGGGAAAAAAATCCCCAAAAAACTAGTTATCCAGGTACTGGATGGGTTTGTCGCAAAATTATATCATTATGCATGCCATTCATGCAATGGGTTATCCATGGAAGGACTTCTAGCTGCAACTGAAGACTTCCGTACTTGTAAGTCAGCCCAGGGAGCACTGAACAGTCGAGCATTCTGTCATGCACCGAGGGCCAACTGCCGGGGGGGTGGCGGCCATTATGACTGCCACTAAATTATCCCAGGCCCCACTACTTCACTGGCCTCACTTCAGGATTAGTTGGGAAGAAACCCACTACCTCCCCATAATGTCGATAGAGGTCTGTGCCTTCTCTGGCACAGACTTCTATATCCAGCTTCTACACACGCAAATAGTGCAGAGCATTAGAATATGATGTCATATCCTTGCACGCTGTATTATTGGGCAAATCGAGGAGAGTGAAGGAGCTGGATAGAGAGGTCTGTCCTTGCTTGAAACACTGCTAGACCACCACTGATTGTGGGGGAGGCCCTCCTCCTGAGTCTTCAAAGGCGGGCAAGAGGGAGGAGGAGGGAGATGGGTGAGTTGGGGACACACATACCTGTTTGTGTGTTAAAAGGGCAAGCAAATATGAAAAAAGTGTTAGTGATCAGTGCTTTACTAGTTAATCAATATTCCCTCCTGTGGGAGTACCAACATAATAAAACATAATTAACTCTACCTTAATGCTATATTCACACGTATATGTGTGTGAGAGTGTGTGTGTGTGTGTGTTTAAGTAAAGATGTCAATTATTTTGTGTTTGGGTACCCTTCCCCCCTTAAAAAAAAAAAAAAACCAAAACACAGGCCCGTAAAGTATTCTGTAACTGGCCCCACGGGTACTTGGGGGTCAGTATGTATAATTCTAGGAGTGCCAGTGCACCTGTACAATGTTATGGGGTCAGTATGTGTAGATAGATCTATGGTTACCATTGCAGAGGCACAATGCTTGGTTGGGGTTAACATGTGAATAGTTATATGGCTGCCAGTGTGTCCCAATGAGCTTTATGTATTTAATGTATCATGCAGTAGTACAGGAGCAAACTAACTGCAATACAGTAGACAAATATTCCCAAAATGCCCATTAATTTAAGTGGTGTGTTTCACCACCTGAATGCTACTGGGGTCTCCTAAAAGAAACCCTACATCTTGAGTTAGATATTTTAACCCCTTGAATACCAACAAGGTCTCCAGTGCTTAGCTTTACAAATCATTGGAGATCCTCTAGCCTTCAAAGGATTAAAAGGTCCATTTAAAATGTATTTATTTATTTAGAAAATGTTTTACCAGGAAGAATACATTGAGATTTCTCTCGTTTTCAAGTATGTCCTGGATAATTTTCAGTAAAGGGTTAAAATCAAGGGGTTGGGTGTTATTTCCTCCTGTAATGGCAGTAGTTTTTCTCCAGAATAGGTTTACTTTGACTTCATACACAAGACCTTAAGGGACTTATTCATGAAGCTACAGAGCTGCAATTCTGCAGCGAACCAACTTCTCCATTAATGTAAATGCAGTTTTTAACATGTTGAATGCTAGTAAGGTCTCCGGCACATTGATTTGTGTTGAAGATCTGTAGCATTGAAAGGGTTAAAAACTCAGTTTAAATTAATGAAATTTCAACGCCATGGTGAAGTTGGTTTGCTCCATAGTTGCACCTCTTTAGCTTTATGAATATGTGTACTGGTGGCAGAAAAGCCTATGGATCTAGCAGGTGGCAATGTTTGAATTTACCAACTACTTGATGCATTGGTTTTCAGGACCTTACAACTGAATTGGAACTAAATGATACCACAGCTTATATTTAAATGAGGCTTCATAAGTGATACAACAGAGCTTACAATTGAATTAGAGCTATACAAGTGATATGACTGAGCTTACAATTAAAATGGAGCTACAGAAGAATTGCATCTCTATTTTATATGTAAGCACTGTGGTATCACTAGTGTGCATCCAGTTCAATTGTAAGCTCTCTGGGATCACTTGTGTTACTCCATTTCAGTTGTAAGCTCTGTGGAATTACAAGTGTAGCTATATTTCAGTTGTAATCTCTGTAGTATCTATAATGTAGCTACTAATTGAATGTGGTATTACAATTGAAATATAGCTAGACAATTGATATCACATTTAAGTTGTAAACTCTGTGGTATCACCATTGTAACTGCATTTCAATTGTAAGCTTTGTGGTATCACTAGTATAGCTACATTTCAATTGTAATCTGTGCGGTGTTACAAATGAAATAGAAATACGCCAGTGATACCTCAGATCTTACAGTTGAAATGGAGCTATAGTGGAATTGTAGCGCCATTTCAACTGTAAGCTCTGTGGCATCACTTGTGTTGCTCCATTTGTAAAGTTGATGGTATAACTTGTGTAGCTTAATTTTAATTGTAAGCTCTGTGTTTTCATCAGTGTAGTTACATTTCAGTAGTAAGCTATGTGGTATTACAATTGACATAGAGCTATATAAGTGATACCATGTCCACACCCTTAGAAGTTTTAGTGCTGTGGAGGATGTGGAGACTCATGTTCTTAGCAGATAATTGGTTAAACCGATTTAAAAGCACAAAAAGCATAAGATATAGTCACCTTGAAAAGACATATTGAACACCTTGAGGATCATAGGGTTATGCACCACATTGCCTCAGTGTTCTGAATACCCTTTCTGGTCCTCAAGGGATTAATGAGACAGAGACTGATCAACGAAGTGGAATTTGCACCATTGTTGACCACTCACCACTCATAGGGGATAAGTTCAAAGTAACATTGATTTCAATGGGGCATTTAACATCTAGAATGCTAAGGAGGTCTTCAATGCAACTAAAATGAACTCTGATTGTATACTTAGCAGCATTTCTTGTCCAAGACTACTGGACATAGAAATTTAGTATTTAGGGGTTACAATAGTGGTTACACATCCACACCACCTTTGTCAAAATGCTGTACATACTAGACCTTACGTTCAAAGGAAAAAAAGGGGTTTGCTGCAGAAATGATTACCTGCACCATAGGAACAAATAAAAAATACCTATTGATTTCATACCTGAGAACTCTCAGGGTTAAGGGATAAATTATCAGGTGAAATGGTCCACAGTTACCAGCCATATCATATTCACCAATTAATGGCTTCTTTTGTTTCTAAACTGGTACCAGTTTTACCAGAAAGGTACTGGGAGACGTCCTGCTGCCTGTGTGTTTAAGCAATGATACCTCTAAATAATACCTCTAAATAAATTTGATAGCACGTTGCCCTTTATACCAATTTGAGCACCTTTGCCTTATAGTAAGCAGATTGTATTGGCTATAATGTGCTATATGGGGAGTACGAAGAGTAACCATTTTAAAGATCTCCAGGTCTTTTCATTTTGTTGTGTTTTAGAAGGAATTACCCCATTTTTCTTAGTACGTCAGCCTCATTAGCGTTCCTTTGTGGGGGGGGGGGGTTTCATTTTTTTTCTTCATTCCCCCTTTTCCCTCACCTGCTTTTAACCCCTTATCAACCAACGGTCTGGGTTACCTTCCCTTAAGGACCATTTTGATCATCGTCAGAGTGTTGCCGTACGTGATTGACTATGTGTACATTTTGGGGTTACCCCCATTTATATATATTCATGAGAATTGTCTCCACTATAATACCGTTCCCGACAGTAACCTTTTTGTGTGCAGTTGATGCCTTCTGGCCTTTAGAAGCAAATTCCTGCTCCAAGTCAATAAGTACAGCCATCTTCTTTTGAACCTATCCAGAGTTTTATTACTAATCCTCCCACTCATTAGACTTCTGCCATCATCTGATACACAAAAGAGAATCCAATTATGCAAACACTTTAGAAGCAATATTAGCACAAATTATATTGATTTTATTTATATATGCCATTATGTTGATAACCTTTTGATATTGAGCGTGCAACATTTTATATACACGCTGCACATCATGGCACATGAGATGACACAGATAATATGGATACACTGCAGTTCTGAGAAAGACATCTGTCCTAATAACAGCTTTAATATGACACAATGGTACTGGGGCTGAATTGATTTGGTGTTGCCTTCCAGAAACTGCATCCAGTGTCATGTTAGTGTATACAGTAAATCATATTGCCTGCCTAATACTTGAAATATTAACACACAAATCACTTAGAGAGATGAGATGACCCGAGGTTAGCAGTGATGGATTTAAGTAGATCTTTGGTTTAACCCAAAGAGGTCACATTCTCAATGCAAGTGCAAATATTATTCTAAGCTCACTACATTATCTTTATTAAAGTGACAGTTGCATTATAGCTGGAACAGTAATGAAACGAAGAGCAGGTGTGTATCATTTAACCCTTTGATTGTACGTTTTGTGAGCATTTTTACAGTGCGAGGCCAAACTGTTTTTCAGTATTTTGCATCCAATGATTTTAAACAGAAACTAATACGAGAGAGACCAACATAATTAAATATGCTAAATCAATCTCTTTTCTCTCTCTCTCTCTCTCTTGTTTAGTCACTGATGCTTCCACTTCTAGAGGTAGTGGCTTCGTATATAAATAGCGTCTGTGGACATGATTTCCATCTCCACCCTTTAAACACCAGAAGGGTATGCAATGCTTTGTTTAGCAATACATAGCACACTCTGGTCCTTTCTATGCTGACATTTTTTTTTGGAGAACCAGTGCCTGCAGAATGAATTTGTAGTGGACATTATCATTTTTAGTCCAGATTAAACTAAGTGGTGGTGATTATTAGGTGATGCTTGTGTTTCTTTAGGCAAGAAGTTTTCATTCAGTGATTTTCAGAAGATGTCTACATGCAATCTCTCATATAGTTCGTAGACTAATAAGCAAAAAAATCACATACAAATATGAATGGGACACATCTCTAGCACTAATACTCTGCCAGTACAGGTCCATGTAAGTGTTTGCCTTGTACATACTCCAAATTGGTGACCATTCTGCTTTGTGTTAAGTTTGGTGTGCACTCAGCACCATGTGATGCTAATTGAGTGTTCCACATTGTGAGCCAAGGTTGGAGTGTTCTGTATTGTTTACAGCAAGAATTTAGCATCAGCTTAGTGTGTATGTGGTTGATAAAGCGATCAGAGATTAAATTTATGACTTAGTAATGATAAAAAATAAAGTGAGAAAGTAGTTGAGAAGGTAACAGAAGGGGGGTAGTAAATGGTTATAGAATATCTGAGGATAAGGGATGAGGTGAAGATCGCTTAAAGAAGCAGTAATTTATTTATTTTTTAAAGCTGTATATCAGAGGTGTCAGTTTGGTCATCAAGAGCTACCAACGGTCCATGATCTAAGGATTCCCCTGTTGAGCCACTCATGAACTCACCTATATGTAATTGGGAAAAATTCTGGCCTTTTGGTTGCCCTTGAGGATTGAACTTGGACACCCCTGCTTTATGTTATAGGACTTCTCCTACAAAGTTAAACAAGGGTATTCAATCTGTCGGCAGCTTTTATTCAAAAGTTATAACACTCCAAACTGTTATATTCTCTGAAAAGAGAGATCCTGGGAGCTTATTTACTGAAAGTTCAAGACTGACAAAGTGACTCCGTATTACATTAACATTCTAAGGAGAACTGTTGTCAGTGACTCATTCCTCCCAGGGAATGCGACAGAATAGCTATTTGAAATCTGGCCACTAGAGGACTATGTTACTGTAAAAGAAAAAAAAACGTTTAAAATGTAATAATTCTGCAGAGTTGATACTGCTTTAAAAATAACCATTTTCCTATGGAGACTAAGGTCACCAGATCAACCCTTTAACAGAGGATACACATGAAAAATCTTGCTGCATTGATACATAGGAACTATTGCAGCCTAATAATTAACCACCAGAGTCCTGCAGCGGGCATTTTTTTAACGTGTCCTCTTCAGAAGGCATGGCAATTTTGTATACAATTTTGCTTTGGCCTGACACCAGTTTCAGTGAACTCTATAAATTATTACTAGTAGAAAAAGCTCTTCCTTTTTGTTTGAAACGTTTGTGTTTTTGTTTTGTTTTTTGTGTTGGGGAGGGGGTCCTGACAAAACAATACACTTTTTTCTTGTTTTAAAGTAAAACTGTCTTTCTAACAATTATGTAATTTTCAAAGACCTTTCAAAATTAGGTTCGTGAGCCGTTTACTCTCTCTCTCTCGTTGTTTTGGACACTTCACTGTTAAAGACCGCAAGTATGTTTCTACTATAGATAGACTTTCTGATCTACAATCCACAGACTCACAAAGAAGCCACAAAATGTGCCTGGGAATATGAGAAAGGAGGACCCATGGTCCTCTCTGTAGTCATATTTATAAAGAGAAATTAAGCTGTTATGGAGCAAACCAACTGCACCATATAGAACCTAAAAAAATCTCATTGACATAAATGGGTTGTTTTGCAGTGTTGCACACTCTTCTTGCACTTGGAGGGTTAAAGCTTTGAATATTATAGTCCTCCAATGCATTGTTTCAGTATGCAATGGATAGCTATCTAGCGTTCAAGTCTTTAGAAGTCTCATTTAAATACACATATCTGTAGTTCCATTATTTAAAAAAAGGGGACCGTATCGAGATCTGGAAAGTTTAACTTCCGTAGTGGTGATATGCTAGAGGAGCTACTAAAGGATAATATTCAGAATTATGTGTTACCCAACAATACCATTAGTAAGCCAACAGTATCATGGAGGATATATCATGTCAAACTAATTTACTTACATTCTATTAAAAGGTCGGTGATAACTTGGACAGGGGTATACCTCTGGATATAACATACATTGATTTAGCTAAAGCCTTTGACGCTGTGTGTTTTACAAAATATTACTGCATAAACTGAAAGGGAATGGCTTGAGAGACCATATCTGTGCATTGACAGAAAATTGATTAAATGATGCAGAGAACTGTTGTAAATGGAACCTTTTCAAGCTGGTAGAGTACCTTATGGCAGTCCTGGGTTCGGAGTTTTAGATTTGACTTAATTAGCATGACGTGTCAATTGAAAATAGTAGAAACAGTATGTTGTGTTTTCTCGGAGGAAAAATTTGGATAAATTGAGTGAATGGACAGAAAATTGGCAGACAAGGTTTACTGTAGATAAGTAAATGTTTATGCATTTGGGTTGCGGAAACACGCATGGTACACAGTTACTAATAGGAAACTATTTGGGGAATTCTTGCTAGAGGGGAATCTGAGATTACTGTTAGAAAGCAAACATGTATAGTGTCTGTCATTTGCTGCAAGAGCTAATAGGGTAATATGAAGTGTAAAAGCACAGGACAGGAATATAATTCTACCTTTGATAAGACCTCATCTAGAATATGGAGTTAAGCTTTTGATACTTGTTCTTAAAACCATTACTGAACTGGAAAAAGTACAGGTGTGCAAGAAAACTGAATTGGAAGATTCCAGTAATAAATTAGCAGCTAAACTAGGTTTCTTTACATTACAGAAAAGGTGTCTAAGGAGTGTTATAATTTCTATTTGAGAATATATACAAGGCAGTCTCTCTGGGGAACGTCTTAGTTAGAGCTGAGCAAAAAACCAAGGGGACATCCTTTAAGAATAGGGGAAAAGCACTTTAGATTTGAAGAATGGCAGGGATTTTTAACAATAAGGTCAGTAAGGGTGAGGAATTCCTTGCTTTGGTAGGCTGCATTGACAGACAATGGAGCTTCTTTCAAAGAAAATTATGGGATACACAGTGTAAGGGGACATTTACAGACTGTACAATACACATGCCTCATTGCAGGGAGGATTATTTTTTTTAATTGTTTGATAATGGGCAAGAGCCACCCACCACCATCATCACCTGCAGTCATGTGCTGTTGTCAGTCCCTTAGCCCAATGCCACCAGGAACAGAAACATGTTAAGTTTTACCTTGCTGTAGGCCTTAGCCTAGAAGCAACTTATTTTCATTTTCAATTGCGGATGGGGGGGGGTTGGCCTCTTAGAAGACACTGTGGAAAGTATTTAACACTTTGAGTGCCAGTGGGTTATGCAACACATTGCAAAGCAATGTGTTGTGTACCCCTCAGGCACTCAAAGGGTTAATATTTTTTTTGTATAAAAAAGGTGAATTTCTTTGCAACAACTGAAAAGAGAGCTTTTACATCTGAAGTTGTTCTGAAGGACTGCTAATATTTCGGTAATTGTATATAGGGAACTCTTGTGTTTCTCCCATTTTATTTTATAGACTGATTTGCCTACGTGTAATCTTTATTTCTGTATGTCCTTTATTTTTGTACTTTTGTAACCAGCACTGTGAAGCCTTTTTTCAGATTAAATGTTCAATTAATCAGCTCTTGTCTCTGTTCTCTAGTCTAATATGTACTCATTAGTCTGAAGGAAGCTCAGGTAGCACACTCTAGTAAAGGGTTAAGTCTATATGTTTGATTATTAAGGTGATTGTTCTTATACTGTAATTCAGTTGTTTGGGGTAACCTAAGATGCCCAGATATAAAGTCTTGGTGGTGGCAGCAAATTGTAGTACTGGGGTGATAGTGCAGGAGGGATTTCAGGGGTTAATTTGGTGGTTGCTAGGGATAGTAACAGGTAACCAGGGATCTGGTGTTAACCCTTTCACTCCCACACTCTCCCCACTGTATCAGCAGGGTTTACAGCCCTTGCTTGAGACAAATGCAATTTCGGCTCTGCTGCAGAGCCACTGGCTGGTCCCCAGACTGAGATCTCCTGCTGTCAGCTAGACACGAACGTCAGGAGAAGGGGAGTGAGGGAGGGAGGAACTTTACATATGAATATCTCTCAAACCATAAAGGTTTGAGAGGAAGGATTTGTGCCAAATAAAAAATTTTAAACCACTGCAAAAAAGTATAATTACTAAGCCCCTGAATGCTAGAGAGAGGTCTCCAATGCACTGCTCTAATGAATAACTCTAAGGTAAGGTTAACACAGGCATTTTGCATGTGCTGTGGTGCATCAGAATTCAAAGCCCCCCGCATCAAAATGATATCCCCAGGTGATGCCATCAGCAGGAATCGATGGCCTTTGAAAACCTCATGTGAACTAGGCCTGCTTTTTATTTCATCAGCCTCTGATACCTAATACAATATCTGACCAGTATTTTCAAATAATTCCCACCTATTTTCCAGTGTGGGTCTGTGGAGTCCGTTCCCTCAGATGCGAACATTCTACAAACACCTGCAGCCAAGGATTCTGGGTAATGACATGCAAGTAGAGAGCACTCACAGCAGTGTTTTTTGTTTATGAGAAACACACCAAGTACAAGGTCAACATGGTGGGTGTCTTACTGCATTTATTTCAGTGTATTAAACTTTATGATAAAAGGATAAAGGTGCAAGTCAGATGTCTGGGCCACAGGGGAGAGACTTGCAGTGATATATACAAAAGCTTTTCAAGTACCTGTCACATTCAGCTGTCTTTCAGTGATGACAGGCGTAGAGAGAAGCCTAATTTAACAGGGTCACAACAGACATACCTACCCTATTATAATCAATAATAAAGTAATGCCATAAAGCATCACTTATCACATCAGCTATCCCAGAATTCATTGATTAAACTTCTGAACAGAAAATGTGTTAACTGCATAACTCTATAGACCACTGAAACATCACTTCATGATTGCTGTGGGGTTGACTGAAAATGAAATCTGCAGGTGAAATTGGAATGACAAAGAAGAAATGTGAAGAAAATGTGAGCAATTATTTCCATGTAAAAATAAGGTGTACTACCTGAAGCAGCTACCTACAAAGAAAAATAATAATATATGTGCTTTAGGAACTAGAAATGTGTTTTATCAAATTGCAGCCAGCTTGAGTGGATCTGAAATGTGTTGAGGGTTTTTTCCTTTTAACAGAAGGAGACTTTTTTTTTTTTTTTTTTTTAAATTGATGAAAGTAAAATGGTTCGATACTGAAGTAACTGAGGCTGATTTAACCCTTCAGCTACTAGAGCAGGATACGTCTCTGGCACTCAGTTATCACCTTGAATGATAGGTCTCTAATGCAATGAGATGCAATGTGCTGGAAAACTCCCTAGCATTTAAGGGGTTAACAAGTATTCACTCCCAACACTATGTTAATCTTCTCTTTGGACAACTGGATTGGGGTAGCTGGAAGTCATAGCCTAAGGCAAATTCCTTACATACCACGGCTCAGTCAGACCATGCTCTCATCAGCCACTTCCCAGTTCATTAATTTTGGAAAGCCTGCTGCTCAAATGCAAAAAAACGTCATGCGTTCAGAAAGAACTTCAAGACACTTGCTTTGTTCCCTGGGTGACTGGAGCAGTAAGAGAGGAAGCCGAAAAGTGCTGCAAATCAAAATGGATGGACAGTCAGAGGATTAAGTTGTTTATATACAAAAGTAGTTACCAGGAGCTCTACAGAGCTGCCCCATGACTCCTTGATGACAAAAGGAGGAACAGGGGCAAATGTAGGTTTCCCAGAATGGGATTTCCAAAAAGGTAAATAAGTATGCAATAATAATAACTATAATTTAGTTTTCATAATTCTTCATGAAGAAGCCCAATACAGATCCCTAAGCAAAGACCAGTTGGCAACCTGCAATTCATTAACAGTTGGAGGAGGGCCCATATGCACAACAGTAGCAAAGATATGTCATTAAAAGTGATGTCAATGCTTTGCTTTTCCTTAATCTAATGTGGCAAGAGCTGAAAGGGGGTTGTGGGCAACTGGAAATCCTCTCTGTTTGCCATTGAGGTGCATTGTACAAGAATTAGAGAAACTCTAGAACCAGCCAGCTAACTCCATAGAGGAGAACTGAAAAACCGCAGAAGCACATTGATTTAAACAGGACTTTTAACTCCTTCAATATTATGGATCTCTATTACGTTCCAAAGAATTCTGATGCAGCACCAGTTCTAATTTTTCTTAGTCAGTCAGCTTCAATCCGGTTTACGAGATTTGCCATATGACATCACTGCATAAATTGTTGTTGCACATTATTCATCAAATCCATTAGCGCCAGTGCTCAAATGCCCTCAATACTTGTGATTTGTGGATATTTCACATGAAGATGCAGGAAGACATTCTCAGTGCATCTTCTAACCATTAGACATGTGCATTGGTTGCTTCTGGTTCCTACAACCATACTTTGCATTGTTTCACTTGGGCCCAAGTGAAATTTAGATGTTTGGCTGCCAAAGCAGGAAACATCCACGATACAAGGCTGGATGGTGAGAACGTCTCCTTGCATCTTCATATCCAGCCTTTGCAAAGTGGGAGTTTAGGACCGTCAGTGCTAATTGATTTAATTAACTAAAGAACAGTTTGCACATCTCTGTCATAGCATAGTGCAAGCCCACAATGAATTATGTATAAAAGCAAAGCAGAACAACTCAATTGTACAACATGGGACATTTTAAACTTCTCATGCATTACATTTTGGCTTTTAACCCCCTGAACACCAAAGGTCTCCAAAAGCATTGCATTTAATGGCTTTACTCCAGAAAGACTCCATTTTCATTAGTACATCAGCCTCAATATTGCTGGCAAGATTTGAGTCACCATAAATCGATTAGGGTTGGTAAAGGGATCAAGGACAAAGATGAGGCAGATGTAATTATACGTGTGTTTGGTTGGGGAGGCATAAAACTATAGTAACAATATATTTCATGTTTATGCTGCTGAGTAAAGCAAGATTCTTCCCACTGCTGAGAGAATGGTATATTCAACTCAAATATACCTCCATGGAATGTTACAAGGGAACGGTTCCACGCAGTCTGTGGAAGATTACTGGTAACTGACCACTTCCAACCATAGGCTGCTGTAGCATCAATGAAAAATGTCAGGCCATTAAGAGTTTGAGTTGCTGTAACTTTTGAATGAAACATCAGAAATGGTACCCTTCTTTTACTCACTAGGATAAACCTTGTATGATCTATATGTTTCCATAATAGGCATTACTGTTCCTTTAAATGGCAGTATTTGTTTCTGTATAGCTCAGTTTGCCCAGAGATAAAGCCCAAAACTGGAAGGCTATATATTCCTATAATGGCAGTACAGACATTTTGTTGTTGAGAGCAATGATGCAGGTCATCATATGTTGGAGATATTGCTTTAGATCTTTCCATTACTGCTACAGACGGAAAATCTGGAGTTTGTTATCAGGATACAAAATGATAAACGTAACCCTTTGAGTGCCAAAGGGGTATGCAATGCGTAACCACTTGGTCACCAGAAAGGTATCCCTTGTTGTAAATCAAACCAGAAGTTAAAAAATAAAACTGCTATTTGGAAAGGTGATAAAAATGTTAAGTGTGTTTTAAGTCACTATTCACACCTGCATGTTAAAAAGTGTGATGTCACTTTTGAAAACTGAATACATACATACATACATACATAAATATAGATTAAATAATATAACAATATGTCATTAAAACTGGAGCAAATACTGTCACTTTCTAAACATATGATGGCTACAAAGTTAAGTTTGACCAAGCCCTGTTAAGACCATTGGTGGAATGCAAGAAACGTGCACATGCCCTAAACGCATTGTTCGTGCTCAGAAAGATATTGAGCATGTTCTAATCCAGAAAGTTGTATAACGAATGCTTCTTGAATTGCGCATAAAAAATTATTTTTCACAACACTACACAGACTTATAAAATTTGGTTGCAATAACACTTCCTGCATTAGCAGCATTCGCTATTCTACTCAGATTAGTTAATCCTGACCACCCCCACAAAAAATATGCACAGCTGTTCACCAATCTCGATTTTTCATGCGCAACTCAAGAAAATATTGTGCAAACCTATTCGCTAGTGGTTTTCACACTGGAAATAGCAATTGTGCAAGTTTTCTGCATCCTGCCACGTGTCAAGAAATGGGAAAAATGTTGACACTAAACTTTTAAAAGCCAGCCCTTTCAATCGGATTAGTTTAGTGAGCTGGCTCAAAAATTCAAATAATCAGATCAGAAGGTAAACCTCACCACTAATGGAGGTCCGATGAGATATGATCATAACCTTAAGCATGTTCAAAACAGAGCAGACAATATTCCCCTTAGAGCAAGATGATAAATAATAGTTAATATTTACATACACTGAAAAACATGGAATACGCACACCGATATAGAAAGCTGGCCATTTGCCGGGGAGGCTTATCTAAAATACATACCTATTCCTCCCCTCTCTATCAGTACCTGGTGCCTTCATTAACCATAACCTTATACAAGTATATTCCTTGGGGGTCATTTGATTCCCATTCTGACACTTACAAGGCACTAGAGTTGCCCTCCTGTGTTTTCCTCACGGAGTAAGGCTGATGAAGTAGAAGCATACTGGGGACTGATATAAGAAAGTCATCATAATAAATTTAGAAGGCATTTTCAGCAGATTAGTACTTATCCACTATCAAGGCCTACGCTGTTATGAGTACCTGACTGACCAGCATCTCATTTTGATACATACTACACCAGATCTCAAAAGGTCATACAGAACAAAGGAGATAAGAAAAGAGCGTCCAATAGTACGATATTATATATATATATATATATATATATATATATATATATATATATATATATATGTATATATATATATATATATATATATATATATATATATATATATATATATATATATATATATATATATATATATATACACACACACACACACACACACACACACACACACACACACACACACACACTTAAAATCAATTGCATTCACATGTCCACATGGTCAGATAACAGATACCAGTTAAACTGACAATAAAGCGTATGGAGGACTTTATACCCATCTCCACTCAGGGAAAGGATAAGCCAGAACTCCAAATTCAGAGACACCACAAGACGGGTGCTTCAAAGTATAAAAATAATTTTAACCAAAAAAAACAAACAAAAACAAAGTGTGCAGGATTAAATGCTTACGCATTTCGCTGCAATACAGATGCTTTATCAAAGTTTACGGAGCAACCAAGAACAGTGTGGAGTTCTACCGCCTATACTGGGTCTGAAGGCAGTGAATAATCTTCAGCAGCTGATTAGGCTGGAATTGGTATATGCCATTGTCCAGCAAATATTTTTCTGAGTATCTACCTATGAGTATTGGTGATGGCCATTGATGCCTGATTGATCCTGCACAGGGGCGCGTTTGGTCTCTTCTTCTCCCCCCTTCTTTTATTACATACTACAGCAAATGCTCCCCTGTTTTTGTTTTCTATAATACCACTTTAGATAATGTGGTGGTATCACTGTTTTGTCAGAAAATACTGGAAAGAGACATTCCTTATACATTGTGCCTTTTACACAAAAGATTCTGGAGCCAACCAACTACATCATAGGAAACAAAAAAGGCATTCCAATCAGCTACGATCTACAACACGGGAAACTGTGAAGCCGGTGAAGAAATTAATTGAACGAGTTAATCATTCAAACAGCGGAATAAAACTGGTCTTTCTAAAGCAACAGCAGCTTGCTGTCAGTTTTATACACTTAAGAAAATGTAATCCTCCTCACTGTAATATCCTGCTTAATCTGCTCTAAACTATCATTGTATGGTGAAGACCTCATGGCTTTAGCTAAAGAATGACCCATTTTCTTGGTCTTACTGCACCCCTACATAAATCGCAAATAATAAATAAAAATCAAATAATGTCAGAGGGTCTTCAGCCCATATTTTATAAAATAAAACAGTTTAAAGTAAAAATTTGGATTTAATTCAGAATCACAAACCTGGCATTTAACAAACAGACAACATAAAATGAAACGATTACTATGGTGACTGCAGAAAAGGAACTCACATTTCTTCAACTGAAACTAGCCGATTGGCTAATTAATAGAACAAGCTGAACTAATAACAGACTAATGAATTACACACTGGCCCAAGTCAGTAAGTAAACATGAGGTGTAGTAATTTGTGTAACGGAGAGATGGGGGCTTTTTGTCAGAGGAAAAAAAAAAGGATATGTGCAATGAGCGATGTTTCTAGCAGATATACATATTGTTCAACTTCCCTGTTTAACTCCCAAGACCCCAGCTTAACACCATAGACCCCAAGTTAACCTCATGGATACAGGAAAGGTATCCTTAGCATGAAAATGTTTAACAATGATGACATCATCCACTAAAAGTGCCTTCTTGACACAAGCTATTGTCATATGGATTGTTTTAATTCTCTGGATTTTCCTTTAGGCATAGTATTCTACTTCCTAGGCCAGGTTTGAGCAACTAGAGGCCTTCCAGGTGTTGAGGACTACAGTCCTCACTGCTGTATTTTTGGTTAGACAGGGATGCAGGGAATTGTAGCCCTTAGCAGCTGGAAGGCCTCAGGTTGCCTGGCCTATGAGCATTTCATACACTGCAGTACTGCACTGGTATGTGGGCAATACTGAAGCATGAACATTAATGCAGGGCACTTGCTAAGACACCCACTCCTGGTTTACAGTGGGCAGTTTATCCAGTTTACATATTAAATTTGGCCAGTTTAATAACTAGTGTACATACACTTGTACTGGTTAGTTTAAAAGCTTTTATTTTTGGTTTATGTTTTTAGCTGCATCATGAAACAATAGATATGGCTTAGGCTGTGGACAATGGCAACTTTAAGAGCACCAAGACTGCATTACCTAAACGTACCTACAGGGGGCGGCTCTAGGCTCCCCAAATGTTATTGCTGACATCTACATCTCAGGGGCATATAAAAAGGTAACAAAAAAACAAACAAACCAACCACAACCTTTAAGGACAAGTGAAGTGTGCCGGTCATGATTTTTTACACAACCCCTTGGTCCTTAAAACACTACAGCTCAGTGTTTTACTAGATAATTACCACTATTCTCACACCTGGCAGAATGACCATTATAAAATTACAGCTCTACTGTAAAATCTTGGGCATAATATGCATTTGTGTATAATGAGCACAAGTAACATGCATCCAATCTTTCAGGAAAACATTAAGTGTGTATAATATGCACCCATAATTCAACCTCCCAGGGTTTTAATTCAACCTCCCAGGGTTTTGACCCAAATCTCCGGGTGAAGGGCCAAATTATAATATTAGAGAGTCTAGGGGTCTCCTACTACAAGATCAGCACCAATTAACTGTTTTTTTAGTCACTAAATTGGTGCCATCTGTACCAGAGAAGGCCTTCTTGTCTAGTGAATGTATAAGCAGTGAGATCTGGATTGACTGGGACAACTCAACAAGAAGGAACAGAGCACCTAGTATCTCCTCCTGGGAAAATGTAACGGTTAATATTACAAAGATTGCAGGGTCAGCTCGTTGTGATGGTTCCCTCCCTTTACCTTGGAAGCACAGTACAGCTGCATCTGAAGGGCGGCATGTTTCAGTGGGCTGACTGCTCTTTAGCTTGCTTCTCCAGGTCCCGTCTTACAATCTTGACTCTTATCCTGCTATGCATTCTATTGCTTCTCTAAAAGGTCCTGCCAGGTCCAATTTTCCAATGTACAACTGAATGAGACTCTGCACATTGGGAAAATAGGACCTGGCAGGCCACTTCAGGCAAACAACGACTGGATAGCAAGATGACAGCCCAGAAACCTCATGTATAATACACACACACACACACACTCCACTTCATCTGAGCAGAGAAAGGGGGAAATGTTCTTGTTATATTGCAGACTCTCTGGTAATTGCACAGCTCCTTCCCTAGCTTCAGATCCAACCTTGCAAGAGCTGAAGCTTTCAGGGACAGCCTTATTTCTAATAGCCACAAAAGGTGGGTGTGACTGCATAGCAGACAAAAGGAATCATCGATTGTTTCTACAGAGCCCACAGCACCAGAGCTGGGGAGAAGCTCAAGGGAAGGGATCTGTACATGGATGGTTGCTAGTTCATGAAGTGCTGCTGCTAGATGTGATTAACTAGGAAAGGACAACTTTACACATTTTATTTCCCTTTTGAGTGCCTAAGAGGTACCCGATAAATTGTAATGCAAAGTGTTGGATATGTACTGGGCATTCAAAGAGTTAACATCATGGACCATATAGGTGTGTAATACTCTGCAAAGTAAGGAGTTGAACACCATTCTAGACATCAAGGGGTTAATATACATATATTTACCTGCACTTCATCATTGACGCCTAAAACACCTAGCCGGCTCCTTAAAATACAGTGTTTTGTTCACCCCAGGTTTAAATAATTAATGTCCTAGAATAAACAATTAAGATATATACCAAGGAACTGCGGTTTTCAGGGACAATAATAAAGTGACAGCAGCTTGCAATCTTCTGATTATTAGTCCTCAAGAATAAACTGGTTTTGTACTACACTGAAGTTCTTGAAGACTGGCCAACAATGGATACTTGTCTTAGCTGACATAGCTAGGGGAGGGACTGATGAGTGAGGCATTACATAAAACTTTAGGTACTCTCATGACTTACTGACAGCTCTTTGTGTAATTCAATAAATGATCGAGATTCTAGAATAAGACCAAAGTATTTTATTTACAGACTGAATTTATAAATATATACTGATGTTTAAACAAACATTAATGCAGTTTTATCTCTGTGTAACAATGTATACACACTGCACATTCTGATCTCCTAAGATGCCAGGGTAGGAAAGAGGGACAGAGGGATTTGGATCTTAAAGAGAGACTGTCCCTCCTAAAGGAGGACATTTGGGAGAAATGTTCCCAAGCCTGAGAAATACAGCAAGTGGCCATATTTGTGTAAAAACAAAAGCAGATGGATTCTGGGATAAACTATATAATGAACAAAAATTAAAATCGGATTTTTAACTCTTGACTATTAGAGTGGCTTCAAATGCATTGCAAAGTATAGTGCTAAAGACCATGAGCATTCAAGAGGTTAAAAGCACCCATTCAAAGGGTAAGTTTTACTAATCCTGCTGCCATGGGAACACACTTTTTTAATACTCCAAGCAGCACTAGGCAGGCACAAAATGGTTCCTACTAGCCTTTAGGGGAGTTAGAGAACTGGACATCTCAGTTGGCAGAGGGCTGGAATACAAACTAGAGAAGTCTGTGAGCTTTATGTGCATAACTGGGAACTCTCCAGATTTTCCCTGGTGACTTTGGTTTTTGCTGCTAATTACCAGCTATCCAAGGCAGAGGCTGATTCTCTGGATGTGGGCAGCTTTTATCAAACTCCTTCCCAATCTGTTCCTCCCAGTCCCCGCCCACTTCTCCTCCTTCCCTAGACTATTCCTTCTACTTTGTTCTGGTATATCATGCCTCTTCCCCTCTCAATTATGCCCTGCCCCCTTTTTGACACAATTCATGTCATTTATCTCTTTCAAGAGGCACCACAGGACTCCGCTCCAGGGAGTTCATAATTCAAAGTTCCCAGGTATGATTATGTGGTTTATGACAAAGTGCACCAATGCAAACCAGCTGTACCACAGTGGCCATACACAAATTCCTATGTGCCCACTGATTTACATCAAGGAAGCTCACATTTTTTCAGATTTTTGCCACATGATCAGAAATCCATACATGTGAAGGCTGCATTCATTTGTTATTGATAACCACTGTAAATTATATCAGGGATTAAAAAAATATATTAGTTTCTACGTAATACAAAAGAAGTAAAAGGGAAAAAAACTATTTGTACAGAAATGCAGTGATAGGCCTAGTGCTACTCACTGAACAACTGAAAAGCAATGCGTTGGACACCTCTCCAGAACTCAAGAGGTTAAAAACCACAACTTAAAACACTGGAATATTTGCTCCAATATTGGTACACTTTATACACAAGGCCCTGTGACTCACACCACCATCTTCCTGGTTCACTCGTTCAGCCCCAATAAACTGCTACAGTTGGGCTTAAAGCGGAACTACCCCCCGACACAATCTTTAGCTTCACTAAGTTCCCATCTGGCGATTAGTTGCTTAGTAGCGCTAGTCTCCAGGATAATTACCTCATTTAATAGATTTCTGCTCTCTTGCCCAGCTGACAGGCAGGACAGAGCACGGACAACTTGCCATTGTGACGTCCATGCGCCTGCGCTGTCAGTCCCAGCCGGGTCTAGTAGGCGTTGCTAGGAACCATTTGGCTTCGGCTGGGACTGACAGCGCAGGCTCGCGGACGTCACAATAGAAAGATGTCCACACTCCATCCTGCCTGTAAGCCAGGGAAGACAGCAGAAATCTATTAAAAAAGGTAATTATTCTGGCGACTAGTGCTACTAAGCAGGTAGTCGCCAGATGGGGACTTAGTGAAGCTAAAGATTGTGTTGGGTGGTAGTTCCACTTTAAAAGCCCTTCCCCATCATCTGTGGACACTGCACAGGCCATAAGATGGACCTCCATCTTGGGGTGTCTTTTCAGACTCCCAGTTCAGCTCATCCACTAATCCGCCATGACTCACAATGCAAACCCAGGTTCACTGTCCGGTCTCCTCCCCTGGGCAATATTGAGGTGAGTTACCCTTTAACCCCTTAAGGACCCATGACATGCCAGGACAGTCACGGCGGATCTGCACTTAAGGACCAGTGACGGTCCTGGCATGTCATGGAATTTAGAGGTCCCTGTTCAGCTGCACGGGGACCCCGGAATCCAAATAGCTTTAAAAATAAATAAATAAATGCTCCACGGTCCTTAACTGCCAGCCATGCACCACAAAACTGTCGTTAAGAGGTTTAATCAATGGCAATGTTTATTTGTGCTCTACAATACAGCTGGTTTGCCCCAGAATATTTTGCCTTTATACATATGACCCATTTACATCTCAGTCTTTTAATCCACTCTAAACGTGCTTCTCGTTCATTCATATTTTCTGTTCCCATCTCTCAGGCCTCACCTTCCCTTCAGTCCCAGTAGACACTGAACATACAGCCAGTGAGACTCTTCCGGCTCTGTATACACACATATCATTACATTCAGTTTGACACTATTTATAGTTGTTCCTGTTCCAATATTGTACTGCACAGAGATATGCCAGTTAAATATACCAATGACGCTAATCATTTTGAAGGCAAGGCAACATTTCCTCGAATGCTGGAAGGGCTGCATTTTTGCCAGAACTTCAGGCTGCAAGACATTGCCAGTTTATTCAGGGAGTAAGGAATTGTGAAAGAAAATGAAAGTAAAGCAGTTTAATAATAACTACAATTCCTTTTAGATCATTCTTTCTTAATGTTAGTCCTCAGGGCATACCAACAGGTCAGATTTTCAAGATATACCTATTTAAAGGGATAGTAATACTTCTATTAAAGTCTATTAAACGTCTGAGTCTTCTTTATTTATTTATTAACATGTAGCACTATATTTCATTGCTTACAGGTTTGTAGTTCAAGCGCTATTCATGTCACAAGGATCCCCCTCCCGCTCCTTCTCGTCACATCCTGTTAGATCTGGAATCTGGTTGTGTGACCGGATGGATGCAGCGTGGGACAATCTTCATTCATAAGTATAAGGAAAACCCTTCCCCACCTTGATGAAGGAGGGCAGGCTTTTCCTTTTGCTTACTGAAGATTGTCCCTCGCTGCTCTCCATCCGGACCAGACTGAGAGGCAGAGTAACGCAGGGAAAGGGGTGGGAGGGGGGATCCTTTCGGCTTGAATATCACTTGAACTACAAACCTTAAGTAATGAAAAATAGTGTTACATGCTGAAAAAATAAATGAAGAAGACAGACATCAACTTTAATAGATGTATTACTATTCCTTTAAAGCGAAACTACCACCCCTGTTAAACTTTGGCCCAAATAATTACCCATCTGGCAACTAGCTGCTCAATAGTGCTAGTCGCCAGAATTATTACCTGGTTATTGAGAATTCTATACTGCTTCTGGACTGACAGCCAGGAAACAGCGCAGACATCTTTCCATAGTGATGTCTGTGCACCTGCGCTGTCAGTCCCTTTTGGTGCGAACGGCTCCTAGCAACGTCATCTATAGCCGGCTGGGACTGACAGCACAGGCACGCAGACGTGACTATGGAAAGATGTCTGTGCTGTTTCCTGGCTGTAGTCTGGGAACAGTAAAGAATTGTCAATAACCAGGTAATAATTCTGGCGACTAGCGCTATCAAGCAGCTAATCGCCAGATGGGTAATTATTTGGGCCAAAGCTTAACAGGGGTGGTAGTTCAGCTTTAAGATCGGGTTAGCACTCCATGGAGTCGTTGTGCTCAAGTTGGCCATACTTAATTAGGGATATCCTTAAAAACCTGACCTCTGCCCCATGGGCTAATGCTGAGAAAACTCCAGCTGAAGTAATGAGAACTTAACCCTTTGATTACCAGAGAGGTTGCAATGAATTGGACACTTCTCTGGTACGCAAAGGGTTTTATTTAAGCAGTTCTGGGTGAATTCAACCACACCACTGGGAACAAATGAAAATACCCATTGGTTTCAAAGAGGCTTTTAGTCCCTTGAATCCTGAAGAGGCCTCCAGTGCACTGCAAAGCAAAACGATGGAGACCCCTTTAGCATTTTGTGCACGAAAGGCCCCATTTAAAGCAGATCTTTCACCTTCTATAAAGTCACCCTCCTATAATTAAACATATGCCGACTAGCTTCATAATAGTTCTATTAGCACTCAGAAGTACCCGATTCTGAAGTAATCCTTAGTTTTCGGAGACTGGAAGCCAGGCATCAGTGTGGACATCTTGTCTTTAAGACGTATGCGCACCTGCGATGTCAGTCCTGGTCTCCGCTAGGCATTGCACTGTGCCGAAAGGCAAAATGCAAAGCAATGCATTGCGTACTCCTCTGGTACTCAAAGGTTAAACCTTACTATTCTATTTGAAGTCTCGCATGCTTTCCAGTTTTTTGTTTCATCTGCTATTCAGAAAAGAAAAATAGCCCTTTTACACCAACCAGAGCAGTGAACTCTCTACCAGAAAGCATGTGCGGATTCTCTGCACAAAGTTGCATATAAAGGGTTACATTTGATGAATCTTTATTTCTCCTGTTATATCACGAGTATGTTCCACAACTGATCCACTATTTGGAACAAAAAAATTCAGAATCTATTAAATGGGGCTTGGGCAGGATATCCATTACCAGGGCCAGACATTTCTACTAGTCTGTGATCATATATTATATATATATATATATATATATATATATATATATATATATACATACATACATATATATATATATATATATATATATATATATATATATATATATATGAGAGTAAGGCACATTACATAATCTGTGGTCTGTGAAAATCATGCAGGTAGTTTGCCCCTACCCAACTATCCAGCCCACCCACCACCAGTATTCAAGTAACAAAAAACACAACCATGGCTGCCATTTGCTTCTACACCACAGACACACAAGTCCCATTTTGTCCCTCCATCACTATCCAGCTGCCTCAGACTACACCTCCCATGATTCTCAACAGCCTACTGTATCATACTAATAATGCCTCAAACAAGCACAAGACACACTTACAATACACCACCCATGATTCTCAGCAGTCCTACAGCCCACCGTATCATACTAATAATTCCAGTAACCTTATACGGCTTCCATATTCTACTAACTGCCGCCCCTCCCTCACTATCCAGCTGCCTCAAACATGCATAAGACACACTTACACTACACCTCCCATGATTCTCAGCAGTCCTACAGCCCACCGTATCATTATAATAATTCCAGTAACTGCCGCCGTACAACCTTATATGGCCACCATATTCTCATGTCGCTCAATAATTCCAGTATTTGCTACCATGCAACCTTACACGGCCGCTATATTCTCATGTCACCGTATCATACTGATAATTCCAGTAACTGCTACCATACAACATTATACAGCAGCCATATTCTCATGTCGCCGTATTATACTAATAATTCCAGTGTCATGTCGTCCATGTAAATGCAGCATGTTATGTTGCCCATGTAAACGCCACATACACTAAGTACAATGTTCCACCTATGTCACAACACTATACACACCTCTTAGTCGCTGTTTGCTATGGCAGGGGGAGACTTACAGTACACCGACCTTTCATACTGTTCTAAAATCTACCAGCATAAACAGCGGGTCACATAACCACAAAATGTTCGTTATGTTGCACGCTATTTACTCTGGGACATTTTATCACTCGATTTACGACGTCTGACGCTGAAGGGAGTCAGCTCACTTAGCGGGAACAATTTAACCATATTTGCGTTTAAGGTATGCTGTGAAAAATACCACAACCTCTCTCCCCCCAACACCACCTACCTATCAGTAGAATTTTAACCCTTTGAGTGGCAGAGGGGTACACAACGCATTGCGAAGCAATGCATTGCATACCCCTCTGGCACTCAAAGGGTTAAACTATTATGAGAGACAGGATGTTGAGCAAGCACTACTCTGTTTTGCATAGTAGCACAACATAGATCTGTCTTAAGGTGACACTTTACAATCTGTTGTGTATTTTGTTTTTTTTTCCCCATAGCATAGCTGTTTTCTAAATAATTGCACTTCTCCATCTTCTGCATTAGGCCAACAACTACCGGCTTGTGATTTATCTGTGAATACTTTTGGTTCAGTAAAAAAGGATCTACATCAACCATAAACTGGTTTACAAAAGAAACCCGCACCTTACCAGATGAAAAGCTTTTACAAGGGAAATATTTACATGGATTCTAAGCCTTTTCTTCCAGTTCTTAGTTCCCAAGAATGTTATCTGCTCTATTATGTAACATTATCCGCTACAGTACAATACATCAAGGGTCACATTTCAGAACAGTGAAAACTCCAGAAGTGATGCAAGGGCTGCAGGAGAGCGAACTGACACAGTCAAATAAAAGACAGAAGGCAAGAGGCAGAACCTAACCATTTGTAAAACCGATTCCTATCCAGAGTTATTCCTTACCAGTAGAAGAATAGAACACATACAAACTTTGCTTTACAATGCGCTGGAGACCTATCTAATATTCAAGGGGGGAGATGCACTAAGGAGTGATAAAGACATGATAAAGTAGACATAACTGCTCCAGTGAAATAACTCCTCCAGTTACTACATTATTCCATAGAGCCTATGCACTAAGATCTCCAAAGGTTTGCAAGCACACTATGTAGACCATTCCAGTGAAGGATTTATTTCTCAATAATGCGATAGTGGCTTTGCTGAAGAGCCTCTGCCGGTCTGGGACTGTATTCCCTTGCAGTCAGCTACAGAGGGGACGCCAGGGAAAGGGAAGGGAGGGAAGAACTTTCACTACAAATATCTCTCAAACCATAAAGGTTTGAGAGATGGGACTGGGGTCATTTAATTTATTTTTTTTTTTTAATAGCTACAAGATGCACATTTGTAAAAATGATCTATTACTGTCCCTTTAAGGGCAGAATGCAAGAAACATACGCAATCGTTATTTACAGTGTTTTTGATGGTAACATGATTAGCACCAAAATGTTTCTCAATTGTATATGTTTTTTTCAGAATTGGTAAAAATGTGCTTTTTTTTGCAAATGAATTTCAAAAAGGTGGGTGTGGTTAAGATGTCAGCCATTTTGTGAGAGGATTAGCAATTGTGCCTAATTTGTCAAAGCAATTAGCACAAACTTCTCATACATCTGGCTAGCTTTGCCCTTAATTTAGGAGCATGTGCTATTCAGCATCAAGGTCTTAGTAGGTTTCTTGTATCAAAACGTGAACAAATGCAAATGTTGCATAAATTTATGGCGTTCAAAAAATAACGAATGCTCCATTTTCTTGTATTCCACCCTAAAGTACCATGTGCAGAGTGTAAGAAAGTGGAGCATTATGGACGCCATAAACGTAAAATCTATTTGAGATTGCTCACGTTTTTATTCAAGAAGCATACTAACTCCTGTATGCTGAATAGCGCCTGCTCCTAAGTTAATGGGATAGTAATACTTTATTTTACATTTAATATTGTAGGCATAAAAAAATATGAAAAAAGTTATAAGGCTTATCTCTCAAACCTTTATGGTTTGACGGATATAACTCGCTAAAATTACCTCTCTTGGCTGTTTGAACGAAGTCAGCGCTCTAGCTGACAGCTGCAGAATCCGGACATTTGACCGGATGGAGGCTTTTCAACAGAGCCGAAAACATGTGAACTAAACATTAATACTTCATTGGAACGGTCTACAAAGTGTGTCTTCCAAGCACACTTTGTAGACTGTTCCAATTAAGTATTTATGTTTAGAGTGCCAGATTCTGGCTCTGCTGAAGAGCCTCCATACGGTCAAATGACCGGATTCTGCAGATGTTAGCTAGAGCACTGACTTCCTTTACCAACCAAGAAGAGGTAACTTTAGCAAGGTATATCTCACAAACCATAAAGGCTTGAGAGATCAGCCTTACATCGTTTTTCATATTTTTTTTTATGCCTACAATATTAAATAAACGTACATTAAGTATTACTATCTATTTAAGAGCCAAGTTAGCCAGACGTATGAAAAATGTGTGCCAATTGCATTGCTATATTTTGCTCAGATGCTAATCCTTCTAGAAAATGGATTATCATTTTAGCTGCGCCAACTCCCCTGTTTGGCAAGTCACGATAAAATAATCCGCAATTCAGTAACATTTTGTCAGGAATCATTTTTCCATTGAATGTACATTGTAAATAGAAACTGAACAAGTCTCTTGCATTCCAATCCATATGTACACATAACATGGAGCAAATCTGAGGTAAACCAACTACACTATATATAGAACAAATAAAAATCCCTCAGATATTAGTGGGGCTTTGTTGACCCCGTGAATACCAGGAATGTCTCCAGTTGCATTGTGAGACCTCTACAGTTAAAGTGGTCTAAAAGCCCCACTTAAAAATCAGTAGGAATTTGGGGAACGTTGAACTGATCGCTGTGGTGTAGTTTGTTACTCCAGAATTGCTCCACTTGTGATATTCTGCATATGGCCCTAAACATGTCATGTTTAAATTGGCAAAGATAAGGAATGTAAAACTTCAGCTCAAAACAAATACTTTAATCCTCTCTCAGTATTGAGACTTCTTCATCGAGCAACTTCCAGGCTCTTTAAATGTTTGCCCAGTGCTAAAGCTCATACTCTGTCAGTGCAATGCATGCCTAACAGGCAACAGTTTAATAACTAAATCTTGTCTCAGTGGGGTGTAATCAGACACTGATTAGGTGTCTGCATACTTCTCCCAAATATTCTCAACTGTAAGTGATTTCCCTGCATCACCAAACAATTTAAATCTGCCCTGCAATGTACAGAGCGGTAATGTGTGACATCATGGCAGGGGCACCCTACACCAATATGGGTATGCGTAAGCTGTATAGCACAGGTGTGAATCAAAGATTCACCGGGGTAGGAGAAATTAGTTTTCTTGCCCCCAGGAAGATCACGTGTGTGCTAGTAAGTGTTTTATAGACAGCGGTCTAATATTGTGCCTGAACTAGATCAGTTTACATGAATGTCTTAAACTGAACTGATGCATGGATGTGTGAATTTTATATATGCACATATATACAAAGGGGGAGAGTGAGAAAAGGGGAGAGAGACAGAGTGGAGCGGGAAGGGGGGGGAGATAGAGGGGAGAGAAGGGGGGGGAGATAGAGGGGAGAGAAGGGGGGGAAGACAGAGGAGCGAGAAGGGGGGGAGACAGAGAGGAGCGAGAAGGGGGGGAGACAGAGAGGAGCGAGAAGGGGGGGGAGACAGAGAGGAGCGAGAAGTGGGGGGAGACAGAGAGAAGCGAGAAGGGGGGGAAGACAGAGAGAAGCGAGAAGGGGGGTAAGACAGAGAGAAGCGAGAAGGGGGGGGGAGACAGAGAGAAGCGAGAAGGGGGGAGACAGAGAGAAGCGAGAAGGGGGGGAAGACAGAAAGAAGCGAGAAGGGGGGGAAGACAGAGAGAAGCGAGAAGGGGGGGAGACAGAGAGAAGCGAGAAGGGGGGGGAGACAGACAGAAGCGAGAAGGGGGGGAGACAGAGAGAAGCGAGAAAGGGGGGGAAACGGAGAGGAGCGAGAAGTGGGGGAGACGGAGAGTGTTTCTTTAAGCTTAGGGATAATTATACCTGGGAACTCTCTGGCAGAGACAGATTATCCGGATGTGGGGAAACTCCACTTGTGCTCAATTCCACCCTATTCCTCCCACTCCGTGCCCTCTTCTACCCCTTCCCCAGTGTTTTCCATCTAATTTTTTGTTTAGAAGTCCCACCCCCTCTCGACTAAGCCCCGCCCTTTTTATGCAGCAAATCGCGTCATTTCTCTACCATTATAGGCACCAGAGGGCTCTCCTCCAAGCAGCCCCAAGCAAAACGTTCCCAGGTATGATAATTATATATCATTGGCCTTGGTAAGGAGTTGCTACTCATTTCAGAGGTTTACAGTTAGTAAGGCTGTAAACGACTATGGCTCATTTATGAAAGCAAACTGATGTTATTTTGAGGTAAATCAGCTGCATCGTAAGGGACAAAATAAAAATTCCTAAATTCCCATGCTCCTGAACACAGCTTTTTAACCCCTGAATGACAGAGATGTCTCCAATGCCATGCAAGGCACTGGAGACCTCTCTAGCATTCGAGGGGTTAAAAGCCAATTTAATTTAACAGGAATTTGTATTTGTCCCCTGTGCTGCAGTTGATCCAACCCAGAACAATTCCAGTTTGCGTTTATAAATATGGGCCTATGTTTTCCCAGAATGACCCCTGGGAAGAAAGCATCTATCTATAATCATCTACATTTAGCAAGTAAGTGATGCTAGAGGCTCCATTAGACAGACTTATTACATTGCTGGTGTTGATCCAGCTGGCATGAGCTGATTGCTGCCCCTCTTTTATGCCTGATTTATTTTTCTGCTAGTCCCGGTGACTTGCAGCAACAGTTGTTACTTCATATTGAGGTTCATCAGTCTTTAACTGATATGGATACAAAATTATGTATACCACAAGTCAGCTTCCTACATACAAAATACAAGACCCAGATCACCTGTTCACAACTCTGCATATTCTCAGGTCACTAGATAAAAGGAAAAGTGGAGGATAAGAACTGCTCCCAAAGCAGGGAAGACTGGAATTATAATTAGACAGGACTGTTCATTGATATTGCATGTTTGTGGCCCCACTTCTAAAATAATATACAGATTAATCACCTAAAGTGAAAAGTGTATGTTGTTATTATTATTATTATTCTTTAATTATATAGCGCCAACTAATTCCGCAGCGCTGTACAATTGGGGAATAGACATACAGAGGTATTAAATAGTACAATCAGATGTGGAGAACAGGAGGATCAGAGGGCCCTGCTCGTGAGAGCTTACAGTCTAGAGGAAGGCAGGTTTGATACAGAAGGAGTAAGTGCTGTTGGGTGTAAGTGCCTCCTGCCACATGAACTGCCAGTCAGTGGGTGGGAGTGAGAAGTGCCATTGAGTGCAGCAGTCCATGCAAGGGGTGAATCTTGGTGATGATGTTTATGGAGGCAGTTGATAGGCCTCCCTGAAGAGGTGAGTCTTCAGGGAGTGTCTGAAGATTTGAAGGCTGGAGGAGAGTCTGATGGGGTGGGGGAGGGAATTCCACAGCTCAGGTGCAGCACAGGAGAAGTCCTGTAGGTGGGAGTGGGAGGATGTGATAAGAGCTGTGGAGAGCAGAAGGTCATGTGCAGAGCGAAGATGGCGGGCGGGAGTATATTTGGAAATGAGAGATGAAATATAGGGGGGTGCATTGTTAGTGAGGGCTCTATAAGTTAGCACCAGAGTTTTGAATTTTACTCTGTATGCTAATGGGAGCCAGTGTAGGGACTGACAGAGGGGTGTGGTGTTAGAGAAGCGATGAGTGAGATAGATTAGTCTTGCAGCAGAGTTCATTATGGACTGTAGCGGGGTTAGTCGGGTGAGAGGCAGGCCAATTAGTAAAGAGTTACAGTAGTCAAGACGGGACATGATGAGTGTTTGGATTAGAATTTTGGATTAGAATTTTGGTAGTGTCTTCTGTGAGAAAGGGTCGGATTCTAGAGATGTTGCGGAGGTGGAGGCGGCATGAGTTGGAGATTGACTGGATGTGAGGAATGAAGGATAGGGCAGAGTCAAATGTGACCCCCAGGCAGCATGCTGTAGGGGTTGGTGTGATGGAAGTGTTGTTAACGGTGAGGGTAATATTTGGGATAAGGCTGGTTGTAGATGGAGGGAAGAGAATTAGTTCAGTTTTGCTAAGGTTAAGTTTGAGTTGATGGGAGGACATCCAGGAAGACACAGCAGACAGACAGTCAGACACTCAGGACAGGAGGGAAGGAGAGAGGTCTGGGGAGGAAAGATATATTTGGGTGTCATCAGCATAGAGATGATGGTGAAACCCAAAGGAGTTTATTAGTTTTCCAAGGGAAGCAGTGTAGATTGAGAAGAGCAAGGGTCCCAGTACTGATCCTTGAGGCACACCAACAGACAGTGGGAGGGGTGGGGAAGTGGAGCCGGAGTAGGAAACACTGAAGGAGCGGTTGCAGAGATAAGATGAAAACCAGGAAAGTGCAGTGTCGCAGAGACCTAGGGAGTGGAGGGCTTGGAGGAGGAGTGGGTGATCGACTGTGTCAAAGGCGGCTGACAGGTCCAAAAGAATGAGTAGGGAGTAGTGGCCTTTTGACTTGGCTGAGAGCAAGTCCTTGGCCACTTTAGTGAGGGCAGTCTCAGTGGAGTGAGGAGGGCGGAATCCGGATTGCAAGGGATCTAGCAGGGAATGGGAGCAGAGGAATTTAGTGAGCCGGTTATATGCAAGGCACTCGAGAAGCTTTGAGGCGAACGGGAGTAGGGAAATTGGCCGGTAATTTGACAGTGAGTTTGGGTCCAGGGAGGGTTTTTTTAGGATGGGAGTGATGTATGTGTCTGCAATAATATACAAACAATGTTTATTTATAGTGTTGTTTCCACTAGATTGTATATGTTCTGGGCTACTTTGGGTGTAAATTTCTTTTAATGTTCTTGATGCAACTTTGATGCCAACTACATTTTAAGTACCGTAAAATCTCGGGTATAATACGCACAATTTTACCCCACTTCACCTCATGTGAAGTGGGGAGTGCATATTATACCCACGCGCTTCCTTCAACTGGCTTTCAGGATCTACCGGCTCCAGCCAATGGTAATGCCCTGTGAGGATCTGAAGGTCCTCACAGGGCAGTACCATAGCCGGAAGGAAGCGGGCGGCGAATGGAAGCATGCCGCCGGCCCGCAGGGGAAGAATGACATAGTTTATATGTTGCCTGATAATCTTGAAAATGCGGGGACTTGACTTTTGAAGAAGGTAAGTGGTATTTTAGCATCGGATAGTGCAGGCTGAGGGAGGGAAGGGTTCTGGCAGGTTTAATTTTTTTTTTTTCGTAAGAGAGGAAAACAAGGGTGCATATTATACATAGGCGTATTATACCTGAGATTTTACTGTAACTGTAATTTACCTTGTCTCTTTTGTGTTTTTAAAGGGATAGTAATTTATTTTATTTTGTAGGCATTAAAAAAACATGAAGAACGATATAAGTCTTATTTCTCAAACCTTTATGGTTTAAGAGATATTCACAAGCAACGTTTCCCCCTCCCACCCCTTTTACCTAGTGTAAGCCATCTCTTCTCAGGTGTGGAATCCAGTCCATAGACCAGACAGATAACAGAAGGGGACACTCTTATTCCTATGAGAACAATGAAAGCCCTGCCCCCCTTGACAAGTTTTTCAGGTTTTTCCCTTATCTTAATTGAAGATTGTCCCTCTCTGCAATCTACCTGGGCACCTCCCTGCTGCTCTGAGCTGAGCAGTGTTACATCAGTAAAAGGGGTGGGAGGGGGATACTTTGTTATTGAATTAGTCATTGAATTACTCTCGAACTACAAGTCTGACAGAATTGAAATAACACTCTCCAAAGTCCAAATACTATGATGATTAATTAGAGCAGTGGCGACTCTAGGATTTCTACTTAGGGGGGGCACACATGGGGCCAGAAGAAAAAATGGGGGGCCAATTTAATGAGCAGTAACAAAGCCTTTACATCTAAATTAATGATATTCAGGCCACTGGTTATGTGTGTACGCACACCATAGCAATGGAAAACATTGGTAGACTGGTACAGAGCTATGTCACCACCATAGCAAAACACCACAACCAGAGCACTACAGTTAGATGCCACCACCAAAGCAATACAGAGTTATATGCCACCACCAGAGCAATACACCACCCCCAGAGCACTACAGTTAGATACCACCACCAGTGCAATACAGATTTTTATGCCACCACCAGAGCAATACAGAGCTATATTTCAGCTGGGTGAATAGAGAGAGCATAGGTGGCGAGAGAAAGGGCAAAGGGGAGAAGAAAGGAAAGGGGAAGGGTTAAACAGAGATAGCACCTTTTGACCAGTGCTGCTTACTGGTTGAAATATGTGCAAGAAAATAGCTGGTATAAAATGATCCCCATCCCACTGGGCATTTTATTTGATGAGGCGTTTGAAGTTGTAAGGATTTCTATTGCTACTACTTGGGTGATTTGATGTGGTGGGTGCTCTTTATTTGCAGGAAGATGTGTTATGTTGATGGGGGCTTTTGATGTTGCAGGGGGGACGATTGATTATTAGGGAGTTTTGTTATGGCAGGTGTTATATTTGATGTTGAGGGGTATATTTTGATGTGGTATTGTCCATACTTGTCACAAAAACTAAAGCAATTGAACTCTTTAAGTGCCAGAGGTGTGTCCTGCATTTGCTTGAATATAAGGCAATCACCCACCCACACAAACATGAGATTTTCATGAAGGAAAAAAGAAAAGGCCTGAATATAAGGTGACCCTAAAGACTAATTCAGCAAGCTGAAGTGGTGCAATTCTGGAGCAAACCAACTACACAAAAGAGCCAATAAACAGTCCCTTGGATCAAATGGAGATTTTAACCCCTTGAATGTAATTCATTAGAAACAGCTCTAGCATTCAAGAGGTTAAAAAGCTCCATTTAAATCAGTGGAGATTTGGGGTTTTCTCATTTACCCCTATGGTGCAGATGGTTTGCCCCAGAATTGCACCACTTTAACCTGCTTTAGGTCCTTTGCAATCCTCACCCCATCCATGTCCTCAGACCACATCCCATATGGGGCCTTAACACCAAAAATCCGACAGCACAGCCCTCAGCCATCATATAACCATCAGTCACCACACTGTCTCTCTTCCGGTTATAGACCCTGTTATGGCAGTCTGCCCCATCCCTTATCAAACCTCCCCACTGAGTATGCAATAACCATAATCATCACCCTCATTTCAGAGGAGCCATCAGCCACTTTCCCTCCACAATACCCCTCAACTACCTCTGAAGTCATATACACTTAACCCCTTAAGTGTCAGAGGGGTATGCAATGCACTGAGAAGCATTGTGTTGCTCAATCCTCTGCCACTCAAACCTGAACCCTTTTGAGTGCCAGAGTACTTGCCCAACACACTGCTGGACACTCCTGTGGAACTCAGTAGGTTAAATAGCTCCATGCTAAACTCAGTTTCCTTTCTGAGGCCTAAAATTCAGTCATACACATGGGAGAAGGGCCAGACTTGGAATAACAACCAGCCCTGGATACCAGTCCCACATTTCTTCAAGTGGCCCATTTCTACAATTACTCTGGCCCACTGTCCCAGCCCAACCCATTTTGTTGAAATGAGAAGGGGAGGAAGAGAGGAAAGAAGGGGGAGAAAGAGGCAAAAGGGATAAAGAGGGAGATAAAGAGAAAAAGGAAAGGGGAGAGAAAGAAGCAAAATGGGGAGAAACAAAGTGGTAAGAGGGAGAAAGAGTTAAATATGGAATAAAGAGAAACAGGCAAGGGGGAGAAAGTCTCTCTCCACTCTTGATCCCCACTCTTCCATCTTTCTTCCAGTCTTGCCTCATTCTCCCACTCATGACTCCATCTCCCCCTTTTGTCTCTTAATCTCTCCTTTTGCTTCTATCTCCCTTCTTGCTCCCCTTTTTGTATTGTACGCCGGCCTACACATCCCATAATATTCAGCCAGCCAATCGGAAAGAATTTTCCCTATCTGAAAGTATGTAGTATTACCATCCATCACACCAACATGTTTTCCCCTTTCTCCTGACTGTAGGTGGGGTCTGGTCCATAGACATCACTTTACACATCATCCTAAATGCCTCTAAGGTTAAAATCAAAAGACTTACTGTTTTCACTGCCCCATTCTGCCAGATCTGTCAGAGACCCCAGCTCTCTAGCCAGGGCCAGCCCAAAGAATTATGCTGCCTGGGTCCATGGATAAAATGCTGCCCTCACCCCAAAAAACACCCATTAAAAAAAGTAAAAAGGGGAAAAAAACATATTGGTTAGGTCTGAGCAATCATAATCTAATTTCTAACAATGTTAGTGCAGAGATGATATTTTTATGATGCCCAAGCCTAACCACAGTTTTTTCCCTTTTAACCAATAAAAAATAAGCTTAACAGGATACACACATTGCCCCCCATATCTCCACAATGCCCCCTCCATCTTCACAATACCCCCTTCATCTCCACAATGCCCCTTCCACAATGCCCCCTTCATCTCCACATTGCCCCTTCCACAATGCTCCCTTCATCTCCACAATGCTCCCTTCATTTCCACAATGCCCCCTTCCACAATACCCCCTTCATCTCCACAGTGCCCCCTTCCTCTCCACAGTGCCCCCTTCCTCTCCACAGTGCCCCCTTCCACAGTGCCCCCTTCATCTCCACAATGCTCCCTTCCACAGTGCCCCCTTCATCTCCACAATGCTCCCTTCCACAGTGCCCCCTTCATCTCCACAATGCTCCCTTCCACAGTGCCCCCTTCATCTCCACAATGCTCCCTTCCACAGTGCCCCCTTCATCTCCACATTGCTCCCTTCCACAGTGCCCCCTTCATCTCCACATTGCTCCCTTCCACAGTGCCCCCTTCATCTCCACATTGCTCCCTTCCACAGTGCCCCCTTCATCTCCACATTGCTGCCTTCCACAATGCCCCCTTCATCTCCACATTGCTCCCTTCCACAGTGCCCCCTTCATCTCCACATTGCTCCCTTCCACAGTGCCCTCTTCATCTCCACTGCCCCTTCCACAATGCCCCCTTCATCTCTACATTGCTCCCTTCCACAATGCCCCCTTCATCTCTCCATTGCTCCCTTCCACAATGCCCCCTTCATCTCTCCATTGCTCCCTTCCACAATGCCCCCTTCATCTCTCCATTGCTCCCTTCCACAATGCCCCCTTCATCTCCACACTGCTCCCTTCCACAATGCTCCTTCCTCTCCATATTGCCTTCTCCACAATACCCCCTTCATCTCCATAATGCCCCTTAAAGCCCCTTCATCTCCACGATGCCCTACCTTGAGTCCCTGGTGGTCTAGCGGTGTGGCAACTGGCAAGTAATCTGTGCCTCCTCCGCCACAGACATAGTAGAAACTCCCGCGCGCGGTACTCCCTAATGCAGAGCGCTGGGAGATGATGTCATCTCCCAGCGCTCTGTATTACTAGAGAGCCTGCCGCCGGGAGATCTGCTGGATTGCCGCTCTGTCAGTGTGTGGACTGTGTGTCACATCATGGACGCTGCGAGGGAGCGCTTATTTAAGCTACCAAGCGCTCCCTCGCGGCGTCCATGATGTGACACACCGTCCACAGACTGACAGTCAGAGCGGCAATCCAGCAAGTATATTTAAAAAAAACAAAAAACACTGAACAAAATTGGGGGGGCACATGGGGGGGCACAGTAGAATGTAGGGGGGGCACTGGCCCCCTCTGGCCCCCCCCTGGCGACGCCACTGAATTAGAGCTGCTTTTATTATGAAACATTACTATCCCTTTAAAGAGGGGAAATACTCAAATTACAAACTTGTCATTTACCCGTTTATATTTTGAACCTTTTGGAAGCCGGTACCTTTTTTGCCACTTGAGAGTGAGTTGCAGTACTGGGGCATCAGTCTTGTGAGGTATCAGTGACTATAGTTTGATATGAAAAGCACACACTGCATGAGCACAAAGCCTAAAAATGACGTCACTGTGGGTTTCTACTTTCAGTTGACATTTGTGTGAGGAGAACTCACAGCTACCTCAGAGGGTGAAAAAGGACTACACCATAGATTTATGTAGCAATTTACTGACAATTCCTCTATGCTATATAGTAAAAATAAGTAAAGAGCTCCTTTATAGGTAAGCCAGTGTTATCTATTTCACGATGAAAAAAGAGGGAATATGATTCAAATACATGAAGGAATTCAAAGTGCAGGAGGGAAGTACATTTCACAAAAGTAAAATGTTAGCACAAGAGGCCATGGTGTAAAACTAGAGGGACACAGGCTTAGATGCAATGGAAGAAAGTTTTACTTCACTGAAAGGGTAGTAGATAAGTGCAATAGCCTACCAGCAGAAGTTAACACAGTGAGGGAATGTAAGTATGCATGGGATAGGCAAAAGGATGTCCTGAACGTAAGACAGTAGGAAAATGGGCAGACAGGATGCTCCAAATGGCTCTTCTGCCATCAAATTCTATATTTCTGTAAAGAGAATTTAAAGGGGATGTATCACCCCTATACAAGTTAGCCTGAATAGTTAGATTATATAGCGAATATGAGTAAAAGCGTATTCATTTCTTTTTTTAAAAAGCTCTATTTGGTCAAAATTGAAGTAATAAATGCTGCCCTGCACCTACTTCCGGACAGACTGCAGTTACCAGCTCTGTAACGCAGTCTGTCACTCTGCCTCTGCTCTCCTCCCTCTATCCAGCCTCCTCTGATGATGGAGGCTTTCTGCCTGTAAGCTGGAGCGGTCTCATTGGCAGAGATCTATATCTAGCCAATGAGAGCTCTCCAACTTACAGGCAGAAAGCCTCCGTCATTGGAGGAGGCTAGATAGAGGGAGAGGAGCAAAGGCAGAGTGATAGACTGCGCTTACAGAGCAGGTGACCGCAGTCTATCCAGAAGTAGGTGCAGGGCAGCATTTATTACTTCAATTTCGACCAAACAGAGCTTAAAAAAAAAAAAAAAAAAAAAAAAACACCAAAACACATATAATACACTTTCACTCATATTCGCTATGTAATCTAACTAGTTAGGCTAACTTGTATAAGGGTGATACATCCCCTTTAAGTATGTATAAAAACAATCCAACCATCTCTTGGGTTTATTAGTCTACTTTAAAATTATATATATATATTATATATATATATATAAATAAATGTTCATGTCCCTTTAAAAAGCATTGATGCCATTTGATTCTTAACCACTTTTAAGGCTATAGAAAGCATTATCTACCCAATCATTCTGACTTACCATTGATGTTCTAGTATCTAGTACTACTGTTAAGTGTCTTCCATGTATCTACCACCCATCCAAACATCACACAAAACCAGGGACTCAAAATGATAAAAAAAATAGTGATTTACAAAATTAAAAGAACCAAAATAAATAAATAAAATAAATGATCCCACCATACACTCAACTATAACTTTGCTTCTCTCTAGGCCAAAATTGGGCAAGTAGCCTATGAATATTATCCAGATGTGTGCATGGGTCCTTTATAGTCCAACTGTCTTTCCAAATATCGTTTACTTGGTTGCAAGTGAAAGTGTTGATTAGTTGTAACAGAGCAGAAGGTTTAAAAAACCCTTCTAATTCACATTCGCACAAACCCTGCCACAACCAACGAGAACATTGACAGACGTTCTAATTGAGTTGACAGACAATTACAGTATAAAGCAAATATACCCATGATTGCTGCTGGATGACCCATTTTCATATAGATTTCACATGAGCCTAAAATTATAGTGCAATACAAAATATATTTAGATTCTGTTTAACCCCAGAAGGGTATGCCATCGTGTTACACCCTCCCCTGGTCCTTAAATGGATTAATGCACATTAGGGACATGTGCACAAATAAAAAGAAGAGCAATTTTGGAGCAATCCAACTGCACCATAAGGAATATTAAAATCCAGTGTTTCCAATAAGCTAAACAGGACTTTTAGCCTCTTAAATGATGAGGAGGCCTCTAAAGCATTACTTCATAATGCACTGGTGATCATCTATCTTGCATTCAAAGGGGTTAAAAGCTCCCTTTAAAATCAAGTGGTAACTGCATTGTCTCCTCTACAGTGTATTTGGTTTGCCTTTGTATTCCATTTGTTTCACATATATCTCCTATAGCTCAACTAAGCAGCTTCTCATTTTATCCAGTTTATTCACAAAGATATAAAAACACATGATCACTTTGTTTAATTTCACTATTCTTTTTCATTCTCACATGGCCTTTAAGAACAAGGCTATTTGGCCAGTTCTAGTATGCAATCCCCCTTGCCTGTTTGGTATCATCCACTCCTCACATGACTTGTGGGGAAGGCTATAAATGGAACATAGTTTTCAATGTAGGCCTTTATGGGCCATGTATCAGGTAAGTCCTCCCTCTACACCTAATTTGTTTTTTTTTGTCTTGTTGTATGTCTGTTGTTTTTAATTGCACTACACTGGGACCCACAAGAAATAAAAAACATCAAAAAGATATTTAAAGGGTCCCCACTGACGCGTTTATTATAACATCTATCTTCAGAGAATGTCTGTTTTTAATTTTAATTTAGGTAGGGTCTTTATAGGTGTATTAGAGTAGGACTTACCGTAAAGTGAGATACCTTGGCGTTGGTGGTAAGCTTACACACGGATTGGCCAATTTGTGGAACGAAATTCTCACTTATTTTCACTTACATTTATTAAGAGTTATTACATATGCTAAATACAGGGCACTTATGTTCACAGTATAGAGAGGAGCGCAGGATTGTCTTTTTTGTATGTGTTTTTCACTTTTGGGTTTAGGCCTAATGTTAGGGGGACTGGAGAACCCTCTCATTCCTTGCTGCCATCTATATTTCAAACTTTATTCTTATATTAAATTATAATATAATATGGATATTTTATGTTGAGTAAACGCTGTGAGCTTTCTTTTCTTTTCTGCTCTTTTTTTTTTGGAATGGTCAAATAGTTTATAATTTACAGTTCAAAACTTGTCTGAAAACCAACAAAAATGTGAAAAGTCAGGGTTTAGAACGAAAGTTTATACTGCCAAAGAATCTGCCTCAGCAAATCCCACAGCTCCTTGAAGGATCTGGTGGTCACTGGGCACTGGAGGAGGTTGGTGTTCCTATGACATAAGAATTTGATTGGCTGACATCCTGTTATCCCTCCAGGAAATTGTTTGAATGTGAATTGCAACAGCAGTCTAATGTGACCCCATACGTGTTTGCACAGACACAGAATGCTGCTACTGACCATGACTACAATCAGCACACTGCAACTGTGAATGGCTGTCACTGACCACAGCTGTTCATGTAATTCTCCTTATACAACAAAAAATGTGCTACTTTGGGAAACGAATCATGACCGACTCACCCATGTAGCCTAGTACATGGATGTGACACATACACTCCTTAAAGGAGCAGTAAACTTTTTTTTTTATGAAAACATTTTATAGAGCATTTCCCGCTGAATAAAACAAGGTCACTCCCACCACTGTCAGATGTTTTGTTCAAAATTTATAGCAGTTCAAATAATCAGGAAGTGAATTTACTGTATTTACTTCCTGATAGTTCTGACAGGAAGTGACTCAGCAGTTTCTATCACATTCTATGGAGAACTGTATGTCTCTGACTTTCCTCTCCATTAGAATCTATCAGAAAATCTAATTAGAATTTGACCGCTAGAGGGCACTGCTAATGTAAAAAAACATGGGTTTAAACTGTAATAACTCTGGAAATGTAAATCTCTTGGCAATGGGAGTACCCTTATTTTACTCAAAAATCCCTACAATATATATTTTTTCATAAAAAAAAAAAAAAAAAGTTTACTGCTCCTTTAAAGAGAAAAAAAAGGAACAAATGAATGATCCATATTTAAGAGCTAGAAAAGTGCAATTGTACAGCAAGCAATCTGCACCATGGGGAAACAAATTCCACAGGAAAAAGATTTTAACCCCTAAATGCTAGAGATATCTGTAATGCACTGCACTGGAGACCTCAAGCATTCAAGGGCTTAAAACCCCCATGTAAATCATCAGGGATGTATGAAATTCTAATTTCATACGGTGCAGATGGTTTGCTCCAGAACTGCACATCTTTAGCTTCGTAAATAAGGGACAAAGGTTACAGCAACTCAGGATTTGTATAAATTGTTGATTAATTTTATAATCATTTTATTGGGGTAAACAAGAGTCATTATCATGACAATATTGTTAACCAAGGCCAAAAAGAGGATACAACTACTTTTTGCCATTATTTTAAAAGCAACAAAAATGAAAGAAAAAAAACAGCAAGAGCAATGGTGGTGTATAATACTAACAGTCATTCTTACACAAGTCAGCATGTTATGACTTGTAAGGGGTGTGTGAGTATATTGCTCAGGTAACCCCCTGAAAAACACCTCTATACAAAACATTGTAGTGTTTCCCACGGTTACAATCAAGTATCTGAAGAACAGCAGTGGACTAAAGACCTCTATTGGGTAACAAAAGGTTACTATAAGAGGATTAACCCTTTGAATGCCAGGGGAGTGTGCCATGCACTGCACACCCCTATGGCACTCAAAGGGTTAACCCTTTGAGTGTCAGAGGTATCTGGCAGTCAGAGTAGGATGATATTAGTCAGTAACCTAAGACTTCACTGATCCTCAAGGGTGACAGGCCAGTTTCCTATCTGAGCAGACAGGAAGTAAAGCTGCCTAAATTTAAATGGTGAGCAGTGACATTGCATATGCAGTGTTCTCAATGACTTTCCAGGATTGGATGTAACAAGTTGTGTTGCTTGTCTGAGAAGGATAGACTGCTTCTGTAAATACCACTGAGAGGGAAAAAAACACCCCATCAAATACACTGCTTTTCACCAGCACTTCCCTGCAGTCATTGATGGATAACTTAGAATGGATGATTGATGAATACTTAATTTCCCCCTTTAGTACACGTATGAGAAGCAGGGAAAAAAAAAATAAAATACTGACATTCCCTTGGCGTACACACATACAGTATGGGGGTTATGCAATAAGGTGTGATAAACAGGTGATAAATCAGAAATTACTTCTCCAGTTTTATCACTTCTCTAGGTCCTATGCTATTCTATGAAGCCTATGCACTATATTCTCTAAAGTTGGAGAAATCAATGATATCGCTGGAGAAGTCATCGCCACTTAATTACCTCTTTATCACGCCTTAGTGCATCTCTGTCTGCGTGTTTGCATGTGTTCTATATAGTCGACCTCAGCGCTCAAAACACATCAATGATGCAAAAAAAGTATAAAAATCCAGATGCTTTATTAAAGAGCATTAAAAAGTCACATCAGGGAAATATATTTCCTCATGTGACTTTTTAATGAACTTTAATAAAGCATCTGGATTTTCTACATTTTTTCACCATTGATGCGTTTTGCATGCAGAGTTGGACTATATGTTCATTGATTAAGTGGCGGATCAACTCTCTCTGGCACCAGATCGTATGTTTTATCACTAGTGAGTGTTTTAGATTATCCCTCCTGCTCTTATGAGTGGTGCATGGATGTTTATTTTGGGGTTTTCAGCAAGTCAGTGTTACCTTTGGGCACCACTCTGTTTACTATAATGGGATCTGTCAGCTTAAAGATGGCAGATCTGTCTATTACTCATTGATGAATAAGCAATGAGCAGATACAGTACATTCTGGCCATTACTGAATCAGGGAATGGCTAATGCACAATGAACTCCTCTGATTCCCCAGTTTGATGAATTCCCTTCTAAGCACCAGATTCACAAAACTATAGATGAGCAATTCTGGAGCAAAATGAATGCATTACAGGGGACAAAAAACATTTCTAATAATATAAATAGGGCCTTTAACCCCATGAAAGCTAGAGATCACCAGCATATGTTTAACAATATGTTTGAGATTTCTAGTATTCAAAGGGATAAAAGTCCTATTAAAGGGCAATAAGATCACATTTTATCTAGTCTGTCCTTGTGGGAACAGACTTAGGAAAAGCCTGTGACTGCAGTGTGTGGCCCAAAACAGCTCCTAGTAGCCACTGGGGTGGGGAGGATAAAACCGCCACTCTCTGGAAGCCAGCTGGTATGGAAGTCGGTGGCACATAACCACAAACTCCTGGGTTGTCTGTACAGTCCCAACAGATCTGCTGTATGGGGCTTTCAAGACTGGTACATAGGGTCTGTGAAATGGGTAGGCAACGTGATGCCCTAAAGCTGCTGCTGGACTACAACTTCCATCATTCCCCACCAGCAGACGGCCAACAGAGGTGCACTTGTAGTGCTTTCACACCCTCATTATGTACCTACACTGGCCCACCGGGGCACAAAATGCAATACTGACTTCATCAGCAGATCTTCTATCAGGGGAGTTGATCTGCCAATGCCGCACTATCCTAGTGATAGTTGCCTTTTAAAATAACTTGGAATCTTCATTTACCCTCCATAGTCCACTTTGTTGGTGTAGAATATAGCCACTTTAGCTTCCTTAATGCAACACTAAGGGCCATATTTAGGATGCTACATATAATATCCTGGAGAAAACCAGCCTCACCACAATGGGCAAATGAAAAGTTACCACTGATTTAAATGGCACTTTAACACATTTAATGATACAGATGTCACAGATATTACTCAGCAATCATTGGAATCCTCCTTACAATCCAGGGGGGGTTATAGGGCTGGATTCAAAAGCAGGTGCTAATTTTATCTCTGCTTTTATCTCCAGATATCTCCATATATTTCAATAGAAACATTTTTGATAAAACGCGAGGTAACATTTATCTCCTGCATTTGAATCCAGCCCATAATTCCCCATTTCAGTCAAGGTGAATGTTTTACATGTTCCCTAAAATGGAGGTGCTTTGCTCCAAAACAAACGGTACTGTTCAAAGATGTTATTATGAAACAAAATGGCAATTACATACACATGAAGCCATGCAATTACTAATTTGATGCTCTAATGTTACTACCATATAAAAGTTAAAAGCAGAAAAAAACACTAATTTGGTAAAACAGGCAGGCAACCTATGTCTGTTCAGCTGTTGTTGAACTACAATTGCTTTCTACCCAAGGATGACAGGATAAGTCAACCAGTGTCAGCTGGAAGGCTGCTGGTTGCCCAACACAGCTGTAAGAGGTTTTCCTTTCACAAGGCCCTTTGGGAAGGGCGAGTTAAATGCTTCTGTGATGAGCTAATTCCAGGTATAAACATGCCACACCTTTGCCCATGGTGAGATTTATTTGAAAAAGAGGTGTACAGAGATGCCAATTTTAAACACACACACACTACAAACATGTTAAAATGTCGTTTTTGGAGCATTACTGGAGAAAACAAAAACAACCACACATATTTCAAAGTAATAAATGAACACAAAATGTAAGAAATCAGATGAAAACCTTAACCCTTTGTGTGCCAGAGGGGTATTGCTTTTCAATGCATTGGACACCACTGGTGCTCAAAGGGTTACTCTTGTAAGGACCTGAGAAATGCACAACGTATTGCTTCACAAGGCTTTCCCTCTGGTCTTTTGTGGGTTAACATGTAATAAACATACATTGACTTGTCCCATAATCTCAGCACTAACAATTGAGTAGTCTACTACAGAAGCAAAACAAAAACATGTAGCCAATACAGCCAGGTGCATCACTTTACAGGATATAGTTATTTACTTAACACAAAGGGACCAAGCTATAGTCTCTCCTTCATCAGAACATAACCATATTAATTAAGATGAAGTGGAGCAATTCCAGAGGAAACCAACTATAGGGAAACAAACTTACTGACACGATTCATAAGAAAGCTCTCTAGCATCAAATGGGTTAAAAATCCCATTTAAAGCAATGATGATTTTAGAAAAGTTTGTTTTCACTCTAGTGCAGGTGGTTTGATCCACAAAGTACCACTTCACCTCTATATGTAAGGCCCTATGTATTCAACATACATTTGGTCAGTCGTGTTGGAACATGACGTGATCAGCCACTTCAGGTATAAACATGCACTAATATGACATGGGGATGGCTGACTGCAATTAATATGTATCATGGGATAAGAAGCTTATCCAGACACACACATGAAATGTTATGTTTGGCACGGTATTATCATGGTACATACACAAGTGCAATCATGTACGTGACAGAAAATGAGGGTTTTCTCCAGATACACACATAACGGATATGTGCAGCATGTGGTAATAAACTGCTGTATATGTACAGGTAATCGACAGGTCTACACACACATACATATGAAGTGATGTATTCAACTATAGTGCAGTTCCAAAACAAGAACATACAGCCACCTACGTGACCTATTCCAATCAATTGTATCAGCTATAATAATGCATTCATGCATGACATGAACTGACCTTTTACACCATAGCTATAAGTATGCAATCTATGTGACAAACTGACCACCTGCTCAAGATTTTCCCAAGCAAATGCAATAACGTATGTGACATGGGTTTAGTAGCTGATCGGCATATGATCATGTACAGGACATGTGTTCATCAGCTGCCCCAGCTAGAAGCATGTAATAAAGATATACATATCTACAGCACTGCCGGTCTTACACCTACCGGCACTGGGCTACAATCAGGACACTCTAATGTCTAATAAAATCTGCTATTCCAACATACGATATGTAATAAGACAAAAGTGGGGCAATCCTAGAGAAAACCAACTGCACCTTAGGGCGCAAATGTGAATTGACAACATTTGCATTAACCCGTTGAGTGCCAGAGAGGTATCCAATGCATTGCAAAGCAATGCGCTGGTTACCTCTCTGGTACTCAAACGGTTAATTCTAGCAAAGATTTAACCCTTTGAATGCGAGAGAAGCAATGGGTTGGCGACCTCTCTAACACTCAAGGGGTTAAATTCTCATATGAATCAATAATTTCCATATGTTCCCTACGGTGCTGTCGGTTCGCCACCACTTTTTTTCTGCATATGGCCCCAAGGTGCTAGCAGGCTGCCTTTACCTAGCATGGAGAAGATGAAGTCTTTAGCAGTGTGGATCTCCAGGGCTCTCTGGTCATCGTATTCCCTCTGATCGTGCTTGCCGAATTCCTGGATTAGTTTGTTTAATTCCTCTATCCGTGCTCCGGATCTGAAATCCAGCTCGGGCGAAGCAGGTTTACTGCCTCCCACAACACAGCCAGGCTTGGTGGGGATGGGAGCCGCCATCTTCACGGTTCCACAGGCAGCGGTACGATATGAGAGCGGCCCTGACTCCTTCCTTTCCCCTCCCTGGGATGGCAGGAGACTGCTATGCGTGTGTGTATGTGTGTGGCGGGGTGTGTGTCTGTGCAGTGCTGTACTATAGCAGCAGGTCCCTTCTCAGCGGCTCCTCACTCTCTCCCTCAACACAAAGTGGAAACAATGTGACACCGAGCGGCTGTGAGATCATTCAACAAGCTGCACAGCCACGGAGGCAGTTAACCCCTACTGTGCCGGGGAGAGCTCCCTGCACCATAAAACCCCACTGCTACCGTGTCTGACCTTAGTCTCTCTCACCACCCATATTGATTGTCAGAAAGCTTAGCCCCCTATAAGATCTTTGAGTGCCAAACGGGCTAGTCAACGCATTGCGGTGTTGCCCTCCCCTCTGGCACTCACAGGGTACACAAAGGTGCGTTGAAGCAGAGATTAAGATAATAGTTCAACCTTATCGCACATAAAGTGGTAATATTGTAAATATATTGTTTGTGGCTAAAACACCCCTCTGGCATCAAGGGGTTAAATGCTTTCAATCGATGTATTTGTTTTTAATGCCTGCAATATAATATCAAAACCAAACAAACATGCATAGGAAAAAAAAGGTGTGGAGTATTAAAATAAAGTCAATCGTTATCGTTCAACCTTAGCCCACATAAAAAAATATTGCAAATGTTTCTTGCTTGGTTAACCTTCTGGCGCTCAAATTATTGAAAAGTGTGTGGTAGTAGAGATGAAGTGAATCGATCAATCTTATCCTACATGAAAATGAAATATATATATATATATATATATATATATATATATATAATGGTTAACACCTCTCTGGCACTCAATGAGGTAAAAGTTGTGTTGTATTAGAGATCAATAGATCAACTGTTGGCCCTTATCCCTCTGAAAAAGGAAATATTGGAATTGTATTTATTTAGTTATTTATTTTTGGTGTATAACAACAAGCCTCTGTTAAAGTATGTGGCATAGTAGAACTCAAGAGACTCATTCAACCTTATCCCACTGAAAAAAGAAATATTTTTCTGTGTGGCTAACACACCTAAGTACACATCAAAGTATTATAAGGCACATAGTGGTAGAGATGAAAGGAATTGTTTGTCTTTATCCTAGGTAAAAAAAGAAAATACAGTAAATATTTACAGCTGTTATTCTGTAACAGGTGTTAAAACAAACATACACCACATTACAGTGGTATAATTGCAAGTGGACCTCGTTTGAAAGCAGGCCTGGCCTGCCCACCCAGTTGCCTATAATTTTATTTTATGCACACATTAAAAGATATGCTTTAGTAGAGATCAATGAAATTATTTGACCTTATCCTATAATATAAAAGGCCAGATGTATGTTTGTCCGATGCAGTTATGCGCAGTAGAGACTGCCCAAACACCCAGAATGCTAGCCTGTGTACACGGGCTTTTACACTAGTACTACATAAAAAGGATATGTTATATATCTTTGGTGGTTATGATTTTATATTAGGGGTTACAGGTGTATGTTTGTCCGATGCAGTTATGCGCAGTAGAGACTGCCCAAACACACAGAATGCTAGCCTGTGTACACGGGCTTTTACACTAGTACTACATAAAAAGGATATGTTATATATCTTTGGTGGTTATGATTTTATATTAGGGGTTACAGGTGTATGTGTTACATACACGTAAATGCACACTCACAACACTCATTTAAAATATTAAATCCATTGAGCCTTGTCTGTTGGAAAGCTACCTTTTGTAACCCTTTGCTTTGCACACTCTTCAGGCAATTAATGTGTTTCACATCTCTAGAACTCAAAGCCTTTAAAATTGTATTATATTAGAGTCTAGTGTAAAAGCCCGCGTACACAGGCCAAGGTCCGGGAAATGATAACCCTTTGAGTGCCAGAGGTGTATGCAACACATTGCTTTGCAATGCATTGCGTATCCCTCTGGCACTCAAAGGGTTAAGAGGCCACTACCTCACTGCTCCAGGCGATGCAGTCTTGCGTTGCCTCACTCACACGATGCAATCATGCCCAGTAGTGACTGCCCGAACACATGCAGTCTCTACTGCGCATGACGGCTTCTGACAAACATCCTAGAGAAATATTGTATAGGATTACAATAAACTGTTCATCCTTACTCTTTATCAGAAGGACATATTGTAATCCTGTAATTGTATTTTTTGTGTTTATGATTCTGTAGTAGGTGCAAAGTCATGATTCACAATCATCTGGTCCTCAAGAGGTTAATGAACGATTTATCAATATTTATTATGATCAATTCAATCAGTAATAACACTCATTTTTAATGGTTACTTGAGGCTGGAGAAGCCCATACATTTTTATATTGACATATTGTACAATGCATAGATATATATATATTTACAAGTAGATTACATGTATCAAATGTATTAGGTGTAAGGGTGAAAAACTTACTTTTGTAACCCACTGGAAGGTTGATAAACTTTATTGTATTGTTTTGCAATGCATTGGAGACGTCTCTAGCATCATAGAGCTTAAAAAATGGATATAAAGCAATTTGTAATCAATCACTGCCCTGTGACTGAATCTCCCCTTTGAGTGCCAGAGGGGTATGCAATGTATTGATTAGCCCTCTGGTGCTCAATGGGTTTAAAAAACACTAACACCAAAAATTTAATAACTTTAAATATCTATTATGTACAGCTATCATAGGTAAATATTAATTATTCATTTGTTACATCCCTAAAATCTGAACTTTTTAACCCCTTAAGGACCCATGATGTGCCAGGACCATCAATGGAAAACTTCCCAAAAGGACCCCTGACGGTCCTGGCAGGTTATGGGTTTCAGGGCTCCCCGTCTGGCTGCAATCCTGAAAAAAACAAAAAAAACAAAAAACAAGCTCAGTGGTCCTTAAGTGCCAGCAAAACGCGCGACCAGTCATTAAGAGGTTAATGAAAGTGTAAGTTAGCATTGAAAGATAAGAGTGAATGTCAACTGATTATCAATTTCCAATAAATTAGTGTCCTCTGATTGGCTCAATGCCGCATCCTGTGCTCTGTGCAGCCAACCAGGGGCCTGAATTAATAATATGTATTTCTTGTTTCCTAACCTGTATTATATCCTATATAATAAAAGGTCAGAAAGTTTGTCACAATGCAGTCATGCATACTAGAGACTGCCCGCGTGTCTGGCCAGTCTCTACTGCACATGATTGCATCGCTTGAGTGAGGAGGCACAATCATGTGGAGCAGTGAGGTAACGGCAGAACGCAAAGCAGGTCCGGGTAATGTTAACCATTTGAGTGCCAGAGGAGTACGCAAAAAGCAATGCGTTGTGTACCCCTCTGGCACTCAAAGGGTTAAGAAGCCGGTCCTGCTCTGCGTACTGCTGTTACCTCACTGCTCCACGGCCCGTGCACACAAGCTTTTACACTAGTATTGCATATTTTATTGCAATCATGATTCAGTATTAACATGTACTATACAACTGTACAACACTCCTCAATTTTAATGATCAATGTTTTAGTGAATCAAGATCTTGTGCAAACTTTATGAACCAATTTTTTCTTTCCACAAGAAAAATGCTACCTTTGCATTTATCAAACCGCTGGTGAGTACAGCGAGCTGATTGCTGTCTCTATTACAGTACCAGAACACAGAAAGCTCTCCCCATTAACTTAAATGTAGCAAAAATATAACCAAAAATGAAAAAGCAAAATGATGAGATTCTTATTTTATATTCTATAAGGAACATATCAAAAATATGCTTCTTACAGATGAAAACATTAGCGAAGCTCTCTTACAGTTTTGTTTTGAGATTTTGATCATGCGTTAGAGCATCAAACAAAGATAATGGCCTAGATGCACTAAAGGTCGAAGAGGGTTATGAATGTTGATGTTCTGTCAGAGCAGTGTCGTAGGCACTTCCTCAGTATTCACAAAATGTCTACAACATCACTCCACTAGAACTCAGACAAAAAATACCTAGATCGACATCAATCCGACATGCCTTCACCATGTCTACGAATTTGTATTCTTCGAATCGACAATTGCTTATTTCCATATGGAAATGAAGCATAATGAGATACATTTGTATGCAAGGGGGTGTGTTGATATTATAATGTGACACTTCAGCTCATTCAGTAAACTCCAATAACAGCCTCTGCTGTCGGAGTTCACAGTCTCCACTTTACCTAACTCAGGCCGTCGTAGCTGGGATCTCCCCTGTACTCTACTATGGAGTAACAGCAGGAAAAGCTACGACATTCTGAACAGCATTCTCTGTGCTTCCCTACCTAGCGAGTAGGGGAATACAGAGAAGGCTTTCAGCACCATGGACAGCATTGAATGCCATAGGGCTGTGCTTTGCTCACCCCTGTGGCATTCAAAGGGTAACAATAAACAGAAATAGTACACCAAGCACTACACAATGCCCCCCTCTCGACATCCCCCCCCTTTAGTACGTCGACATATATTGCATGTATTCGACATACTAATTCCATCTGACATTCACCTCAGGGACTGACATGAAGTAGTCAAACTTGTCTGTTATTCAACACTTAACCTTTTGAGTACCAGAGAAGTAGGAAAGCATTGCTTAGCATGAGTTTCCTACCCCTTTGGTACCCAAAGGGTTAATATGCAAGGTAATGACTGCATACCTTGCCTGTATATGTGTGTGTGTGTGTTAAGCATTTATCTTTTATTAAAACGTGTTTAGTAAAATGTGTTTTGCTTTAATTTTATGAACATTAGACCTCAAGGGGAGGTATCATGATCCCTCATGACACCCCCCTAACATGAGGCTGACAATTGCCCGTTAGCATAGCTTATATGTGCTTTTATGCTGATATTAAAAGATCAGACCTCAAAGGGGGCACCAGGACCCCTCCTGATAGCCCCCTTACCATGGATCAGCTGTCCAAAAGGATAGCAGATCCATGGGGTGACCCCAAAGACATTTACAGCCTTCTTCATGCTGCCGGCTTTACAGCCGACTGCAGCATCAAGATCTGAATGAATGAACCCAGTCAGTGGGTTCATTCAAGGTAAATGGAGCTCTGCGCTCCCACCATTGAATCAGTCACCTGGGTCAAACTGGGTGACCGATTCAATGATCAGCGTGCAGGGCTGCTTTCTAACAATGAACCCGGTGACAGGGTTCATTCATTGAATGGAGCGCTTAGAGTAGATGTAAAAGCCGCAGCTATTCTAAGTGCTCCCCGGCACAAGATGATTTCCTTTGCATCATTATAGCAAATACATTCTCTTAGGTGCATGCATATGATGTAGTGTGGGGAAACACATGGAAGTCCGTGTTTAGATTTCTAGCTGTTGAAGGCTACAACTTCCATCATCCTCAGTCACCACAGTCTCCAAGCACTGTTAAAAGAGCAGGATTTAATAACTGAATGCAAGATGACTAGTTAAATGACTTCGACAATAATAAACATACCTAAGAATTTTCTATTTTTTTCCTAAATATTGCCTCAGGTGTTTCAGTTCAGTTTACTTTGTGACATAAAAGAATCAGAGTATTTTGCTGGTCATTCATTTGACAGGTTTATGACACCTCTGTTTTTTAAAATAGCAGAAACTATTAAGTACCCCCAAACATATTTTACCATGGTGGTGAGCAATCTGTGGCCCCCCAGCTCCTGTTGAATTACATTCCCCTCATCCTCACCTAGTAGTTGGCTTTATCAGGATGACTGGAGATGTAGTCTAGCAACAGCTTAAGAGCTGAAGCCTGTTCACGCTTGTTCTAGAGATCTAGACCATTGAAAGGCAAACAGATTTTAAAATTCAAGATTGGTCAATTAGTAGTAGGAAGCGACCTTAATGTAGCCATTACACCAACTCTATATACTTTCTATAGTAAATCACAATACACCTGTAGCACACTTAGGAAACTTCAAGCTGGCTTTCACAGTCTTCAGTTATTGGATACCTGGAGAACACATACTACTTCACAGTCCATAATGCCTACTCCAGGCTGGATTACTTGTTTGTGGATCATTTTCAAATCCACAATGTGGTCCATTTGGAGACCGAACCCATCACCATATCTGGCCACGCACCTGTGTGGATTACACTCCAAATCTCAGGCATGGAGCTGGGCAGACACTCTTGGAAACTAAACGAGCAGCTGCTCAATGTTGCTGACATTGTTGATGCAGTCTCTTCTAAACCTTCTGAATTTTTCACGCTCAGTGCCAGTGGGAATTAGCACCTGTGATGTGGGAAGCTTCATAGTGGGAGAACTAATCAAAATTGGCACCCTCAGAAAGCGACAATTTAATACCAAACTCCAAGGTTTACTCGACCAGATCAAAGACACAGAGATCCACCATCAACAGACCCGCTCTCCAGAGGACCTCATATCACTCACTAGCCCGGAATGTTCTGAAAAATTTGCTCACTCACTCTGCCATCAAGTCGTTTCAGTGGCATTGCTTAATAAAATTCCTGCATGGGAACAAATGCAGGAAACTTCTTGCTAGCATTGTTTAGGTAAAACAGAGGAAACTATGGGGGATATTTATAAAAATGGAGTAATAAAGAAAGTGTCTTTAAAATTGTCTCATAGCACATAAGGATATGTTTTTTTGGTGCTAACTCCAGTCAGTCAACTTTTTTGAAAAGTAGAGTAGAAACGATCTTGTCCAAATTAAGAATTGTGGCGCAATGTATTTATAAAAAAATACAGCAATTATGCCAAAAATAATGGCAGTTTTATTTATAAAATCTTAACGACAGGCATAACCTGTTCTTAATGGAAGAATATAGTGATCGATATGTATGCAAAAAAATATTCTCAGTTGCGAATATTCTGCGAATATTCTCAGTCATATTTATAAAGAAGTAAAGTCAAGTTTATAAATATGACCCGCCGTTATGAACTTTAGCAACAGTTCTTAAATGTGCACTAAGAAGGTTTTTTATAAATCTCCTCCTATATATATGAACATGATTTGGTCACCATCTGGGAGTCTCAAGAGCTCTTAACCTTACATAGCGGCGTCTTCCACAACCTATGCCACCTTCCCATTCAGATGCTACAATGGACACGATGATTATGAGAGAAGTTACTGGGCTTTGTTTATACTTTGAAATCACCACAACTTTCTCTGCATATGAGTAAAATGTTGGAACTGCCTTTTAGTGCAACTGAAATACTGCAGACCAATAAGGCATCCTCTTTAGGGAGGATTCCTGGACCTGACAGCTTCACCTTAAATTCTCTACAGTATCACTACCTTATTTAACTTACACTTTCAAGCAAATAGCTTCCAGATCCTGTATTCCTAGACAATCCCTGAAGGCCCACATAGCAGTCATTCCCAAGCCTGAGAAAGATTCAGTGTTATAACTATAGACCAATCTTCTTACTAAATTCCGACATTAAACTCTTTGATGAGGTCTTGTCGAACTGGCTGACAAAATACTTCCATCTACTGATCCACACTAATCAGGCTGGATTTGTTCTGGGCAGAGAAACAAAAGATAACGTAGCAAAAGTCATAGCTCTGATGTATACTGCTATTGAACAACATATTCCTACACTCCTGCTTTCTATTAATGCCAAAAAAGCTTTTGACCACACAAACTGGCATTGCCTCTTCTCTGTCTTATAATACATGGGTTTTGCAATCACTTTCTTACTGCAACGAGAAGTTTGTATACTGTCCCCATGAGGGTTAAGATTAATGGGTCTCTTTCTGATTCATTCTTCATCAGCAATGGAACACGGGAGGGTTGCCAGCTCTACCCATCCTATTTATTCTGGCGCTGGAACTCTTGCTTAACGCGATCCAATTCAACAACAGTATTCATGGCCTCCCTATGCACTCCACCACATCTAAGCTTGCCTTTTGTGCTGATGATTCACTTCTTTTTTCTACCCTATCCCTGCACATCCTTACCCCACCTTATTAACATCCTGGAAAAATACAGCCTCCTATCTATGTTTAAAGTGAACTTTAACAAAGCAAACATTTTAAATCTAAATGTCCCAGGGCCCTTGGCAAATTCTATTCAACACTGGTTACTCATCAAATGGTCCAATGACGGTACTCGGTATTTGGGAATTACTCTCAAAAATCCACTCAAGCAGATGGCGTGAGCTAATCTTATCCCCCTCCAGCGTTCAAACCAGTTGCTAGCCTCCACCTCTACATCTTCTGGATAGGAAGGGTGGAATTGGTTAAGATGGAACTTTTACCTAAAATCCTCTACTTATTGATCATGCTCCATATGAAGCTTCCCACCAGATATATCATGGCACTGCTACTTAATGCATTCATCTGGCACTTTTAAAAACCCAGATTGCCTCATAGACAATTAAAGCTATCCCTTACTCTCGGAGGTATGGATGTGGTCACTTACTACAAGGCCACTATCCTTACTCACCTCACTGGCCTAGCTCACATCCCGACCAAAGAATGGGTGGATGGCATACAATATTTTGCCCCGGGCCTGGATCTGGGTCACTTGGGTTGGATGTTTCCCACCAGCTTCCTGTGCAGTTGCCTTGACCATTTCATCCTGGTCCATTATATGTCCTCCTGGAACGCTATGAACAATACTCTCTCCCTCCTCCCATATCCCTCACCGCGAATGTTGATATTGGGTAACCCTACATTTCCTCCAGGAACAATGTGCAGATCATTCATGCTCAGGTGCTCTCACAACCTCCCCCACATTAGAAGAACTGGCCCCTAATTCATCTTTTCATGTGGATAGCCAGACTTTCTCCCCCACCCGAAATACCAGTGCTGTTAACCATCTACGATCAGCCTGATTTTTTTGCTGCTGAGTGGACCGTTGCAGGGTTCTCTGAACCCATACCCATGTGGAGCAGAATTCCCTTAAATGCTCTTCCAGAGCTGGAATATTATGTGCCTCAAATGACTCCTGAAGAACGGAAGGTTGGAAGCCATAGTTAATTATGAACAGGGAATTCTGAGTAGAAGAATTCATGGCACAATTCCGGGCAAACTCCGTCCATGGTAACAGGCTCGCCCAGTCATCGTGGTGGTCCAAGATATAACAGCACAAGAAGGCTTGGTTCGATCTCTCTGCCACAACATTGGACTGTGGGTGATAGGCGGAGGAGAAAGAGAGTTGGATACCCAATTGCGCACAAAAGGCCTTCCAAAATCGAGACACAAATTGGCTTCCCCCGGTCCGACGCAATTACTTTGGGCACCTCATGGAGCTGAAAGACCTCCTTAGCGAAGATCTTAGCCAATTGCTGAGCATTAGGTAGTTCTTTAAGGGGTACAGAATGACTGTGCAGCCCTTGGATACTGGTAGTTCTACCGTAAAATCGAAATGTGTGACCATGGACATTCCCCATTAGGCACTATAAGAAAAAGACCCACAGGAAGGTGCCTAGGAGTCTTGGTTGTCGCACAAGTCTGACAAGTTTCTACAAAAGCAGAAACATCTGTTTGAATACTAGGCCACCAAAATAGCCGGGATGCTGACCAGAGTAATTGGTCTCTTCGAATGTGCCCTGCAGCTTTAGAAGAGTGATAGGTCTCCAACAACTTAGCCCTAAAGCCCTCAGGCACAAAGTATCTCCCATGCGGTTTCTCGGCTGGAGCCGTCCCTTGGGCAGCCAAAACCTCTGTCCCCAAGGGAGAGGTAATACTGGTGTGAATCGTCTCTAGGATATGATCCGGAGGAATCACAGGCGTGGGATCGCAATCCTCTTTAGACAATGCCCTGAATTGGCGGTACAGGGCATCAGCCATCACATTCTTAGTACCCGGCAGATATGAGACCACGAAATTAAAGTGGGATAAGAACAGAGTCCACCTAGCCTGCCTGTGGGACAGGCGTTTGGCCTCGGAAAGGTAGGTCAAGTTCTTATGATCTGTGAGAATCAAAATAGGTACACAAGTACCTTCAGGTAAATGCCGGCATTCATGTAAAACCAGAATAATGGCTAACAGTTCGCAGTCACCAATGTCACACAGAGTCTCAGGCTTCAAAAGTTTGCGGGAGAAGAAGTCACACGGCAGTAATGGCGCATCTGGAGAAGACCGGTGAGACAGGAGGGCGCCTACTCCTGACTCAGACGAGTCATCCTCCAAGGTAAAAGGCAATTTAGGATTCAGACGCTTTAGTACTGTTGCAGCGGCAAAAACTGCTTTTAAGCGTTCAAAAGCCTGCAGAGTCTTCGGGGACCACTTGGATGCATTAGCACCCTTGTGCGTCATGTCCGCAAGAAGTTTGACAATGGTAGAAAATTGGTTTATAAATTTTCGATAGTAATTAGCAAATCCTAGAAAACGCTGAATCGCTTTGAGTCCCATGGGAAGGGGCCATTGGAGTACTGCCGAAAGCTTCCCAGGGTCCATAGCCAGCCCAGAGGAGGAGATCACATAGCCCAGAAAAGTCACTTGTGACTGATGAAACTCACATTTTTCTACCTTGCAGAAAAGATTGTTTGCCCTTTTGTACTGTCACGGTTATTCAGAGCACTCAGGAGTGACTTTCTTTGCTTTTCATGTCATTTATGGCTGGTCAGGTGGTACGGGCACTTCTGTCCCCGCCCCCCTTTGCTCCTCTCATACTCCCTTCCCTGTCAAATGTGTCTCATCTATACCTCCACCACAACCTCTTCTCATTCCTTCTCCCTCCTTCTCTACTACCTTCTCTTTTTCTTTCTCATTCGCCTTCTCCGGATTTCTCTGTGAACATTTTCCTTGCTATACTTATGCAACTCCAGGGGTTACTACTGTCTTGCTGCCTTCAAAATACACTTTTATCACCCAACAAACTCAAAACCCAGTTGACAACTTCCTGATGAACTGTCTGGCAGTGGTTCACCTCTTCATGTTATTTTATAGACAATCAATCCATACTTGCTTCTACTGACTATATTGTACAGTTGTCAATGCCATTTCTTTGTATTTGTAATTTTATTTGATAAAGCTCTTCTGAACAAAAAAAAGAAGAAAAAAAAGAAAGGCAAACAGATTCACCCCAAGGACCACATATGTGACCCTCGAGTCTGCTAAATGGAGAAAATTTAGTTTAACTGGATTATAGAGATGTCTCCAATTCATTGCATCACAATACACTGGATACTTAGTACCCAGGATGTTAAAGGAATAGTAATACTTCATTTTATCTTTATTTTATTTTGTAGGCATTAAAAAACATGAAGAACGATATAGTTATGGTTTAAGAGATATTCACAAGCAAAGTACCCCCCCCCCCCCCGTTCAGCCAGATTAGAAGGGAGGTGCCCAGGTAGACTGCAGAGAGGGACAATCTTCAATTAAGATAAGGGAAAAAGCTGAAAAACTTGTCAAGGGGGGGAAGGGCTTTCATTCTTTTCATACAAAGAAGATTGTCCCCTTCTGTTATCTGTCTGGTCTTACAACCAGATTCCACATCTGAGAAGAGATGGCTTACACTAGGAAAAAGGGACGGGAGGGGAACCTTTGCTTGTGAATATCTCTTAAACCATAAAGGTTTGAGAGATAAGACTTATATCATTCTTCATGTTTTTTTAATGCCTACCAAATAAAATAAAGTTAAAACGAAGTATTACTATCCCTTTAAAGGAACAGTAAACCCTAAAACCCTAATCTAACTAAAAGATTTGCCATGTGTCCCCGAGTACCAATAAAGTAACCGATAGCTCAGAGGTAGCATGGCCTATCCTGAGTTGTATTTTGAAGATGACTAGGGGAAGCAGCCTCCACTTCCATATCTGATCAGTAACTGTCACTGCAGAAATTGGAACTGACGGCTTAAGACAAAAGCAGTTCTAAGCAAGAAATGCACACCAGAAACAACAATATGTGTATATGAAGTATTTTATATTGTATCAGTCATCCAACATAATATAATAGAGGGATCCAATATCACCCCCACATATAGGATGCAAAAAAATGCATCACCAAATAGTGTACAATATAAAAATGCATACCCTATAATATGCAGGATAAAAAAAAAAGCTAAGTGGGCATGTTGAATCAAGTAGAAAAGCTTCAGGATACTTTCAGTTTCTCAAGAGGTCTTCACTACTACATATATATTTTGTGATTTATATTTATATATTTATAATTTTTGGAGTGCCATCTGCCACTCTGTATTTACTGATGTTGCAAGCCCTCATAGGATCAATTATGTAGTCTGCTCTGAGCCAAATCCCATAGGATTTCAGCACTGTACTAAGCGCACTGGCTCTATGGGGGTTTGAGGTGTCAGTCTCACATAAGGCCAGTCTCCAATCAAAGGTGGAAGTCAGGGCTGTTTCCTCTTAATCTTCAAAATACAGCACTGGATTGGCCATGCACTGGGGAAGTATTAACACTCTGAGCTACCAGATTAATTTAGCAGTAGTCAGGGACACATGGCCAATCTTAGATTAGTGTTTTAGGGTTTACTGTTTCCTTAATGGAACAGTATACATGTAATGGCAGGTACGCACATAGGCAAATAATGAGATGTGTATGTCTTGGGGAGAAAATAGGGGGCATGTGGTATAGTAGAAGAAACAATCTCCTCTTCCATCTGTACCAAAGAACAGACTGGTGGCTGAAGGAGAAAATTCTGAGGTCCAAATGCAGCTGTCCTATTACCCACTACTGTTCTAGACTCTGGAGGACAACACAAATTTGACATGTATGTTCATAGTAAAACAATAACAGCAACAATTAAATTTATAACACATATTGCAGAAATCAATTCCTAAATGTCGCTCTCACATATCATTTGCTCATTGAGTGCCAGAAGGGGAATGCAATACCTTCCTCTGTAATACATTGCACACCCTTTGGTGTACAAAGGAGCAAGAGAGATGGCTCAGTTGGTTAAGGCACCAGCTGTAGAATCTGCCCAGACTGTGAGGTTGTAGGTTCTAGTCCCAGCAAGGTCAGCTCAGCCTTTCACCTCTCTGAGGTAGATAAAAATGTGTCCAGGACGTACTTGAAAAGGAAAAACAATCTCAATGTATTCTTCTTGGTAAAATATTTTCACAAAAAAAATCTGGAACAAGGCATTTGGCTCACAGAGGGCAAATAAAAATACCCCTTGATTTAAATCTGGAGTTTAATACTTTCAGTCCTAGGTCCCTAATGCATTGTGAGGGCTCAAAAGCCTCATTTAAATATATTCAGATTTCCATTTGTTAATCGAATCTATAGCACAATTGGTTAGCTTCCGAAATGCATAATGCCCCAGTGTCCCTCTGTAGGTGGGATAGTCCACCTCTGAGAGCCAGATCCATCTGTCCTGTGTTCCTTCCATGATGCCCCTCATTTCAGGAGATCAGAATGTGCAGTGTGTATAAGTGTATCACACAGCTCTGCAGAAATAAAACATTAATGTTTCTTTACATTTCAGTATATGTGTTCATAAATTAGTGTGTGTAAATAAAATACTTTGATCTCACTCTAAATCATGTATTCAGTAACATAAAGAGATGTCAATAGGTCATGAAGCAACCTTAAAACTCTCAGTAATTCCCTGCTCACCAGTCATTCCCTTCCCCCAGCAACGACACCTAAGATAAGTGTCTTTCCTTGGTCATTTAAAATGTATAAATTTATGGAATTGCTCTACTTTTTATGCATCTGGCCCAGAATGTGTGAATAGCATGTCCTTCAGAAACTGTGACAAAGCATGATTCTGGACAGAAATGAATCAAGGCACCTTGACAAGAAGCACATGCTGATTGGCTGCCAGCTTCAGATGAGCTAATTGAGTCTCTTTTCTGATGCTAACCTTCCAGTGTACAGCAGTGCACAAGCCAAATTTAAACTGAAAGTACTTAGCTGTACGGAAAAGTGCTCAGGGCCATATGTCTAAATGCCAACAGGAGTCATTCTGGGGCAAACCAAATGCACTGTAAAGAAGTTAAATATTCTAAAACCTCATTGATTTAAATTGAACTTTTAACCCCTTAAATGCTAGAGAAAGGTCTTAAACATAGGGCTTTGCAATGTGTTAGACATCACTCTAGCATTTAAGAGTTAAAAGTCCCATTTAAATCAATGGGATTTTTACGTGTCCCCCATAGTGCAGTTGGTATGCCTCAGAATCTCTCCACGTAGGTTTATACATAAGGTTGCTTATTAATATTGTTCTGTTTCTATAAACACTGTTGTATAATTCAGAATCAGACTGATACATATTGCAACTTATTGCAGGGACAGACTCATACATATACTCATATATAATGCAGGATCTGACTCACACACTGTTACACTGCAGGGCCAGATTACAGAAAAACAATCAAACAGAATGAAGTTCTGGGAGCCTACATTCATTTCTGTCTTGAATCATGTTATAATGTATTATACCTGTTAACACAAATACACAATTAAAGGAACACCAACATCTTCTAATATTAAATCCCAATTTACCTTAACCTTTTGAGTGCCAGAGGGGTGTGCAACTACCGTGAGAAACAATGATTTCTACACCCACTTTCACTCAAATTAGGGCTGCCACCTATCCAGTTTTGACCAATACAGTTCATCTGCTGGCTTTTGTGTCCCTTCCTCCCCAAAAAAGGCAGAAAACAATACTTTTTTGTCTTCCACTGGAACTCCCATGGGACCTTCCAAAAATTCCTCTTTTTCATGAATTTTCTCTCCTTCTCTTAGTATAAAAGCGTGTCATAGGAAGGCTGTGTTGTGCTAAGAAGATTGGAGAGATAGAGGTGTGACAGCCCAACTGCTGGATAGCGATAGGGAGAGTGTAAGTGGTGCTTAGGTGCTGCCTTGTTGCTGTAGTGCTGCTTAACAGTGCTGCTTGCTGGTACTGCTAAGGTGCTGCTTTCTGGTGCTTCATTCTAGGCTACATTATGTAACTTTTTTGACACTGTCTTGTGTGATTTCTTAAAAAAAATACAAAAAAAAATAAATTTTTATTTTGCCATAGGTTTTTATATAGTTTGTAAGTCAGGTAGTGACTTTTGCGCTTATTGACTAGTAACCTGTCACATTGGTAGTCATCAATCATCGTTTCCACTAAAGGTTTAAGAGGAAAAGGATTGCTTGGACATCATTGTGGTGGTCATATGAATTATATTGTTGACATGGTTGTGGTAGCTATTCATAATGAAGTTAATGCAGACAAGGCTGTTACTAGTAGTAAATGTGATGCAGAATGTCATTCCAAATTACATCCAAAAAAGATGATAGGAGGATATCTATGAGTGTGGCTTTGCCTGCTGCTTAAAGAAAAAAGGTGGTGATGATGATGATGATGAAGTCAACAATAGTATTATGCCTTTCACCTCCACCATAACATCTAGCCATACAGTCATTATTTGTAGCCCCCCATGAAGAAGGACAAAATCCTGGGACAGAGGAAGAGTGTGAAGGTTATAGTAAATCATTGGTAGGTGATGGTGGTGTGGTTTTGTTGGAGACTGGGACAAAATTACAGGAAAATGTGCAAATAAAAGAAAGTGGAGAGCAAGAACAGCCTGAATTTCCAATGCTTGGTGGGAAATGTAATTCTTCATCATCATCATCATCATCATCTTTACCACCACCACTACCAGCATCAACATCAATTGGTTTATCCCTGCCAGAGTCTAAAAGTGGGTGTGTTGATGAGGAGAACTCTGATGAGTCTTTGAAATTGAATGGTGGTGCCAGCATTGATAATGATGGTGATTTATACTATATCCCACCACACAGATATTCTTCCACAAATGCTTCTTCAGATACTGAAGAAATGCAAACTAGTGATGACAATAATGTTCAGACAAAATTAGCTGCTGTATCTGAATGTCATGGATAGCAAGGAACGGACAAGATACAGTACAGAGTTTGATACATCACCTTTATTGATCAATGTAGATATTCAATGTAACACCACAGATACTGGAATGGGTAGAGCGTAACACAGGAAGCCAGTGTTCCTACCAGCAATAGGAGACTGCTTCTGAATAGACTACTCTACTGGAGATTGTGCAAAAGCACCGGATGGAGCTGGGACCCAGGAGAGGACACAACATAATAACTGGGGCTAGGACCCAGGACAGTATGAAACATAAGGTCGCAACAAGGAATATCAGACTGACTTAGGCCTATAGTCAGTATCAGGCGGTATAGCAGACAAGCTGAGGGTCAATACCAGAGCGGGTAGTCAGCCAGAGCCGATGGTCAATACCAAGTGGATAGTCAGACAAGTCAGGGGTCAATGCCAGGGCTGGTAGTCAGCCAGAGCTGAAGGTTCAATACCAAGCGGATAGTCAGACAAGCCACAACACTCGACATGGGAGAAACTGATAGGCAAGCCAAGGATCATACACAGACACACGCTAAACAGAACTGCACTGGAACTACACGAAAGGGCAACTGGTGTAGTGTCCAGGCAGTTTATATACTCATTCCTCCACCCCTGGGAGGTGGAGCACTAAATGGCCTGTCCCTTTAAGAGCTGGACGTGATGCCACTAGAGGGAATCCCAGTGACAAGTGCCCGACTCTGCTAGCCAGAAGAGGGAGCCAAACAGACGTGGCAGGAGCCATATGAGACAGAAGGGAGAGACAGGCACCAGACGAGACCAGGGCATCCGGCTCTCCCCAGACACATGGCCGCGAAGATAAATGCAGAGGGGACCGGCCACCTCTCTGAGCACCGGAGAGGCCTGCTCCCTTCAAAGGTAAGCATGAGTGCTTACACTGAAATGTACAAGGTCAGTATTCCACTTCCACGTCTGCAAAGGAGCAAAATGCCTGCTCTTAGGCTCTTTGAGAGAGTAGCTAGAAAAAGTAGAAATGAAAAGACCACCACAAAATATGCCATCCCTGTCATCATTCTCATCATCACCTCTTCCTCCTAATTCCACCCAGTCATAGAAAATTCCACAGTCAAGCCTAGGTTGTAGTATTTCTATTTTTAAAAGAAAAATGTTTAGCCCCTCTAATAGTGTTGTTGATGTTACTAGAGGCTTAGGGGGGCTCCCTCATTCTTAACAGGGGTAAAGCTGGAACTCATCTAGGCACATGCTCTTTAAGATCACACATGAAGCACAACCATATATTTGAGTGGGATGAACTCCAAAAGGTCAGTGATGGTGTTAATATTGGCAGGAGGACCCAAAACAAAAAAAGAGTGTACAGGGCAGGCATAGTGCTGGTAGAACTAATGTCTTAGATGTGTCTTCAAGGAATGGGGCATCTTTTTCTTCAGTAATAATATCCCACTCACCCATTTATCCACCTCCTACTGTTATATCTGATGATGATGCATTAGAGATCTGTGTATGTGAACAGAATCACAGAACCACCACTTGCACCAACACTAATGAGTGCTGCACAGGCCAATGACCCACCAGCCCACAAATGCTGAGGGCTTTCAAAAGACTCAAAATTTCCACAAAAGTCATCCAGAAATATACCACTGGAATAGCACACTTGCCAAAATATTGGAGATTGACATGCTGTCATTTTCTTTTGTTGAAAACAGAGGTTTTCCAATGAAACCCTGCTGGCATATGCCAAACAAAGTTCTTTTTCATGGATGCGTGTTCCATAGTTGTACAGCAGGTGGTTACTGTCATGGGCAAATGCATATGTTGCTGTAGGACTCTGCTCACAAATTGTACTTTTAGATGTTGATATCTCTACTACAACCCTCAGCAGCAGCAGTAGTACTTAGTTGGGAAGTATTGTAGCCAAAGAAAGCATATGAGAAAAATACCAAAGTTCTCCTGAGAAATTTATTGGTATTGGCAAAAAGGCAGAAATTTTATGTATTTTCTATGAGCGTGAAATTTCAAAGGAAACTGTTAATTTTCCACAAAAGTTCCCCCAAAAAAATATTTAGACTTTTCGCCCATCCCTACAACAGATTCAGTTTCAAGATCTTGCACTCCCTTTTGTTAGAACATACATCTATCACCACAGCTCTAATTCTAACTGGGTGGTCGTGCAGCTGCCTGCTGATGTAACTGGGGCTTTTAACCCTTTGAATGTTAGAAATGAAAGGCTTAAAACAGGCCTGTAGGATAAAAATTAACATTTCTGTTGGAAAGAATTTCAACCCCTTAAGGACCGCGGTGTACAGGGGTGTTATGTGCTGGAGGACCAATGCATTTTTTTTTTGCGCGGCCTGCCAGGTGATCACAGCGTACCTGGTAGGTGCTCTGTGATCACGGAATTTGTGCCAGGATTGTCACCGGTCCTTAATGTCTGGACCAACGTTGGTCCTTAAGAGGTTAAAGTTACAAACTTACCTCTAAAATGTGGTGCATCACACTGTGTTTAGCACAAAGCATTGTGCCTCTGTTTGGGTTTGGCAAGATTACCCCTTTGAGTGCCAGTGAGTATTCAATGCGTTGGATACCCCTCTGGCACTCAAAGGGTTAAAAGTGGCAACCCTAATGCAAAAGGTTAATCTGAGCAGAAAATCCTAATGACTGCTAGGAATCATTTCTGAATATATTGGTTCTTTCAAATTAATCTTTTATTAGTACTGCATATCATGTACATGGAGGATTCTTTTTACAAGAGTCCAGGAGGATATTCAATAAATTGAGAAAAAAGTTGATTTCCTGTCTTGAGAAAGAGGGAAATGCTTAATTTCCTCTGTTATTCTGTGGAGTTTTTTTTTCATGTTAGCGAGCTCTAGTTCATAAGCTCCATACCACTGTAACCTTCTGTCTCCAGTGGGAGGAGTCTGGAGTCTCTGGAGGCGTGCAACAAAAGATTAATTTTGACCTAAACCTTAGGCCGAGTCTAAACAGATGACTGGAAAGAAGCAGTGTTGCTGCCATGTTCCAGTTGCCCATTATACTTACCTTTTCTTTCTCCCAGCACTCCTGTCACTGATGGGTGACATATAGCTACACATATCGCTGTCAGGAACACACCAGTGGCTGCCATCTATGTAGCTCAGTCATTCACTGAATGTTACAAAGAATTTCACAATCTCAAGCTGTCATTTTTCAAAGATCTCCACAAAGGTTCTGTTGGTGGAGTGAGTAACCTGAGACCATCCAGCCCTGCAGGGGATTACAATGGGAGTTTACAAGGAAAGATGCAGAAAAAGATGTCAATGCAAATTTTGTATTTTATTCTGTCACTTGGATGGTTGAACTGTGTGCTTATTGTAAAAAGAAGAGCAATATTACTGTGTTCCATGTGCTCACTTGAACTCACAATTACAGTGTGCCTGTCTGGCGGCATTCAGGGTCATTTAGGGGGCACATGCTGTTTGAGGGCAAAGGTCTCAATATGAGGACCATCCCCGCAAAAATGTAACCAATGCTAGAATGGAGTATATACAGCATTAAACAGCAATCAGATGCACCCCAAGGACCATGTATGTGTACTTCAAGTCTGCCAATGGACATACAATATGGTTATAAATTATAAGGATTTAAGAAAGTAGATTAATTCTTTGGATGCTAGAGAGGTCTCAAAGACATTGTTTTACAATGTGTTTGAGACCTCTCAAGCAGAGAGTGTCCAAGTGTCCCCTTTTCTTGGGACAGTCCTCAGATTGAGGTATTTTCCCAAGGCAGTATGTCTTTAGTCCCCTTTTATAGTTTTAAATGTAATGCCATCTGTTGAGCTGAGCCTTTTCTTACCTGTGATCCCTCCCTCCTTGACAATCAGCCATGTACATTGTTCTTCAGTCATTGTCAACGACCACAGGGAATACAGCTCACTGTATTGCATATATAACAAGCACACAGCTCACATTTCTGAGTGTTTGTCAGAATACAATACAACATCAGAATTAATTTCCTGAATCTTTCCTTTTAAGCTTTTGGCAGTCTTATATTTTTCAAAAATACTAGCAGAATTTTTTTCTGTGTTTTATGAAGATAAGATAATACATTCGCACAAAACACAATGAAAGTATAATCTTTTGAAACTATGTTCATTAAATGGATTTTACCATCTGTCTATATGCGGCCCAACGGCTGTCCGTTGCTCACCACTGACATTTCACTCTCTTCTGGGTCGAGCTGTTCAGCGGGCCTATCCTCCCTTCTCACCTTATGGACCTAATCTACAAATGAACACAACTACTGCTCCATAGGAAATAAATAAAACTGCTCATTGATTGAAATGGACCTTTTTTACCTCTTTAATTCTAGCATTAAATGAGGTTAATGGGTCTATTTAAATCAATAGATAGTTTTATTTGTTCTCTATACCTGTATGGTATAGTTTGTTTGCTCCAGAATTGTTCTTTTTTGTGACTATGATCCTATGCTTCTTATGCAGAAAAGAAGTGGAGCAATTCAAGGGTAATCCAATTGCACCATAGGGGAGACATAAAAATATGCAAATTCCCATTGGCTTACATAGTGCTTTTACCTCCTTGAGTGCAGTTCACTTTTAAATGGTCGCAGTTGATTGCAGCACGCAGGAGCACAATATTTCAATATGTCTCCTGGATGAAAAGGGTGACATGAGAATCTCACCTTGCATATAAGCGCGAGATTCTCATGTCGCCACCGTAAATGCCGCATCAAATTGCCAGCATACCTGACTCTAGATCCAGCTGTCTTTAAATCCCTCGGTTTACTGCTGCTGTATAATATAATCATTACAATGGACTTTTAGATGGCCAATGGACTGCCTATCATCTCCTGGTGCACAATATAATTTTTTTGTGTGGCACTCAAAGGGTTAAGCTACACATGGAACAAAGGACTAAAAATCCTGCTTTATAAAAAGTGTTCTTGTTCTTTGTTCATAAACTTTTCTTAAAGGGATAGTAATGTTTCAAAAAACAGCAGCTCCAATTAATCTTCATAGTATTTGGGCCATGGAAAGTGTTATTTCAATACTGTCCGTGTTGTAGTTCAAGAGTAATTGAATGGTAAAGTATCCCCCTCCTGTGCCCTTTTACCTAGTGTAAGCCACTACCCCTCAGATGTGAAATCTGGTCCTGGGACAAGAAGGCTCACAGCAAGGGACAATCTTCTTACTGTGAGTATAAGGAAAACCCTGCCCCCCTGACAGATTTTTCAGGTTTCTCCTTATGCTCACTGAAGATTGTCCCTCTCTGCGATCCATCCAGACAGTCTTGCTGATCTGAGATGAGCAGTGTTACATCAATAAAAGGGGCGGGAGAGGAATACTGTATCATTCAAATACTCTTGAACTACAACTCTGACAGTACTGAAATAACATTCTCTATGAAGATTAATTGGAGCTGCTTTTATTGTGCAACATTACTATCCCTTTAAACAAACCCTATTCCTTATTATGATAGTTGATATTTATAATGCAAAATAGGAATGTTTATAAATGCGGTGAACTATGCCAGAAATGGAAAAAGGTCAGACATGGAATATTGTGGAAAAATGTTGTCGCTAAACTGTCGCAAATAACGACTTTTTTTATAAATTCGCGGTGCAACTTTTTTAACGATTCTGAATGCCACATCTCAAAAAAGTCAACTGCAGGGTGTTACGTTCTCTTAAAATTTTATCATTTTTATAAATACAAAAAACATTTGTAATGCCATTTTTAAACTGGAATTCACTTAATTCCACTTTTAGAAATCTCCCCCTATATCTCTTATGTTCATTCACCCTCTAGATTGTAAGCTCTTGCATGTAGAGTCATCGATACCATTTGTTTCCAATAGGTTCTGACTGTCACTGTATGTTCTCACCCCTGTTTTATCAGTGCTGCAGAATAGGCTGGTACTCAATTAATAAAGAATAATGATCAAAATGATTGCATTGTTCCTTTACATGACAGTGGTCCATATTTCTAAATGAAATCTGGAGTTATTCTGGAGCAAACCAATGCACCATAGGGGACAAATAAAAATTCATAAATTCCCATGTACTTGAATAGAGCCTTTTAACCCCTTGAATGCTAGAGAAGCATTGAATGCATTGCTTTGCAATGCACAGGAGACCTCTCTAGCATTCAAGGGGTTAAAAGCCGAATTTAATTTAACAGGAATTTTTATTTGTCCCCTGTGGTGCAGTTGGTTTACGCCAGAATAACTCCTTAGGTGTTATTTACTAAGGCGTGATAAAGCAGTGATAAAGTGGAGATGATTTCTCCAGTGATATCACTTCTCCAGTTCCTATGTTATTTTATAGAGCCTATTATGCACTAAGATCTCCGCAGCTGAAGAAATCTTAGTGCATAGCCTCCATAGAAAAACACAGGAATTGGAGAAGTGATAAACTGGAGAAGTCATCTCCACATTATCACCTCTTTATCACTGCTTAGTGCCCCCCCCCCCCCAGTTTTCTTTATAAATATGATCAAACCACAGGACAAAGAAAAAGAAAACCCCTAAACAAAATACACCCAATAATAAGGAACTCAACCCAGAAACAGCAAAAATACAAAATTATAATTGTATTAATGTACAATATATCAGGAGATTCATCAATAAAACATAATTAAAAACATCATTGGGGTATGAGGTGGTTAGGGGGGTGACTTCTGATATATGATCGTTCCAATTGATCTTGTTCTCTCTTACATTTTGTGTGGTGTCTACTGATAAGTATATAGTTTATTATTGTGATTTTTTTGGATATTCACTTACATTTAGCTATAGGTTTTTCAAACTGCACCTAGCACTTGCACTTTATTTACAATTTTTTAGGGAAACTGTATTTGATATTGTTATTTCTTGACATATTATAATCATTATAGATATCTTGATATTCATTTTGAGTTATATGATATGCAGATACTCAGAGCTGGATTCATATACAAGTAGTAATTTTATCTCTGCTTTTATCTCCAGGTATCCCCATAGACTTCAATAGGAAAGTTTTTGATAAAACAGGAGGTGACATTTATCTCCTGCATTTGAATCCAGCCCTCAATGTCTAGATATTATGGTCCTCTCAATATGATTTTAATTATGTTTTATCAGTGAGTCTCCTGATATATTGTACATTAACCCTTAATTAATATCACAGTGGCCTGAAATTGTACAGTGGCACTGTTGCTACATGATCCTATGGACAGCTCTGGTCTCGGGACCATACATCTCCATAGGATGGTGTAGCAACAGCGCCACTGTACGATTTCAGGCCACTGTGATATTGCACCTAAAAAATTCAACTTTGAAAATTAATAACTTGAATGAAACACCTTTCAGCAGTGGGAGTACTCTTGTTTTACTCAGGGGGATAAACTCTACAACATATTTTTTTACATTTTAAGTATTACTATCCCTTTAAGTTGGCTGTATCTGATCAAGTCACCAAAGTGATATGGAAACGTCATGGGCACTGATAGAGCAGATAAGCTATACAGAGGCCTAGTAAGGCATTGAAAACAACGGATGCTATTTACGTGGATGTCCTAAGGCCTCCCAGTGAATTGGTTTTAACAGATCAAAGCAGTGAACAGACAAGCTTCTCCTGCAGCCACTGAGAGCCCGCTGCAGTATCTAGCACCCACCCATAGGTGGCAATCACATTTTCAATAAACTAAAGAATGGAGAATTTTCAGTGATTTTTGGCAAACACTAAGTGAAAACGTTGCAAAACTTCGCTATAGACATCGTTGGCATACTTGTCAACATTTGAAAGGACACTTGACTGTCAGTAGCAGTGGTCTATAGGGCGGAAAATTGCCGCGCCTGTCAAAGTGCCGTCTGGGTCCCATGGACCCACCGGGACCCGTGTAAGGGCCGGCTCTGATCATGTAAGTCTTATCTCTCAAACCTTTATGGTTTGAGAGAAATAACTTGCTAAAGTTACCTTTTCCTAGCTGTTTTACTCAAGTCTGCTTTCTGTCTGACAGCTGCAGATTCCAGTCATTTGACCAGACAAAGGCTCTTCAGCAGAGCTGAAATCACAATATTTAGAAACAAACACTTCATTGGAAGCACACTTTGTAGACAGTTCTAAATGAAGTATTTGTCTTTAGATATCATTATAGCGGCACTGCTGAAGAGCCGCATCTGGTCGCGCGACCATAATCTGCTTCTGACAGCTTTACAGCTCGTCAAACCATAATGGTTTGAGAGATTCGAATAAGTGCAAGTACTCTCTTTTAATCGTATCTACCATATAGTTAATACTTTTTTTCTGGCATTACTATCCCTTTAAGAACAAGTTAGTCACAGGAGGCAGCACAAGTGGTGAGGAGCAGTACAGGCACAAGCTGGGACCAAGCAGAGGCAGCAGTTAAAAAAACCAACAATCGGCAGCACCCACATAAGCGCAGGTTTTACATACAATACATGGGGCAAATGGAAGTGGGCAGGCTGGTGGGTTTCTATATACTACCTTATCACATGGTGGGGGGTTGGTGGAGAATGCTCGCTTGGTCTCCTGCTCAGTCGGTCAAACCTCTGATGAGCAGCAGTACTCTGTATCCCACTACACAATATAAGCAGCTGCACAAGATACAGAACAGACAGTGTAGTGCGCAGCTGCAAGAGTTTAGAGACTCACGGGGGGGCCCAGTGGGCGCAGCCAAATGAAAACAAGGAAGTGGAAGCTGACTAGCTGAACAGTGATGGCAGGGCACTCACCTCATTGCATTTTTCTGGGCGGGCCAGTGGGAGTACAGATGGGCGTGACAGGTCATTGCCAGGCGCCCCTGAAAATCTGGCACCCTAGGCAAGTGCCTTGTGTGCCTATTGGTAAATCCGGCCCTGAGAATACGTCATAAATACCAACATTCGTAATAAGCAATAAGGACATTTTAAGGATCTGTTTGCAAAAACGAACATGGGCACGTTTTATAAATCTCTGCCAATGTTCTTAAAACCTACTCTATTACTGAGTCTATAGCACTGACTTCCAGCATCTATTATTTAGACTTTATTGTTGTTAAGACTTTGTTCCTTACAAGGGAGAAATCAGAAGGTCAAATCCATAGCTCACTTGTCCACAAAAGGCTCTAAAATGAAATTGCCAGGCTACTGGGATATGTTCACATGCGAGGCTGATTTAAGAGCCTAATGAATTGCCATAACTTATAACTGGAGTGGCCCAATTCAATGATTGTTTTGGGCCCAATAACAGAAAATATTCTATCAGTAGCATAAATAGCACCTATCGCATGGTTGATGGTCTCACTCAGGGACGGATTTACATTCCAGGCTCCCCTAGGTAAGGCACTCTGGGCACCCTTAGCTCTGCCCATGGCCACACCCCACTCCTCACATGACCATGCCACCAGTCTAATCCACTGTTTCCTGGCATAGAATATATCTTTGGCCTACAACAAGCAAAGGCATAAAAGCTTTAGCCCCTTGGTTGCTAGAGAGATCTCCAACGCATTGCTTCGCAATGCATTGGAGATCTCACTAGCATTCAAGGGGTTAAATAATAGCCTGTAAAGGGGTGTATATGCTACTGCATGGATACAGGGATTGCTTTGGCCACACCCACAATTCAGAATGTGGGTGTGGCTAGCACAACTGAGTGCCTAGTCTGCCTATTGGGAAATCCGGCCCTGGTCCAACTTGAATACTGGCCCTGTAGCAACTGCATCCTCTGCAACCTCTGTAGTTAGTTATGTAGTTGGCCTAATGGGACTGGAACTGTTAGTTATGATGGGTCTATTTTTATTTATTTACAAAATGTTTTACCAGGAAGAATACACTGAGATTTCTCTCGTTTTCAAGCATGTCCTGGATATGTCCAGTAAAGGGTTACATATTTAAACGAATTGAGAAACATTATATATACATACACATAAAAATATACATACATCCTATATAATAATTCGCTAACAATGTTTGTCAGAAGCTGTCATGCTCAGTAGAGACGGCTGCAGTCATGGCTGCAGTCATGTGCAGCAGAGATTGCCTGCACTGAGGCTGATACAGAGCGGGGCACTCTGAATTCAGACCAGAGTCTTCTCTGTGCACCTTCCTGGGACCCTGGGTCCAGTACTTCACATGACTGCAGTGACACCAGTGTTGGCCCGTGTACACGGGCTTTAAGACTAGTATCAAATAATAAAATTATATACAGTTACACACTGGAAGAGTGTAACACTCACATGGCTTGTTTTATCCCTTGATATCCAGAGGGGTGTGCTATGCATTCAGAAGCAACATATTATACGCCCCTTAGTCCTCAGGTGTTTAAATATTTTTTTTCTTCTTCATCCTGTATGAAACACAGGAACCATGGGGTAAAGTCCCCTCTGCAGGAGGGCATGAAATGTGTAAAAAAGATTTCTCTGAGGCAGAGACTCCCAGCCTGCACCAGTTCACCCTACCCGGACATGATCAGTTTGATAAAGTGCTCTCTCAGAGATGGAAGCATGGCAAAACTCTCTTAGCTAGATTTTCTTTTTTTATGTTAGCATATGGGGCTATTTTATACCCCATAAGGCATACTCCTATTATTTGCTTTCTTATTACAGGATTAACCAGTTACATAACTCTCAGGACTGGTTCTATGGAAGATGGCTTATACCCATAGACAATCTTTCTTCCTGCTTCTGTGAACCATAGGTGTATTTCTAATGGGAGTCTGAGGACTGAAAAGAGGATTCTACTATTTTGAGTGCACAGGCCCTGTATGTATGTTCCTATTTCTCTGTCAAGCAGTTGCCTTTAGGTACTACAAGCAGTACTATTCCTTAAATTGCATCATTATGCTTACTGTTACTGTGGAAATTATAATGTTGTTAACCCTTGCACTGCTTGTAGAGTTGTTCTTGCATCTATGGGGGTCTCCTGTCTCCTGCGGGACAAGGTTCCTGTCTACTTTAATTGATGTAATGTTTTTACAGTACTTAATTATGTGTAATATACAATTGTCATTTCAGGCTATGGTGCCTTTAAGAACAGGCCATGCAGCAGCCATTTTGGTCAAAGCATATGCGCGTTATTGTGGGACTTCCTCTGCCTCGTGTGGTGATTTCAGAGGCAGATACCTGCTTGATGGGTCTCTAAGATTGCTCAGCATCTCTCAAGTACTGTCCCATTTTCAGGGCATGTGGCACAATGGTGACTGGCAGGGGAGGACTGGGCTGGGGGGGCAGGAGGGCAATTGCCCCCTGGGCTGGTCACATGTGTGGGCTGGTGGGCCTCTGCCCCAGCCTCCCACTTGCTGCTGTAAATGGAGCTACACAGGTGATACCACAGAGCTACAATCCAAATGAAACTACATTGTACCATAACCCATTTCCCTTGTAAACTCTATAGTATCACTAATGTTCTTTATTTACATTATAAGCACTGTAGTATCAATAGTGTAGCCCCAATTCAACTGTAAACTCTATGGTATCACTTACCTTACTTTGAAACATTAATTCCAATTTTAAAACTAAGAAAAGGGGGGTGGGCTGGAACAGTTGGCTCGAACAATAATAGAAATGGGCCACTTGATTGTATTATTCCCCCAGGCTACAAGTTGCCAGCCCTCCCCTGGTGACTGGAGAACCACACCACCATTATGTTAATGCGAAACTATGTTTACCAGCCCATTCATCTCGGGCATTAGTGCAGGAGAAGAGGGGGTACCTGTCTCACTCCCTTCTTTTTGTGAACCTGATGATTACGCTGAGGATGCCTACACCGACCTGCTAGCCACATTAACCCTTTCCAGTCGAATAAGTACTTTTTATGTCTAAGTACTTTTATTTCACTTTCTCTGCTTTTTTTCTACTTTTATCACTCTTTTTGGGGGTTTCCTGAGAATGTTAGACCACAGTGAAGACACGGGCAAATCCAAGACTAATAATGATTCAGGGGCCACTTTAAAGGGATAGAAATAAAAGCAGCTCCAATTAATCTTCATAGTATTTGGGTCATGGAGAGTGTTATTTCAATACTATCAAAGTTGTATCTCCTCCTGCCCCTTTTACTGATCTAACACTGCTCACCTCAGAGCAGCAAGACTGTCCACATGAATCGCAGAGAGGGACAATCTTCATTGAGCTCACAGTAAGAAGATTGTCCCTTGCTGTCATCTGTTTGGTTCCAGGCCCAGATTCCACATATGAGGGGAGGTGGCTTACACTAGGTAAAAGGGGTGGGAGGGGGATACTTTATAATTCAATTACTTTTGAACTACAAATCTGACAATATTGAAATAATACTCTCCGTGGCCCAAACACTATGTAGATTAATTGAAGCTGCTGTTTTTGTCCCCTTTAACCCATATCTCCTTGTGCTAGGTGTAGCTTCCTAGGGAATTTTCTGGTACTCTTCCTCTTGCTTTGGGCCCCTCCCACCCCACAATTCTTAATTGAGCAATGGAAAAACACCTGAGAGGAGGTTTTTTTTCGTTAACCACCATATTTCTCTTTTATATCCCTTTTCTGCTGAGCGGGCTACTCCCTCTGTGGTTGATCTCCCAATTTCTAAAATTGCTAAGACTACTGCCTTGTAACTGGAGGATGTTATGGCCCTCAGGATCAGGTAGACAAGCACTTGGACTCCTTCTTGTTGGCAAATTTTGTGTCCTCTCGAGCCTCCTTACACCCTGCCTTTACCATTGTATAGGTAATTTTGTCTATGGCAAGGTGGAGGGTGGTGGTGGGTGGGGTTCAGCTTTTGGATGCATCCAAACAGTGTTTTTAAGCTCTTTGAAGCTAATGCTTATCTTATGAATGAGGCCTTTGATGTTGCTAAGCTTGCAGGAAAGGCCTTGGTTTTCTCAGTAGCCATGCTGTCAGAAATATAGGAGACTAGATCCCGATGGTGGGACAAAGAGCTGATAAGAAGCTTAAGGCTCACAGTCTCTGCAGAAGAAGCTAGGGAGTGAAGTCTGAGTGCAAGGCTTGGGAGTAGAGCAGGAAACCAGTGTACCCTTGCTGAAGCTGAAACCATATTAAAGGTGCTTTCCACTGAGCCAGATATCCCTCCCCTCAGTTGAGCTATGGGTTGGACCATGAATGGTACACTGGCAATCCTGGGAAAGCAGAGAGACTGTAGTGGGAGACTGAGGATTAGCCGAGTCCAATAAGCTAAAGCAGGCAGGTTTAAGCAAAGTCAGAGTACATACCGAGGAGGAGACAGAGTTCAAGCGAAGCTGAGTAACAAGCTGAGGTCAGGACAGGTAGAGATCATGCATTATCAAGGTACAAGCTAAGGTCAAACTGAGAATCAAATACAGCAAACAGAAAACTGAGTCTATACCACCAGTGCTAACAACTGAGGACCAAAGTACAAAACCAGGTACAGCTGGAGGTTATTAATCAATCAGTGCTTTGAGGCAGAGGCAGGATCCAGGAAGAATAAAAGGATAATGCTGCTACTGAACATCCTGTAGATGAAGAGATCATCTGGTGACAGAGGTGGAAGTCATAGGACCCTGAAGGTTAAAGGTTCAAGCTTAGGGAGGCAAGTGTCCGGGACTGACTGTGACAAATGCCTTGCACCTTGTGGCTTAACATTTGATCAGTCCTCAAAGAAATCCTTGATTTTTCTTTGTTTTGTGGGAAAGTAATTTTTTTTCCTCAGAAGAAGGCTGGCTTTTTTTTTACCCTGCCTATATAGGTAAGCTTCCAGGGCTCTGCTACATACCACAACCCAGGAGTGTCCCATTCCAAAACCCATGCATGCTTGGGTGGACAAGAAGCCATGCAGATGCCAAAAACGGACAAACCTACCTCTGCTTGACTCGCTTGCATGGTCTGTTCTAGGCAATAGTAGTTCAATCTTTTCCACAGCTCATGGTCCATTTCCGTATCAAACCAGTGGGTTTTGTGGGTAATACAAGAATGGTTGATTTCATTTCCCTTCATCCACTTTGTTTCTTTATGTGCAGAGTTCATTGTGAATCTAAGCAAAGTTGTCTATTTTTGGACAAAGTAATTTCCCTGCTAGACATGCAGGTACTGTTACCAATTCTTTTACTGGAAAGGTTCACTGGGTTCTACAACAACCTCTTTATAGCCTCCAAAAAGGATGGCAGCTATCATCTCAACCATTTCGTGTAAGCTTAGTTGTTCAAGATGGAGTCTTCCTGCTCTGTCATTGCTGCCATGTGTCCAGGGGCATTTCCGGCTTCCTTAGACATGAAGGATGACTATCCGAACATTTATATCCAGTTAGATAATCAGCGTTTCCTGTGCTTTGCTTCCCAAGACTGTCATTTTCAGTTCACTGCACTTACCTTTGTATTGATATCCAGTTCTCAGGTATTCACAAAGGTCATGTCAGATCTGGTGTCTCACATCCTCTCTCAAGGGATTTGTTTGACTCTGTATCCTATTGGATTTGTGACTAGTAAATCACAGCAGTCAAAAGGGTGCATTCAATATGTTACCTGCTTCAAAATGTAGTGTTCAATATATTGCCTGCCAGAAACATCATCTACCATTATGTCGCTCACATCATAATGTCGCCTTGGAAATTTCGGCTGCATCAAAATGTATCCTTTTATATGTTGCCTTCAAAAAATCTATTTCTATATTTTGCCTTAAAATGCTGCTATGAAAATGTGGCCAGCATTATCAAGCGTGTATATAAACTGAGTTGAGTCTGCTCTAATCCAAACAGGAAATCTCTGTTTGGTGAGTGAGTGAAATCGAAACAGGAAGTACACTAACCTACACTGATGCTTCAGTGACCTACACTGACACAGCAGACATGCCAAAACAGCCTCCATTTACCCAACTGGAACTTGAGATACTTTTCCACTATATGGAAAAGTATCTCCCAAACAGGATTTGGGACAAGGTGGACATTTTGGAGAAAATGGCCTGTAGAATGCAGAGGAAGAGTTATATTCAGAGGACCAAGAAGAAGATACTTTGGAGGCGGTTTGATATGAAGCACAGGTAGGCAGGTCTACTGTGCATCATAAGGACAGGTAAATTCACTTCTCTGTTTTCTTTTTTGCGAGGGCAAATTGGGGTTAAAATCTCCATTTATGGGTTCTTCCATAACTTTATAAAAGGGGGTTTGGTATAAGTGGGAATACATGTTAATACATTTTGTGTTTTCATTTTATTTGTAGCACGCATACATCTTGAATTGCCTCTCCTGGTCATCCAGTGCAGACTCCGCGTGCATCCTCTACTGCTCATAAGTATGTAGGCTTTACGGTACTACATGTTTGAGAAAACCTGCTAAGTGAAAAGAGCATTAGATGTTCTGTAGACAATACAGACTTACAACATATAAGTTATACTTTGTTGCAGACACAGCTCATTGTAATATGTGAATAAGTATTGATATACTATTCACACTCAACTATATTATTGTTCATTCATTGTCTACCACTGAATTAATATTGTAATCATTTCTACCTTTTGGATAGAGCATTGTACTGACTAATATACTTGTCAGACTTTGATTCTGAGCAGCTTAGTTTCATTTTTCTTTTCTCACATCTTAGAAATTGTTTATTACTTTCTTTGTTTCATACCATTTATATTTTTTATATTATTAGTGCCATTGTATTTTAATGATCTCTTCAGTGCTGACAACAAATATATGGAACAAGCTAAGTTAATTTAAGCATATTACAGTTTTTACATGCTTAGCTATAAGACTTCCCCATCCTGCATTGGAAGGTATAGGTCTTGTGGCACAAACACATAGTTTTTGATTGTCACTATCACACATTATTTTTTAATTATTTCCTTTTTATGTAGTGATACTTTCTGTGGATCCAGTCAGACAATGAGACAGAGTTTGCTTACATCAACCACCATGTAGGGATTCTTACATGGGCGGAGGCTCGCTTGAGAGCTCCCTCCACCACTCACATTCCAGAAGTGGACAACATTGTAGCAGAATTTCGCAGTTGGCATTGCTTGGATGCCAGCAATTGGGAGCTCAGTCAGAGTATTTTTGACTCCATAGTCCAATTCTGGAGTCTCCCAGCAGTGGGCCTAATGGTGTCTTGGGTGAACTGCAAGGTCCCATAGTTCTGTGCCAGGTCCAGGGATCCTCTTGCTGTCTCAGAAGACTTGATGATAATTCCATGGCATTTTCCTCTGGTGTATGTCTTTAAACTGGTTCCCCTGATTCCCAAGATGTTGAGGAAAATCAGAATGGAGCGGGCTCATTTCATTCTGATTGCTCCATTTTGGCCCTGCAAGACCTGGTTTTTGGATCTTCTCGATCTGTCTTTTGTGAAGCCATCTCTGCTCCCTCTATGCCTGGACAGCCTTGCTCAGGACACGCTTTACCACCCACATGTGGAGAAGTTGGAGCTGACGACCTGGCTTCTGAAGCCAGTATTTTGAGAAAGAAGGTTTTCTCTGATACTGCATTGCTACCATGCTATGGGTTCAGAAGACAGTTTCCTCCAAGTATCACAGGGAGTGGCCCCTGTTGCACAAATGATATAAGGATTGAGGGTCGCTGACACAAACTTTTCTTGCTCTTTGTTCAGGACAGTCTTCAGAAATGGCTCAGCCTTATTTCTATTAAAGCTCAGATTTTGTCTCTCTGTCCTTTTCCAGAAGTTATTGTCTATTTGCCTGACATGCAAAGTTTTGTTCAAGGGGTGGCTCATGACCACTAGACTTGTGCATGACAAAAATTTTCGGGAAAATTCGGGGTTGTTTTTTTTTTCTCATTCAGAGAATACGACTTTCAGACCAGACCTGTTCGACTCAGACGAAAGTCAACAACATTCTGAATTATTCATCGAATTTTAAATGCTTTAAAAAATGTAATAAAAAATGCAAATTAAATAAATAAAAATAAATGGAACCATTTCCAGGGTCTAAATGAAGACTGTGGAACAGGGTAAGGTGGAGCTTTAGCCTTATGGTACTATGGATGAAGTAGATGAATTATGGATGTAGCTAAATTTAAAGGAAGAAGGAAGACTGAGGTTGACTGGTGTGGGGCGGACTCAGGATGACTGGAACACTGTAGATGTAGCCAACAGCAAACTGGAGAACACTGGAGCAGGCAGGAGATACAGCAAGGTTCTAGAGCTGGGTAAGCTGGAGTGCTCAGCGAGCATTTATGGTACTATGGATGATTGTAGATTAAGTCTTTTTTTCCTAATCTGCATCCTACCTGAGAGCAGGGTAACCCAGCTTTGGCAGGTTGACATTTAAAAAAGTAATTTGCTCCATGAGCTGGGGGGCCAATTGAGAGTGATGGAGGCTAAGTATATTTCCTGTTACGGAAAATACCCGCTCACTCTGGACTGTGGTTGTGGGGCAAGAAAGCAACTCCTGGGCTACCAGGGACAAAGTAGGCCACACAGCCCTCTTGTTATCCCAGAAAGTCAAGGGATCTGTACTTGGGGGCAAAGAAGGTCCTGCAAGGTGAGTCTTAACCTCAAACTCAGCACGTTTTCTATTGATGGGGAGCTGTTTGTTTTGTCCGAAGCATAATCTGTCCATTGCCTCAGCATAAAAAGCAGCAGCTGCTTCACCGTAACAAGATGAAGTGCTATTGACGCTGCTATTGATAGGTCCTGGAAGACCACTACACTCTTCCAGCTCATCTGCGGACTCTTCTTCTGCCTCCTGTGACTGCATTCTGTTTTTTCTTTGTCTCTCATGCACCCTCACTATCAATTTTTCCCTCCAGGCAGTGAGTGAATTGGAACTAAGTGCCATCTTGCCTTTGATTTGAGGATCGCCAATTGTGGTAAGCATTAACTCGGGACAATTGTCCATGCACTCTTCCATGTGCTGAGTCAGTTCCTTCTTCAGCCTCATTAGAAGGGCAGCAACATCGGGAAGCATATTACCCTCAGCACCAGGCAAGCGTTCCCTATGGGCAAGGAAATCGTCCAATTTTAAGGAGAGGTGTGTGAAGAAGGGAATGACTTCTGCCAGGCTAGCGTTCTCTTTGCTTAAAATTTCCCTCAAATCCCGGAAAGGCGTGAGGATTGTCACTACCTGTTCCATCAGGGCCCAGTCAGCCCTGCTCAGTGTTCTGTTACTATCAATGAAATGGTGATATAACATTGTGTGATTTGCCTTTTTCTGCTCCAGGATACTCTCTAGAATATCTAAGGTGGAGTTCCACCTGGTCCCAACATCTTGTTTTAGGCTGTGCTGTGGAAGATCTGCCTTTTTCTCTTCCTCCCTGAGAAGCTGGCTATCTTTGACGCACCGATGGAAGTGGCCAGCAATTTGTCTGCATGACTCCAGAAGTTCTGGCAACCTTCCAGTGTTACTGCCATCCTTGAGAGCAGCCTTCGCTAGCATATGCAGGACATGCGCTGAGCAATGCACACCCACAAATCTGCCATTCCAGAGAGCCTTTATCATGTTAGCTGCACCATCAGTAACCACAAACCCCATTTGTGCCTGTGTACCTGCCTGCTCCGCTAGCCGCTGCACCACCATGTTCTGCAGTGCTTTACGAATGTTATCTGAGGTGTACTGCTGGTCCATTACCTCAGCATGTAGGAGGAAAGAGCAGTGCCCCTGCTTGCTTACTGCACCTGAAATTGTTGTTGGTAATGATGTGGCTTTCAACACATTGGGCTGCCACCAGTGCACTGTCAATGACAGGAAGCCATGCTGGCCACTCGGAGTACTCCATAAGTCAGTGGTAAAGTGCACTGACTGGCCACCAGCGTTTCCTAGCAGGTCCTTCAAAAGCCCAAAGCATGATCAGTACAGTGAGGGCACTATAGTTCAACTAAATGTGATGTGGGATGGAATTATATAATATATATTGGGGTGCGACAGCCTCCATAAGTTGCTGGAAGGGCTCCCCGTCCACCAAATTAAAAGCAGCACCCATCAGGGCTATGTGCTGTGTAATGAGGTGTGTAATTTCCTTTTACTGCTGTCTGCACAACCCCTTGGAATTAAACCCACCAAAATCTTCCAGTGTGGCCTGTATTGATTTTGGTATTGACTGTGACTGTCTATTGCTCTTACTAGGACCAGATGTGGCATGATCACCCTGCCCTTTTTTCTCCTACCTACTGTTGGTGAGTGTGACACTGGTATATGCAGTACTAGTAGTGGCACTTACTGCACTTATCAGCACTGACTTGTGGTAGTTGTTCAGGTTTTGGTTCATCCTGGAGGTGGTTAGATGACCCAACACCCACCCATGGCTGACTTCCCTGCCACAAAATTTACATTTCGCTAGCTGGCCATTGCCAAGTGACACAAAATGGTCCCACACTTTGGAGTGACGGATAACTCTGGAAGGTGGTGGAAAACAAGAAACTGAGGTGACACTTTCTTCATCTTCACATTCTGGAGCACTTTGCTTTTTCTTTCTACGTACTGTTACAGGGGTACCAGTAGACCTAAAGATGGCAGCAGGGATGTTGGGACTGGGATTGGAGGACGATAGTGGAGTAACAGTGGTACTGGTGGCTGAGACACTAGCAGCTACTACCTGGCTGGAGACGCAAATGGAACTGGAGAGGCAGGTGTTGAGTTGTCAATAGAAGACTCAAGTGTAACTGGAGAAACATGAGGAGTACTATGGGAAGCAGGGGAAAAATTAAGCTCAGGGGAATAATCAAGGTTACTGGAAAAATCAAGCTCTGGGAAAAATCAAGCTTAGGAGGCCTTGATTCCTCAGATTCTTCTTCTACCTCTTGTAGGTTTTGACAGGAAGAAAAATCATTATCAGCAGCAGATTTTGGGGAAACCTGCTCAATTCCCTCTTCTGCCTTTTGGCTACCGGGAAATGGTAAACTATCTCCCTCAATAACATTTTCTGGAGTAAATATACTCTCAGTGGTGGCAGGACAAATATTATCCAAATACTGCAATAATTTCCATTTGAGCTGCTTACACGGACGTTCGGTATAAAAATCCTGCATTGATACTGCCCGAAGTGTCCGATCAGTAGTGTTACACACGCTAAGTGTCCCTAGGTTTATAGAACTGGCTGTAGCGGAGGTAATGACTAAACTGGCAGTGGCACTAGTGCAGGTAGTTCAGGGGGGTTCATCACGAAACAGCTGATAAGACACAGGTGACAGCTGCTTCGTGGTCTCAGAGGAGGATGTGGACTTCTCCCTGGACCTGCTAGTAGAGGTAGAATGACCTGCAGTTCCCTTCTTCTTTATAGTTTTTGGTTTGGAGTGCTGCTGCTGAGTCTGACTAGTACTAATCAAAGTATTCTTGTTTGCCTGCCTACTGCTGCTAACTCTACTTGAAAGCAACATCACTGTGGTAGTGTTGGTGGTTGCTGGGTCACTGCAGCTGGTACCAGGATGAGGAACATCAGGTTCTTCACTAGGACTAAAATCCATGACATATAGGTAGGTAGTGAACTATAATAGTTTTAAGATTTAAAAACCTGGCCACATGACAACTGTGAGACAGGCTGTGTCACTCTGAAAATGATTCAAACAAATTCCTATTTTTAATATTTAACACAGGCACACAGGTGATTCCCTTGCGGTGGTAATAAGGTACTGGATCTGCCTATAGAACTGTGAGACTGGCTGATGTGCCACTCTGAAAATTATTCAAAAAAATCCCTAATATTACTTTTAATATTTTACACAGGAACAAAGGTGACTTTCCATTGCAGATGCACTAAGGTACTGGATCTGCCTACAGAACTGTGAGACTGGCTGATGTGTCATTCTGAACATTATTCAAAAAATTACTACCAGTTTAGTATTTTTAATATTTAACACAGGAACACAGGGGACTGGCTGTGTCACTCTGAAAATGATTCAAACAAATTCCTATTTTTAATATTTAACACAGGAACACAGGTGACTCCCCCATGGTGCTAATAAGGTACTAGGCCTGCCTATAGAACTGTGAGACTGGCTGATGTGTCACTCTGAAAGTCATTCAAACAAATTCCTACTATTAAAGTGTTAGTAATGTCTAAAAAAAAGTTTTTTGGCATTTAGAAGAGCTTAAAAAGCTGGTCTTAATGCAAAAAAACGTATCTCTCAAACCGCTATGGTTTAAGAGATACGGGCGTTTAAAGTTTGCTGTTTCCTACTGACAGCTGTAAAGCTGTCAGCAGGAGATTCGTGTCAGTCGACACGGTGGCACTTGAGAAGTGCTCACGTTTTAGAACATTCCAGTGAAGGGATTCCTTGTAAGTAAGGAGATCTCGGCACTTCTCAAGCGCCACCGACACGAATCTCCTGCTGACAGCTTTACAGCTGTCAGTAGGAAACAGCAAACTTTAAACGCCCGTATCTCTTAAACCATAGCGGTTTGAGAGATACGTTTTTTTGCATTTAGATCAGCTTTTTAAGCTCTTCTAAATGTAAAAAGCTTTTTTTTAGACATTACTAACACTTTACTTGTAATATTTCACACAGGAACAAAGGTGACTTTCCCTTGCGGACGCAATAAGGTACTAGGCCTGCCTATAGAACTGTGAGACTGGCTGATGCGTCACTCTGAAAATTATTTAAACAAATCCTTAATATTATTATTATTTTTTTTTATAAAACTGTTTTTATTGAAGGCATACATGCATACATTGCAATGAACATGGACATTCAAGAAATAACAAGGTAGTATGCATTACAACGAATAGTAATGAGCATTGTACTATGAAAAAGATATGCAATTTCAGCATGGGTATCTCAGCGAACAATTAACAATACGTGCTTCTCACCACTAACATTTTCCATTTTTCAACCCCAAAACAACAAAAAAAAGGTGAGGGGAAGGGGGGAGAAAAAAGGGGGGGGAGAGAAAGAGAGCACCCCCTGGCCAGGTCCAGACCAAACCAGTTAACTCAGCATCAAAAAAGGATAGCGCAATGTGGAATCATAATCCATTGCAGCAGGCGACAGCATTCAATTATCAGAACCAATACAGTTTAAGTGTTATCAAAAAAAGTTATCCACGGCCCCAAGATCTCATCAAATTTCTGTGGGCAACACATGTGATTATAAACTAGACTGTAACTAGGGATAATTTGTTTTATAGTATTTAACCAGTGTGAATGGGAAGGAGAAGCAGGAGACATCCATATGGTGGCCACCACTTTACTCGCTATAACTAATAAGGATTCATGAAGCAGAGATCTAGTGCAGCGTGAACTCAAATCATCAGAACCAATTGATAGCTAATCCAGTTTAGACGTTCTTAGTATTGTCCGTTCCTGTACTATCATCAAAGTGTCAAATACTTCCATCCAGAACTTCAGAACCTCAGAGCAATCCCAAATCAGGTGTATAAAGCCAGCATCTAACAGACAGCACCTAGGACAGGTGACTGTCAAGTCATTATTCATAAGTTTTAGTCTCCTAGGTGTATAATAAGTCCTATGAAGTTTTTTAAGTTGTGCTAGCTGATGTCCCGTGTGGGTAGCAATGGCCAAGGGCCCGGCTTTGGCCATCAGCCATTCCCAGTCATCCATGTCACCCAAGTCCTTCTCCCATTTAGTCCTAAGTTGGGTATCATCTAAGGGTGCGCATGCCGTAAGCCACTTATAGATAAAGGAGAGAGGTTTTTCAGGTTTTCAGGCCCGCACCCTTGATATAAGTCTGTACTCCGTAATCAGAAATGGACTGTCAGACCATTGCGTCTGTAGTGCATGACGGAGTCGCAAATGTGAATAGAAGAGATTATTAGGGAGCCCAAATTCCCTATGGAGATGTTTAAACATTTTGATGACCTGATCCTCAAAGAAGTGATCCAAGGCGAGAACCCCATGCCTGGTCCAGAGAGTACTAAAGTCCAACTCCATTAAGTGAGGCAATTTCGCATTATTCCAGAATGGGGTGTTTGGATCCAAGGCATCGTACCCAGAAATATGTTCCACTTCCTTCCAGACCCTATAAATTGTTTGCACAAATGGGGTCACAGTTTCATTTATCCCGGGGTCTAGTAACAGTAATTGGAATGATGTGACAGCCCAATGATGATTCTCCATTTCCAGCTTTACAAAGGCATAGTCGGATTCAGAGTCCAGCAGCGGCAGTGCAAATTGACCCTATGCCGCCAAAAAATAGCTGTGAAAATCAGAGAGAGCAATGCCCCCTCCTCTGAGGCATGGTCGTCCACCTCTCCATAAAAAGTATTGATTAGTTTATTCAGTTCTGTGAAAAAGGAGTTAGGAATGTAAATCGGAGAATTCTGGAACACATACAGAAACTTGGGAAGAAAAATAATTTAAATTAAATTCTACCACCTAAGAAGATTGAGAGGAATGTTGCACCATAAATCTGTTTTTTCTCAGAAAGAGTCGATAATGGGGAGAAGATTATCAATCAAAAAACGATCTAACCTTTTGGTAACATGAATCCCCAAGTATTTAAAGGTGGGAACTACTGCAAGAGCCGTTGTATTGGAGGGCATTGAAGCCAGATCCGAGTCAAGAGGAAGTAAGGAGGATTTGGACCAATTAATACATAGACCAGAATAAATTCCAAAGTCATCCACCACTTGAAGCAACCTATGTAAAAACTCTCCTGTATCGCCCCGGAACAAAAGCATATCATCAGCGTAAAGTGCTAACATGTCTTCTATTGGCCCTATTCGGAAACCAGTAATATCAGGATCCGACCAAATCAGAGAGGCTAGAAGCTCCAACGCCAGTGCAAAAAGCCCCCGGAAAAGAGGGCAGCCTGCCGGTTTCCCCTGTGAATTGCAACGGGGCCGAGACACATCCTCCAGTGTGGATGCTTACCAGAGGCTCATGATAAAATTTGAAGCCACCTAGCAAAGGTGGGGCTGAATCCAAAGCGTCGTAGGGCAGCCCACAGATATCCCCACTCTATGGAATCGAATGCCTTGGTGGAGTTGAGTGACGCCACAGCCCGATCCCCCACATTATCGTGTCTCAGAGATAGGTGGGAATAAAGCTGGTGGAGATTATGCATTGTGGATCTTCCAGGCATGAAGTCAGTCTGATCCGGATGTATTATTTTCAGTATCGCTCGATTTAGGCTATTTGCTCCAACAATGCACTAAGAGGAAATGCAGGCTGAATGGGTGTCTGTGTCACATTAGTCCAACCCCCATCATGAAATGAAGAAGCTAATTGGAATAGAGACAAAGTGGGAAAGTAGAGCATGAAACGGAGAAGCTAACTGGACTAGAGATATGGAGGGAAAGTATGGAGGGAAAGTAATCGAGCGCGGGTAGTAGTCGCCAAATTTCCGAAAGTTTCGACAACATTCGGAGCAGGGCTAGTTGGATTTGTATTTTTTTGGGTGTACGATCCTTGCCTTTTGGATGGCCTGAATGTTGCTGAATTACCTCTTTTTCGTGCTCAGCTCCCTCTTATAGTTGACCTTTACCTTTTGGATGCGGATCAGTGGCTGAAGTACTACGTTCATCGCACACAGCCTTTCCAGAAACCAGATTCCCTGTTTGACTCTGAGGGCCCATGTACTGGCTTGTCTGTGTCTAAGGTGACAATGGCTTCTTGGATCAAGGCAAACATTCATCAGGAATATGTGCTGTGAAAGAAACCTGTATCCTTTCAGTTTACTGCACATTCCTCCAGGACTGTGTGTGTGTGCTCCTTGGGCCTAAAAAAATCAGGCCTCTGCTAAGCAGCTGTGTAAGGTGGGAACATGGTTGTCCCATCAAACATTTGTCAAATGTGTTGGCTTTGGTCCTTCAGGCTGTTGTACCCATGCAGGTATCCTTCTTGATTCATGTAGGACCAGTACCTTGTTGGTTTCTGTTCTTTGGCTTTTAGTGTTGAGTTCAATGACACCTGAGGTTCATGTTGTAAAAGTTCATTCCCATTGAATCTGATCTGTGTTTAGAGGGTTTTTTTCCTCTTTATCTACCTGGAATCTTGGTGGATGCTTTGTTATATCCCCAAAAAGTATTTTTCTCTTAGTCCCTCCTGGAGAAAAAACACTGGTTTGAGTAAAGGGCAACAAGGTTCTCTTGAGTTTTTCTGTTTAATGGATTCCCTGTCTTATACCTATTCTGTTTCTTGTCTTTGCCATACGTTAAACTGAGCATATCTGGGTGGGATGAAGTGGTGTCCTTCCTTCCTGCTGAGGGGACTTTACCCCATGGTTCCTGTGTTCCACATGGACTAAGAGAAAAAAATTTATTGGTAAGTATACAAAAATCCCCTTCTACTTTTTGATGCAAAATTTTAGCCAATATTACGTAATAAAGATGTGACTCCACTTGTGGGTTGAATAGTGACCCACTGTGGCTCAATCAATATTGATGAGAATGGGCCTATTGTTTTCACTGGGCCTGGAGCTGCAGCAGTATTAATCCCCTTTGATAATCCGTCCCTCTCCTCATAGACAGCTCATTTAATACTAACCATCTGTGCAGTAGCCCAGACTGTACTAATACATGTCCATGTTGCAGACTTTCAGCTTTTCAGGGGCTGAGAGCACCCCCAATCAAAATGAAAGTCAAAGAGGCAGAGATGGCTTAACTACAGCTTGTAGGGTGAAACCCCTCAATATGCTGTCTCAGCCAATATTTCATTCCTGCATGGACCTGCATGGTACATAAATACTGGCAGGAAATGACTTGACTACATTATGCAGAAAAAAACATGAAAGCTGTAGTCAAGCCACTCCCTGCATGTATAACGTTTTGAATGGCAGAGGTGTGTGCAATACATTTGCATGGACCTGCTCACTGAATTAGTGTTTTATTCTCTGCATGGACCTGCTTGGCACAGACACATTGACAGGTAAGAAGCTTGACTACAACATGCCAGGTGTCACCTGCTGTAGTCAAGTAATTCCAGCACGGACACGCTTGTGCAATGTTTAGTTCCCTGCATGTGTCTGGATCCATACCGGCTACAACCCTGGGCTGGTAATGGGCATAGTAATGCATGGCAGATGGGCATGTCAATCCAAATGACTGGGAGTGGCTTATGGACAAATAAAAATTTTCCCAATAGGACTTTTAACCCTTGCTTTCTAGGGAGGTCTGTAGTGCATTGTTTCACAATGTGTTGAAAATCCCTCAAGTATTCAAGATTTGTAAAAATTCAATTTAAATTCATGGAAATGTGTGGATTGTTTTGTTCCTTATGGTACAGTTGGTTTGCAATAACATTGCTCATCATTTACTATGTCCACATAGCTCCTAATGTTGCCTGAAATGCATGAAACCAGCAGGTGTGTGTACTCTACACACAGACTCCTCCTGCAAAAGATAAAGGAACAAAAGGCCCACTGTAAATCTCACTGCCCACTTAACAGTCTAATAGAATGGCTATTGTTTTGCTCTCTGGGTGACTATAACGTCTGGGATTCTGAATGTCAGAATACATTACATATGACAAAAGAAAAGCTGTAACAGGATATTTCCAAGTAATCACCCCTTTAGCAATCATTAACAAAAAAAGAAAGAAATGTAAACACTTTCAGTGAAAAGATATAGAAATGTATTTAACCCCTTGGATGCTAGAACTGTCTCAAAAGCATTGCATTTGGGGTTAGAAAACCAAAACTGAATCTGACACAATTCAATACACACAAACCATTTTGTAAATACAGACAGCATCAATCAATATAGATACTAAAAACATGACTAAGGCTGGACATGTATCAGTCAGCAGGGCAATGTGTTGCCTGTATCCTGCTCTTCGACCACAGTCTGATTGTAATCTTTGCTAAAAAGCCTTTGAGTATTTATCAATGAAAGATGCTGGGGTGAATGCAAAAATTCACCAGTGCTTCTCTACTGGAGTTCGATCCTAGCTCCAGTAGTAGCACTTCAGGGTATTACCTACAGTGCTGCAGTGCATTCCAGTGGACATTTTCAGACCATAGACTTAAATGTCAATAAAACCTGTACACTCACCCATAGCATGGTCAGGAAAATAGTTTAAAATCAAATATTTTCCTCTGTGGCTTTTTTTTTATTAGTACATTGCCTTAAACAAAGTGTAGGGGAAAGAAACTCCTGAAACCACACAGACTGTCCCAATGTGCTACCCTTGGAGCAAGTAGTGTTAACCCTTTAAAGACCAGAAGTATGTGCAATGTATTGCTCCGCAATACAAAAAAAGTCCTACTTTCAAAAAATGATCAGTATTTCCCTCACTAATACACAATAGACAGGGAAACACATGGTTGAATGTATGGCAGCAATTCCACATCATGTATATGCCCAACATCAATTTACTAGCCTGTGTAAGTCCATATAGCTCAAACTGATTAAGCAGTGGTACACAAGAGATTGCCCCTCAGAATCCCTCTATTCTTTTTATTTTCCTTTCCCACCTTGGATGGCTGTCTATTAGGTTAAAAGAGAATTGGAGTTCATGCTTCATAGCGGAACTCTCAATATGTAATCTATAGCTGTCTCTCCTACCCCTCTCTGTTCAAATCAGTGTTCATACTGCTCAAGTTAATTTACTGAGGATGCTCTCAAGCTGTGAAATATTACATTTCTACTGGACAATAAGTCACCCTTTTTTTCTTACCTCCAGCTGCTTAAATTATGGTATGTACAACTGAAGCCAAATAATGCAGATATATTTTCAAGCTGTGGCAAGTTTGCCGTTAAAAGTCAACAATTTATGAGATCGCTACATGCTATCCAGAAATCAGTAACCTGGGAATAGGGATTGAAAGCAGCAGTAGACATAACAGGCCGACTGAGGCTGAATTCTGATTAGCAGAACACACAGTCATTAGTCTAACACTACAGTGATGCCCCGTACCATGAACAGGTACAGTATCTTTGATGATGAGTGAACTCTTAAATCAGTTGTCATAGAAATCTTCAATTCATATTTGCCTCCTTTTCTGTGAAATTGATCTATTTAATGGCATAAGTAGATTTGTTGTAGATAATTTTGAGCAGTGCAGTGATAATGACTACAAGTAGGGAGATTGCTACATCTCAGTTTAGAGACAAACTTATAGGGGGTAGTGAGCCAGTGGGACTTTTATTCTTCATTCGACAACTGACCAATGAGATGACTTTGATAATCTAGTCAAGGTGCCACAATTCAATTAGATTATGTTGCCCTGCACCATGTATATATATGTAGGAGGATTAGTAAATACCTTCAGTTTATTGTGGGAATATGAATCTCTTGTCATTGATACCACTGTAGATAAAGCGGTTTTAACCCCTTGAGTGCCATAGAGGCCTGCAGAGCAATGTGTTGAGTACCTTTCTGTCACTCAAAGGGTTAAGAGGTTGATATACTCAAGGGAAGACAGTGATCCATTAGTAACGGTCGTACCAACTTACCTTACAAGCAGTAAACATTAAATACAGGGTCAGTTTAATAAGATGTGATTCGGGATAGAAACCACTATTGTCACTTGTTTCCAGAAACACGCTGGTCCTTATATATAAAAAGAAACTGAGCAATTCTGGAGCAAAGCAACTTGGCCATAGAGAAGATATAAAAATCCCCATTGATTTAAAAGGGGCTTATAACTCCCTTGAATGCTACAGAGGTCTACAACCTTGGTGATCTTTCTAGTAAACAAGGTGTTAAAATCCCCAATTTAAATTATTGGGAATCAGAAAATGTGTATGTTCTCCTCTATCTGCAGCTGATTTGCCTGAGAATTGCTCTAATTTACCCTTATTCATAAGGATCAATGTAACAGATCCTACCCGTTACTTGAGCCCTTGTCTGGACCTCGAACTATTTATCCAAATACTATGGACCTTTTGCCCTGTTTGAACTTAGCTGTGGGCTCTGGCGTACTTAATGGCCAGCCATTCCCTATGTTAAAGGACTTATGTTTCATGTACTGTCATATGGTTCATGTTTAATATATGTCAAATGTTTTAGTTATAATATATACTATGTTCGAGGGATACACGTTCACAGAATATGAACCGATGGTTCCCGGTTCCGCGTTCGAGGCATCGATGCCGCGTTGAGCACGTGGAACCGGAGGCAGTGAGTCGACCCCGGATCGGTCAACGAACGACTCACTGCATGCATTGATTTGCCAGGGTTGAAGCCGCATATTCAGACTAGTGCGTACGTGCTTCAACCCCTGGCCTTGTCCCCTGAATGTGTATTCCGGCCCATCACGTCTTTGTCTTTGTCTAGACTTAAACAAACCGGTTGTATTACAAATGCAATCACATCTTGAGTATTCTGTTTGTTAGGTCATCTGCCATTGGCCCTTTGTTTCCATCTGCCATTGGCCCTTTGTCTCCATCTGCCATTGGTCCTTTGTCCCCTGTGTGACATGCCTATTGTATCTGATTGGTTCTTGGGCCAAGTCAGTATTAGAATACTTGGCCCCTCCCGTCCCTATTGTGACATTGTGTTGTAATGTATAAAAGATGTGTTGTTCATCAATAAAGAGAGTTATTTTTGGAGTGAACCAGAGTCCTGGAGTTTTGTGTTCTTATGCTTTTAAAGTGGCCACTCTGCCGCCTATCTGAGCCCAGGTTCCTGCATCATTCGTCTGTCTGCTGCCAGTATCCTGCTACCCATCTCCAGATTCTGTTAGGCAGCAACGTGGACTCTTCCTTGCGTCTTCCACATTCCAGTAAGATCTTTGAGTTGAGCACTGGAGTGCTCGAACGGCTTGGCAACCGCTACCCTTTGGTTCCTGCGACATATTCCTGTTCCTCGTAGCCCGGAAGTACAGGCTTCGCTCTCTACTGTCTGGTGTCCCGGTTCCACGGCATTCGACGGTTCGAGAGACCGTCGACCCCTCTTCCATCCGCATCCTTCGAGGTAGAGTTGGTTACTCCGGGGTTCGACGCCACTTTGAGTTGACCACCGGACCAGTTATCTGCTTGACCGGTGCATCCAATGGCACCAGTCCGGCGTCGAGAAGGAGAGATCTGACATCCGATGGCTGAAGGTGACGCGGTCCCTTCCTAGCTTCCGTTACAATCACGTTTTGTTTACAATTCTGGGGTAGGCTGCTGTATAAACAGATTGTCACTGTAAAGTACTGCCGAATATGTTGCTGTTTTACAAATAAATAATAAGAATTTTACCTATAGAACTCAAAACCCTAAGACATTGCCGTATCATTTAGTATTTATCACCTACAAATGAAATTAGTTAATTTACCTTTAAATATCATGTATCTACAGCAAGCTTCTGTAAAAAATAATTATTTTCTTAATACATGTGTAGATATAATTCCCTGGAACTGAAAGGAACTGGAATGGGGTTGATAACAGGACTTAAGAAGAAAGAGATTGGAGGAACAGTTTAGGAGCAGTGGTCTGGGATAGGAACTGGGGCCTGTCAGCCGTCTTGTCTACATATGAGGAGAGCAACACCGGGAGCAGCATCTTGCCTTTCTGCCCTATTTGTGTGTTTTGGTTCTAAATTGCCATATAAAAAATAAGGGGAACCTAAGTGTACTAGGAATGAAATCCCCAAATTAAAAACAAAACAAAGCCTATATATAGCAAATATTATTATCAGAGTATTAAGGGCTCGATCCAAATGTTGGCGTCTGCAGAAAAAACTGGCTACGGTGGTTTTGTACGTCAAGTAAGCAATGCAGATGTTCCCACTAGTAAGAAATAACGGAAGTTCTGAAACACACATCTCCCGTCTCCAAAACATCAAAATCTCTCCCATAGAGGACAATGTAGAAGTGAAGCCCAGAGCCATTCAAATGTTGGAGTTAGGTCTAACGCGAGTTAAATTGCAACATTTTCCTCCAGAAATCTAACACCGTTTTTTTTGGCGAACATCACACAACTCAGAGTAGAAAACCACCGTTGGGGAAAATAAAACAGAAAGTTAGGGATAACATGAGTCTGAACAGCATTCTCTGTGCTTCCCTACCCAGCCAGTAGGGGAACACAGAGAAGGCTTTCAGCACCATGGACAGCACTGAATGCCATAGGGATATGCACTGCTCGTCCCTGTGGCATTCAAAGGTTTGCAATAAACAGAAAGAGTACACCAAGCACTACACAATGCCCCCCCTTCGGCACCCCCCCTTAGTATGTCGACATATATTGCATATATTCAACATATTAACTCCATCAGACATTCACCTCAGGGACTGCCATGTAGTTGACAAATCTGTCTTTTATTCAACACATAACTCTTTGAGTACCAGAGAGGTAAGAAAGCACTGCTCAGCATGTTTCCTACCTCTCTAGTCCCAAAGGGTTAATAGGCAAGATATGCCTGTATATGTGTGTGTATGTTAACAAGTTATGTTTTATTAACAAAATGTGTTTAACTTTAACAATATATACATTATACCTCAATGGGGGTATCATGACCCCTCATGACACCCCCCTAACTTGAGGCCGACAAATGCCTGTTCATTACATTAAGCGCATATAAGCTGTGTGAAACGTAGCTTATATGCTCTTTTATGGTTATAATAAAAGATCAGACCTCAAAGGGGGGCAGCAGGACCCCTCCTGATAACCCCCCTACCATGGAGCATCTATCCATAATGACAGGTGATCCATCGGGCGATCCCAAAGGCATTTACTGCCTTCTTGATGCTGTGGGCTTTACAGCCGCCCACAGCACCAAGAAAGGAATGAATGAATGTAGGTGAAGGGAGTGCTGCAGTCCCATAATTCAGTCACCCAGATCAAGGGCTGCTTCCGCAATTTAATCTGTAGTTAGATCACATTCAATTCTAATGTCCTACCTCCTGTGTTCCCTTGCGATTACTACTTTTGCTCCACTCTCCGTTTGAAGGAGAGTAGAGCAAAAGTACTAATTGCAATGGGACACAGGAGGTAGGGCATTAGAAATGAATGAGATCTAACGAAAGATTAAATTGAGGAAGCAGCCCTGCGCTCTGATCACTTAATCAGTCACCCGGTTTGACCCAGGTGACTGATTGAATGATGGGACAGCATCGCTCCCTTCACCTCCATTCATTCATTCATTTCTTGGTGCTGCAGGTGGCTGTAAAGCCCACAGCATCAAGAAAGCAGTAAATGCCTTTGGGGTCGCCCCATGGATCATCTATCATTATGGATAGATGATCCATGGCAGGGGGGCAATCAGGAGAGGTCCTGGTGCCCCCCTTTGAGGTCTGATCTTTTATTGTAACCATAAAAGCGCATATAAGCTATGTTTCACATAACTTATATGCACTTAATGTAATTAACAGGCATTTGTCGGCCTCATGTTGGGGGGTGTCATGAGGGGTCATGATACCCCCCTTGAGGTATAATGTATATATTGTTAAAGTTAAACACATTTTGTTAATAAAACATAACTTGTTAACATACACACACATATACAGGCATATCTTGCCTATTAACCCTTTGGGTACCAGAGGGGTAGAAAACACACTAAGCAATGCTTTCCTACCTCTCCGGTACTCAAAGAGTTAAGTGTTGAATAAAAGACAGATTTGTCGACTACATGGCAGTCCCTGAGGTGAATGTCTGATGGAGTTAGTATGTTGAATATATGCAATATATGTCAACATACTAAGGGGGGGGGGTTGAAGGGGGGTGGCATTGTGTAGTGCTTTGTGTACTCTTTCTGTTTATTGTAAACCTTTGAATGCCACAGAGATGAGCCGTGCACATCCCTATGGCATTCAATGCTGCCCATGGGACTGAAAGCCTTCTCTGTGTTCCCCTACTGTCTGGGTAGGGAAGCACAGAGAATGCTGGAGTGCTGTGATTGGCTGTGGTGCTAGGTAACATTTTTATTGTGTGCTTTTAGGTAAGATTTTCTATGCGACGCAGGTTTAAGGTGAATGTGTATTTTGTTGGTCGTCGCTCGTTAACCTTTCTGGGTAAGGAAGATTTGAATCTCATGTTACCCGGTCTTGGTTAACTCGCTAAGGCAGTTTTTTCTTCACGTTGGTTTTAACGCCAACGTTTGGATCGAGCACTAAATCACTTATGTCAAGTTGAGGTTTTGTTGCATAGTGTTTGGCCCAAATACGTTTAAACTTGCTTGCAATGCCAAGGTACATGTATTTAAAGGCATAGTAATACCTTATTATTACTATCCCCCATATTATAGATATTTGCAAAATAATTTAATTGCCCCCAGGTTCATCTCTCAAACCTTTATGGTTTGAGAGATAACCAAACGCAAAGTTCCCCCCTCCCTCCCCCTTCCCTGAATTCAGCGTTGTATTGACTTCAGGGGAAGTCTGTCGTACAACAGGCTTGCGGCTCTGCAGCTGAGCCGAGATCGCGTTAGTGAAAAAGAATTATTTCACTGAAACAGTCTTCTACATGTGCTTGGTTTGCAACCACATGTAGAAGACCGTTTCAGTGAAATGATTGTTTTTCACTAATGCGATTGTGGCTCTGCTACAGAACCGCCTGATGAAAGTCAGACCGGATATCCCTGACTTCAGGGAAGGGGGAGGGAGGGGGGAACTTTTCCTTTTGTTATATATAATATAATACATTTTTTGTTGTATAAGGAGAATTACATGAACAGCTGTGGTCAGTGACAGCCATTCACAGTTGCAGTGTGCTGTTTGTAGTCATGAGTGTACTTACTGTAGTCATTGTCAGTAGCAGCATTCTGTGTCTGTGCAAACACATATGGGGTCACATTAGACCGCTGTTGCAATTCACATTCAGTCAAACAATTTCCTGGAGGAATCACAGGATGTCAGCCAATCAAATTCTTATGTCATAGGAACACCAACCTCCTCTAGTGCCTAGTGACCACCAGATCCTTCAATGAGCTGTGAGATTTGCTGAGGCAGATCTTTTGTCAGTAAAAACTTTCCTTCTAAACCCTGACTTTTCACATTCCTGTTGGTTTTCACACAAGATTTGAACTGTAAAGTATAAACTATTTGACCGTTCCTAACTTTTCATTTTGTTTCCTTGACTCCCAGTATAATATTAACTCTGTCAGGCATTTTGCATGTATCCAGCTTGAGATACCTGATTTTTTTTGCCCCTGACGAAGCCGCAGGGTAAAATGCATAGGGCGAGCATACAGTGGGGGGAAATTATGTGGGATTGACTGTAGTTTGAAAAATCAATATAGAACTAAGGAAAATGTTTATGGTTAGCTTGAACCGCAAAAAACTATCAGATGCACCAAACGTTACTGCCAATATGAACTGGCAAGAAGCCAGAAATCTGTGCGGCTCTCGTGTGCTATAATACTTGTTTATAACTTAGATACGTTGTAACACGCTGAGGTCTTGTTATAAGAAAGCAACAACAGAGGGAGGAACAACATAAAATAAGAGGTGATTATAGATGAATACTGGATAGTTGCCAGAGATCGTGTGTAGTTCCCTCAGCCGTACTCAGAGCAACGATTGAGGGCTTTAGTTGAGTGACGCTGAGAAATATCAGCGTTAGTTCAAGAGCAAATTAAATATAGCAGGGATTGGCATGGGAGGAGCTGAAAGGGCTGTTGGGATACACCGCAATGGCCCCGGATACCCCCTTGTGGGGTGCCGCGGGATTACGTCATTTACTTGATAGCGACTCTGGCCCCTTATGGGCTAGATTTGGGGTAACTAGCCTCGGACAGCTATACCAAGATAGTCAGCTGAAATCCTTTGCACAATTGCATGATGAATTCCATGTACCGCATAATCTCTTTTATTCATATTTATGTATTAGACATGCTCTTCGTGCTCAGTGGGATGATCGAACCCCGATGATTTCTACATTCCCGCTTCTTGCCAGATTGATGCTTCTTGAGCCCTTGAGACCTCTTTCTTTTATTTACCAATGGCTGGACTCTTGTGTAGGATGTAGGTAGTTCCCTTCTCGGAACAAATGGGAAATAGATCTGGGTCCGTTAGAGAACTGGGAATGGGATTTAGCTAAGGCGGGTCCTGCATTGGTGGCAACGTCGACTAGACACCGGATGATACAGATGAATATCCTACATCGAATTTACTGTACGCCGGTCAGACTGTACAGAATGGGGAATTCCGGTTCTGACTGTTGTCTCCGGTGTGATAATGTTCAAGGTACGTACTTGCATTTGCTCTTGGAGTGTCCTGGAGCTGGGAGGTTTTGTAAAGATATAATGCGTATTGTGGTCCTGGTGCTGGGGAGACCTGTCCCTGTGACTCCAAAAATTTGTTTATTGTCTATTTTCCCCGATGAGAAAATGATATTGCAACTGACAGACCTCTGCTGAGTGAGCTCTTGGTGCTGGCGAGAAAGGTGGTGGCCTTGAACTGGATGTCGAATAGAGTTCCCAATTGCAAGGCGTGGATAAACCTAGTTTTACAGTGCATTCCACAATATAGATTGGTTTACCTACACCAGGGTAATCCGAGTAAGTTTGACAAGATCTGTGGGAGATGGCAGAACTGGTGGACAAATAGAGCAGATAATAATGTGGCACTTGATGATGTGCAACTTACTGGTGATGGTTGATTGAGGTCACACCTGCTTGCTGCGTGGTTGGCTGTGATGTTTGGTTGATGCATGATATTCTATATGGGCCCTGTTCATACTGGGATCTTGTGGCACTGCTGGCTGGTGGGTGGGTGGGGGGGTGCTGTGGGTTCAGAGGAGAGAGAAATTGGGGTTGGGGGGGTATAGTAAAATTTAATTTAGGTTAGATTCTGGGAGTTTTGGTTATTGGAGGTTGAAATAACAATAAAAACCTCAGGTTGACTCTGTACCTCCTACTGATATGTATATATTCTTTTCATTGTTACAAATGTCTACATATTTTTTCTGTATTTTTTCTGTATTTGAGATATGTATGGAGCGATCTGATAATAAAATATATTTAAAAAAAATATATAGCAGGGAATAAAATACTCTGCGTTTAAGGTCATATAGCAAAAGTGCAAGTGTTTAAACATAAGGAACGCTACATGTAACAGCAAATAGGCAGCAACATTTTATCGTGTATAACGCTATATCTCCCACGCTGCAAGGAGATCACGGCAGTATACTGTTTGATTAAACAGTATATAAATAGACTTCATTGACCATAATCAAAGAATGAAATAAGTAATTCAACGAACGACACATCCCACGTCCGTAAACTAATGCCATGATTTGGTGGGGAGTTAACCCACAATTTTAATAGTCCCAAGATCACTACAAAGTTTCTTGATTTAAAGGGACATAAACACTTGTTTTTTAAATAGAGAAAGAACAAAGTTTAACTTTTTAATCGGTATTATAACCCAGTGGGGCATACATAAGAACCGAACTGATCTCTTTACTGCAACGAGGTGTTCAAAACCACTAAATGAATACACTTTAGTATGCATTAATTTCTTGTTTGATCTGCTGTTCAAATTACAATAATCACCTTCTTTATATTTACTATTGGAAATGTAGTCAAGGACAATCTATAACTATATGCAACAGTAAAAATTATACTTATCTCTTTTCTACATCAAGGCCTCTGGGAAAGGCACTAAGTAACCTTCTGCATGTGGAACAAGCTGCTAGTAAAAAATATAATTTAACCCCTATCACACTTGTTAGTGTATTTAAGTAATTGCCTACTTAAAATGTCAATTTTAACCCTTTCATTAATGTTGTACTATTTTTTTCTTATACATAATAAAACTTATTCAAAACTTAAAAAAAAGGGTGCTCCCAAAGCTTGAGTTCAAGCTGTTCTATTACAGCCTGTGAAACGCTTAGTATTGTAGACACAAGTTCCCCATAGATGCATGTAGCAACTGTACCACCTGGCTGCAAAATAACTTGAAAAATGTTGTTAGTTCATTTTTTAAAGAAAAATCTCCAAGCATTGGTAGTACTCTTGTTTTACTCTATAGGAAAAGCACTACCGGGGTGGGTGTTGTAACTACAGGGGGTGCTGGGATTGCAGTTGCATCCAAGTTGGCCCCATCTGCCCTAGAGTCCAATAGATTCTAGTTATGCCTTTGTGAAAATATTTTTGTAGTGGGGGTCCAAAAAGCATGTTTGCCCTATGTGTATTCATAGTGTTTAATTCTGTGAGTTTTTCTCTTCTTCCTGATTCATCTGCTCTCTCTGGTTTTGGCCCAACCCACCTGAATTCTGGCCTTGTTGCTGTTCCAGTTATGTGTTTCCCGTTACGATATAATCTCAGCTTATGTGAATTTGCTTGAGGAGCATTCCCTCTATTGCACATCAGATATTTTTGCCACTGTGTGTTCTCTCCTGCAAGTTCCACACTATAGCTTGTGGAATAAGTGTATTTGTATTTGTATATTTTATTTATATAGCGCCAACCAGTGTACTTGGCACTTTACAGTTTACATTTGATATAGAAGGGGTACAATAAGTGCTGTGATTAAGTGCTTATAGAGACAATCATAAGGAGAACAACAGGTGAGTATACATTAGGATGAAAGGTCCCTGCCCCGTAGAGCTTACAATCTAAGTGTATGATGGGTGACATACAGATAGGATCTGGTAGAGGTGGAAGTGCAGTTTTTGGCATATGAGATGCTGTTTTCATATTAGATTGTTGCTATATTGAAAAGGTGCTCTTTTAGTTTAGATTTAAAGTTGTTGAGGGTTGATGCTTGGCAAATACTGGGTGGTAGGGAGTTCCAGAGGTAGGGAGCAGCAAGCGAGAAAGCTTTCAAACGTGAAACAGCGATAGTGGTTAAAGAGGCAGAGAGTCATCCACCATGTGTGATACATAGTGGACGTGCAGGAATATGGGGGGATAAGTGCTGGTTTAGTCCCTCTTATACCCTTTACCCATGTATTTCCCCTTTCAGGAGGTCTCTTACTTCCTTATCTTGTGACACAAGACCTATACTTTGTGATTCTCCATACAGTGTACATCTAGGTGCAGTGTCCCTGCTTTCACACCCCAGTTAAACAACACCTGCCTCAGGATACCAGCAAATTTCTTTTAAAAATAGGAACTTATAAGTATATTTAAGAATTGTCACTAAATTTCACAAATTGTAATAGAGATGGGTCATTTTTATGAAGCAGTAAAGCCATATTAATAAATATGTTGCTATTTGAGAAAGTTCACATACATATCTATCACTTAACATAATATAGATACTTCCATTAAGAACAGCTTATACCTGATTGTAACGGAAGGTGAGAAGGGACCGCGTCGCCTTCCGCCGTCGTTCCTGGGTCTCTCCTTCTCAACGCCAGATAAGCGCCGTCAGGTGCACCAGTTGGAGTATGAACAGTCACTGGAAACAGCCACAGGATCACTGGAAGCAGGGAGGAGTCCACGTCGCCGCCTGACAGCATATGAAGTTGGGACGCAGGAAGCTGGCAGCAGGCGGTCGGCGATTCAGGATACTTGGCGCAGATGGGTATCAGAGTGGACACTTTAGACCATAAGCAATACAAGACTCCAGGACTCCTTGTTCACTCCAAAATAGAACTCACTTTATTGTCACAAACCACAGATATTTATATACAGTACAGTACAGTGGATCACATGGGGAACCTGATACAATAGGGAACATGATTAAATCCTAACACATCAGACAAAAGCCAGCAACAGCTGGTCTTAACAGATACAATGACTCAGACAGGGTTACATTTCAGATACACAGGGGTTTGATTGAACAAAGACTTGAGGGCGTGAACTAATTACCACATGGCAGGGGGTCAACATAGTGAATGGCTGGAGTTGCTATAATCCACATCTTAGGGACAGTGGCCCAAGGTTGGAGTCTTTGATTGACTATTTTGAATGCCCTGCCCCAACTTTGATCAATCACTGGTCTGCCTACCATTTCCCATGTTAAGCTAAGGAAGATATTTGCATACCTGGTAGTTGGTGCACAAACCTTCAAATTGGTCAAGTACAATTAAACACATACAATATATGAAAATACATAAAACATAAATCTTTTAGCATAAAGATAGTAAACCCCCCATCTGAGGTCAAAGGAGGCCAAGGGGCCATAGTCTTTAGGTAAAACGTTCAAGGTCCAGACAAGGGCCCAAGTAACGGATAAGACCCGTTACACTGATGTTATTATTTAATTGCTAAAAGTGCCTGTATTTTTGTCTCAGTTATTTAATGAATTTATACACTAGCAGGAGTGTAGCACTGCTTTGCCTGAGCAGTGAATTTCGTGTTTTTTTTTACCCTTTGAGTGCCAGAGAGTAGCAATGCATTGGATTTCTCTGTGGCACTGAAATGAAAAAATGTTATTATGATCAGACCTTGTGGTGGGGCATCAGGATCCCTCCTACTGATCTCCCAGACGATTCACATGGCAGATCAATATAGGTGATGCAGAGGAGCAACAAGGCTCCCCTGCGTCTATCCTACCCAAAGTACCAGGTGTCACAACTTACCTTGGTTCCAGCGCCGCCGCTTCAGTGACGCTCGGCGTAATTCCATGCGTCATCTTCAGGGGCAAGGTTTCAGAGTGAAGCAGGCCTCTGTTTTATGCCATGCTTCCTGTAGTCTCCTCCTGCCTACTTCCTTCCTCTGATCCTGCCCCTCCTACCTACTTCCTGAGGAGGGGTTTAAAGGGCAGTCTGAGTCCTGATTCAGTTGCACTTGTGTTGTTGTACAATACACTTCTGGTTTCCTTGGGCTCTGTGTATGACCTGGCTTGTCTGACCACCCAATCTGGTGCTGACCTGTGGCTCTGTCTGACTATTCTCCTGCCTTATCCTATATATAGTGGACACCCAATCTGGTGCAGACCTGTGGCTCTGTCTGACTATTCTCCTGCCTTATCCTATATATAGTGGACACCCAATCTGGTGCAGACCTGTGGCTCTGGCTGACTATTCTTCCGTTTGTTCCTTGCATCTAGCAGACACCCAATCTGGTACAGACCTGGGGCTCTGGTAGACTTCCTTTATACTGACTGCAGGCATGAGTCAAGTATCGCTTCCTCTGACTGACTGCAGGTGTGAGTCAGGTATCCTGCTCGTGGTTCCTGATCGGAGACATCGTGTTCCTGTTCCTGCTCCTGTTCAAGCTCCTGGTTCCAGCGGAGACTACCAGTGGCTTCGGCCTAGTCTCCAGCAGTGTGTTCAATCTTGGCAGCTTACTATTTCTGATAATAGCACGTGCTTGCTTGTGACCCTCTGCTTATTTCTGTTTATACTCTTGTGTTGCCTTATTGTATTTTTCATTAAAGTCTATTTTACAATACTGTACTGACTCCTGAATATCACTGGGAAACCGTGACACTGGGTAGAAGTGGGTGGGATCAGGAAACACTCTCTCACCAAAGAGGGAGGCTTTCCATCATTGACGCAAAAAGGTTTCCCTATCCCACCCACTCCTACTCTGTATTTTGGGTAGGACAGAATCGGAGAAGCGCTCTTGCTTCCCTGCATTGAATCTATTGATCTCCCAGCCAAACTGGCTGGTAGATCGGTAGCTGGGGAGTCCACCACGAGGTCTGATTTTTTTGTTACTGGTTGGTTGAGGAGTCAGGGAGAGAATGCAAGTGGCTAAAGTTTTTTTTTGTAATTTTTTTTTTAAACACATAGTGGTAGGTTGAGGAGGCAGGGGCCTCCTCCTAAGCCAAAGCAAGCAGTTAACATTTTCTTTTCTTTTCAAACTTGCTAAGCATCTGTGGTTGGTTGAGGAGACATGGAGCCACTCCTCCTGACAGTGAACTAGAAATATTTTTAAATAGATAGATAGATAGATAGATAGATAGATAGATAGATAGATAGATAGATAGATATAAGGATAGATATGTTTTAACACAATCCTTATTTTGATGGCATCCACTTCTATCCAGATTTTAACCCCTTGAGTACCAGTGGGGTGCCCAGTGTGAAATACACCCTGTGCATGCAAAAGGTTAAAAAATTCAACTAAATGGTGCTTAACAAACCTGTTGTTTGTGACAATTTTACAGACACTTTCCTTATTACGTCAGTTTTACACATCCCTCCCCCATGGGCCTAATTCAGGACACTAAAGAGATGCAATTATGGTGTATGCCAACTGCTCCATGGGGGAAATGTGATTTTTTTTTAACTTAAATAGGGCTTTTTACCCAGTCACTGCTGGAGCGGTACCCAGCACTTTGTGACATAACACGTGGATACCTCTGTCTGGGTTTGAACCCTTTGAGTGCCAGAAGGGTACGCAACACATTGCTTCGCAATCTGTTGCATATCCCTCTGACACTCAAAGGGTTAAGGGGTTAAAAGTCCCATTTAAATCAATTTTGAGAATTTTGAGAATTCTTATTTTTCTCTTAACTCTTCAATTGCCAGTACTGTGGATACCTGTCTGGAACTCATAGAGATAAGTTGCAGCTGGTCTGAGTTATTCAGGAACCTAGGAACAATACCGAAGCAAAAGAACTGTACCATAGTGATAAATTAACATTTCCTTTTTTGGGGCAACTTAACCCCTTCAATGTTGTTCATTGGGATAGATACATCTCTAGAATTCAGGGAGTTAATATCCCATTAAAATCATTGGGAATTTTCAGAATATGCATTTGTCCCCTGTAGTGCTGTTAGTTTTCCACAAAAATTGCCCTATATGTCTATTATCACTGGTCTCAGCATCCAGAGATCCTCATGCAGGAGGTGGTCCCTAGTTCCTTTGGTCTTTGATTACTAGGCTTCTATGTCTATGTCTTCTTACTATGTCTTCTGTATGGACAATGCACATTCATCTTGTCACCAGAACTAACTTCCAAAGTAAGGGAAAAAGACCAAGGCACCTAGAAAACCATGTCCTGAGCTCCAAATGTTTGTATGTATGTGTATGGGGGGAGCATTAGGTCGTGGGGTGAGATGGGACAGATTCAGTGCATAGATGTGCATGGGATTTAAATCCACCTCTGAAATCATTATATCCACAGAACAAGGTTTCTGCAAGGTCAGTGACCTAGTCAGTCGATATACTGAACCATGAATCTGTAAACTGTCAATATTATGCAATCATTTGGGTTGCCTAACAGTGAAAGCTTCCTGAATACATCATGAATCAGTTCAATGTACCTGTTTAAGGTGAAAAACATAATTTGGTGTTTATAGGCCTCATATAGCCATTGACATTTTTTGATGAACTTTATCTTCATCCATCATGCATGCGATCTTGCTGTGGGATAGGGTATGGATGGAAACTAAAACTACCCTTTCTCGAGTTTGGATATTAAGAGGGTTGACCTTTTCCTAAAACAATATTCTTGTTACTAAACTCATTATCTCTTATAAAATAAGGACATACCACACTTTTGGAAGAGATGATCCAGGAAAGCACTAGAATAAAATGAAGCAAATCAACTGCACCATAGTGAACACATTAAAATGCTCCAAATTGCCATTGATTTAAAAAGCAATTTTAATGACTTGAACGCTAGAGAGGTCTCCAATGCATTGCAAAGTTATTATTTGTTCCCTGAGCACAGTTGGTTTGTTCCAGAATTGCTGTAATTTAGTGGTGCTCTAATTAGTCCTTGTGGACCTGTTAAAATGCTTCTATGTAGAGATGTGAGTCATGTGCTTGAAGACACAGACAAGTAGGACCTTTCTCTCTCAGCTTTTCTGATATGGCACCAATTTAGACACTAAGGAAGCAGTTAATTTGTCCCGTTCATACAGCATGTAACACTCATCCCGAGACCCGGATATTTGTATCAAAAGCCTGAGTCTCAGGGTCAAACAGCTGCCATGTTTTATTAGAAAACATATAGATTAAGCCAGTGATGATAGGTTCTCCAGGTACTGTAGGTCTACAACATCCATCATCCTTCCTCCAGCCAATGTAGAGTACCCCACACTACAAGAAAAAGGCCAGTCCATCTGCCATCTCCTTCAGATTTCTGGAAGCCTGGAATAACCTACCTGAAAAAATCAAATCTTCTCCCAGTCTAAATACCCTAAAATAACTGCATCTTTGTATCTAAAAACAACATGTAACTGTTTTATTTTCGGTATGTATGTTTATGTGTATGAATGTATGTATGCATATATAATTTCTCTATTTGTTACATTTCTACCTTTTTTGCTGTAAAAGCTCTCCAGGACATACTTGAAAACAAAAAAAACTTAGTGTATTCTTCCTGGTAAAACATTTTTTGAATAAATAAAAATAAATAAAGTAAGATGGGTGTTGTAGTCCAACAGCTTGCAGGCCTCAAATTGCACCCTCCCCCCCACCTAAACCTTTCTGTGCTGATCTAAACACAGAGCTTCTTTGAAAGAAGAAATGTATGATTCTGCCTCGTGTCAGCACTCAGCAATCAGAAAAACAATGTTCTGTTTCTCTCCTGAAAATAACATCACACATTAGGTACATAGCACGTTTATTGATAAAACGAATGGCAAAATGAAGTCACAATTTCCCCTACTGTCATTTCAACAGAGCTTCTTTGATAGAGGAAATTGATGAATTCTTCATTGTTTGGATTGTTTATTATGCTCTAAATAAACAGTGGACTGAAATTTAATCTACAGTCTCAGGTTGTTGCAATGTTTTACATACCCCCCTCTGGTCCTCGAGGAGGAAAAATAATAAAACTGGAAATATTATTTCATATAGTGCTCTACACATGGGAGATTATTGCCACATATAATACTAAAGAATAAACCATGCTGCAAATGCATTGGAGTTGCAGTGTGACTGATCTGTAGAATGGAGGATGGGAATGCAATGAAATCATTCACATGGGCAACATTGGAAATTGTGATGCTGTTCATAAACCCCACTGTCTGGCCAACCCCAATCATATATGACTGATGTTAATTTCCGTAATAATTAAAGCATATTGTTAGGGAACTAATTCTTGCAGAGTTTATACATGGTGGACATTAGGATTTTATGCCCAAATTATGAGAAAACATTTTTTTGTTAACCCTTTCAATGCCAGAGAGGTACGGAATGCATTGCAACACTACCTCTCGCACTGAAAGGGTTAATAGGTGGCGTTAGTGTCCCTTTAAATAGTTATTGAAGGGAAGTGCAGCCTTGAAAGCTTCTGAAACATAATGAGATGGAAGTGCACAAAGGGAATTAAGAGTTATTAAATTATACCATCAACGCATCCTATAAAATGGAAAACACAGGAAGTAGAGAGTACAGAAGGATTTATCATGACTTTGATTACGTAATATCATTAACATATTGACACAAAGCCAAATATGAAACTGACAACTCAGTTAAAGCCTACTTTTGATTAAGTCAGGGGGGAATTAGTTTCTCCTTTGGAGCTGCAGCTGCTTTATAATAGCTTTGTTAACTACATTTTACCCCACCAGCAAATGCCAGGCAGGTGGCAGCCCATTTCTCTGGGTGCGGAAAGCCTCCATTTTGATTTCTCCTTGCAGTTGTCTAATGTGAAAAGCATCTTGCTTCAGGACTAGAAGGGGTAGGCAGTGTATTTCAGTGTGTTGCCCACTCAGTCTTACTCTTAAAGGGTTATTGAAGAAAACACATGTTTTAGTTCACTTTAATAAAGATGTCTGTGTAGCTGCAGAATGGTCATCTATAATTCAACAATTCTAAATCTCAGGGGGCTTATAAAGGTGCATTCACTTGTGTGCACAGGGTTCTCCTGTTAGTAAAGCACACACGGACCTCTCTATAGGGATTCTTCTTTGCATTATAGATGATATATTGCATTATGGAAAAGTGCATGTACAAGGAAGGATTAACCATGCTTAACCCTTTAAGGACCAGTAGCGTTTGCAATGTATTGCACACCACCCAGGTCCCTGTGGGGTTAAATAAACTTAAAGGCAACATAAAACCTCCTAATAACCACTCTCTTATTATTATTATTCTTTATTTATATAGCGCCAACTAATTCCGCAGCGCTGTACAATTGGGGAATAGACATACAGAGGTATTAAATAGTACAATCAGATGTGGAGAACAGGAGGATCAGAGGGCCCTGCTCGTGAGAGCTTACAGTCTAGAGGAAGGTAGGTTTGATACAGAAGGAGTAAGTCCTATTGCGTTTAAGTGCCTCCTGCCACATGAACTGCCAGTCAGTGGGTGGGAGTGAGAAGTGCCGTTGAGTGCAGTAGTCCGTGCGAGGGGTGAATCTTGGTGATGATGTTTATGGAGGCAGTTGATAGGCCTCCCTGAAGAGGTGAGTCTTCAGGGACCGTCTGAAGATTTGAAGGCTGGGGGAGAGTCTGATGGGGCGGGGTAGGGAATTCTTAACTTTTTATTGTCAGGAAATCCCACCTGATGGTCAGGAAATGTTACTCTTTTGCATGTTTTCAAGAGGTGACATCCTCACTAAGTACTGGATGTCATGTGCATGGTGTGGGACATGACAGTTGCTAGCAGGGCCACAGAACACACATACTGCTCTCATTTTAAGTCCAGTGCGGAGTGCAATGGAGTGTGACACAATGAGGTTTGATAAAGAATGATATCACTTCTCCAGTTCCTGGAGAAATCTTAGTGCATTGGCTCCATAGAATTATATAGGAATTGGAGAAGTGATATCACTGGAGAAGTCATCTCCACTTTATCACCTTTTTATCACACTGTATTGCATCTCCCCCAATGTGTCAAACATCCTTCTGGTCCTTAAACGGTTAAGATTATATTATGGAGAAAGGGTGTTTATGGAGCACCTGTGGGCTTACCGGGTGATACCCGATACATCCGGTGCTGGCTGATGATGTCATCACGTTGGGGCTTCATCAAGAGGAAGCCCGCTCTCAGAGGAAGACAGTTGGAAGCAAGTCACCGTGCCAGTGAGAGCTCTCCGCTGCGGCTCTGCAAGATCTGCTGATCTGCTGGCACGGCTCCAATTAGCTCCAGGGGTGATCCAGAGTAAACCCCAGAGTGCTTTGACCGTGTGTTATCCTATATAATAATTCGCTAAATTGTGTGTAACGCCGCGACATGCGCAGTAGACACTGCTGCACGTGCTGCAGTCATGCGCAGTAGAGACTGCCCGCCCCACTGCTGATACAGCTGTGTATGAGTCATGGCGCGGGCAGTCTCTACTGCGTGCCACTGCCCCGCAACCGGGTGGCAGTGGCACTGTGGCCCGTGTAACGGGCTGTTCAACTAGTATATTAATAAACAGAGTTGGCTGATTGCCACTCCATTGACCCTACATGCTGTGTGGACCTCTCTGCATTGTAGCAAGAACACCAAACAAAGGGACACAAAAGTGGCAATATGGTACTGGTCAGCTCCATCATAAACTTAATTAACTATTTCTGACCTGTGTTCCTTGGGAGATAGAAGCTAAGGACTTTTGTTGCATACAATTTTCAGGCTCACAGTTTTTGCTCCAATCCAAAACAAGACCTTTCTGCACCTCAATACTTCTCATATTTTGCTTGCCGTACTCTGCTATATAGATGTTGATATATATATATCTGGTTCTGGGATCCAGCAATCTGCCTTGATCTAACCACAGTGGCGGTGTTATTTAGTACCTTACAAGAGTTCAATGAAGGGGTGGAGACATGGTCTTCATATGCAGCAAGATGAAGACAATTTATGACTGCAAATGATATTCCTGCCGCAAAACAAACAGCTGTGTTCTTGACTGTGGTATGAAGAAAGTCTTTTGCAGTACTTGATAATTTATTGGCACCTGACTCTCCAGAAGATAAACTCTTGATGGATTTACTTGACGCATTAATAGGACTTTATCATCCACAACCTCTAGAAATTGCTGAATGTTTCTGTTTCTGCTCTAGAAAACAGCTACAGAGAGAAAGTGTCCAGACATACATGGCTGAGTTGAGGTGTTTAGCTATGACCTGTAATTTTCTGCTAATTTAACTGAAGCCCAGCAAGACCAATTTGTGTGTGGCTTATTGAATTGTGTGAATATCTGGACACCAAATATTCTGGGTCTAACTGATTGCAAAGTGGCTGTCCCCTGCATAACCCCCCATCAAAGCAGAGGGCCCAAGACCTTTTATGACAGCCTATGTCGTGCTCTGGTGATTGCTATATGCTCATTCATTTTATGTCCTAGGACTGGTGCACTTTGAATAACATACATACACAAAAAATAAACAAACACATTGTACATACCAAATCATGCCTTGGCATGAAACCTCCCCCTTAAGATGCTGGACAGAGGGATTCAGCCACAGGCTGATAAATTTTTCACCATTAACCTCTATTCCCCCCTGACGAGACAGACCATCTGTATTCCCATGTAAGCTGCCTTTTTTTGTGTTGGACAGTGAAGTTATACTGCTGGAGGATAAGACACCAACAAAGCAGTTTGCCATTTTTACCTGACACTTTGTCTAGCTAATGCAGTGGTTTGTGATCAGTTATGACAGTAAAGTCTCGACCATACAGATATGGCTGTAACTTTTGCAAAGCCCATACCACAGCTAGATACTCCTTCTCTATTACCACATAGACCACTTCCCTTGGTAACAGTTTCCTACTAAGATACAGTATTGGGTGTTCTTCTACTTTGGAGTTAACTTGGCTAAGGACAGCTCCCAGCCCAAAATTAGAAGCATCTGTCTGTACCACAAACCTCCTACTAAAATCAGGGGCCTGGAGGACTGGTGAGTTAGATAATGATGTCTTAAGGGCAGTGAAGGCTTTGTCACATTCATCAGTCCAAGTAATTTGCTTCAATACTTTCTTTTTGGTCAAGTCTGTGAGGTGCTTGGCTGTCTTACTGTAGTCTGGGAGAAATCTGCAGTAGTACCCTGCTGTCCCCAGAAATTACATGACCTGTTTCTTGGTCTTAGGGATTGGCCAGGCCGTAATAGACGCTACCTTACTGGGCACAGGGCGAATGATACCCCCTCCTACCCTGTGTCCCAGATACTGCACCTCTGTCCTGCCTATCTGACACTTTTCTGGTTTGATGGTGAGCCCTGCCCCTTTTATTTGCTTCACCACCTTGCCCAAATGAACCAGGTGCTCCCCCCAGGTCTTGCTGAATACTGCAATATCATCTAGGTATGACGCAGCATATTCCTTGTGGCTCTCCAGCAACTGATTAACCAGTCGTTGAAAAGTGGCTGGGGCATTTTCATCCCAAAAGGCGTCACACAGAACTCATACAACCTAAAGGGAGTAATAAAGGCTGACCACTCCTGGGCTACTGGGATCATAGGGATTTGCCAGTAGCCTCAACTCAAATCCATGATAGTCAAATACTGGGCACCTGCTAGCTGATCAAGCAGTTCATCTATCCTGGGCATGGAGTAAGCATCAAAGGTGGTCACTGCATTTAACCTCCTGTAATGTACACAAAACCTGGTGGATTTATTCTTTTTGGGAACCAACACCACAGGGGAAGCCCAGGGGCTTTTTGACTTCCTAATTACCCCCAGCCCTAACATGTCTTCAGTCTTCTTCAGGATATGGACCCTTACCTCTGGGATACCCGGTAGGTTACCTGTCTTAGCGGTGGTTGGTCCCCAGTATCCACATGGTGGGTGGGTGGCTAGTGTGGTTCACCCTGGCTTCCCTGTAAATGTGCCACTGAAGCAGCCTAATACTTGATGTAGCTACTTCTTCTGCTCAGCTGAGAGCTGTGGATTGATCTCAGCATCCTGTAGGAATCAGTGGCTCTTAGCTTCCTGTACCAGGTCCACCAAAGAATCATTACCAAGCCCTTCCTCTGGCAAACTACATACACTGAGTTCCAGATTTTCGGGGTCATAATATGCCTTTAGCATGTTAATATGGTACTGCCTCTGCCTCTCACCTTTCTCATCAAGGGCTACTACAAAGGTGGTGGAGTCTAAACGCTGCAAAATGGGGAAGGGACCATCCCAGGCAGCCTGCAACATTTTCTGCCTGATGGGGTTCAAAACCATTACCTTCTGTCCCACCTCATAGACCCAGTCCCTAGCATGGCGATTATACCAGTATTTCTGCCTAGACTATGCTGTTGTGAGATTGTCATATACTAGCCCTGACAATGTCTGCATCCTATCCCTAAACTTCAGAACATACTCCACTACAGAAGTCTCAGGGGTGTGTATCTCCCTTCCCATTCTTCCCTAACTAAATCTAGAGGTCCCCACACTTTGTGACCATACAGTAATTCAAAAGGTGAGAAACCAGTGGATTCCTGTGGTACCTCCCTGTAAGCAAATAGTAAATGGGGTAAATACTTCTCCCATTATCTGCCCTGAGATTCTACAAATGTTTTGAGCATCTGTTTCAAGGTCCCATTGAACATCTCGCAGAGACCATTTGTCTGGGGATGGTATGGGCTTGCTACCAAGTGTTGTACATTCACCTTCTTACAGAGACTTTGCATCAGATTAGACATAAACTGTGTACCTTGATCAGTGAGCATTTCTTTAGAGAAACCCACCCTGCAGAATATACTGATCAAAGCACCAGCTACCTTATCTGCCCGGATGGGTAATAAGGCGATGGCATCAGGGTACCTAGTAGCATAGTCCACCACTGTAAGAATAAATTGTTTTCCTGTGCTGCTGGGTATAGCCAATGGCCCCACAACATCTACTGCCACTCGTTCAAAAGGTACTGTTATGATGGGTAGGGGCACTAAGGAAACACGAGTAACATCCCCAGATTTACCCACTCTCTGACAGACATGGCAGGACCGGCAGTAATTTGCAACCGCAGTGCCCATACCAGGCTAATAGAAATTGTGAGCCAACCTGGATTTTGTCTTGACCCCTCCCAGATGTCCTGCCAAGGGGGTTTTATGGGCTAACCTCAGCAGTTCTTTTCTGAACTGCATAGGAACCACTAGCTGCTTTTCTCCTTCCCTGGGCCCCAGCACGTCATTAGGAACGGACTCCCAGTATAAAATATTGTTATCCCTATATACCTGGTGACTATCCGTGTCAGCACTTGGCTGTTCAGCGCGGTGTCTCAACCGTTCAAGGGAGGGGTCACTGCACAGAGTTTCCAGGAAATTCGTATTGCCCTCCCCCCACCTTACTGCACCAGAGAGTGCAGATCCCTCTGGCAGAGCATTGAGGGGTGGTATGAGGTCTACCCCATTCTCTACCCACTGGTCAGACAGTTGGACCCTTTCATTACCATCCTACTCATGTTCTACAGCTGCAGCCCCGGCATACTGCTGATGTGTTACCACATCAGATTGAACAGGACTTTCGGTTAGCCCATCCAGTTTGCAAGCAGTGTCCTCTGGAGCACAGTGACAGAGTATCCGGCCCAAATCATTCCCCAGCAGAACATTATCCTCAGAAACCCCCATTTCCCACAAACCTTTTCCCACTCCCCAGTCAAGGCACACACGTGCCATGGGCACAGCGGGTGCACCCTCCCAATTCCTTTGATGGACATGGTTCTTCCAGTGATCATGTCCTCTGTATTCACCACTTCAGGGTGCACCAAGGTGAATGAAGCTCCTGTATCTCTCAGTCCCATGGTCACCCAGTCACCCACAGTTACACTCTGCAGATTATCCTCTCTTTTCCCCACAGGCCCACCCACAAGCAAAATTTATGGTAGCCCTCCAGTGGCACTCCCACCTCCATGAGCAGGTGGCTGTGGATTCTTAGTGGGGCAAGTAACCCTCAGATGCCCAATCTGGTTACACTGAAAACAACGGCGGGTATGGGGCCCACCAGACATAGCTCCTGCACTATTGGCAGCTGGTGTTGAGGTCCTCACTGCAGATCTTGTAGATGGTGACTGAACTGTATCTCCTCTCCAGGTTGAAGTACCAGCTGACATAGCTCCACGCTTGGATGGTGGTGCATGGATAGCTGCGTAGTCATCTGCCAGTTCTGCGTCATCCCTAGCGGTTTTTGGCTTTCTTTCTAAAATCCACCCTCTTACATCAGGGCTCCTTGTATGTAAGAACTATTCAAGGACCATTAAGTCATTAACTGCTTCATAGGTCTTAGCTTGTAACCCTGTAATCCATTGCCTTTATGCAGTTTCCAGTTGTACAACCTATTGAATGCAGCTGGATGAGACACTCTGCTGCATGCTCCTAAACTTTTTCCTGTAGGCTTCAGGAGTAAGGCTAAAAGTTTTCAGCAAGGCATATTTAATTGCCTCATTCGTTATCAGGGACACAAACACATCCAAAGCTTTTCCTTTCAATTGTGGAGTTAAATATCTCCCCCACTGGTCTGACGGTAGATGATGCTGCCTGCACACCTTTTCAAAACTTTTCAGGAATACATCCAAATCAGTCCCCTCTTCCAGGGAGGGAAAATCCTCCTTGCAGAACCTAGGTGTCCTGGGATCTGATGCAGCGTTGTTTGGTGAGGACAGAAATGTGAACTGCAGCTTGGCCATTTCCAGCTCATGTCTCCTTTGTGCTGCTCTTTCTGCAGCTTCTCTGGCTGCCAACCATTCTTGTTCTGCAGCCTGCTGTTGAATCATTACTTGCATGGCCTCCCGAGGATTTGAAGCCATCAGTTGCCTGAATAAACATGTTGAGCAAATGTCCATGACTCTTTGAGGGGTACAAACACTAAGCATTCCAGTAAGTAGTGCTCCTGCAGTAGGAGGGTGCTCAGTAACCCTTTCCGTGTCAGTATCTGACTCAGCAGTGTGGCTGTCAGCCTCCACAAAGTCTGTAATAAGTTGTTCCTTGCTTTTGATTCGACCCGGCCTGGCTGACGTTCTGATCTGTTGCACCTCATGGATGAACAAGGCTGAAACATATATCTGAGCTTAGCTATTTTCCTTGTTCAGAGACAAGTTGGGCTGGATTCAAATGCAGGAACGTCAGCCAGGCCAGGTCGAATCACGGAGCAGGAACCAATGAGAGTAGTCAGACGGGACAAGTCGGTACACAAGAACGCAGGAACACAGCAACACAGTAGCACTGGTACAGGAACACCACGAAAGGGCATCTGACAGGTGCCAGAGGCCCGGTATAAGAAGGCCATACTTGACAGGCCAAACAAAGCTCAGCCAATGGGAGTGCAACACAACAAAGAGTGACAGAGCAGATCACGGGAACCGTGATAACAATATTGAGAATTATGACAGCGTATTTTTAACTATTGGACTTCCAGATTAGATAAATATCTTGGACTGCCAGGGTCTATTTTATTCTTGGACTGCAATCATCTATTGTTATCTTGGACTGCCAGCATCAACTGAATCCTTGGAATGCCAGAGGGGGTACACAACGCAATTTGTTTCATACCCCTCTGGCACAAGGGTTAAAGCCAGGATTAATTTGATGCAATTTTGGGGGGCATGATTAATTTTATTTTTTTTTCCCTTTCAGTGACATCTTTTTGATTGGAGAAGAGGATTAGAAGACAGAAGATCAAAAAAATGAAGATGAAGAGAAAGAAGATATAGGATTACAGAAGAAGACTGACAGTGGATGACAGATAAGTATTATACAACTCTGGGGTATGGATGTTAGGATAGTGTTAGGGCTAGTATTTTTTATTGTTTGGGGTTGTGTAGGGTTAGTGTTTGTGAGGGTGACTGTTTAACTCACACTCGGTGCTTGATAGTGTGTCAAGCACTGAGCATTAGCATTTTTCCTTTGATGTTCCCATTTCTCATGCTTTTTAGAGCACATGACAAACGCTTGGCCAAAAGTCAGGATCTTTGGCCTATCCTTCGTTGTGGTTTCTGTTGGTAGGACAATGTAATACCTATGACAACACAGTGTCTTACAGCTTGGTATCCATTTTGGCTGTTTTAATGAGGCAAATTGAATCGAAGCTTTAGGGTGCCAAATTCTACTATCGAGACTTTGAAAAATATGTGAATGTATGAGTTTCAGATGTATAGTTATGGGAATTATTATGAGCACTATATTTGTTTTTGTCATTATTATGGAGAGAAAATAGAATAGCCATGTATTATGAAGTTGTCCCTCTCATTATTCCCATAACAAATTATGTATAAAATATTAAGGTGTCCTGAAAATTCTAGACTGTGTGTTTGGGCTACCTTGAGGAAAAAACAATTGAGAACCACTGTTTAGTATATAGTGCAGATGTTTTGCTTCTTTGTCATTAACTTTCTCTGTTGAGCAACTATGTATATTTACTAAGTACCATACTGTGGCTCACCAACTCTTTACACAATTGTACAAATTTCATATTGATTATGGTAGGTGTTGTGCAACAACTGGAGAGTGACATGTGGCCTCAATCTCTATACTACACAGTTAATTTACTACTTTACAAATCTAGCCCACACTTCCTCAAATAGTACCACCATAGTCAATGTGTCAGGCAGTATTGCAAGGAATCCTCATGGAAGTGAACTATGTGATAATTCATTGGTGATTTTTATTTAATTCAAGTAATACAAGTAATATGTAGAGATGCTCTAAGAGTGTATAGTATATTTCTCGGCTCTGAGAAGACAATACAGTAATATGTTGTTAGTTACTTGTCTGGAGTATAAAGTAGATCTGGGTTGGGAGAGTCCTGCATCCCTTGCTCTTAAAGGGATAGTAATGTTACATAATAAAAGCAGCTCTAATTAATCATCATAGTATTTGGGCCTTGGAGAGTGTCATTTCAATTCTGTCAGAGTTATAGTCCTAGAGTAATTGAATGATAAAGTATCCTCCTCCTGCCCCTTTTACTGATATAACAATGCTCAGCTCAGAGCAGCAGGGAGTGTGCAGGTAGATTGCAGAAAGGGACAATCTTCAATTAAGATAAGGGAAAAAGCTGAAAAACCTGTCAAGGGGGCAGTGTTTTCATTGTTCTCACAGTAAAATATTGACCCTTGATGTAAGCTGTCTGGTCTATGGACTGGATTCCACATCTGAGGAGTGGGGGTTTACACTAGGTAAAAGGGGCGGGAGGGTAAAACTTTATTGTTCAATTACTCTTGAACTACAACTCTCACAGTAATGAAATAACACTCTCTATGGCTCAATTGCTATGAAGATTCATTGGAGCTGCTGTTTTTGTGAAACATTACTATCACTTTAGAAGATCTAACCACTGTTCCACAATCAGCTAACAGTATGAAAATAAATATAGAAAGCATGGTGGTGACCCCTCTCCTGTAGTACAACCTTAAAAATAAATCAAAACATGCACAGTGTTTGTAATATAATAAAACCAAAATGGCCAAACACAAAGACAATATAACAAATAAAAACTTTTTAAAGAAAGAGAAAGGAAAAATTGCAAGGACAAATAAATATAAACAAATATAATGAATAGGGTATTACAGGTATCAATAAAGTAAAAATGTAGATATGTCAGACTATATAAAAGGGCCAATAAATCCTGTTAAGAACCCCGTCACACTTAGGTATAAGAACAAGGAGCTCAATATAGTCACTTGGATAATACAGGCAATAAATTACAAATATGTGTAAAAATAAAACCCAAGACTTAGGTTCAGACTTCAGATATATAAAACACTACTAATACATAAATATAAATCCAATATATGAAGGGTATATCTCTATACACAAACAATATTAAAACGTTAACTCATGTAATCGACAATTAGTATAGAATGCTTGATAAATCACTTTTGTTTAGTGTGAAACACTTTGCTGGATGTTATTTTCCAGTCTATGTCAGTCTATACAAAATGGCAATAAATCCTGTAGGGAACCCCTCACACTTAATATTCGAACAAGGGACTCAGTATACTCACTTGCATAATTGAGATTAAAAATCTGAGGTTCAGACTTCAAATACATAAAACACTATTAAATATATTTATTTATATGAATCCAGTATACAAAAAAAAGAGTATATTTCTATACACAAACAATATTTAAATGTCAATTGATATAAAAGACATCTATTATTGACTACATTTATACGTGTGTTAGGTGAAAATGGTTACCTTGGGAATATAAGTGAGAAGGCTATTTCCCATTACTTCTTCCCGAAGTGAAGTGAGATTCTTGAGAATGTGTGTGTGAATACTTGCATACAGACATAGACACGCACACATACACACAGGAACACACACAATCACACACACACACACACACACACTGACACAGGAACTCATGCACAAACACATAAACAAAGGAACACACGCACTGACACAGGAACACACACATGCACTGACACAGGAACACACACACACACACACACTGACACAGGAACACAAGCACAAACAAAAACACACACAGGAACACACAGGAATACACACAATCACACAGGAACACAAACACACACATACACACTGACATAGGAACACATGCACATGCACACACACTTACAAAGGAACACACGAACACTCCCACATATACACACACTGACACAGGAACACATGCAAAAACACATACACACAGGAACACATGCATATACTCACACACACACACACCCACAAGAATACACATACACTCACTGACACAGTAACACATGCATACACACACACCACACACACAGGAACACACACCCACACACACACACACTGACACAGGAACACATGCACACACACACACAAGAACACATACACATACACACACTCACTGACACAGGAACACATGCAAAAACACATATACACACACTGACACAGGAACACGTGCAAAAACACATACACACAGGAACACATGCATATACTCACACACACACACCCACAAGAATACACATACACTCACTGACACAGTAACACATGCATACACACACACCACACACACAGGAACACACCCACACACACACACTGACACAGGAACATATGCACACACACACACACACACACACACAAGAACACATACACATACACACACTCACTGACACAGGAACACATGCACACACACCATACAGGAACACATTCACACACACACACACACAGAAATACACACACAGGAATACAAACACACACAGGATCAAACACACACACAGGAATACACACACACACTGACACAGGAACACATGAACACATACAGGAAAAAACATACACACACAATGATGTAGGAACAAACACACACACACAAACACTGACACAGGAACACATGCACACACACAAGAACACATACACACACACACTCACTGACACAGGAACACATGCTCACACACCATACAGGAACACATTCACACACACACACACACACACACACACACACACACACACACACACACACACACACACACACACACACAGAAATACACACACACACACAGGAATACAAACACACACAGGAACAAACACACACACAGGAATACACACACACTGACACAGGAACACATGAACACATACAGGAACAAACACACACACACACACTGATGTAGGAACAAACACACACATACAAACACTGATACAGGAACACATGCACACACACACACACACACACACACACAGAAATACACACACAGGAATACAAACACACACAGGATCAAACACACACACACAGGAATACACACACACACACACTGACACAGGAACACATGAACACATACAGGAACAAACACACACACACTGATGTAGGAACAAACACACACATACAAACACTGATACAGGAACACATGCACAAACACACACACACACACATATACAGGAACACATACTGACACAGGAACAAACACATACACACACGCAAGCACACAGTGAGTGAGTTAACCAACAGCAATGTAGGGACAAATAATTTCCAAAATTTCCATTATTTTAAATCAGGTATTTTACTTCTTGAATGCAAGAGAGTTCTCCAACGCATGCCATTCAAAGAGTTAAAAACCTTGTTTGAATTAATGGAGATTTGTGCTTGTTCTCTATGGTGCAGTTGGTTCCAGAATTTCACCACTTCTTTAGTACATCAGCCCCAGTCATTTTATTTGTGCACCTCAATAAGTGGTATTTGTTAATTAATGATACAAAAGTATTCTCATACTGAATGTGTATTACTTTGGTGTTGGCTATGCCATTTGAGATTCTGTATTAATGATGAATTGTAGGAGCAGTGTGAATATTATCCACATCAGCAGGAATGGGTTTTTAGTCCTGTACAAATGAGCATCCTGAGAAAACTTGCTGATTTGAGCACAGGCTGGATAAAAAGGTAACAAACAGCGACCTTATTGGAATGGAAGCTTCACCCATACATACAAATAACCTTGGACTCATGGTTATATCCAAAGCAATTTATTTTTGTTGATAAAAACAGATTAGGGGAGAAAGTGATTTTAACTTGGAAATATGGACAGCCAATGACCATACTGCAATGACTACTTTTCAAACACCCAATTTAAATTCAAACCCATAAAAAAATATGGAATGATGGAATGAAATGAACATCTTATCATGTTGTTAGTTCAGGTCTGAAATACCATTATTTCTCTCAGATGTCTTTGAACTTTTTAAAATGTGTAAAATGAGATGCATTGCTCACTTTAAAGACGCTTCATTGGATATTGTAATTATGGAGAGAGCAGCTGTAATGTGGTTCTTTGCACTCAAAAACCTTGAACTTTAATTAAAGCAGTGGTGGTCAACCTATGGTCCTCCAGCTGTGGAGGACTATATTTGGCTGGCTGAGGATGATGAGAATTTTAGTCCTCCACAGCTGGAGGGCCTCAGGTTGTTGACTTCTGAATTAGAGGTTTGTGTTTTTGGTCATCTCACACCTCCACATAAAGTTCAGAAATTCAGGTCACAATAGGCCTTAAACAATAAAGTAATTCTGGGGCAAACCAATTGCACTATAGGGGAGATCTAAACAGTTCCACTGATTTAACCATTTAATCCTAGAGACTCTAAAATATTAAAGGACACTAATGTCCAATAATAACTTTATGTTGTTTTGTAGATTAAAAAAAAAAAAAAATATGTGGTGCAAATCTCATCTCAAACGTTTATGGTTTGGGAGATATTCACCTCTAAAGTTCCCCTTCTCCTGATGTCAGCTGTAAAGCTGACAGAAAGAGATCCATGTCAGCCGACACGAGGAGGCTCTTCAGCAGAGCTGTAATAGCGATACTAGAAAAGAACTACTTCATTGATATGGTCTACAAAGTGTGCTTGCAAACCAGGCACACTTTGTATACCTTTCCAATGAAGTATTTATTTTCCAATATTGCTATTTCGGCTCTGCTACAGAGCTGGAGCGCTGATGTCAGGAAAAGGGGAGGGAGGGAGGAACTTTAGATGTGAATATCTCTCAAACTGTAAAGTTTTGATAGATGGGATTTGTGCCACATAATTTATTTTTTTTAAATCTATAAAACAACATAAAGTTATTATTGGACATTAGTGTGCCTTAAATGGGGTTAAAGCACAATTTAACCCTTTGAGTACCAGAGGGGTACTCATTGGGTACCCCTCTGATACTCAAAGAGTTAATTAAATAGGGATTTGGGTAATTTTAATTTTTACCCAGTGGGTGCAGTTAGTTTGCCCCCGGAATCACACCACTTTCCCTTTACACAAAAAAACCCCATTGATCTTAACTCTTAGAGGGATTTTTACTCTTAGAGGGATTTATACAGAAAGAAAAAGAAGCAAAATTCTGGTTTAAACCAACTGCGCAACTGGAGGCAAATGAAAATCATGTGCAGTAAAGATAACAGCTCCAGTTTCCAAAACAATATTATTAAATTTGAATAAATGCCAGACAAACCCCTACTTCTGTGAACTTGGTAATGCCGCAGGCCGTTGTTATCTTACTCATTAATTGAAATAATTTCGGTAGTTTGATCACATTGATTAAAACCAATTCAAATTTAGTTCTCTCTTTATTAAGATACATACATTAAAATCTAAGAATGGTACAAGTAACAACACACTATATGACTCAGATATATGAACAGGAATTACAGTCAGTCTATCAATGTGTTTTATGTATGAGAACACTTAATCATGATCAAAGATTCTGCCTCTTTTGATTATCCTTCTTTAAAGGCTCAATCACCAATCACTGTTGCAGGTTTAAAACTAAGGCAGAGGTAGAGCTGCATCAAAAGGATACGCCTCAAAATTTTATCTCTGGACACTGTTTCCCTACTTGTTACTAGTGGCAACAATGTTGTTTGAGAAGGATGAAAGTTTGTTATACTTTGGAGATGAACATTTGAGACCTATGCTTTTGATGAAGTGCTTCCTCTGCAGAATAGCTCTAAACTGGAATGACATGAAGGAGTTCATTTATGCAAAAAACATCCACGCTACTATGTCAGATTTGTGAAAGCCTGGTTCAAGAATGTTCGCGGCACAATCTGCCTCCAATGAACTCTACTTACAGTGCCAGAGGGTTTTATTCAGAGCCTAAGAAGGTTCATCTATCAGTATAAAATATTTGTTAAATATAGCATGCAGAAAGGACAATGAATAACAATCCCAATTAACTCTTTTATATTATTTTTAGGAAGTGTGTTGCACTGACTATACAGTAGCCACATGGTCTTGAGTTATTTCTGGTAGAGCAAGCAAAATGGCTGTTTACAGAGTGAGAGCGCATGCTACACATTGCATGCATGCGCTCTCACTAAAGATGAGATGCCTGAATGCGCGTCTAGTAAAGGGTGCTTCAGACAGCCATCACAATGAGGGAGGGGTTGAATATTAGGAGGCTGGCCACAAGACTTGCTGCAGCAAGGTTTTTGCCGATGAGACATAGCAGGTTACATCATCTTGACTGCATACAAATGAAAATTACTTTAAAACGGCGATAGAAAGAAAAACCCAGCATATGTAACAATGAATAAGGAGGGTTCATTTGAGGAAAACACAATTGGAGGTCAAAGATCCACTTTAAAGGGGAACATTCACCTCAGAAATGTTTTTTTACCAGATGGTTAAACAGTTAAGCAGTATTAGGAAACATGATTCTTATTTTTTATTTTGTACATACTTAGTTAGATCTTTGATGTGCAAACTGTGCACTTCTGCATTCTGACGCACTGTGTATCTACAGCACAGCTCTGTCGAAGGTAATATCCAAGAAAGGGTTAAACAAGAGAACCTATTAGGTTGGATAACCACAAAGATAAAATTAAATTTGAGAACTTTACACTATATTAGGTATTGACACGCTACTTCACAGTAAAGAATTTATTAAAATAATCAATCCCGCATATTTGTTCAAAAATATATATATATAATTTATTTAAGTAAAATATAATATATATAAAGTGTTAACAACAATGATATAAATGAGTGACCAGCAATTACAATAGATATACAGTAACTCAAACCACAATTATCACCATTAGGAGTACCAGCAATTAAAGGGTTAACCACACATAGGTATATTCAGAGATATTAAATAACAATAATTGAACTCAACAGCATAGAAAAGGATAATTGATCCTATAATTCATTAAAATACAGTTGGCAGCAGCATATAACTACCCCTGCCCCAGAAACTGTATAAACTATGCTATTTGAGGTTTAAACTTGGTTGTCAGGTGAGCAAACTTTAATATCAAGCCAGGTCCTCTGACAATTCCCTTATACCATATATAATAACCAAATTTAGAGAAACTAACTGGAATAAAATCCCAGATTTAGGTCACTAAAATTTAATTATGTACTGATTTCAAATATTGCGTACCTTCTGAATAAAACATATAAATTGCAATTAATATAGTCGATAATAGATTATACCAAGAATATACTTAGAATCAATCCAATAATATATGTCTAGACAGTATATTAAACTTCATACAACATATATGGCAAATATGACTATAACAGTCCTATGTAAAACCTATAGAGTACTCCAAGGTTTAAATCACTAGTAAAATATAGGATGCCACACCTAAGATGGCTACTTCTTTTGTTTAGTGAGATGTTTAAAACCTTTTCACTGTACAAAAGTTTAGATCCAAAACCAACACAAAGAAATCCAAGAAACACCTCAAAGTCAATACACAAATAGCAGTTAAAGGGTTAATAAATGAATTCAAAGAATTCCCCAGATCAAATTTAGCTATATAACCTTTTCAGAAACACAATATATTATTCTAGAAATACCAAGAATTATATTAACTAATATATAAACCAAGCCATTTAACTATATTACACTTATCTGGCAAAATATTACAATTTACCAATAAATTAATGAATTCCGCTTAATTCAGAATTACTACAGCTAATGTAGCTTATTATAATTGATCCCAAATGGTTGACCAGTCCAATTAAGGCAAATTATAAGAACAATTAAATTTCTTCAAATATAGAAGAAATATATATTTGATTCTGAATTTTGCAGAATTTAAATAAGGAAAGATATACTGTTACCAGTCAAATAAGTGTAGATTTCATAGGATTTCTTTAGAAGGCAGCCAGGTATATAGAGGGAATTGAAGAGCCAGGAACCAAGAGAAAAAGCCCCTTTCTCTCTCAAAACTTACATATTTATAATGTAAAATTACCCTTATCAGAATCTCCTCTGATTGGATAGAGAATCATCTTATTATGCAGTGACATCACGCATATTATTATGGAAACATTCCAAAGCACTAGTAATAATGCTATTTAGCCTGGAGATGTTGGTATTACTCTACACTAAAATTTACGCCTAAAATGATACCTGGTCTGTATTTTACAAAAAAATAGGAATGTAAACCTTAATCCTATATGACATAAATATGTCAAATCTGCCAGATTTTCCCATAGGGGAGTATATCTCTATTTTAGACTTTGAGATTTGATCATAAGATAATAATACTGCTGGAGACTGTGGCTGTCTGCAATTCAATATCAATCACCATAAAAGTCACCTAGATATTTTTCACTCCCATCTAGATAAATAGAAGCCCCTTTTGTCCAGAAGAATGAGCTAATTTAAACACATTTTAAACACAGATTTTTAGAGACTTTTGTTTAAAAGAAAAATTAAATCATTTCCTCTGACATAATCTCCCTTTTTAGCAAAATGTTTCTAACTTGATTAAAGTTCTAAAATATTATTGCTAAAACTGGAAGAGATGATTTGTCATCTTCTTCCCGTGACTGGGATCGTCCCTGAAGTTATGACAGTTTGCTTCAGTCCATCAACTAGATAATGGCACAGTCTTGTTTCCAAAATAGGAAGTACTTATTGTTCTCTTCAATAGATGAAAAAATATCTCCAAATAGGAAACCAATAGACCAATTTTGTTGATAGTAAGACGTTATATCTAATATGAATAGTTGCTTGGCCTACTCAAGGATCTCCTTAGTTTTGGCTTGAGCTAAAAAGACACACATATTATATCAGACTCCCAGTTTTAGAGACTGGTGGTGGGAGAAATATCAGGTTTCTTCTTTGATGGTTATCATAAGAACATGTTGACAAAACTTCTCTGGGATACAAATTCTTCTCTGTTAGGATGGATTCCGGCATCTCTTGCCCCATGGTTCTTGATAAAGGCACTAGAAACACTCTTGTCTTTATCCGGAACTCCTGTCACAGAAGAAGGATGATCCACATCATGGTTTGTCTTTGTCCGGAATTCCTGTCCCGAAGAAGGATGATCCACCAAACGTCCTTGGTCTTGACGTCAATAACAATGGCCTCTGTCAACCGACCTCAATCTTTTAAGAACTCTTTGGTCTAAAAGAAATGACACATGAGTATCTCATTGAAACAGTTTTGCATGCATGCATACACTACAATATAGTTTCAACCAGCATCCCTATGAATTTGGTACTGTAATGATTACTGTACAATTATTTTTGCACTAGTCTGCTTGTGGCCCTCACTAGCCTTATCTAAACTATGATAATCTAACACTCTCTGTCTCTGCTCTTCCCCCTTTTACAGAAGAATGACCCTCAGCTGTATGCTAAAAACAAAACCTTGTTAAAAAGGAAAAATAAAATTAGCATAACAATATTTTGTTGAGCATCACTGAACAGTAATTCATTTGTTGATGAGATATGTTAGAGTGCTAGTGGGGAACATACATGCCACACAGACAGACAAAAGAGAGAGCGACATTTCACTGAAACAAAAGAAGACAATAGACCTAAACATGATAATGTCATTTGGACAATCAAGAATACTCATCCATCCCATGACTGAATTAGGATATTTGTTCTTCTTCAGTTTCTCCCTCTATGATCTGTAACTGAGATTTAGGGTGACAAGCATGCAACTGGTTTATATGAACCCACCTTTCTAAAGTTTCACCATTATTAGGGATAGAAACCTTATAGGCAGCTGGAGATAATTTATCAGTAATGGTATATGGCCCTCTCCATGAGGGTAAGAGTTTCTTCTCTCTTACCTGGTTTCTTGCAAAACTGTACAGATAAAAATGATCATTTACCTCATACTCCCTTTTGGTGGTCTTTATGTCATAGTAAGTCTTATTACTTACCACTGCGTTCTCCAGATTTTTCTTTGCAAACGCAAAGGCATGTTGTAAATGCTTGCATAACTGGTCTATGTACTGGTGTGTTGTGGAGGCATTAATTAGATTTTGATCAAACGTACGGTATAGCAAGTGGTGGGGCAGGACCATCTTTCTACCTGTCATTAATTCAAATGGTGACATTTTCGTGGCTGCACTAGGAGTAGCCCGAATAGCCATGAGAACTAGGGGTAGTTTAAGATCCCAATCTTTACCTGATTCCTTCACAAACTTCTTGAGAATGTTAACAATGGATTGATTATATCGCTCCACCCCCCACTTGACTCAGGACGGTAAGCAATATGTAATTTACGTTTTACCCGCAATAGTTTCCATAGTTTGCTCATCACTTCACTGGTGAAATGGCTCCCTCTATCAGATTCAATCCTCTGTGGTAGGCCAAACCTGGAGAACACATGGTTAATTAACAATGCAGCAACGGTTTTTGCCGTATTATTATTGGCGGGTAAACATTCAACCCATCTGGTGAACAGACAAGTAACAGCATATATTTATTCCACCTTGCTGTCCGGGTAACTGGTCCTATAAAATATATTTGAATATCCGACCACTGTAATGACATCCCCCTCTTCTGTAGTGGCGCACGATGAGTGGGGCCTGATGGTTGGAATTGGGAACACACCAAACAACCTTGACAGTAGGTTTGTACATCTTTAAGCATATGAGGCCAGTATGCATAATCATGGAGAATCTCATATGTGACTTTATCGCCACGATGACCTGAGGTAGGTGTATCATGAGCATGTTGGAGCATTAACCTCTAAATGCAGTTGGTACAACCCATTGCTGTATTCCATTTTTAGAGGTTCTGATTAACAGACCAGCTTGTATATGGAATTGGGCCTTGGATCTCATTAAGATCCTCAAGTCTTCCTTTCCTACCCTGTCCTCCTCAGAAATCGGGTGGCTTAGAGGGTCTTCTATGTGCTTATAGAATAGCCCTATGATAGGGTCCCCCTTCTGACTTGTAATGAAGTCCTCACTAGGTGAATCTTGAATCCACTGTACTACCAGGGTGTCTGCTTCATTATGGGCTTGTTGCCTCGTAACAGCATTTACCTGTATAGGACCCAAGAGATGTGATATATCTAAGGCTTCCCCCTTAAGGGTGCCTTCTTTAGCCAATAGATCGGCTAGATCATTTCCCTGTTTTTCAGGGCCTAGGGCCTTGAAATGACCCTTGGTCTTTTTACAATAGAGGGTAAGGCCATTTGCTGTCACGAGATTGTCAACCTTTCAAAAAAATTGACCATGTTTCACTGGTTTATTATTGGATCGGAGCATATGGTTCCTTTTCCAACCTGGGGGTATTCTACAAAGCTATGGCGAACATAATTTGAATAAGTTATAATGACAAATTCCTTAATGTTGTGCTCAATAGCTAATAGGACTGTCTTATAGACTGTACAGAGTTCTGCCACTTGGCTACTCTGCAGTCCTAAGCTATACCCTTTGGATACTCCTGGCTACATGTGACTACCCGTTCCGGCTACGACCACTGGTGATGTCTGACTACCCGATCCAGTTCTGACCATTGGCTGCCTCTTGGTTCACTCTCCGTTGTTGCGCTCCTTTGCCATTCCGTGCCTCAGTTTGGTCTCCTTGTTGCCTGTGCCGTCCGTTCTGCGCTCTCTTCTGTTAGCGGCGCTTGTCAGTCTCATCAAGGTGTGTCACTATCTGCTGCCACTTCATGTCATTACTATTGCTACTGTTGTGTCATTTGTTGCCCCCAGCCTGATTCTTCATTTACTGTCATTATTGTACTTAATAAAGTTTTATCTTAAGTTCATCTGTACTTGTCAGTGTGTTAATTTCCTAGTCACCCCGTGACAATATAATAGGGCACTCACCTGTCCAGGTAATCCCTATACCTGCCATCAGTTTCCTTTTGGTACCAGTCATGAGATGGTATGAACAACCGTCAATGTACAATAATTGTACAATAATTATCGTCAAATGCCTTATAGAGGGAAAGCAATTGTACCTAAACACATTTTAAACACAGATTTTTAGAGACTTTTGTTTAAAAGAAAAATTAAATCATTTCCTCTGACATAATCTCCCTTTTTAGCAAAATGTTTCTAACTTGATTAAAGTTCTAAAATATTATTGCTAAAACTGGAAGAGATGATTTGTCATCTTCTTCCTGTGACTGGGATCGTCCCTGAAGTTATTACAGTTTGCTTCAGTCCATCAACTAGATAATGGCACAGTCTTGTTTCCAAAATAGGAAGTACTTATTGTTCTCTTCAATAGATGAAAAAATATCTCCAAATAGGAAACCAATAGACCAATTTTGTTGATAGTAAGACGTTATATCTAATATGAATAGTTGCTTGGCCTACTCAAGGATCTCCTTAGTTTTGGCTTGAGCTAAAAAGACACACATATTATATCAGACTCCCAGTTTTAGAGACTGGTGGTGGGAGAAATATCAGGTTTCTTCTTTGATGGTTATCATAGGAACATGTTGACAAAACTTCTCTGGGATACAAATTCTTCTCTGTTAGGATGGATTCCGGCATCTCTTGCCCCATGGTTCTTGATAAAGGCACTAGAAACACTCTTGTCTTTATCCGGAACTCCTGTCACAGAAGAAGGATGATCCACATCATGGTTTGTCTTTGTCCGGAATTCCTGTCCTGAAGAAGGATAATCCACCAAACGTCCTTGGTCTTGACGTCAATAACAATGGCCTCTGTCAACCGACCTCAATCTTTTAAGAACTCTTTGGTCTAAAAGAAATGACACATGAGTATCTCATTGAAACAGTTTTGCATGCATGCATACACTACAATATAGTTTCAACCAGCATCCCTATGAATTTGGTACTGTAATGATTACTGTACAATTATTTTTGCACTAGTCTGCTTGTGGCCCTCACTAGCCTTATCTAAACTATGATAATCTAACACTCTCTGTCTCTGCTCTTCCCCCTTTTACAGAAGAATGACCCTCAGCTGTATGCTAAAAACAAAACCTTGTTAAAAAGGAAAAATAAAATTAGCATAACAATATTTTGTTGAGCATCACTGAACAGTAATTCATTTGTTGATGAGATATGTTAGAGTGCTAGTGGGGAACATACATGCCACACAGACAGACAAAAGAGAGAGCGACATTTCACTGAAACAAAAGAAGACAATAGACCTAAACATGATAATGTCATTTGGACAATCAAGAATACTCATCCATCCCATGACTGAATTAGGATATTTGTTCTTCTTCAGTTTCTCCCTCTATGATCTGTAACTGAGATTTAGGGTGACAAGCATGCAACTGGTTTATATGAACCCACCTTTCTAAAGTTTCACCATTATTAGGGATAGAAACCTTATAGGCAGCTGGAGATAATTTATCAGTAATGGTATATGGCCCTCTCCATGAGGGTAAGAGTTTCTTCTCTCTTACCTGGTTTCTTGCAAAACTGTACAGATAAAAATGATCATTTACCTCATACTCCCTTTTGGTGGTCTTTATGTCATAGTAAGTCTTATTACTTACCACTGCGTTCTCCAGATTTTTCTTTGCAAACCCAAAGGCATGTTGTAAATGCTTGCATAACTGGTCTATGTACTGGTGTGTTGTGGAGGCATTAATTAGATTTTGATCAAACGTACGGTATAGCAAGTGCTGGGGCAGGACCATCTTTCTACCTGTCATTAATTCAAATGGTGACATTTTCGTGGCTGCACTAGGAGTAGCCCGAATAGCCATGAGAACTAGGGGTAGTTTAAGATCCCAATCTTTACCTGATTCCTTCACAAACTTCTTGAGAATGTTAACAATGGATTGATTATATCGCTCCACCCCCCACTTGACTCAGGATGGTAAGCAATATGTAATTTACGTTTTACCCGCAATAGTTTCCATAGTTTGCTCATCACTTCACTGGTGAAATGGCTCCCTCTATCAGATTTAATCCTCTGTGGTAGGCCAAACCTGGAGAACACATGGTTAATTAACAATGCAGCAACGGTTTTTGCCGTATTATTATTGGCGGGTAAACATTCAACCCATCTGGTGAACAGACAAGTAACAGTTAGCATATATTTGTTCCACCTTGCTGTCCGGGTAACTGGTCCTATAAAATATATTTGAATATCCGACCACTGTAATGACATCCCCCTCTTCTGTAGTGGCGCACGATGAGTGGGGCCTGATGGTTGGAATTGGGAACACACCAAACAACCTTGACAGTAGGTTTGTACATCTTTAAGCATATGAGGCCAGTATGCATAATCATGGAGAATCTCATATGTGACTTTATCGCCACGATGACCTGAGGTAGGTGTATCATGAGCATGTTGGAGCATTAACCTCTAAATGCAGTTGGTACAACCCATTGCTGTATTCCATTTTTAGAGGTTCTGATTAACAGACCAGCTTGTATATGGAATTGGGCCTTGGATCTCATTAAGATCCTCAAGTCTTCCTTTCCTACCCTGTCCTCCTCAGAAATCGGGTGGCTTAGAGGGTCTTCTATGTGCTTATAGAATAGCCCTATGATAGGGTCCCCCTTCTGACTTGTAATGAAGTCCTCACTAGGTGAATCTTGAATCCACTGTACTACCAGGGTGTCTGCTTCATTATGGGCTTGTTGCCTCGTAACAGCATTTACCTGTATAGGACCCAAGAGATGTGATATATCTAAGGCTTCCCCCTTAAGGGTGCCTTCTTTAGCCAATAGATCGGCTAGATCATTTCCCTGTTTTTCAGGGCCTAGGGCCTTGAAATGACCCTTGGTCTTTTTACAATAGAGGGTAAGGCCATTTGCTGTCACGAGATTGTCAACCTTTCAAAAAAATTGACCATGTTTCACTGGTTTATTATTGGATCGGAGCATATGGTTCCTTTTCCAACCTGGGGGTATTCTACAAAGCTATGGCGAACATAATTTGAATAAGTTATAATGACAAATTCCTTAATGTTATGCTCAATAGCTAATAGGACTGTCTTATAGACTGTACAGAGTTCTGCCACTTGGCTACTCTGCAGTCCTAAGCTATACCCTTTGGATACTCCTGGCTACATGTGACTACCCATTCCGGCTATGACCACTGGTGATGTCTGACTACCCGATCCAGTTCTGACCATTGGCTGCCTCTTGGTTCACTCTCCGTTGTTGCGCTCCTTTGCCATTCCGTGCCTCAGTTTGGTCTCCTTGTTGCCTGTGCCGTCCGTTCTGCGCTCTCTTCTGTTAGCGGCGCTTGTCAGTCTCATCAAGGTGTGTCACTATCTGCTGCCACTTCATGTCATTACTATTGCTACTGTTGTGTCATTTGTTGCCCCCAGCCTGATTCTTCATTTACTGTCATTATTGTACTTAATAAAGTTTTATCTTAAGTTCATCTGTACTTGTCAGTGTGTTAATTTCCTAGTCACCCCATGACAATATAATAGGGCACACACCTGTCCAGGTAATCCCTATACCTGCCATCAGTTTCCTTTTGGTACCAGTCATGAGATGGTATGAACAACCGTCAATGTACAATAATTGTACAATAATTATCGTCAAATGCCTTATAGAGGGAAAGCAATTGTACCTCAACGTAATCTTCTCCACTGGTAGCAGTCTCCATGGGAAGTGCTGAACAATCCTGGATTCTGTAATGCCCAAACAGTAGACAACAAAGCTTTCTCACAGTCATTGAATTTGATTTCCACGGAAGACAGGGATTTACTGTCATAAGCAATAACCTTATTCAGGTTGTCCTGTTTTTGATATAAAACCCCACTGAGACAAAGATTAGTGAATCCTGTCTCAAGGTACCTCCTTCTGGATAGGCTAGACAAGGAGCCTGGGTGAGTTTATTCTTGAGCTCAGACACAGCATGTTCTTGAGCTGCACCCCAGATCCACGGTTGACCTGTCTTCAATAATAACAACAATGGTTTGGTTATTTCTGAATAATTATCAATAAACTTCCAGGAATAATTCATCATGCCTAGGATGGATCTTAATTCATTGAGATTAGTGGGTGTTTTGGATCTGACTATCGCTTCAACCTTCTTTCTTTGTGGGTTTAACCCTTCGGTGATAACCTCATGTCCAAGAAAGTTAACTTTGGTGCTGCACATCTGTGTGTTTTTGAGCGACAGTTTAACCCCAGCTTCCTTTAGCTGATTACATACATATTTAATTTCTGTGATATGCTTTTGAAAGGTAGTATTTTAATCAGGACATCCACATAGCAGAGAGTCCCCCTAGCCATAGCATCAGGCATAGCCTTGTGCATGAATACTGAAAATTCATGACCTGAGTTGATATATCCAAAAGGCATTCTAACCCAGGCATATTGTACTCCTCCAAAGGTGAAAGCTAGTTTATATTGGTCTTCCTTACTGACTTTAATGGTCCCATACCCTTGGGCACAGTCACTCGCTGTAAAGAACTTAGACCCCTGCATCTGAACTAAACATTGGTCTATATACGGCACCGGCCATCCTGACATGTATACACATTTATTCAGTTGCCTTAAGTCAGCGCACAGATGCCACTAACCATTGGGTTTAAGGATTCCTAAGATGGTGTTATTATATGAGCTGTGCACTGGCCGTATAATGCCCCTCTCTTTGAGGTTCCTTGTGATCTCCGCCAATGAGTCATAGGATGCAAGTGGAAGACGGTACTGTTTGACATATACAGGAGGCAATTTAGTGTCCTTTTGTATGCGGGCGACGTGTATGTTGGTTAAACCACAATCATATGAATCCTTGGCAAGCAGCTCTTGGCATTCCATAAGGACGTTCAGAGTCGTCAGAGCACGCACTGGCTAGAGAGATTTGCTCCTCTACTATATCATTGAACCATGGAAATGCTTCAGGCCTACCTAACTCATAGGTTTCCTCAAGCTGTGTAGATAAATAATGAGCATTTACTCTTACCTTATCCACAGCCTCCTGATATTCTCAGGACTCTTGTTCCTCCATCTGGTGTTCAAATACCAGAGAGGATTCTTCAGTCCTGCATGTACCTGTATCAGGGCTATATGGATACACAGATTAAATGGAAAACAGTCCCTCTGGGAGTGTGTAAAACATTTGCTCAACTAGTTGTTCCTCAGACAGATAATTATCAGGCAGTAGGCCAATTACTTCATTCTGAAACCCAAATGTTTAGTATTCTGAATCAAGTGCATAACCTATTACAGTTCTCTTCTCTAAGGTAATACTGTGTGGGGTTATGTTATTGACCACAATGTGGACTGGTGTCCTACGGATACTCACCATAGGGGTGTGTGACACAGAAACTCCTAATTGTTCAATCCTATTTGAGAGGCATATTAATGCATCAGGATTCTCAAGGTTCTGACCACTATGAACCTGCAAGGATATGGGGACCTGACTTGCCCCACCAGGTATAGTGACCTCATTAGCTACCTGTAATTTCACTGCATATGGCAACAGTTTGCATGACTTCAGGGCTTTTAAGTCATCCTGAAATCTACAGGGGTTCCTTCTAAGCTAGTCCACAGTTTATTATTTACCAGATCAATCTGGGTGGCAAAATGATGCATTAAATCGTTGCCTAGATCTGGTGCTGGTGTTCCTCCACTACAAGAAAAACATGTTTTGCAGACCTATCACCTAGAGATAAAGATAACAGACATCTAGCAACAACGTTATAACTTATAGCATTGTCATCTAGGTCATGTACCCAATTATCATATGGTGCCAGATACTTAATATGGATAGGATCTCTTACCTCCATCAGTAGACTGTTACTAATGTAACTGTGTTCCAGTTTCAGATTCAGTTTGGCCTGTTTGATCCTTCCCAAGTCTTTAACCTGTAAGGAAACAAACAACTCACCCCCTGTATTGTCAATAGACGTCAGATATTGAGAATTATTCTCTGTATCTGTTGGTTCAGAGGGTGATCTGTGAAGACATATGGTTACGACATTGCCTTCTAGCTTCACATTCTGAATCTGTTCTGGTAACGCCTTAATGGAGAGGTCACCTTCCATGGTTTCAGCATTGGTATCAGGCATCTGTAAAACAGTGAGGTTAGGGTTCTGGCTATTGACAAAATGGATTTCAGTAGTATCCCTAGTTTCCTCTACCACATGATCATTTCTATGGGGGCGTTGCAATGCCCGCTCATATCTGATTGGGGTTTTAACCTGTAACCAGATGACATTATTCACACAGTCTACGATGGGACTTAATCGCCGTAGCAGATCGGCACCTATAATTAACCTGTTATAGGGAACTACAACTACTATGACTTTATGTGTGAATGATTTATTACCAATGTTAAATTTTAACCATGTGGTTCCCAATATGTTTAAGGGGTTACCTCCTATGCTTATTAGGGATCCATCAAATGCTTTTAACACTGGCTTTACAGTGGCATCCTCCATAATTTGATAATAATGGGAGCTAGATAAGATGGTAGTTTGAGACCCTGTATCCAGGAGGCTGGAAATAATCAAGTCATCAAGTTCCTGCAATGTAACATCAATGAAATATCTCCCTTCATATTCATGCATTTCACATAAATAATTACGATGTAAAATCATCTTAGAATCCCTCCACTGCCTGCAAGAGTTAACTCCTGAATCTGCAGGAGCAGACTTGCTGACCACTTGGTCAGGTTGTACAGCTGCAGCATCCCTCTTCACTCCTCCTCCTTCTTCAACCTGTTCTGAAGAATTGCAGGGAAAAGATGTGACATCATCAGGGATGGACTTATGTGTACCTGGTTGTGTGTGAGATAAGGAAGAAATGTTAGAGTCAACCAAAGCATTTACATCCTGTAAAGAAAATGTGTTAGCATTACTGTTGGTTAAAACATGATCTGTTATTGTAGGACTTACATAGCAATGGTATTCTTCTCCCCTAAAGCCTGTTTACCATTACCCTGTTGTTCTGTTACTGAGTGGCAGCTGCCACTCCTGGAGCTGTCCCTAAAAAAGGGTTAGGTCCCTGCTGTGTATTAGAACTAGGGTTTTGGCCTAGCTGTGCCACATTAGCCATCATTTTGGCCATCATGTCTGTCAGGTTGTTAACCTGGACCCTGAGACTTACCTGTTTCTGACCTTGGTTCCCAGAATCAGACTTATTGATTTTCTGAGTTTGCTGGGACTTGGACCCCTGATTGTTAGAGTTTTTACCCTTTTGGAACCTCTTGGGAAACTTGGATTTATTTTGTTTTTTGTTGTATCCCTGGGGCTTTTTGAGCTATTAGACCCCTGGGAACTAACAGTGGCAGGCCCCTTCTGTCCTGGTGCCTGGTTATGAACCTGTGGAGATTTTAACACCTCTGCATAGGTTCTCTTGCCAGATTCAGATGGCAAGCTTTCCTTAACCAATGTCTCCGCTACACACTGGGGGCAGGCTTCTTGTCCCTAGCTGGGGTATTCTCACTCTGCTGGGCATTATATAGCTTAAAAGCTTGAGTGAGTAACCAATCTAGTGACAACATGGGTGAATAACCCCTAGCTAGATTAGTTTTCATATACCTAGGCAGAGCATTAAAGAATAGTTCCCTAAACTCATAAAATTGGAAATCTGCATCCTTATCTGCAAGGAAATATGCACATTTAAGCTCTGACAAGAATTGCCTGGGGTCCTGTTCTGGCCTACATTTTAGTGCATAGATAGCACATTTAGCCTCATGGTGGGTTTATAGGGCCTAAAAGCTAGGATTATTTCCTTAACAATTTCTTCCCATGTGGTGATATCCATATCATTCAAGGATTTGAAAAAGAAACTCTCTGAAATATCAAAAACCCAAGGTACATAATACATTTTATGATGGTTAGAATGAAGGTCTAGAGATGCAAGTGTTTCAACATAACGCTCTAGATGGTTAACAACAGACACTTTAGATTTTCTTAGAAAAAATGGCACAGTGTCCTTAATAAACCTTATTATTTTGGTTTTATCACCCATTAAGGGTGAGCTTTCCTCTTGTTCAAACCTACTCGGTGTGGACATTTTCCTTCTGTGAAGTTTGAGTACTGGCTTCCTGTTAGAGGTTAATCTGTGACTTGTTAAGAGGCTCTGAAGTGTATGGTGTCTGAATTGCTCAGGGAGGGTACACTCATCCTCAATCCTCAGCATTAAGTATGAATCATGAGGGTCAGCAGCCCCTCCCTCCCCAGTTAGTGATCCTGATAACTGACCTTCCTGTCAGGACCAATATCTTGTTCCTGTTCAGAAGGAAGATTGTCAGGGTGAGAGGAAGTAAAGACCTGCATTCTATCTGACAATTCCTGAATCTGCCTGGACAAGATATCCAACGTCCCTTTATCCATTGATTTATCCCCTTTAGGGGCACTATCAATGGACTGGTATACCAACACATGCTCCTGAAGTTTGGCATTCTCATGAGCCCACCTGTCTATATGGGAATGGAGTAGGTTAACTTGTTTTTTCAAGTTGTGGTTCTCACATGTTAAATTAAACATATCAGCACTGAGGATAGAATGCCGTTCTTTTCCAGACCACACTTTCACCAGATTATCTTTACACCTGCTCTCTAGCCCATTTACCTAGTGCTGGAGAGACTGAATTTCCTCTTCCTGTGTTATTATTAACTCATGGTAGTCACACATATCTTTCTCTAACTCAGAGATTCTTTCAATCTTAGCCTTCAGTACTTGTTTTATTGGCTCCATCTTTTCTTGCTTAGCTTCTAATTTGTCTCTCTGGAAGTTTATAATATTTAACAATTCGGGCACGATTAATAAAATCTTTACATCCAACTCCTTTGGCTTGGTTTGTTCTATACATTTGCAAAACAAAAAAAAAAAGGAAAAAGGGGAACAGCGCAAAAAGTCCTCTAAGTGTAATCTGACAGAAGATACCATTCACCCAACACTTGCTCAGTCTTCCCACACCCTTCAAGCTGGGTATTCACAGAATAAAGAGGCTTGCACCGCCTCTGTGTATGCACGCTTTGACTGGATCTGACCTCCAGTCACGGTCTCCGGCTCTCCACGTCCGCGTTGGCTCCACCTCTCGCAGCCCTCTCTCCCTGCCCGATCGAGATATGCAACAGTGTCCCAGTTAGAATGTCCAAAGATATATGGGACCACAATGAACGATCGGGATCCCAGAGGGCAATAATAATGAATTCCAGGGGGTTCCAAACGTAATGGGAGATAAATAATTTATTGAATAAAATATATTTAGTTAAAATCTTTACATAGACAACTTATAAAAACAATTGTAAATCGGCACAAATAACAGCCCGACGCTTATCGCGATTACTCTATCGCTTCATCAGGGGCATCAACCTTGCGCTTCCAAACTCCAAAAACTTATGTTCTATACATTTATTTAAAGCTCTATAATAGAAGCTATCGGGTTGCCAAATTTTATCAAATTGGGATTCTACTCTTAACTCTATATCATCACTCCATTGCTGTGCATCACTTTTAATTTTTAGGCGAGAATGGATGGCATAAATTATCCTACCGTCTACAGACCATTTCATGTCTTCTCCTGAGATCTGTTCCATTGGATCAGACACAAAAGAACTTGACTGAGACAGGTTTATGCACAAATATGTTACTGTGTAATATATCTGCCAATACAATTATTTGACAAATGTGTCAGCCCTGTGTATAGATCTCAGCAGTTCCTCCAATGATGTCGAACCAATTATGTTGAAGGTATCCAAAGGGTTCAAACAAGAGAACCAATCAGGTTGGATATCTTCACATAAATAGATAAATAACAATATTAAATAATTTTGAGAACTTTACACTATATTAGGTATTGACACGTTACTTCACAGTAAAGAATTGATTAAAGTAATCAATCCTGCATATTTGTGCAAAAAAAATATAATTTATTAAATACAATATGCTAAAATAAAGTGTAAACAACAATGATATAAATGAGTGATCATCAATTACAACAGATATCTAGTAACTCAAACCACAATTATCACCATTGGGAGTACCAGCAATTAAAGGGTTAACCACACATAGGTATAGTCAGAGGTATTAGATAACAATAATTGAACTCAGCAGCATAGAAAAGGATAATTGATCCTTACCATTAATTAAAATACAGCTGGCAGCAGCACATATGAATACCTTGGCCCCAGAAACTGTATAAACTATGCTAATTGAGGTTTAAGGTAGGTTGTCAGGTGAGCAAACTTTAATATTAATCCAGGTCCTCTGACAATTTCCTTATACCATGGATAATAACCAAATTCAGAGACTAACTGGATAAAATCCCAGATATAGATCACTATAATTTAATTATGTACTGATTTCAAATATTACATACCTTCTGAATAAAACATATAAATTGCAATTGATATAGTCGATAATAGATTATACCAAGAATATACTCAGAATCAATCTAATAACATATGTCTAGACAGTATACCGAACTTCATGCAACATATATCACAAATATGACTATAGCAGTCCTATGTAAAACCTTTAGGTTACTCCAAGGGTTAAATCACTAGTAAACTATAGGATGCCACACCCAAGATGGCTACTTCTTTTGTACTTTTCACTGTACAAAAGTTTAGACCCAAAACCAACACAAAGAAATCCAAGAAACACCTCAAAGAAAATATACAAATAGCAGTTAAAGGGTTAATAAATGAATTAAAAGGATTCCCCAAATCAAATATTAGTTATTATAACCTTTCCAGAAACACAATATATTAATCTAGAAATATAAAGAATTATATTAACTAATATATATAACAAGGATCTATATATCTCACTGTATAACTTATTTTACTCTTATCTGGTAAAATATTACAATTTGCCAACAATAAATGAATTCTGCTTAATTTCAGAATTTCTGTAGCTAATATAGCTTATTATAATTGATCCCAAATGGATGGCCAGCCCAATTAAGATAAATTATAAGAAAGTTAGGTTTCTTCAAATATAGAAGAAATATGTATATGATTCTGAAATTTTGCAAAATTTAAATAAGAAAATATATAGTTTCCAGTCCAATAAGGTATTTCTTTGTATCTCTATCAGTCAACCAGAACCAGGAACCACAGGAAAGGAAAAACCAGCCAAGACCCAAGAGGAAAATTACCCTTTTCTCTCTAAACGTGCATATTTATAATGTGAATTTACTCTTACCATAATCTGTTCTGATTGGTTAAAGAGCCATCTCATTATGCAGTGACATCATGCATATTATTATCATAATTTTTGGAAATTCTTGAAAACACTGTAATAATGCTATGTACTCTAAAGAGGACGCTGTTACTCCACACTAAAATTCACCTTGATAATAATTCCTATCAATAGACAATAAGGTGTTCTGGTTACTGTCATTAGATAAAAAAAAAATATCAAAGGTTATTTCTTTGGATATCAATCTCTCACCCTAGCAGACTTTCCCATATGGGAGAATATCTTTGCCTTAGACTTTTTGTCTCCAACTGGATATCAATAATCATAAAATTCACCTAGATATTTTTCATTCCCATCTAGATAAATATAGGCCTTTTTTGTCCAGAAGAATGAGCTATTTTAAACACAGATTTTTAGAGAATTTGGTTTAAAAGAAAAATTAACCATTTCCTCCCCATTGTGGCAATGTCTCTGACATTATATATATATATATATATATATATATATATATATATATATATGTAAATATCCAAGAGAATGGCACTCACGCTCAAAAATCTCTTAATGCTGGGTGCAATAGAAATATAATGTATATCAAAGAGATGCTATGCACTCACGGACTTATAAGACAACAAGGATTTAATACAGCAACGTTTTGGTTTCCTTATAGAACCTTTGTCAATATATATATAGTGACAGAGTCCCAGGAATAGTGATGGAGGGTATATATATATATATATATATATATATATATATATACATATATATATATATATATATATATATATATATATATATATATATATAATGTATAGGTAACTCGTACATTGAAAATCTGTGTATTTTGGATCAGTGCTCCACTCCACAGTTTCATAGTAACTGACATGTGCCAGGTGAGTAATCCACACAATGAGTTCTAGCACTCCCTACTTTCACTCACCTGCATCTGGCAATTAATACAGCTAGCAGTCAGATACTTCCCCGTGCACTGAGACACGCTCTCTTTTGTTTGAGTTCCCAGAAAAGAAGGAAAATGTATATGTAACTTGTTGTGCATTGCAAATCTATGTATTTTGGAGCAGTGCTCCACTCCACAGTTTCATAGTAACTGACATGTGCCAGGTGAGGAATCCACACCAGGAGTTCTAGCACTCCTTACTTTCACTCACCTGCATCTGGCAATTAATGCAGCTAGCAGTCAAATCCTTCCCCCTGCACTGAGACATGCACTCTTTTGTTTGAGTTCACAAAGGGGAAGGAATTAACCTCTGAAAACCTGCAAATTGTGAAGTGTATTTGTGTCTGGTGGACTGACTAGTAGTCCAAATACAGTCAGGAGCTGATGTGTTTAGTTAGTACTCAGTAGAGCAAGGATTTTGCTTTGTTTGATTTGTTTGTGATGCTGCTGTCTCACTACTTGGAGACAAATAAACAGGCAAAGTCTCAAATTATCCTCCTTCTGTGTGTGTGAATTGTATCTGCAACCTAGAAGGCTGATCCTAAGACAGAAGGTACAAAATATTAAAGAGTACTTTTATCACAATATATGTATGTATATATGTATGTATAAATATATATATATATATATATATATATAAATATATATATACACTAGTAGGAAAGCCCGTATACAGAGGCTCCGCTGCTGCCCCGCTGTGGCCTCAGCTGCTGCCCCAGAGCCAGGAGCACAGACGGGTGGTGTCTTAGGTGTGAGCCTGCTTTCCCCTGCTCACATGCTTCCTATACAAACAAAATATAGCAACATGCTTTGCTTTTAGATTGTGAGTAAAGTATCTCCATACTGTGGACTTCATAGACTGTGGGGTTCCTGAAAGGCTGCTACTAGTACTACTGGGTCTAGGTGTTGCTGAAATTGTTCTACTACTAGAAGTCTTGATGCTGTACTTCCAATAGCAGCAGAGACACTCATCATAGCTATGGCTGTGGATACTGATAACCTGTGTTGTTGCTGATTACTCAACACCATTAGTGTTTGACAGAGTCGGACTTGGAAGTGGTGATGATGCTGATGATGACTGACAGGATAACTGTGATTTTTTTTGTACCTTTGCATGTCCAGGGTCAGACTTTCTAATTCCTTTCTCAAACATTTTGATGGCAGACACAGTGTTCCATTTCCGTGGTGGAAGATTGTGCCTTTGCCTTTCAGCTAGCTTTCTGGTCATGTCATCATCTCTCTCACTCTCAACTTCATCCGTATCTGAAGGAGAGGAGGATGCTGGATGGATATATTCTAGATCTCCATCATCATCCTCCTCCTCATCATCATCATGAGTAATAATTAGGTTATCCTCAGCATAACCCGCTGCTTCTTGCTCACTACCTTTTTATTACTCTTAGCTCTTACTGGTCTCAAACAATGTATTTTTACTTTTACTTTCACAATGTTTGCTACCACTTTGAGGACAGGTGTTTTTGTGTTTGTTTGTCTCTGTCAGATGCAGCAGTTGGTTGATCTGGTACACCTTATTCCATTATGTCATCAACACTAGAATGAGACTCATTGTCATCATCATTGTTTTTAGATGTTTTATTAATAGTACTGGCGCAGGTGCTGGTACTGCACATGCTGCAGCAACCATGCTGCAGTCATTTTTTAGAGTACCACTTTTCTCACATGTTCGTGCAGTGCTCCTACTTTTCCTCCTCTACCTTGTGCATTTGCTGCATATTAGTCATCTACTGTGTGAATGTGATTTTACTGTAAAGTACACAATAGAACTGATGGAGAGTGATGTCTTGCCTTGGTCTTCTACAAAATACTCAAACTCATCTAGTATCAGTCTGTCTCAGTCACACAGCTCACGTCAGGGTCCCTATCATCCCCTATCAATATTTTTATTTTACATACAGTTATGTGCATGTCATAGTAGCGGCGGCTGCTGTGCCGACCACTAACTCACCCGACTGCTCTTGCCTTGGCCGCGTCGGGCAGATTTGCCTCAGGGTGTCTTGGGTAGCGGTGGCTGCCGAGCATTCTGCTGCACCTGGCAGCTCAGCCGCAGCCCCTTCCGGCGGTCCCACGCTGAGTGTTGGCATGCGTCCAGGTTAGACGCATGTCAGATTTAAAGATACAGGAACACGTGTTGGGACTCCTCCTCCTCCTGGATATTTTGCTTATAAACTTCCTGGACTCCACTCTCAGAGCCCTTTCATGGTGTCCAGCACAGTTACCTTGAGTTGTGCTCCTTGGTGTGTCTGATTAACTGTTCTGGTGCCAACCTTGGATTGTCTGACTACCCTCTCTGTGTATGACCTTGGACCGTCTGACAAATCCCTCTGGTGTGGACCTGTAGCTCTGATAGACTACCTTTTCCGTGTATGACCCTTGGCTTGGCTGACTACCCGCTCTGGTGCTGACCTGGCTCTGTCTGACTAACCGTTCTGGTGCCAACTTTGGATTGTCTGACTACCCGCTTTGTGTATGACCTCGGCTTGTCTGACAAATCCCTCTGGTGTGGACCTGCGGCTCTGGTAGACTACCTTTTCTGTGTATTACCCTTGGCTTGGCTGACTATCCGTTCTGGTTTAGACCTGCAGGTGAGTTGCATTTCGCTCTTCCCTATCTCTGCCTGTTGACTCCCACCTTGGTGCATCTGGGGTTGTCCTCTGCACAGCCAGCATACAAATGCTCCAGTGGAGACTTATAGGGTATCTCGCTGGCTCTAGCAGACTTCCCTTACTGCGGCGTTCAGGTGCGGACCTGTAGCTCAGTACTTGCCTTTGGTACTTAGCCTGTTCAGATGTGGACCTGTATATAGGGGCTCAGGTGCGGACTTGAGTCGGTTCTCTCTGAGTTGCTATAGGGACTCAGTTGGTTAGTTTATAGAAGAACTTTGCCTATCGTGTGTTGCTCTTGCTTACTATTGTTCTGTACGTATTTCCAATAAAGATTGTGTTACCTACTGTACTGGTCCTAGTCTTGTTTCTGAGTCCGTGACAGTGCAAAAGTTTTATACAGGTGAGAAAAAATGCTGTAAAGTAAGAATGCTTTCAAAAATAGACATGTTAACAGTTTATATTTATCAATTAACAAAATGGATAATGAGTAGTGATGAGCGAGCACCCCAATGCTCGGGTGTTCGGGTGCTCTGACCGAGCGCCCCCGGAGGCTCGAGTGCTCGGCCGAGCACCCGAGCCCCATTGAAGTCAATGGGAGGACTCGAGCACTACACCAGGCACCCCCTGCTCTGATGAGGGGAGGGTGCCTGGTCCATAGGAAAAGGGCAGAAAATGATGGAAACACCACAGAAATGGTTCAGGGACAGCATAGGGAGGATGTCTGGATGCATCTTGGACTCCAACATCGCTGCTGGGAACGATCTTTCGCCCGTAGTACGCCATTTTTACAGACTGACCGTAAAACACACAAAAAGGAAGATAAAAACGACTTTAGGCGAAAAATTGTTACCAAACAGTATTTGCTGTATATTTACTTGTATATCATCTGCAAATTCTCCCAAAAATTTCCTCGATTTTTCTGAACTGAGGCCATGATTAAGAGGGAAACGTGCGCAGAGGCAAATTCTCCCAAAAATTTCCTTGATTTTTCTGAACTGAGGCCATGATTAAGAGGGAAACGTGCGCAGAGGCAAATTCTCCCAAAAATTTCCTTGATTTTTCTGAACTGAGGCCATGATTAAGAGGGAAACGTGCGCAAAGGCAAATTCTCCCAAAAATTTCCTCGATTTTTCTGAACTGGGGCCATGATTAAGAGGGAAACGTGCGCTGAGCCGACCATCCAAAACATTATGGGTGAGGGTCTGCTGCGGAGCTGAGCATCCTAAACATTATATGCGAAGGCCCGCTAGTGAGCTGACGCTATAAAACATTATATGAGAGGGCCCGCTAGAGAGCTGACCCAATAAAACATTATATGAGAAGGCCCGCTGGTGAGCTGACCTATACAAAAATTGTCAAACAGGGCCCGCTGGTGAGCTGGCCCTATATAAAAATTATATCACAGGGCCCGCTGGTGAGCTGGCCCTATATAAAAATTATATCACCGGGTATATGGAAGAGAGTCAACCATATACCCGTTTTTTGGGTGGAAGGGGTGAATGGGAATACAGAGTATTCCCATCATTGTAAATAAAATAACATATATAAAGTCACTTTATGTTCCTCCGGGGCTTTCCTCCAGTGGAGTGGAGAAGTCAGGGGAAATCCAGGCCTTGTTCATTTTTATAAGTGTCAACCTATCAGCATTTTCGGTGGAAAGGCGGATACGCTTATCTGTTATGATGCCACCAGCAGCACTAAATACCCGCTCAGACAGAACGCTGGCGGCAGGGCAGGCCAGCACCTCCAAGGCGTAGAGTGCCAGTTCATACCACGTGTCCAGCTTGGACACCCAGTAGTTGTAAGGCACAGAGAGATCATTGAGGACGCTGACACGGTCTGCTACGTACTCCTTCACCATCTTCCAAAACGTTTCCCTCCTTGTGACACTAGGCTGCGCATCAGGGTGAGGGTGCTGGCGGGGTGTCATGAAGGTGTCCCACGCCTTGGAGAATGTTGCCCTGGCTTTGTCGGAACTGCTGTGTGCTCCCCTTTTCTCCCCTTCTCGGTTGGCCAAGGTAGCACGTACTCTGCCGCCAGTGTTGTCAGATGGAAAATTTTGGAGCAATTTTTCAACAAGAACCTTCTGGTATTGCACCATTTTGCTTGTCCTCTCCACTGGAGGAACGAGAGATGAGAAATTCTCTTTGTAGCGGGGGTCCAGAAGGGTGAACACCCAGTAATCCGTGTTGTCTAAAATGCATGTAACGCGTGGGTCACGGGAAAGGCAGCCTAACATAAAGTCAGCCATGTGTGCCAGAGTACCAACAGGCAAGATTTCGCTGTCCTCACCAGGAGGATGACTCTCAATATCCTCATCCTCTTCCTCCTCTTCTGCCCACCCACGCTGAAGAGATGGAACTAAAGTTCCATGGCTACCCTCTGTAGCGGAGGCAACCGTGTCTTCCTCCTCCTCCTCCTCCGCCTCCTCCAATTGTCGCTGAGAAGACGAAGTGAGGGTGCTCTGGCTATCACCTTGTGTAAGCTCTTCCTCCCCCATTTCCACCACTTCCACATGCAAAGCGTCGGTTTTAATTGTGAGCAGCGAGCGTTTCAGTAGACACAGAAGTGGGATGGTTACACTGATAATAGCGTTATCGCCGCTCACCATCTGTGTCGATTCCTCAAAATTGCGTAAAACCTCACAGAGGTCTGACATCCATTCCCACTCCTCACTTCTGATTAGAGGAAGTTGAACGGAGAGGCGACGACCGTGTAACAGCTGGTACTCCACTACTGCCCTCTGCTGCTCACAAAGCCGGGCCAACATGTGGAAGGTGGAGTTCCAGCGCGTGCTCACGTCACACAGCAGCCGGTGAGCTGGCAATTGTAAGCGCTGCTGCAGCTTCAACAGGCCGGCTGAAGCTGTAGATGACTTACGGAAATGTGCACACACGCGGCGCACCTTGGTCAAGAGATCATGCAAATTGGGGTAGGTTTTTAGAAATCGCTGAACCACTAAATTAAATACATGCGCTAGGCATGGTACGTGTGTGAGCTTGCCGAGCTCCAAAGCCGCCACCAAGTTACGCCCATTATCACACACAACCATGCCTGGTTGCAGGTTGAGTGGCGAGAGCCACTGCTCGGTCTGGTGACTAATCCCCTGCAACAGCTCTGAGGCCGTGTGCTGTTTGTCCCCAAGGCAGATCAGCTTCAGCACGGCCTGTTGACGCTTCCCCACTGCAGTGCTACACTGCTTCCAGCTACCGGCTGATGGGTGAGTGGCGCTGCGCGCAGAGAATTCGGAGGTGGAAACGGAGGAGGAGGAGCCAATAACGTAGGTGCTGGCGGAAACCCTGATGGAGGTAGGGCCCGCAATCCTCGGCGTGGGTAGCACCTGTGCCATCCCAGGGTCCGAGTCGCTCCCAGCCTCCACGACATTCACCCAGTGTGCCGTCAGGGAAATGTAGCGTCCCTGGCCACAAGCACTTGTCCATGTGTCAGTCGTTAAGTGGACCTTCCCAGTAACTGCGTTGGTCAGGGCACGGGTGATGTTACGGGACACATGGTGGTGTAAGGCAGGGACGGCACACCGGGAAAAGTAGTGGCGGCTGGGGACTGCGTACCGAGGGACAGCTGCTGCCATCAGGCTGCGGAAGGACTCAGTCTCCACAAGCCTAAATGGCAGCATTTCGATGGCCAGTAATTTGGAAAGGTGTGAGGTTTGTGCTATGGCCTGTGGGTGGGTGGCTGGGTATTTTCGCTTGCGCTCAAATGCCTGGGGTAACGACATTTGGACGCTGTGCTGGGACAGGGAAGTGGATGTGGTCGCTGATGGTGCTTCAGATGGTACAGGTGCAGGGCGGGAGGTATGCGGGCCTGCGCCTTCGACAGGCGATTGGCCGGCACCGAAAACAGGGGAAGAGGAGGCAGTGGTGTGGCCTGCAGACACAGATGGGCGATCCAGGCGTTCCTCCCACTTATTACGGTGCTTGGATGCCATGTGTCGGATCATGCTGGTGGTGGTGAGGTTTCTAGTGTTCATGCCTCGGCTCATTCTGGTGTGGCACAGGTTGCAAACTACAATTCTTTTGTCGTCCGCACTTTCCTTAAAAAAACGCCATACCGCGGAACACCTACCCCTTGGCAAGGGAGATTTACGCAAGGGGGTGCTCCGTGGAACATTTGCGGGCCGGTTTGGTGCGGTCCGCCTTCTTTCTGTAGCCACACCACTGCCTCTTCCAGCCTGTTGCGGTGCTGCAGATGGCTCACCCTCAGGACTGCTGTCATCGCTCGGCTCTACACCTTCCCAGGTGGGGTCAGTCACCTCATCGTCCACCAAGTCCTCCTCCACTTCCTCACTCTGATCATCCTCCTCATGTCTTGATCCCACCACATACTCAGTCATTGACAACTGTATATCATCCTCCTCATCAAGGTCTTGAGACAGTAATAGTGGTTGATTTAATGGCAACTGTGTCTCATCATCATCATCATCCACTTCCTTTGACCTTAAATGCCGTTCACCTCTGTCATCTTCTTGTGATTGGGTACCCTCTAGAGGTTGTGAATCAGGGCACAAGATGTCATGTTCCTCTGCAAGCGTGCTTGGAGAGAGGTTCAAATTAAGGATTGGTGATGAGACGAGCTCCTCACTATATCCCAGTGTGGGATCACTTCTTTGACCAGATCCTCTATGGTGGGAGGACGGATGATCAGAGTGAGGATTATGTTGACCAGACTCTTGGCTACTGAGAGTGGACTTGGTGGAAGACAGGGTGGTGCTTAACCGACTGGAAGCAGTATCAGCTGACATCCAACCGACCACCTGTTCGCAGTGGTCGGACCTCGAGAGTGATGTCCTGCGACGCCCTGTAAACTGAGACATGAAGCTAGGTATGGTGGATGTCTTTCTGTCTTGTGCTCTGGCACCAGGCGCAGTTTCTACGCGTCCTGACCCGCGCCCTGAACTATCAGGATCACGTCCACTTCCCCGTCCCTTTTTACCCGCCTTCTTCATATTACACGGAATATGTTCTGGAAATCTGCAACTTTGCACAGTACACAGAATTTGCTTCTTAACTGCGGCTACGCACAGTGAATGGAATATGTGACTTTGATATTTTACAGTTTGAACACTGAACAGAATGTTTTCCTATTCTGAAACTTTGCACAGTACACAGAATTTGGTTCTTAACTGCGGCTACGCACAGTGAATGGAATATGTGACTTTGATATTTTACAGTTTGAACACTTAACAGAATGTTTTCCTATTCTGAAACTGTGCACAGTACACAGAATTTGCTTCTTAACTGCAGCTACGCACAGTGAATGGAATATGTGACTTTGATATTTTACAGTTTGAACACTTAACAGAATGTTTTCCTATTCTGAAACTGTGCACAGTAAACAGAATTTGGTTCTTAACTGCGGCTACGCACAGTGAATGGAATATTTGACTTTGATATTTTACAGTTTGAACACTTAACAGAATGTTTTCCTATTCTGAAACTGTGCACAGTAAACAGAATTTGCTTCTTAACTGCGGCTACGCACAGTGAATGGAATATGTGACTTTGATATTTTACAGTTTGAACACTTAACAGAATGTTTTCCTATTCTGAAACTGTGCACAGTAAACAGAATTTGCTTCTTAACTGCGGCTACGCACAGTGAATGGAATATGTGACTTTGATATTTGACAGTTTGAACACTTAACAGAATGTTTTCCTATTCTGAAACTGTGCACAGTACACAGAATTTGGTTCTTAACTGCGGCTACGCACAGTGAATGGAATATGTGACTTTGATATTTTACAGTTTGAACACTTAACAGAATGTTTTCCTATTCTGAAACTGTGCACAGTACACAGAATTTGCTTCTTAACTGCGGCTACGCACAGTGAATGGAATATGTGACTTTGATATTTTACAGTTTGAACACTTAACAGAATGTTTTCCTATTCTGAAACTGTGCACAGTACACAGAATTTGCTTCTTAACTGCGGCTACGCACAGTGAATGGAATATGTGACTTTGATATTTTACAGTTTGAACACTTAACAGAATGTTTTCCTATTCTGAAACTGTGCACAGTACACAGAATTTGCTTCTTAACTGCGGCTACGCACAGTGAATGGAATATGTGACTTTGATATTTTACAGTTTGAACACTTAACAGAATGTTTTCCTATTCTGAAACTGTGCACAGTACACAGAATTTGCTTCTTAACTGCGGCTACGCACAGTGAATGGAATATGTGACTTTGATATTTTACAGTTTGAACACTTAACAGAATGTTTTCCTATTCTGAAACTTTGCACAGTAAACAGAATGTGCTGCTAATCTGCAACTTTGCACACTAAACAGAATGTGCTCTAATCTGCAACTTTGCACACTAAAAAGAATGTGCTGCTAATCTGCAACTTTGCACACTAAACAGAATGTGCTCTAATCTGCAACTTTGCACACTAAAAAGAATGTGCTGCTAATCTGCAACTTTGCACACTGAACAGAATGTGCTCTAATCTGCAACTTTGCACACTAAACAGAATGTGCTGCTAATCTGCGGCTAGGCACAGTGAACAGAATATATGAAGATTTTTTTTTTTTTCTCTGCCCCCCCACACAAAATAAACTGCTGCCCCCACACACAGTAGTCCTAAAAAGGACTTTTGGTTCTTTTTTTTTTCCACAATTGCTTTTCTTCTCCCTACACTGACTTTCCCTTCCTATCCTCATCTCTCCCTGGCTAAGACTGAGCCGAACTCGCTGGTCAGGTGCTATACAGCACCCGACCACGGGTTCTGGCCAGCCAATCAGTGTAATGCCAGCAGCCAACATGGCTGCTGGCATTACACTGATGTCAGAGCCTCCCTGCACGTTTATTGGCTGCGTAGCAGCCGCGAAACGTGCGGGGAGGAGACCCAAACATGGCGGGCGAGCACATGCGGTACTCGTACGAGTACCGCCATGTGCCGAGCAGAGCGATGCTCCAGCCGAACCGAGCTTCGGCCGAGCATGCTCGCTCAACACTAATAATGAGTGAACAGAAGAAAAATCTAAATCAAATCTATATTTGGATGGACAAGCCTTCAAAACAGCATCAATTCTTTTAGGTACACTTGCCCAAAGTCAGGGATTTTGTAGGCATATAATCAGATGCATGATTAAAAAATTATACCAAACAGTTGCTAATGATCATCAATTTAATATGTAGGTTGAAACACAATCATTAACTGAAACAGAAACAGCTGTGTAGGAGGAATAAAACTGGGTGAGGAACAACCAAACTCAGCTAAAAAAGCTAAGGTTTCTGAAGACAGACTCGATCCAAATGTTACATAGTAACATAGTAACATAGTAATTTAGGTTGAAAAAAGACTTGCGTCCATCTAGTTCAACCCTTTTCCTATTCCTGTTTACCATCGTTGATCCAAAAGAAGGCAAAAAACCCCCCTCAATATAGCAATTTCAAATTCTGCCTTGAATGGGGGGGGGGGGGATTCCTTCTTGATTCCAAATGGCAATCAGATTTCTCCTTGGATCAACAAGCCCTAACTAAATATTAATCTCAATACTAACGTACATAGCCCTCTATGTTATGCTCTTTTAAATAAGTATCCAGGCCCTTTTTAAAGGCATCTAATGTATTCGATAGAACCACCTCCTCAGGCAGTGAATTCCATACCTTTATTGTCTTTACTGTAAAGAAACCTTTCCGCTGTTTTAGATTAAATCTCCTTTCCTCAAGTCTAAGCGGGTGGCCCCTTGTCCTGTGTACTGTTCTGTTAAAGGGATAGTAATACTTTGTTTTAACTTTATTTTATTTTGTAGGCATTAAAAAAACATGAAGAACAATATAAGTCTTATCTCTCAAACCTTTATGGTTTATGAGATATTCACAAGCAAAGTTTCCCCCTCCCGCCCCTTTTACCTACTGTAAACAATCTCTTCTCAGATGTGGAATGCGGTCCATAGACTGGACAGATAACAGAAGGGGATACTCTTATTCCTATGAAAACAATGAAATCCCTGCCCCCCTTGACAAGCTTTTCAGGTTTTTCCCTTATCTTAATTGAAGATTATCCCTCTCTGCAGTCTACCTGGGCAGCTCCCTTCTGCCGTGACTGAGAAGTGTTACATCAGTAAAAGGGGCGGGAGGGGGATACTTTGCTGGTGAATATCTCTTAAACCATAAAGGTTTGAGAGATAAGACTTACATCATTCTTCATGTTTTTTTAATGCCTACAAAATAAAATAAAGTTTAAACGAAGTATTACTATCCCTTTAATGAACAGGTCTTTGGAGAGCCCTTTGTATGGGCCCTGAACATATTTATATAGCGTTATCATATCCCCTCTGAGACGCCGTTTCTCTAGTGTGTACAAATGTTGGTGATAAAAAAGACGGTAGGGCAAAATGGATACCAACAGACAAAAGAAAATATCTACGTCGGTGTTCAAATGTCCTACCGGCTAAAAGCACAACTGACGTTAGGCCACAGAAAAGTTCTTGTGGCTAAATATCTGTTTTGTGCGTTAAGTTCCCAAAATGCCGCTAAATAACGGTAGTACTGGGAACTTAACAGTAAAAAAACTAACAATCGGTGCCTGACATACTGCCAAGCACTGATCATTAACTTATATGTCTTACACTTACCTGTCATCCACTATCTGTCTCCTTCTTCATTCTGCCTTCTCTTTATTCTTCTGTCTTGTATCTTCTGCCTTCTCTTCAATCTTTTTTGTAGTGGCAGAGGGATACGCAACACAATGCGCTGTGAACCTCTCTGGGCTCAAAAGGGTAAGCAATGTATTATTGCCCGGGATCATATAAATATGCCACCTTTATTTGTTGTTTAAATAAGCCATTATGGTTTTAAAATGTGCACCAACATAATATGTCCAAAAATATAATACTTATGCACTTAGCTGAATAAAGTGCGCCACAGGTACCCCTCCCTCTCATCCGATGCCTGTTCCGTACAAACAGTTTAAAGCACAGTAGCTCAAATCTGATTGGCTGGGATGTGTGTAAGCACATCTCAGCCAATGGCTGTGAGGGAATTGGATCAGAGACTGCCCATATATAAAGGCAGTCTCTGTTCAAATTCCCTCAGTATGGAATGGATATCATCCTGAGAGGGAGAAGAAGGGGGGACCTGTGGTGTTGCTTATCCCTCTGGCACTCAAAGTGCTAACTTTCCTCTGTTTATCCTTTATACATATATACTATCTTCAACTGTCTGCTTCTATTTCTTTTAAGTGCTATTGTAACCTTACTTATGTATCTTCATTATTTCATCAGTTCTTTGGGACCAGCCCTTTTCTTTATTTTTAAAGATTGAGTTTATTTTGTGATTTTTTTGGGGGGAGAGTTATTCAGTTTGGTCGAGTTTGACCTTGTATGTTAATTTATCTGAGGAACATCTCCTGTTGCAAGTGGTTTTTAGTGGCATGAAGAATCTGTCTAATGTCAGGGCCTGTTCAACTGTGGTTTCTGTCATGGAAAAAAATTCAAGCGGGGGTGTGAAATAAGCACTATGGACTATGTCCAGGAACCTAAAAAAGTACAAACCTGGAGTAAACCAACAGTGGGGACAAATAAAATTTCCCAAAATTCACATTTCTTTAAATGGTAGATAGCAGAGGAGGATGCCTCATAAGGGCACAGGGTGCCTCATAGGTAGTAAAGAACTCAAATGGTTTTACTCAAATAGAAGACTATCTACTAATATTTCCGTACTGTGGCATCCAAGCAAGTGGAGGATATTTGGTCTACTTCCACTCAGATAACCAATGTCCTGCAGCTGCTCCCCAAAATGGAAATCACCGTCTTGAAAAAAGGAAAAAATAATCAGAAACACACAGGTGTATGTGTTTGTATAGAATGTATAAGAATGAAAGTAGAATGTATACATGCTCTTACATAAATGAATTGTCTGTGAGCCACCACAAACTGGCAAACAGAAATACTGGAATTAACCCATGCCTGTTTTGGTAGCCCCCATCATTAACAGGAATTAGTTTGTCATTATCAATAAATAATTTGTTTATTTGAAAAGAAACTGGTCAAACCAACTTAATAAAAATTTTTTAAAAACAAAAAACCAACAGGTTTCTAGGCACTAATACCTTTTTTTTTTAAAAAAAGCTTATTAAGATAGAAAAGCAATACAGTGGAAATACAGATCACACCTTACGAAAAGAAAGACAGCAACAGAGCATGCATATTCATACACAAATATTCCATCAAGCCGGGAGAGGTACACATTATCCCAACAAAGGGAGCCCCCAGACTACAGCCAGAACAACGTAGCAGTGTGCAATATTGTGCAACCAAAACATGGGAAAAGGATAGTAAATGAACATTACCATGAGGCATTAGGGCTTGCATATGACATTAAAAAGGTTTCAGAAGAGTAGAAAAAGAGGTTTAGAACAAAGGGAGAGATGAACTGCAGAATAAGAAAGTAAGGGAACCATAAAGAGGAAACAGGAGAAAAGGGAGAAAGGGAGGGAGAGGAGGAAAGAAGAAATGGGAGGACAACACGAGAAGTCTAATGAGCTGAAGCCAGAACAGAAATCCTAGACAATAAAGAGCAAGCTCCAAGGGGCCCACCCAACCGATCCACAGGACGGTCTTACAGTATTAACAGCTAGCAGGCAAAGAACTCCAAAGTGACGAGGCCAGAAGTTGTCAAGCAAATCAAAAGATTGTGCTCCAGGATAAAATAAATGACCACTGGGTACACCTCCACCCCCATTAGGCAGTATCAGGGCTCACACCACCAGTTGAAGCGCAATCCAACAGAACAACGTCCCCCGTCCCATCATCACTCAGACCACTCATTTTAGTCAACCAAGGGGACCAGACCTCCAGGAAAGAAGGCGTTGCAGAGAAATCAGAGAGGTAAGTTTTTCGTTAAGTAACATATCGTCCACCTTTGCTTCCACATGCCATTGGTCGGAGCTTGATCAGATCGCCAATGAAGCAGGATACACATGCAAGCTGCATTAAGTAAGTGACGTAGGAGGGACCGAGCCGCAGAACCCTGGACCACAACATCAAGGCCAATGAAGAAGAGAAGCAAAGTTGGATCTTCGGGCAAGTCAACTGAAAGTACCCGCTTTATGGTCATGATGACACCCCTTCAATAAGGCTGAATGTCAGGGCAGAGCCACCAAATAGGCGCCATATGACCGTCCTCCCCTCCACATCTCCAGCGAGTCTAGGGAGTCGAAGCATGAATTCGATGAAGAAACGCTGGTGTCCTGTACAACCGGAGAAGTAATTTGTAATTGGTCTCAACTGCCATTAGGTTCCGTTAAGAAAAGAGAACCTTTTGGACTGCTAAGTTCCAAGCAGTACCTGGGATGTCAAAACCTAGCTCGGACTCCCAGGGTTGTCGATAGTGATCAAAGGATTTCACCTGCACACGTGTCAACTGATAAAGCTTAGAGATGGAATTGGGAGGTAGCACCCCAGGATCGGACAAAGGACAACAAAGGCATTCAAATGGTGTAAGCTCATGAATAAGTGAGGATTTATCCGGATGCGTGGTGAGGAAATAATGAATTTGTCTGTAGTGCCAGTACTCGGATGACTGAAGCTCAAATCTGCCCTGCAGTGTTAAAAAGGCAGCTAGACCACATCAATCCATCAGGTCAGCAGTAAGCAATTTACCCTCAGTGCACCAGTAAATCAAAGCCTGAATTGAACAGCCAGGCTTAAAATCAGTATTCTACAACAAGTAGAGCAGGAGTGAGGGAATACTAGACAGAGATCCCACCAAAGCATCCCAGGTCTTGAGCGTCAGAGCTGTAAGTGGGCAAGATGCAATCACAACTGGGCGCTTGGCCAAAGGGAGAACAGGAGGAAGGTGTAAAGGGGTGTCCCCCACAAGACTTTGATGTAATCCCACCCAGTGCTTGTGAGCAGGCGAGTGAAACCAATAGAGAATTGACTATAAATTAACTGCTTGGTAATACCGGAACAGATCCGGCGCTTCAATACACCGTCCTGACGGGATCTAGAAAGAACAGAAAAGCAGATCCTAGCCGGCTTATGGTCCCAAATAAAAGCATTAAAAACTCTTTGCAGAGATTTCAAGTAAGCCCTGGAAAGAAAAATCGACACTGTTTGGAAAAGATACATAACTTTCGGTAGGTACACTGATTTCAAAAGATTTATGCATCCTGACCATGACAAAAACTTTGATCTTGCTCTATGCAAATCAGCCACAATCTGGGTTACTAGAGGAGCATAAATGGCCCTAAACAGGGAAGAGAGAGAGGAGATAAGATGGACACCTAAATAGGGGATGGAAGTCGATTGCCAGCGGAAAGGAGCCAAAGTCTTAAGCATTGGAAGCATAGAAGAGGAGAATGTCAGGTTCAAAATCTCTGATTTCATGACATTTACTTTAAAATTGCTAACATACCGAAAGAGTTCAGCTCGGAGAGGATAATTGGAAGAGAGTGAATAGGGTGACAGGGGGCAACCCTGACGCGTACCATTACGCAAACTAAAGGAATAGGACAGAGACCCATTTACTTTGATTTTTGCAGAAGATTTGCTATATAGGGCAAGCATCAACAGAAAGAAGCAGGGTATCACTTTTCCCGTGCTTCCTTGTTGTTTTCTGTCAGTCTAATCCTGTGCTTTGTTTCCATTGGGTACCGTGTGTCTGCCTCTGTTACTGCTACAGCAGTGAGCCTTGGGCCTAGTCTCCGTTATTGCTTCTGCAGAGTGCAAGTGTCTGCCTCCGTTACTGCTACAGCAGTGAGCCACCGGTTTGTCTCCGTTACTGCTCTGCATAGAGCAAGTGTCTGTCTCCATTACTGCTACGGCAGTGTGCCATTGGTCTTGTCCCCGTTACTGCTCCGGCAGAGTGCAAGTGGTCTGGTCTCCGTTACTGCTATGGCAGTGCCTTATGTGACTCAATTCCCATTATTACCTTGGCAGTTCACGTTTGTTCTGCTAACCTGTTTCTTGGCATTACGAATCCTTCAGCTGTCTGTATGGACAGAGCCTCATCACAGACCTCTCTGCACATGGGACTGTTTACATTCAAAGAAGATGATTAACCCATATAATACCTTGCTCCTGGGAATCCATTATATTCTGTCTGACCTGTGTCAGTATAGACTGTTGTGGACTTTATGTTTATGCTGGACCTGTGTAGGCATATGTATATGTAACCTGTCGTGTGTCTGTATTATTCAGCTTATATACTACAGGACCTGTGAGGGTTATTTTATTACTGTGATTTCAATAAAACTGTGTTTTATCCTAAACCACTGTGTCTGTGTGTCAAACCAACCATTACACAAGGATTCGGTGGGGAGATAATGAGCATGATTACTCAAAGAGATCAGGTGAATGGTATTATCACGAGTCTCATGTCCTGGAACAAACCCTGTCTGATCTGGGTGAATAAGGCCAGACAGAAGGGGGCACAATCTATTTGCCAATACCTTAGCGTAAAGCTTGATGTCGATATTCAGTAAAGAAATCGGGAGGTAATTAGAGCAAATAGAGAGATCCTTTCCCAGTTTTGGCAAAACTATGATATGTGCCTCCACGAAATGGGGGTGGGTCAGGATCGATTATGGAAGAGCATTTAACTCTGTAGTCAGCAGCAGAAGAAGAAGATCAGAAAAGCTTCTGTAAAACAGCAGAAGAAATCCATCAGGCCCGGGCCTTTTCCCAAGAGGCATCTGTTTTAGAGCCACCCGTACCTCTTCCTCAGAAACAGGATCTTCCAGAAGAGCCGACTGTGCTGGGGATAGGGAAGGAAGATTTGACTCGCGAATATATCGCTCTTGCAATCCTGAGAGATCTCGGGTTTCTGATAGCTGTAGATTATAAAGGGAATTGTAATAATCATTAAAAGCGGACGAGATCGAAGGCACATCAAAAACCTTGGAACCATCCGGTTTCTGCATAGCTTGTATGGCCGTGAGGTTCATAATTGAAACACCTCGACCATGAAAAAGACTTGCGGTATGCCGAGAGAGCTGACAACTGATCCCCACTCCCCGAGGCAGCATGGATCTCCTCCAGGGAGGCGATACAAGTAAGAAGGGAATCCAGCTCCTCCCTTGCTGCCTTCCTTTTCTGCAAAAGTAATCGAATACATTCACTTCACAGCACACATTTTAAGGCCTCCCACAAAGTGGTAGCCGGCATATCAGAGTGATCATTAAACTGTAGGTATTCCTGAATCGCAGTCCATAAACTAGAGGCAGAGACTGAATCTTTTAACAGAGAGTGATCCAGACGCCACGCCTGAGAAGACGGAAGAAACAATGGAAGAAAGATAACTAGCTCTATAGGACCATGGTTGGACCAAGTTATTGGGTGTAGGGCCGCAGAAGAGATGAAGTGTAAATGGAGCTGCGACAGTAGAAACAAATCTATTCTTGAATAACTCCTGTGTGGGGAAGAGAAAAAGGAGAACCCTTTATCCCCAGGATGAAGAAGTCTCCAGACATCCACTAGGTGAAGATCAGTCTGAAGTCTCTGTAACCTGCAAAAGTGAAAGTGGGGCAGGGAGGACTTCCCAGTCAGGCAATCCAAAGCCGGTGTGAGCACAGTATTAAAATCCCCTACCAGCACTAACATCCCCTCCGCAAAATCTGACATATGAGTAAGTGTGTCAGTTAAAAAAGGCAATTGCAGGGAATTGGGGACAGCAAAAGTGTGAGTCAGATCTCCATACCTACCCTTTACAATTAAATTCTACAGTGGGAATTCTTGTGAAACAGTAGGGCGACTCCCCCCCTTTTAACCATCGTTGAACTATGACATTGGATTGGGTAATCCCGGGACACTAGCACAGGCAAATGAGAGGAGGAATAGTGTGTCTCCTGCACAAAACAAACAATTCCTCCCATCCTGGCACACTCTCGATAAAGAAGCGACCTCTTCTGAGGGGAATTTAGGTCCTTTGCATTGGATAGATCTCACTTTATAGTGAGATGCCATTGTTCATAGGGAGAAAACTATTAGCATGAGTAAGCAAGGTGGGTGGGACCCCAGGAGCATAAAAGACTGCTGTCCAAAAATGGTGGGAGAAGGAAATGCAAAAGGGGAAAAGGGAAAAAGCTGAAGAGAGAAGAAGAGAAAAGAAAAGTGTTAAAGAGAGATAAGAAATCCACTTGCCAACAGAACAGGCAGCGGGAGACCATATGGCCAAGATAGCAGGTCTATTAACAGCAATGCTAGGTAGGAGAAGCATAATAGAACAACTATAGCAGGTACAATGGGAGAAGGAGATAGGGCATGGTATCAGTGAAAAGGGTCCAAAAAACTGGATGCCAGAAGTACAGCTGAGACCAGCCAGTAGGGTGGGAATCGAAATGCTGAAATACAAACAGTAAGTTGAACTGCATAACATAATGATAACAGTAATGCTCCAACAGCTCAAAGTAAATGAGCAGAGGCGCCCCTAACAGATTACTTTACTCCACCAAAGTAAAATTTGCGTGGAATCACCCGCAGAAAACTCAGCCTCATTTGTTTAGCATTGCATTGTTTCACCCATTTTGTTATGGCTTAGTGTCCCTCCCCTGAGTATCAGCCCCAGCAATCCACTCTCTCAAAACACTGTGAGCTGTACGGTATCGGTTAGCATAGAAGCACATAAGAAACAACTCACATAGCAACATACCCACTTAAGCAATCCCCAGAGACAGATCCGGACCGCTCGTCCACAGTGGGGGGAGGGGCAGCCAGGCAACCAAGACTCCCCTCCCTGCCGACGCCAAGCCCGCACAGAGTAAAACCAAACAATCCCCAACCCCAGCACAGAATACATACAACACATTCCCACAGCTATACAAAACCATCTGCACAAGACAGGAGCTGTCGAACACCCAGCAAGAGGGAACAGCAGTGGCTGTGCGACCAACCAGCCCCCGCTACCCCGCATCGACCAGACATACAGTAAGCTACCAGGGGGGCTAGGTAACCCTGGAACCCGCACAGTGGGCAGCCAAGTGAATAAGGGGACCCCCCACCCGTCCAACCCGGGATGTGAAATCAGGGAAACAGACATGGGGAACAAGACATCACCCCAGCAGGGGACAGGGAGGGGAGGAAGAGAGCCCAAAGACTAATAGGGGAAGTGCAAGGATGGGCAAGGGGACCAGTATAACAGGGAGCACCCCTGGCTGAACCCCCAAGAGACAAAGGCTCAACCAGGTCTCCGGGGGGGGAGTTCAATGGAGAAAGAGATGCCAGGCAATTGTCAGCTGTGGGCGAGGGAAACCAGTAGGGGAAACATCGGTGATATGAATAAAGGAGTTTATGAGTACCACGGGAGCCATTGCAGTAAAAGGGAAGATCCAGTGATCGACCCCTAAAGCATACCTCACATGTTGGCAGCCAAAAAAAGTCCCAGTTCATCAGAAGTTGAAATTATATCCGCACCTGGGAAGTGTTCTCCATCCCAGTGGGAGAAGGTGGACACAGTGCGCATCTCTTCTTACTGGAAGCCAATTGCCAGACATCTCTGGGTTGAACGAATGGAGACCCCTGGATGGAAGGTGAGGGCCCGATAGCAGTCAGCACCATTGCAGGGAACTGTAGGGTGGCACAGAGCTCCATAACCTCTTCAGCCCTCTGGATCATGTAGTTGCGCCCCTCGTAGGTGAGGGTCATGGAAAATGGGAAGCCCCACCGATACAGTATCTTCCTATTCCGCAGCTCTTCGGTAAAGGGCTTCAGTGGACACCTATCACGGTGCCAGTGATTAATGCATTTCCTTGCCTGTCACCATTAGGGGGCTCCTATTGGCTGTCTGCCTTTAACCCGCCTCATACTGCCTATTTAAACCTGGTTTGGGCACCCCTTGGCTGCCCTTTCATGGTGTCTCTGACCACGTTTGCTTTCACCTTGTTCCAGTAGTCGTTTGGGCCTGTTGCTGTGTTCCTGAGTTCCAGATTGCATCTTGTTCCTGAGTCCCCTGTCTGCAGTGCTGTTCCCGTGTTGGTTCCGGTCTAGTTCCTTGAGGTTGCTGTTTCCTGCTGATCGTTCGCTGTCGCTTCCTGACCGGTTGATCACCCTGCTGGTTCCTGCCATCTCCTGTCCTGTCTGCTGTGTTCCTGATGACTTGTTAGCTTGGTCGCCTTGGTGACATTTGCAGTCCTAGCGTGCGGACGTTGGGTTATCCTCCAGCCTTGCGGCTGTACAATCACTTGTGGGTTCCAGCGTGCGGACGTTGGTTTGCTCGAAGCCTTGCGGCTATTCAAATCACTTGTTGGTCCCAGCGTGCGGACGCTGGTTTGCTCCAAGCCTTGCGGCTATACAAATCACTTGTTGGTCCCAGCGTGCGGACGCTGGTTTGCTCCAAGCCTTGCGGCTATACAAATCACTTCTTGGTCCCAGCGTGCGGACGCTGGTTTGCTCCAAGCCTTGCGGCTATACAAATCACTTGTTGGTCCCAGCGTGCGGACGCTGGTTTGCTCCAAGCCTTGAGGCTATACAAATCACTTGTTGGTCCCAGCGTGCGGACACTGGTTTGCTCCAAGCCTTGCGGCTATACAAATCACTTGTTGGTCCCAGCGTGCGGACGCTGGTTTGCTCCAGAAGCCTTGCGGCTATGCCAAGCTGTTGTTAGTCCCAGTGTGCGGACGTTGGGTTATCCTCCAAGCCTAGCGGCTATACAAATCTGTTGTTGGTCCCAGCATGCGGACGCTGGTTTGCTCCAGAAGCCTTGCGGCTATACTATCAGTTGTTGGTCCAATCGTGCGGACGCTGGTTTGCTCCAGAAGCCTTGCGGCTATACAATCAGTTGTCGGTCCCAGCGTGCGGACGCTGGTTTGCTCCAGAAGTCTTGCAGCTATACAATCAGTTGTTGGTTTCAGCGTGCGGACGCTGGTTTGCTCCAGAAGCCTTACGGCTATAAAATCCGTTGTTGGTCCCAGCGTGCGGCCGCTGGTTTGCTCCAATAATACCTTAGATCATACTCTTGGTTGGTGTGCCTATATGTATAGTTCCTTGGGCTGCCTTGCCCGGTGTATTGGTAAGGCCGGTAGAACCTGGTACATTATTCCATCAGAAGGTTGCTTTACCTGGTATTGGCAAGGCCGGTAGAGCCTATGTATAGTTCCTTGGGCTGCCTTGCCCCGTATATTGGTAAGGCCGGTAGAACCTGGTACATTATTCCATCAGAAGGTTGCCTAACCCGGTATTGGCAAGGCCGGTAGAGCCTACGTATAGTTCCTTGGGCTGCCTTGCCCAGTATATTACTGTCCCTATATTCGCAGGCTGTCTTGCCCGGTATATTGGCAAGACCGGTAAAGCCTATATTATCTATGCTATTTCTATTATTAAATGTTGTATGTACGTGTTGGAATCCTAAGGGATCATTTTAATTATTTTTTCAATAAAGTTGTATTTTTACCTAACTTTGTGTCTGAGAGTCGTAACAAACCGTGACTACACCTCTGCTGCAGTGTGCGGACAGACAGATCATTGAACAGCAAAACTTGAGTGCCCTCATGTGGGATCTCCCCAGTCTCCCTAGCACAAACCATGATGCGCTCCTTTTGGAGGTAGGAGCTGATGTAGCAGATCACGTCTCGGGGTCTGTCACCTGCTTGGCTCCTTGGTCTTAGAGCCCTGTGAGCATGGTCCAACTCCATTTCGGAGTGCAGAACAGCCAACAGTTTACCGAACATCAGTTGCAGGGCAGACATCAAGCCTTTGGGGCGACAGTTTCAGGTAGGCCCCGGATTCTGATATTCGATCTCCGGCTTCTATTTTCGAGGTCATCGAGCTGAGACCTAAGATGATCTATCGTTTCATCTTGTATCTAAAAGTGGCACTGCTGTTGGTCTAGCATCGCTAATATCGAGTCTTGCGAGTCTTCTAAACCCTTAACTCTTGTGCCCAGACCCTGTAGATCTTTCGAGATATCGCTTTCGATAGAGTACCTTAAAGCCGAGAGCAGCCGCTCCATATCTGCGTGTGCAGGCAAGTCACCCCACGCATGTGATCACATGGAATCATCCCTTGAGGAGTCACCTCCGTCGTCCGCCATAGCTACCACGGAAGCAGCTCTGCTGCGTAGACATCATGAGATAGTTGGCAGGAGTTTACTGACCCGCCGCAATAGGGCCAACATAGTTCCCTGTCTGGGTCAACCTCTTCTTCTTTCCAGGCATCGGAGGTAGAAGATCAGTTAGAGCACACAAATCAAATAAAACCACCACTACTAGGGCTGAAAAAGCTTGGTACAGCATACAGATTCTGGCTTAAATCGAGGAGCTCACAGAAACACGTCCGCCATGGCCGAGCTCCAGGAATGCCCCCCGGCACTAATAACTTTTAATCAGAGGAGAATACCCCTGTGGTTGTTTGCTGATTTGTGGTTACTCATTTATGTAAGTATACATGTGTACATACTGCTTGGATTCATATGTATTCCTGGCAACTAATGAAACACCCCCACACCTATATGTGATTGCTATATATATGAATGTTTTAATCACCTGAATATTAGTGAGGTCTCCAATGCATTGCTAAGCAGTGTGTTGGAGACCTATCTAGCAATCAAAGGGGAGATGCACTAAGGTGTGATAAAGAGGTGATAAAGTGGAGATGGCTTCTCCAGTGATATTACTTCTACAAGTCCTATGTTATTCTATGGAGACAATGCAATAAGATCACTCCAGCTTTGGAGATCTTAGTAAGTAGACTCTATACATAACATAGAAACTGGAGAAGTGATATCACTGGAGAAGTCATCTCAACTTTATCACCTCTTTATCATGACGTAGTGCATAGTCCCCAAGGAGTTACAAGCCCCATTTACAGCACAGGATATTTTCACATATCCCGTACAGTGCAGTTAGTTTGCTCCAGAATTGCCCCTTTCATATATCACTGAATATGTTGCTTGGTCAGTTTACCTCCATCCCTTCCACCCCTTTCTTTGCCATAGACATAACTTGTTTGAATAAATGCTGTGGCCATATTTTCCACCTTTGTATTGGTCTCATTATTTCTTCAGATCCTAGCAGTCTGGAGTGATGAACTACCTCCAGGATTCTAGGTGATCTTCACAGTACAGCTTTGAAAGATGAACAGCAACATTGGAAACAAGGTTTTTTATAACAGGTTTAGACATGCTTTTGATTCACTTGCCCAAATTCCACCTCTGGCTTGTAATCCTTAGAAAATATAATGGCTGAGCAGGTGCATCCAGTATTTTCCAAGTGCCCCATTTAGAGATTGGTGAATAATGGGTCAATATCATAACTTCAAAACACAATAAAAGACATGAAAACAATCCAAAAGATTCTAGCTTTTACTTCTGCTCTCTCTGCCAAACCCTCCTTTTCAAACCTAACATATATGGATATTGGGTGCAGAAGAGCAGCAGTGATTGTGACAGAGTTGCACTGGCTATAATGTAGTCTTGTATCATGTGTTTTTCATATGTGTTCAGTTTTAAAGGAATGTTCTGGCAGCCCTAATTGCACTGAAAATTTTATTAACCCCTTAACGTCTGGCTGTCTTGGGGTTGGACTACCCTTAAGCATACCAAGTGTCCCTCTTTAGGATGGACAGTCCCTCGTTGATGCCCAAATCCCTCTGTCCCTCTTTTCCTCCCTGGTGTCCCTCTTTTTAGGAGATCAGACTGTGTAGTGTGTACATAAGTGTATCACAGTGGTCCACAGCAATAAAACTCACATTAATGTTTATGTAAACTTCAGTATATGTGTTTATACATTAGTCTGTGTAAATAAAACACTTTGGTTTTTGCGCTAAATCAATTATTACATTAAGCACCGAGGTGTCAGTAGGTCATGAAATAACCTAAAAATTATCGATAACGCTCCCCCAGCAGCCGCTCCCCCAGCAGCTCCACCTAAAACAAAATTGTCCCTCTTTGGCCATTTGAAATGTTGGATGGTGTGCCTTTAGGACGTCATTCGTTGAGCTGGCACACTTAACTGATCATGTGTACCGGCTCCCCAAACGAGGGTATGAAACTGGCCACTTAGTTTCAGACTCCCATGGTGATCACAACTCTCCCGCAGGAGCGCTCTGAACAGAAAACCCATGACGTGCCACCACCTTCAGGGGTCCTTAAGGCACGAACCCCCGGTCATTTGTCAGAACTGTCACCGGTCCTTAAGGGGTTAAATACAAAGCAATATTTACATATTAGATAGTGTGAACAATGTTATTATTCATTTTCAAACATTCATTGAGGCTGATGAATTAAGAAGAACGGAAACAGTTTTGGAGCAAACTAACAACATATAGGGAACCAATAGCAATTCGTAAAATTTCCATTGGTTTAACCCTTTGAGTGCAGATTCACAGATTCACAGATTCACATAAAATCTGTATATGCAAACATTTGCTTATTTATGGTCTCAACATTAAATTGAAAATTAATTTTCATCTGAAGTCTATATGTTTCTTTTTATTAACCCTTTGAGTGCCACTTTTGTCACTCAAAGGGTTAATAATGTGGATATTTTCTTATATGAAAATGAAAAGAGAAGAGACTATATGAATAGAACAATAAAATGAGGATCAGACTCTCTAACACAATCAGTTAAATGCTGCCCTCTGCTGGTTTCACATTGTAGTTAAAGAGGCTGGAGTATGTATTGCATTTCAACCACTGTTGTAGCTGATTTTATCTCACAGATTCCTATTGAAGTCTCCGTTGGGATTTGTTAATAAAACCATCAATAAATTTATCAACTGAAGTGGAATCCAGTCCGTAATATGAAGAAACTAGTTGAAAAGCCCATTTACATGGGTCACAATGCCACCGCTGCAATCATATGCAGTAGAGCTTGGCCACGCCGCAGTTGATACGGAGCGGGGGCCCTCTGAATTCAAACCGAGGCTGCACAGAGAGGACTCCGGTCTGAATTCGCATCGCCCGCTCCGTATCAGCCGAAACGCAGGCAGTCTCTACTGCGCATGACTGCAGTGCGCGCAGCCATCTGTACTGTGCACGACGGCTTCTGACAAACATCCTTAGCGAATTATTACATAGGATGGGGCAGTTCTGACTCAAAACAAGTACACTGCTGGAGACTTTACAAGTTTCCTCAGTTAATGGAATAGTAACCCTTTGTTTCTTTTCTTTACATATTCTGCATGTACATGATATATGTGGTCAAATTGCCCATATTATTTATTTAATTACACCAATTTTTTTTTTATGTCCCTGACAGAGAACTACCTGGATCTCAGTTATCAGAGAGTTTTTTTGTTGCTAGACCTCCAGTGTGTGATATAATACCACGTTACAGTCTCTCTCTGCATTACTGAAAGATGCGTGATTTCTGTTTTATATTGTATTGCTACACCTGCTTTCATGTTCACTGCCAGAAAGTATAGACACATCCATTGTGCATTCATTGTACATATTATATACTTGCAGGATATATAAAGTCAAAAGGTTACTATTCATTAACCCTTTTTGTGCCAAAGAGGAACCCAATGCATTGCTTTGCAATGCATTGGATCGCTGTCTGGCACTGAATGGGTGAAACAGGGCATTAAACCCCTTGAGTACTAGAGAGGTCTCAATGTGTCTCAATGTATTGAAGACCTCTTTAGAACAGAAAAAGTTTAAAGCTCCATTTAATTCCTTAGGGTCAGAGGAGTGTTCAGTGCATTAGGAAGCCATGCATTACTCACCCCTCTAGTCTTAAGGGGTCCAATTAATGAGGATTTAGGTGCAGTTGTTTTCTTCAGCATGGCTCCAATTCTTCTACATTAACCTCACAGATGCTGGTGTGCACCACAGTGTGTGGAGGGGAAATAAAAAATGTCAATGCTTCAGATTGAAAAGAGAAAACAGCGCACAAGTATTCTCTAAATGTAGTATATAAAAATACTGTTGATAATGTCCCAATAAAATACAGGAGAACCCCTATATGGTTCCACTCACATTTGCTAGAGGCTTCTCCTGCCTCTCAGTTTTACAGCTTCCTTGAAGTGCAATATCCCCTCCAAACTGCTACACAATAGTAGAAATCTTCACTCTCAAAAGAGTTAATATGTTGTTCTTATAGTGCCTATCCACACCTATACATGATAGATGCAGGTATACACTACCACTAGAAGTGTTGGGAACTTTTTAATTGCACAAAAATTGGTAGAAAACAAATAGGGGTACTAGACCCCAACACCTTATAGAGGTGTATAGGGTCCTAAAAAAATATATATATATATTTATATTTATTGGGAACAAAACATGTTAAAAAGTAAATAAAAATGAACAATATTGGTGTAGAATAGCAATAAAAAATTCTTCTATATACATAAATTGGACGCCCAAATACATGAAACAAAATGCAATAAATAATGAATTGGCAGGATAAAAAGATAAAAAACCTGATAATCCTGTATAAAGAGCTCAACGCGTTTCGTGACTGAATAATTCTATGTCACTTCGTCAGGAGCATAAGGCAAAAGATGCCCCACATCTCTTCTTATATCCCCCGATATCACCATTGCATTCACCCGCATGGAGAACGCCGTCCCACAGTGACGACGTAAAAGCGGAAAAGACCATATCACGTGTGCGTTCCAGCAGTAGAACGCATCATCCACGCTCCGTAATACCACGTCATCCTAGTGGGCCGAATGGAACAACGAGAGAAAAGGGAGGCCGAAAAACAGGCGCACCAAAAGCACATCTTTGTGCTAGGCAGCACTATAATTATAATGTACCGTCCACATCCCAAAATCATTCGGCACACAGGACAACGTGCGATCAGAACACGGAGAATAAACACACGCAACACTGGAATTTGCACACGCGACCGGCCACATCCACCACACGCCCCCACCCGTAGGCCGGAGCCCATATTGAAGTGAGCAAAGGGAAGCAGATCCAAAAAAAGGAAATCAAAATGAATATAAAATATGAAAATAATAATAAATGTAAATAATAATAATAATAATAATGATACATGACCCAAAAAGAAAAGGGTCACTGTGACATGAAGCACTCATCATATCACAAAAAAAAAAAAAAAAAAAAAAAAAAAAAAAAAAAAAAAAAAAAAAAAAATTATTTCATCTATATAAAACAAGAGGCTATATCCATTTCTGCATTTAGACCTCCATCTCCTAAAGTCTCCAAAGTATAGATCCAAAAAGCTTCTTGAGAACAGAGTTTCTGAAATCTTCCGCCTGTTCCAGGTGGTATATGTTCAAGACCTATTACTTTCAAGTTTTCAAGACTGCCCTTCTCACAATTATTAAAATGTCTTGGGACACCATGGTTTTCTTCTTTTCGTTTGATTTTTCCACGATGTTCATTTATCCGTATTTTTAAAGATCTAGTAGTTCTACCAATATATCTTGCACCACAGTCACACAGTAACATGTATATTACAAACTCCGTGTTGCAATCTATATGTTGTTTTATAGAATATATATTTTTTCCAATTTTATCTTTAAAACTTGTGGTACCATGGGCCATGAAATTGCAATTAATGCATTTCCGATGTTGACATCTAAATGTTCCTTTTGGTTGTTTATTAGTTTTTTGGTTTGCTATAAATTCTTTTGGGCGACTGGGAGCTATGTGATCTCTAATGCTTTTGTTTTTACGAAACACAATATTTGGATATCTACCTATGTTGTTTCTTAAACTTGGATCTTGCTGCAAAAGGGACCAATGTTTTTTAAAAATATTTTTAATTTGTTGGCTGTGTGTATTGTATTGAGTAATAAAAGCCACATTCTTCATTTGGATTTCTTTCTCCTTTATATCTTTAGTTTTCTTTTTTAAAATGGATTCTCTGTCTAAATTTAAAGCTCTATTATAAGCTGTATTCAAAATTTTTTCTCCATATCCCCTTTCTTTAAATTGTTGTTTTAGAAGGGCCCCTTCTTTTTCATATTCTGACAACTTGCTACAATTTCTACGGAGTCTATGAAATTGTCCAAAAGGGACATTGGTGAGCCACCTGTGGTGGTGCCCACTATCTGCCCGAATATACTGGGGCAGTGGTATCTACAAACTAGAGGGACGGCCATGGGCACGAGATTTGCCCCCTCGTATGCAAATTTATTTGTAGGGCACTGGGAAGCCCACAGTGAGATTCTCCAATCATATATGGGGGGTAGTCTCGTGTTCTATGGCCGGTATATAGATGATATCATTATGATTTGGAATGGTGGTGAACTACAATTAAAAGAAATGATACGGAGTCTTAATGAAAATGACAAAGGACTTAAATTTACATCTAAAATAGATCAAATGCAAATTGAATTTTTGGACTTAACACTGTCTTTCAACTCTGAAGGCATACAAAGTACAGTATATAGAAAGCCAGTAGCATCGAACCAGTATATTCGGGCAGATAGTGGGCACCACCACAGGTGGCTCACCAATGTCCCTTTTGGACAATTTCATAGACTCCGTAGAAATTGTAGCAAGTTGTCAGAATATGAAAAAGAAGGGGCCCTTCTAAAACAACAATTTAAAGAAAGGGGATATGGAGAAAAAATTTTGAATACAGCTTATAATAGAGCTTTAAATTTAGACAGAGAATCCATTTTAAAAAAGAAAACTAAAGATATAAAGGAGAAAGAAATCCAAATGAAGAATGTGGCTTTTATTACTCAATACAATACACACAGCCAACAAATTAAAAATATTTTTAAAAAACATTGGTCCCTTTTGCAGCAAGATCCAAGTTTAAGAAACAACATAGGTAGATATCCAAATATTGTGTTTCGTAAAAACAAAAGCATTAGAGATCACATAGCTCCCAGTCGCCCAAAAGAATTTATAGCAAACCAAAAAACTAATAAACAACCAAAAGGAACATTTAGATGTCAACATCGGAAATGCATTAATTGCAATTTCATGGCCCATGGTACCACAAGTTTTAAAGATAAAATTGGAAAAAATATATATTCTATAAAACAACATATAGATTGCAACACGGAGTTTGTAATATACATGTTACTGTGTGACTGTGGTGCAAGATATATTGGTAGAACTACTAGATCTTTAAAAATACGGATAAATGAACATCGTGGAAAAATCAAACGAAAAGAAGAAAACCATGGTGTCCCAAGACATTTTAATAATTGTGAGAAGGGCAGTCTTGAAAACTTGAAAGTAATAGGTCTTGAACATATACCACCTGGAACAGGCGGAAGATTTCAGAAACTCTGTTCTCAAGAAGCTTTTTGGATCTATACTTTGGAGACTTTAGGAGATGGAGGTCTAAATGCAGAAATGGATATAGCCTCTTGTTTTATATAGATGAAATAATTTTTTTTTTTTTTTTTTTTTTTTTTTTTGTGATATGATGAGTGCTTCATGTCACAGTGACCCTTTTCTTTTTGGGTCATGTATCATTATTATTATTATTATTATTTACATTTATTATTATTTTCATATTTTATATTCATTTTGATTTCCTTTTTTTGGATCTGCTTCCCTTTGCTCACTTCAATATGGGCTCCGGCCTACGGGTGGGGGCGTGTGGTGGATGTGGCCGGTCGCGTGTGCAAATTCCAGTGTTGCGTGTGTTTATTCTCCGTGTTCTGATCGCACGTTGTCCTGTGTGCCGAATGATTTTGGGATGTGGACGGTACATTATAATTATAGTGCTGCCTAGCACAAAGATGTGCTTTTGGTGCGCCTGTTTTTCGGCCTCCCTTTTCTCTCGTTGTTCCATTCGGCCCACTAGGATGACGTGGTATTACGGAGCGTGGATGATGCGTTCTACTGCTGGAACGCACACGTGATATGGTCTTTTCCGCTTTTACGTCGTCACTGTGGGACGGCGTTCTCCATGCGGGTGAATGCAATGGTGATATCGGGGGATATAAGAAGAGATGTGGGGCATCTTTTGCCTTATGCTCCTGACGAAGTGACATAGAATTATTCAGTCACGAAACGCGTTGAGCTCTTTATACAGGATTATCAGGTTTTTTATCTTTTTATCCTGCCAATTCATTATTTATTGCATTTTGTTTCATGTATTTGGGCGTCCAATTTATGTATATAGAAGAATTTTTTATTGCTATTCTACACCAATATTGTTCATTTTTATTTACTTTTTAACATGTTTTGTTCCCAATAAATATAAATATATATATATATTTTTTTAGGACCCTATACACCTCTATAAGGTGTTGGGGTCTAGTACCCCTATTTGTTTTCTACCAATTTTTGTGCAATTAAAAAGTTCCCAACACTTCTAGTGGTAGTGTATACCTGCATCTATCATGTATAGGTGTGGATAGGCACTATAAGAACAACATATTAACTCTTTTGAGAGTGAAGATTTCTACTATTGTGTAGCAGTTTGGAGGGGATATTGCACTTCAAGGAAGCTGTAAAACTGAGAGGCAGGAGAAGCCTCTAGCAAATGTGAGTGGAACCATATAGGGGTTCTCCTGTATTTTATTGGGACATTATCAACAGTATTTTTATATACTACATTTAGAGAATACTTGTGCGCTGTTTTCTCTTTTCTTCTCTTTTTTATCTCTTTTTATAGAGTGACGTGGGTGGTGGATTGTGGTACCCATATAAAACAGCAGCAACATATCTATTCTCTTATAAAGGTCCACTTTTTTATTTTGAGCGCTTGTTAAATTATTTTTCTGCTTTGTTTCAATATAATTCCACAAAATAATAAGCAGCACAAAAAAGGTGGTACGGATATATAATAAAAGACTTCTCGATATAATTTTTAAAAAATTTTTATTAAAAACTTTATATCTCATTTAATTACTTCCCCCCTTTTTTTTTTGGAAATACTCTGTGTCTAAAAATGGCTAGTATAGCTATTTCCTCAAGATCCAAGAGAAAAGATAATCTACAAAAAATTATTAAAAAGAACAATATTACTAAGGGAACAGAAGAATCATCTAATTTAATACAACTTTTTAATAAATTAGAAAATCTGTTGGGTGCTGAAATGCGACATTGGTGGGACAGTCTTCTTCTTCAGCAATATGCAGAAAGACGTATCATTCCAAGAGGACTTCGCATTTTCAAAAACTCACCTTTTTCTGACACACAATTCTCACAAGGGTGGAATTCTATTTTAGAAAACTGTTCTCTCAATTTGATACAATTTCTTATTAAATATAGAAATGATTGTCTAGCCAACATAGAAGAAGAAATTAATGTCATCAGTATACAATTGAAGGAATTTGAAGGAACTCCAAAATTTAAGGAGTTAGACATAAGAGTTAATAATAATATTAATAAATTAGAAAGGGAACTACAAAACAAAAAGGAAAACAAATTAAACAGGGATATAGGAGACTATAAAAATGGTTATAGTTATAATTCGAACAAAACACGGCTGTATGGTAATGGATCACAAAGAAAATATTTTGGAAATACATATAATAAGAAATCACAGTACCCGAATACATATGTGAAACATACAAAAAACATAGGAGAATCAACACAAGATAATACAAACAAAAATAAGAAGAAAGAAAAATCAAAAAGTATTATCAGTGTTGCTCCTGATGTAGCCACTATATCTTTAGAAAATCAGTTTGCTCCTCTAGAAAAAGAAATAAAAGAAATAGAGGCGCTAATTACAATAAAGGAAACACAATTAGGAGCTAGACCAAAATGTGCTGACATGAATAATAAAAAAGAGAAAAAAGAGAAAAAAGAAGAGAAAAAACAGGATGCTGTAGGAACTATAACATCTGAAGTTCATTCATCAAGAACTGAATTGATGTCTAATACACATACTCATCCACCATCTTTTTTGGGGGAAGGCAAAGGCTTGGAGAGATTTGCGGGTTGGATCATACCGAACAAACCTCGAAGAAAAAGAGGAGAGGTTGTAGAGGAGGAAGAAGAAAAAGAAGACAGCCCGAGCAATACCCCGAAAAAACAGAAAATATAAGCATAGCAGCACATACTAATCATTTAGGAATTTTCAATCTGTCAGACATTAATCTAGAACCTTATGTGGTTTCACTTTTAAGGAAAGGACTAAAATTCGCTCCAGTAGCAACATCGAACGATTTTGGATTCTTTATGGATTTGAATCAATTTGTTAGAAAGCTCACTTTAAAGAAATTTTTTAATGATGAAAAGAAAAAAGAAGATAATGATGAGGAAATACTTAAGATTTTAAAAGAATTGAAAGAGGATAATGAAGAAGATAATAATGTAAAATATATTACTACTTCTTTCAAACCTAAGTCGCGTTTTTATCCTATTCAGAAAAAGGGGCCATTTATAGAAAGTTTTTATAAGATGGTCCTGGAAGATTATAATAAAAGCATCAAGGGACATAAGATATCCAAAGATAATTTAACAAGACAGGAAAGAATGGCCTTAAAAGTCTTGAAAAAAGAACAAAATATTACGATTCGGGAAGCCGATAAAGGTGGTTCGATAATAGTACAAAACACCCAAGACTACCTTGAAGAAGGATATCGACTAGTTGGAGATACAAACTCTTATAGATGCTTATTAAATAATCCAAGTGAAAAGTATTTTAATCTTTTGAAAGATCTTCTTTTAAAGGCAAGAAAAAATAAGATTATTACAGATCAAGAATTCAAGTTTTTATTAATAGAGCAACCAGATCCACCTTTTCTGTATCACATTCCGAAAATTCATAAAAATATATGTAATCCTCCCGGTCGCCCAATTATATCTGGCATAAATTCAATAACATCTAATCTGTCAGCATATTTAGATTACTTTCTGCAAAAATATGTTGTTCAATTACCAAGCTATATAAGGGACACTCAACACGTTTTAGAACTATTACAAAAAATTAAACCCCAAAAAAATTTCTGGTGGGCAACTATGGATGTTGAGTCACTTTATACTAATATTGAACATAACAAGGGCTTAGAAGCCCTTAAATTTTATTTAGATCAAGACTTTAAAGTTCCTTATGCGCAGAAAGAATTTTTGCTTCAATGTGCTGATTTTATTCTTACACATAATTTCTTCACTTTTCAAGGCAAGTGGTATCTACAAACTAGAGGGACGGCCATGGGCACGAGATTTGCCCCCTCGTATGCAAATTTATTTGTAGGGCACTGGGAAGCCCACAGTGAGATTCTCCAATCATATATGGGGGGTAGTCTCGTGTTCTATGGCCGGTATATAGATGATATCATTATGATTTGGAATGGTGGTGAACTACAATTAAAAGAAATGATACGGAGTCTTAATGAAAATGACAAAGGACTTAAATTTACATCTAAAATAGATCAAATGCAAATTGAATTTTTGGACTTAACACTGTCTTTCAACTCTGAAGGCATACAAAGTACAGTATATAGAAAGCCAGTAGCATCGAACCAGTATATTCGGGCAGATAGTGGGCACCACCACAGGTGGCTCACCAATGTCCCTTTTGGACAATTTCATAGACTCCGTAGAAATTGTAGCAAGTTGTCAGAATATGAAAAAGAAGGGGCCCTTCTAAAACAACAATTTAAAGAAAGGGGATATGGAGAAAAAATTTTGAATACAGCTTATAATAGAGCTTTAAATTTAGACAGAGAATCCATTTTAAAAAAGAAAACTAAAGATATAAAGGAGAAAGAAATCCAAATGAAGAATGTGGCTTTTATTACTCAATACAATACACACAGCCAACAAATTAAAAATATTTTTAAAAAACATTGGTCCCTTTTGCAGCAAGATCCAAGTTTAAGAAACAACATAGGTAGATATCCAAATATTGTGTTTCGTAAAAACAAAAGCATTAGAGATCACATAGCTCCCAGTCGCCCAAAAGAATTTATAGCAAACCAAAAAACTAATAAACAACCAAAAGGAACATTTAGATGTCAACATCGGAAATGCATTAATTGCAATTTCATGGCCCATGGTACCACAAGTTTTAAAGATAAAATTGGAAAAAATATATATTCTATAAAACAACATATAGATTGCAACACGGAGTTTGTAATATACATGTTACTGTGTGACTGTGGTGCAAGATATATTGGTAGAACTACTAGATCTTTAAAAATACGGATAAATGAACATCGTGGAAAAATCAAACGAAAAGAAGAAAACCATGGTGTCCCAAGACATTTTAATAATTGTGAGAAGGGCAGTCTTGAAAACTTGAAAGTAATAGGTCTTGAACATATACCACCTGGAACAGGCGGAAGATTTCAGAAACTCTGTTCTCAAGAAGCTTTTTGGATCTATACTTTGGAGACTTTAGGAGATGGAGGTCTAAATGCAGAAATGGATATAGCCTCTTGTTTTATATAGATGAAATAATTTTTTTTTTTTTTTTTTTTTTTTTTTTTTTTTTTTTTTTTTGTGATATGATGAGTGCTTCATGTCACAGTGACCCTTTTCTTTTTGGGTCATGTATCATTATTATTATTATTATTATTTACATTTATTATTATTTTCATATTTTATATTCATTTTGATTTCCTTTTTTTGGATCTGCTTCCCTTTGCTCACTTCAATATGGGCTCCGGCCTACGGGTGGGGGCGTGTGGTGGATGTGGCCGGTCGCGTGTGCAAATTCCAGTGTTGCGTGTGTTTATTCTCCGTGTTCTGATCGCACGTTGTCCTGTGTGCCGAATGATTTTGGGATGTGGACGGTACATTATAATTATAGTGCTGCCTAGCACAAAGATGTGCTTTTGGTGCGCCTGTTTTTCGGCCTCCCTTTTCTCTCGTTGTTCCATTCGGCCCACTAGGATGACGTGGTATTACGGAGCGTGGATGATGCGTTCTACTGCTGGAACGCACACGTGATATGGTCTTTTCCGCTTTTACGTCGTCACTGTGGGACGGCGTTCTCCATGCGGGTGAATGCAATGGTGATATCGGGGGATATAAGAAGAGATGTGGGGCATCTTTTGCCTTATGCTCCTGACGAAGTGACATAGAATTATTCAGTCACGAAACGCGTTGAGCTCTTTATACAGGATTATCAGGTTTTTTATCTTTTTATCCTGCCAATTCATTATTTATTGCATTTTGTTTCATGTATTTGGGCGTCCAATTTATGTATATAGAAGAATTTTTTATTGCTATTCTACACCAATATTGTTCATTTTTATTTACTTTTTAACATGTTTTGTTCCCAATAAATATAAATATATATATATATTTTTTTAGGACCCTATACACCTCTATAAGGTGTTGGGGTCTAGTACCCCTATTTGTTTTCTACCAATTTTTGTGCAATTAAAAAGTTCCCAACACTTCTAGTGGTAGTGTATACCTGCATCTATCATGTATAGGTGTGGATAGGCACTATAAGAACAACATATTAACTCTTTTGAGAGTGAAGATTTCTACTATTGTGTAGCAGTTTGGAGGGGATATTGCACTTCAAGGAAGCTGTAAAACTGAGAGGCAGGAGAAGCCTCTAGCAAATGTGAGTGGAACCATATAGGGGTTCTCCTGTATTTTATTGGGACATTATCAACAGTATTTTTATATACTACATTTAGAGAATACTTGTGCGCTGTTTTCTCTTTTCTTCTCTTTTTTATCTCTTTTTATAGAGTGACGTGGGTGGTGGATTGTGGTACCCATATAAAACAGCAGCAACATATCTATTCTCTTATAAAGGTCCACTTTTTTATTTTGAGCGCTTGTTAAATTATTTTTCTGCAATGCTTCAGATTGGGCTTTTAACCATTTGAGTGCCAGAGGGGTGTGCAACACATTGCTTTGCAATGAGTTGCACACCCCTCTGGCACTCAAAGGGTTAAACCACTGAATGCTAGACAGGTCTCTATGCAAGGCATTAGAGACCTTGCTAGCCTTCAAAGGGGTTAAAGGGATAATAATGCTAATTTATAACACATTTTAATATTGTAGACATAAAAAATATTAGTGCAAAGAGCTATGTCCCATCTCTCTAACCTTTATAGTTTGAGAGATCGAAGCATCCCCTCCCTGCCGTTTCACAGAAGTCTGCCCTCTATTTGAGAGAAGTAGATTCTGGTCCCAGGACTCTCATGCAGCTCTTCAGCAGAGCAGAAACAGCATGATATAGAAATAAATACTTCATTGAAATGGTCTTCAAAGCGTGCCTGGTTTGCAAGCACAGTTTGTAGACCGTTCCAATTAAGTATTTATTTCTATATTGCGCTATTTCAGCTCTGCTGAGGAGCCGCAGGACTGTCCCTGGACCAAAATCTGCTTCTCTCATCTACAGCCCTGATGTCTATGAAAGGGGCGTGAGGGAGAGACTTTTTTTTTTTTTTAATTTTATTCCATATAAACGTGAACAATCAATTATCACATTTATCCTAAAATCCCAAAACTTCATATCACTTCTTTATCTACTACCCATCATTCATCCTTCTATCTTCCACACATTCCAAACAAAAAGGAGGGGAAAGCATTGACCCAGGGGGTCCCAGGGAGCCATTATAGTACTCAATATAGTCATCACTACTCTTAATTTGATGAGAGTAAATGCTTTCTTTCCTTAATTTTAGTTATTTATTTATATATATACCGGGCATCCACAATAATTACATCTCCATTGGATACAGTGCAAATCATGGGATCTCATATAATGTTACATAGGCCAACCATTTTAACCATATTTGAGTATAATGTTCCATTCTGTCCTCTCCATCCTAAACTGATAATTAATTTGCCTAGTGACTTCTCACCACTCGATTCCTCCTTGGGTTTTCCATTTCCTAGCAATACTAATCTTCACAGCCGAAAAAATTTGAACCAACAAACTCTTCTGATATCTATTCATAGATGGGAAGTCCAATAAAAAAAGGAACATTTGGGGAGTCAAATCTATTTCCCTTGCAACTATATATCTCACCAATTTTGACAAATCTCGTTTCAGTGGATCCAACATTCCACATCCTCACCATACATGAAACATTGTTCCTCTTTCCTTTAAACATCTCCAACATATCGGTGAGTAACTAGTATTTATCTTATGCAATTTAACTGGAACCAGATACCAGCGATATATTATTTTATAATGCAATTCAATAAGATTTATATAATGAATACTGCTTCTAGCCAAATGAATCCCATAAATCCACTCAGAGTATTCAAATGACTTATCAATATCTTCTTCCCACTTTACAAAGGGAGATTCCTTATTATCAACCTCAAAAGTCTGTAACAATTTGATTGATCTAGCTAATCTACTCTGCGGATTATGATTATCCAAAAAATCAATTATCTCATGCGCTAATGTTACATTCTTAGTACTTACAAAATATTTAATCCTTAAATATGTAAATGTTTCCATAGGGGAAATGGCAAACCTTTTCTGAATATGGTTGAACTGCATTAAACCTGTTTGATCATAAATATCCGAGAGTCTTAAAATTCCCCTACTCCTCCAATCCTCCAATTTTATGTTACCAATAGCTGTTTGTATAACCTGCATTGAACTGACTAGGGGTATACTCCCCATCAGCCCCTCCTTTTTTTAATCTTAATATATCAGCACATATCCCCTTTATAATTGGATTCCCCCCCAATTTAGCTGCAAACTCCAGAGTCAATCCCCAAAATATATCAAAGAGCTGTATATCCAGATCAAACTCTTCCAGTTCAAACCATATCAGAATTTCTTTATCATAATAGCATCCCATAGTTTCTGCAAATCAGGATAAGACCTCCCCCCCTTTGCTACTGATTTCATCAAAATCCTAAATGGAATTCTAGTTTTTTTCCCTTTCCATACAAAATCTGCAAATATCTTCTTAAATTGTTGTAAAACGATGTTCTCTACTCTAAGTGGAATTGTACGCATCAAATAAATCACTTTAGGTAAGCTATATGCTCTTAGCGTTTCAACTCTCCCCAACCAGGAGAGTTCTAAAGCCCTCCAAGTTAAGAGATCCTTCTTCAAATCTCCTAGCAGCTCCCAATAATTGAATTGCATCAATGTATCAATTGCTGGGGTAATTTTTATTCCCAGATATTCCAAGTATATCCTATTCCAATTAAACTTAAAACTATTCTTCAAATCTTCCAGTTCCTTTGTTGGCATAAAAAAATATAAGTTTGTGATTTATCAATGTTCAATTTATAAATTGAATATCTACTAAATTCTTCTACTACCCCTAAAACTGCCTGAATGGATTTTTTTAGGGCTCATCAAAGTCAGGAGCACGTCATCTGCATATAACGTAATTCTAACATCACATTTCCCAACACCTATTCCTTTAATATCCTTAGCCTCACGGATCATAACTGCCAGGGGCTCCATAGTTAAGTATCTCGGTGCCCGTGATTCAGTGACATTTTGACACGTTTTCTTCCTGATGCCTTGTTATTGGCTGCGCTGTCTAGCTCCTCCCAGTGATAGCCTTTAAATACCTTGGGCTAGCACTTAGGGGTTGCCCTTTCGTTGTGTACCTGTTGCCTAGCGCTAGTTCCGATTACTTTCATCGACACCAATGTATGACCCAGACTGTTTTGACTACTCTGCTTGTTTACCGTTGCTGCTTTGTGTACCGACCCGGATTGGCTGACGTTCCTGCTTCCTGTATTGACCTGGCCTGCTGACGTTCCTGCTCCATGTACCGACTCGGCTTGTCTGGTGATCCTGCTCCGTGTACCGACCCGGCATGATTGGCGATCCTGCTCCGTGTACCGAATCGACTGGACTGGCGTTCCTGCTCCGTGTACCAACCCGGCTGGGTTGAGGTGCCTGCTCCTGTACTGTTCCTGCTCGCTAGTTACTCCACTCTTGCTGTTGCTCATGCTCAGTGGTCTTGCCAGAGCTCTGGTGGTCCAGTTCCGCATTGTAGTCCAGTCCTTGATCCGCCTACACATTGTGCCCTGTGTTACCCTCCGGTATATTCTGATTCGCACCACGTTCGCTTGGTCTGTTTCTGCCATTCCTGAGGTCGGGTTCAAATGGGTGCCTCAGGTTACTTCCCCTCTGCAGACCGGAGCGTTCGTTAACCCCTTCAGAGGTGGTGCTGGGCATTCATATATGAGTCTGAAGTCTCAGTTGGGCGCATGTAATCCTACGGCACTAAACACTGACTCACGCTTGTTTGTAGTCTCCGGTGGCTGTTTACTCTGGCAGCCTTCCTCCTATGTTACCTTAGCCAGATCTATGCTGGATTAACCTGTTGCCTACTTGTCAGTCGCTGTTGTGGCTCTCTGAGAGTTACACTGGGCCTTCCAACATTAGGGCCAACTCAGTCATTGGCCTAATTTATTTCTCTTGGTCATACTTACACTGTATCAATGAGAGTAATCGGAACTAGCGCTAGGCAACAGGTACACCACGAAAGGGCAACCCCTAAGTGCCAGCCCAAGGTATTTAAAGGCTGTCACTGGGAGGAGCTAGACAGCGCAGCCAATAACAATGCATCAGGAAGAAAACATGTCAAAATGTCACTGAATCACGGGTACCGTTATATTAAGATATATAATAAAGGTGCCAATGGGCACCCCTGGCAAGTTCCATTCCTAATTGGAAAGTAATCGGATTCAAATAATGACCCGACTACTTTAGCACTAGGGTTTGAATATAATACCATAACATAGTCCAAAAACTTACCCTGTATCCCAAATGACCGTAATACTATCTCAAGAAATTTCTAATCCACCCTATCAAACGCCTTTTTGACGTCCAACGCCAAAAAGACCGATTTAGTTCGATCATTATTTATTCTATATATAAGGTTCAAAACCTTCCGGACATTATCCCCAATGCTCCTACCTTTGACAAACCCTGTCTGATCCCTATGAACCAAAGTTGGTATATTTGTCTTTAGCCTATTTGCCAAAATTCATAAAAAAATATTCACATCAAGATTAATTAATTATATTGGTCTAAAATTTCCTATCCTGGTGGAATCTTTCCCAGCCTTCAGAATCAGGAAGACTACTGCCTGAAGATATTCTTCCGGCAGCCGACCCGAGTCCGAGAGCAGGGAAAACACCCTCACCAAGACAGGTGCAATCTGTACCTCCAGCTTTTGATAAAATATAGCCGTATAGCCATCTGGTCCTGGGGCCTTATTTGGTCTAAGATTCTTAATTGAATCCTTCACCTCATAAAGAGAAATGGGTTGATTTAACATCTCTAATTTATCTAAGTCTATCTTTGGCAATTTTAATTTCCCCAAAAATGCTGCTATATCCTGATCAGATATAGCCTCCTTTTTTAAATTATATAATGACTCATAATATTCCGCATAGGAAGCTGCAATTTGTTTTGGTGAGAGTATTATTTTATTCCCTACTATGATTTTTTTTATCATCTCAGATTTCCGCTTATGTTTCAGTTTATTGGTAAGATCCTTCCCTACTCTATTAGAATTATGATACCACTTTTGACGTAGGCGCAATATTTCTTTATTTATCTGCTGATACAGTTTTTCCTTTTTCCAATAATTCCTCACTCTTCTTTCTTTTTGCCTCAGAACCCATCTTAATAAAATAACCCCTAATCACACATTTTATAGCACTCCAAAGGGTAATATCTGAAACCTCCCCATTATCACTTAACTCCAATAGTTTCTCAACTTCCCCCTGCAACTTCTGCACATTCTCATCAGATTTAAGTAAACTCTCATTAATCCTCCATCTTGTTCTAACCTTGTAAGCATTATTATTTAAAACCTCAAGAAAGATAGGTGCATGATCTGACCAAACTATTGATCCTATCTCAGTGGCCTTAATATTAGTCAAAAATTGCCCTCTCACCAACAAATAATCTATGCGAGAATATGTCTGATGTGCATTGGAATAAAAGGTATATTCTCTATCATCCGGTCTCATCACTCTCCAGCTATCAAATAAATCATTTTTGTACCAAAAATTCTGAATCTCTGAAAATGTCTGTCTCCCACCCACACTAGAATCCCTACTTGTTGGTTGACTTTTGTCCATTTTAGGATCAATTACTGAGTTAAAGTCACCTCCAAATATTAAACAGCCCTGCTGTACCTTATCAATTTTCAACATAAGGAGCATATATATTCACAAAGGTAAACAAGTTATCATTGATTCTTGCAATCAATATAAGATATCTCCCCTGAGTATCACTCTTGTCATAAACATGCTCAAATTTAAAATTTTTAGAACTAATAATCGCTACCCCTCTTTTTTTTTGTTGTCCTTCCAGATTTGCACTGTAAACGACTGGAAACCTACCAAATCTCCACAGTTTGCCCGGAACATCTATCCAATGTGTCTCCTGTATGAAAGCAACGTAGATATATTTCTCCACTAATTATTTATACAAGCAACCTCTCTTCTGTACTGAGTTCAATCCCCGACAGTTCAAAGAAACTATTCTAATACTCATCTGTCACTTTTCCTCCTAAATTTCCAGCTCCCCGTCCCCCCACCCGACCAATGCCCCCCTCCTCCTTCACTCACTTCCATCCTTACACACACCATCAGCCGATCGCCCAACTCAATCCTGCCCACGCCACAGGAATTTAAGAAAGTGAACAGCAGGCGAGGCGAATAATAATTACGACCCATATCAAAATACGCTGTTATTCAGAGTCATACCATTCCTCCCTAATCCCTCCCAAACAACATCCCAAATTATTAGAAGTAGATCCAAAATATCATCAAGCCCCAAACTACCCAGGAGCCACAAAAGAAAAAACAAAACAAAACCCTTTCACCCCTCTCCCTTTCCCCCTTCTCCCTTCCTCTCCCCTCCCTCCACTCCACCCCTACCTAGGAGACTGGCCCTCAGGAACAACATCCTTCCTCCACCTTTAAAAAACTATTATCCACTAAGTGACGATTTAAAACCCTCTACTCATCTATTAAACCACTCTTCTGCCCACACACAATCTAATCATCCCAAAACCCCCTTATCCCTTAAACACAATAATAAATCTCAATTACTCAAAATAACTCCTCCTAAATTATACTCTAACCACACCCATATCCATCACCTAATATGTAATACAACCCCTAATCCACCACCCAGTCTACTAACCATAGATAACCCATATCCTTAACCTTATATCCAAATCCTACACTCAATCCCCGTGCCCAGTAACCCTGTTCCCACCGAAAGCCAGCCTCACGGTCTAAGAGGAGAGAGAAGCACGGTAGAGAGGGGAAAGAAAAATAAAATTACATATACGTACATATACACCTATTCATACACATATATATACGCCTATACATCATCATCATATATAATAATTTGCTAAATTGTGTGTAACGCCGCGACATGCGCAGTAGACACTGCTTCAGTAATGCGCAGCAGAGACTGCCCGCGCCGCGGCTGATACAGAGCTGGGCGCTCGGAGCGCCCAGCTCTGTATCAGCCGCGGCGCAGGCAATCTCTACTGCACGTGACTGCCCTGCGACCAGGTGGCAGTGGCACTGTGGCCCGTGTAACAGGCTGTTCAACTAGTATATAAATAAATGAATAAACTCAATCCTTCCCAACCTGATTAAGGGTCCTAATCACATTAAATTTAACAATCATAATGCGTTAGTAGTACTAACTTAACCCCCATCCATACAAACAAAATTATATCTCAAAAGTCCCCTGTATAGAAATCAGAGGGTCCCCTACATACATGGGGCCCAATGACCCTCCCCCAGGCTGGAGAGAAAAGAAAGAAAAATAATTTCCATCCTCCCAAACCTGACTGAGGGTCCTAATCACATTAAACTTAACAATCATAATACGTGTTTCATAACCTTATGCAGTCACATTTATCCCTCACCATATAATATAAAATATTAATAATACTAACTTAGCCCCCCAAGCTCCAGAGAGGCATGGAACACACCGCTTTGCAATGTGCCCCGTACCACCCCGGCACCAAAAGGGCCAAAACCCCCATCTGTGCAAACAAAATTATATTTCCAAAAATCCCCTGCAGAGAGATCAAAGGGTCCCCTACATACATGGGGCCCATCGACCCCCCCAGGTGGGAGCAAAAAAAAAAAAAGAATTTTTCTTCAATTCTCCAACCTAATTAAAAATCCTAATCACATTAAACGTAACAGTCATAAAACTTGTTCTATAAATTTATCCCACAAATATAATACTAAACATTAACTTAGAATCCCATCTATACAAACAGAAGTGCCCCAAGACCCCCCCAGGGGAAAGAGAGAGAAGAAAAAAAAAAAACACCACAAAATCATTTAATCAAACCCCACTGTTTCAGCTTTTCACAAACTAATTGTGGGTCCTTATAGTGGTACACTTGATGATCATAATATATGTTCAAAGATGTAGGAAATCCCCATCTATATGAGACAGAGTTCTCCCTCAATACTTTAGTACTATCTTGGAACTTTCGTAGTAGTTGCCTCGTAGCCAGAGAAAGATCAGGAAATATCCTTATATCTTTATAGATCTCATCAAGATTGGTATGTTCTCTTACTGATTTAATTATTTGATCCTTTAACTCATAGCTGGAAAATCGAACAATAATATCCCTTGGGAGATCTGCCTTTATACCAGCTGGTTTCCGAATTCTATGGCACCTCTCAAAAGGATTTTCCTCCATCATTTGAGGTAGAATAAATATATCTTCAATTGATCATCTGTAATTTGTTCAGGAATACCCCTTATCCTCAAATTTTTCGTACGCGACCGATCCTCCATATCTGTCAGCTTTTCCTCAAGAACTTTAATCTGCTCTTCTAATTCCTTATTTACTATTGCAAGACTTTTATAACTCTCCTGAATAGTCTGAATTTGCACACTTTGTGAAATCACATTTTCAGATATCTGGGTAATCTCATCCCTCAATAAGGTTACATTCACTTCAATATCAGTCCGTATTTTCATATAAAGATCATCCATTAACTCAGACATACATTCCCTTGAAATTTGAGTTTGGGAGGGAACTTTAATAGCAGTGTCCTCATTTCTACTTGAATTATGAATCGTATCCATTAAATCACAGGGACCAGACCTCCTCCCTCCCTGCGGTTTCCCATGATCTTTCAGGGAGTCTTTAGGGGAATAAAATGCATTTATAGACTTATTCCCTTTACCTTTTTTAGGGGCCATATTCCCCGCTGAAGATCTCAAGACTCTGGATAACACTGCTTACAAATCGGGGATACTCAGAGGGGCTTTATCTTCCGGGCCAAATCTCATTCCCAGTATACTTAAATTAAAAAAATCCAATATATCTTAAAATATACATAAAAGTACATTTTCCAAACAAGCTGGACTCACGACTTAGTGCTTCCCCAATTTTCTGCTGATCTGCTACAACCTGAATCCCTCAGGCTAACTGCAGCCGAACCGCCATACCTCCGCATAAATGGTCCCAGGAATAGGCCGATTCGTCTCCTCAGAAACTCCTTTACTGCTTCTCAGCAGGATCCAAGTAGAAAGCCAGTCCACTTCTCAGCATCAAGTCTGCCACCTCTGAGTCCCGGCTCTCCGTTCTGTAACCGCGGATATCTGAGAATCCTCCCGCTGTTACATACACCTGGGTCATCCTTCAAGACACCACTACGGCGCCATTACACAGCTTCCAACTCCGCCTCCCAGCGTCCACTTCCTTACGCTCTCACACTCTCGTCACACGCATGACCCACCGGGAGTGGGAGACTTTAGATGCTTCGATCTCTCAAACCAAAATGGTTTGAGAGATGGGACATAGCTCTTTGTACTAATATTTTTTATGTCTACAATATTAAATTTGATATAAACAAGCATTCCTATCGCTTTAATATCCCTGTTTTGGAGAATGTTTATATTTCCCCTATGGTGCAGTTGGATCGCTACAGAATTGTTCTAACTCACCTCAGTCCATCAGCCTCACACTGTACCTTATGGGAAAAAATCACAAATATGTTCATTGATTTAAATTAGATTTTTAAATCCTCATTTTACTCATACAAACACTTATTTGCAGCTGGTTTGCTCCAACACTGCCCTACTTTTCTTAGTACATTAGCATTGGGTGCTGTAATTGCACTAGTTTTGTGAGAATTTCATGTATTTGTTCAGTTACAGAGGAAAAGTAAATGAGCACGTCAATATTACATTATAATCAGTAGCAGGGCCCAGCATCCTACAGGGTTTATCTGCCCAACGGAGTCCAACGGAGTCTAATTATGAATTTATGAAAATATTTTTTTGATGATGCCATAAAATGTTTGCACCAGGACCCTTCACTGACTTGTTACACCAGTGTCCAGTTGGTTTGATCTACCCAATTATATTACAGGGCATGATGTTGAGAATTTTCATTGTATTCTTGCACAGGTCAAAAGCAGGTATCCCCATAAATACTCCCACTCAGTCTCGCCCTACACACGCCTAATCACTTCCTACACGTAATTGAAGCATGACTCATTTCTGTACTTTTTTTTTTAGCTCTGTTATTCTCTCTAACCTTTTCCCTGTTTTGTACAATGTTTAAAGTCCAGCTGTAAATTCACCTTCTAAAAGAAACATCAAATTAAACTATTTACACTGTAGAGGAGGCTCCAGATTCAGTTGACCTCCCTGAATTTAAAGTGCTAGTCAACCTCCTTTTTGACTTCACACATCCTGCACGTACACATTAAACCTTTGAGTGCCTGAGGGGTAAGCAACACATTGCAGAGCAATGCTTTGGGTACCAATCTGGCACTCCATACGTTAAGTAAAGTCAAATTTCCTAGACTTTTTTTTAATTCATCTCCACCTACTTTTAATTCTTTATGTCCCTGAGAGGAACTCACTGAATTTCTGTTTTCAGGAAGCTTTCTGTCAGGGACTGTTTAAGCAGGGTTGTGCTACAATGTTGTACTATCCTTCCAGCAGAGAAGCTTGCCTCCACTAGAAAATGCAATATTGTCTTTTATTCTTGATGAAAGAGCAAAGATTAGCTTAGAAAAATGTTGGCATCGTAGCCATATTAATATTGGCATTATGGCAATATTTTAATTCAAATAAATTAGCTAAATTATTTTGACAATCTGGCCACCTTTATCATATTTACAGAGTTCCTGAACAAGGGCAGAATCCTATTCCCTGTTGCTTCTTAGCCAGTTTGTTTCAAGCACAAAATGCCCCACAACATAAACTGTGCGTACATTTTCTATTGGCTGGAGATAAATAAGCGCCCCTATGACGTTACATATTATGAACTTGTAGAATGTATAAAATCGAAATGGAGGTTGACCTTTAATAGTTACTCGAAGCATTTCTATTCTGCTTTGTAGGTTTCATTTAATTATTTGAGAGGGTTAGTTTAGTTAGATAAGGGTTGGTCAACCTGTTTTTTTCTTAAGATGTTGTTCATCTACTATTCCCTTCATTCTTAGCAGCAGAGACATTTTGAGAACATTGAAGAAGATGCCCCAAAAGTAGTATTTTTTTGGGAGCAATTCTTTTAACCAGTTTGATGCTAGAGATGACTCTGACATATTGCTTCACAATCATGTGTTGGAAACATCCGGAGCCAGATTTTCATCTCAGGTGCCCCTAGGCCAGAGATCATTAGAATACCTGGGAACTCTCCATATCTGTCCTGATGACTCTGGTTTCAGACCTAATTACTGGGTCTCAGGGGACAAAGGCAGATTCTCTGGCTTCTGGAGTTCCCTGCTAACCCCTCCCACTCCCCGCCTGATTCTTTCTGCTCCTGCCCTGTTCCTCCTTCTTACCTTTCCATTTCAGGATAATCTTCACCCTTCAGTCTTCTAATCCTGTCCACCCTGTTTAATTCCTGCCCACATTATGATGTTAATTGCATCATTTTGACAGTCCAATTCCCACCAGTCCATGATTCTCTGGGTGGCTTGGACTTGTAGGTTCCCAGGTACGATCATGGTTCCTTAGCCCCACCTCTGGTTCAACCCTAGTCTTTACATGATCTCATTCCCCAGCCTATAACATACAAGCACAGAAAGCCTCTTAGCATTTTTTGTGCTAGAGAGGGGTTTAATAATGGCAAGTATAGGGTTATGAAAATTGGTAAATAAATCAGCTGCCATAAACAAAGAGCAAGTGCTGTTTCTATGACAGTATTTTGACATTTAGTGGGAGGTAAATGTGTTGTGTTAATGGTGAGCAACTGTTGAAAGTCCCTTAAAATCTGGCACTCTAAGCTATAGCCGACTTTGCATAATTGTAAATCTGGCTGTGGTTAGTTATCTTTTTTGGTTTTCAGATTTGAAAACAGTTCTAGTGTTATAAACTGAGCATGGTGACTCACATATCTAATATTGTTAATGATTATTTGGTCTACAGTGAAGAAAACAAGTTTTATAATTAGTCAAATTAATTCCATATGTCATTTAGAAGGTAAAGGTTTACTAAAATTGGAGTTATATAAAAATACTAGTTGAAGTGCCCGTGTACACAGGCCACAGTGCCACCCATCAATGGCCGTGGTGCAGTCATGCACAGTAGAGACCGCCCTGACCACGGCTGATACGGAGTGAGGCGCACCAAATTTAGTCCGTAGTTCTCTCTGCATGGACTATGGTCTGAATTTGGAGAGCCCTGCTCTGTTTTCATCCGCGATGCGGGCAGTCTGTACTGCGCATGACTGCAGCGCACTCAGCTGACTGTACTGCGCATGACAGCTTCTGAAAAACACACATTTAGCAAATTATTATATAGGATAATCATTTAGTTTAATAATAGCCTTTAGTTTTCTTGAAACGTCAATTTAATTGCATGTTCTTATCTTGTCTTACCTTGGGTCCCCAACAGTACACAAAGAAGCCTATCTAATCTTGTGGTCAGATGGTCAGAGGCTGTTCTGGGCATACAGCACATACATGTGGCTGCTTTTGCCACAGGAAAGGAAGAAAAGGAGGAAAAAGCTTAAAGGGATAGTAATGTCTATAATAAAGTTTAGCTCCAAGTTTTCTATATTGGTGCAGCACTAAATTTAATAACTTATTGTTCTTAATTCAAAAGATATTTAAGCTGAAATGGTCCCCTCATGCCCCTTCTGGCCATGTCATGTTGCCTGTAAGCGTGGTCCGTATGGAGAGCGGAGAGGGACACTCTTCAGTAAGCAAAAGGAAAATCCTGCCCTCCTTCATCAAGGGGGGAAGGGTTTTCCTTATATATACTCTGTGAAGATTGTCTCTCGCTGCATCCGTCCAGTCCCACGAGCAGATTGCAGCTCTAAGGGGAGTTGGCCAGAAGGGACAAGAGGGGGATCATTTCAGCTTGAATATTTTTTGAAGTACAGAACAGTAAGTTATTAAACTTAGTGCTGTTTGTTATAAAACCAATATAGATGACTCAGTGCTAAACTTTACTATAGACATTACTAGCCCTTTAAAGTGATCCTAAAAGTTTACTGTATTTGGGAATCTCCATTCACAATTGTGCCAAGGGTCTCAGGGGTTATTTAACCCTCTGAGTGCCAGAGAGGTATCTAATACATTGTGAAGGAATGCACTGGATACTCCTCCGGCACTTAAAAGGGTTAAAGGGACATTAATGTCCCATACAAAAAAATTGTGTTTTGTAGTTTTTAAAAAAATAAATTATGTGGCACAAATCCTACCTCTCAAACCTTTATGGTTTGAGAGATATTCGCATGTAAAGTTCCTCTTCTCCTGATGTCAGCTGTAAAACTGACAGCAGGAGATCTGTGTTGGCCAACACAATGAGGCTCTTCAGCAGAGCTACAATAGCACGATTTAAAAAGAATTACTTCTTTGTAATGGTCTAAAAAGTGTGCTTGCAAACCAGACCTTTCCAATGAAGTAATTCTTTTCCAATGTCTCGATTTCAGCTCTGCTGAAGAGCCGCTGGCTGGTCCCAGGACTGGGATTTCCTACTATCAGCTAGACGCTGACATCAGGAGAAGGGGAGGGAGGGGGGAGCTTTACAGGCTAATATCTATCAAACCATAAAGGTTTGAGAGATAGGATTTGTGCCATATAATTATTTTTTTTAAACATTACAAACATGATTTTTTTATTGGACATTACTGTCCCTTTAAACTGCCCTGGTAGAACACCTGTAATGCTTTAAAGACTAAAGGGGTGTGCAAGCAATGTTTTGCATACCTATCGGGTTCTTAAAGGGTTAATACGAATACAATATCCATAAAAACATAACAATAATAACCTAGATCGGTGGTTTTCAAACACTTCATGGTTGATTTCACATATAATCTCACTGGACTCCCTAACAAACAAATCTGTTAACCGCTTGGATGTAGAGACTTTTCCAATACATTTCTTCTCAAGTTTCTACTAAAACTATCATTAAGACTAAACTGCTAGGCTACAATTCAGGTAAGCAGCCATTACCATAATCCATGTATCCACACTTACAGTGAGGCTGATGTACTAAGAAATGGGGAACAATTCTGGAGTAAACCACCTGAGTCACAAGGAACACATAAACATTTCCAAAGTTTCAGATTGGAAATTTCTTTAGCTTTCAAAAGGTTAACAACATCCTATATAATCATTCGCTAAGGATGTTAGTCAGAAGCCGTCATGCGCAGTAGAGATGGCTGCGAACGCTACAGTCATGCACAGTACAGACTGCCCACGCTGCGGCTGATACAGAGCGGGGCACCCCGAATTCAGACCGGAGTCCTCTCTGCGCACCTTCCTGGGACTGCTTGGTCCCAGGAAGGTGCCAAGAGAGGACTCCAGTCTGAATTCGGAGCACCCCTATCCATATCAGCTGTGGCGCGTTCGGACACTCAGTACTGAGCATGACCTCAGCGCAGCCACTGACAAGATAGGATCTGGACAGTTGCTGGGTGGTACTGTGGCCCGTGTAAATGGGCTTTTCAACTAGTATATGAATAAATGGGAAATTGTATTCGTCCCCTGTGATGCAGTTGGTTGGCCCTGGAATTACTTCACTCAACTAGCACCTCAGCCTTGTTGTATACTCCCACAGTCTTGTTACATTGTCCTCAATTACAAAAATAATTATGTGGAGCCCTTTGTATTCCTTTAGGGAATCATGGGGTTCCATGGAACACAGGTGTGAGAACCAGTGTCTTATACTAAATAAATGTATTTTCCAACAAGTATAGGGTAGTTGCACTTTTATACTACAAATGGATCAGATAAAATGGTTACATACTAAATTAGGTAGAAAAATTGTGCACGTCCATCAAGTTCAACCTTTTTCACAGTATAACAGAAAATTAGACTTGCATAATCCTTCCTGGCTCCAAAATGGGTGTTAGTCTATTTGCAGAAAATCCTGTTTTAACCTATTAATACATAGTATAACCCTGTATGTTCACTTCTGCTAGGGATTTATCTAATCCTCTCTTAAATGCATCCATTGTATTTGCCATTAACACATCCCTGGGCAAAGCGTTCCACAAGTTAACAGACCTTACTGTAAAGAACCTTTTACTCTGCTGAAGCTGAAACCTGCTCTCTGTGAATGGTAAGGGGTGGCCATTAGTTATTTATAGTTAAAAATGGAGTGGATGAGAAGAGAAATGTCAAACCTGAAAGGGAGTTACGGTATATACTGTTACTGTTTGGGATCCTGTAAGTGTTTTTAACTGTTGCGTGGCTGCAATACAATGTGTTACTTTACTTTTAGATTGTGTTCTTTGCGCTCTTTTTTTTAGATTATTGTACAATCGTTTATAAATATAGGAAAACCATATGTGAGGCTGCATGAGGACCTGTTGATGAAGTGTGAGATTGTGGATCTTCTCATTTTCGCTCTCTTCATTCCATTTCTTTGGTCACATTTATCATCCATCATCTCCATTGTCTGTATTCCATCTGAGACTGTATGTGGACTGACATGTGTGTATTGATTTTTTTGTAGTTTCATTCTGTTGTATTGCATGTATCTATTGGATTGCTTTATTGTGCTGTGTCCAATACCTGATCGGCTTGCCACCAGTGTACGGCTTTGAGCGCGACTTACAATATAGATATTAATTCATTTTTATTGATGCACTAGCAGTATGGGACAGCGTTGCCCGTCTGTTTTTTGTTTATCATTGTATTCAGCTTTGTAAAGTGTATGTGACCACAATGTCTTTTAGCCCTCCCCTTCTTTCCAATTCACCCCCCTTCCTGAGCTGACTTGAAGTCATACCTCTACATGCAGTCCACATAGTAATAGACATATACACCCCATGGTAAGAGACACAGACACCAGACACAGTTACACATTCCATAGAGAGACACAGTCATACATATCCCATACTGAAACAATACATTTCTCAGAGCTCAAAATTTCCACTCGCCACTAGCCAATGGCGAGTGAAAATTTAGCCCTGGTGAGTAGAAATTCAGCCCTAGTGGGTATGTTTTGGCTTGCAGTGGCGAGTAAATTTCAGGTCTGGCTAGTAGCAAAGGACTTAAAATTATAAGCCCTGCAATTCACATAGCGAGACACACACATGCACATCCCATACTGAGACACACACATAAACATGCTATAGTGAGACACACAAATACACAGGGCATACTGAGACACATACACACTCATTCATCTCATACTGAAACACATACATACAGTCCCCATGGTGTGAAATATACATACAGCAACAGGAGACTTCAGTGTTAAGGATCGGCACTCAGAGCAGAACAGGGCATTTGTTCCAGCAGCAAAACAAACATTTGCTCCTTACAGCTTCAGTGTATAGTGGATGAGGTTGGTAGTTGTGAGGCAACCAGCTGACATGGGTCAGTCCTGCTATGAAAGTTTGAAGTGAGGGGAGTAAAAATAAGTCCCAGTTAGGTGAGATTTTATTACTTTGTTATTGTTTTCTTGCAGGAGACCACACTGTGTGTCATGTAAATACGTGTATCACATTGGTCCACAGCAAGAAACCTTGCAGTAAAGTTTGTTTAAAGTTCAGTATAAATGTTCATAAAAGGAGCAAATGTACTTGTGGATGCAGATTAATTTTTGGCACTTCATATAGGTTGAGTGGTGAAAGAAGCTAGGGGGATGACTAACCCTGTGAGGTGTCCATATCTCCCCTTTCCTCCTTTGTTTGAAGCACTATTTATTTGCTGTGCAATGTAACAGAGGCACTCTTGATCACAGTAGTAGCATCCTGTGAACACACAGTACACCTGGGCGATGTAAGTGCCAGAATGAAGTACAGAACCTACAAATCAGATGGCAGCACACTCTTGGGCTCAGAGAATGTGTCAATGTTAAGCTTTCCCTGCACCTGCTAGTTAACACAGTTCCATTCGATCCTGGTATGGATGTCAGTGTGTGCCTCTCGGTATCTCATGACTGAAGTCCTCTCACTCTTCAGATGTTGCTAGGATTATATTTTCCTCATCTCAGCGCAAGAGGCTGAGAGGCAGACCAGAGAGGAGACTGACATGTGTCTGGGAGGTGGATGACAGATCTCCTCCCTGATCCGCCTCTCGACCTCTTGCTCTGAGATGAGGAAAAGTGCAACTTGGGGCAGGGAGAAAGGAGGCAAGCTGGGAAATATATAATGAAAAAACATAAAAAACTAGTGGGATGATAACAAAAGTATCCCTGTGACTAACATACATCTTAGAGCAAGAGAGACAGGTGTGTTATCAGAATCCATCTGTGGTTCACCGCTTGTCATCAAAAATGCTTGACTATTGAATATTAAAAATATGGCCTGGATCAGAATGTTGGCCGCATGAAAAGTCCAGTATTCCGATCTTGCATTGTTAAAGGGTGGATCAGTGGATGTGTTGTAATAGTGTATGTCTGACATTCATCTCCTTCCGCAGACCTTGTGGCTAACCCAGGGGGCAGATATAGTGCAGAGCAGTGGATGTGTTCTAATAGTGTGTGTGTGTGTGGCATTCATCTCATGGCACAATGCTCACAGGACCATTCAGCTAAAGACTGCAGCCTCATATTCCGTGTGTGCACAAGTGCTGGCCACTATTTGTGTGCTGCCTCTCCAGTGCCACACACTCATCTTACCCCCGAGATAGAAGTAACAGACTGGGTACACTGGAAGAGAGGGTGTGGGGTCACGGGAGAAGTAAGGGCTAGTGAGTGAGTGAGTGTAGGGGTTCCTACCGCCGGATGTATTGAGGCCATCTCCATGATAACCTCTGCTCCCTGGGCACCAGCCATTGCATGCATGCCACGGAGGGAATAGGTATGCTGGTAGTGTAGGGGTTAATGTTCGCTTTCCCATTGATTACGGTGGGCTGTGCAATAAAGGCTGATGACAGGGGAACAAAGCTACAGGTGTCTGGCAACACCACAGGCTACTCGTCATTATGCGGCTGATATTCTGGTGTCTTAACAGTGAAACCTGCGACATCAGAATATCGGCATTTTCAACTAAACGCTACGTTTAATGCGTCTTTTTGTATTTCACAGCCATTGTTTAGCAACCTTTACCATGGCGAAGCCACCAGTAAACTTTACAAAAGGTTGTGTCCACATATAAAAGAAGTACACCTATAGGAGCCCCCCACCCCCAATGCTGCTGCTGTGTCATGCAGGCCAGGACCAAATGTGAGGAAATACTGAGAAGGACCGGTGTGTTTGAGTGGTGTAAGTTGGCCAAGTTTTTGGTGTACAAGAAGCGATAGTGGGGAGGGGCCAAGTCCTTCCATAGTGTATGTTTGCCGCAGGCACAGTGGAGAAGATATGCAGACTTCCTCCTTGCACCAGCCCCAGGTGTGTGTGAATGGAGCAGATATGCAGATCTCCTTCGAGCTGCGGCCTGGGGTGTATTTGGCATGGACGTAGAATTTGTGGTCACGTGACCACTTCTTCTTTTATTGTATAGATTTTATGATGGTGGTGAGGTTGATCGTTAAATTTTCGGTTTCACTTTTGTGTTGCTACAACATCTTGTAAAAACTTGCTGCTATAAAGTTTACCATATAACTAAGCTCTGTCTTTCACATTTGTTGTAAGTGTATGAACAACCGTCCTACTGAAACTTTAGATGTTCCTGTACCAACAAAATGCTAGACTTATGAGCAGCATTTTTAGATGATTGAGCAGGAGTATGCATGGATGTTGTTAGCTGCCTTTAATTGGCTGAGATGCCACTCTTCTACATGGGAGTTGTATATATATATATGTATATATATATATATATATATATATATATATGTATAGTCTATTTTTAGCTGTTTTTGACTTGTCTTGGAAGTCACTGAAAAACTGATAACACTTTTAGGGAGATGCACTAAGGTTTGATGCTGTGGTGATGTGTCTGGTGATGTGTGAGAGCTGGAGCCACATTATGCACTAGGTGACCTAGGCGAGAGCCTAGGGCCCATGCAAATCTGCCAGGCCACAGACTGACTGATTGCAGTCACCAGGCCCAGCTTCATTTTTAGGAGTGGCTGGTAAGGTAAGGGCATCTTATGCTCTCTACTTGCCACTAATCAATAACCCAGCTAGTTCCCAAAATCCCCTCTGTTCTGCCATCTCTCATCAGCAAGCTCCCATCTGTCCCCTCCTTCTTACATAATGCGAATGCTCATTTCTACTCTTCTTCCCTCACATTGTCTTTCCCTCACTCAGTGTTTGCTTTCCTACCTCTTTGCTGGGCCGGTTCCCTCCCACTCATTTTCTTGCCTTGGCCAATTTCCCTTCTTCCCTCTCCCTCAAGCCCTCCACTTCTGTTGCCATCACCTTCTGCCTCCCACCCTCCAGTACCCTTGCCACCCTACTCAACCTGCAGCTGATCTGACTGCTAATGCTCCCCCTCCTCTTGGCTGAGTCTTAATCCAGCAAATGGACACATGACAGATGCGAGAGCAAAGCTGGAGGCATCTTTCCTCTCTCTCTGACCCCTCTCCTGCCCAGGTGTAGGAGCCTAAAAAATATAGGACGTATACTTAACACACACACACACACACACACATTCTATCTCCCTCTCTCTTCACCTCTTTCTGACCAATATAGTGTTTTGCTTGATAGTAAATAACTATCCACTTACTAAAGCAATATTAACCCCTTGGATGCTAGATACATTCTCAGATTTTTGGAAAGCCTAGTATTCAAGGGTTTACTATTGCTTTATTCAGTAAGCAACCAAAAGCATCATTCCCCAACAGCACTGGCAGCTCCCCCACTTCACAGATTCAAGCAATAATCTGCATTTGTAGTTGTAATAAATCTCTGTTTGGTGGGAAAAGCTAGCTTTAAAGGGTTAGTATTGACCCAAAAAAAGTTTTTTTTTGCATTTAGAAGAGCTTAAAAAGCTGAGCTAAATGCCAAAAAATGTATCTTTCAAACCGCTATGGTTAGAGAGATACAGGCATTTACAGGAGATCCGTGTTGGTCGACACAGAGGCTCTGCAGCAGAGCCACAATCTCTTTAGTCAAAATGAATTCCTTCATTTCAGTGGTCTAAAACGTGTGCATGGTTTGCAAGTAAGCTTAAGTAAGTGGAGCTCTGATAAGCAGAGCCTTGCTTGGTCCCAGCTAGGAGTGATGTTCGATCCCATGAATTTGCCTGCCAGAATGCGTCCATTGGATTGCAGCACACTGGACACCCTCTGGCAATATCAGTACATTATATTTACAGCAGCCCTGTCCAGTTTTTTAGGGGTATTTCCCCCCTCACCCCCCATTTCCAACATGCCCCCCCCACATATTATATTTTATATACTCATAATTGCACAAATGTAAAGTATCCTAAACTGTTATTTTTATTTATATAACTAATAGCTTCTATTTGTGCACCATTGTTGAGGATTTAGCAAGGATATAGACAGAGAGACTGTCATATTTATCAAACTAAATAAGTGCAATTTAGGAGCACCATAGGGGAGAAATTAATATTTGTATGGCTTTTATCTACTTCAATGGTAGAGAGAACTCCAAAGCATTTGTTTGCAAAGTGTTAAAGACCTCCCTAGCATTCAGGGGGTTAAAAACCCCAATTAAATTAATAGGAATTAGCAGATTTTTCAATTTAACCCTATGGTGCCATTGTTTTGCTCCAGAATTGCACCTCTTTAGCTTGATAAATAAGGCCCACAGACTTCTAGTCTTATCCCAGTGATCTATAAACTTTTTTATTCTTTTGGCTGTTGCAGCAGCTGATTGTGACTGTCCACTGAAGCTGATGTAACAGCAAAAGAGAGGCAATTCTGGAGCGAACCAATTGCACCATAAAGAACAAATAAAATGATTTGGATGAGACCTTTCTAGCACTGAAGGGGTTAAAAGGCCAATTTAAATCAATAGGACGTATTATTTGTTCCCTATGATGCTATTGGATGCCCCCAAATTTGTGCAGAATTTCCATAGTATGTGAGCCTTTCTTTTGAAGTTTATTGTTTGGGGGATGGGGCCCCATATTGAGATCCTGCCTAGGGCTGCAGGGAGTTATAATCTGGCTCTGTGGGGAGCACATCACCTTGGCAAGATAGACACACATTGCCAGACTCACTAAAAATTAGGGATTCAAGAAGAGAGGAGAAGTTCCTTATTAGTATACAAGGTGCCCTCCCTTACACATAACCAGCAGTACACAACCCTGGATTCTGAGAACATTCTCTCTGCTTCTCCACTTGCTCAGTGGGCAGAAGAAAGGATCTTCTCAGCACCAAAAACAGCATCACTCCCTTAACCCTTTGAGTGCCATAGGGATGTGTGTTTTACAAACCAGAGCATAACAAGAAAGGATGTATGCTGAGAAGAGGAAGCAGTCAGTAATACAGTACTAAAGTATAGATAACATAAGAAATGTAAATGGGACAGCAGAAAGAGGGGGTTAAAGGTAAGAAAAAGGAGTTTGTAGGAAGGCACATGAGATATCTCAGAAGCAGGTTCAATTTTGAAAGAGTGTGGTGATTCTAGTATCTGAGTAGGGAAGCAGGACGACTAGTTAGTATCAGGCTGAAACGGTCTAAGTGAGATAGAATTTGTGCATTCATGATAGGTTTAGTAGTCACTTTGGAGAACAAAGGGTAGATTTTATTGCAAAGGAAGAAGTGACAGGTTATAGCTAAGGAGTCAGTATAGGCTGAAAAGGAAATGGAAGAATCTAATACGGCCCAAAGCAGTGTATTGAGTCCACTGCAAGCAGAGTCCCCTTAACTGTGATGGTGAAATTGGTTGTTTGGCCAGGTCTGACAGGAAAAATTTACATTTCTCTTTTTGTTATATTTATTTTAAAAAGGCAGCAAACCATCCAGGTGGAAATGGCTAAGAGGGAATCTGAGATCTTCAGCTGAATTGGAGTGGACATGCAAATGTGGGTATCATCAGCATTTAGATGATACTTGAAGCAAAATTAATTATTAAGTTCACTGAATTAAATGGTGTACAGGGAAAATGTAGAAAACCCTGAAGGAAGCCTTGAGGAATCTCCACACACAGAGGGGAATGCCAGGAAGCAGCTTGGAAACCAAGAGCGTTGCGAACTTGAGCAAGAAGAGAATGGTCAACAGTATCAAAAGCAGAAGAAAGTCAATTAGGATGAGCATAGGAAAGTACCCTGGGGAATGTTTGCCATTTTACAGATGGCTGTCTCTGTTGAGGGTCTACAAGAAAATCCAGATTGCAAAAGGTCTAAAAGATTGTTAAGGAACTTGGTTATTTGGGAGAAGACAAGGTGTTCCAAAAGTTCTGAAGTTAGAGAAGTAGGGAGACAGTTTGGTAGTTAGAGAGGCAGGTGGTGTGAAGGTTAGTCTTCTTGAACAAAGTACCTGAAGAAAGGGAAGTGTTGAAAACATGGGTTAGGATAGGTGTAAAGACAGGGCAAGATGTTTAATTAAGTGTGAGTGGATTGGGTTCAAGGAGCAGGAGGTAAGGTTGGATGATAGGAGAAGCTGAGAAACATCTCACTCTGTCACTGGAGTGAAAGTCAAAACTGGATGAAATGAGTTTGGGGAAAGAGAGCTTGCAGTCTGAGGGAAGAATAGTAATAGTTTGTGAAGCGATTCCACATTGTCTTTGAAATGCTCAGCAAAAGTTTGTTGTGAATGTATAAAGGAAGAGGAAAATATGGAAGTGGAATGGAGTGAAGAATTAAAAATGGAAGAGACAGCTAGGGTTAGATTTGTTGATGTGGATTAGTGTAATGTAATATTCATGTCTAGATTTTGAAAAGGCAGGATGTAGGCAAGACAGAGAAATTTAAATCGAAGAAAAATTACATGTGTATGAAGTTTCCTCCAGAGATGTAAGCAGAGCTTATTCAAGTGCGTAGAAAGTGCATGGGGGAAGTAAGCTAGGGATGGGGATTAACCTTGCAAGCCAGGAAAAGCAAGGAAATAGATTGTAGATGATAGCACTGAGCAGTAGGAGATGACATGAGTGTCAGGTTATGAAAGGGACAGGACAGAGAAGAGTTTAGAACTCAGTGGGTAACTTTTCCCAGGGAGATCAAGAGAGAACCTGATGGATGTAGTGATAGGTGAAGGGGGAACTTTCATGGTTCTTGGTGAGTAGTGACCATTTTTGTGATTGCCAGTAAGTCCATTGATGGACAGCTAAAAAAGAACTTAGACTGAGAAGGTGAGAGGTATAAAGGACATTAACTGGGGGATTGCTAGTCTGATTGATAGACATTTGCTGCAGCTTGTCCCAAATACTCCCCCATCAACATCTAATTAAATACAGAGAGATAAACTCATGTGCAAACAACTGTTCATGGAACTGAAAGGGTTGGGGATAGCAAGGGAAAGGTCCAGAAAAAGGATACATTCATTTACATACTTATGTTTCTGTGTGTTCTGTCATAGCATATTACTACTGATAAAAGGGGAAAAAGTATAAACAGGGAGTCTCATTCATCCCTAAAATTGAGATTAGCACTATTAAATGCCACAAGCTAGTAATAAGATACTGGCTTTACGACATGCAACTTTAGCTCCCTCTACTTACCTAGCAATGGCTCTGGGCAGAAGAAACAGGAAGCTAACCAGCATTAGAGGCCTCAGAGAAATTCAGATAATGGTAAAAGTATCAAAAACTGTCATTACATTTTTAAGGTTTCTGAAGCCATATAGAAATACCAGGGTTCCCAAATGTTGTTTTTATTAATTTTTTTTTAACAAACATGATTTCATCCACTTCCTTCAAACACACAAGGTTGGGGACATTATAGGGGGCATTGAAAACAGACCCATAAAATATCTGGTGCTGAATGCATGACTAATGATAAAGTGGGAGGTTTAAAATAGCCACTGGGCCCCCATCATTTTCAGCCATGTCAATACAGGGGGGTCAGATTATACATTGCAACTCTGTGTATCTGTTTAGTAAAATCTGGAAATTAGTTCTAAAGATTGAAATCTGTGAGCTTTAATTTGCACTACAGATTGCAAGCACTGTAAATTGGGCTGTACCTTTACTGTAAACTGTCAGTTCTTTTGACTGAAGATTGTTTAGTTCAGTTAGTCTGTACTGTAAACTGTGTGGTTATGAGCTTAAGTGAACGTCAGTGAGTTTGAAAGTGAGCATGACTGGGTCTGAACCTATTGAGTAAACACAAGTGGGTCTAAGTATGAGTGAGAATGAACAAGTCTGTGCATGAGTAAGAGGGAGTGTGATCAAGAGCAGTTCTAAGTGTAAGCAAGAGCAGTTCTTAGCATTAGCAGGGTCAGGCCTGAAAGTGAGCAAGAGTGGGTCTGAGTTTGAGCAAGAGCAAGTCTGAACATGGGTGAATAAAATAAGCCTGTGCTTGAATGAAACTGAGAGTGCAACGCTAGTAAGAGCATGAGTGAGAATGAGCAAGTATGTCTGTGAGTATAAGCAAGTCCGGGCATTAGCAAGAGTAGGTCTGAGTGTGAGCAAATGCAAGTAAATTTGAATGAATAAGCACAAATGAGTTTCAGAATGAGCGAGCACAAGCATGTTTGTATGTGAGTGCATTCCAGTTCAGGCAAGTGTGAGCATAAGTAAGAATAAGTGTTAACGAGCATTAGTAAATCAGGACTTGAGTGAGCATTAACAAATCTAAGCATGAATAATAATAGTTTGATGCTTAGGCAAGTCTGAGTGGAAGTCTGAACATAAGTGAAGGTGAAAGTATGCAAATAAGTGAGCAAGTCTGGAGGTAAGTGGAAGGCAGTACCTGAACTTGTGGGAGAGACTGCAAGCCTGCATATACAGTGATGCATCCCCTCCCACTAGGCTCTTCTCAAATGTAAGGGAGCCTTTGCATTGTTGCCCTCAACATCGGTAAGTAGTCTCCTTGAATGTTGCAACCATACTTTTGTGCCTAGTCCTCTGCTTCCTCCCCCTCCTTGAGCAATCTTTCTTTCACAGCTCCCTCAGCCTGGTCACTCAAGAGGCACTGATTTCTTCCACACTGCCATTCCACCCTAGCCCATCCGATGCTCCCTTTGCCTTATTCTCCTCACCTTGTCTTTAGTCCATCCTTTCACACTAAAAACCAGGGAATCATGTGGTTGGCTTTAAGCCAGCTAAATGCTATTATCTTCTCCCTCTAGCCAAGATCATTCACTTCTATTATAAACAGTACGCCTTGCACATCGTAAAGCAGCATTCTTTTGTTTTTATGTGGATTCCACTTATTTTAAGTTTCTCCTTGCCACTCTATCTGTGTAATTTCATGCAGGTTTTGTCTGTTAACACTTTATATGTAAAAATTTACAGTAGTCTTTAAAATTTTTATCTGTATTCTACATGTAACGTAGGTTTATTAAATTAAAAAAAAATTAAAATATATATATATACATAAATATACTGTATATCCTATATAATAATTCGCTAAGTTGTGTGTAACGCCCGACATGCGCAGTAGGCACTGCTGCACATGCGGCAGTCATGCGCAGTACAGACTACCCGCGCCACAGCTGATACAGAGCTGGGCGCTCCGAAGGAGCGTCCAGCTCTGTATCAGCAGTGCCGCGGGCAGTCTCTGCTGCGCGTGACTGCCCCGCAACCGGCTGCCAGAGGCACTGTGGCCCGTGAAACGGGCTGTTCAACTAGTATACTATAAGTGCTGTAAACTGTCAATTATAAGGTTAGTCACTCTGATCATTTTCTCCCCCATCTTTTTCATTCTTATTGGGGACAATTTCTTCTCACTTGTTTCGCTCACTCTCAATCATTCTCAATGTGACTCACTTTTTTATGTCTTTACTCATTATACTAGATTAAGGGTCAATCACCTCTGAAGTCTCTACTCTTTATTATATTCTCAGTTTTTTAACTATACATGAAAATTTAATTAGTCTTATTTATATATTCCACCTTTATTCACTGCATCTTTGTATTCGACCTCATTAGCCACCAAGTCAATCCACAGTTCGTAGAAGTAGAAGGAATGCTTCCAAATCCTTTCACAGATTGATATCACCACACTTTTGACTGTCAGTGCTTACACTGAGTATATGTAAGTCCAATTCTCGTATCATTATCTAATTCAGCTGATCTGGTTTTGCCAGAGGAGTAAATTCTCAATGAATCACCAAAAAGCTTTATCCATCTCTACGGTCAGTCACATTACAATTATTAAAAACAAAACAAAAAAAACAAACAAAAAAACAACAAAATACCATTTGATCTCTCAGTCAACTCTCTTCTGTCAAGCATTTGGAGACTTATCTTTTTGATTTTATCACAACAGTCTATCTGTCGAGCTCACCTCCACTCCCCAACAAAGTATGCAGCGTAAATCACTCTCTGAAAAAAAACCGTAACCAATATACTATCTATCAGTCTTTCATCTATCAAGCATCTTTAAGAGATTATCCTTTTCAGTTACCTATGTCCAGTCATCTAAACAGGTAGGATTTATCTTTTTAAATTAAACTCTTTTTCATTTTTCCTACAGTATGCAGCTTGTATTACACTCTCAGATCCAACTTCCTATTTATCATGCCCCACCCCTCATTTAATTAAATCCTTGCCTCTTCACAGAGGCTGAAGGTCCCCAAACTTCCTTAATTCTTCACATATACCAAAGGAACCAACAATTTCTTACATCTTTATAGAAGATGAAGGCACCCCATACTTTCCTTATCTCTTCACAGAAACTGTAGGACCCCTATTTGTGCTTACATCTTGCTAAAGCACTGAACTGGTCACCTGTTTCTATGTGAGTAAGGTGAAACAATAGAAAGAACTTAAAATATTGTTTTCATGAAAATTACCCACATATTTCTTTCTCTCTCTCTTTTCTTCATTAACATATGTGTGCAAATATAATGAGACCTGTGGCGCGCATATAATATTTAAAAGAGACAGCTACACGTAATTCTTCACCTCTTAGCAGACACAGCAGCACCCCTTATTTTCATACCTCTTTTCAGAAACCAAAAGACCCCATACACCCTTACCTCTTCATAGAGGCAGAAGGACCCCAGTACTTACCTCTAGTAGAGGCCGAAGGACCCCATACTCCCTCATCTTCTAAGAAGCCAAAGGACCCAATACTTCTTTATCTCTTCACAACAGCTTAAGGATACATTCTTCCTTACCTCTTTTTCAGAACCCGGAATCAAGATACTTCCTTACCTCCTTTATGAAGGCTGAAAAATGTTGGCTTTACCTCCATGAAACATTACTTCTTCACAGTGTCACCTCTAGAAATTAATTACACCCCTTAATAGCCTACTAGAAAAAAGAAGTAAGAAAATGGTTTATATAATGAGCAGTATCAGCAAAAAGAACATCCCAACATTTTTTTGAACATATCATCATCATAGAAAGCAATTCCTGTTTCTCAAGGGTGGCGAGCTATCATTTGTGGTGGTGGTGGATTTGCTGATGGTGGGATATCTCTATGGTACTTGCTCCTAGACTATGAGTTGGCAACATGAACACAGTATAGCTCCAAGGAGTGGTTCCATTGCATGTGAAATGGCTACAGCATACTTGAAGGATAGCTATTTTCTAGGACAAAAAGATGACCCGATTATTGGCCAGTAAAGTATTAATACCACTGATTCATGTTTGACTATAACCTAGCAGAGATGGGCAAAAATATTTTTTTTGTATGAGTGAAGGCAGCATGAGGTAGGGAAAAGAGGCGGGAGGGGGGCACTTTAAAATAAAATAAAATGAAGAATACAATGTTTCCGACTCTTTTAGTTGCAAAACAGTATAACGAATAATTGACAATAACTCAATATTCAGACATTACCATCTCTTTTAATCTTACTGATATTAATGGTTAGTATTATAGTAGCAGGATTAAAGAAAGAAAAGCCTGCAGAGATTTTTTTGCAGGCTTAGTGGAATCCAATTCTTCAAAATATTACAGCATGGCTAGCATGAAAAATGATTGTGGGCATACAAAAAAGCAAGCCCTGAAAGCATGAAAAATGATTGTGGTCTTCCAAAAAAGCAAGCCCTGAAAACATTTGTTTGCAGTCTCCAGGCTTGTAAAACACAAGACCTTGATTACATTTACTTGCATTGCTTTAGACTTGCAAAAAATATGGTCTGAAACAATTGTCTGCAGGGTTCAGGCTTGCAAAAAACAAGCCCTGAAAAAGGTTTGCACTACTGGACTAGTGCTAGATGGTGGCAAACGCTACTAATGTAATTCCTGCTGCTAAGTCCTTTAAGCATCAGGATGATTAGGCAGCTGCGTGGGACTGGGCTTAACAGCAGTGATAGACGTGTTCTGGATGTTTATTGTATGGTGGAACTTTCGCCAACATTGAACACATAGGTGGAAAATGGGAAACACTCTTGCAGGAAAAACTGCGGGTGTTTGTGAAATGGCAGAAAATATAGGGGTTTTTCTATGGGAGGGAACTGCTGGGGCAAAACAATGCACAATGCATTTTTGTGAGCATTCAGGTGGGAACAAAATCAGAATTTTCACCCATTCCTACCAGAGAGGTATCCAGTTCATTGCATTGCAATGCACAAGATACCTCTGCCACTCAGTGAGTTAAATAAATAATAAACCTTTATGAAGAAAACATATATGCTGCAGAGCTTTTCCTGCTGAGTAAAACAATGGTATCTCAACTGCTGGGAGATATTTTGCTCCAAAATGATACTGTATGTGCACTCTGGACATCAGAGGCCAGGCACTGTAAATGTAAAATACCAGCAGTTTAAATGCTTATCATTTTGGAACAAATCATCTCCCATCAGTTTGTATACCCATGGTTTACTCAGCAGGAAATGTTTTCATAATTAAGGTTTATTATCCCCTTAAGGGAAAAAAGAAAATCAGACCTGTATTTGCATGCTGTGGGAGTGGCAAACTTCTGGCTACAGTTCTCCTAGAATGTGCTAATAACATCATTATCAGTCCTTACTAGTTTGAAATAACTTCCTGATAGTTTTAAACTTTATACCTTTTGAATACAACAACTGCCTGCAGCAGGAGTGCCCTTGTTTTACTTGGGGCTATATATATTTTTTATAATAAAGTATTATTACCACTGTTCACATGCTACACTACTGTCTCAATTTTGCCCTACGTGAGACCACCCTTTTATGCCTGAGTACAGTTTAAGGAGTAAGATGCACTGTGGGGAACTGAATTTATAGAGTGCAAGGTTTTCTTGTGAAGGTCATTAACAAAGCCAACACAATAAAACTTGTTGGCCAAAGGGATCCAGGCAGATGACATCGTAGAGCAGTATCCAGTGTTTCTGAAATGTGAAATGTGACTTGGACCATGACCTTTAGTGGATGAGCCAATGTGAGGATATATCTGAAGTTACCTAATTATTTTATCCTTGCTCCTTTACCCCTGGAGTCATTAACCAAAGGAGAATTTAGGTGTGTCCAATGCACCTTTGACCAGTCATTATTCTTGTTTGCAGCTTATATGTACTGAGTTAATATCATGATTATTTAATTTACAGATAAGATGCTGGGATATTTTTATATGTAGTTATATATCTATATTTAGATAAGTATGGCACCACAGGGAGTACTAACTCCTCATTTGGAGTGGAATACAGTAAATGGGATACTTTGGTTAACTTGGCAAGACTGATTACCTACTGAATATACAGCTTTCTGTTATGTACATATGCTGTGTATGTGCACCTGGTATAATTTCTATTAATTCTAATATGAAGCTTGTCATGTTGATATGAGATAAGTTATGATTTTTGTCCCAATTCTCATTTTCCTCCCCTAATAAACAGTATTTTCTAAGCTAACTCTTTGATTGCAACAGGGCTGACCATTATGTCCTCTACTCTGACATCTTAAGCGTTAATGACAGAGATATAGCCATCAGTTTTAACCATTGTAATGCAAGAGATGTGAGCAGCAAATTGTCTCCTCCAGTGGCAGTGTAAGGGTCAAATACAGACAGATGTATGTCTTTCTGTCTGTCTGTCTTTAACCATCGGAAAGTCAGGAGTGACTGAAGCTGATGTATGCTGAGAAGTATGGACGTTTCTCTGGGCACACCAGCTACACCAGCTGTTTGAGGTCCAAAGATTGACAGCACCTGAATTATACCATAAGGGACAAATAAAAATTCCCTTTGGTTGAAATGAGGCTTTTAATCCCTTGAATTAATTTGTAATGTGTTAGAGACCTCTGTAGCAATCAAGGGATTAAAAGCCCCATTTAAATCCAAAGGAATTTAGACTTCTTTATTTGTCTCAACTGATGTCCCATCAACTGTTAGATTATGGAATTCCTTGCCCAAGGACGTGGTTATGGCAGATACAATGGATACATTTAAGAGAAGATTAGATACATTTTTTTTTCAAAAGGAAACATAGAGGGTTATACTGTGTATTAGTAGGCAAAACAGGAAGGTCTGATAAAGAACAATTTATTTGTCAATGGGAAAGCTATATAATTCTCATGTCTCTGGATTATTAGGAAAAGGTTGAACTTGATGGACTAGTGTATTTTTTCAACCTAATTTACTATGTTACTGTGTTACCATGGAACATTTGGTTTGCTCCAGAAATGTTCCAATTCTCTTATTACATCAGCCTCACAATGTATCTCACCCTCTCTTTATTTTTGTGTTGGGGGCCCGAATATATTTTTGAGCCAGGTCCCTCCAATGACTAGTTAGACCTGACCATACAGTTGTCAAGAATACTTCAGTCTGTTACATGCCAGTGTTCTCATCAGACACTAGCAATGGTCATATAACTGTGCACTTTTTATGATTAAGGTTGATTAACCCTTTGAGTGCCAAAGGGGTATCCAATGCATTGCAACCCCTCTAGCACTCAAAGGGTTAAAGAGACAGTATCAGGTCAACACATGACCTTTTTTTTAACCCAGTAGCAGCTATGGGAACAGAGTTTCCATTGCTTATAACTTACTCATTATCTGCTGGTTTGCTGTGTATATAACTGATATCTGCACAGCTGGTTGATGTCAGCTTCCTGCCTGGTGCTCATTTGAGCTTTTTCCTGAACACAGAAGCCCACTGATGGCAGATTTGCCAACATGGGACTTCTTTTAGGCTTCTATGGAGGGAAGAATAAGCTCCCAAGAGCACAAAGTTAAGGGCTGATGTCATCTGGCTTTGCAGATATTGGTGATCTGAACAGAAAATCTGTTTCCATATTTCTGAGAGTACTGATAGTGGGTTAAAAGGGCATTTTATTGACCCTACACTGCCCCTTTAAATCTATTTGCACTGAATTTTTTTGTACTAGTTTTAGGGAGAGAAAATACATGTCTAAACTAGTTTAAGCATAACATATCATTCCATTCTTGTGGTTTCTTATTCAGCTTTAATGTTACCAATACCATTTGTGACATATAGCTCAGACAACACCCTGATGTCAATAGGATTCCTATGTAAATCTATAAGATCAGCAATACATGGGTTAATGAGTAACTTTTTTACTGTGTGGTTCACTTTACAGACTTATTAAACCTATTTCCTCCAGATATATGTACATGGATATCGATATTGCCCCATCACCTGTTTGACTGGCATGAGGAACATGCAGTGCATTTCACAGTTGATTGATTTCAACTCCTTGCTTGGTGCTCATGTGAGATTTTTCCTGACTCCATAGAAGCCCACTGATGGCCAATCTGTCAACATATGTCTTCTTTCAGGCTTCTATGGAGTGGAACAAGCTCCCAATAGCACTGAGTTAAGGGCTGCAAAAGAGGGCTTTTGCAGATATTTTTGATCTGCAGACTACACAGGAAACTGGGACACAGTTGGGAAATCTGTTTCCTTATTTCTGTGAGCACCGATAGTGGATTAAAAGGGAATTTTTTTGAGCCTATACTGCCCCTTTGCACTGCTTTTTTATTACTTCTAAAAAATCAATATTTTTGCATACCTTACACGCTAAGAGAGATGGATTTATTATCATGTGGCCCATGGCTGAAACATTTTGCATGCCCCTGCTTTGAATGCAGCAGATGTCTTCCATGCAATGCTTTGTTATCCACTAGTAACCTCTATAGTCGATGCCAGATTTCCCATTAGGCAAAGTAGGCAAATGCCTAGAGTTCCAAGTTTTGAGGAGCACCTCAGCTGTACTGGCCACACCCACATTCTGAATTGTGTGTGTGGCCAAAGCAATCTCAATGCTCAGCACCATGTAATTTCTTTATTATTTAATGGATTACATACCCCTTTCTTAGCTGCTATTTAACCCTTTGGATGCCTGGGAAGTCAACAATGCATTTCAAAGCAATGAGATTGAGACCTCTTTAGCAATCAAGTGGGTTAAGATAATTTTTATGCTTGTATGTTACAGGTTAACTGTATTTTCTGTATCAGTCAGCAGTTAAGCTGGGTTAGGGGTGGAGTCAAATGAGAGGTGTGTGGCCCTTGGTGTAGCGCGAGTGCCTTGCATGGAGGAGCCTGAGAAGTAAATGCAGCCCTGCAAGTGGTTAAAACCCCATTTAAATATTATTTAATTGTTTGTAATGTATTTGTTTTCTGAGGAGGAGACAGTTTGTCCTTGTGTCCCCAAGCAGTTATTTGTACATAAGCCTCACACTCTATTAAGCCAGACACAACCAACATCAAATTTGTGCTGCAGTTTGTCAGGGACGGTGGTGGCAGTGACTGGAAAGCCAACAAGACGAAAGCAGACGTGTATGGATTCATGCATGCATTTCTATAGATGACAGTTTTTATACTTGGTACCATGGTCTTCCTGTATGTGACTTTTTAGTAGTCCAGAAAGTCTCATGATAATACACCTCCATGTATATTTCACTAGTCTCATATCACACATAAAGAGATATTAAAGGGATCAGTACAAGACATATGTTATATTTCAGTACTTCTTCATCGGTGTCCTATGGAACCCCAGATTTCCCTGAAGTGATGCAAAAGACTCCACAGAGCAAATTTCTATGATGGCAAACCGTGGAACAAGTCTGTAGTGGCAGGGAGTGTATGTGTGGTTCTGTGCCTACCAGTGGACTTGAAGAAGACTGATACATTGAACTGTGTCATTTTGACTTTTCTAAGGTTTTTCTCATAAAAATCTCTATAACCTAGCATTCTTTAAAAGAAGGCAGATACCTGGTAGAGATTACCTGATTCAGTTTAGTTTTCTCCTGCACCTAAGGTGTTAAAGAAGAGTTGGAAAAAATATGTCCCAGTTGTCGAATCTGTTCACTGGCCCTCAGGTCTGTTTGGCAGTATGTATACAGCAATACTTCTTTACCAGCATGTTTAAAGTGTGGCCACCAGAGTGGTCATGTGCAGCCACCACTACAAATCTGTTCATACAGGGCAGCCAGGGACTGGGCCTAGTTAGATCATGTGAGACAAACGATATAGGATTGTGGGAGGAGGTATCATAATGCAGTTGATGTGAAGTGGGGAACAGAAAGCCAGGTCTTAAAATACACTCTTTAATTTTCTTTATAAAGGAGTAAAATCTTATAACACTGGAGTTCCATGATCCATTGCAACAATGTACAGCAGTGGAATTATACTTGCTGTGTGTTCTTGTGATATGCACAGTCAAAGGCAACTCATGCTGTACTCTGTGCAGGCTGGATTGGGGGCAAGCAGGCCTCTTCACTTCCTCCCAATAGCTAATCATGCACCCTTTCTCAATTACCCTCCATGCAGTACTTCTCACACTTTTGCTCCTTGCTTAGCCCCTTTCTACCTCTCACCCTCTTTGCCTCTTTTCCCATCCCTTGCCTCCTTTCTCACCACATTGCCCCGTCATGCTTACTTTTCACACCCTCCATGCCTCCTTTTTCCGGTTCACATTTGAATGGTCGCAATGCAGATAACTGTATTGTTTTATTTTTTTGCAGTCTTCATATCTCTTTATTGTTTGCGTCCTTCCCCTGCTTCTGAACCCGTTTGTGAAGCACACAGAGGCAGCTGGAGCACCTCCTTATGCTGCAGATAATACTCTGTCCAGCAGAAGTCACAGGCTAAGCAGAAGGCACAGGCTAGCAGGAGGCAGGAAGAGGACGCGTTATTATCTGCAGCACACGTTTACCCCTATGACCTGCTGAAAGAGTTTATTGGTCGCACACTCTTCAAATGGATACCCCTTTCTCCACCATTTGCCTCTTTTCTCCTCCTTGTCTCTTTTCTCACCACCTTGCTCCTCCATGCCTCCTGTCTCCATACCTCTTTTCGCTGCTACATGCTACCTTCCAACCATGCCTCCTTTCTCCCCCATTTGCCTCTTTTCTCCCCCATGCCTCATTTCTCCCCCTCTATGCCTCCTTTTACTGCTACATGCTACCTTACTTCCATGTCTCCTTTTACCACTTCATGAGAGGACTAGATTACAAGGTCTGACATGCCATGTGATCACTATATTGTAAGCTCTTTGGGATGATATGCAATTCTGTAGTAAACTAACTGTAACATAGGGAGCAAATAAATATCCTCACTTTTTTTTTTGTTCAGATGGGGCTTTTAACCACTTTAATGCTAGATATGTCTCCAACTCAATGCTTCCTATGCATTGCAAACCTCTCTAACTTTCAAGGGGTTAAAACCCCATTGTAAATCAATGGATCTTTTTATTTGTTCTTTATGGTGCAGTTGGTTTGTCCCAGAACTGTATCACATTTGCCTAATACATCATCTTCTGTGTAAATATATAGCAGATATTTTCTTACAATATACTGGAAAGCAATTGTACTTGCTTGTAGGTAGAGAAAATGCATGTCTAAGCAAGTCTAAGTGTAACATATCATGCCATTCTTGTGGTTTCTTATTCAGCTATGTTACCAATACCAATTGTGACATATAGCTCAGAAAACACCCTGATGTCATTAAGATTTTCTATGGAAATCTACAAGATCATCAATCCATAGGTTAATGAGTAACTTTTTTATTGCGTGCTTCACTTTGCAGACTTATGCAGATGTTTATACATGTATAGATATTGCCCAATCAACTGTTTGATTTCCATGGGTATGATGTAATGCATTTCACACCTCGGCCTGTTTTGTATTTCTCATTTCCCTGCAAACCTCATTATTAAGCCACATTGGTTTCACATTACTCCTCTTGTGCTTATTTCCCAGTGGTATATATTGACGCGTATATTTGTCTAAGAGCATTCTAAACACATTCCCTGTTTCTTGTGCATTTGTATTTTCATCTTTGAAAATTATATCCCATTGAATATCCTTTAAAGGGATAGGATTGTTAGATTTTTACAAAAAAATGAATATTGTAGACATTCAGACCATGAACAGACAGAGCTATCTCCCATCTCTCAAACTTTTATAGTTTGAGAGACTGAAGAATGTAAATTTTGGGTTTCCCAGAAGTCTGCCATCTAGCTGAGAAAAGCACAATCCGGTCCCGGGAATGTCCTGTGGCTCTTCAGCAGAGCTGAAATAGCTAATTTCAAAGGTGACCACAATATGGTATCACATTGAGGCTTTATAAAATATGATGAACTGCAGATATTCTGGGGCAATCCAACTGTTCCATAGGGGACAAATAAAAATGACTTTGTTTGCCAGAAGTATCCAATGTATGATGAAAAGTTAGAGAATAGAACATTCAGAAGTCATTTGTGTAAGTACTAATTTACAGGAAGGGTGATGGACTCATGAAAGCCTCCCAGCAGAGGTGGTCGGGACAAATACTGTTAGAAAATAAAAAAATAAATTACTGGACAGACATAAGTTTATTCTGAAAAGTATATAAGACTGTATAGTTTAATAGCTAAGGAAATGGGTAAACTGGATGGGAAAGGTGTATTTTTTATTTTTTTTTATAATTATTTTTATTGAAGACAGTGGACAATAAGGTTACATACAATGCATATCAAGAGTCAGTCAGTTAAAACAGAGTGCCATATGTAGCTACATAGTAATCGGTCATAAAGAAAATAGTGCAGAGCATGCACGTGTAGTACAGGCGAAAAGCAGAATGTAATCTATATCAGGTCTACCATTTTTTTTAGTTTTTATGCTATGCAGGTGGGGAGGGGGCCACAGGGGGAGGAGGACATGTTGGAAAACAAAAGGGTAAAGGGAAGAAAGAGGTGAGAAAGGAGAGAGAAGAGAAAAGGGGAGGGTTAGAGATGTGAAGAATAATATAAAGGCAGGAAGGAAGAGGGGGGAGGAGAAGGAGAGGTAGAAAAGGAGAGAGGGGAGGAAGAGGGACAAGGAGAAGGGAAAGAAAAAGGGGAAGAAAAGGAAAGAGGGGGAGGTATGGAGAGAACAATAAGAGGAAGAAAAGGAAGGAGAAGAAAAGTCAGAAAAGGAGAAGAAGTGAAGATCGAGTGCCTCATGCTCCTGTTTGGTGTAGCCCCAACATGACATCAGAAGACCCCAATTCAACCCATTCACTAAGAAAAAAATGAATGAGTTCAGCATGTTGACCTCTGTTGAGGTACGTAAGCCTGAGAAGACAGGTAATTGCTCACTCTATGGTGCCATTCTGAGTAGGATGTAGGGTTCACATCTTTCCAGTGAAATGGAATGAGGGATTTGACAGCAGAATGCAATAGTAAAAGGATGTGTTTTTAAATACTAGGTGTGGGAGGGAGATTCAAAAAGAAGAGGATGGAAAGGGGTGATCGAGACAATGATAAGCCGAAGAAGGAATTTACCATGGTAAGACATTGGTTTCAGAAGTTTTGTAGTTGAGGACAACTCCACCATAAATGAAGACAGGTGCCTTTGTCTACTGAACATCTCCAACAAAGTGGCTATGAGGTTTTAGAAATACAATGTGATCTTTCGGGACTGTAGTACCACTGTATAGAAATTTATAGTTTGGCTCATAAATACGAGTCAAGACTGATAGGGAAAAGTGGAGTTTCCAGATCTGTAGCCATTTAGACGATGAGAAAGAAATCCCAAGATCATTCTCTCAGGCAGACGCATAGCTGGGTGTAGCTGAAGAGGATGCCTCAAGAATGATAGCATATATTTTCCCAAGGAAGAGGTAAGCAGAGCCAGAAGAGTGACAAAGGGGTTCAAATTCTGTCATGGAATGCAAAGCCATGCTCAGGATATCTGGAGTGCCGAGGAAGTGAGCAATCCTAAAGTATTTCCATATTTCGCATGAAAGTAGTGATAGTTCATCTTGCATGGTGGCAAATGAAGACAGCTTCTCATCCTGAAAGTAGTCTCGAAGAGTTAAGGCTGTAGAATTTGCCCAAGTCTGGAACAAGGAGGACTGAAGAGGAAACCAGTGGGTCTTTTGTAATACATCCTTGAAAGAGGTGACAGGAGTGATAGAATGTTGGTCTGCTTCGTCCACCTTTTCCAGGCTTTCAATACCGGGATATGACTGGATGAGATCATAACGACGTGTGTCAACAGTGATCAGGGAGGAAGAACTCTGTAAGGACATCACCATGTTTGATAACAACTTGTTTCAAAGAAACCCATAATTTTGATGTTCCATTCTGAGACCAATCTGGAATAGAGGAGAGCAGAGACAAGTGGTAATACAGATGTATATTCGGGACACTAAGCCCCCCAAGTAGTTTTGGCTGGTGTATCTTTTAATACAGCGACGGTGGTGGTGCCAAATGAAACATGGATAACGTGCGAGATATTTGCCAGATATGTAGAGGGAATGAGAATAGGTAGAGTCTGGAAGTAAAACAGTAGGAATGGAAGTACATTCATCTTCGCAGTACTGATGCGCCCTGTCCAAGAGAGAAATAATGAATCCTATTTTTCGTAGCTCTCGACGGATTGTGGCTAAGAGAGGGGAGAAATTTGCTGCATAAATGGTGTCAAGAGATGGGGTCAAGCAAATGCCCAGATATTTGATAGATGATGATGACCACTTGAATGGAAAATGGAAAAGAAGACCAAAGACCGAAGGAGATAATAAGGTACTCCGATGGCCAAAGCTTCAGATTTATCATAGTTTATCTGAAAATTAGAGTAAGTATAGAAACAATGGAACTCTGACATGAGCTCCGGCATGGAGGTAGTTAGGTTTGTGATTGTGGAAAGAACGTTGTCGGCAAACAGTGAGAGTTTATGTTGTCGATTGGCAGTGGATATGCCAGTGATAGCAGGATTGTGTCATATGTATTGAGCGACTGACTCCATTACCATTGTGAAGAGTATGGGGGAGAGCAGGAAGCCTTTTCTGGTTAGTTATCTGAAATGAGTTTGATAGGTGTCCGTTGGTTTTGAATTTCTCCTTTGGATTTGGTATATAACGCCATAATGTGGCATTTGAAGCCAGAACCTATGCCAAAAGAACGCAGAGTTTGAAAAAGAAAGCGCCAGGTGATCCTGTCAAAGGCCTTTTCTGCTTATGAAGTGAGAAGGACCTTTGGCACTGAAGAGTGGTTGGATAAATAAGGTTAGCAGATCCCTGTATCCCATTCCTTCTCACTTTCTGATAAAAAGACCATCAATGTCTCTTCCACCCCAGCTTGTCCAACACCACCACCACCACTAGTTCCTACGTGCTGCTGTTCTATTATAGGCATCTCACTGATGCTTGGAGGAGGTGATGAGCAGAGAAACAGAGGGTCACCTGCTGTCACACTTGGCATCATTTTCTCCTTCCTCCCCTGAGTACTACAAGAAACACTAGCAGCAGGCAAAGTATTGGTGGCAGCAGGTTCAGCACTGGCATCAGGTTCAGTACTGGCAGAAGGCTCAGCACTGGCAGCAGGTTCAACACCAGTGGCAGCACATCTGGCAGTGGGTACAATACTAGTGGCTGCAGGTACAGCAGTGGTGGCACTGGCAGCAGGGGCAGCACGTCTTGCAGCAGGCACAGGCAGCTGACCTGTCCTGCTCTCACTAGTACTACACTTTTCTCCCTCCCTTCCCATTCCCTTTTCTCCCTCCCTTCCCATTAAATTCCCTAAGATCCCTTGGGGTGATTTAGGGGGACTAGACAGCATTGGTTCAGTACTGCTAGTCACTTCCTCCTCTTCCTCAGACTCAGTGGACACATAAGGGTCCTATCAGCTCATCCATTGATTATTTTTCACCCTGCTCTCACTTTTTGCAAAACATCACAAGAGAACAGCACAGCACGTCTATCTCGCTCTGTACGTGCTTCTTTTGTGTCTGCCTTCAGCGAAAACATCACCTTTTTATAGCGGAAGTGCGAAAACGACATAAATCAATGGACATAAACTTTCTAGCCATTGAAAAAATGGAGAAAAAATTTTGACCAATGGGCGAAGAATGCAAAATTTTAACAGCTAGTTTTAAAGCGGATTTTCCCACGAAAAAGAAGATAATGTGGTTTTCGCGAAATTTCCCATGGGAACACAGTGACAAGTTTCGCCCACCCCTACCCAAGAGCCATAGAGCGCTTCATGGTGGAGTTAAGACCCTTCACATTTATAGAAATAATGTGTATCTTAGGAGGCAAAGACTTAGAGGTGGTCATGGCAGAGGTAGATATGGGTGAAGAGCTAGTTGCCGCAGTCCACAGTGTGACCCAAGTAGGAAATCACGGAGGATATCCTGAGGGGTGAAATCAGATTTAAACACTCAAATCCCAAAGAAAGTGATAAAAACATAGAAAATGGGGAAGGAGAGGAAGAAGTGTGTCAGATCAAGTGCTACCAGAGTGCCCAGCATGGTGTGCAAGCTCGGGTGTCTATTTAAACATGGAAACAATAATGTAAACAAGGAGACCCAAAACCTAACATGGGTTCAGAGATGTTGGGGGGGTGTCTAAATGATATCCCTCTATTTAAATTAGTTAATTTTATACCCTTCTAGACACTATGATGGTTAGGAATGAGAACAAAATAGCCACCCGATTGAAAAGTATAGGGGAGGCACGATGAAGGGAGGGTGTGTGCCACTATATGTTCAAAATGTCTAGTAGCATTTCTGAGAGCACTGGGATAGCTTCCAGTCAAGAGACTGGAAGCTAAAAATAGCTCACAAACAGCTGGTAAATAACCTTCAGTAGTTATATGTAAAGAAACCCTGCACCCATCTCAACATAAAGTCTCAGAGAAAAGGGGGTCCTGAGCGAGATGAAAGCCATCAGTTGGGGAGGCGACCCCCAGAGTCTCAGAGGCCCGGTCCCCCAAGCGAGAGCCTCCATGCCGCATCCTTCGGTTCAGTAAAACCAACATGGCTTGATATCCCAGAACAGTAGTAAAAAAACAGCACATTGAAGAAAAAACAAAAAGACGACTGTAGCCTAGGGTAATAATCTATACTGCAAAATGGGTGTGCATAATATAAAGCATAATATAGAAATGTTCACTTCAAACAAAAGGAAAGGCAAAATAAAGCATAATAAGAGGACTATTATACTAGTCCCGGGTTATAGAAAGGCATCACCTAGGGCATCCCTGGCCCTGGAAGTGAGAGCCCCAGTCAAATGGGTGGCACCCCCCACCAGGCTACGGAGGTCCCCATTCATGTCAGCCCCGGCACTAATAGAAATATATAAACAGCCAACCCCCCAAACCCGGAGAGAGGCCCCCAGAAAATTAGGAGGCAAGTCCTCCAGGTGAGGGCACACAACCTGCGTTGTCAATTATGTAAGAAAATAAAATAAAAAAAGGATAATAAAAAGATAAAATCATCAGGGACAAAAAAGGGAGAATTTCCCAACAACAGGAGCATACATGATGCTTCAGAGAGAAAACACACCGATGGCCTAAAGTTCTCAAAAAGTCAACCGATTCCAGAGGCCTGTGATGAGGGCGGCTCTTCTTCCTTCTTTGGAGAGGTGTGTGCTTGTCTCTTCTGCCAGACTGGATGCCATTTTTCCCTTGCCAGATGTGTAGAGTTCCATTGCATTTCAGATGGCAGGGTTGTGGTGTCAGAAGGTATCTCTTTCATTCATTGAGACTTTAAGTGCATTCGTGAAGGCACGGAAATTTCCTTTGTATCTCAGGATAGGGGTTACTCCATCGATTTGAGGGGAAGAGCAGTGGAGAGTGTCCTTTCAAAGCATTGAAAACTGCCTCTCTGTCAGGGTGGGAAATCTTGCAGTCATGTCTCGTAGCACCTCTGTAGAAGCCAATTTAGGCCTCTGCAGGTGGTATACCTGTTCCAATTTAAAGGAGTGTGACTCGTCATTTTTTAGGAGAAAACAGAACAGCTGTTGCAAAAAGTGTTGTAAATGTTCATCAGATACCGAGTTGGGGATACCCTGAAATCGGTTACATCGCCGGTTCCGATTCTCCATGATATCCAGCTTCAATAGGAGATAAATATTCTGGCAATGTAGAAAATCAAGTTTCTTAGAGACCTCATTCTTGAAGGTATGCCATTCCCCCGCGTCTTCTTCCAGATTAGCGACTCTGGCATACTTAGCAAATTTCTTTATAAACACATTGCTCCACAATTCTTATTTGGAGAAGACCATTTCTACTCCATTTTTCAAAAAAGTAGACTGACTGGAATTAGAGAAAATGTCACTAAACGTTTATACATATCCTTATGTCACTTTAAGATAATTTTAAATTTTATGTCATTCCCATTGTTACAATTCTCTGTGGGTAAACATTATTTAACACCCCTTTCTAATACCGTTTAGGCACCTGAGATCTGTGAACATAAAGAAAGTGACAGAGACAGAGAATAGCTGGCACAGGACCTTCAAAGGAAAAGGGTTCTGTTGAAGTGAGAATATACATGCCCACCAAAAGCTTCCTAAAACAAGTATTGTAACAGGTAAAATGCACATCTACTCATGCAGTAGATATCCCACTGCATCAAATGAGGAGTCACTTGCCTTTCTGCCCCTGGCCTGGTGTGCACAAATGTTTCCACTAGGTGTCTCAAATAGAATTATTAATATTTCCACCTCTTCAAATGTACTAAAATCTTAGAAAATTGTGGAATTCCCTACTGTATTCATTAGTTATTACTCTTACAAGAAAAAATACTCTCCAGTGGTATTAGTTGCCATATATAGGGGAGCCAGAAGCATAAAACTACACCAACTACAACCTCTGATTTTTCTTACATATTTTCAGATATGACTTGCCTGTACTAAATTTGTTGTAAAACAAGAAATGAAAAAAATGTACACAAAGCATATCATTTTGGGAAGAAGATAACCCTCAGCATCACATGAGGAGTCATTTACATTTCTGTCCCTAACCTGGTGTGCACAGATGTTTCCAAAAGTGGTGCTAAAGGAAAAAAATAGGCATTCAAATGTTCTAAAATCTATGAAAACTATGATATTTCCTACTGCATTCATTAGCTACTGCTCTTACAAGAAACATAGTAACCATTGGCATGGGTCACATACTATAGGGGGTGCCAGAAACACAATACTGTACCTACCTGTTTTGTTTTTTAAATTGGCTGCCTGCACTAAAATTATTATAACTATTTAAGATACGAAGGAAAGCTATGCATGCATTCCACTTTGGAAGGTAGACATTCACTGTGACCTACATCAAACAGCAGTGTTTTTGCCTATTTATCCCTAGGATAGTGTACACATATATATTTCCAAAATTTAGAGCTATAGGGAAATTGTATTTTTTTTCATATTTCCTCCACTTCAAAGATAGTTTAAATCTTTGAAAACCATGGGATGTCCTATTGTATTCAGTACTTCCTGCCAGCCTAAGAAAAATGGTATCCTATTGGTATGGGATGACATACTCTATGGTATTCCTGAAGCACAAAACTATACCTGCTATTTTTTTTATGATCGGCCTTCATAACTACTACAGATATGAAGTAAATGGGAGTAAGGCAACTATTTTGGAAAGTAGACATTCATCCATATTAGTTTCATAGAGTTGGTCATTCTAGTAGTCCAATCTACTAAAAATTTATCAGCCATACTCTTCACTTTTTTCTGTAGCAAATATATCATTGGAAGAATCTCACTAATTCCTGTCCCTACAAGATTAAACAGCAAGGTGGCCTCCTCCACATTCATTGGTATTGCTAATGTCCTTATTATGCTCATACCAATGCTTTAGCATGTACAATGTGGAATACCATCCTGTGTGGACCTCCATTTTCAGCTGGTGATGGGGCAGATTGTTATACTCTTGAATGGAATATAATGCATTGTGAGCACTGTAGGAGTGTCTAAAATGGGCAGAGATTTTGCATATGATATTCATCATCTTTCTGAGAGTTTGGGATTCTGAGAGGATTTAGTCGCAACTAAAGTTAGGACATGGACAAAGCAGGGTACCTGCACCATATCATCTATTCTCATTGCATCTACGAGCTTGGAGCCATTATCAGCAGACACAAAACCAGCTTTTAAGGAGTGGGACACAAGCCATTCCTCTATCACCTGCTCTATTTTATTTAATACATCTATGGCTTTCAGGCATTGTCTCTTAAAACTCTCCATGTACAAAGTGGTGTGCCAATGTTATGGGCTACCCTGCTGCTGTCATTTAATAATAGTGCCAAAACCAGAGGCAAGATTACTGGCTGTGACCTGATGCTGCATGCTATTGTTGCACACTCGTGGGAGGGAAACCCAGTGAGCATTGACAATCATATAGTCTGTACTCTGCCACTTTCCCACATATCTGTCGTTATGTGAATTGTCTTTCCATGTCAGGTTTCCAACCCTTTTCCCACCACTCTAACCACCTTACTGTGCAATTCTGGAACAGCCGTCCTTGAAAAATAACTCTGGATTGGAATATGCTAGCAGGGCACAACAAATAATATCTTTTCTTTAAAATCTGTCTCCTATAAAAGGCAGCTTTCCCAGTCCACAGGCATACTTTTAGATTATTTTTGCAATGTGTTTTGACTCCTCAACAAGAACTCATAAAGTGTGGGTTGGCAGTACATGGCAGAAGAATGTTGACAAATTATTGCTTTAACAACATGACTTGCTCAGGTGGGTCAGGTAGCGGCGTTATGTGTGGGTACTCTTGTCATCTCCAACAACAAACATTCTTTATCTCTTGCAAACACAGAATGATATGCTATAGGAACTTGACATGCCTTTTATATAAAGCCTGTGGGAAAAGAACAGAAACTTGCTGTGTGTGTGTATATCTGTGTGTGTGTGTGTGTGGGGACCCCCTCCCCACACACACACACAGATATACACACACAGCAAGTTTCTGTTCTTTTCCCACAGGCTTTATATAAAAGGCATGTCATTCATTCTTGGGCATGGGATTCATTCTTCTGCAATTTTCTCAGGAAATTTCCTGCTCGGTGGGAAGTGCCATTTTTCACCTGCTTCTCTTTTGAGGTGTGTACTTCAACACTGGACAATTTTAAAGAGGTATATGCCATGTGTTGGAGTGCACTTTTTGCCTGGATTGAGTTGGAGGTCTGAGGGTAACTGCACAAAAAGGTATAAAAGATGGTTGCAGACATATAAAAGGGTTTGACCCCTGAGGAAGTTAGGAAGAGTACTCACGAAATGCATAGGGCCTGTTACTACATAATTGTATGTTTTAAATATAATAAAATTATTTTTTATTTGATTCAATTTGCGCTGGAACATAAATGCTTACTGCTGAATCCCATAAGGAACCGGTTTGGGTGAACGGATTGCTTATCTGGTAGCATAAGCTAGTGTATGCGCTTATCTCCAGAGGCAGGATTTAGCCTCTTTATCTTATAAGCAGAACTAATAAGCGAGATAGCTTAATTTGCTTGAGGATACTACACTTAGGAGTGGTTTGCGCTTTCTTCTTTTTTTATTTTTTCTGTTCAGGTTGTGAAGGATAGGGAAGTACTGATCACACCATACCAGAAGCTGCAGCACCCTAAGATTCCTCTACTCCAAGAAATATAGTCCATGAAAGAACATCATACATTCCACAGCGGTCCGGTAGAGCGCACCAGTAAGGACTGTTTGTGTGTAACTGCACAAGGCACCTATCATTTGATGCTCTGTAATAAAGATGAGATCTGATAATAGAGATTCTAAGTGTGCCTTTGTTTTCCAATAAATCCCATTACACTTCACAAGCTGTTTTTGGACTGTCTCTCTTTCTTTATCTTGCTAATTCATTTTTTACTTTCCTTTTCTTTCCTTTTCCTTTTGGTAATCACAGCAGTGTACCTGTATAATTCCACCACGTTATTATTTCCTACATGGGAGCCATGGTTTATCATTACTAGTGTATCATTACTTTTGTGTGTGTATTAGTATAGTTGCAATTCTCTTTCATTACACTCAACAAAGGTAGTCTTATAGCACCTTAAATGTTGTGTGACTGGCACTGCATAAATACATGCAATAAGGGCCATAGGGTATATCCATTTACTCATTTCTACATAATATGTTCAGCACCTAAGTTTTTCCCAATGATCATGGATAAAATTGATACTGAACAATGATAAATCTATAACTCGAATGTATGAATAAGTTAACAACATGATAAAAATACCACTTAAACTATGAAATTGTAGTTATCTGCCCTGAACTACTGAAATAACATCACATTGAATGGTACTCTTGGTGTCCTCAAAATGTAATGTTTATTTTGGTCAAAGGTGTGTTATACCAGGCATCTATAGCAAGTGCACATGAACAACTCTCACTGAGCCGGGTTGTTAATTAAGGAAGTATGTACACATTTCTTATCAATGGTCCAACAGCCAGAACATGGGTGATTGTTTACAGAATACAAACCACCTTGCTTTCAAGGAGCAGACTTACTGCATTTGTGTTTTCCATGTAAGTGCTGATTAGGCTTCCTGCCTTCCTGAACTCCTTACATTGGAGACTCCATCTTATTATCCCCATAGAAAGCCTACCCAGATTACTTTAAATACAAGTTTTTGGCTTCTATCTAGCCTTGCTTAATGGACTTTGCTATTGCTGAGTGTTTTATTAACCTGTTAATGCCGAGTGACATGCCAGGACTGTCACAGGAATCTGTTCTTTAAGGGTGGATAACTGTCCTGGCATGTCAATCAAGACTTAATAATCACAGTACCCCTCAGGACATGCTGTGGCCATGCTGGGAAGGCTGTAACTGCCTGCACCAGGACCAGAGAAGTCAGTTTCATTCTTTACCTGGTGGCTCCACTCATGTGATCACATGGTCTGGTGGAGCCACATGACAAAGGCAATGTAAATATACATTGCCTTTGTTACTGTTCTTTGCCTCTCTCTTCCTAACTGATCCTGAAGAAGAGAGAAGTAGAGAACATAGGTCTCAACAGGGAAAAATGACCAAAGAGGGGGACATTTTGTTTTAAATTGGTGGTGATGTAGGCAACAACTGATGACCTATTGACACTTATTTTGTATTACTGAATAAATGATTTAGAGAGAGTATAAAGTATCTTACACAAACGAATTTATGCACATATGTACTGAATTTTAAACAAATAATAATGTAAGTTTAATTGCTGTCAAGCAATATGATACACTTATATACACCAAAAAGTCAGATCTTCAAACAGAGGGACACCAAGATGGGAAAGAGGGGCATATGGATTTTTATCTCAGAGGTACAGTGCCCCTTAAAAGGGACATTTAGGAGGTATGAACAAACGTTCAATCCTTTTACCAGTCCCTTTTAAAAAATGAACCAATTGAGCACAAATGATCAATTATTATAATTTGAGCACAAATGATCAATGTTGCGTTTTTTCATATTTTTCCATTTCTTATATTACTATCAAATTAAATGGTGGGTTATCCATATAAATATGTTGTCAAAAGAAAAAAATGGAATATAATTTGTGTGGGTGTACTAAATGAGTTAGAGGAAAACTATGGTTGAACAAAGGCATACTAAAAGGGCCAAAATTGCTCTTGTCCTCTAGCATAAAAAATAGCCCTCGTCACTGATGGGTTAATCCAGCATATATTATCCAGCTGGGCCTGAATAAAGCTTATTATGTTTCATCACAGTTTCAGAGTCTCAGAAGCAATGCTTAATAGTAATATAGCTTTATTTTAGTAACTTAATATAAGGATCAGATAGATCCAGCTTTGCTCAAAATGTCTTCAGATTTAACAGTTAAAATAGACCTCATCAGTTAAGGAATTTTTTGAATTATTTCAAGCACATTTGGGAACAGGTCAATCTCAAAGATTACCCACAGTCTTGTTTTTATGACTTATTTTACTGAATGCTCACTCACTTGTGTGAAACAGAGTCAATCAGTATTTGTACAGATTTTCAAAAGCTGCTGAATAAAGATTTTACATCTACAGGAATTTGTGATTGCAAACAAAGCAACTTTTACATGAATTGCACATTCATTGCTCTTACACATGACTTTTCAAATACATTAAGAGATTTTATAAAGTTTAGGATGGATCTATTTCTTAGAATAAAAGGAATTAATATAACAAAAAGATAAGTCCTAAAATTGGATGTTGGAAAAATAAGAGGGAATGTAAGAAAGAATGACTTTAAACAAATTGTGATAGATTAATGGAATATCTTCCTAGTAGAAGTGGTTGAGGCTAAAAAGACTAAATAAATGTAAGGGATAGCTAAATTGCTATTGTAAGAATGAATTATGTCTGTTCTTAAAAGATAGGGAGATGGGCAGACTAGATTGACCAATTAGTTATTATCTGCTCTCAGATTCAAATTTAATGTTTCCTTAGATATTGTATTAAATCTAATTATATTCCCGTCCTCCCCTTCATCATCACCATCTTGAATTACTTCTTCAGTTCTGGCTTATCTTCAGCAAAGCATTCTGTTCAGTTTGGAAAGAAGTGTGTAAAGCACACAAGCTCACCTTTTAAACAACATCCCTCTGCTTAGCCATTGTCTCAAGGACACCTGCCACTAGAACTCTGGGATCTTTCTGGTTTGCTTAAAAGTGATGATCCATCTACTATCTGGTGAAAATCTTTCTATGATGCTTAGCAAAATCTGATCAAAAATTGGTCTGAAAATCTCAACTCAAAAATGTTTCTTCAATGTGACATCAAGAGGACTTACCAGCCATATGTTTCTTATTGGCAACCCTCTTAACTCGGAGGAACCCATGAGAGAGCACGGCAAAATGCATTGAGCAATAGGGCAGTAGAGGGGTATATTGTTTGGACTGTCCGAACCTGGGTCTGAATTTGAGAAAATTTTGACTATCAATCGAAACTCCGCAAGTCAAATAATACTCTTTTTTTTTATTATGCAATCAACTGTATGAAGTGACTCTGAGATCCAGAGTAATGAATTAGTGCTCTTTCCTTATTTATAAATTAATGAATATGTTTATTTATATAGTGTCATAAGTGTGTGCAGAACTTTAAGGGTTTAGATAATACAGGCTTACAAGTGCTTTGCAAAGTGTAACACCAGAAGTGAGGTCCCTGCCCGAAAGCTTACACTCTTATTTATAAGAGGAATCTGGTAATAATTAGATGTTGTTATTCTCAAGTTAGCTATTAATTTAGCACTATTGCCAGTAGCAATATAAGTTTAGCAGTCCAACACTGAAAGCGTTAAAAGGCTAATTAAAATTGGGCAGGGATTAATGTCACATCTGAATTTGTTATTCCAACGTAGGCATGCATAAACAAACTACTTTAATGCTACCTGTGCTTATTTACAATTTCTAAACAACCTGCTACAGTCTGTTTAACACATTTACAGATTTTTAGGATTGCCTCTCAAAACTATGCATAGTTAAAATGGCATGCACATACTATGAGCTACCATGCAGTTAGCCTTCTAGTGTCATAGGCAAGGTTGACAGTGACCTGTTCCTGCTGCATACTGCTACTCACTGATGGAAAATATATAACATTAGTATAGTCTGTACTCTGGCTAATTGCCCATATATCTGTGATCAGGTGAACATTCTGGCTGCACAATGTTTGCAGCTTTTGCCAACAGCACCAACCACCTGTTTGAACAACTCTGGCACAACTGTTCTTAAAAAATAATTGCAGCATGGCATTTGCCAGCAGGGTGCTACATACACATAACATATATATAACATAATTTATTTAAAACCTCTGTTTTCTGTAAATTAATAGGGCATCACTTTGGCAAGGTTGCCATTCCGCAGAGGTTCATTTGAACTATTTTGGATATTTTTTATCTTTTTTAAAGAACTCAGTAATGGTTGGTTGGCAGCACATAGAAGAAGAACAGTGTAATGTAATTTTTTGATTGTAGTAGTGGTGTAGGTAGTGGTCACTGCAGGTGTGGGGACTTCCACTTCCTCATCCTTGCCTCACAGAACTGGTAGCAATAGAACCACACTTACTGACCCCACAACCTTGTCCCATGGTAGCCTGAAGTGTGATAGGCTATTGGAGGCATTCCAGCAGCAAGTCCTCCATGAGCTGGCAGGGAATGATGGAAGTTGTGATCTGGAGGACCTCCTGTTGCCAGGGAATCACACATACTGACCTCTCAAGACTCTCAGCATTGTCACACTGCACTGTTAACCATAGAACCACACACTGAGTTTGAATAGCAGAGGAAATTCTTAGGTATAGGTGAAAATGGCAAATTTATTGGGGTTAGAGAAAAGGTGAAAATTTTTTGGATTTTCAGTGTTTGGGGACTTTCCCAGAAAAAGGGGAAAATTGTGTTTTATTCTCTGTGAGAAAAAACAAACTTTTTGGCCATCTCTAATAAAGAGCATTGGGAATTAGTTTATAGACCTGGACTGCTATGGTCCCTGCTGTGAGCACTGCTCTAGATCTTTTAATTATACAATCTTACATTTCATACATGGTATTAAAACAGTGAATGCAAACACAAATCCTGGAAAAACAAATATGAGATGACATAAAGTAAAGGCGGAGGGCATCTGGTCCGCCCGTTGCCACATGAGGTGGCTGCCCTCCCCCCACCACATAGGGATGTGTATTCCCCCTCCCCCGCTGGGTTTGAGTGGTCAGCCTTGAACAGCGGAGGGCTGGCCAGTCCAGGCTGGCAGGATGGTCCTGGGATGGTCCCCCTCGCCTCCACAGGGTGAAGGTGTAGGGCTGTGGCAGGTTATGTGCATAAAAAGGTCCCACGATACTTGCCTGTTATTAGCATTGTTCTTTTCTTTTCTTGCAGGATGTATCATTGCAGAAAAATTTGTTTTCCACTGCGCTTCAGAGACCAGGAGGATGCCGGAGGCACTTCAAGACCCCCCAGAGCGAAGAAAGTGTGGAGACTCCATAAACGGATAAGTCCATCTTTTTGTTCTGCATTCCTTTCCTCTCCTCCCCCTTGCATCTCTTCCTTTTTGCCCAATTTTCCAGGCTTTGTTCCTTCCTTTCCTGCCCTGTGCCTTCAATTGTTCTCCCAGTGCCCACCATAATCCAGGCTCCTGGTGTTGTGTCGTTATTTCTATTAGTTATGGCTAACAAGAATATATCAGTCAGGATTGTGTGTATGGTTGGTGCATGTTGGTTGTTGGGGGGAATAGGGGTGAAGGTGGGGGGGTATGGCATGCACGCCTCATGTTTTGTGTGCATTTGGTTTCCTGTTTGTTTAGGGTGGAGCAGTACAGGAGTGGAGAAAAGTGAGGAGTTGGTGTGTAGATGTAAGTGTGGATGAAAGAAGTGAAGGAGAAATGTGAACAGGAAAGAGAGGGGAAGGTGGAGGGTAGGCAGAAGGAGACAGATATTTTAGTGAGGAGTACAGATGTACAAATAAAGAATACAACGTATTAAGCATTGTTAGTGTAGTGTGATGGATTAAAACAAAAATCAAAAACGGGCCAGGAACACCTTTTTGTGATGGTAATCTTTTTTTTGGAATCAGAGTCTACTTTAGTTTTGGTCACCCTCCAGAAGCTGGTGTTAAACTGTGAAGCTGGAGCTTTAAGACAATAGAAATGTTCCCATTCAATTCTGTGGTTTAATTCCTTCCTTGTAGAATTGCTTTGTGAGAAGTTTCTTAAGTAGATCGTGTTTCCTCTCTCCTGCACAACTCCTGCTCAAGTCCTGTTTAAGTACTCTTTGACTTGTAATGGTTCGCTTAAAGAGACAGTAACGTCCCATAAAAACTTTTTATAGTTTTATAGAGGAGAAGAAAATAAGCTGAATGGCACAAACCCTTTCTCTCAAACCGCTATGGTTAGACAGATAAAGTGTTGAAAGTTCCCCCCTCCCTTCCCTTACCCTGACGTCAGCGTCTAGCTGACAGCAGGAGATCCTGGTCCGAGGACCAGCCGGCGGCTCTGCAGCAGAGCCAAAATCGCGGTATTGTAAAAGAATCACTTCATTGGAAAGGTCTACAAAGTGTGCCTGGTTTGCAAGCACACTTTGTAGACCTTTCCAAATAAGTAATTCTTTTGCAATAACGAGATTTCAGATTTCATACGACTCAAATTTCCTGCTTTCAGCTTTACAGCTGACATCAGGAGAAGGGGAGGGAGGGAGGAACTTTGTTGTCTATATCTCTCAAACCATAACGGTTTGAGAGATAGGGTTTGTACAATTCAACTTATTTTCTTCTCCTCTACAAAACTATAAAAAGTTTTTATGGGACATTATTGTCCCTTTAAACATACCCAGTTAGAAGGAGTGGATTATTAAGGAGTGCAGACAAAGAACTGAGGCAGGATATGAAGGGATAAACATACCCAGTTAGAAGGAGTGGATTATTAAGGAGTGCAGACAAAGAACTGAGGCAGGATATGAAGGGATAAACATACCCAGTTAGAAGGAGTGGATTATTAAGGAGTGCAGACAAAGAACTGAGGCAGGATATGAAGGGATAAACATTTATAGTTAGCAGGAGTGGAGTATTTATTTAGAAAATGTTTTACCTGGAAGGAGTGGAGACAGACTGTCAAAACCTGCACAAAAATAATCCAAAAGTACACCTGTGGAATAGTGACCTTGCCAAAACATTGACAGTTGACATTCTGCCCTTTTCTTTTGATGAGAACAGAGGTTTTAAAGAACTGATATCATGTGTTAAACCCTACTGGCATATACCAAGCTACAGGTATTTTTCAATTATGCCTGTGCCAGAGTTGCAAAAGTAGGTTGTTAGTGTCATTGGCAAAGGACAAAGACACTCAGCCTGTTAACACATTTTTCAAAGCATATGTTGTAGGAACCACAGTCTCACAACTTTTACTTTTTACTGCACTTCTTCCCTCAGCAGCAATAGTACTGAGGAGAGAAATATTGCAGTCATAAAAAAGTGTAAGAGACAAAAGGTAAAGTTCATGAGGGATTTTTATTGGCATTGATGAAAATGAGGAAATTTTATATATTTTCTATGGGTGGGAATTTTCACCTGAAAAGCAGGAAACTGGCATTTTTCCTCAAAAAATACCTCTGAAATAGTTTTTGACTTTTAACCCACCACAGTTCTCCAGCATTTGAGTGGTTACAAATCAAATTTAAGTCAATTAGAGATTTGGCAATAGGTATGCCACCCTTACTTTTTCATGCATTTCTGCACAGAGGGGAAGCTGGTAAATATGATTATTCTCTACTCCCAATGTGTTTTTCATAGTGTATTTGGAGGTTGCATATTAACTTTCAACATATAACTTTCAGGCCATTCAGTTATTTGCTGTCAGGGCCATTTGGAATTACGATTGGGTCTTGAAACACGTATTTCATATGAGAAAGAGTTGGGGTATAAAGTTCCATATATGAGAATGAAACTTCTAAATAGTACAGTAATATAGTTGTTTAAAGCTGTAATGGATACTTCTTCTGAAGTGAAAATCATTCATCAAGAGACTTTAACCCAGGCCTTAATCAGATACAGTGATTTTGATGAGCTCCCCGTACTCAAGTCAAACTGGCCAAACAAAGAATAGGGGACAAGACAGCATGTCAGCAGCACGGAACAGCAGACCTGGTTCTGGATCCTGGCAATCAATGGTTAGTTGCTTAAGAGTGTGGCAGGAGACTGATCTGTTTACTGATAAAAAAGTAAGGCTGACAAGATATAGTTTGAGACTTAAATTTACTTCCAACAGTTAACAGGAGTACAGATTGGACTGAGTACATGTGGCAAGAATTTCAGATTGTAGATTAAATAGTAATACACTGACAATTGTTGAACAACTGATAGGAATGGTTAAATCTTCAATGCAACACATGGCCACAAACTGGGATAGAGAATGGAGCTAGAGAGTATAGGCACAAATGACTGAACAAGAGCAAGTAAGAAATAGCAAATCTGTGGTATGATACTGGGGTATGTAGCTGGGAAGTGTAGATGGCCATCAGTATTGAATCATGCCTGAAATAAGGTGTAATGATAGAAAAGCAGGCAATAGGAGATATAAATATCTGGGACAGTAGATACTGGAGGTAGCCAGCCAGGTGAAGGTGGAAATAGTAGTATAAGACACAGAAGGTGACTGAAACTAGTCACAAGATAGACAAGTAACAAACACTGGACAGAGTATTTGTTAACTACAGACATACTAGTAGTCAATGCAGTTAAATGAGGACATTGGCAGATGGTAGATAGTGTGGTGTTTGGTATTTTGTTTGTGGTCTTGGGCAGGCAGAAGACAGCGCTGTTGTCATAATAAGTTGCAGTAATTTTTAGTCAAGCAGCAGACAGTGCACTAATCATTATGCTTATCAGTGGTCTTTAGACAGGTGAATGGAAAAGTAGATTGTAATTAACATGTGCAGTAAGCAGATTTTTGAGATCATGTGGCCTGCTAGCAACTGTCATGTCCACCTCCATGGATCTCACATTTAGAACTGATTCAAGATGATATCTGAAGGCGCAAGAAAAAATTCATACAGGCATTAGGATTTTCTAGCCATAGTACAGTAAGGTGTGAGAGGGTTGTTATTAGTTGATGTTCTTTAATATAATCAAATATGTACGGTGCTGAACGTCAATAAAAATTACTGTATTTAACACATATCTATAAATGGTAAATACTGACATTTAATGAAGTTTATTTTAGTAATTAAACAAAATGGTATTAGCAGTTGTGAATAGTTGTACTCCATATGCTACTGCTCCTAATTCATGATAGCACACTGAAAGCTGCTTGGAAGTTGCAGGAGGCAGCTAGCTAACTCTGGGAGACTGAAAGAGAGCTAGCAGAGGCTAGAAGTTACAGGATGTGGACACCAGCTGCATGTCATAACTTTGCTCTACTCATGGACCCCATTTATGCTCATTCCACGACTACTATCTTATTCATAAAGGACAACAATGCCCTAGGGACAAATAGCCTTTAACTTGTTTAACAAAACTAACTTCCTAAGTCAGTGTCCTGCAAACAGCCATTTTGACTGTAAGTTCTTGCTAGCAGGGGCATCTCTGTCATTTGCTACATACAACCTTTTCCTGTATACAATTTTCTCCCCATTTGCACAGCTCTGTGGAATATGTTGGAGCTCAAAAAGTAAGTGACAATAATAATTAAAATATAACTTTTTGCATTTCATCACTACTGTAGCCTGCTGCTATTTAGTTTCATTTTTATAAGTAATGACAGTAGTAGAGAAGACAATATTTTGTGTGAAGAGATATAAAATAAACATAGACTTCAGCACTAATGATTATATAAAGATAATTGCACATATATATACATGACTGTATGAAGAACACATCCTAAACCCTTGGTTGGTTATGATGGGAGTTGTAGTAGGTAACAGCTGGAGGCCCAACAATTGTCTGTCCATGACTTACAGCAGGGCTTGCCTATCATTTAACATTGCGTATAATTATATTTCTCACACAAGTAAAATACAACAAATGAATAAATACAAAACTGTATATTCAGAGGTTAATCCCACAACATATAGCAATTATTATTTTATTTCCCAAAGACATAGTATAAAAGGGGCATGAGGGTGCCTATGTTGCTGGGGTGTGGGGAAAGAGTCAGTTGAAAAGGGGATGATTTTTTTTTGGGGGGGTGTTTACTGGGATTGGGGGTAGTTAATAAAAAATAAATCCTAAATCAAATCAAATAAAATAGAAACCATAAGACATGGTATAAAGGGGTCTGAGAGGGTGCCTGTGCTGGTGAATGAATGAATCATTTGAATGGGGAATTTGTTTTTGGGAGGGGGTTCTTGACTGCTATTGGGGGGACAGTTAATAAAAAAATAAATCAATAAAATAAAATAAGACATTTGTATGTAAAGTGATAGAGACAGGAACCCCCTGACTGGTGGACTGATACTTGACGTGATAGAGTATTTTGTAGAGGATGATTTGTTTGATTTGTTGTTAGAGGCCTTTGTTGGATTTAGACTTATTAGAGGCCCAAGCCCTAAGGAAACATTGATTTGTAGGACTTAGGCTTGTTAGAAACAAACCCCCAAAAAATTGTTTATATTTTTGTAGGACTAGTTTTTATTTTTTATTTTTTTTTCAAAACACAAGCTCTGAGAAAAAAAATAAAAATGCCCTGCTGGTCTAATGCCAGCAGGTTATGTTGGCCAGTGGCCACTGTCAAATGCCTCCTGAGTCCTGAGTTGCAACTGCTATTCATACTGCTGCTGCTGAGTTGTTTAAGCAGAGGGATAATTAGGCAGCTGAAAGGGAATGGGATCAACAATAGCAGTAACATGGAAGATGGATGATGAAGGTTCCACTTGCCTCGACTGGCTCCAGTGATGTGCCTGAGGCAGTAGCAGCATAATAACTAGCCCCCAGTCTATGTGGAGAAAAGAACAAGTTGGCCATTAAATCTTCTCCACCTGCCCCTCCTCCAAAATCATGGGTGTGTTGTTATTAGAATATATTATTTTTTCCCTCGAGAGCAGGAACTGTGGCTCTCATCAGCAACTGCAATGTGCACAGTGTCTGTGTGTGTGGTAAATAACATCTGGGGGCACAACTGTATCCCAACACCATGACACCTGAAACCAAGTACTGCCACTGTCACTGTACCCCTTTTCCAGACCCGCTAAGGACACATGACAACTTTCTGACAGTTTAATAGTAATGATGAACCCTCCCTGTCACCATCTTAGCATATTCTTCGGGATGGAATCTCCTCAGATTCCGCTAGATGCACTGATTGTGATTCTACTCCACCACACTGGCATGTGTGGTCAGTGCACCACACAGTGTGCAATGGGTAGAGACGAACTGCCATATCCTAACATCAACAGAGTGGCTATCATTTGGTGGGGGAGGTAATGAACAAGGTGGATTGGCAGAAGATGTAGTTAAACTAGAAGGTGATGTGTGAGCTAGTTGTTTCACTCGTCATGGAACTTCCAGTCTCTGCTTGGGTTGTTCTGTTCCTCCTCCTCTTTGATCTCTGCCTCGCTTCCTGTTGCCTTTCTGGAGAGTCAGGGACAGAAAAAGCGGTGCTTGATTTCTGTGATGGGTGTTTGTCATGAACATGTTTGACGTAAATGTCTGTGTTTCATATGTGATATCATGGAGCTTGTGCAAAGGTGTATTCCCTCCTTTCCTCTTTTCACTGACTTGTCACAAATTGTGCACAGTGCCGTTGCTGATGACTGCACTGAGCCTGCCCCCACAGAAAAATAGTCCCACACCCTTGATGACTTCAGGGGGAAGGGAACAGATAGAGAAGAATGGTCTCTTTCTTCTTGTCCTCCACATTCCCCTTCATTGTCTGTAGCAGCGGATAATGTTGCTGCAACTGCCTCAGATTCATCACTGCAACTAGGATCAGGAGTATTGCTACTGCTGGCAAGTGGAACCTGTCCTAGTCCCACATCACTTGTTGACCCCATTCCTACAGTGTCCACAGTGGTCTGTGGCACACTAGTCTGCTCCTCAGCATCCTGCTGCCCTTGCATTTCAGCATCAGAAGGAATTAGAGCAGTTGCAAATTCCTCTAATTCCAAAATGTCATTGCTAGTGGTAGTGGTGATGCCCACCCTCATACCTGTCTCCCATTCTTTATCAGTTTCTGCTAAAAAGGCCATCAATGTCTCTCCCACCCCAGCTTCTCCAGCATCATCACCACCACCACCACTAGTCCCTACATGCTGTTGTTGCTGCTGCTCTATTCCAGACATCTCACTGCTGCTTGGAGGAGGTGATGAGCAATGTGACAGAGGGCCCCCTAATGTCACACTTGCCATTTCCTTTTAACATGAAGAAAAAGGCAGACTAGCAGCAGTAGCAGAAGGCACAGGCAGCTGATCTGTGCTCCTGCTGGTAGTGGTGGTATTATTTCTTAGCCTGCTCTCCTCCCCCAATACCAGTTCTGGCCTCTTCAGGATCATATTCAACCTGGACACTGTAGTGAAGGGAAGGGGAGGACTGTAGTCCCAGGGTCAAAGGAATGATGTGGGCTCCCTTGACTGCTAGTCTGGATGCTGTAAAATGTTTTCCCTACCACTCCGGCTGCTTCATCATTACTGCTACTACTACTGCTAACACCAACCACATCAAATTCAGAAGCAGAGTCTTCCTCCTCACAGTCACTAATAATATGAGGATATTGTTGATTACCCCCTCCTTCACTCCTAATGCTAAAAAGCTGCTGGACCTTAGTAGCAGTAGTACTAGCACTGGCAGGGCTGATTGGGATGGCAAGTGTGATTTAGGGTCCCTTGCTGTCACACTTGCCATCATTTTCTCCTTCCCCCAGAGTACTACAAGAAACACTAGCAGCAGGCAAAGTATTGGTAGCAGCAGGTTCAGCACTGGCAGCAGGTTCAGCACTAGCAGTGGGTTCAACACTGGCAGCAGGTTCAGCACTGGCAGCAGGGGCAGCACATCTGGCGGCAGGTACAACACTAGTGGCTGCAGGTAAGGCAATGGTGGCACTGGCAGCAGGGGCAGCATGTCTGGAACAGGTACAACAATAGTGGCTGCAGGTACAGCAATGTTGGCACTGGCAGCAGGGGCAGCATGTCTGGCAGCTAGCACAACACTAGTGGCTGCAGGAACAGCAATGGTGGCACTGGCAGCAGGGCAGCACATCTTGCAGCAGGCACAGGTAGCTGATCTGTCCTGCTCTCACTAGTACTACCCTTTTCTCCCTCCCTTCCCATTCCCCTTTCTCCCTTCCTACCCATTCCCTTTTCTACCACCCTTCCCATTAAATTCCCCAAGATCCCTTGGGGTGATTTAGGGGGACTGGACAGCATTGGTTCAGTACTGCTAGTCACTTCCTCCTCCTCCTCCTCCTCAGACTCAGTGGACACATAAGGGTAGTAAGGGTCCTTCCAGTTCCTCCTTTTATTAGTTTTAATAGCAGTCACTATGAGCCTTTCCTGCCTCAATTTTTTACAAAATATAACAGCAGAACAGCACAGCATGTCTATCTCACTCTGTAGCTGCTTCTATTGTGTCTGCCTTCTGCGAATACGTCATGTTTTTATAGCGAAAATGCAAAAATTACATAAATCAATGGCCGGAAACTTTCTAGGCATTGAAAAAATAGCAAAAGATTTTGGCCAATGGGTGAAAGATGAGAACATTTTAAGCGCTAATTTTAAAGTGGATTTTCCTGTGAAAAAGCAGATAACAACGTGTTTTTCGCAAAATTTCTCACTTGAACATGGCGACAACTTTCGCCCATCCCTAATCCTTACACCTAGATATATAAAAGTTAGTAATTTATTTTCATACTTAGAAATTCCATGTACTCTTTTGCCTAATAAAGCTTCCCATGCATCCAAATGGATATTTTTCCCTAAAATGTTTGATAACAAATTAGTTTATGCCAAATTACCATCACTTTTATACAGTCCAGCCAGATATGTAAGAATGTCCCTTCTTCATATCAATTTCTAAAGCAAACACGTGGAGCTTCTTGATACATTACAGCCAGTCTAATAGTCTGTATGATTGCTCTCTTAAGTTTGTATTAAGACAACACTTCTGTATTCTGCTCAATATTTCAGTCCAGTCTTCATCCATTAAAATTTCCCCAATCATATCTTCCCACTTATCTATACAATTCATTCTTAAACTTCCATTAATTAAAATTTTAGAGAATTAGGAGATACTACAACTATCATAGTTCTAGTGTCTCATGAAGTGTTCAAATGGACTCAATGGGGAATGAATATAATTTCCAAGATATACTCCTAACACATTTATAATCTTTGTGTAAATCTGCTGGCAACAATTATCTCCTTCTATTATCTTTTAAAATTCTTTGTAATCTCTAACATCACATCTAAATGTTACATCCCTTATAGTTAGGGATGGGCAAAAGTTGTCAACATGTTCCTGTGAGAAATCCCACAAAAACCACGTTATTGTCTGCTTTTTCGCAGAAAATCTGCTTTGAAAACTGCAACTAAATTTTCCATGTTTTTTCGCCCATTGGCCAAAATTCCCCACCAAATTTTCAGTGGCTAGAAAGTTTCTGCCCATTAATTTACTATTTACAGAAGTGAAACATAATATAATCAGCTACAGAGCTAGGTAGAAGTGCTGTGCTGTTCTGCTGTGATCTTGATTTAAAATGGAGACAGGAGAGGCTCATAGTGACTGCTATCACTGTGAGCAGTAAAAGAAGTAACTGGAAGGACCCTTATTATGTGTCCACTGAGTCTGAAGAGGAGGAGGAAGTGAGCAGTACTGAACCAATGCTGTCCAGTCCCCCTAAATCACCCCTAGAGGTCTTAGGGAAATTAATGGGAAGGGAGGAAGAGAAGGTAGTACTAGTGAGAGCAGGACAGGTCAGCTGCCGGTGCCTGCTGCAAGAAGTGCTGCCCCTGCTGCCAGTGCCACCATAGCTGTATCTTCAGCCACCATTGCTGCACCTGCTGCTAGATGTACTGCCACTAGTGCTGTACCTCTTGCCATATGTGCTGCCCCTACTGCCACCAGTGCTATACTTGCTGCCAGTGCTGTACCTGCTGCCACCAGTGCTGTACCTGCTGCCAATGCTGAACCTGCTGCCAACAATACTTTGCCTGCTGCTCGTGTGTCTTGTAGTACTCAGTGGGAGGGTGAGGAGAAAATGATTCCATGTTTGACAGTAAGGGACCCTAAGTCACAGTCCCGCCAGTGCTAGTGCTACTACTAAGGTCCAGCAGCTTTTTAGCATTAGGAGTGAAGGAGGGGGTAATCAACAAATATATCCTCATATTACTAGTGACTGTGAGACTGAGGAGGAAGACTCTATGGCTGAACTTGATGTGGTTGGTGTTAGTAGTAGAAGTAGCAGTAATGGTGAAGCAGCCGGAGTGGTAGGGGATACATTTGAGAGCATCCAGACTAAAGTGTCCAAGTAGAATAGGATTCTGAAGACTAAGAGGCCAGGACTGTTGTTCGGGGAGAGCAGGCAGACAATTAATACCACCACCACCAGCAGGAGCACAGATCAGCTGCCTGTGCCTTCTGCTACTGCTGCCAGTCTGCCTTCTTCTGGTCAAAAGGAAATGCCAAGTGTGACATTAGGGGACCCTCTGTCACATTGCTCATCACCTCTTCCAAGCAGCAGTGAGATGTCTGTAATAGAGCAGCAGCACGTAGGGACTAGTGGTGGTGGTGATGATGATGCTTGAGAAGCTGAGGTGGAAGAGACATTGATGGCCTTTTTAGCAGAAACTGAGAAGGAATGGGAGACAGGGACGAGGGTGGGAATCGCCACCACCAGCACCACCTGCAGTGAGCTTTTGGAAATTGAAACTGCTCTAATTCCTGCTGCTGAGTTGTGAGGGCAACAGGATGCTGAGGAGCAAGCTAGTGTGCCACAGATCAAAGTGGACACAGTGGGAATGGGGTGAACAAGTGATGTGGGCCTAGGACAGGTTCCACTTGCCAGCGGCAGCAATAGTCCTGGTCCTAGATGCAGTGCTGATTCTGAGGCAGAACCACCAATATCAGCAACAACATCCTCTACCACAGACAGTGAAGGGGAATGTGGAGGACAAGAAGAAAGAGGCCATTCTTCTCCACCTGTTCCCTATCCCTATCCCCTGAAGTCATGGGTGTGGGACTATTGTTCTCTTGGGGAAGGCACAGTGTAGTCATCATCACCAACAGCACTGTGCACAATTTGTGACAAGTCAGTGAGAAGAGGAAAGGAGGGAACACACCTTGGCACAACCACCCTGATAATACACAAGAAACACAGGCACCATGACATTTATGTCAAACATGTTAAAGCCAAACACCCACCACAGAAATCAAGCACCGCTGTTGCTGTAACCCCGGACCATCCAGAAAGGCAAAAAGAGGTGAGGTGGAGATCAAAGAGGAGGAAGAATAGAGAAACCCAGGCAGAGACTGGAAGTTCCATGATGAGTGAAACAACTAGCTCGCCATCACCTTCTAGGGTAACTACACCTTCTGCCAACCCACCTAGTTCATCGTTATCTCCCCCACCAAATGATAGCCACTCCGTTCATGTTAGGACTCATATCTACCCATTGCACACTGTGTGGTGCACTGACCACACATACCAGTGTGGTGGAGGAGAATCGCAAGAAGTGCATCAAGCGGCATCTGAGGAGATTCCATCCCACAGAATATGCTAAGATGCTGGCAGGGAGGGTTCATCATTACTATTAAACTGCCAGCAAGTTGTCATGTGTCCTTAGAGGGGTCTAGACAAGGGGTATAGTGACAATGGCACTGTACTTTGTTTCTGTTGTCATGGTGTTTGGATACAGTTGTGCCCCCAGCTGTTATTTACCACACACACTGTGAACATTGCAGTTGCTGATGAGAGTCACAGTTCCTGCTCTCAATGGAAAAATGTATAGTCTAATAACAACAAACCCATGATTTTGGAGGAGGGGCAGGTGGAGAGGAATTATTGGCCAGCTTCTTCTTTTCTCCACATATACTGGGGGCTACTTATTGTGCTGCTACTGCCTCAGGAACATCACTGGAGCCTATCATGGCAAGTGGAACCTTCATCATCCATCATCCATATTACTACTATTGTTGATCCCATTCCCTTTCTGCTGCCTAATCCTCCTGTTTCTTAAACAAATCAACAGCAGCAGCAAGAACAGCAGTTGCAAATTCTGCAATCATGGGCTCAGGAGGACATTTGACAATGGCCAGTAGCCCCTGTCCAACATGACTTGCTGGCACTAGGCCAGTAAGGCATTTTTTCCCTTTAGGACTTGTGCTTTAAAAAAAATTCAAAGAAAGAAAAAAACAAAACAAAACAAAACATAGTCCTACAAAAAAAATTAAACGATTTTGGTGGGTTTGTTTCTAAAAAGCCTGAGTCCTACAAATCGATGTTTCCTTAGGACTTGTGCCTTTAATAAGTTTAAGTCTTACAAATCAATGTTTCTTCAGGGCTTGTGCCTCTTATAAGTCTAAGTCCTACACATCAATGATTCCTCAGGGCTTGGGCCTCTAACAACAAATCTAACATGTCATCCTCAACAAAATACTCTATCAAGTCAAGTATCAGTCCACCCCAGTGGCAGCTTATGTTAGGGGGTTCCTGTCTATATCTCTTTACATACACATTTCTTATTTTATTTATTTATTTTTGTCTTAACTGTCCCCTCAATACCAGTCAAAACCAAACAAATTCCCAGTTCAACTGATTCATTCCCCAGACTCCACCCACCAACACAAGCACCCTCCTTAGACCCCTTTTATATCATGTCTTATGGGTTTTTTTAATTGTATTTAGGATTTTTTTTTATTAACTGCCCCAATCCCATTAACACCCCCCCCAAAAAAAATTCCCTGTTAAACGAATTCTTTCTCCACACCCCACCAACACAGGCACCCTCATGCCCCTTTTATATTATGCCTTTGGAAAATAAAATAATATTTGCTATGTGTTGTGTGTAAATTCAATGTTCCTATTGATTTCAATGGAATGAGCTAGGCGATAAAAGCAGAAAAACGTCCCTTTACACAGGAAATCATTTGAGAAGCGGGAAGTGCCATTATTCGCCGTTTTCAGTTTGAGGTGAAAAATGTTCACCCATCCCTATATATATATATATATATATATATGTATGCATATGGGGGGAGGGAGAATTGAGTGATAGCTCTTCTTTCAATTGTCATTTACTGTAAGTATTTACAGTAGTATAAACACCAGATGTAACTATGTAAAACATAGCTCTGACTCTCCTGTACACTCATATGTATAGAATGATTGCAATGCACTGTTGAGTCTTGAAAAGATGAACTGTTGTTTTTTGCATTAACATTCTTACTTTTAAAGCCTATTTTTTCATGAGTTACTGGAAAATACATATGTTTTTAAATAATGTTTCCTTCATCAGCAAATCTTTTCAGTATAAATAGCTTAGGCAGTGTGGGGGATGTAAGAATATAATTCTGTCAATTTTCTAGCCCTATGCCTACCTAACACCAATTTAATAAACTATTTATACTGACAATTCTCTCCTTAACACTACTTGTACCAGAGGAAGGCAGTGAGACAGTATGCAGACTTTCCCTTACTCTGTGCCAAGTAGAACCTCATGTACTGTATTAACCCTTTGAGTGCACTGCTCTACAATGCATTGTGTACCCCTCTGGCACTGAATGTGTTAAACAAACTGTAAATGTAGTGCATACCATTGAGTGCAGCTGCTGATATCGAATACAAATGGCAATGGAGCTGTTTTGTATATTTCCACCAATAAGGTTGTTGTACTAAAAAAATTGTAACACATGCACACGCAGACACACATACTCACACGGATAGACACAGACACACAAATATGCACAGACACAAACACACACCTAACACCACCATAGGTGGGAAGATATCTCAATAATGCCATATGAAACATTCTTTAATGTACCATGCCTTAAGGGAATTTGGTTATGTGCTTCATCAGAACTTCCTTATTTAAAATGATCCATATACAGAGGGAACCACTATATATAATAAATATCACTTCGGAAGGGGCAATAAAAAAGGTAATTACCTCATAGAACACAATATGGATTCCTCTTCAAAAATATAAAGCGGACCCACTATATATTATTAATTTCACTCCTAAAAGGGACAATATCAGAATTATTCCTTCATATCGTCTACCGATAAAACAGACAATTGATAACTCCTATAAGGCTATCGTCAGTGTTGCCACAGTTGCAAACATGGGGCCAAGAATATAACTGTAAATACTCATAAAAAATGAACACCTTAACACCTCTCAAACAACCCTACCTGTTACATTAACAAGGTGTCCCTCAGGCAGAGGAAGCATTGAGGTCACAGTCTTCAATATGCTTTGGGCTGTGACTCCCCAGGGTAGAGATCCAATATGGCTCTGTCTCGCTAAAAAAATCTAATTAAATGCCCCTTTATAAAATCCAGAGAAACCCTGTCAAAAGCAAAAGCCTGAAGAAAACTGGATTATCCATTATTGTATTACATTATATGTTTTATTACCTTATTCATTCCATTATGGCAAATAGTAGCTGCAGCAGAAATCTTCTTTTAATTATGAATTTGACTGCGTATTTTGTGGGCCTTCCCTGAAAACAGTCACTTCAGGAGTCCTCTTGGAGGATACTTCAATGGTGATTTATAATCTTTTTTATATCCTAAAAAATCCATTGTAATACTACCTGATTATATTTAGCATCCTCGTTCATGTTTCCCTCATATATTATTCCAGAAACTTTATTAATTCTATTCTGAGTTTGTGTTTTACTTTTGCCCCTATCCTCAATAATATTCTTCCTATATCTTGTACAAAACAATATTAGTCCCATTATCATTAATTTTATTTTATTTACTAGTTTTCCTCTCATTTTTATCTCTATTTATGGTCCTATTCATACTCCTTTGGAATCACACCATATTTGTCTGCTCGATATTATAGTGGTACCTGGGAGAGTGTTAGACAAACATTTTGGGGAAACAAAGCGACAAAGGCAAGATATCTCCAGAAAACAATACTATACACTGTCAACAAAAAATAAAAGCAAGAAAAGACAACACTTCTTGTTTAACTTCTTCTTTTCTCAGACTCCCCTAGCACAGAGATAAGAGCTAGATCAGTAAGGAACCTAGATCATGGATGCCTGTGTCTTCCCAGACAATCACACAGAAATTTGGGGTATGTGGGGTAAATCTCCTCTGCTTCCTTCTCACACCCCTAGACTCCCCTATCACAGAGATGATAACCAGATTGTCACGGGCACCCAGGAATGCTCAGAACTCAGTACGGTAATATAATGCAAAATATTTATTAGAATAAATCACAGCGATAAATAAGTGGTACAACCATCAAAGGGTTACTAGCTGGCAACACTACTACCAGAAATAGTAGGCCTCTTGCTAGACCACAATGCGAGAGATTGGGCCGAAGCCCCTGTTAGTCTCAGCAGGATACAGAAATGCCAACTCTTGATCCGTCGACTGGAACACTGGAACAGGCGACCACTGTGAACACTGGCTTGGCAATCTTGATCCGATGAACAGGAACACAAGGACTGCTGGACTGGAGAACTGACCCACGCCTGCAGTCAGTCAAACCAGCAACACCACACCTTTGCAGCAACCCGGTGACCCAAGCCTGCAGTCAGCGCTGAGAGACCCTGTGACTCTGCCTGCAGTCACTATATCAGACCCCTGTGACTCACTCCTGCAGTCACATATAAAGACCCTGTCACTCATGCCTGCAGCCACCACACGAGACCCTGTGACTCACTCCTGCAGTCACTACACCAGACCCTGTGACTCTGCCTGCAGTCACTATATTGAGACCCTGTGACTCACGCCTGCAGTCACCAATCAGACGCTGTCCACAACAGTGGTCTGTCTTAAGCCAATAGCACAAATTGAACACAGTAAAGGATACTCGTGATCACTGGGTCATACACAGAGAGGGTTCTTGTACTTAGCTGGGTCATACACAGAGAGGGTTCTCTTACTTATCCAGGTCATACACAGTGCAGGTTCTCCTAAATAGCCAGGTCATACACAGAGTGGGTTTTCGTAGATAGCCAGGTCACACAGAGAGCCCAAGTACTTCACCTAATAACAACAACGCAAGGGCGACTGAGTCAGGACTCAGTCTGCCTTTTAAACCCCTCCACAGGAAGTAGGAGGAGCAGATCAGAGGGAGGAAGTAGGAAGCAGGTAGGAGGAGACTACAGGAAACAAACAGATAAAACAGAGGCCTGCTGCATGCTAGAAGCCTCGCGCCTGTAGATGCTGCTGCAAACAAGGTATGCTGAAACTGTAACACAGATCAGGATAAAACTTGGATCATGGCTGCATGTGACTTCCCAGTCAGTCACAAAGAATGTTGGGGTATTTGGGGTAATTCTTCTTCAATTTCTTCTCACACCCCAAAGCTCCCTTAGAACAGAAATAACAATCAGATCAGTTAGAAACTTGGAACATGGCTACTTGTGTCTTCCTGTTCACACAGAATTTTGTGGCATTTCGGGTAATTCTCCTTTGCTCCCTTCTCACACCCACAGACTACCCTTACACAGGGATAACAACCAGACGAGGAAGAAACTTGGATCATGACTGCCTGTGTCTTTCCAGTCAGTAACACATAATTTTGGGGTATTTGCGGTCAAACTCCATTCTCCCTTCCTGTCCCCCAGGAATCTCTGGACTCCCCTATTACAGAGAATGGATTTCCTGCTTCAAGACTTTCTAAACTACACTATAATTTTAATTTATTTTCCTATAGTAACGAGCTCAAAAATAAGGTGCTTTCAGCTCCTCTCACAAACACAGAATGACGTACTGTAGGGACCTGACACCCCTTTTATACTATACCTGTGGGAAAAGAAGGGAAACTTGCCTTGTGTTGGGGGAAATTCAGTCTTCCATTGATTTCAATGGTAGTAGAAAAAGAACAGAAAATCTGTACTTTTTGGCGGGAAGTGTCCTTTTTCTCATATTTCAGTTTTGAGGTGAAAAGTGTCACCCATCCCTGACACACAGTATGTAACTCAAACTCTCTGCACAGTTTTTGTTAATTTTATGCCTTGATCTTTGGCTCTTCATATTAAGGGACTAACACCTCGTAATAGTAACTCCCCTTAACATATTATGGATATAAAATCTTAATGACCCTTATGAATTTTGCCTTTGTGCCTTTGTTCAACAGAAAACATCTTCGATTAGTCCTTGATGTCAGGTCCATGGACTCAGACACGGAGTAAGGTAAATATATATACACATTTGGGGGGAGGGAGGACTGAGTGATGTCTCTTCTTTCAATTGTCAATTACTGAAAGTATATAGTATAAACACCAGGTGTAACTATATAAAACATAGCTCTGACTCTACTGTACACTCATATATAAAGAATGATTGCAATGCACTATTGAGTGTTGAAATGATAAATTGTTGAATAGCTGGGGACGCCATAATACTTTTTGCATGAAAATTCTTGCTTTTAATGCCTATTTTTTCATGAGTTACTGGAAAATATATGTTATGTTAAGTAATATTTCCTTCATCAGCAAATCTTTTCAATATCAAAATCTTAGACAGTGTGGGGAATGTAAGAATATAATTCTGCACTAAGCTGAGAGCTGGAGTAAATATTCTAGCCTGCCTAATACCAGTTTACTAAACTATTTATACTCACAATTCTCTCCTTAACACTGTTTGCACCAAAGTAAGGCAATGAGACATAATGTGGGCTCTCCTTTAGTCTCTACCAAGTAGAACCCCATGTCCTGTATTAAACAAGCTGCAAACCTAATGCATACCCCTGAGTGCAACTGCTGATATTGAAAACTAGTGCCAGTGGAGCTCTGCTGGCAACATGGTAACACTTAACACACATACATACATGCACATATACAAAGACATACACACACATACAAAAAGACATCCACACACACAGACACACATTCAGACAAAGACATACAGACACCCACACACTCACACACACACACACACATACAGATATACACACAGATATACAGGTATGTGTTACAGTGTTACAAGTAAGATCCAAGCACACTATTGTTTTATCATAGCTTTAATTGTGCTTATTTTAACAAATGTAGTGGTAATTGCTTCTTTAACTTACGTTTTCAGGTAAATCAATTACCATTACAACTTAAATACAATATATTCTAACAGAGAGAAGAAATTATATTGGACAACATTGCCTCAAATGCACTCCATTTATGACTGACAAAGGGTGTAAAGCAAGCCTTGGATACAATGGGTAACATAAATCTGATAAGTTTCTTTTCACTGATATGTGTGCCATAAACATGCAGTTTTACAACACAAGTGATAAGGAACATTTAGTAATCATGCATAATAAGGTAAAAAAAAAGGAGGGTGTGTAATCAGCTACTAGATGCATGATTCTGAATGCTAAATAGGGACCAAATAATAATAATACACCGTTCTAATAAGCACTGAGTGTGTACACAACACTCAACAGACTCAGATGCCTATATGTCAATGATGTCAGACATTTCTTTGTAATACAAATAACTTTTGAGAAATTTACTTTCACTTTTCGGTGGCACAGTGTGACACTTTATGCTAATTTGTTCTTGTGCTGGGTCAGTATTACCACACACTTTTCTACACACAAGGGTCTTTTCTAATAACACAGCTTGGGCTAACTTTGGATTTAAACAAACTTAATTAGCATATTGGACATGGAATTAGCATAAAGTGTCATGCATCAGAATAGAAAACCGAATAGAAAATGGCTAGTATAAGATGCAGGCAGATTTTTATTCTCTACAAAACAAACTTAGCTTGTCTTCAGGTAACAGGTTTACTTTATGGTTTAATTTAGTCAGACAACTGTTGAAGTGATAGCAATGCTTGATATATTAGTTTATGTCTATGATGCTTGAAGCAGTTAACAGGGGTGACTAATATAGCACATGCCTTAAGTGTCCATCTAGAGTACTATAACACTGGGGGACTCAAAACTGTCCTCAGGCCCATACAAAGATGCAGGTTTTCAGGATTTCCTCATGTTAACATAGATGAATCAATCTGTGGTTCAATCATTCTGAAGGAGCTGCCTCAGATGACAACATGTACTAGTGTTTAGTTGCTGAGATCTTGAAAACATGCACTTTTGGGAGTATTTGAGGACAGTTTTAGTGCCCCTGCTTTAACTCACCTACAATCTTGTTGTATGGATTTTGTATGGAGTTGCAATGGAATCACATACATATCAGGTAGTTTTGTTTTCCAAATAACATTGATATTGTTGTTTATATTGAAAGAAATGGATTCTGGGAGAAAAAAACACTATAGCAGTAAAACTATAAAAACAGTTTAATTTGATCATATGCAAACAAAACAGTTGGCTTAGACATTTAGGTAGGGATGGGTGAAAATTTTCACCTCAAACCAAAATTGGCGAATAATGCCACTTCCTGCTTGGAGTATAATTTGCAGCGGAAAGTACAGTTTTTTTTCACCTAGCTCATTGCATTGAAATCAATGGGAACATTGGCATGGTATAAAATGGGTCTGAGGGTGCCTGTGTTGGTGGAGTGTGAGGAAACAATCAGTTGAACAAGATTTTTTTTTTTTTTGGGGTGTGTTTACTGGGATTGGTGTGACAGTTAATAATAAAAAAAAAAACTAAACACAATAAAAAAACAAACAAACAATAATACATGGTATAAAAGGGGTCTGAGAAGGGTTCCTGTGCTGGTGGGAGGAGTCTGGGGAAAGAATCAGTTGAACATGGAATTTTTTGGGGGGTTATTGGCTGGTATTGTATGGCTGGTATTGTCGGGGCAGTTGATAAAAAAATAAGTAAATAAAATAAAAACTGAAATAAGAAATTGCTACATAATGTAACAAGACAGGGACCCCCCCCCCCCCCAACATAAGCTGTGACTGGGGCAGACAGATATTTGACGGGATAAAGTATTTAGAGTATGATTTGTAGGACTTAGACTTGTTGTTAGAGTCTAAAGCCCTGGGGAAACAGTTATTTGTAGGACTTACACTTGTTTGGCACAAGCCCTGAGGAAACATTGGTTTGTTGTAGGACTTAGACCCAAGCCCTGAGGAAACATTGTTTTGTAGGAATTATACTTGTGTCAGGCCCAAGCCATGAGGAAACATTTATTTGTAGGAGTTATAGCCCAAGCTCTGACAATCACTGATTTATTGTAGGAATTAGACTAATCAAAGGCCCTGAACAAACATTGATTTGTAGGACTGACACTTGTGTTAGGCCCAAGCCCTGAGAAAACATTGGTTTGTAGGACTTTGGCTTCTTAGTGTTACAAGTCCTGAGGAATCACATCAGAGATAATTTTTTACACTCAGGCTTGTTAGCGTCACAAGCTGTAACGGTTTTTAAGACTCTCAGACCAGTGTGTGAAATAAAACACAATTTTATTAAAATAAGTTAAGGCAGAAGTACGCCCTCTAGTGGCGGTAGATATACACCAGTAGTAAAGACTAGTAGATACAATTGTAAATGCACAAATGAATTATAAGTACAATTACACAGCAGTAGAATTGCATATACCCACAGAGGGTTAAGTCCTTGATAACAGTCAGTCTCAGATGTGGATGTTTGGAACGCCCAGGGTGTTATTAGGCTGTGCTGGAGACCAAGGTCATCACAGGCTGGATACAGGACTGCCTCGCCACGGTGTTCAGTAAGAAGAAGCACAGGAGTCCACGTAGCCCCCTCGGGCGTACCTACTGGAACTGCTTCAACTAGTGCAAGTACAAATAGCTCCCATGGGCGTGATTGGAACCGGCCTGCAATGCGAGAGCTGCCAAGCCTCCTCAGACTTAACTGGACACCGGGATAAAACACGCTAGAGCCAACAGCCCCACGGGCGTAGTTACCGGAATTGCAAATGCTGATGCCTGTGCCTGCCACCACTCGGTATAGCGGAATCGCCCAGTAAACAAGAGAGAGTCTTAGGCGCCCAACCGGCCTAACGGATGTGAATACTCTGCAAGGATGTACGGAGCTGCCGAAGGAGAGCGGCCAACTCAGCAGTAGTATCACCGAGAACGAGACTCTTACGGGAGTAGCGAGAGAGTGGAACCCAGGCGGCACTGCTAGGGTTAAATAGCACTTTTACTCGAGGCTTTTCAGCGGTATAGCAAGGCTCTGCAGTGTGAGGGAGGCGCACATACGCGCAGGTAAATACACTGCACTGATCGGAGTACACCAGGCAAGGCAGTCACACCAAAAGCTGGAACAGCAGATAGAAATGTCACGGCGGTGACAACTGGAACGCAGGTCACTGTAGAAAGCAGGAGCGGGAAGTCAGCCAGGCCAGATCGGAGCGCGCAGGAGGTTGTCATACAAGCCGGGTCATACACAAGCAGGAACGTCAGCCAAACCGGGTCAGGATCCAAGGGTGGTAGTCAGACGGGCCGGATCATACACAAGCAGGAACACAGGAGAATAGTCAGGACAAGCCGAGTCGGTACACAGGAATCCGGAACACAGGAACACAGCAACAGTATAACTGGCTCAGAAACACCACGAAAGGGCAACTGACAGATGTGCTAGCCAGGTATAAAAAGGTCACCAGGGAGAGGGCCAAACCAACACAGCAAATCAGTGTCTGCCACAGATGAGACTGACAGGAATCACAGGCACTGTGATACAAGCCCTGAGGAATCACAGATAATTTTTACCAATTCGGCTTGTTAGCATATCAAGCCCTGAGGAATCACAGATAATTTTTATCACTTTGGTTTGTTAGAGTGAAAGGACTTGAAGAATCACAATAATAATTATTGATTTGGCTTGTTAGTGTTACAAGCCACAAGGAATCAGAGATATTTTGTATCAATTCGGCTTCTTAGTGTTAGAAGCCCTGAGGAATCACTGATTTGTAGGACTTAGATTTGTTAGAAACAAGCCCCCAAAATATATATTTTTTTGTATGCCCCTGTTTTTTGTTGAAATAACAAGCCCTGAGAAAAAATGTCAAAGTATGGTTGCTAGTGGTAAATGCCCCTGTACCATGGCAGCATTTGTGATTGCTGTTCTTGCTGCTGCTGAGTTGTTTAAACAGCAGGGTGATTAAGCAGCTCTAAGGGAATTGGATCAACAACAGAAGTGATATGGGTGATGGATAATCATGGTTCCACTTGCCACTACTAGCTCCAGGACTGCGCCTAAGGCAGTAGCAGCACCATAACTAGCCCCCACAACTTCAGGTACATGTGGAGAAAATAAGATGGCCAATAATTCTTCTTCACCTGCCCCTTTTCCCCTCCCTGCTAAGGACATGAGACAACTTGTCATTTTAATAGTAATGATGAACCCTCCCTGCCAGCAACTTAGCATATTCTGTGGGATGGAATATCTGTCTTCAGATACCACTTGATGCCATGGTTGAGATTATTCTCCACCACACTGCCATGTGTGGTCAGCACACCACACAGTGTGCAATGGGTAGGCACAAATTGCCACATACTGATATCTACTGAATGGCTATCAGCTGGTGGGGAGGTAAAGATGAACAAGGTGTAAATGTAGTTACATCACCCATGGCAGGACCCTAGAGCAAGAAGGTGATTCGCTCACTACAGAACTGTCAGGCTCTGGCTGGGTTTCTCTATTCTTTTTCCTCTTTGATTTACGTCTCACCCTTTGTTGCCTTTGGGGAGAATCAGGGGGTACAGCAACATCAGTGTCCAATTTCTTTGGTGGGATGTTGGGTTTAACATGTTTCACATAATGTAATGGTATCTGTGTTTCATGTGTGTTATCAGAGAGGTGGTGCCAAGGTGCATTCCCTCCTTTCCCCTTTTCACTGTCTTTTCACAAATTTTGCACAGTGCCATCACTAATGACAGCACTGTGCCTGCCCCAAGAGAAAAAATGTCCCACACCAAGTACTTCAGGGGAGAGAGGAAAGTGTCACGGAGTGACTAGAGAAATAAAGATTCTGACAGGTATAGGTACAATAAATAAATTATATTGAGAACAAATGTAAACAAGATGGTAAATAGCACTTCCCCAACCTCCCCGGGTAAGGTGTGAGGATAGTGCACAGTCCACTACCAGGATTAGCACTGAATGTAGCCAGGTAATGTGTCCAGAGTATAGGAAGTGAACCAGGATGGAAAGCTGAACCACAGGAATAACATTGAATGGACAGTGTACTAGCACTGACAGCGTGCAGAGACTGGACACCCTGAACTCTATAATGCTAGGGGACACAGTAACTGCCACACATCCTAGAATGCTAGGACACAGGCGACTGATAAGACTAAGTGCTGCTGGACTTCAGAGTGAACTTACCCGGAAGTGACCAGGCCCCTTAGCCTGCACGGAGTGAGCCAGGCCCCAGGAAGCACAGATAGGGACAGACTAAGCCAAGGTCATACACTATTCGGGTAGTCAGACAAAGCCACAGTATAGCACAGAGAGAGTAGTCAGCCAGGTCAAAGGTCATACACGGATCGTACAGTCAGACAGAGCCGGAGTCAAACACAGAGCAGGTAGTCAGAGGAGGTCAGAGGTACAAGCACTAATTGAGTAGTCAGATGGAGCCAAGGGTCATACACAAATCGGAATCGGCAGCCAGAAACAAATCACAACAGAAGATTAAGAAGTGCAGCCAGAATGCAGCATATAAGGCATATCGGAGAGGCACAGCCACGCTTGGCCAAATCAGCCTAGTCAATAAAAATAGCGAGCGTGCCTGAATAACGTGCATGCAACCAGAAAGTAAGTGATCGGCAACGCTGCTGCCGGGCATACAAGGACAGACAGGTAGAGTCATAAACCCGGATCATGGGCACTGTGATAGAAAGGTGGAGAAGAATGGCTTCTTTCTTCTTCTGCTCAACATTCCCCTTCACTGGCTGGGGCAGAGGATGATTGCTGCTGATGCTGATGCTATTGCCTTAGAATAAGCACTACAACCAGGACTAGGAGTATTGCTGCTGGCAAGTGGAATCTGTCCTAGTCCCCAATACTGCTGGACCCCATTCCCACTGTGTTCAGGGTGTTCTGTGGCACACTAGCCTGCTACTAATCCTGCAACATAGTGGCAGAAGGAATTATGGCAGTAGAAAACTTAGCAAATTTGCCAATCTCACTGCTGGTGGTGTTGGTGGTAATGCCCATCCCAATATCTGTCTCCCATTTCTTCTTGGTTTGGGCTAATAAGGCCATTAATGTCTCTTCCACCACAGCTGCTCCACCATCACCCTCATCAGCATCACCAACACCAACTTTTTTACAGTCTAACTTTTTGGAGATGAAGACAAATGTGATAGTCAATGCGTTGCGTACCACTCTGGCACTCAAAGGGTTAACTTAGATCTCAACCATTAATGATGCCCTACTTACTGTGTCGCTTTGCTTTTAGTACTTTTGCTCCACTCTCAGTTTGAAGAAGAGTGGAGCAAAAGTACTAATAGCAATGGGACACAGGAGGTAGGGGGTTAACAATGAATGAGATCTAAGTTAAACTGTCTAATAATACTATTTTAATTAAAAAAAAGTTTAAAACACACACAAACACACATATATATATATATAGGCAAGGTATGTAGTCCATACGTTGCCTATTAACCCTTTGGGTACCAGAGGGGTAGGAAACATGCTAAGCAATGCTTTCCTACCTCTCTGGTACTCAAAGGGTTAATTGTGGAATAAAAGACAGATTTGTCCACTACATGGAAGTCCATGAGGTGGATGTGGATGGGGTTAGTATGTCCCATATATGCAATATATGTGACATACTAAGGGGGGGGATGTGGAAGGGGGCATTGTGTAGTGCTTAGTGTACTAGTTTTATTGATTTTAACCCTTTGAATGCCACAGGGGTGAGCAGTGCACATCCCTATGGCATTCAAAGCTGTCCATGGTGCTGAAAGCCTTCTCTGTGTTCCCCTAGTGGCTGGGTAGGGAAAAGCACAGAGAATGCTGTTCAGAACTGGAGACGTGGGTTTTCTACTCTTACTTGTGTGCTGTACTCCAAAAAAAATAGGCGTTAGATTTCTGGAGAGAAATGTTGCAATTTAACGCGAGTTAGCCCTAACTCCAACATTTGAATAGCTTTTGGCGTCGTTTGTATATTATCCTCTATGGGTGAGATCTTGCTGTTCTGGCGACAGGCGATGTCTGTTTCAGAACTGGCGTCTCTCGTTTCTAGTAGAACATTTGCATTGCTCAATTGACGTTAAAACCAGCGTCTCCAGTTTTTTCTGGCGACGCCAACATTTGAATCGAGCCCTTAGTCAGGTAAGTGTTTTAAGCCAGTATGGTCGACATTTATCAGGCGGTGAATAGCAAACCAGAGGATTTCACTGTACATTAGCCATTCACAAATTCAGTAATTACATACAGCATGTGGCCATGCTTATTCACTAATGAGTAATGGCCAGTTATGCTCCATCTGACAATCTGAAGCTGGCAGACCCCTCTGCTCTCAGTGGGGTGAGCAAATGTTGAATGTAAATTTTTGTGAGTCACCTGTAAAGTGGCAATTTTGCTATTTTTCATCGTATTTCCCTACCTTGTATACTCAAGGAAGGCAATGAAAATTGAACTAATTGAATTGAATTATTACTAATTGAATTAATAAATAACCATGTTATTTCATTTCCCAAAGGCATAGTATAAAAGGGATATGAGTGTGCCTGTGTTGGTGGAGTTTGTGGAAACAATAAGTTGAACAGGGAATGTTTTTTGGTATGGGTAGGGGAGTTAATAAAATAAATAAAAATAATTACAATTAAAATACATCATAAGATATGGTGTAAAAGGGGTTTGAGAAGGGTGCCTGTGTTGGTGGGTGGAGTCTTGGGAAAGAATCAGTTGAACAAGGAATATTTTTTTGGGGGGAGATGTTGACTAGTATTGGGGGGATAGTTAATAAAAAAATAAAAATAAAGTAAGAAATTGGTACCTACAAGACAGAGATAGGGACCCCCTGATGTAAGCTGCAACTGCGGCAGACTGATACTTGAAGGGATAAAGTTTTGTAGAGGATGATCTGTAGGACTTACACTTGTTGTTAGAGGCCTAAGCCCCGAGGAAACATTGATTTGTAGGACTTAGAATTAATTGAGGCACAAGCCCTAAGGAAACATTGATTAGTTGTAGGATATTATGCTTCAGTTAGGCTCAAGCCTTGAGGAAACATTGATTTGTAGGACTTAGGCTTGTTAGAAATAGTCTCCCAAAATAGTTATTTTATTTTTTGTAGGCCTCTATTTTTTTTTTTTTTTAAGAGCAAGACCTAGTGGCAGCATGTTATGTTGTTGACATAGTAATCAGGCAAATAATGACAGACACAGTCTGAAATTTAACCACCTTTATTGAAAATGCAGCAAGGTAGATGATAACCCACACAATCCCAGACCCAGACAAGCTCGGCCCCAGGCTCCCCCGGGAGCTGCACACTGTGCTGTGCACTGTACTGCGGAAGGACCTCACACAGAGGCTTAAGGAGGACACCAGAGTGAGATAGGGCATAGGACTACTCTAGGTCTCAAGGTAGTAGGCAACGGGGAGCTAGTAAGCAGTCACAGCCACAGGTCAGGCACACCGGTACTATACAGGCACAGGTCACGGCCAGAGCCACTGACCTGACAAACAGAGACTACATGGAGCGATAGAGACCAGAGCCAGAGGAGACAGACCAGAACCCACAATCTGGTAGAGGCCAGAGCCAAAGGGTAGGCGTACTGAGGACACAGGGAGCCAGACCGTGGCAGGAGCCAATAGGTAGCACATCGGAGACTACATGGAGTAAGACAGACACCGGGGACTACACAGAGTGAGTCAGAGGCCAGAGGCCAAGGGAGGCACACCGGGGACACACTGAGCGAACCCACAGACAGACCCAGGGGTCAGAACTGGTGTGGGTAGTATACAAGCTGGGGTCATATAAGGAGCAAATCCTCAGACCGAACCAGTGGTTAGCATGGTGGCGGGTAGTCAGACAAGCCGGGGTCATACACGGAGCGAATCCTCAGACAGAACCAGAGGTCAGCACGGTAGTGGGTAGTCAGACAAGCCGGGGTCATACATGGAGCGAATCCTCAGACAGAACCAGAGGTCAGCATGGTAATGGGTAGTCAAACAAGCCGGATCATACACGGAGCGAATACTCAGACAGGCACGGATTGCAACGGAATAAGCAGATACTATCAGAAACACAACGAAGGGCAATGGCTCCCAGGCTTAGGAAGGTATATAAAGGAGCAGAAGGAGGCAGAACCCAATTAGGGAAAATGGCATAGACCCATAAACAGGTGTCCAGGCCAGTGCCTGTCCATGCAGAGTAAAGAGGAAGCAGCCGCCACCATGCCGCCTGACACACCACCAGGGAAGGAAGCACAGGTTCACACCAACGTTGGAGACTGTGATAGTTGTGTTGTCCAGTGGCAACTGGCCATTGTCAAATGCCCCGGTGTAATTTCTTAATTTGCAACTTGCTGCTGCTGGTGTTGCGATGTATAAACCGAAGGATGATTAGGTAGCTCAAAGGAAATGGGATCAACAACAGCAGTAACATGGGTGATGGATGATAAAGGTTCCACTTGCCACAAGTAGCTCAACCGATGCGCCTAAGGCAGTAGCAGCACCATAACAAGCCCCCACCACTTCAGGTATATGTCGAGAAAAGAAGAAGTTGACCAATAATGCTTCTCCACCTGCCACTCCTTCAAAATCATGGGTATGTTGATACTAGAATAGACCTGTTTGCCTTGAGAGCATGAATTGTGCCTCTTAAAAGCAACTGCAATGTGCACAGTGTGTGTGGTAAGTAAGGGAAGCACTGGGAATAATGGGCACATATGCACTCACATCAAACACCTGGCACAACTCTATCCAAACACTATGACACTTAGAGTCCCCAATGTGAAATCCCCCACTAGAAACCAAGCACTGCTGCTGTCACTATGCCCCTTGTCCACTCCACACTAAGGACACATGACAACTTGCTGACAGTTTAATTATAATGATGAACCCTCCCTGCCACCAGCTTAGCATATTCTGTAGGATGGAATCTCCTCAGATGCTGCTTTATGCCCTGCTTGAGATTATCTTCCACCACACTATCATGTGTGGTCAGTGCACCACAGATGAAATGGGTGGACACAAACTGCCACAACCTGACATCTACTGAATGGCTGTCAACTGCGGGGAGGTATAGATGAACATGGTGGATCGCCAGAAGATGCAGTTACCCTAGAGGAAGAAAGTGATGGCAACCCAGGTGTTTCGCTCTCCATCAAACGTTCAACCTCTGGCTGGGTTTCTCTATTCTTCCTCCTCTTTGATCTCTGCCTTGCCTCTTGTTGCCTTTGGGTCAGAGGGTACAGTAACAGTTGTGAGTGTTTGGCTTTAACATGTTTCACATAAATTTCATGGTGCCTGTGTTTCATGTGTGGGGTGATTGTGCCAAGGTGCATTTCCTCCTTTCCCCTTTTCACTGACTTGTCACAAATTGTGCATAGTGCCGTTGCTTATTACTGCAATGTGCCTGCCCCAAGAGAAAAATAGTCCAACAACCAAGACCGCAGGGGGGGAGGGGAAAGGTGGAGAAGAATGGCCTCTCTTCTTATTCTCCTCCACATTCCCCTTCACTGGCTGGCGCAGAGGATGATGTTGCTGCTGTTGCTGCTACTGCCTCAGAATCAGCACTGCAGCTAGGACCAGGAGTATTGTGTCAAGGTTTGTTATGACTCTCAGACACAGAGTTAAGATAAAAACACAACTTTATTGAAAAGTTTAAAGGGAACCCTTGCGGGTAGCATTCATATTTGACATATAAACACAATACACAATAATAGAGCATAGTGGTAGCAGAATGTAGGACAGGCTCTACCGGCCTTGCCAATACCGGGTAAGGCAACCATAGGTTGGTACAGGATGGAATTGGTTCTACCGGCCTTACCAATATCCCGGGCAAGGCAGCCTGGGAGGCTAGTATCACGAGGGGAAAAGGCTCTACCGGTCCTGTCAACATACCGGACAGGACAGCCTTGAAACTGGTACCCCGAATAGTGAGGCTCTACCGGCCCTGCCAATATACCAGGCAAGGCAGCCTTAAGACTGGTACAACAAGTATAGAGGCTCTACCAGCCTTGCCAATACCGGGTAAGGCAACCTTACACTGCACAGGATAGGATAGGTTCTACCGGCCTTACCAATATACCGGGCAAGGCAGCCTTAGACTGCAAGACTGGAACATAGACAAAGCTGACCTCAGCGACTGGCCAAAGAGGTAACAACCAGTCGCATATGATGGACAACAGAGGCCTGCTGGACTGTCAAGCTGTAATAAGCTCTCAGTGCAACCAGTACCAGCGTACAGGAGTGACAACCTCTACCGGTGCAATAAGCAGCCAGTGTACCTAGAGAGAACCAGTACACGCGTACTGGAGGAATACAATCTCTACCAGTCCTAACTGGGCACAACAAGTCACCGGTGCGAATGGAGCGAACCAGTACCGGCGTACTGGAGAGACACAAACACCACCGGTGCTGTCAAGGATAGAACAAGCAGCCGGTTCAATATGGAGCGAACCAGTACCCGCGTACTGGAGTAACAGAATATCTCTACCGGTGCTGTCTAGGATAGAACAAGCAGCCGGTTTACGTGGAGAGAACCAGTACCCGAGTACTGGAGAGACATAACTTCTACCAGTGCAAACAGCAGCCGGTTGTATGGGGAGCGAACCAGTACCCGCGTACTGGGGAGGCACAAACACCACCGGAGCTGTCTAGGACTGAACAAGCAGCCGGTAAACGTGGAGCGAACCAGTACCCGCATACTGGTGTAACACAATATCTACCGGTGCTGTGAGGGACTGAACAAGCAGCCGGTTAACGTGGAGCGAACCAGTACCCGCGTACTGGGGTAACACAATCTCTACCGGTGCTGTATAGGACTGAGCCAGCAGCCGGTTAACGCGGAGCGAACCAGTACCCGGTACTGGAGTGACACAATCTCTACCAGTGCTGTTTAGGACTGAGCAAGCAGCCGGTTAACATGGAGCGAACCAGTTACCGCGTACTGGAGTAACATGACCTCTACCGGTGCAACAAGCAGCCGGTTGTAGATGGAGGGAACTAGTACCCGCGTACTGGAGTAAACCTACAAGGGAGTGAAAATGTCCCCCAGCGACAGGAGGAGAGAGAGACGCTCTGCAGGCAATCCAGGAGCAGGAACACAGCCGGTCAGGACAGGAACTGAATCACCATGGCAGGCAACCGGATCAGGAACGGCAGCAGGAACAGCAGCAGGAACAGCAACCCCAACCGGATCAGGAGCGGAAGCTGGAACCGAGGAAGCTGTCAGGCAGGAACTCAGGCGGTCACAGGAGAGCAAAGAGGTAACACGGCCCAGGAAGCTCAGGAACACAATGCAGGTGCATGCGACATAGAGACAACACGAAAGGGCAACCAAAGTCTAAATAGGCAATACAGGGCGGGCTGTAGGCAGGCAGCCAATGGAAAGCCCCTTTATGTAACTGACAGAGAAAGGCAGCAGTCACGCAAATCATCCTCTCCGGCAGGTGCAGGGTTTTTTTTTGTGAAAAAGAAAAATGGTGAATTACGACCATGTATTGATTACCGGGGACTAAATAAGCTCATGTCCAAGAATGCGTACCCCATACCACTCATTACTGAGTTGTTTGATAGGTTGAAGGGCTCTTCTATATTTACTAAACTCGATTTACAGGCCGCCTACAACCTGATAAGGATCAGGGCCGGAGATGAGTGGAAAACGGCATTCAATACTAGGTCAGGACACTATGAATACTTAGTAATGCCTTTTGGATTATGTAATGCACCTGCCGTATTTCAAGAGTTGATCAATGATATCCTCCGTGATATACTACAGTCCTGTGTGGTCGTATACCTTGACGATATATTGATATACTCTGCTAACCTAACCCAGCACATCCAGGAGGTGTCAGAAGTTTTGCTCCATTTACACAAGAATAAATTGTTCTGTAAATTAGAAAAATGTGAATTTCACAGATCCAAAGTACCCTTCCTGGGTTTTGTGATATCTAAGGATGGCATTGCCATGGACCAAGAAAAATTGGCTGCAGTCCTACAGTGGCCACGGCCCAAAGGGTTAAAAGCTATTCAACGGTTCTTGGGCTTTGCCAATTATTATAGAAAATTCATTCAGAACTTCTCTACCATTGTAAAACCTCTGTCTGACCTCACACACAAGGGCGCTAATCCCTCTCAATGGACTGAGGCAGCTGAGATGGCCTTTGAGACTCTTAAATCTGCTTTCGCCTCCGCTCCTATACTGTCCCACCCCAATCACTTCGCCACTGGGGGAGCAAATTTTGGCATCTCAAGCATGGGCACCTCCAGAGACCCCAGTTGGCAAGTGCTTTGTGGATGAGCCTTTCCGTACCCGTCTGCTCGAGACTTACCACTCATCTAAGGCAGCTGGGCATATTGGGAGGGATCAGTTGATATGGTCTCTCTCACAAGTGTTTTGGTGGCCCTCCCTTAAGGCTGATTGCTCCGCATTTACTGCAGCCTGTGCCACCTGTGCCCGCGCTAAGACCCCCAGACATCTCCCAGTGGGCCTACTCCAACCAGTGCCTAACGGTGAATGCCCATGGTCCCACAAATCTATTGATTTTTTGGGAGAATTGCCGGTATCTAAGGGCTATACATTTATGCTAATGTTGGTAGACAGGTTCTATAAGATGGCTCACTTCGTGCCCCTCTCTGGTCTTCCTTCGGCCCAGGAGTTGGCAGTAGTTTTTGCCAGAGAGGTGTTTCGCTTGCATGGGGTTCCCAGAGTGATAGTGTCGGACCGAGGGAGTCAGTTCGTGTCAAGATTCTGGAGGGCATTCTGTAGCCAAATGGGCATACAACTGTCCTTCTCCTCCGCCTACCATCCCCAGACCAACGGGGCCGCTGAGCGTGCCAATCAGGGACTGGAGCAGTTTCTGCACTGCTTTGTGCCTGATCATCATGACAATTGGGCCGACCTGTTGCCATGGGCAGAGTTTGCCAGGAACTGTGCAGTTAATTCATCGTCTGGGAGCTCCTCATTTCTCGTTAATTATGGGTTTCAGCCATGTCTGCTCCCGGACTTGTTTCAGTCACAACAGATTCCAGCTCTGGACGAGCATATTCAGCAGCTCCGCTCCACTTGGGCACAGGTGCAGAGGTCCCTCAGCCAGTCCTTCCAGCGACATCAGCGGCATGCCAATCGTAGAAGGCTGCCAGCGGTCTCCTTCCAGATTGGGGACAGGGTATGGCTTTCCTCCAGAAATCTCAATCTGCAAGTGCCATCCAACAAATTGGCTCCCGGGTTCATTGGTCCGCTCAAAATTATCCGCAAAGTTAACCCCATGGCTTATGCATTGGAACTCCCTGCATCTACGTGCATTCACAATGTGTTCCATGTGTCACTATTGAAGCCCTTGGTATGCAAGCGCTTATCACGGTGTCCGTGATTCCCTGTCAGTCACACTGATGATACCTGTGCATTGGTGCAGATGGTTTGGCCCGCCCAGGATGTTCCTTTTTATACTGGGCCTGTGACAACTGTCTGATGCCCTTTCGTGGTGTTCCTGAAGTTGAGCCTCTTGCTGAGTTACTGTGTTCCTGTGTACCGATCCGGCTCGGCTGACCATTCTCTGTTCCTGCTCTCTGATTGGATTCCTGCGCTGTCTGACTTCCTGCTCCGTTACCGACCTGGCTGTGGCTGACATTCCTGCTCCGTTACCGACCTGGCTGTGGCTGACGTTCCTGCTCCGTTATCGACCTGGCTGTGGCTGACATTCCTGCTCCGTTACCGACCTGGCTGTGGCTGACGTTCCTACTCCGTTACCGACCTGGCAGTGGCTGACGTTCCTGATCGAGGGATTCCTGGTTCCGGTCATCGCTGCCGGTTGCTCATCAGTTCCTGAGTTCCTGTGTTCCAGATCGCCCGACGGCGACATTCTGAACTGTAGTAGTGGGGCTCCGTTCATTCACTCTCATTGGCGCCACACCGTGGTCTTCGTTTACCGAGCTGTTGTATGCTAGCTGAGCTGCCCCTCTGTGGCTGTACCGGCCCGTTCCAGTTACTGTGTGTGTTGCCTACATTGCAGAGCCGAATACACTTGCCAAGCTTTATTATACTATCAGAGCCGCTTACACTATCCAAGCTTCGCTTTGTACCTAGTCTGTCCGTGGCTTTAGCAGAGCAGTTTAGTTCCGGTACGTGGGTTACCGTGCATGCACCTCCCGGTGCAGTGGCCTCCGTTTGCTCTCGCTGTATGGTACTGATACGGCACCGGAAGGGTGTCTGGGTGCTAGTCATTGCTCGTGTGTATCTCATTCATCACATATCTGTGCAGGGCTCGCGGTGGCTGGCATAGTGTTACTCCTGTTGGCACCTAGTGGGTGACCTGGCTCTGATCTCCTTTGGCTCACAACAGTACTCCTTTACGTTCAAGGGCTTGACCGGTTCCGTTTCCCAGTTCTGCTAGCGCTCATCCATTTACTCCTCCTGGAGTTTTACTCAGCTCTGGTTGCTTATGCAGTCTCCTTGGGCGTCCTTTTGTAACAGCTATATGAGAGTGATTTGAGCAAGCCGACTACTGATCGTGTATTCTTCCAGAGACTTATTGGTTCAGCTGGGCGTTGTCAGCCTACCATCATTGTGACTGATCAGTGGGTTATTCCTTAACCCTTGTCTATCCTGCTATACAGTATTATTCCATATTTTGTTTATTACTGCTTTATACCAGTCTGTATATGCCTGACCTGGCCCCCAGGGGCGCTATTCCTGATTTTCAGTTCAAATAAACTGTGTTTTTACTTATACCTTGTCTGAGTGTCAGAAAACCGTAACAGCACTATACTACCACTCCGCTGGTTCCTGGGCCGGTGGTTGTTCAGGGCCAAGAGGAGTACGAAGTACAGCGTATTATTGATTCCAGGAGGTTTAGAGGCAAATTGCAATATTTGGTCCACTGGAAGGGTTACGGGCCTGAAGAGCGTTCTTGGGTCGACCAGAGGGACCTTCATGCTCCAAGATTAATGCTCAATTTTCACTCTAAATATCCTCAGAAACCCAGACTATCGGCCAGGGGAGGAGGTCTTTGAGAGGGGGGTACTATCACGGTCCCCGTGATTCCCTGTCACTCTGTGTGGTGGTGCTCTTCCATTGGCGGAGCTTGATTGGCCCGCCCAGGGTGTCCCTTTATATACTGGGCCTATGGCACCTGTTAGGTGCCCTTTCGTGGTATTCCTGTTCCTGCGCCTTTGTTGCCGTGATCCTGCGTTCCTGTGTACTGACTCAGCTCGTCTGACTACTCTGCTGTTCCTGCTCCGTGATTGACCCGGCTCTGGCTGTCTTCCTGCTACGTGATTGACCCGGTTCTGGCTGATGTTCCTGCTCCGTGATTGACCCGTTTCTGGCTGACGTTCCTGCTCCGTGATTCATCCGGTCCTGCCTGACGTTCCTGCCTGGTGACATTCTGAGCCTGCTTGCAGCTTGCACTGACTGATCACTCCTCCTGTGTTACTGTGGCCTCTGATACTGAGCCCGTTTGTTGCCTCCGTTACCAAGCCTGTCAGAGAGTACTGCCGAGCTATTGCCATTGTTACCGAGTCTGTCTGAGAACACTTGCTGTGCTGGTTGCCTCCGTTACCGAGCCTGTATGTATACACTTGCCAAGCTTGTTGCCTTCCATCATGAGCCGTATTAACACTTGTTGAGCTGTTGCCTCCTTCACCGAGCCTATCTGTTACCACTGCAGAGCAGTACCTTTCGTTAGGTGCTCGTTTCCTAGGAGTTGTCGCACCGCGTGGTGCTATTGGGCATTCCGGTACTCTGTCAGTGTGTGCTCCGTTTCGCACCGGAAGGGTGCCTTGGCTCTGGTCTCCTCTCACTCACAGTGTTGTTCCATCAGATTGCACCTGGAAGTGCGTTTGGCTGACAGTATATTGGCTTGTGCAGTGTCTCCTCCGTTACCGCACCTAAGGGGTGCTTTTGGCTCCGGTCCCATTTGCACACGCAGTGTTTCCTCCATTACCGCACCTAGGGGTGCTCCTGTATCTGGCTCCATTGGCTCTGGCAGTGTCTCTCCTCTGTCACTACACCCAAGTAGGGGTATTGGCTCCAGCTCCAGTTGGTCCTTGCTATACTATTGGGCATTACGATACAGCTATATGGTTGTGATTCAGTTCAGTCACACTGCTTGAGCTTGCTAGCTGCACTACTACTACTGGGACTGTTTATGCACCGGGCGTTGGCTAATCACCACCACAGAGACTGACTCCTGTTTTGAGCATTAACCTGTTCCTTATTTTATTTTAATAAAACTGTGTTTTATTTCTAACCTTGGTCTGAGTGTCAGAAAACCGTAACACATACTCAGGCTGAAAACATTTGGCAGAGATTAAATAAACTGCATTATCTTTATCCAGATGTGTGCAGTCTCCTATGATCTCTGAGATATTTTCAGTGCAAATTTCAGACTTAATGGTATATACAGCCTCAAAACCCGCTAAATGCCCATACATTAAAAAATAAATAAAATCACCGAAGAGATACACGTTGCTGTGCTTACCGTGCTATGTAGAAAAACCAGCTGGTGCTCAAAGGCAGAGGTGATCCTGGCCTCAATCAATACGATACCAAAAAGAGGGAATGCACTTGGCACTCTACAGCACTCTACTTGATATAGGCAAACCAAAGGTAAAAAACATCTTTATTGTAACTTGTGCTTAAAAAATCATTGATGTCACCGGGAACACGTATAACATACAGTGTTAATCTATGATCTCTGGGCATCCCAAGCTAACTATACCTCTATATTCTGTTTATGTGGGATGTGCCCCTAGATTTGTTTGGTTTTGTAGTAATTTGTGAATACCACACATAATATTCAACCAGTTTTCTCTCCAGTTGCAAATGTCATCCCCTAGCCGAATTTCCTTATTTTATACCCCAGTGCCTGTATGGTACTGCATCAAATGCCTTTGCAAAATCTAGATATACTACATCTACAACGTTACCATTATCTAGACTGCTGCTTACATTTTCATAGAAGCTCTAAAGACTTGTTTGGCAAGATCTATTGCTCAAAAAAATATCTTGAATCCTGCTAATAATCTTATTTTCTGCAGTGTAATCCTGAATATAATCTTTTATGACCCATTCTAGCAGTTTTCCCAGTACACAGGTCACACACGTCTATAATTAGCAGTCTCTATTCTAGTTTCCTTCTTAAATAAAGGCACTGAGTTCCCAAAGAACTCTTGGATGTTTACCATCAGGACCAGGTGCTTCATCAGTCTTAATCTGGTCCAGTCTTGTTACTTGTCAAGGCACTTCTGCCATTTCCTGTTCCCTGCTATAAACCAATGAAAATAATTTGTTCAGAGAATCAGCATTTTCCTTATCCTCCCTAATAACCTCGCCCATCTCATTTTTAAGTTCCAGTTATATTACTTATGCATTTGAAACACAATTTTGCTCTCCTTTGCAGTTCAGATTTCATTATCTATTTTTATTGACCTAACTGCCTTTTTGCAATCTTTATTACACTCCCTGTATTTCAAGAAATATTTTCCTGTTCCTTCAGACTTAGTTTCAACGCCTTTTTTATTCCTTACCATTTCCTTCTTTACATTTGCATTTAACCACATTGTGATCTACTTCTTTTGCATTTGTTCCCCAAAGGTATATACTGTTGAATATATTTCTGAAACCTAAATTTTAATTTGAAACATTTTCCTATTTTTTCTTTTAAATAATGTATTCTAGTCTATGTGTTGCACTGACACTGTTATCATTTTGAAGTTAGCCTTTTTTAAATTAAGATTTTTGGTTGAACCTATACAGTTTTTCTTCCTCAAACCAATCACAAATGATATCATGCCACTGTCTCCTAAATGTGCAACTAATTTAATATTGGACACCATGTCTTTGTTATTTGTTAACACTAGGTTCAGCATGTTATTTTTATATTGTGTGCAAACATTAAGAAGAGGGAAAAATATTTCACAATAAAAATCTGTGAATATATATGTACTTAGTTTAAATATGGTGCAAAATAAAAGCTAATCTATTCCAACCCATCTCAATGTCTACCCTTTGAAACAAACTCAACCGGGGGAAAAGCAACACAGATCAAGAAGCAAACATAACCACAACTACAGACTCAACTAGTCTGGAGTAATGAGACCTTAGCCTCAGTATCCAAAGTTATTGCTGTCAGATTAAATCTGTCAGCCAGAAAATGGACTGCTTAGTCTATTCTGAAAAGAAGAAAAAATAACCATAAGAAAACAATACATGTTGCAAATACATAGCAAGAAAAGTAAAATCTGATGTGGTCTTTTAGGTGTTGAGTATCCCCTTCCCTTAAACCTGAGTCTATACCTGTTGTGGTAAAACCTGTACAGGGTATGAGGTGGCCCACTAACCCCTCCAAAATATATATTTTTTAATCAGACCACAATGGGGGGGGTATCATAATCCTGCTTATGGGCCCCTTGGAACTGATAATTTACTTGTAAGCAATCAGTCATTGCTATTGCAATGCTCCTCCCTTACCTGGCTTTGCCATACATTGGATACTCCTGTAGTATAAACATATATACTCCCTTTTTTCTCAGCATGGTTTCACTGCCCACTGGTGGTCACAGATGCCCACATACACTGGCTGACCCCACCATGCCTGATTCCACTGCCCTCTGGTAGTCACAGATCCCCACATGATACCCATATGCAGACTGACACCTAGGCTTGTTCCACTGCCCACTAACAGTCACAGATTCCCATATACACTGTCTGAGCCCAATGTCTTGTTCCATTGCCATCTGGTAGTCACCGATCCCTGCATACACTGTTTGACCTTTAAACTTGGTTCTGCTGCTCACTTGTAGCTATAGATCCCTATATAAACTGTCTGACTCCCAATCCTGGTTCCTACTTGTAGTCACAAATCCCCACATACACTATCTGACACTGCAGCTTGGTTCCACTGCCCACTGGTAGTCACAGATCCCCACTTACACTATCTGATTCCCTTTCCCCCGAGTCTGGATCCATTGCCCACTGGTAGTCACAGATCCCCAGATATACTGTGTGATCAGCCAGCCTGGTTTCATTGCCTACTGCTAGTCACAGATCCCCACACACAGTGTCTGACCCTCCCCCCAGCCTGATTCCACTGCCCACTGGTAGTCACATATACCCACAGTAGTTGTGAAAAGTCCACTGCAGAAAGATCAGGTCACAGAGTGAGATCTCTGTGACACTTTGCACCATGGAGGACTCCAGGCTGAGGAAAGGGAGGGAAGCTGGATTTGCTACTCCAGGCCCTGGCTTCATTGCCTGCATCTGGAGACCAAACAGAAAGATATTAGTGCTAGAGAAGGAAAAAGACTGTACTGGAGGAGCTTTGTAATGCATGAAGAGCCGAACTTGCTACTGAAGAAGCTGCAGTAAGGCTGCAGTCCAGCAAACCTTCTGATTCTGAGGAAGCAGACATAGACATTAAGAACCCTTGGATTAAAAAAAACAACTATGCAGACTGCATAAAACTACAGACTGCATAAAAAAAGGCTCATAGTCCGACGAGGCCCCCAATCCTGGAAAAGATGTAGGAAGCCAAAGAAGCCATGACTGAATTGAAGAGATAAAAGCAGGTCCTTGCAGACAAGGTGTTCTCCTTTGAGTACAACAGCAAGCAAGGAGGAGAAGCAAACAACTTGATCGTGGGGTTAGAAGGAGATTGGTGAAAGAGAAGCCCGAGGTAGAGATGATAAATACCACTCAAAGGATGCATCTGCTCCCTCTGACCTTGATAATTGCCACAGGGATTCCACCAAGAAAGACTTTAATAAGATCTGTAAGTAGTCTCTCTGTAATTTTATCAGGTTCAACTGCTGTTCAAGGACTAAGCAGATTACTAGTTTTCTCACAATATCACAAACTTAACATGTTAGTTAAAGTCCAGGAGTCAGAAGGAAGCAAAAGCAGTACTGGTATAAATGGACAGATCCTAATCTTATCTACTCCTAATCAGTTCCTGAGCATGTGGATATTCTTATTGTGCATATATATTTTGTTTTGAACTGACTGTTGTCCCAATAAATTTATAAAAGTTATGGTGTCCTCTTTATATGCAGCGTTTGCATATTTCTTTAATAACTAACCCAAGAGTGCAATGACTGTAGGTATATGCTTTGCTTACTCATTACAATTGACTTTCTCCATAAAATATAACAAATTACAGCCTTTAAATGGCAACATTTTATTGAATATAAAGAAAACAGCTATTGAGCTACCTGGTTGTGAATCCGCTTATTATTATTATTCTTTTGTGAATGTATGGGTACATTATGTTTGCTATTTTACTTATTAAATGATTGACACATTTGTTTTTTTACTGCTACAGCAGTGTGCCATTGGCTGGGCCTTCCGTTAACTCTCGCAGAGCTTCATTGTTGCCTCCGTTACTGCTATGGCAGTGTGCCATTGGCAGGGCCATCCATTAACTCTTGCAGAGCCTCTATGTTGCCTCCGTTACTGCTATGGCCGTGTGCCATTGGCTGGGCCTTCAGTTAACTCTTGCAGAGCTTCTGTGTTGCCTCCATTACTGCTGCGTCAGTGTGCCATTGGTTGAGTCTTCCGTTACTCTTGCAGAACTCTGTGTTGCCTCCGTTACTGCTACAGCAGTGTGCCATAGGCCAAACAATCTGTTCAGCTCTTGCAGAGTATCATTGTTGCCTCCGTTACTGCTACGGCAGAGTGCCATTGGCTGTACTCCCATTTGGTTCTTGCAGAGTGTCATTGTTGCCTCCGTTACTACCACGGCAGTGGGTTTTAGTCTCAGCTCTGCTCTGGCAGATTACAAGTGCTCTAGTCTCCATTCTTGCACTACAGTCTCCTACTCGTTGCCTATTCCATCATACTGGGCGTTACTAAGAGAACTCACCACAGATTTCTCTACACAAAGACCGATTTCACCTATTGGGACTTTAACTCATACTGTACTGCTGCTTTGGGTATTCACCCTTTCCTGCCTGACCTGTATCAGTATAAGACCTCTCTTGCTTCCTATTATACTGGGCCTGTGTAGGCATATGCATCATATACCTGTGTTATCTCTGTATGTTTCTGCTGAGTTACAACAAGGCCTGTGAAGGGTACTTGATGATTAGTGTTTTAAATAAAACTGTGTTTTATCCTAAACCACTGTGTCTGAGTGTTGAACAAACCGTTACAGCAACCCTCCACTCGATCAATAAGCATATCTCGATATTCCTTGACATATTCCTCAGAAAGTTCCTGCTGATCGTCATGACTCCTTGTTGCGACAAACTGCTGATGGCCCTTTGGCAGAAATTCTGAAATTTTGGGTTTGAAGTGGGGATCCAGCAAAGTGGCAAGAATGTATTCCTCATTGCTTTTAATAGACATTATGTGAGGATCTTGTTCAAAGCATACTAACATGTCATTTACCAGCTGGTGAATGTCTGTGTTGTCATTATGGTAAGAATCTTCAGCCACGATCTTCATTTTTTTCTGCAAAAAAAATATCAGTGGTAGAATTTCACTAATTACTGCCCCAATGCGACTCACCAGCATGGTTTCCTCCTGAAAGGGTTTCAGCAGCTCACATACATCACACATAAGTTGCCATTGGCCAGGTGACAAAGAGGCTCCCTCCAAAGTCTTCCAGTTTTGCATGGTGTACTCGCTAACAGCCTTATACTGCTCGTACAAATGCTCTAGCATGTACATCATGGAATTCCACCTGGTAGGGACCTCCATTTTCAGATGATGATGGGGCAGGTGCACTGTAGGAGTGACTAAAATGTGTACAGATTTTGAAGGCAATAGTAAGCATCTCTCTGAGGGTTTTGTATTCTGTCAGGAATCTGGTCACAACTAAATTTAGCACATGGGCAAAGCAGGGCACATGCACTATACCACCTATTCTCAGAGCAGAGATTATGTTGGAGCCATTATCAGCAGACACAAAACCAGCTTTTAAGGAGGGGGGGTACAAGCCATTCCTCTATTACCTACTCTAGCTTACTTAAAGCATCTACAGCTTTGTGGAACTGTCTCTCAAAAACAAAGTAGGGCTAGGCGGCATTCCAAAATTAAATAAGAGCCAGTTGATAAAATCAATAGACTTTATTCAAATCATTAAAACCTCATAGCTGGCTCTCAGACCAACAGAGGTAGGATCATATACATGTCAAAAATTGCAGATAGTATGAAATTATCTAATGTGTTTTGCGCATACTGTGCGCTTAATCATAGACACCTATGAGTAAGCGAACAGTATGCACGAAACGCATTACATCATTTCATACTATCTGCAATTTTTGACATGTATATGATCCTACCTCTGTTGGTTTGAGAGCCAGCTATGAGGTTTTAATGATTTGAATAAAGTCTATTGATTTTACCAACTGGCTCTTATTTAATTTTGGAGTGCCGCCTAGCCCTACTTTATTGTTGAACTACAGGATTGGAGAACCTTTTAAGGCAGAGCACCTGGATGGCCATACGGTGGTGAGTCCCCTATATTCAATGATATTACTGATGTTTATATTGGATCGGGCGAATGAGCTGATTTTGAATTTGCAACTGTCTCTCAAAACTCTGCATGCACAAGGTGGTGTGACAATGGAATGGGCTATCCTGCTACTGCCTTTTAATCACACTGCCAGAACCAGAAGCATGATTACTTGCTGTCACCTGATGCTGTAAGCTACTGTCATCCACTTCTGGAGCTGGGAGGGAAACCCAGTGAGCAGTCACAGCCATATAGTCTGTGCTCTGCCCGTTTGTCCACATATCTGTTGTCAGGTGGAGTTTCTTGCCATATGCACTTTTCAGCCCTTTGCCCACCAAAATAACTAAGGCTTGGGATATTCCACGTGGAGGTACACATGACATCAGTTGTCTGAAACCTCGGTTTTCTATGAAAGAATATGGCAGCATGTCCACTGCCAACATCTTGGCAACCTTGCCATTCCACAGGCGTACTGTGGGATTGTTTTTGTGAAATTTTTACTCCTTCCTCGGAACTCAGTGAGTGTGGGTTGGCAGGACATGGCATAAAAACCCTGGATCTTTATTGCTTTAACAACATGATTAGAGGAAGTGGTGGCGGTAGAGGCAGCATGTGTGGGCAGTCTATGACTCTTGCCATATCCTACAGAAAAGCCAGAATCATCATACTCCTCTGTAGCAGGAGTCATAGGTGTTATTTGGACTGAACTAACTGTTGGCAGTAGCACACTCTCTGACACAAATAACTTCACTACTTTCTTTTTCTGCCCTAAAGCCTGGGAACTTTTTAGAGTGCTTCTGCTGCTGCTAGTTGCGGCACCTTTGGCCTGCTAATATTGTGTCTCCAAGTCAGACCTGTGGTTGTGCTTCAGGTGGGATCTCATAGAGGAGGTGCCTAGGTGTGAGACTGCTTTCCCCCTGCTCAATGCTTTTTGCACAGACAACAGACAGCAATATACTTAACTTGAGGATCCTGAATGAAGTCTCTTCATTCTGTGGACTTCTTTTACTGAAGGGTGCCTAAGGTGCTGCTGCTACTAATACAACTGGGGCTAGATGTTGATGCAATTCTACTGCCATTCCTACTAGATGTCAAAGGTGCAGCACTTACAGCAGCAGCAGAAGAGGCACTCGCCATAGCTAACATTGTGGATGCTAAAAATCTGTGTTGCTGCTGCTGGGTACTCAACACAGGTGAGTGTGGCTGAGTGGGACTTGGACTTTGAAAAGGTGATGATGCTGATGATGAATGATAGGGTGACATCTTTGTTTGTCCAGGGTCAGACTTTCCAATGGGTTTCTCAGACAGTTTATAAACAGACACAGTGATCCTTTTCAGTGGTGGAAGATACAGCCTTTGCCTTTCTGCTAAGCTTATGGCCATGTCATTATCCTCACTCTCAACTTCAAATGTATCTGAACAAGAGAAGGATGCTGAAGGGATATATTCTAGATCTGTATCATCATCAGTCATCATTAAGTCATCCTCAGCAGCATTAGCATCACCTGCCAATTCTTGCACACTACCCTTATATTCCTCTAAGCTTTTAGAGATCTCAAACAATTTCTTTTTACTTTTACTGTAACAAAGTTCTCTACTAGTTTGAGGACAGGTGTTTTGGTGCTTTTTTGTCTCACTATCTGATGCAGCAGGTGGTTCAGCTGCTACACCTTCCTCTATTATGCAATTGCCATCATCAGCTCTTGAATGTGACTTGTTGTCATCTTCAGTGTTCTTCTTATATGTCTTCTTATATAGTTATTTATTTTTACTGGAACTGGTGGTGTTGGAGGTTTTGCTGGGACCTTGACAAACTGCATCCTCCCTTGGAGGAAGGGCATCATCATCATCATTTATTGCATACACTGCATCAACCATTGCTACAGTCAGTTTTTGAAATATTACTTTACTCTCACGTCCCTACAGTGCTCTACCCTTCCCCCTGCCCCTTGTGCTTTTGCTGGACATTACTCAATTACTCTGTGTGTTTATACTCTACAGTATACAACACAACTGATGATGAGTATGACATATTGCCTTAGCTGTCTGTCACCTAATAGATTTTGTTTTTTGTTTATTTCTTTATTCTTTTTTATTTATTTGTTTGTGTATTTATTTATTTTAAGTTGTCCAAAAAAAAAAATAATAACTGAAAAACAAAATCAACAACTTTTTTCCCCAGACTTCCCCAGCACAGAGGCAATAACAGCAAGATTAGCAAGCAAATAGGTTCCCAGCTGCATGTGTCTTGCCAGTAAGTCATGTGGAATTTTGGGGTATTTGGGGTCAACCTCCTTTCTCCCTTATTCTCCCCAGAGTGTCCCACTGACTCTCCTAATAAAGAGAACAAATATCCTACCTAAAAGATTCCCTAAACTAAACTTCAATTCCCTTATCTTCTCTAGCTCAAACAAGTGCTGCCCTTTGCTCTCACAAACACAGAATGGCACACTGTGAGAGCCTGACACCATTTTATATGGTTGTAGAAAAGCAGAAAAAACTTTTGCGTGGTGGAGAGAAATTTTTCTTACCATTGATTTCAATACACAATGAGGTAGATGAAAAAAGTGGGAAAAAAGCAGAAAAATGGAACCTTTCATGGGAAATTATTCACCAAGTGGGATGTGCCATTATTCGATGATTTCAGTTTGAAGCAAATATTTTCGACCATCCCTACATTTTGACATGCAGTAAGATTGATACAATCAACAAAACAATACAATAGAAGCAGGTGTTACAGACAATCATGACACCAGACTAATACATTCACACAGACAATAATGTATACACAATAGAGGTGAAGGGATTAGGAAAGTGAAACCTAATCAACGTGGACCAGACAGTAAGACATACAATTTGGATAGCATTGCAAAAATACAACCATTAAACCCTGCAGGTCCATTTAATATTGTAGGCCAACAATTTCTTAACACAGGGTCCCAGCTTCTGTTACTTGTATTACAGTTCATGACAACACATTAAAACATTTGCATAACATTTAACATAGAATGGTAGGCAGCCAATCAGAACGCCCCCCCAATAGACTGGTGGTTTCTGAACACTGGGATTTGCTTTGTTTCGGACCCCTTATCGTTTCTTTTGTGTCGCTCAGATATATTCCCCTGAATTTTGATTTTCAGTTCACTCCTTTGGCGTAGGGAGGACATGAGGCGCTCTTCACCTCACATGTCCAAAAGATCATGTAACTCTACTTGTTAGGCTGCTTAACGCTATCAGTTTCTACCAGATGGGTGGAATACATTCATAAAGAAGATAATGTAAATCCTTTCAAGATGGAAGCTTCCACTGAGGGGAACTTGGAGAGTAATAGAAACTCTTTCAAAGTGAAAGAAACAAAGACTGAAAGTGCATCTTTGTGGTTTAGTCTTTTAACCCCTTCACAGTGAAATGGAGACATCTCTAGCATCCAAGGCGTTAATTAACTGAATGTGTTTAAATCTTCAAATGCTCACAGCAATCAAGTCGAGTAACATAGATCAAGCAGCAATGTGTTAGCGCATCAAGGCTTGACTTGACTCGAGTCCTGACCACTCAAGAGGCATAACTAGGACTTGTATTTTAAACCTAATATGTGAGGGCACAAAGCATAATTTTTAAAGGGAACATTCAATCAAATAAAGCTATAAACAGCTGGGTGGATGGGCTTGCATTCAAATAGTGTGTACCTAAAGCCAACACAGATCCACATGTGGTTAGGAAACTGGTATGTAGCATAAATTAGGGGTAAGTACTAAAAATAACTTTTTGAGTAAATCAACTGTAACATAAGAAACAAATAAAAAATCCTCTTTGATTTAAATGGGTCTTTTTACCCCTTGAACGACAGTGAGGTCTCTAACACATTGTGACGTCCCAGGTAAATCAGTGGGAATTTGGGAATCTTTATTTGTTGTGATGAAATTGGTATGGTGCAGAATTGCTCCAGTTCTACTTAGTACATTAAAGAGATAGCAATGTTTCACAATAAAAGCAGCTCCAGCAAGACTGTCCAAATGGATCTCAGAGAGGGACTATCTTCAGTAAGCATAAGGAAAAAAACTGTCAAAAAGGGCAGTGTTTTCCTTATGCTCACAGTAAGAAGATTGTCCATTGCTGTGAGCTGTCTGGTCCCAGGACCAGATTCCATATCTGAAGAGTGGTGGCTTACACTAGGTAAAAGGGTGGGAGGAATACTTTATCATTCAATTGGAGCTGCTTTTTTTTGTGAAACATTACTATCCCTTTGACCTCACTGAATAAGGTTTTCTAGAAACCTTCATTCTGTCAAGGTGACAGTATTGAATGCTGCAGGAGCCATCAAGACCCCAAGTTGCCGAGACGGCGTACAGGACAGGGACCACGAAAGGGATGTGCCTAATAATCTACTGAGACTCGCCGGAGCGAGATTGAAACAGTAGATGAAAAGGCAGTGGGAAGCCACCGAGGAGCGGGAGGCCCACCTTGGTTTATAGAGGCGAGTGCAAGCGGAAGGCCACACCACAGTGAGATTCCCAGAGCACCCCTCTAAGAAGGGAGAAGGTTCAGGAGGAAGGAGAGCAACACACCACCCACTGTCAAAACCTCTAAGCAAGAGACCCACGGGCAGGAAGCAGAAACCACACTGCCCAACTCCAGCGACCCCTAGAAGGGGGATGGACAGAAGGGGTGCAGGAGCCCAGCCCCTCCCAAGATTCCCCCCAGCAAGACAGGTAACAGCAGAAAGGGGAGTGAATCCCCTGAAATAAAGTAGAAGGGCTACCTGAGAGGGGTCCCCGGCCACCCCGCCCCCAACCCACCACTGGGAACCCACGGGCCCCAGCGAGGCAGGGAGAAACCCAAGCCCCCTCCCAGACCAGTCCCACCCACAAACCAGGGACAGAGGAACTTAGGTAGTAGACACTTACCTGGGGGCTTTAGACTAGAAGTCCTGGAGCACCACGGGGCCCTAGACCCTGCCGGTGGGGAGCGACTTGGGTGGCTGCTGGAACCAGGGCTTCTGCGGAGGATAGGAGGCAGAAGACACCACTCCCCACCAAGGAGCGACGAGAGAGAGAGAGAACCAGCTCCAACGCTCGCCAGTGAGAGAGGCCTACAGCAGCCTCCGTTAGCCAAACAAGAGGGCAGCCGCAAGATCTTGAGCCTGCCCGCAGAGGAAGAGGAGTGCCGCCGCCGGACCGCCTGGGCCAAACACCCAACCCACGGCACTCAACAGAGGTGCAGGCGGGACCTCAGAATAGTGCCCAAACGACGGCCGATGGCAGGAGACACCCGTCGGCCCCCACGAGAACCAGGATAGCCGCACCCAACACCAGCGGGGAAAGATTACTGCCGCCGGGGTCCGGCAGAGCTCACTAGGGCGAGAGGAGGAGAGGCAGATGCCCGCCAACCAGCAGAGGAAGAGGATGCGCACAGAGGAAGACTGGAAACCGGAACGAGGTGCAGGAACACCACGTCAGCGACGGCAGGCCAGGATCTGGACTCGGCATGAACGGAGACCACAATAATCAGGCGGAGCAGGTAAGGGTAAGTTGCAATAAATAGATGAATCCGGGGGCGTGACACATACATTGGGCCACTCGCACTGGGACAAACCAAATGCAACAATGGAATCAAATAAAAAATCCCATTGATTTAAGTAGGTCTGTGTTAGAAAAAGGTCTCCAACACGTTGAGAAACAATGGAGCTGGAAACCTCCCTAGCTCTGAAATGGTTAAAATCTAAATTTAAATAAATGGGAATTAGTATTTGTTCCCTTGCCCTAGAAGTGTTCCACTTTAATTTTTGTGCTTATTGTCCTTTGTGAATAGTACACGATGATGAGGACTAAGGTCTCTGACAGACTGTTCAAACTGTGCATTTTTATTGATATGTGAATATGATGTTTATAGTCAATATAATCTAGGCCACAATGTGTTTCATCAACATTTACAGTCTCTGATGTATTTTTCCATAACTTGCTGACAAAGGTCATGGACAGCTTAATTTACAGATTACTGATTATTCTGCCTTGCTTTAGATACTAATGAGGGTCTTGTGAAGGCCTGCAGGATGCATCTTTCATAAGAAGGTGGTATTAAAAGTTAGAGGTGTCATGTCCAGCACTATCTGGAATTTTGAAAACATGCCCATAAGAAAGTATGTGTAAGAAGTGTTTTAACCCCTTGAGTGCCAGGGGGACTTCATAGTTGGGCATCTCTCTGACACTCAAAAGATTACATGGAAGAAGAAAACCATTTCCTTAATAACTAGCCTTGATACGCTTGGAGAAAAACAAGTGCATCATAGGGGGGACAAAAAATTCCCATTGATTTAAATGGGGATTTTACACACTAGAGAGGTCTCCAGTATATTGACAAACAATGTGATGGAGATCTCGCTAACACCCTAGCATTCAAGTGGTTAACCCCTTAAGGACCAGAGGCATGTGCAGGGTTAAAAGGTTAAAAGTCCCATTTAAATTAATGTGATTTGGACAAATTTTAAATGGCCTCCAAGGTGCAATATGCTCCAGAATTGTTCCAGTTTCTAACATAGTAAATTAGGTTGAATAAAGACACAAGTCCATCAAGTTCAACCTTCTCCTCATACCCCAGTAACTGAGAATGTTATAGCTTTCCTGCTACCAATTAAGTTAGCCTTTATCAGACCTTCCTGATCTGCTTACTGATAAACAGTATAACTCTGTATGTTCCCTTTTGAAAGAAATGTGTCTAATCTTCTCTTAAATGTATCCATTGTATTTGCCATAACCACCTCCTTGGGCCATGAATTCCACAATTTAACAGACCTTACTGTAAAAAAACCCTTCCTCTGCTGAAGTCTAAACCTCCTTTCCTCTAATCTCAAGGGGTGTCCCCTGGTCACCTGATCAGACCTTGGAATAAATAGCTCATCGCAGAGATCCTTGTATTGACCTCTCATATACTTGTACAATGTGATAAGGTCTCCTCTTAGTCGTCTTTTCTCTAGAGTAAATAAACCAAGTTTGTCTAGTCGTTCCTCATATGTCAAGTCCTCCATTCCCTTGATTAATTTTGTTGCTCTTCGCTGTACCCTCTCTAGTTCTAGCATATCCTTTTCCAGAACCAGTGCCCAAAATTGCACTGCATACTCAAGGTGAGATCTTACCAATGATTTGTATAATGGCAAAATAATGTTATCCACTCTTGCTTTGATACCTCTTTTTATGCAAGACAGGATTTTGTTTGCCTTTGCTACTGCTGTTTGACACTGGTCACTGTTTCCAAGTTTGTAGTTGACAAGGATAACCAGGTCTTTCTCTAGCAATGAGTCCCCTAAAATGATTCCATTAAGTTCATAAGTAGCCTTGGGATTGTTTCCTCCCAAATGCATGACTTTACACTTCCCCACATTAAACTTCCTATTCCATTTGTTTGCCCAGTCTGACATTGTATGTAAGTCCCTCAGTAGAGAGAAAATATCCTGTTCTGAATTAAAGACCTTGCATAATTTAGTATCATTTGCAAATATTGATATTTTGCTTTCTACATATATTTCCAGGTCATTTATAAACATGTTAAACAGCAACGGACCTAATACTGAACCCTGAGGTACTCTACTCTCGACTTTAACTGTACTGGAGAATTTTCCATTTACAACCACACACTGTTCCCTATCCTTCAACCAGTTTTGTATCCAATTGCAAAGGTTATCTACTAGCTCCAATTTTCTTATTTTATACACCTTCTGTGTGGCACTGTATCAAATGCCTTTGCAAACATCTACTGCCTTGCCATTGTCAAAGATGCTGCTTACTTCCTCATAGAAGCTGAAAAGATTAGTTTGTCATGATCTATTCTTCATAAAACCATGCTGATTCGTACTAATGATCTTATTTTTTGTGTTGTAATCCTGAATATAGTGCCTTATTATCCCTTCTAGCAGTTTTCCCACTACAGAGGTCAAACTCATAGGTCTATAATTCCCAGGTTCTGTTTTAGTTCCCTTCTTAAATAGAGGCACTACGTTAGCTCTTTGCCAATCCTGTGGCACTGAGCCTGTGGTGAGAGATTCTTTAAAGAGTAAATATAGGGGTTTTGCTAACACTTCACTAAGTTCCTGAAGAACCCTTGGATGTATACCATCAGGACTCAGTGCTTTGTCGGTCTTAATTTTGTTCAGTCTTCCCATGACATCTTCTTGAGTTAACCCGATATCTGATAGTTGTATTGTTTTATTTGTTACTTGTGGAGGCTCTTCTACCATTCCTTGCTCCCTTGTATATACTGATGCAAAGAAAGTGTTTAAAACATTGGCCTTTTCCCTATACTCACTAATCAACTCACCCATCTCATTTTTGAATGGTCCAATGCACTCCCTCTTAAGTTTTTGCTATTTACATCAGTATCAATGTGTTGAAAATGGCCCTAATGGTACAAGGAGGGGTTTTTTGCTCTATTTTTCTGCTGCCACCTGTGGCAGCGAAGGCGGCGGAAGCATAACTTTATGGACAGATTGATTTTAATCTATATTTTTTCTTTACAGGTGAAACTCTAACTTTACAGAAGAAGAATGAAGAAGAGCACAGAAAAGAAAAGATGACAGATGAAGACCTAGATGACAGATGAAGATGACAGATGAAGAAGAAGAAAGAAGAAGATGACAGATGAAGACAAGATAATCTTACAGAAGTAGAATAATTAAAGAAGACGATAAGGGTGCAGAAGACCCCACAGTACATCAGACCTCCAGGTAAGTTTTCCAGCTATGGGTCATAAGATAGTGTTTGGGCTAGTATGGGTCGACTTTATTATTTATGTTAGGTATAGTGTAGGGTCAATGGGAGAATTAATGTATGGGAGGGTCACTGTGTTTATAGCTCATGCTCTGTGTTTGACACTGTGTCAAACACCGAGCATTAACTGATTTCCTTTGATTTTCACATTTCTCATGCTATTTAGCGTGGGTTACGGGACTAAAAAAAATATGACAAACATTGGGCCACAAGTCAGGCTCTGTGTCCCAATGCTTGTTGTGATTCATGTTGAAACTCTACAGTACCACTGTGTGTGTGCCATTCAGATCTCATTTTTGCCCTACCGAGGGTTTTACCAGTGGGAATTGGATCAAGCCCCTAGTGTGGGATGCTATTTGTGCATTCTCCCATTGTGTAATGTTACAACTCTAATTGGCAACACCAGAAACACAACATGATTTTACAGCTTGTTTTAGAGCTTGTTGTTTCACTAGTGTAAAACTGAGCCATATTATATTTAGGTGCAATAAGTCTGAGGTAGAAGTAGTTATTCAATGTCACAATATACAGACGCTGGCAGCAGAATGTATGAATGTGATATTGCACTGAAATAGGAGTCTACGCCTACTCACTAATATAAGAGAACAGCATTGAGGCTGATGTACTGCATCATAATGGGAATTCCAAAATCTTCCATTGATATAAATGGGACTTTTCACCCCTTGAGTGATAGAGAGGTCTCCAATGCACTGCTTTGCAACGTATTGGAGAACTCTCTAGCATTCAATAGGCTAAAAGCCCCATTTAAATCAATGGAAATTTGTATTTGTTCCCTATAGTGCAGTTGGTTTGCCCCAGAACTACTCAGCCTCATAAGATATGTTTAAAGGCAAGTTAAGCAATTCTGGAGCAAACCAATTGCATTGTAGGGGACGAATACACATTCCTAGAACTCTCATTGACTTTACTGGAGCTTTTAAATCCTTGAATGCTAGCAAGGTCTTAAATTAATGAGGATGATGTACTAATAAAGTGGTGCAATTAAGGTGCATACCAAGTGCCATACATAAAAAATTCAAATACCAACCCTGATTGTACCCTTTGAGTGCAAGAGTGTCTCAGGGTGTGCACACCATTTAAAGCAGTATTGTCCCATGCAATTTTATTTCTACAATATTAATTTTACAATGTCTATTGTAAAGCATACCTATAAACAATTCTTAAACCTTTAAGGATTAGAGGGGTAGAGATGAGCAAAATCTGAAACATGTTTCTCAGTAAGTACCCAAAACTTATCTTGTGAAATAACTATTTTGGTTAAATGTTTCATTAAAGTGAAAACAAAAAAAGTACTTTTAACGTTATACATTCATATCATGTTACTGACCAGTGCTGCCATCTGAGAAAGGTAGAGAACTTCTTTTAATTTCAGGTTTTCCTCCATCCAATTAGCAATGTCTCTAATCACCTCTTTCATCTACTTCCCTTCCTTCTGTCTTTTCCATCTACTTCCCTTCCTTCTATCTTTTCCATCTACTCCCCTCCCTTCCATCTCTTCCATTTACTCTGCTCCCTTACATCTACTCTAGTCTTTCCCCCTTGCTTCTCTCTCCTCTGGCCTGGTCTCTTGACTTCCATGCCCTTGGCCTGCTCCCCTCCCTTCCATGTCCTTTACCTGCTCCATCTCTTGTCCTTGGTCCACTCCCTTCCATGTTCTTGTTCCACTCCCTTTCATGTCCTCAGACTGCACTCCCACAGTTCATGTCCTTGGCCTGCTCTCTTTGTCTGGTTTCTCTTCAGCACACTTCAGTTTACCCACTGACCTCTGCTCAATACCACTCATTGCCCCCACCCCCTATTGCTCCTGCCCTCTACTGTCCTGTGAGCATTTTCTCTTACACCCTTGTAAATCTCTCAGATTTATCCTCTGATTCCTCTATGACACATTCTGAATAAATATAGATGGATTAAATATTTTTTCTAGGTCTGCCGGATAAATCCATAAACAAACAGTTGTTCTAGAATTGCTCCTCTTACTTTTCTAATTCACAGTTTGGATCTATTAGTTATTTATAATGATATAGCAATCCCAACTACAATAACTAGCATAAGGGGTAACTAATAGACCAAGGGTTATTATTCAAGATCTATTATTTTAATTTTCTAAAACAGATGGTAAATCAAATAACAAAAATAAGTAAAACAACAAACAGTTTATAGTATCTAATACTATCCAAGTATAATGTAGCAGGAGTGCAAAAATCAACACAAGAAGGAGAAAAATAAGACACATGTAATAGCAACTAGGGATGGGCAAAAACTTTCCACTCAAACCAAAATTGGCAAAAGATGGCACTTTCTGCTTGTTGAAAAATATCCAGTGATAAGTGCCATTTTCCCCCTTTTTTCACATAGCTCGTTGCATTGAAATCAATGGGAAGACTGGATTTTTCCCCACCGCACAAAAGTTTTCTCTACTTTTCTACAGCCATACAAAAGGCTGTCAGGCTCCCACAGCATGCCATTCTGTGTTTGTGAGAGGAGAAAGCAACATGTTTTTGAGTGAGACAAGATATGCAAATAAAGGGGAATTGAAGCTTAGTTTAGGAAGTCATTAAGGTAGGACATTTGTTCTCTGTATTAGGGGAGTCTGGGGGCACTCTGGGGGAGAAGAAGGGAGGAAGGAGGTTGAACCCTAATACCCCAAAAATTGGTGTGACTAACTGGCAAGACACAGGCAGCTGGGGTCCAGGTTGTTTGCTGATTTTGCTTTTATTGTCTCTGTGCTTGGAAATCTGGGGAAAGATGTTGTTGATTTTGTTTTTTAGTTATATTTTTTTTTTGTGGACTAACTGTGATAAGATAGGATGGACAACGAAAAAAAAAAATAAAATAGAAAAAAATACATAAATAATTAAATATATAAATATATTAGACAGCTGACTGGGAGCTCTATGACTGAGACAGACTTGATAGATAGCAGACAACATTGAGAATTTTGTTGAGGCCCAAGGTAAGACATCACACTCCATCAGTTGTGTACTGTAGTGAGTAAAAACACACACAGTAGTTGAGTAATGTCCAGCAAATGCACAAGCGGGAAGGGGAAAGGTGGAGTAGTGCAGGAACATGAGAGTAAAGTGGTAGTTCAAAAACTGACTGCAGCAATGGTTGCTGCAGCATGTGCAATAAATGATAATGATCTCTCTCCTCCTAGGGTGGATGCAATCACACCACGCCAGTCCCCCACTACCATAAACATCTGCCACATTGTAGCTTTATTTTTTTTTAATCACTTGACATCATCATGTATATGTGCCAGTGTCACTTAAGCAGGAACTAAGTGTTGTGGGCAAAGGACAAATGCACTCTGCATGCTAACACATTTTTCAAGGTATATGTTGCTGTAGAACTCACAAGTTAGGAGAAAAACGTGTTGGTATAGGAGAAAAACATGATGGTATATGAGAAAAATGTGTTGCAATAATAGAAAAATGTGTTATAATTGAAGAAAAATATATTGGAAATGGATACAATTTGTTGAATAGTCAACAAATTTGCTGGAATAGGCAAAAAAGGAGAACAATTTTGCACTGGGGAAAAGGAGAAAACCTTTGCAAAAGAAAAGAAAAATCGTCAGTTTTTTGTGAAAAGTCAGGTGGGAAATTATTTTTACTTTTGCACCCTAAAAGCAACATCAAGTAGGACGGATTTTCACAGTTGCCAACATTTACCACAGTTGTGATAATTTCTATGGACATTGATGAACAATTGACAAATAATAAATCTGAGGTTATACTGCATGTAATTTGTCTAGCATTCCATCTGATTCATCATGATAATAATCATCATATATTCATCACCACAATCCTCATCCACCACTTTAAATTCAACCTTTATTTTTTTTTTTTAATGTTCTTTATGTTTTTGATTGATGTTGATTATAATTTGTCATCACCATTGTTTATTAATATATTCTAAAAATTATACTTTCAAGAGTAATAGTGTATTTTGATTGATAGTACACTGACAGCACAGTAACACTGTAACATAGTTGATGAAGATGAAAAAAAAGACATGCACCCACCAAGTTCAGCTTATGCAATATCACACATATTGATCGAGAGGAAGAAAAGAAAAAAAAACACATTTCCAGTTATGCTGATAAAAAAAATCCTTCCTGACTCCAAATCTCAGCTGGAAATTTCCCTGTATAACCAAACTGTCATAATTGTCATTATTGTTCAGAGAGAGAAAGTGATCCATTATTTTTGAAAGCTACTACAGTATCTGCAAGTACAGAATCCCAAGGCAAAGAATTCCATAGCTTTACTGTCCACATTATATAATCCCTACCTTTGTTTTAGTCAAAAGCACCTTTCCGCTAGTCTTAATGGATTCCCTCTTGCTTTTTTTTACTCTACTCTTTGAGTAAATAGTTCCTTGGATATTTCTTTGTGTTGAGGCATGGGAGTGGGAAGTTAGATTTTTTTGGCATATATGCAGCATATGCATAGGCAGCATACATGTCTATGAGGCATATGCTGTATTAATGCAGATGTGCCAACTGGGGACCCCTCCTTTCCCCACTTTACAGTGTATTCACACTGGTTGAATAAAACATTTGTAGCTTCCTGCACTGTTCCCACAACCATTACTTCAGTGCAAGAGTAAGAGGAGGTGGAGATGATGTTCTTGTGTCTAACACATGCACTGCAGAGCATGAGGCTAACCCAGCACATGATGATCTTTGGGCTCTTCCTCTCTAGTTCTCCTCTTCAACATCTACAACTGCTGTCACCATTCCCACTATCACATCTTCAGGCCATGTCACAGGGACCTGGGTCTCTTTCCGCCCACCGATAGGATTCTGCCTCTCTTCTTGCTCACTCACAGGAACCTGTCTCTCGTCCTCCATATCACTCACAGGATTCTACCCCTCTTCTTGGCAATTACAGCCAGAACCTGACCCCTTACAAGAACTCGTACCTCTTCTTCCTGTCCACTCACTATATCTCCCTGCTGTTCACTAACAAGTGAATCTCTCAGGCCTACTACATCAACCTACAATCTCTGTCACCTAGTACAACCACCTCCAATTCCACTATCTCTTCGAAATCCAAATATTCACTCCCCCATTCTATTTCCTCTCTGTGCCTCTCCATGCTCGTCTGGTGAATAAAACTGAGGCTCTGCCTCTCTAATTCTCCTCCTCAACATCTACAACTGCTGTCACCATTCCCACTATCACATCTTCAGGCCATGTCACAGGAACCTGGCCTTTCTACCGACCCACAGGATTCTGCCCCTCATCTTGCTCACTCACAGGAACCTGTTTCTCTTCCTCTATATCACTCAAATGATCCTACTCCTCTTTTTGGCCATTCACAGCCAGAATCTGACCCCTTACAAGAACCTGTACCTTTTCTTTCTGTCCACTCACTATATCTTCCTCCTGTTCACTAATAAGTGTGTCTCTCAGGTGTACTACATCCACCTACAATCTCAGCCACCTAGTACAACCACCTCCAATTCCACTATCTCTTATAAATCCAAATCCTCACTCCCCCATTCTATTTCCTCTATGTGTCTCTCCATGCTCGTCTGGTGAATAAAACTGAGGAGTGCACTGTAAGACTCAGAAGAATCATTTCTGCTATCTATCAGGTTGTTTGGTAAAAAGGGTAGTGCATTTGGTTCACCACCATTGTTGGTGCAAGTGGCATTTTCTGTGGCTCCACTGCAGTGCTTCAGTTAGTGATGGCAGTAGCAATGGCACTGCTAACAATTGGTGCCCCTCCTTCAACCTTAGCAAGTGAGAGAACACTCAACTTTAGCCATTACCTACTCCCTCCGATGAGGATGAGTCTCCTCCAGTTCTTCCACAACCCTCCAAGTCTTTCTTGTAGACATGATTGAGCAAGTTTCTTATTATGAAAAAAATTGCAAAGAAAAATGTTTTAGAAAAAAATATTGTTATAAAAAATGTTAAAACAATTATGAGAAAAAAAGTCACTCACATTCCCAGACCCTAACTACCCTAACACTAACTCAGTTTTATCTACCCTCACTAGTCTACCCTAACACTAACTGAATTAGAATACCCCTCACTGCCCTAACACCAGGGGAGGGCTGGCCTGGGGGGCAGGGGGGCAATTGCCCCCTGGGCTGGTCATATGTCTGGGCAGGTAGGCCACTGTGTCTAACTAAATCTCCTGATTGTTGCTGTAAATGGAGCTACACTAGTGATATCACAGAGGTACAATCCAAATGGAGCTACACTAGTGATACCACAGAGGTACAATCCAAATGGAGCTACACTAGTAGCATAAACCATTTCCCTTGTAAGCTCTATAATATCTCTAGGTAAGCTTTACTTAAATTGTAAGCTTTGTAGTGGCACACTAGTGTAGCCCCATTTCAACTGTAAGCTATGTGGTATCACGTGACTTACTTCTCAACATTATTGCAAATTTTACAATTAACAAAAGGGGGTGGGCTGGAAGAGTGGCCTGGAACGATAATAGAAATGTGCTACTTGAATGTATTTGCCCCCTGGGCAACAAATTGCCATTCCTCTCCTGCCTAACGCTAATTTGTTCAATTAGAATGTCACTTACCCCTTAACAGTGCAAGTGTTCAGGATATCCCAGATTCAACACAGGTGGACTGATTAGTGGCTTAATCACTTTCATTTGTCTGCTTGTGCTTATTCAGGGATGTCTTGAAAACACGCACTGTTGGTAGCTCTTGAGGACAGAGGTTGGCTACCCCTGGTTTAGTGTGTCAGTAATAACCTTGCCCTCACTAATTAATTCACCTGTCTCAGCTTTAAGAGGACCAATGTCAACCTTAATCTTTTTGCCATTTATATAATTGTAGAATTGTTTATGATTTCTTCTTGTGTTCTCTTTTGCAATACTTTTTTAATTTTCAGTTTTAGTTAGCCTAAATGATTGTTTTCAGATTCTGTTACAATCTTTATATTTTCTAAAAGATGCATCCGACTCTTCTGACTTAAACAGTTTAAAAACCTGCTACTTATTTCTCATTTCCCTGCGAGCCTCTTTACTAAGCCACATTGTTCTTAATTTGCTTCTCTTGTATTTATTCCCCAATGGTATATATATTGAAACATAAATTTATCTAAGAACATTTTAAACATTCCATCTTTCTTGTACATTTTTATCTCTGAATATTATATTCCATCAAATGTCCTTTAATACTATTTTTAGAATGATAAAATTAGAATTGTTAAAGTTTAATATTTTGGTTACATGTAAATGTATTTTGTGTGTATATATATATATATATATATATATATATATATATATATATATATATATATATATATATATATTCAAAGGATGCCATATGGTAGTCACTGCTGCTGCGTAAATGTTCCTGTACCTGTATACTGTTTAACATTTCAGAACTGTTTAAGACCACTAGGTCCAGCAATGCCTCCTTTCTAGTTGGCTTCTCTACTAGCTGGGACATGAAATTATCATTAAGCATACTTAGAAAATGATTTCTCTTTATTGTGCTGGAAGTCATATTTCTGCAGTCAGTCAATTTCAGTTAGTGAAATTTCAGTTAGTGAAATTTCTGCAGTCAGTTAGATTTCAGCTAGTGAAATCTCCCATTATGATTGTATTTCATGACTTTACCATTTACAGTAACAGTTGGGCTTCTTCAATCTCCCCAATTATTAGGTGGCTTGTAGCAAATTCCCATTTACATATTTTTATTATGTATGCTCCCAGTGTTTATTTAATCTCACAGGGTATCAATACTTTCATCCGACCCTTCATTAATATCTTACCTTATACTAGTACTGAAAAAGGATATTCTAGAACTGTAGAGAGTACAGTGAAGAGCAAATAAACCTTGGTTTATTTACTCTAGAGAAAAGAAGACTAAGATGAGATCTTGTCACAATGTGCAAGTATATGAGCGGTCAATACAAGGATCCCTCTGGAGAGGTTTTCATTCCAAGGCCTGATCAGATAACCAGGGGGCACTCCTTATGCTTGGAGAATAGAAGGTTTCAAGATCATTAGAGGAAGGGTTTCTTTTTTTTTTATTACAGTAATGTCTGTTAAGATTGTAGAATTCCTTGCTCGAGGATGTGGAATTTGCAAATACTTTGGATTAATTTAAGAGACGTTTACATACATTTCTTTCAAGAGGGAATATATAGGGCTAGACTGTGTATTAGTAGGCAAAACATGAAGTCCAGGTAAAGACTGACTTATTTGGCAGCAGGAAAGTTATATAATTCTCATTTCTTTGATTTATGAGGCAAAAGTTGAACTTGATGGACTTGTATCCTTTTTCAACTAATTTAATATGTTACTATACTAGGTTTTAAGACATGCTTTACATATAGGCATACATTTCATATCTTTTATTAACCATATCCCTCCTAAAAAGTGAGAAACTCTCACTAGATTGACTGCCCAGTTGTATGTATCATCTAACCAGGTTTCAGTCACACCTGTTAGAACATGCAGCTCAATAACTCAGTGGTAAATTCCTTGCCTATAGAGCCTATTCAACCTCAAGGTTGCCGATTTGAATCCCACCAGGGTCAACTCAGCCCTTCATTCTTCAGAGCTCGATAAATGAGTACTGTTGATTGGGTAATAATAACATCTATTATTTCAGCTGCTGATTTGGTTAATTCCGAGAGCGTGTGCTGAAAGCTCTTTGAGTTGCACTGGGAGAAAGGCGCTATATAAATGCTAGTTATTATTATATTAATCAGTTCCAGTTCCCCAGTCTTACCAACCAGACTACATTTACATGCATACATTCTGAATAATTGCATTATTTGAGTTATGCATTTGCTTTTTATCAGGCTGCAACATAGGCACCTCCATATTAGATGAACTAGCACATCCTCCCCTCTCTCTCTCCTCCCATGAAGCCATAGACAGCATTGGAGAAAATCAGTAAAGTTCCATCAGGAAATTCATTGATGTTGGTGAAAAGTGGAAATGTTATATATTTTTATTGGTGGGAATAAAAATAGGGAATTGTGATTTTCTTTAAGAATACTTGGAGAAACAATTGGGACTTTTTGCCAATTTCAAAGTGAACCTGCACTATGTTATTTGACCTTAAAAGTAGTAGGCTTTGACTGAGATTGTACATGGCACTTTCTTTATAAATTTAAAACAGTAGAGACACCTATAATTTTACAGCTTGTTGAGATGATGGCCCATCACTGGTTTGCCTGCAAATGAGTATAAATCAGATCTGATTTACACATTAATCTGGCCTTGCTTTAGCAACTTCCTCTGCAACACCAGAATAGGTAAAATGTGCTGTACAATGAAGGTTCAATCAGAGTGCATGGTTTTCTGACAATAATGGTAAGTAATAGTAAGTAAATTAAAGACATCTGCTCTTGAAAAGACTAACACTCACTTGCAGTTTGCAAAGCATCACCATAAATGATTCTAAGTGAATTGAACCCCAAATATAATAAATAAAGTTGCTAAGTCTCTGGAGCAAGTGCAGAGGCAGTGGGATCCCTGTGAAATAGAGCCCAGCAACCCCTCCCCTGTGCCCCTCATACTTCTTCTAAATTTACCCTCTGAACCAAAAAATCCATCCCTGTGTGTTTTCCTTACCTATGCCTCTAAATCTAATTGTGCAAAATATGAACAATTGCTTACTTCACTTTCTCTACACCAATTTCCAACTTCTCTCTCTACAGTTTGGATCTTTCGATCTCCCCTGTCATAAATACACAATGACATAGATTTCTAGTGTACATTGCTTGCTTCATCAGGCTCTGACCAGGGTCTCCAGAATCCACAGTACTGGTAGCAGTCATCCTAGATTTGAGCCTCTACTGTGCTGATAGTAATATTATCAACAAATGTTCATATACTTGTTTTGTCCATAACTGTGAAATGCTTACTCAACATTTCATAAAGCTGATGATGATAACATTTATATATTTATTATACATTTCATCCATTTCTTATCACCATACAGATAAAGTCTCATTTCCTGAAACAAGATAATGTATAACTAGTGAATGTCATGACCCAGCTTACCAAACTAAAACTAAGATGCAAATTTGAAGCAATTCTGAAGCAAATCAAAAGCACCATATGTGACAAATAAAACTTTCCAAAATACACAATTTACAATGCTACAGCGAATGCCTGATAAATCTAAGAAATTGTTCAAATAAATACAAATAATTTAGAGATTCAAGCTGGCAGATAATAAGGTCGTATTTTATGGATTTGAATTATTTACAACAAACATTAATCAATCAAATGTGCAAAGTGTGTTGATTAATGAAAAAATGGTCAAGCCAAAAAAATAGATACCTCAGCCACTTACCGGTAAATGCAACATTATCTGTGAGTAAACTAAGGCAATAAAGAAATCACATTGCAGTAAGAATTAGCAAATGTGACATGATTATCTAAATATGTTCTTTATTTAAATAAGTCCCTTACATAAAGCTAACCACAAAGTTCATTATTAGATGGTTTCACAGGTATAATATGTTTTATCTTAAGTTTTTATTGATAAAAGAATGTATAGACACTATGTATTAACTGTTTACATTTTGCAAAGCAAAAAACGTTGCAGACAATTTGTAAATCAGTCAGCAATGTGATTGGTCTAATAAGCACATGGAAAATACAATGGGAGGGGGAATGGAATAGGAAGAGTTATGGGAGGGGGAAGGGAATAGGGGGAGTTGTGGGAGAGGAGCTACTGAAATAGTGAATGACATCCTCAGACCCCAAGACCCAGCCCTCTATCTGAGTTCCACAGAGACGTCATAGAAATAAAGAACAGGGATATGCTCTGTTTAGGGACCTTTGTCAGAGCAGAATATAGATAAAAGATGTTCAGTAATGTATTTGAATTCTGTTTGATATCTTAGCAAATGTATAATTTGCTAGATGAAAAATAGAAAGTATACATTTGTACATTTTTGCTGATGTTGCTTCAGTTTGTGAGGTGCTTTCTTTATTTTTGCATGCTTTGTTTGTGCAATGTTCATATAATGGTACTCTCACCCATTTCCTTTTTGTGGGTTCCCCTACCTATTGTATCTATAGAGTGGGGAGTCTGTCTACTTGTTTTTTAATGGAGAGGATTGTCAGCAACATGGCTGCTTTGCAGGATGACTACAGAATGTATTATGTGGGCCATGAATTGACCTATATGCCTCCATGGGTCTACAGATGACTCCTATCTAGGTTCATCCACAGTTCACTGCCAGAAACAGCTAATTTACTTGTCCTGTGCTGCTGGGCTTAGCCTGCCCAACTCGGGGAGCTGTGTCCAGGGTTCTCAGCCAATGCATCATTGATGTGTTGCTGGGTGGCCCTGCAGCCTGGTAGCTAGGAAATTAGGACAGTAAAAAAAACTAATCTTAAAGCCTCCCAGACCTGTCTTGAAACTGAAATGAGTGTATGTTTTCCTCAGCCCACCTCTCATCAACAAAGTCACTCTCTGGATTCCTCTCACAGCACCCCCCAACCTTTTCTACCTGTGTCAAAGCATTGTGTCTTTAGCCTACTATGTATCTGGACCTTGAGGGGTTTCTGCAGGATATAAGGCTCAGACTGGAGAAGCTTATGGCCTCTGAGGTTCTCTCCAGGGTGCACCTCCTGTTGATTACTCTGACAAAGCCTTGTCTGAGCATGCTGGCATGGCTGCACATGCAATACTATTGTTTACCAGGAGGTAGAAGGTGTATGCTGCTCTTGTAAGCCGTATTCTTTCCAAGTCAAAAATAAAAGCCAGGGAATGTAAAGCTGTAACCCAGAAAAACTGTAATTAAAGGAAAAAATCCAGATGTTCAAGTCTGCAGAAGAGAGCGAAGGACCCCTTCCCCTTGTGCATTTGCTGGACATTACTCAACTGCACTGTGTTTTTTACTGTATGGTACACAACACAACTGATGGAGCTGTATGATGCCTTGCCCAGTCAGCTGTCTGTCACTGTCACCTAATATATTTCATTTTGTATTCTTTTTATTTATGTATTTATTTATTTTTTATTCTTTTTTTAAGTTGTCCACCCTGTTGTCTTATCACAGTTTGTCCAAAAAAAACTATAATTGAAAAGCAAAATCAACAACTTCTTTCCCTAGACTTCCCCACCCAGCACAGAGATAATAACAGCAAGATCAGCACGCAAATGCGTTCTTAGCTGCCTGTGTCTTGCCAGTGTCATGGAATTTTGGAGTATTTGGGGTTAACCTCCTTCCTCCCTTCTCCCCAGAGTGCCCCACTGACTCTCCTAATACACACTTACACAGAAAAAATGTCCTACTTAAAGAATTCCTAAACTAAACTTCAATTCCCCTCTGTCATCTCTAGCTCAAATAAGGTGCTGCTTTTATATGGCTGTTTCTTTCCATTGATTTCAATGGGTGAAAAAAAGGTAAGAAAAAGCAGAAAAACTGCACTTTTCACGGGAAATTATTCGCCAAGCGGAAAGTGCCATTATTCTCCGATTTCAGTTTGAGGTGCAAATTTTTGCACATCCCTACATACAAGACGTCCTGGAGTGAGCATCTGTTTTCTAGTAGATGGCTCTGAGTTCAATATATTGTTTTAAATGAAAGCGGAAGTTTCACCTAAAATAAAAATTGTCCCATGGGTTTTAACCCTTAAAACATCTTTAGCTCTGTGTGTTTTGTTTTTTTTCAATTCACCTAGTAGCGGAGATATTTACCCTTCAAAATTGAGCAGTTCCGCATTCTACAGGACCCTGTACCTTCTGAGGTTGCAACCCCAGTAGCATTGTAAACGGAGTTTGTTGTAACATTAGCCCAGACGAATACAGCTACAAAGGGGAGCGTGAACATGCTCACTGGGGAAGCTGGGAAGTCCTGAGACATCATGTGGGACATACAGGGTCCAGCAGAACACAGAAGTACCCGATTTTGAAGGGTAAATATCTCCTCTACTAGGTGATTTTAAAAAAAAAACACACATCACTAATGTTGTTTTAAGGGTTAAAACCCATGGGACAATTTTTATATTAAGTGAACATTCCACTTTAATAAATCAGGATTCAGTATGTTTGGAACTCCTGGTCTGGGTTTCAGGGCAGAGTTCAATTTCATGTGGGTAAACTAGCCGAACCTTTGGCCTGTGGTGAATGGACTGAGTGAATTTTAATATTTTCAGTAACAAATTATTTTTTAAATAAAGTAATATATGTCCTGTCACTACCACACAATCAATGTTTCTTGGTTCTTACTTTGCTAATATTTGCCTTTCAGGAAGGGTGGTGGGAGAGGTGGGCTTGTGGGTGTTGACTGGGTTTTAGTGAAGGAAGTGCATCCAGCTGCTCCCATGAATCCATCTATGTTTGCCTGGTGAAAATAAGGATACTCAGAAGAGAATCAATAGCCTTTTGTGACTGCTTCAGAACCTATTTTTTTTTTGGCATTAGTTCCTCTTTGATTGCTGAACAAAGATTTTTTTTTTAAATATAATCTGTAGAGGAAGAAGTGATAGCAAAATAGGGTTGCAACATTAAAATGCTGATTTACATTGTACGTATTCTTCAGGAATCTCACAAAGTGTAAACCAACCATACATTAACAAACAACAGATAACATACCAGCTCCTGTCTGACTCACATTTATACATTATGATTGTCAGTCAGTAGATATGGTTTATATTGGTTGTCAAGGTTACGAGATAAGACTATGATGGACAAGAAGATCCCAGGGAATACCTTTGGTACCGCTCCCATAACTTGAGATTATACCTCCCATGCAAGACTTGTAAGGTGTTCATTAGGCACAAAGGTACACACTTTATTAGAATTTTGTAAAAAAATAAGCATGCTTATCTGAGGCAAGCAGTTATAATCACTGTTCTAATATTCTAGTTCCTTCCATCTATTTAAAATCGTCATTGTTTTGATTATTGTGTAGTGTTCTCAAAGTAACACAACCAGGCTGAAATGCTATAAATCTAGGGCAAATCAACAGCACCAAATAGGACAAATAAAAATGCCAATTGATTTAAATGTTTTTTTAACCATTCTGAAAGCTATAGAGGTCTCCATTTGTGATGCAAATGTATGCATTGTGGGGACCTCCATTACTGTTCCCTGTCTCATTTAAATTAATGGTCATTTGTCAGAGTTTCCTTAGTGTATGTCCCCTATGGTGTAGCTGGTTTGCCTCAGCTGTCTCGATTTGTCTTGATGCTACACTTTTTATTGACTCAAACAGTTACACATTAATCTAAATCACTAAGGCCGATGTACAAAAAAAGAACTGGGAGGGTTATGAACTAAGCTGTGATAAAGTGGAAATGACTTCTCCAGTGATATCACTTCTCCAATTCCTATGTTATTCTATACAGCTTATGCACTAAAATCTCTAAAGTTGGATAAATCTTAGTGAATTGGCTCCACAGAATAACATAGGAACTGGAGAAGTGATATCACTGGAGAAGTCATCTCCACTTTATCACCTCTTTAACACATCTTACTGCAGAACCCCCCCAGGAGTCATTCTGGAGTTAACCATTTGAACCATATGTGGGGTAATGAACATTCTCATGGATTTAAATGAGACCTTTAAACCCACTTGGCCTTCTAGAGAGGTCTCCAACACATTGCATGCTTTGGAGACCTCTCTAACATTCAATAATTTAAAAGGCCCATAGGGACAGGATTAATAAAAGGGGAGGAGGGGTATGCCTATATGTAAAGCGGGCCTTAAAACCTAGTTTAAGGGAAGATATAAATGAAGGGTCCAATGAAAAGGTAGAGGCCATGTGGGTTGAAATACACAGTGGGAGCACACATAATAAAAAGGTATTGGTGGGGATTTGCTACAAGCCACCTAACGTTGGGGAGTTGGAGAAAGCCCAACTTTTACTGCAAATGGAAAAGGCTGCTAGGTCAACAAAGGTAATTATAATGGGAGATTTCAACTATCCTGAAATTGACTGGAGCAATATGATAAAAATGCACAAGAATCATGGAATGTATTTAAAATGCTCTTGGGCAAATACACACATCAATATATACCATTGGGGAATAAGTACAAGAGAAGTAAAGCGAAACCAATGTGGCTTAATAATGTGGTTAGCAGGAGGATGAGAAATAAAAAACAGGCTTTTAAAGTGTTTAAGTCAAACGGGTCAGATGCATCATTTAAAAATTCTACAAGTATATTAATAACAAAAATTTTAAGGTTGATATTGGTCCTCTTAGGACTGAGATAGGTGAATTGATTAGTGAGGATAAAGCTATGGCTGACACCCTAAAGACGTTCTTTGCTTCAGTATATACAAAGGAAGCAGCAATGACAAGCTATGGGCAAATAGACAAAACCATGGAATTTCCTCCAACATCTATAAGGCTTACTGAGGACAAGGTCCAAAAGAGACTGGAAAGGTTTATAGTGAATAAATCGCCTGGACCAGACGGTATACACCCAAGGGTACTTAAGGAACTTAGTTCAGTAATAGCAAAACCATTATACTTAATATTTATTGATTAACTTTCATCAGGCATAGTGCCCTGTGATTGGAGGATAGCTGATGTAGTTCCATTGTTTAAAAAGGGAGCAAGATCCAAACCAGGAAATTATAGACCAGTGAGCTTGACTTACATAGTGGGTAAGATACTAGAAAGGTTATTAACTGACAGTATTCAGAACTATGTTAAGACAAACAATATCATTAGTAGGAATCAGCATGGTTTCATGAAGAACAGATCATGTCAGACTAATTTACTTGCATTTTATGAAAGAGTGAGTAGTAATTTGGACAGGGGAATTGCTGTTGACGTAGTATACTTGGATTTTGCAAAAGCCTTTGATACAGTGCCTCACAGCAGGTTACTGCATAAATTAAAAGGCTTCGGTTTTGGGCGTTGTTATCTGTACGTGGATTGAGAACTGGTTAAATGATAGATGGCAGAGAGTTGTTGTAAATGGAACTTTTTCAAATTGGTCTAAGGTTATAAGTGGGGTGCCGCAGGGTTCAGTCCTAGGACCAATGCTTTTTAATTTGTTTATTAATGATCTAGAAGTGGGAATTGAAAGTAGCATCTCAATCTTTGCTGATGACACTAAGCTATGTAAAGAAATACATACAGAGCTGGATGTTTTTTCCCTACAGAAGGATTTAGATAAACTAAGTGAATGGGCAGAAAAGAGGCAGATGTCATTTAATGTAGATAAATGTAAGGTTATGCATTTGGGCTGTAGAAACAAACTTGCTACATATACTCTAAATGGGAAACAACTTGGGAAATCTTCATTAGAGAAAGATTTAGGAGTACTGATAGACAATAGACTTCACAGCAGTGTGCAGAGACACTCAGCTGCTGCAAGAGCAAATAGAGTACTATTCTGCATAAAAAGAGGTGTAGAAGCAAGGGATGCTAATATTATCCTACCTCTGTATAAATCCTTGGTTAGGCCTCATCTAGAATATGGAGTACAATTTTCGGTGCCTGTTCTAAAAAAAGACATTACTGAACTGGAAAAGGTGCAGAGACGTGCAACAAAACTGATAAAGGGACTGGAGGATCTGAGTTACAAAGAGAGACTAACCAAACTGTGTTTGTTTACATTAGAGAAGAGAAGTCTAAGGAGTGATATGATTATCATTTTCAAATACATTCAAGGTCAATACAAAGAAGTATTCAATTAATTATTTATGCAAAGAGCTGAGCTAAGAACAAGAGGTCATCCATTAAGACTAGAGGAAAGGCACTTTCGACTAAAACAAAGACATGGATTCTTTACAGAAAGGGTGGTAAGGCTAAGGAATTCTTTGCCTTGGGATGTTGTGCTTGCAGATAATGCAACTGCATTCAAAAAAGCAATGGATGCCTATCTAGCACAGAACAATATTGGCAATTATGACAGATGGCTTCAAAGCAAATAGGATATTGATCGGGGGAACTATTTGACTACCAATTGGAGTAAGGAAGGAATAATTATCCCCCCCACAAACACTTTGGACTAGATTGGAAATGGCTCCAGAGGGCTTTTTTTGCCTTCCTCTGGTTCAACAGGTGTGTTTTTGGCACGGGCTGGACTTGATGGACGCAAGTCTTTTTTCAGCCTTATCTACTCTGTTACATGATAAAGATGTGATAAAGTGGAGAAGACGTCTCCAGTGTTATCACTTCTCCAGTTTCTATGGTATTCTATAAAGCCTATGTACTAAGATTTCCAAAGCTGGTGAAATCTTAATGAATAGGCTCCACTGAATAACATAGGAACTGGAGAAGCGATATCACTTGAAGAGTCATCTCCACTTTATCACCTCTTTATCACGCCTTAGTGCATAACCCCCAATTTTTTTTTAGTACATCATCCTCAGTGACTTGCTAACAAATAATACTACATAATATACATTAATGCAATTCAGGAAGTTCTACTGAAAAAATGCCTGTGATTTGACTTTGACATTTCTAAACAAATCAGATACAATAGTCACGTATGTGTGATAAGAAAGGAGTAAAAGATAAAAGGAGTAAAACAGTGGTCATAGTTTACTGGACTGTCTAGCAAGAGATATTTTTGTAAGCTGCAAATCTGGGAGAGGACTGCTACAAATGTATTTTCCCATGAATTATAAAAAACATGCTGCTCCTCTGTCACAATTCTGCCCAAATCAAAACCACTTTTAAAAACTGAAATTGACGCTTTCAATTATTGGGCCAGGAATTAGATGTGATTTGTAAGCAGAAGAAAAAAACACAGGCAATGTAATTGATTAGAAATATAGGCTACATGAATAAAGTTGGTCTTTCTGTCTTATAGATTTAATGGGTAATTATGAGTATGACATGATTAGTGCAAAATCAGCATATTTGCTCTCTTAGGAGCAGAGCTGCAGATGAAGTTCCAGTGGAACAACTCCAGAGCATATAAGTGGACTGAAAAGAGAATCCATAGGGCTTGCTCATTGTTTCTGACTGAACTGCAAAAATGCAGTCTTGCAGATAAGCCTCTTTGGCAGTTCCCACAGACCCTCTGTGTTTGGCTTGAAAACTGACACAGAGGGCATATGGAGGCTGTAAGCACAGCTCTGAAGTTCGTGGTTGTGAACCATATACTTCCTAGCTGGATTCCAATGTGCTGTCAGCCAGCAGGTGTGAGGTGCAGTTTTGTGACCCTCCCCCAAGTCACTGACTTGGATTTGCCTTTAAACATAGAAAGAAATAGTAGAATTTCTAGAATGTTAGTAATAGCCTATATTCAGGAAGCTAAAGAGGTACAAGTCTAGTGCAAACCAAATTCATATTGTATACTGAAGCAATGTGTTGAAGAACAGTCTAGCATTCACAGAGTTAAAATCCTCTTTTAAATCAGTGAGAATTTTCCCATTTTTTTGTTCCCCATTGGTTTGCACACCTTTAGTTTAAAGAATATGACCCATTGGACAACACAGGACTTCAAGTAACTTTATTTTGATAAGCTTAGAGTGCAAAGACCCGTCTCATCTAAAGGACATGTTCATACTATAATATATGAAGCAAGGGGAGTCAGGTAAAGGAACAGCCAGAAAAAAGTGATTGCAACTAACCAAATCAAAGTAGTAAAACATTACACAAGAACAAAGTGAATTTTGGTTAGAAACACAAAGGGGAGATTCACTAAGCGGTGATAAAGAGGTGATAAAGTGGAGATGACTTCTCCAGTTTATCACTTCTCCAATCACTATGTTATTCTATGGAGCTTCTGTACTAAGATTTCTTCAACTCTGGAGATCTTAGTGAATAGACTCTGTAGAATAATATTGAATTATTGAAATGATAAACCGGAGAAGTAATCTCCACTTTATTGGTGTAACGGGAGTGGGCCCGTTACCCCGAGGACGTACAATTACCTACTAAATGTATGGCGAAAGACTGAAGGGTGCAAGGTAGACAGATATGATGCTTGCAGTCGGGATTGGCTACATTATCCTCGGCTCTGGATTGGTCAAACTCTGAGGCTGAGAATTCAAAGGGCGTAAAAGATGCTCAAGCCCAAAGTGCATTGTATATTCCAGCCACTCTTGACCATTGTACCCCGACCCCATCCCATTGTTACATTGTCTGTTCATCACGTTTGCCATTGTGAGCTAATATAATCATGTCTACCCCATTATACCATGTCTTGTGATTGCATTACCATGTGTCCACCACTGTTGTGTTCTCTGTCTGGCTTTGTGCCTTGATGTTGTTAACTTGTATAAAAGGAGCTGTTCTGCCACAAATAAATTATGTTCATTTTGGAGCAAGAAATGTCCTGTCATTTCATTCCAGAATTGTCTAAAGGGGCTTCTTTTGACCCCCATTCTAAGAGGAAGCTCTGAAGCAGTAATAGCACAGCTACCCCTTTGTAACTGACCTCAGGAGGGAGAAAACTGGAATGATGGTCTAGGACCACCCAAGGACTTAGGTTCCCATTACACTGGTTGCAGTGGTGGGATCTTCTCTCTTGTTACACTGAGGGGATCCAAACCACCACCTGGGATCCAGCTGGTACGATGGCCGATGTCTACAGACAACGTTTGGTTGTGGAGCTACAGAGCCCGGTGGAGGAGTGTGGCAGAGACGCCAGAGGATTAAAAAAGACTGAGTTGGTGGCCATGCTACACAACATGGATGCCGAGTTGGCAGAAAGAGCTAGGACCATGGATTTACCCCAAGATGACGGTTCAAGTGCACACTCCATGGCATCGCATTAGCCTGCAGCACAGTCGATGCCACTGACACCATCGGATGTGGTGACCCAGCGTGTGGCTAGTCGCTTGGCCCTGTTGGGTCCAGATCCTCCTCAGGACTTTGTAATTAGGACTATTTTAGCCATGGAAAGGGAAATCCTTGGAGGAGTTGAACCAAGGGTGCTCTGGGCCCCTCAGCCAAATCAGCAACTCCCGGGATGACCGCAACGAACATGCCCAGTGGATTCCACATCAACTGTTCAAGACATTTGATGATACAGTGGGGGACATTGATGGATTTCTGAAAGACTTTGTGAGACAATTCCACCTGGTTCAGGTGGATCGCCAGGACTGGGTGACCATACTGGCTAGAAAGTTGACAGGGAGAGCTGCGGATGCATACTGCACCATTCTGGATGAATGGGTTCTGGACTATCTGGAGGTTAAGCAGCGTCTGCTGCAGTGGTATTCCATTACCCCAGACACCTACCGGAGGCAGTTCAGGTAGAGCCACCGACAACCCAAAGAAACCCACAAAGAATGGGTCTACACTATAGAAAGGGCTTGCAGGAACTGGCTTCAGGGATGTGGGATGCGGACTCTGGAAGATTGCTGCCAGCAGATGCTCTTGGAACAGTTTTATCATCATGTCACTCCGGGGGTACAAGACTGGGTTCAAGACCATGACCCCTGCAATGTCACTATAGATGCTGAGCTAACTGATAAGTTTGAGGCTTCCAGACGAGTGGGTCCTCGGGCGAACAGTATTCATGGAGCTGCTTCTTCAGCCCCCCATTCTGGGGCCCCTGTTCCCACTAGGGCTCTGCTGGCCAGCCAACCACGATCGGCCCCGGGGGGACTGGAGTGCTTTAATTGTCACAAGCACGGACACATGCACCACAACTGCCCCCTAAACTGGCCAAACCCCGGTCCCAATACTTCACCTAACTGCTGGGGACCTCCTACATCCCAGGGGAGGGTGCCCCCCAGGAAGCCCACTGTATAATTGAAGCAGAAGAAGAGTTATACATCTGGCCTGCACCCTGGGAAATGCATCGGCCCTCCACAGAGGCCCCCCTAATGGGGCTATTATCATGAGGTAGCTCTGGCCCATTCCTCCCCAACAGATAATGCAGCCATCATCTCTAGCCCACCAAACTGGATGGATGCCCTACTGAAGGAGTACGCGACACCAGTGCCACGCTTACTCTGGTCCAACCTCGGTGCCTCAGCCGGCATCACCGTGCCAACCATGCAGTGGAAGTCCAAGTGGCTGGGGGAAGAATTTAATAGCTCCCCATGGCCAGGGTCCATCTAGACTGGGGGTCAGAACAAGGACACAAGATGGTGGGGGTAATGCCAAAATTGCCAGCTGATGTGCTCCTGGGGAATGATCTCGGCTGCCTGGAGAGTCACTTCGCCCAGGAACCCCCTAGTAAGGAATGCCAAATAATGACCAGAGCCCAAGCCCAAAAAGCAGTGATGAGTCCCCCTGACACCCTGACAGCTACCCCCTCAGATGACAGAGACTTGCAGTGGTCACCCCCTGACAAATTTAGGACCACACATTGCACCTCCACATTGCACCCCCACATTGCGAGGGTATAGACAGCTGTTAGAGGACCGGTCAGCCGGACCCCAGTGAGAGACCTTTGTATCAGAGGACGGGTTGTGTCCGTAGATCAGGAACATACTGAGGTAGTCAGGACCCAACTACTAGTGCCCTCTGGCCATCGCGCTGCCTTGTTGGCCCTGGCCCATGGGGTGCTGCTAGCTGGACACCTCGGGGTTAGGCGCACGGAGCTCTAGCTGATCCGAGCTTTCTTTTGGCTCCAGATTTCCAAGGATGTCAGTACGTTCTGCTGCACCTGTGACATTAGTCAGCTGGTCGGCAAACATGGGGACCGAGCCTTGGCTCCCTTGCAGCCCCTTTCCATCATCGGGGTGCCCATCCAGCGGGTCGCCATGGACATAGTGGGACCCTTGGCCAGATGCACTTGCTCAGGGAAAAAGTTAATCTTAACCATAGTTGATTTCGCCACCCGGTACCCTGAGGTGGTTACACTGTCCAATGTCACCTTGGAGTCCACATCCGATGCACTGATTGAAATATTTACCTGGGTGGGCTTCCCCCAAGAAATCTTGTCTGTCCAAGGCACCCAGTTTACTTCTGAATTACTCCAGCAAGTCAGAAAACCATGTGGATTTAAATCCATGCACTGCCTACCACCCCCAAACTAATGGGTTTTATGAAAGGTTCAGTGGGACCTTGAAACAAATACTCTGGGCCCTCACAGACTCGCACTGTGACTGGAAGCAGTATCTGCCCTATCTTCTATTTGCCTACAGCAAGGTACCTCAGGAGTCCACGGGCTTCTCTCCCTTCGAACTTTTGTTTGGGAGATGAGTCCGGGTTCCCCTGAATATTCTCCAAGAATATTGGGAGGGGAAGTGCAACACTGAGAAGACCCCTGCAGTAACTTATGTTGTGGAACTCTGAGACCGTCTGGAGGCTCTGATGGACATGGCTCGACAGAATCTCCAGAATGTTCGAACCAGACAAAAGAACTACTATGACCAGCAAGCCCAGTTATGGGAGTTTCAGTAGGTCAGAAGGTGTTGGCCCTCCTCCCCGTTCACCAGAATAAGTTGCAGACAGCCTGGAAGGGCCCTATCACGTAATGGATCACCAAGGGAAAACCATCTATTTGATAGCAAAGGGGACCCAGTTAAAGGATAGGAGAGTTTGCCATTTCAGTGCTCTTAATCCCTATGAAGGACATGCACGAGGACATTGCAGCCATTTGCACCCTAGCTAGTCAGGAGTCGGAGGACCAAGAGTTAACCGACCTCCTGGCCGACATCAGGTCCAACCCTTTCAGTAGCTCAGTCCCTCTGAGCCCACATCTTGACCCCGACCAAAAGACCCAACTGCAGGATGTTTTAGCCAGGTGACCAACTTTGTTCTCAACACTGCCCGGTCATACCACTCTCAACCACCACGAGGTCCACACCCTAGATCAGGCTCCTCTCCAACAACTCGACTACCGGGTGCCGGAGGCGGTCAAAGCACACATTCGACAGGAGATTAGTGAGATGCAGGAGTTGGGGGTAATTCAGGAATCCAACAGTCCCTGGGCATCCCCAGTTGTCTTAGTCCCTAAAAAAGATGGGACTACCTGTTTCTGCATCGACTATAGGTGGTTAAATGAGAAGACCGTGACAGATGCATATCCCATGCCCCGGGTCGACAAACTGAAAGATAAGCTTGCTGGGGTTTGCTTTGTCACCACCCTCGATCTGAGTCAAGGGTACTGGCAGATTCCCCTGGCACTCGAGGCAATGACAAAGTCGGCCTTAATCACCCTGTTCGGTCTGTACAAATTCACCGTCATGCCGTTAAGGATGGTAGACCATTTGCTCACCGGGACCCAGGAGTTTGTCTGCACCTATCTCGATGACATAGCGATCTTCAGGGAGAATCCAGGAAGCTGGCCTCACCATTTGACCCGACAAGTTTCAGTTAGGCATGGGGGAAGTTCAGTACCTGGGTCACTGAGTGGGCAATGGGTATCAGAGACCAGAGCCTACCAAAATAAAGGCCATTGTGAACTGGCCCCAACCACAAACCAAAAAACAAGTTCTAGAATTTCTGGGAACCACTGGCTACTATGGGAGGTTCATTCCCCGGTACAGTAACCTGGCCAAACCCCTGACGGACCTCACTAAAAAGGCCCTTCCCCGCATAGTGACTTGAACTCCAGCATGCGACCAGGCTTTCCAAGCCTTGAAGACCGCTCTTGGACAGGCACCCGTGCTGGCTGCTGCTAATTTTAATTAATCTTTCTTGATCCACACAGATGCCTCCAGTGTCAGACTGGGGGCCGTACTGAGCCAAGTGAATCACACCGGAGAGGAACATCTGATTGCCTTCCAAATCCGCAAGCTGTTAGACCGGGAAATATTATATGCGGCCATAGAAAAAGAGTGCCTGGCTTTGGTCTGGGCCATTAAGCGTTTCAGCCATACCTGTATGGACGGGAATATCACGGTGCCCGTGCCTTTTGCAGCAGGCGGCGACATTCTGACTGCTAGTATTGATTGGCTAACACCTTTTGTTGCCGCCCAGTGATGGCCTTTATATACCCATTTCCCCAGGATGATGCCCTTTCGTGGTGTATATGTTCCTGCATTATGATCCGTTATTATTGACTGTGTATGACCCCGCCTGCCTGATGATGTTCCTGATTCTGCTCCTCATACCGTCTGCATCTGGCTGAGAACCCACTTCCGTTGCTGACCTGGCCTGGCTGAGAACCCGCTTCCGTTAACGTCTGCATCTGGCTGAGGACCCGTTCCCGTTACCGACTGTATCCGGCTGAGTACTCACTCCGTTGCTGACCTGGCCTGGCTGAGAACCCTCTTCCGTTACCGACTGCATCTGGCTGAGAACCGGCTCCATTGCTGACCTGGACTGGCTGTGAACCCGCTTCCGTTACCGAGTGTATCTGGCTGCACCACTTCCGTTTCCCGGTGCTGTTCAGTGCAACTGTCCTGATCTGACCCTTTGGGCTGCCGGTTGCCCTGTGCGCTTCCTTGTGTTTGGTACCGTGCATTAACAGCTTAACACTGTGGCCTTGCTGTTGCCTCCGTTACGTTCAGTGGTGCTGTATGTTAACCCGTTGCACCGCGAGGAGCTGTATCTCTCGACCGTTAGCTAGGCTTAGTGCCTAGTCTCTCTCCATACCGCTTTTGCGGCGTGTACAAGCAAAGTACCGGTGCAGTGTTCTATCACTGTGTTACTCTGATCTCTCTGTGTCCACCTCTCATACCTCGCTGGGCTCACTCCCTCTGGGAGTTGCAGTATTCTGGGCATTACCGTTTGACCCTTGGTATACCTGGACGTTCCAGGTAGAGTGGCTATTCTCAAACTGCAGGAGCCTCCGGCTCAAGAGCCAGCGTTACGTTGCTCCATCCTCTAGAGGGGACATTGGTTGTTTCCACCACTATATGTGCTGTGCTGTGATCCACCCCTAGCGCTCTAGGGATATTCTGGCAGAGGTATCTCGGTCTGTTGCCATCCGGTGCCAGGGTCAGTGGTGCCTTGATCCTTGGGTTCTACACCACCCAAGCGTCTGGGTTGTGCCAGTAGTGTTGCCTTACTCCATGGGTTCTGTGCCTCCCAGGCGTCTGGGTGTGCCAACACAGTTGCCTCGCTCCTCTGGGTCGAGCCAGTCACCCTCATCTGGACCACCTTGATCTTGGTCCTGTGGCCAGTCCGCTGCCTACCAATTCTGCCAGCTGTCCTGATCCTTGCCAGGTCCTCTACTGCCTAGTGATTGTTATTTTCATTACATGTAAATTCCTGTATTGGCATATACTGTTATATTCACGTGCCTGCATATCTACTCCGTTGTATGGGCCATAGACCTATCTATGCCTTTGAACTTTTCTCTAATAAAGTTATTTTAACCTTACCAAACTGTTCTGAGTGTTAATCAAAAAACCGTGACAGGGAATTCACAGTGCTAATGGACCACAACCCACTGGTATGGCTGAACAAGGTTTCCGAGGACAATGGACATTTATTAAGCTGGAGCCTGGCCTTCCAACCCTACATGTTTACAGTACAGTACCAGTCTGGAAGGAACAATCGCAATGCAGTCCAGACAACAGGACACTAAACTGGAGTAGAATCCCACTCTCTGTTCTCCCAAGACCTCACCTAGGATTGTTGGAGGTCTTGGGCGCTGAAAAGGGAGGGTGGTGTAATGGGAGTGGGCCCGTTACCTTGAGGTCATACAAAGACCTACTAAACTTATGGTGAAAGACTGAAGAGCGCACGGTCACAGGGACCTAGTACATTATGGATCAAGGACAGTATTGTTGATGGACTATGTACGACAGGGTTGGGGGACTGGTGTGGTTGACACGCTTTTGACAGGGAGCTATGTTGATGACTTACCCTACATTCTGCGACCAGCAGTCATTCACTTGTTTGGGGTCGTATCATCAAATGTATGTTGTAACATCAAATAGAGTAGTCGAACATGGTGTGACAGAGCCGGTAGACCCCACCTGATTGGTCAGAACATCAGGACCAGTTTTAAAGGTTTGCCATAGACATAACATGGGGGAAAGTAGGAGGCTTAGGCATTGGTTGGCAGGAGTTCACATGACATGTTTAAAGGTATGTCATAGAGTTAACAAAGGAGAACGTTGGCAGTTCTAGGATTGGTCAGTGGACAGCCTTCCCGTAGCCTCGGATAAGCCAAAGACAGATATGATGCTTGCGGTCGGGATTGGCTATGTTATCCTCAGCCCTGGATTAGTCAAACTCTGAGGCAGAGCGTAAAAGATGCTCAAGCCCAAAGTGCATTATTTAAGATTGTGTATTCCAGCCACTCTTGACCATTGTACCCCAGCCCCATCCCTTTGTTACATTGTCTGTTCATCACCTTTGCCATTGTGAACTAATTTAATCATGTCTACTCCATTATACCATGTCTTGCGATTGCATTACCATGTGTCCACCACTATTGTGTTCTCTGCCTGGCCTTTGTGCCTTGATGTTGTTAACTGTGTATAAAAGGAGCTGTTCTGCCACAAATAAAGTGTGTTCATTTTGGAGCAAGAAGGCGTCCTGTCATTTCGTTACAGAATGGTCTAAAGGAGCTTCTTTTGACCCCCATTCTAGGAGGAAACTCTGGAGCAGTAGCGGCATGGCTACCCCTTCGTAGCTGACCTCAGGAGGGAGAAAACAAAACAACGGCCTAGGTCCACCAAAGGACTTAGGTTCCAGTTACAATCACCTATAGAGAATCTTCCCCCTATGTTCTTTAGACATGATTGCCCTGTCCAGGATGAGAAGAGAAAGATACATTGCAAGATGATTTACCCCTTAAAGTGGACCAGTCATCTTATGAAAGATTGGTTAAAAACTGTCCATGTGTTCTACTAGCTAGTTGTTGGTAATATTAGTAGTTTTTGAGATATTAACCTTCATATGTTCGTAGCTCAGTGTGTCAATTTATACAAATTAGTCACTGAACTGGGCCAATATTACAAGACGTTTTGCTGTACACACACAAGTAATTTCTAAGAGAAGACCAAGTGACACCTTTGGTCATAAACATAACATAACCAAATAGCATACAGTGCAGGTATTTGTATTAAAAGAGACATTGTGCCATCAAATTATGGATGTTAGTTTCTAAACTATTTATTTTATAGAAAAATGACAATTATTGTGTTAAAATTAAAAAAAAATATATATGCTGCACTGTATAGTTTTTGGATTTTGGTAATGCTAAACCTATTGCTGCTTATGAAACTGTATGTTGATTGTGTTTCCCATGTACCATATACATGGCTATTCAGCAATGCTCTGCTGCTTCACTGCTCCCTGTAGATAGACCGAGCCAGGTGCCAGGTTAGAACTAGAGGTGTCATGAATGTACAGCTTTGGACACACTTTCAACTAATCAGCAGCTGAAGATGACAGCAGATCTATACCAAAAACTGTTGTATGGTGTTACACGCATCCTAGCACTCACACACTCAAATACTAACGTGTACAGAGATGCATTCATTTGCATTTGCATTCATCTGAACACAAATTTGCCCATGCACATTTTCACCTATTCACACATGCATTTTCATATGCTCTGCATTTCTACCTACATTCACACAGTTGTTCACATGTTCATCCACATGCACATTGCCACAAGAACACACATTCACATGCAGAGGCACAAACATTCACCTATGCAATCACTGGCATGCATTCATGCTTGTACACACATTTGCATGTACCTTTGCATAGGTGCATACATGCATAGCTGTGTACATACATGCATATTTGCTGCAAACCCATTTGAGAGAGATTTGCATGCACACACACACACACGCACACACACACACATGCACACATTCATGAACAATGACATAGTTATTCACACTCACACACATTCACATGCACATTTAGAGAGACATCCACATACACCTGGTCACAGCTGTATTATTAAACAAGGAGGGAAGGAGGTCACTGCTGCAACACAAGAAGAAACATAAGGTGAGAAAAGTTACATTCATTTTCAGTTCATTCACAAAGTCAGATAGAATTTTGAATTTACCAGCTACCCTGGTGTCATTGTGGACTTTGCAGCTGCTGTTCTTGCTGCTGTTGCTGAGTTATTTAAACAACAGGATGATCAAAGGGAATGGAATCAGAAACAGTAGTGAAATGGGTGATGGATGATACTGCCTGTCCAGGAGACAGAGGGGGGGATTGATTTTGACATGAGTTTTCCCACCCTCAACTTCACACACTCTGTACAAACACACACACACACAGAGACACACACACACACACACATACGCTCTAAACACACACATAGACACATGCTCTCTCTACACACATATACCCTCTCTACACACACACACACACACACACACACACACACACACACACAATCCATTCACAGACTCTACACACACACATTCTATATATACATACACACTGTACATATACACTCTATACACACACACACACATACACACATTCTACACACACACACTCTCACACACACACACTGTAAACTCACACAAACCCTATCTACGCACACGCACACACACACACACACACACACTCTCCATTCACACATTCTACACACAAACACATTCATATACACACACACACACACACACACACTGTACACAAGACCCACACTAAACAAGACATGCACACACACACACACACACACACACACATTGTACACAAGACACGCACTACACAAGACAGGCACAAAACAAGACACGCACAATACTGTATGCAAAATACTATAAGCACAACACTTCGCAAAATACTATACACCAAATACAGTACAGCAAATGCAATATGCTATATGCCAAAGGCAATACACAAAATGTTATATGAAAAATGTTATACTCCATAAGATATACGTCAAATGCTATAAACCAAACACTATATGCCAAATGCTATATGCAAAACACGAAATGCTGTACGTAAAACTCAATATACCAGACGCAAAACACAAAATGCAATTCACCAAACGTTATATATGCCAAGTGCACAACACTATATGCAATATGCAAAGTGCGATATGCAAATCTCAAATACGCCAAACGAAAAACACAATTTATAAACACCAAACCCAATAGGCCATCTGAAATTTGACATCCCCACAACACAATACGCAAAATGCTATACTTAAAACATTATACGCAAAATGTTACATGCCAAACACCATTCGACAAACGCCATATGTTAAACATTATACGCAATTTGCAAAACGCTATTCGCCAAACATTATATATACCGGCTAACATTATATATGCCAAAGGCACAACACAATACTTGAAACGCCAAACACAATACGACAAATGCTATATGCACAAAGCTATCTGTACAATGCAAAATGCCAAATAATATGCACTACATGCAAAACACAACACACAATACTCTATACTTCAACCACCATACTCCAAAGGCACAACGCTATACACCAAACACCACAGGCCAAATGCCATACACCAAAAGCTATATGCCAAACACTATAAGCAATACTCCAAATGCAATACACCAAGCCCAATACTCCAAATGCTGTATGCTGTACGCACAATGCTGTACACAATATGCTATAAGCAAAACACTGTATTCTATGCGCAAAATGCTAAATGAAAACAAGCAAAATGCAATACATGCAAAAGAAACTCTCACTCACACACACTCTTGCTCACATGCACTTTCACACACACACACTCATGCATACACATGCTCACACACATATGCTCACAAACAATCTCACACTCATGCTCACACCCACACTGCAATGTGTTTCACACCTTTTGGAGCTGAAAGGGCTAAGCACTGAAAATCGAACAAGCTAGTCATTGTTTTATTAACCTCACAGTCAAAGCAGTGCCAATATTGCTAATATATATATATATATATGATAAATAATATATGTGTATGTGATAAATAGATAGCTATAGATAGATAGATGGATAGATAGAGAGATAGATAGATAGATAGATAGATAGATAGATAGATAGATAGATAGATAGATCTAATATTCATTCTTTGACAATGATGCTGGCCTTATGAGGCATATCCCAACTGTATAATATAGTATAATAGCTATAATGTTTTTTCTATCCAATAATATTCAAGTAAATCCACAAACAAAAGTTTTATCATTTTCATCAATTCTTTCATTTCTTCCCAGAAACATAACATAAGAACAAATTAGCAGTTAGGTTTGTTAGAGTCTTTAATTAGTAGAGCAGGCCAATTCACACCTTAAATGTGCATTATTCCCTCTCTTTCTTATAAATACCAAAATAAAAACAATATTAAATGTTATTATTAATTGCTTTATACCAAGCCTTGACTATTTTGTCTAAGAGGAAAGAAAACATGTTTGACGTTTGATGTGGCATGTTCACTCTCAGAATTAACCCTCTGAGTGCCAGAGGGGTACAGAATGCATTGCTTTGCAATGCGTTATGTACCCCTCTGGTACTCAAAGGGTTAAAAGTCCTATATATATATATATATATATATATATATATATATATATATATATATATATATATATATATAAAACATCAAACAGGGAGTGTCACTTACAATAAATAGAAGACAATGAAAAAGCAAGTTAAATCATTGTCACCATGAAAACCAAAGTATCGCAAACAGACAGGTATATCTTTCTTCTAGTTGGCTCAGATAAGTATTTCCACCTCCATAAACACTTTATGGCCATCTCCTCCCACTTATCATGGAATTTAAGCCCTCACATTCTCTATTCTCATTTCTTAGCACTAAGGAAAGGTTGTGGACTGAATCATCATGCTGAATATATGACAGTGAAGCCTTCTGACCTGAAGACATGGGAAAACGCAAAAATCTGATATTCGTTTTTTATTTGTTTCATTTAGTAATTTTGGAAAATGAAGGGTAAGTACTGTTACAGATTATTACTTTTTCCTCTTTTTTCCTACAAGAAATTGACAGGTTTAGGAAATCACAATTTACTTTTTTATTTTTCAGAATGAAAATGCATTAGACTTTGACCCTTATGCACAAAAAACAAAAGAAGCAATTATTGGCCAAATTAACTGCTCTGTAGAGTGGAGATAAAATCCCTGCTCATTTAAATGGGGGCTTTAACACCTGGTTAAGTGCATTACTTCACTTTTAAGGCATTAGTGTTTGTGTAGTTAGTGTTTGGTAGTTAGTTTGTCCTAATGTTGTTCCTCTTTTCTTTTATGCATAAGTTCTTAGAACTATAAAGTCCCCTACAGGCAAGTGCTTATTGTAAGCCTGTTAATAAATTACATTATGTAACCACTTAGATGCTAGAAAGGTCTCAAATTATTTGCTGTTTAATGTGTTGAAGAGTCAGACCTCTATGACTTCCAAGGTGATAATACGATTGAAGTTTAAGTTTGATGGGATTTGAATAAATTAAATTCCAACATTATTTTAATTATATGGTGTAAAATTACAGTTTATTATAATCAGAATACTTATATTCTTGCAAAAAGAAATTAGCTTTTGAGATGGAAATTTTGCCTGAAGATATTGGGGGAGATTCTCTAAGCGATGATAAAGAGGTGATAAACTGGAGATGACTTCTTCAGTGACATCACTTCTACAGTCCCTTTGTTATTCTATGGAGCTTATGCACTAATATTTCTTCAGCTTTGGAGATCTTAGTGCATAGGCTCTATAGGAACTGGAGAAGTGATATCACTGGATAAGTCGTCTCCACTTTATCACCTCTTTACCACCTCTTAGTGAATCTCCCCCTTATCTGTTTACCATGTTCCAGCTCTCACATTTAAAGATCCATTTACAAAAGTAATACAAATTGCATCCAAATATGCAACTTATTCTAGCGTGATTATACAGATCAAAGGACACTCTCATTTGTAATTTTCAAACCCCTGTGCAATTTTTACAGATATCTATGTGTGGACCTCAGCTTAGGTGTTGTGTGAAAACTTGAGCAGTACTAGAGATTTGTCTATGTTTTTAAAATTGATCTGCCACCCTAAGACAAATTTAGCTTGGTTTACAGATAATTGAAATATATGTATATTTATGCTAATTCCCTACACAGTATGGTAATTAGTTATGTTTTAGGCCAATCTTACTACTTGCTTACTCCAGTGTTTTCAGGTTCATTCATAGCACTGTGGTAGTTAGAATGTGCAGCCAACAAATAAAAGTTAATTTCTCAAAAACAATTTATGTTATAATTAAATGGCTAGCACAGCTTATAGGGAGACAAATGTACCGGTGCTGCCCCACTGTTTTTTGTGTTAAATACCAGTGACTACACTGAATAGAATTAAAGGGATATTGTTATGACTTCAGGGATGGTTGAACTGAAATGGAGCTTCAAACTTCAGAAAAAGACATCTGTCTTTCTTGCAGTTATGGGTCCTGATCAATGAGGGTCCAGCAGGCACCTAAACAAACACTTCTTGTTGGACCAGAACAATATATTTCCCTCTTGTATTTGCTGAAAAAAAAACTCTAAGCAGGGGCTGAATAACCACTGCTGGAACAGATGCAAAGCACCAGGCCCAGACAAGGTTTAGTGGTGAACTGAATTATGAAAATTGTTAACCCTTTGAGTGCAAGAGGGGGTACTCCATGCATTGCTTTGCAATATGTGGCATACCCCTCTGGCATTCAAAGGGTTAGGGGTTTTTCAGAAGTTGTCATTGAAAGGGGACCCACAAATTATTTTGCACCAGGACCCTAACTTTTTAATTCTTTCATTGGGCACAAAGGGAAAAAGGACCTATTTGGGGGCAAACTAACTATATAATAGGGGACAAATATCCTCAAAATGTTCAATCATGTAAATGGGATTTTAACCCCCTGAATAAGAGGTCTTCATCAGTATATTACTTCTCATTACATTGGTGGCCTCTCTAGCATTCAAGGGGTTAATTGTCCCATTGAAATAAATGCAATGGTTTGTTTGTTCTCTACAGTCACACTTGCCATTCCCGAGCAGTCTAGTACTACTACTACTACTAAGGTCCAGCAGCTTGTTAGCATTAGGAGTGAAGGAGGGGGGTAATCAACAACAATATCCTCATATTACTAGTGACTGTGAGACTGAGGAGAAGACTCTGCAGCTGAACTTGATGTGGTTGATGTTAGTAGTAGTAGCACTAATGGTGAAGCAGCTGGAGTGGTAGGGGAAACATTTGAGAGCATCCAGAATAGTGGTCAAGGGAGCCCACACCATTCCTCTGACCCTGGAGTACTCCCATTCCCTTCACTAAAGTGTCCAAGTGGAACAAGATCCTGAAGACTAAGAGGCCAGAACTGTTGTTGGGGGAGAGCAGGAGCACCATTTCTATATAAACCTGTGGTTCTCAAACTTCATTGACATAGTGGTTCCCTTCTGGCTTTCCCCACACCGTGATGCACTCCACTCTTTTAATTAAATAATTGTAAATCTTGGCACATGTTTTTATATTATTATTCATTTAAATTTTGTTTTGCATTGTTTTTGATGAAACCAATTGATTATATATCCTTTCCCCTTGCTGTAGTCCTCAAATCAATAATATATGTATCATGATTATAAATACAACTGCTCTTTCATCTAGCCTTTCCCAAACTTGTAACAATGATTGTCTGTGACAATACAGATACAGATAGGCTGCACAGCAATGTGGATAACTGATGCTGAAACAAACCCTCCTGTCCAGCGTTCCTTCTAAAAAGAGCATTGGTTAACCCTTTGAGTGGCAGAGGGGTATGCAACGCATTGCTTTGCAATGCGTTGCATACCCCTTTGCCACTCAAAGGGTTAATGACCCCAGCATTAAAAGCGTGGCATTAAAGAGAGCTGCATGGTGCATGTTAGTCTAGTGCAGCCCTGTGTAAACACTCCTCTTTAACTCTTCCAGTCCTGGGTTGCTCACCTATGCTCTCCATGGAAAGAATATCGATTTTGTTGCCCCCTCCCCAAAGACCTTCCCAGTTTGGGAACCAGTTGTATAGATAATCTTAGGCATTTCTGTGATAAAGGACAGTAGTCAAATGAAACATCCACAGCATGTCATTTATTTAAAGGGATAGTAATACTTCGTTTTAACTTTATTTTATTTTGTAGGCATTAAAAAAACATGAAGAATGATATAAGTCTTATCTCTCAAACATTTATGGTTTAAGAGATAGTCACAAGCAAAGTTCCCCTCCAGTCCCTTTTACCTAGTGTAAGCCATCTCTTCTCAGATGTGAGTCTGGTTGTAAGACCAGACAGATAACAGAAGGGGACAATCATCTTTATATGAAAACAATGAAAGCCCTTCCCCCCTTGACAAGTTTTTCAGCTTTTTCCCTTATCTTAATTGAAGATTGTCCCTCTCTGCAGTCTACCTGGGCACCTCCCTTCTGATCTGGTTGAACAGGGGGGGGATACTTTGCTTGTGAATATCTCTTAAACCATAAATGTTTGAGAGATAAGACTTATATCGTTCTTCATGTTTTTTTAATGACTACAAAATAAAATAAAGATAAAATGAAGTATTACTATCCCTTTAAATTAAGCTTTTTAACCTCTTGAATGGAGCTATAAAAGAAAACAAAAGAAACCCTGTTTCCATCTTCAAGATGGAAATTTTAGGGAAGAAATAAAACTTAACGTTTATTAAAGTACTTCTCCTGTAGGTTTGTGATTTGAATTATTTTAGATATACGATAATAAAAGTTAAGTTTTATTTCTTCCCTAAAATTTCCATCTTGAAGTTGGAAACAAATATAGAATTATAAGCCGGTGTGCGTAGTTCTGCAGGGTTTCCTTTGTTTTCTTTTCTTCTCTAATGATTAGGGGTATAGTGTGCATAGGGCTAATTTTCTTTTTTGTTAACCTCTTGAATGCCAAGAAGGTACTCATGCATTGCTTCCAATGCATTGGAGACCACTCTAGCATCACAGAGTTAAAAGTTCAGTTTAAGTCAATAAACATGTATGGGAGAGATTCACTAAATGTTGATGTCCTGAGGGAGCAGTGTCGAAGGCACATCAACAGTATGCACTAAAGTGTCTTCAACATCACATCACGGTTAGTCTGACAAAATCTGTCCACATCGACATCCATGCACCATGCCTTCACCAGGTTTATGAATTTTCACTCATCACATCAACAATGGCCTATTTCCATGTGGAAATGCAGTATAATGAGTCATTTCAATATGGAAATGCAGGATAATAAGCCATTATTATATTCAAGGGGGTGTGTTTATATGTTAATGTGACACTTCCCCACATGTACTAAACTCCAATAGCAGCCTCTGCTGTTAGAGTTCACAATCTCAACTTCGACTACCTGCGGCTGGCGAAGTTGGGATCTCCCTTTAATTTCCAATGCAGTAACAGCCCTCAGTCAGAAGCAGGGAGGGTTGTGGACTGCTGTCAATGTGGAAGGGATGCTCTCCCTCACACATCACCACCAGTATGACAATCCTGAAGACTGAGAGCATTCTCTCTGCTGCCACACTTGTTAAGTAGGGGAGTGGAGATAATTCTTTCAGCACCACGAACAGCATCACTCCCTTTGAGTGTCATAGGGTTGTGCATTGTTCACCCCTGTGGCACTCAAACAGCTTAAAAAAGTACACCAAGCAGAAAATAATCATCCTTCAGCTCTGTATCATATTTTATATATTTTCTACGCTCCCAAGGGAACAAGGCTGGGGGTCAGGTAGCATCCATGTAGATTTATTCCTCTCCAGCCTTGTTCCCTTACCCACTGTTAGCCACAAATCCACATGGATGCTTCCTGAGCTCCAGCCTTGTTCCCTTGGGTGTGCACAACATGTATACATATATGATACGGAGCTGAAGGATAATTATGTACTGCGTGGTTTACTTTTTAACACTTTTAGTGCCACAGGGGTGCACAATGCAGATCCCCATGGCACTCACTAAGGAAGTGATGCTGTTTGTGGTGCTGAAAGGATCCTCTCCACTCCCCTACTGACCAAGTGGGGCAGCAGAGAGAATGCTCTTAGACTCCAGGAAGAGCATCCCTTCCACATCGACAGCAGTTTGACAACCTTGTTTACTAATGAGGGCCTTCTCCTCCCCTCCCCTTCCCTTGCATTCCTACATTTTAGTGCATATGGCGATGTGTGTCTACATCGAAATGTTTAAGTGTTTTGAACACATCAACAAAATCATATCACCATAGCATCGACCTTTAGTGTTCTCCCTATAGTGAAGTTTATTCGGTCCAGAATTGCTCCTTTCCACTTTTATACATATGGGCAATTCCTAACAACCACTTACAGACTTGGTTTGTTTATTAGTTAAAATGGAGTTGTTTTCCATAAATGTGCTTTGACTCTTTATTCGGTATAGTCCTCAGAAGTTTCCTTACTTTGAATCTTATAAAATTAGATCACTTTATTTAAAGAGCAAATATTAACACAGGCTACATGAATATCCAAACAGCGTTTATCAGAGATGTGTTATAATGATAAACTATGTAAGCTAATAAACAGTCACACAGTGAACCTGAGGAACAGTAATCGAGGAATCATTTCTTGTCTAAATGTATTTTCTTTACAGGGTGAATGGAATTAACACAGAAGATGTCAGGAATCTACCTCCTGGTAAGACCATTGTTCCCCTACTCTGTTTATTAACTGCTTGAGGACCAGAAGGGTAAGCAATGCACAGTGATCCTGAAAAGGGTTAATATATAGCATTGGTCTTGGTTTATCAAATGGAACTCTCTGTTTAAAAGAAAGTGGAATCATTCTGGTTCAAACTAACTGAATTATAGGGGGCAAATTCCAACACTCCCATTGATTCAAAAGGGACTTTTAAGCCCAAGTCCCATTTAAAGGGATAGTAATGTCAGGAAAAAAGTATTAACTATATGGTAGATACAATTAAAAGAGAGTACTTGCACTTATTTGCATCTCTAAAACCGTTATTGTTTAAGAGATATACGAAAATAAAGTTCTCTACTCCCTGACATTTCTGCTTGACGAGCTGTCAGAAGCAGATTCTGGTTGCTTGACCAGATGCGGCTCTTCAGCAGTACCGACATAGCAATACCTAAAAATAAATACTTAATCTGAATGGTCTACAACATGTGCCTGGTTTGCAAGCACATGTTGTAGACCATTCCAATTAAGTATTTATCTTTAGATATTGTTATATCGGCACTGCTGAAGAGCCACATCTGGTCAAGTGATCAGAATCTGCTTCTGACAGCTGTACAGCTCATCAAGCAGAAAGGGGAGGGACCAGAGAACTTTATTTTCCCATATCTCTCAAACCATAACAGTTTGAGAGATATGAATAAGTGCAAGTACTCAATTTTAATTGTATCTACCATATAGTTAATACTTTTTTTCTGACATTACTATCTTTTAAATCAATGGGAAATGTATTTCTTCAACATGCTGTAGTTGTTTTGCCTGTAGAACCTTTCCACTTTTTTCTACACATAGGGCTCAGGTGTAATGTCTTTTGGAATAAGCTTACTAAGTTATGTCTTGATGTGGAAATGTTTTTCCTCCTGTCCCCTTGCAACATGAAAAAATTAGAGAGTAGTCAAAAAGAACTGTATCAATCTCTGTAGCTAGTTCACAATTCAGTTTTACTTCTGAAAGTGCCCATTGGTGTTATAGAACTAATCAATAAAGTATACAACATTGAAATAGGAAGTGCACTCACATTCTGGCATGGTCAGTTTATTTTATTGTTTTATATGGATCAATCAATTGTTTTATAATAAATTTATATTGGAAGACCATTGTGTAAAGAGCAGCTATTGTTTGTTCCAAGATCCCTTAACGGAGACAGGGTTTATTCTCCACCTGCAAACTTGTCAGATCTTCTAACCATTCCAGTGTGAGTGTGCTTCCTAATTCAATACTGTATACTTAATTCTTTACTGATACAATACCATTTGGGTACCTTCTTTTTACTTTTTTCATGTATGTTTTCTGAGAAAGACTTTAGTTCTATAAATGAAATGACGAGAAATAAATGTTCCACTTTTGCAAACTGACACACACACACACACACACACACACACACACACACACACACACACACACACACACACACACACACACACACACACACACACACACACACACACACACACACACACATTAACATCTCATTTGCAGAATATACTGCTCTAGTGAGCCCCTTAGTGACAAGACTCCAGTATGGATATAAGATGTTTGAATGCTGTAATGACAATTAAACTGAATTCTTAACTTGCTGTTCTATATGCAAACGTCATACATGCTCTTAATTATTCTTAACAATATATAAAGATTCATCTTAAAATCATGCTTTCACTTACATGTACCTTGGTCTTATTTTCAGGCTACATCTCATACTGTGATTTTAATGACAATACAAGGCCACTTTGTGTCTGGAAACAGTATTGCGGACCAGATGACCATGCAGATTGGATAAGGGCTGTACGCAAAACGCCAACTGATGGAACAGGTCCAGATGGGGATTATCCTGATGGAAGTATGCATCATAGCTTTTATTATATTATTTTAGCATCTCATTTAAATTACTTGCATTTGTAGGTCAATGCCCTTACCGCAACCCTAGCACAAAAATAGTTACACCATCCTAAGAAATGCATTGAAGATGACTCTAGAATCCAAGGAGTAACTGAGATTAAAATAATGATGGTTGGGGAACAACAACCAAGAATATGATGTTGTCTACTGTGGGAGGGGTTGTTCTGCTGTAGGCCTAGGAATGATGTCACTCCAGCACACCAGGAATGAATTATCAAGACAAACAGTTTATTGCATATGTGAAAGCAAAGATCAGATGACATTAGGAACAACACAGCCCTAAGAGTTTGTAACACACATAAGCACACATGTGCACACCGAGAAAGCATTGTACTGGTTCAAAATGTCTCCTGTCCTCTATGAATATAAACTTCTCAGAACACTTGGGGCTTGGACCAAGTTAATGGAATATTATTGAACCTACACCATTACTAGTAGAGAGTTTAGTTTCCTTATATATATGGGTCTTGGGCTTAGTACGCCATGTATCACAATTGCAGCATTGTTAGTAGATAGATCAGCACCATTACATGCCCTAAGCTAGGAATAAAATCATGTAACCTTCTCAGTGCCAGAGGGATGTGCAATACATTGCTTTGAGTTCGGTACCTCTTCAAAGGGTTATGAGTGAGAGATGCATACTCATAATCATGAGTGTTGCCAATCCTTGTCAAAGGTATCATCTGCCAAACTTTTCCCCCCTCCATGGATCTCTCCAATTGCACAGGGCAGGAGCTGCTGTTTGCTATGATAGGAGTGCTATCTTTTTTGCTACAAGAAAGGAATCAATGATTTGATTATATTCTGTTTTCCCTTGTGTGATAGGTATTTAGTGAGGATTGTTGCTTTGTTAATATGATATTTATTTGTCCACTATACTGTAGTTGATTTGATCCACAGTTGATCATCTTTTCCATTTATGCATATTGCCCAGGAAGTTTCTTTTAGGGAAAAAATAAAATATCTCAGATTTCTCACCCTGAACAGTACATTAATTCTAAAATGGATTCTATTGTTTTATTTTCCAATAGATGGCTATTATATTTACCTAGAAGCAAGTAACCTGATCCCAAATGATGTCATCAGGTTGGATAGCCCACAGCTTACCATCACAGGAGATGTGTGTGTAGACTTCTGGTATCACATGTTTGGTTCTGAAACTCAGAATGAACTGAGGGTTAAAATCATTGATGAAACCGGTCAATCAGTCTTTTGGAGTAGAACTGGGCAGCAGAGCTCTTCGTGGTTATATGGCTCATTCACTTATCGATCAACACAAGTGAAGAATATTCAGGTAAAAAAAATCTTTTCAATCAATTTATGTTCAAAGTTCAAAGATTTATGGTGCAATAAATAGGGGGAAGGAATTCTGGGAGAATGTAGAGATAAAATATGTACAGAGTGTCCAAATGAGTAATGCAGAGTGACACTCTGAGGTTGATGAACCTATGTAAAAATGGTGTAATTCTGTGCCACAGGTAAAATACATAAAAATACCCTAAATTCTTATTGATTGAAATGGAGCTTTGCAATATGTTGGGACCTCTCTAGCATTCAAGTGATGAAAATCCCCATTTAAAGAATTATTATAATTATTTTTTCTCTGTGATTCATTTGGTTTGCTCCAGAATTGTACCTCTTTCCTAATACAGCAGTCTCATTCCCTCACTCAATTCAAATCAAGGAGATAAAAACAATGATGCAAAAAGAAAAGCTATATTTATTTTTGGAGCAAACCAATAGCATAATAGGGGCCAAATCTATTTAAATCTTTTTTTCTTAACCCCTTGAATGCCAAGCAATGCATTGGAGTCTTCATTGGAATTCAGTGGGTTAAACCTTTGAGTGCCAGATGGGTATCCAACTCATTGTGTTTCAATGTGTTGATTACCCCTCTGGTACACAAAGGGTTAAAATCCCCATTTAAATCAATGGTATTTTTTTTTGTGTTGCAGGTAGATTGCTCCCGAATTACTTCAGTTCTTAGTAAATAAGGATCACTATATGTTTATGTAGATTAAAATATAATAAAATACTTTGCAGTCTGTTTTTGCTCTGCACTGTTAGTATACAAAGCATTGAACCTCCATTTCTTCTGTGGGATTTTGTCTATAAATGGGATTAATCCTACAAAATTTGAGTGTGAGAACACATGTACTGAGGTGGGATAAAGAATAGGGATGGACGAAAATTTTCGCCTCAAACTGAAATCTGCGAATAATGGCACTTTCCGCTTGGTGAATAATTTCCAGCAAAAAGTGCCGTTTTTCCGCTTTTTCCAGCCTCTTCCGCCCATTGAAATCAATGGGAAGAAAAATATTTCTACTACACGCTAAAGTTTTCTACAGCCATATAAAAGGCTGTCAGGCCTCACAGCAGCCATTCTGTGTTTGAGAGAGGAGAGAGCAGCATGTTTTTGAGGAGGTAAATAAAGGGTTAATTGAAGCTTAGTTTAGAGAGTCATTTAGGTAGGACATTTGTTCTCTGTATTAGGGGAGTCTGGGGCACTCTAGGGGATAAGACGGGAGGAATGAGGTTAACCCCCAAATACTCCAAAATTCCATGTGACTGACAGGCAAGACACAGGCAGCTAGGGACCTATTTGCTTGCTGATCTTGCAGTTATTGTCTCTGTGCTGGGTGGGGAAGTCTGGGGAAAGACATTGTTGATTTTGTTTTTCAGTTATAATTTTCTTTGGACAGACTGTGATAAGACAACAGGGTGGACGACTTAAAAAAAATAAATAAATAAACATAAATTAAAAAATAAAAAAGAATACAAAACTAAATATCTTAGGTGACAGTGACAGACAGCTGAATGGGTAAGGTATCATACGGCTGCATCAGTTGTGTTGTGTACCGCAGGGCTCAAAATTTCCACTTGCCACTAGCCAATGGCGAGTGAAAATTTAGCCCTGGCGAGTAGAAAATCAGCCCTGGTGGGTATGTTATGGCTTGCAGTGGCGAGTAACTTTTCAGGTCTGACTAGTAGCAAAGGACTTCAAATTTTAAGCCCTGGTGTACCGTACAGTAAAAATACACAGTGTAGTTGCATAATTTCCAGCAAACGCACAAGGGGAAGGGGGAGGGGTGGAGCAGTGCAGGGACTTGAGAGTAAAGCAGTACTTCAAAAATTGACTGCAGCAATGGTTGCTGCAGTGTGTGCAATCAGTGACGATCATCCGTCTACTCCAAGGGAGGATGCAGTTTGTCAAGGTCCCAGCAAAACTAGTTCCAGCACCACTAGTTCCAGTAGAAATAAAGAACCATATGAGAAGAAAACTGAAGATGACAACAAGTCGCTTTGAAGTGTTGATGATGCTGGCAGTAGCATAATCGAGGAAGGTGTAGCAACTGAACCGCCTGCTGCATCAGATAGTGAGACAAACAAGCACCAAAACACCCATAGTAGGGAACTTTGTTACAGTAAAAGTAAAAAGAAATTGTTTGAGACCTCCAAAAGCTTAGAGGAATATAAGGTAGTGGGGGAGAATTGTCACGTGATGCTGATGCTGCTGAGGATGACCTAATGATGACTGATGATGATACAGATCTAGAATATATCTGTCACGGAGTGACTATGGAATAACGACACTGAAAAGTACAGATACAGTAAAATCAATATCTTTATTAAAATAAGATAAAACAATAAATACAGAATGCACTTCCCCAACTCTCACAGGACCAGGTGTGGAGACAATGCACAAGCACTACCCCAACCCTCACAGGACCAGGTGTGGAGACAGCACATGATCCACTAACGGAACAGGAACTGATCCCAATCTCACTACGGAATGGGAAGGTAGCAAGGATAGCAGTAGCTTCTAGTGCAAGTAAAGCGGAATCGCCTAAACAAAAATGAGAAATGCTCCCCTATAATGCTAGGATACACCAAGGTAATAGACTCGGATACCCTAGAATGCTAGGGTAAACCTACAGGCAATGTGACTAGAATTCCCCAGAACGCTAGGGTAGATACGGGCAACAGTGACTCAAATCCCTAGTAAGCTAGGGTGCACCCAAAGGAACTAACCGTCGGTATCAAGCAGTATAGGATAGTCAGAGACAAAGTCTGGCTCAGCGGGAGGATACTGAGCAGAGCTTGTACCAGAGAGATCAGCTAGAGCATGGTCTAGCGTAGGAGCGGAGTCAGTCAGGCCAAGGGTCAGAAACATATTGGATAGTCAGCCGGAGCCGTAGTCAGCACAGAGCAGTTAGTCACCCAAGCAAAGGTCCGTACCGTATCGGATAGTCAGATGGAGCCAAGTGTCAGACCAGAGCAGAAGGCAACAAGTCAGAGATTCAACGTAGCCGGAGTCAAACGTAGTCAGAGGTCATACACGGATCAGAGCATAGGAAATAATCACAAAATCTAGCGCACAGGTACACCACAAAGGGCAAAGGAGTACTGGCAGAACGAGGCCTATAAAGCCTAGCAAGTATGCGGAGACTAACTCTGGCAATTACCACAGGCCTATAAGAATAACAAAGCGCATAATTGCGAGCCTCAGGAAGTGATAGTATAATGTTCCCTGAAAACTGCAACAGCGCTCCTGGAGGGCAATCACGGGCACCGTGATAATATCCCTCCAGCATCCTTCTTGTGTTCAGATACAGATGAAGTTGAGAGTGAGGATGGTGATAGGGCTATAAGGTTACCAGAAAGTCAAAGGCTGAATCTTCCTCCACTTTTAAGGAGCACTGTGCCTGTCTATAAACTGTTTGAGAAAGGCATTGGAAAGTCTGATCCTGGACAAGCACAGATGTCAAAAAGCACACAGTCACCCTATCAGTTATCATCAGCATCATCGCCTCTTCAAAGTCCAAGTCCCACTCAGCCACAAACATACCTGTTTTTAGTGCCAAGCAACAGCAACACAAGTTAACACCCACAGTGTTAGATATGACGAGTACCTCTGGTGGTGCTGCTGTAAGTGCTGCACCTTTGACACCTAGTAGTACTGGCAGTAGAATTACATCAACATCTAGCTCCAGTAGTAGTGGCAGAAACCACACATGACAGACAAAGCCAGGACAAATATTTTAACAGCAGCACAGATGAGGAGGTAGAGGACGGATGTGAAGAAGGGTTGCCACTATCTACCCCACTTGGGACCACTGCTATGACCGATAAGTAATGTGTGTCAATAATCTGAGAAGGAGGATAGAGTCTGACAATGATAATAATACATACACAAATCACACCATGACAGCCCCCACCACCACCACTACAATACATATCTGCCACATTGTAGGTTGTACTTTATTTTTCTTTATTACTTGATATCATCATGAATATGTGCCAGTGTCAATTAAGCAAGAAAGTGTTGTGGGCAAAGGACAAATGCATTCTGCATTCTAACACATTTTTCAAGCCATATTTTGCTGTTGGACTCACAACTTTGACTTTCAGCCACTTATTTTTAAACTTCAGCCCTCATAAGAAGTAATATTACAGTGGAAAATGTAGCACATATAGGAAATATAAGCAAATAGGCGAAAAAATGTGTTAACATAGGCAGAACATTTGTTAAAATAGGCAAAAAGGAGGACATTTTTGCATAGGTGGAAAAGTGAAGTTTTTTGCAGGAAAAGCGAAAAATCTGTACGATTTTGTGAAAAGTCATGTGGGAAGTTTTTCACACTTTTCACCCACCCCTAATAAAGAGGTGATCAAGTGGAGATGACTTTTCCAAGGATATTACTTCTCCAGTTCCTCTGTTATGCTATAGAGCCTATGCACTAAGATATCCAAAGCTGTAGACATCTTAGTGCATTGGCTAAATAGAATAACAGAGGAACTGGAGAAGTGATATCCTTGTAGAAGTCATCTCCACTTTATCACTTCTTTATCACATCTTAGTTTATAACCTCCTTGGAGATTGATGTCCCTATAAGAACTGGAACAATTATGGGTCCAACCAACTACACCATATGGGACAAATAAAAATGTCTATTGATTTAAACCCTTTGAATGTTAGAGTGCATTGGAGACCTCTATAGCATTCAAGAGCTTAAAGCCCCATTTAAATTAATGGGAATTTAGGGAGATTGTACATGTCACGTATGGTGCAGTTAGTTTGCCCCAGAACTAGTTTTATGTTGACAACCTTTATGGCACTCAAATACTTAAAGAAGCAGTAACCTTTTTAATGAAAAATATATGTTATAGGGGATATCTTGCAGAATAGAATACTCAAATGTTATTAAAGTTCAAATTCTTATTTTCATTAAACTGCCATTTTCTGTTATGTACACCACTCACCAGCTGCTGCTGTTGCTATCACTTGTTTTGAAGACCCATAGTCCATGACTCAATGGAAGTTATTCACTAAGGCATGATAAAAAGGTGATAAAGATGAATTTACTTCTTCAATTATATAAATTCTCCAATTCCTATGTTATTCAATGCACTAAGAGTTCTCCAACTTTGGAGATCGTATTACATTGTATCCACAGAATAACATAAGACCTGGAGAAGTGATATCACTGGAGAAGTTTTCTTCTCTTTATCACCTATTTATCATGCCTTAGTGCATCTCCCCCTATGAGTGCATTATAAAAAATGCACACATTGGACACCATTTGACACTGTTGCTAACAGTTTGAGCTAATTTCACATTTTAATGAAATCTCTTCCATTAGTGGGAGTTTTACTTTCCAGAAAAATCTCTATAATAGTGGTTCTCAACACATGCTTTCAAGGTCAATTTACAAGCCAGCAGTTGTGAATTTACCTGTTAGAGCACAGATGTGTTGATCAGAGGCTCATTCAGTTTGATTAACACATCTGTGGTATAACAAGGAAATCCTCAATTCCTGACTGATTAGCGGGCCCTGGGGGCATGGGATGAGAACCATTGCTCTATAACAAGTTTACTGTTCCTTTCAAAGAAAAAGTACCATGTCTCAATAATAATCCCACATTTATCTTAACATGGGCAGACAATCTGAATGACCATTACAAATCAGTTCTACATGGACAGGCTCCCTGAAAATGAATCTATAATTTACACTGGATAGCATATCCATGGAGGTAGACATGACTCTTGGTTGCCGTTCTCCAAGATCCCAAACTCTACTCACTAAAGACATTTTTTTTCCATCTAAGACAACATCATTGGAACATGTTTCCAGGCCTGGAATAATGACTGCCTCCATGGTCACTTTCTATGTTTTTACTCTGAAATTCAGATGTTAGCTTTAGGACTAGAAACTGGATGCTGTATTTATTAAATGACATTATTTGTTGTATTTGGGGATCAAACTTTGTGAGTGTTTAGTGTTTACTTTTCTGATGTTGATTGGAATGTTACCGCTTATTCTTTTATTAATGGTATTACATGACAAATTCCCATTAATTGCCTGCTAAATTAATATTATATAAATAATAACTTTTGAGTTTATTAAAATAAAATACACACTGTATATTTATTAGCATAACACATGTGCATACATTTGTTTACCAGAAGGAGATCAATGGAAATATATATATTGTACAGTAGTGAGATGTCACGCTTCTAGGCCTGTAGATATCTATAGGATACAAGTGCAACTTGACACATTGGTAGTGTCTTAGCCAAAAATGTTATCATTTAGTGCCATCTAGTGGTTTCTTGAGAGACACATTTCTATTTGCATTTGAAGCAAGAAGTATTGAGTTTTAGTATAGCTAATAGAGGGTTGCATTGCTTTTCAGGCTGCAAAATGATATCAGTGTTTTTTTCTCACAAATGTATATTAAAATGCTTTTGGAGATAAAACCAATAGCCTGTTTTTATGGTTGTGAACTGTCAGTAAATTCCTAGGCAATTAGTAAAAATTAACTAAAATAAGAAAAGCCCTGTAAAAAATATGTCTTTAAAAAATGTGTTTTCTTCCAGTAAGAATGATAAAAATACTTTTTCAGAACTACTCTTCCTGCAGTGTAATCCAGAGTCAACTGGTACACTAAAACCCACTGGAGCAGGTCTGGGGCACACCAGATTCATCATCGAGTAGAATTACAGATTCCCATAGATGTTAACCCCTTGAATGCTATGGGTCTCCAGTTCATTGCTTTACAATGCTTTAGACACATCTCCTAGCATAAAAGGGGTTAGAGGCCTGATTTAAATCTAGGGAACTTTAGAAGATTTTTGTTTGTCTCCAGCGGTGCAGTCAGCTTGCTTCAGACTTCTAGATATATAATTGCAGTCCAGATTTTGGGAAGCATACACAAAGCAAACATTTCTTTCAATATGTAGCTATAGTGCAACCAATGTAAACATTTAGTAATTGTTGCCTTCTCCATGGTGGTGTCTGATGATACTGTATGTTTGGTGACACTTCAGTTACTGTAGACCTGAGGGGGCACTAATACTTCTATTAACATGATCAGTTCATCTTTGACCCATCCTTAATTCTCTAGAAGTAACATCAATCCATGATATGGGGAAGGTGAGAGACAGCATTATCAGTAGACCAAAAACTTTTGTGGGAACAGTGGATAACTTTAGTGATTGGGAAGTCTCTGTTTATAATTGATACATATCTATTAAATGTTTTGTTTCCTAACAGGTAATCTTTATAGGTATCAGAGGGTTAACTGAGTATGGGGACATAGCTATTGACAACATTGGAGTGAAAAATGGACCTTGCGGTAAGATATTTTAGCTACTAATAAGATTTGAATGATTGCTTTCTCATCCCCCAATAACATATATACATTCACAAAAATATTCAGTAGAGCAGTAGTATAATAGCAGAATGGAACAGTAGTACATCTTATAATGCTGGATTCAGTGAGATTCCAACATTGGTTTTCTCATTGCGTGACAACTTGGGGGAGTTTATTTTTATATATGTGTAAATCAAGGCTATATTTTATACTAGCGTTATTGATAACTTAGTCCTAGATTGCATTGCAAGTGATGTGTTATTTATATAAATACATGTGCATATCAAGGCTATATATTATACTAGCGTTATTGATAACTTAGTCCTAGATTGCATTGCAGGTCATGTGTTGTTTATATATACATGTGTATATCAAGGCTATATTTTATACTAGCGTTACTGATAACTTAGTCCTCAATTGCACTTTGCATTGCAGGTGATGTGTGGTTTTATATCACAGATTCCTATTGAAAACTATGCCATTGATAAAACCAGTAGTAACATATATCACATGCAATGGAGTTTAGTTACTTAGTATTTTCTTCAAAATTTCTAATGGGCATTCAAAATATTTTCTTTCTCCAAGAAAGCTTATTCACTGTATTGGCCCATTGACATTATTATTAAACATCAAACAATGAAGATTTTAAACCTATTCAATATGTTCTACACATTTTCTATCCTGCTTTTTCTTCATCTCATCTTTAGTTTGTTTCACAAAATAAACTGTCCACGATTTGCAATCAGACAAATTTTAAGCATTTCAACCCTTTCAGTGCCAGTGGGGTACCCAACGCATTGCAAGCGTTGGGTATCCCTGTGGCACAGAAAGGGATAAGAGTCTTCTTGTTTTGTTATATGGGTCTAGTAACACGGAGAAAGTAATCTTGAGTAGAGAAATACTATATTTAATCTTTTTTCGTCAATGCTGGTGTCTTGTTATTTTTTTTATTTCTCTTCTTCTATATCAGGGGTGGAAAACCTTAGGCCCTCCTGCTGTTGTGGACTATAACTCCTATAATCTCCTGTCAGCCACCGGTTGATAGGGGATCATGTGAGTTCCACAACAGCTGGAGGGTCTCGGGTTGCCCAGCAATACTCTATATCAGGGCTGTCCAAGTTCAGTCCTCAAGGGCCACCAGCAGGCCACAATGTAAGGATTTCCCTGATTAAACACAGGTGAGTCAGTCAAAATGAATGCTCCACTGATGAACTCACTTGTGCTTAACCCCTTAATGCCCACATGCCAGTCATAGCATGTCACCCTCAGTTCCCAGCGTGGTGTACCGGTACGCGTCACAGGTTACGTGTACATTCATGTCAGAAACACCAAAGTGGTCCTTAAGGGAAGGTTACTTCTCAGGACCCTGGATGTTAAGGGGTTAATCAGGGAAGTCCTTATATCCTGGCCTGCTGGTCACCCTTGAGGACTGAACTTGGACACTTCGCTCTATATCAAGCCAGTCCCAAACACATCGAATCACTGACTAGAAAATCAAGGAATTGGAGTGATTCATATTAAAAATATAATACTTGTAAAATGTTAAACCAGGGACACAAATTGTACATAAATGGTACCGTGGTGGTGTTATTATGAAGGCAAAGGTCATAAGACTGTATTCAACAAGCTAAAGCGGAACTACCACCCTACAAAATCTTTAGCTTAACTAAGTCCCCATCTGGCAACTAGTTGCTTAGTAGCGCTAGTCACCAGAATTATTATGTTATTTAATAGATTTATGCTCTCTTCTATGGCTGACAGTAGCACGGAGCGTGGACATCTTGCCATTGTGACATCCACACGCCTGCGCTGTCAGTCCCAGCCGGGTCTAGGAGGCATTGCTAGGAGCTGGCCGGTTCCAAAAGAGACAGACAGCGTAGGCGCGCGGACGTCACAATGGCAATATGTCCATGTTCCATGCTACTGTCAGTCATAGAAGAGAGCATAAATCTATTAAATAAGGTAATAATTCTGGTGACTAGGGCAGAAACCCATTGCAGAAATCATTGAGAATGTAAAGCTTCGAGAGCACAGCCTATATTTATAATGAAAAACTCATTAACAGCAGTTGCATGTCTCTGTTCTAATGGTCCCCATGTAATTTGCCTTTTTGCCACTAATGTTTTGGTTCATTTTACGCAGATCCATACCCAACTACAGTGGTACCAACCACTCCTCCAGATTTGTCAGGTACTATATGAATTCTGTTTATTACTGAAAGTTCTTATAGCAATTCTAAATTATGAGAACTTTGAAACCCTAAGGTCTATATGCTCAAAGTGAATGGTAAAGAATTCTAGGTCAAACCCATAGGTAACAAATTCAATTATTCAAAGATAAAAATAATAACATCAGGCTATAGTTTTCTTATTCAACTATATTCATATTCACTTATATCGAACAGCATCATGTTTTTGCATTCCACATTATACAAAATCCCAGTGCAGAAAGCAGGTTTCTGTGATGCTCCCAAATGCTCATTTTATAGTATCCAAAATTAGCATTCATCAGGGTAGTTGAACACAAGATTTATTAAAAGTAGAGAATATCACAAGAAATATAAAAAACCCTTTCTACACAGTCAGATGTTTTATGCTTATGTAACTTACTCATTGACTGATACTGAACCACTACCCTAAATCATCACTGGAAGGGTGAGGACAAGCCTATAGGCTAAAATGGAGGTGCACATACAGTGTATCACTAATATGGAGAACTTGTACACCTTTACTCCCACATCAGTAAGGCAGCTTATAGTCTAATACTAGACTGGTGTTTTCATCCTCATAGCTTATTCATGTAGAATACTAAATATTATTACAAACAAATAAAAAAACAAATAAAACTAGATTATATATATGCCAGTCTGAAGTTTAATCATGGGACCATGGGTGCCTAACTTTCAACTCCATTAAAAATTTCTCTTCTATTTAGAATGCTTAGGAAATTCTATCATATTGGTTATTTAAATGTTTTCAATTGCAATAAATTGAAATAATCTCATCTGTCCTGAATATGCCTAAAATGTGCTTGGCAACAGAAGAATATTTATAATTAACCCTTTGAGTGCCAGAGGTGCACGCAAAGCAATATGCATAACTGGGAAGTCTCCAGATTTATCCCAGAGACTCCAGTTTTCACACTGCATCACTGGGTCTCCGGGGCAGAGGCTGAGTGTCTGGTTGTGAGGAGTTTCTACTGAAACTCCGGCCACTTCTGCTCTTTCTCACTCTTTCCTCCTACTCCCCTCCTGATTCTCCTCTTTCACTAGGCTTTTTTTTCCAGACCTTTAAGCCCTGCCCCAGTAACTGTTAAGCCCCGCCCCTTTTGATGCAATTCTCGTCATTTTTCTCCCCTCAGCGGCACCACAGGACTCCCTTCCAGGGAGAGCACACAACAATATTCCCAGGTATGGCAATGTGTTGCGTACCCCTCTTGCACTCAAAGGGATAACAATAAAAATCACTCAAATTCTTACTGAAATAAATGATCAATGCATTGGCAAATGGCGACCTATCGGGCATCTGAGGGGTTAAAAGCCACATTTAAATTAATGAAACATGTATTTATCCTTGTTACTGTAGTTGGTTTGGTCCATAATTGCTCCACTTTCTTTGTGTACATAGCCTTACATGTAAATTCTTTGCTCTTGGATCCATATTTATTTCTTCCAAATGTGGCTGAACCGTTTGAGTGCCAGAGAGGTACACAACACTTTGCAAAGCAATGTGTTGCGTATCTCTCTGGTACTCAAAGGTTTAAGATGTTATTGTTTGTTGCTTCCTTTTCTAAAATATGCTGTATCTGTCTATACACAGAGGGGTCTTGCAGTGGTTATGGTGATCCCCATTACTTCACATTTGATGGTTACCCTCACACGTTCATGGGAAACTGCACTTACACGCTCACCAAGCTCTGTGAAGCCAACAGCAGCTTACCATATTTCAATGTGGAAGTTGGACATGAGTACAGAGATGGTAACACACAAGTTTCCTTTGTTAAGCAAGTGACTTTGTATGTCCACGGATATAAAATCAGCCTGGAGAAGGAAAAAGTTGTGAAGGTAAGAGAAACAAAATGAAAATGTAAATCTGTAAAATCAGTTGTGTGTACAATTATTATTTGAATGATAAAGGAATACACAGCACAACACATTGACATTCATCAAGTTCAATAGTATGGGTAGTCCAGAACAAACAGAGGGCCAAACCTGGTGTACTTTTCTCAGTGAGGTTCTTCCCTGGTTTACCGCAGGAGGGTAGTTTTATCAACTGTTGAGGCCCCTGGCTGAATTGTGAATGGAGACCCCCAAATTATAGGAATACCTTTAAGATTTGCATCCTCTTTGTGGAAAAAAACACATTTATTTGTTGTGCATACGGAACAGCCTCGCTCCTTGATCTTAAGATTTCATTGACTCCTTATCATGAAATTGGTACTGTTGGCAACCCAAGGTGATACCTCCAGAAACAGGAGGCCCCCAGAAAACCCCTGATATACCTATTCATTAAAATGCCCTTGCACATTAGTGAACCGCTAGCAAATTCCCAAACTACTCCCTACTTTAGCTTTACCTAAAAGCCTTTGTTGGCTTCCCTTCTGTGATCAAAGCAGAGGCAGGAACAGAGTGAGAAAGGTTCTCACATAAATAGAATCAGTGGTGCAACTTGTCATTGGAGGAGCATGATGCAAACATTGTTTTGGGTGCAGTAAAACAAAAATATTCTCCTAGGGACATAACTAAACCTGTGGGACTCCTTGGATGTCATGCATTGGCATAGTTGCACACGCTTCACCCCCAGGGTGCAATGATTTCTGTGCTGGGTGTCCAAGACTGTAATCTGCTCTGTGGATTGTATATTGAGTGTAGGATGAGAACTAAGCTTGCAGTAAGCTTTTTGTGGCCTTGTGGAGGGGGAGAAGTGACCATATGGGGAGGTAAGGGAAAAGGGCTGGTTTGAGCACTACCTATATTTTTAGGACTACATCACACTGAAAATATTTGATTTGATTAAATGAGCTGGAAATAGTTAAGTTATATTTAGTGTCTGTTTTATTAAAGTGGTTAAATAAAAATATAAGGTTTTTGTTCCTTTTTTGTGAAACTACAGGGGTGCAATTCTGGAGCAAACAATAAGTGACAACTAAAAATGTTCAGTGATTGAAATGGGAATTCTTACCCAGAGAGGACTCCAGTGCATTGCTTCACAATGCTTTAGAGACTTTTCTACCAATCAGTGGGTTAAAAACCCATTTCAATCAATGGGATGCTAATACAGTTTGTGTCCCCAATGAGGCACTTGGTATGATCAAGCACAGGGATGGGCAATGCAAGGCCCTCAAGCTGTTGCCAGGCTACAATGCCCATCATCCCAAACCAGCCAACGGCTGGTGGGGGTTTATGTGTATTGTGGTTTTGTATCAGCTGGAGTGCCTCACATTGTCCTACCTTGATCTAGCATTTCTAACCCTTTGACTGCCAGATGGTTGCACAACGCATTGCTTTGCAATGCGTTGTGCAGCACTCTGGCACTTAAAGAGTTAATCTTTTGCGTCCTGACTGGAGAGATTTTATCACTGTCACCCTTTGGCCTTGATTGTGCAAGTCATCGAAAATATCTCTGGGTCATAAAATGCTTTTATTTCTGTTACTTTATTGAGTACTAGTTGAAAAGCCTGTGTACACGGGCCACAGTGCCACCTAGCAACTGGCGTGGTGCAGTAATGCACAGTAGAGACTGCCTGCGCCGCAGCTGATAAGGAGTGGGGTGCTCCGAGCTCAGATCATAGTCCTCTCTGCGCACTTTCCAGTGCGCAGAGAGGACTCCGATCTGAATTCAGAGCGCCCCGCTCCATATCAGCCACAGCGCGGGCAGCGCGCGCAGCCGCCTCAACTGCGCATGACGGCTTCTGACAAACTTAGCGAATTATAATGTAGGATGGTGATTAAATGATATGTACTTACACATAGATTACCTTAACCCTTTGACCAGCAGAGCAGTACAACAAGTTGCAAAATAATGTGGTGTGCACCCCACTGGCACTCAAAGGGTTAAGAATTTGAAAGTTGGTTTGCTAATGTGGAATGATTCACCTCTAGGTAAATAATTGTTTGTGAAAATCACTGTATTTAGTTATAACATATATTTACTTAAGACCTTATGCAGGAAGACATTCAGTTGTGGAGCAAACCAACTACATGACAGGGGAAACAAACTCTCATTCATTTACATGCCCCCCCTTCCCTTTTTAATTGGGTTGAAGACCTCTCTAGTGTTCAAAATTAAACAACCCACTTAAAGTAGTTGGAATTTTGGGAAATAATTTTCGTTCTCTATGGTGCAATTGGTGTTCTCCAGAACTGCTATTCATTCCTTAGAACATCAGCCTCACTGGATCTGATGGACTAAAAAAAGTGGTACAAATCTGGAGCAAACCAACAGCACCATAGGGAACACGTACAAATTCCCATTGATTGAAATGGGGTTTTAACCCTTTCAATGCTAAGGAGGTCTCACCACATTCCTTAGCAATGCATTGGTGACCTCTCTAGAATTCAAGGGGTTAAAAGCCTCATTTCAACCAATATGGATCTTTGAACACATTTCCCCTATGATGCTTTTGGTTTGCACCAATTTGTTTAGCACACCAATACCACCGCGTTTTGCCCGCACACACACATTGCTTTGAAATTCTCAGAAAGAGGCTTATGTACTAAGAGGAATTTGAGCTGTTCTGGAGAAAACCAATGGCACCATAGTCAACAAAATGACAAAAATCCCCATTTGTTTAACCCTATAAGTGGGTTAAATTATGGGTTACCAATGAATTGTAAATCAAAAGTGAAAACCCAGTCCTGTAAGAGTTAAAAGAATAATGAAGAGTGAGCAGCAATGAATGATGCGTCTGTTATTCCAATGTATCCCTGAAGAAACAGTCCTCTTTAACTCTTTCAGCACATTGGTCACTCACTTCTGAATACCATATTATTAACAGTGGCTTTCTAGCATTCAAAGGGTGAAAAGCCCTATTTTAAATAAGGGGATTTGTATATGTTCCCTTTGAGGCAGAATTGCTTCAGTTCATCTTAGTACATCAGTCTCAGTGAGGATTAGTATCTTTCCTAAATGTGTTTTTTCTTTAAACCAGGTCAATGGACTGGTGCAGCAGCTTCCAGCGAACTTAGTTCCAGGTATATCAATTGGTTTCAGTGGTGAGTATGTTGCTGCCACAGCTGACTTTGGCCTGAGAGTGAAGTATGATGGGCATCATCTAGTTGCAGTCTATCTTTCTAAAAAGTACCAAGGCAAAGTGTGTGGAACCTGTGCCAACTTCAATGGAAACACTTCGGACGATAGTCTTAATCCAAATGGAATACAAGAGCCAAATTCCGTTAGCTTTGGCAACAGCTGGCAGGTCCAGAATGACTCAAGGTAGGTGGTTCAAGCAGCAACTAGGGGCAGTGTATACATCTAGCAGCATAGCTCATTTCTGTGTTTGGTATGGGAATCATTCCTGCACTGCGAGGGAATGTACTAGAGAGTATGAATGCTTAATGCACTAAGGACTTCATCTAAAATAGAAAATTCTGAAACACTCCAACTGTACTATAGGGAGATATAAAAATTCTAATTTACTTAAATGGGACTTTTAACCATTGGAATGCTAGTGAATGTAATGCATTAGATACCTTTTTTTAGCATTCATTTAAATAAATGAAAATTTGGGAAATTTTGTATTTCTCCCTATGTAGCAGTTGTTTGTTTTTTTGAGTTTTTAACAGTTGTGTTGATATAATAAAAGTAAACAAACATAAAATATACAATTACATCAGTATGTACAAATAAGAAGTTGTTTACAAAGGTACTTCTAATCGATTCTTTAAAGGGATAGTAATGTTTTATAATAAAAGCAGCCCTAATTAATCAACCTAGTATTTGGGCCTTGGAGAGTGTTATTTCAATTCTGTCAGAGTTGTAGTTCAAGAGTAATTGAATGATGAAGTATTCTCCTCCCACCCCTTTTACTGATATAACACTGCTCACCTAAGAGCAGCAGGGAGTATCCAGGTAGATTGCAGAGAGGGACAATCTTCAATTAAGATAAGGGGAAAAAGCTGAAAAACCTGTCAAGGGGGGCAGGGTTTTCATTGTTCTCAGAGTACGAAGATTGTCCCCAGCTGTTATCTGTCTGGTCTTACAACCAGATTCCACATCTGAGGGGAGATGGCTTACACTAGGTAAAAGGGGCGGGAGGGGGATACTTTATCATTCAATTACTCTTGAACTACAAGTCTGACAGTACTGAAATAACACTCTATGTGGCTCAAATACTATGAAGATTAATTGGAGCTGTTGTTTTTGTGAAACATTATTATCCCTTTAAAGAGAGAACCAACATAGTGAAATGTATTTTTTTCCAGTATGTGAGCAAAAAGGGAAATGTTTCAATGAAATTAACTACCAGAGTTGACAGAAAGTATCAGAATACTCGATTAGTGACATGCAAAAATTGAAGAAGGAAAGAGTGAAAGGGTAAATAATCTAGGTTAAAAGTAACCTAAAAAGGGGAAGGTAAAGAAGAAAGGGGGAAAGGATGTTAATGGTGAAAAGTGCAAGCATAATAATAAAGAGGGAAGGGAAGGGGTGTAGTTCCCTGGACTCGATCAAGGTCAATCAAAATAATGCTGTTTGTTATATAATTATAGTGCGTAACACCCGTTTTTTGGTCTCAACTTTAAGTAAATGTTACAAGTGTGAAGATCTGTTCCAGAATGTAACCTCTTTTCAAATCTTAGGCCCATATTTATAAAGAAAAACTGGAGTTATTCTGGAGTACGCCTACTGCACCATAGGGGAAAATAAAAATTCCTGTTAAATTAAATTAAATTAAATTAAAATCCCTTGATTTTTAGGAAGGTCTCCAGTGCTGTCTAGTATTCAGTGGGTTAAAAAGCTCTATTCAAGTGCAAGGGAATTTAGGAAATTCTGTTTGTCCCCTATGGTGCAGTTGTTTTATTCCAGAATAACACCTGTTATGTATTATAAATATGGATGGACCTAAGAGCCTTATACACAAAATAAATAAATAAATAAATAAATAAATAAGAGGAGCAATTCTGAAGTAAACCAACTTCACCGCAGGGGGAACGTACAAACCTTATTTTGCTTTCAATGGAAATTGTACTAGAGAGGCACTTGCAATGCATTGGAGACCTCTCAAGCATTTAAGGGGTTAAATTCCCCATTTAAAGCAACAGGAATTATTATTTTGTTCACCGTGGTGGACTTGGTTTTCTCAAGAATTGTTGCTGTTTGATTTTGTGCATAAGGCCCTAAATATTTTGCAAGATGTCTTTATGACCACAGTGCTTCAACTGCAAAACAGCTTGTACATTGTATCCAAACTATTGTATCACTTTGACTCAGGTTATCCCATTGGATGGTAGAAATGCCTCCAACTTGTTGGATAGAAATTTGATGGAGACGTCTCTGGCATCCAAGGTGTTAACCACTTAATAATAAGGTCTTCAAGGCATCGTCGCTTTGTGGGATGTTTTTCAGTGCAAACTTTATTTGAATCACGGCAATGGAACAGTGGGCAATGGGAGAAAAGTGGTAGCTTTCTGAGGCAAACCAACTGTACCATAGGGGAGAAACAAACATGTACATTGATTTAAAAGCAGCTTTTAACCCTTTCATGCTAGAGAGGTCTCTAATACACTGAAAATCAATAAGTTGAAGACCTGTCTAGCATTCAAGAGGTTAAAATCCCATTTAACTAAAAGTAATTTTTTATTTGTGGTCAGGGAATATAGCTGATTGAGAGGATTAATAAGAGGTGTGGCTTAACCTTGGCTTACTAAAGCCTGGTAGAAAGTATGACAAGGTGAGCCAATTAGAGGGCTGCTTAATATAAAGTAGTTGGTTGAGGGTGAGTGCCTGAGGTGGGGCTCAATCAGAATCGAGACCCGATGGAGTGGATTGGTCTGGTATTTATAGTGCTACTGGCCCCTCCAACAAATACAGCCTATCACTTATCATGAATGATGCAGCTGGTTTGCCCCTGAATTCCACCATCTTTAATGCTTAAGGCCTTCATAACAACATATTTGAATTTTAACTTTCAAGTGGTTAAAATATGCTTTGATATTTAAAGGGATAGTAATACTTAATTTTAACTTTATTTTATTTTGTAGGCATTAAAAAAATATGAAGAATGATATAAGTCTTATCTCTCAAACCTTTATGGTTTGAGAGATATTCACAAGCAAAGTTTCCCCTCCTGCCCCTTTTTCCTAGTGTAAACCATCTCTTCTCAAATGTGGAATCTGGTTGTAAGACCAGACAGATAACAGCAGGGGACAATCTTCTTCCTATGAGAACAATGAAACCTCTGCCCCCTTTGACAAGCTTTTCAGGTTTTTCCCTTATCTTAATTGAAGATTGTCCCTCTCTGCAGTCTACCTGGGCACCTCCCTTCTGATCTGGCTGAACAGTGTTACATCAGTAAAAGGGGAGGGAGGGGGATATTTTGTCATTGAATTACTCCTGAACTACAACTCTGACAGAACTGAAATAACAATCTCCAAAGTCCAAATACTATGATGATTAATTAGAGCTGCTTTTATTATGAAACATTACTATCCCTTTAAGGAATGTTTCTCCCCTATGGCTCACTTGGTTTGCCCCAAAATTCTGTCACTTTTCCTTTGAACGTAAAGCCCTGAAGATCTTACGCATGAAAGGATGGCACACAAACTGAACAGGGGAGATATATATTCAACATATTCCCATTTTATCTATTTTAACCCTTTTGGTGCCAGAGAGCATGGAGTTATTCTGGGGCACAGAAACTGAACAGGGGAGATATAGATATATTCAGTGGATTCCCATTTTAATTCTTTTAACCCTTTGTGTGCCAAAGAGGTATGCAACGCGTTGCAAAAGAATATGTTGCATACCCCTCTGGCACTCAAAGGGTTAACTGTATGAAGACCAAAGAAGTACTAAGAAGAACTGGATCAATCATATCACAAACAACTGTGCCACAGGGGACAAATAAAAATACCCCAGTTATTTAAATAGGATTTTAACAGAGGTCTCCATTGCATTGCATTGCAACACGATGGAGAACTTTTTAGCAGAAGGAGGGGTTACATTTCCATTAACGCAACAGAATTTTTTATTTATAACCTTTGGTGAGGTTGGTTGATCTGTCCCAGAATTTATCTACTTTTGTTTAGTGCATACGGCCCTCATAAAGTGATGGGGGGAAATACATGTATGTACAAATGACAGATGATCAGTATATGTTTTGGAATAACATGTAGCATTGCTTTGTTTCTCTTTAAGTTGTACAATTGCTACTGAACATAAACCTCAATGCACAGCGGAAGAAATTCATGAAATTCAGAGCCACCAGTCCTGTGGAGCTATGCTTCCATTTGATGGCATATTCCAACACTGCCATCTTATTGTAGATCCCCGGGAATATTTTCTCAATTGTTATTATGATATGTGTGCGTTACATCTGGACCAGAAGACTCTCTGTAACAATCTTCAGGCATATGCAGATGCCTGTCAGTCAGCGGGTGCTGTTGTGCTGCCCTGGAGAAATGAAACTTTCTGCCGTAAGTAGGAAACCTTTCCCTTGAACGCATTTTTTTTTCTGGGCTGCTTCTCAATAGTTAATCTATGTCTGTTCACGTACACCAGCATATGCACCAAGTACTGTTGGATCAATACTGGAAAAAAGCGACTGTATCACCATAGCTGAGAACTTCCTTCTGTGGAGAGGGATCATGGGCTGCAAATAGGCTTATGTTAATTATGTGATTAGAGTCATAAAGTGGGTGGATCTTAACTGAGATTGCGCTGGGAAGTGGGAGGAACAGGATGGGAAGGAGGAGAAGTGGGAAAAATTACACAGGAAAATCAATGCAGCCTGAGAATCAGCCTCTGTCTCTGTAGACACCGTAATTAACCCTTTGAGTGCCAGAGGGGTACACAATGCTTTACAGAGAAATACATTGCATACCCCTCTGGCATTCAAAATGGTTAACACTAAAAACCAGAGTCTCTGTGGCAGATTTGGGTTCCCAGGTAAGTGCAGCACCTTCTCAGAAAGCAGTCAAAAAGGTTGATTATTATTTATTTAACGCTGGCTTTTTCTGAATGTGTTGAGACCCCCCTTGAGTATCAGAGAGGACTCAAAAGCATTGCAAAGCATTCAAGGGGTTAAAATGCCCATTTAAATGAATGGGAACTTTTGGAGTTCATTTCTCTCCTATTTATTTGACGGTAAAAACAATTAAATAAATGAATACAAAATATTTTTGTATATTATTCAGTTCAATAAAAATGATCTTAGAATGTACAAGGTATTGCTTGTATAGTAAAACTGAGTACATATTGTGACTGCAAATCTATAATTATATTTTACAGCGCTACAGTGTCCACCGAACAGTCATTATGAGCTATGTGGTACAGCATGTCCAGCTACTTGTGTCAATCCAGGATCACCATCCAACTGCAATCTCCCCTGTACTGAGGGGTGTGTCTGTGACCCAGGATATGTTCTCTACCATAATAAATGTGTTCCGAGTAGCCAGTGTGGATGTTGGGAAGGTGATAAACATTATCCAGTAAGCTCTGAATTCTGGACTGATGACACATGTTCTACAAAATGCAGATGTCCTTCAACAGCAGGCAGTTTAGTATGTGATCCTGCATCATGTCCAACTAATACGTACTGTGGCATAGTAAATGGTGCTCCTGACTGTTCTGAGCTCACATTTGGCAACTGCATAGTATATGGTGATCCTCATTACAATACCTTTGATAAACAAACCCACCACTTTATGGGAATATGCACCTATACACTGGCCAAGCTTTGCACCAATTCTACTTCTCTACCATATTTTAACGTTGAAGCCAAGAATGAGCATCGTGGACACCCATCAGTGTCTTATATACAGAAAGTGATGGTGGAGGTCTACAACCATCAAATCACAATTTTTAAAAATGAGCCAAGTCGTGTCCATGTAAGTTCCCTTATTCATTTTTTTTTTTCAAATATCAAACGTTAGTGTGTATTGCATGTGAAGATAAAGTAATATATTTTATTGATATTTACAAATGAACTTCCCTATCAATAACAAAGTACTTTCTTCTTAGGTAAATGGCATTTGGAATACTCTTCCCATCAGTTTGGTTAATGGATCACTGACTGTGACCAAAAGTGGAAGATATGTTGTTGTTGAGACTGATTTCCAACTTACAGTTTCTTACGATAATGATCACACTGTGGAGGTAAAGGTTCCTACCACCTATTTCAATCAGACTTGTGGAATGTGTGGTAACTTAAATAACAATCCTCAAGATGACTACATGATGCCCAATGGACAACAAGCTCTGGATTCTAATGAGCTGGGGAATAGCTGGGAAGTGTATGATGATGATCCTTTATGCAATATAACTGGCCCCCCACCTCCCCCAGTGTGTCCACCAGAAAAAGAAGAGCTGTATGAGGGAGAGGGATTCTGTGGTCTTCTGAAAAGTAAAGATGGTCCATTCCAGTCCTGTCATTCTGTAATCAACCCAGACAGATTCTTTGAAAGCTGTGTATTTGACCTCTGTGCTCTTGGAGGCAATATAAATGATCTATGTACTGCTTTAGAGGCCTATGCAGATGCTTGCCAAAAGGCAGGAGTTAACATTGCTTGGAGAAACTCAACTTTCTGTCGTAAGTACCTTCAAAAAGATAAAAATAGTATTTTTGAATGGTTTAGAAAGGAAATACAATAGTGAAAATAATGCTCTTTATAAAATTGATTTCTTTAGGAGGATATAAATTAAATGGTATTATATTTTCACATTATTTGTGTATTTCTTTTTCAGCCATTTCTTGCCCCACTAACAGTCACTATAATGTATGCTCCAGTGCTTGTCCAGCCACATGCCTGAACCAAAATGCACCAGATACCTGCAATAAGCCATGTGTGGAGGGATGTGAGTGTGATGATGGCTTTGTGCTTAGTGGAAGCACTTGTGTTTCTGTCAGTAACTGTGGCTGCTTTTATGATGGCAAGTACTATGAGGTTAGTATTTATTTATTTATGGCTAGTCTCCTTATTTATTGATATTCTTTATTTTCATGGATCCATAATGTGCCTATTTAATTACAACTGATAACGGGGTTAATATTGTATTAAACTGAGTGGTTTCAGGGTAAATATACTGTACCATAGGGGATAAATGCAACTTTCCTACATTCACATTGATTTAAATATGGCTTTTAACCTCCTGAAAACTAGTAAGGTCTCCAAAGCATTGCAAAATATTAAACTGGAGACCTTACTAGAATTCAAGGGGTTAAAAGTCACATTCAAATCAATGGACATTTTTAGTTATCCCAGTTCTTAATAGTACATCAGCCTAAGATGTAGAGGGCAATATTCATCAAGAGAAAGAGGACCAATTCTTGAGCAAACCAACTGCACCATGTTTGTGTGTAAAGATGCTGAAGGCCTCCCTTGCATTTAGTCACCATTTTAATTAAAGGGACTTTTGGGAACATGTTTTTGTCCATTTGGTGTAGTTGCACGTCTTCATTATCATTTCTAATTATTTTAATTTGAAATATGTGCCAAAATATTAATTTAAGGAATAGAAGTGACTAGTAACATAGCTGTATTGCGGAAATTAAATAGAATTTAAAAATGTTTTCATTTGAAATCAGAAATGATCAACTTAGTAAGCACTTTTTAATCTCTATATGTATCTGTATGAGAACAATCTGTAATAAGATAATTTAATTTCCCCTTTTCACAGAAAGATGAAATGTTCTGGCAAGGAGAATGTGAAAGCCAATGTACATGTGCAGGAAACAATCATGTAGATTGCAAGCATGCACCCTGTGGCCCTACTCAAATATGCAAAGTTCAGAATGGACTTCTAGGATGTTACCCAGCAGACAGCTCCATTTGTCATATTTATGGTGACCCACATTACATTACATTTGATGGCCAGTTGTACCATTTCCAAGGATCTTGCAACTATACAGTTGTAGAAACCTGTAAGAACTCATCTGTATACTTCTCAGTTACAACAAGGAATGAGCACAGAGGAAGCCTGACCTGGTCAGCTATAAATTCTGTGGCTGTTAGAATTAACAACACACACATAATATTGGGAAAGCTGAATATAGTTCAGGTAAGTGTTATTGAAAAATTGGCTTTGCCTCTTTCATACTATTATGAATTGTTGCAATATAATTCACTTTTGGTGGTTCTTACTGATGCTATTAAAGAAAAACCTTTTTTTCTTCACAATTATTTTTTCAGGTTAATGGAGTCATTGTGTCTTTACCTCATAACTCAATACCTGGCATCTCAATAACTTTAAGCGGTTCCTATGTTGTCCTGCAAACTGACTTTGGACTTGAGGTTAAATTTAATGGCGACCATGAACTATTTGTTAAAGTGAATGAAAATTATAAAGGACAGCTCTGCGGTCTCTGTGGCACCTACAATGACAATATAATGGATGATTTTCTAAAGCCCGATGGATTGATTGCACAAACTTCGAATGAATTTGGTGACAGCTGGCGCATACCAGATGATGACTGGGTGTAAGTACAGACACATTATCAAATAGAAGTACAGATCAGTACTAAACTCTACATGTACTGTTTGAACTCTAAATAATTTTATGTGGCAGCATTTCATATATACGAGGTATATATATATGTACAATAGAAAAAGAGAGCACCACTGATGAATATATGAATAATGTATATTCTATCAAAATACAATATTAAAAACAATGATGGACATCCATAGAACTAAAACATAATAATCTCTCACATTTGTTACTTAATGTGCAACAGTATTATTCTCCTCTATAAAATCTGCAACAACGTATATAATATAGCTCTTAGCTCATAGTCACACCACACACATATATGTATAGCTATATATATATATATATATATATATATATATATATATATATATATATATATGTATTCAATTCCATTTGAGGTTTGGAATGCACTCGTTGTTGTTTTGTTAAATGACCTGGGTACACATCATGAATGAGTAAATCATACATACAGTTTTTGGAAGGAGAGACGGCACTCACAGGGTCCTTTGTGAAAGTTCAAAGAGTGTTGTAAGTTTTATTTAGAGATCTCTAAATATATATATTTTATATATATATATAAAAGCACATGCACAAATGCACACAGATACATATAGAGATGAACAATGATATTTGAGAAGATGACATGTTAAGGATATGGCTTTAGAAGGCTCAGTATAGCCTCTTTAAAAATCTTCAGTAGACAGACTTCTGATTTGCTACAGAGAGAGCTGTAGTCGGATTGGGACCAGGAACCTGACTAGCTATCTGTGAAGTTCCTAGGCTACATGCACTTCATATCTGTACGATGTGGACACAAACAAGTCTCTGACTAGTACATTCATGTGGTATATTGAGTTTGACAATGACAAACCATATTTGCTCAATACAAAATGTATACTGAGGATCACAATATATTGCATTTCTATTATCTGGTAGTTGCGAACCAAACATTGTTGACCCATCTCCTTGTGATCCTGTGGATGAGAAGTTGTATGAGGATCAATGCAAAGTCATCTTGTCAAGCAGTGGGCCTTTCAAGGACTGCCACTTTTACATCCTCCCTCAGTTATATTTTGAAACTTGTGTCTATGACCAATGTGCCACAGGAGGAAGTCCCGACCAGTTCTGTAATGCTCTAGAGGCTTACGCTGATGCCTGTGAAAATGCAGGCATTCATCTTGGAGACTGGAGAGAGAACACCATCTGTGGTGAGTCAAATTTGTCTAGAATTGTAATGTCTTTTGTTGTTTTTATAGTTTCAAATCTGGTTTACTTTCAGATTCACTGTAAAATAACAAAATTACTGTATAAGTTTAAACACTTAGTGGTGCTATCGAATGCAGTAGATGCCTTTAAAAAGGGCCTGGATTCTTCTTTAAAACAGCAGAACACAGAGGGCTATTTATGTTAGTATTGGGATTAATATTTATTTTGTGCTTGTTGATCCAAAGATAAATCTGATTGCCATTTGGCGTCAAGAAGGATCCCCCCCCCATTCAAAGGAGAATTTGAACTTGCTGTTTTTTTGCCTTCTTTTGGATCAACAATGGTAAACAGGAGTAGGAAAAGGGTTGAACTTGATGGACGCAAGTCTTTTCTCAACCTAAACTACTATGTAACTATGTATCTTTATTTGAATGTCATGAAGCTTTACAGCACCATTGCAGACTATCAATTATTACTCGTAAATAATCCTTTTGTGCTCTTCAAATGACTTTAGTGTTAAATAATATTAAAAGGAAATAAATCTTTTTAACCCCTTGAAGACCAGCTGGGTGTGCAAGTCATTGCAAAGCAACGTGCTGCTCAGCCCACTGTTCCTCAATGGGTTAATGAAAAAATATATGTTAAAGGGATTTTTCTGTTGATTAAAACAAAGGGTACTCCTACTGTTGTAAGATTTTTTCATTCAAAGGTTTTTTTCTATCAAACTGTTACCAACAGAACCAACTGATGTTCATTAGCCAGTGTGTTTTTCATAATGCAGTCAGTGGGACAGCTTGAGTCATAGACTCTCCATAGTAAGTGCTATCCACTGTAGGATATTGTAATGTAATGTAAACAAGATGCATTTAAGCTGTAATTACATTTGAATGAAACATCTTACACCACTGCTAGCACCTTTGTTTCACATAGCAGGAAAAAGCCTACATCAAAGACAGCAAAATATGTTAAGAATCAAAAGGTCACTTGATGGTAATGTAAATAATATTTATATTTTTACTTACAACTTTTTGTATCACATCCAATCTGATTAATTCACACAGACATGTCATTGTTCTACTGTTTAATATGAGTGTTTAATCTTGATGTTATCAAAATTTTGATTGTAGCACCAACAACACCTCCACCTCAGTCCTGTGCCTGGTCTTGTTCATTTGATGCTGACTTCTGTAATTGGACACAATCTATCCATGATCATTTTGACTGGACTCGCTATAGAGGGTCAACACCAAGTACTGGCAGTGGACCTTCATTTGATCACACCACCGGAGGTATTTGTGCTATTGTTTTTGCTGTGTATGTAACATGAAATCCAAAACATAGGGCTGTATTGTAGCTAAAAAGGATCAAACCAACTGCACTAGAGGGGAGAAATAAACACATTCCCCATATCCTCACTGATTTAAATGGAGCTCTTTATTCCTCATATGCTTAAGACATCTCCAGCGATGAGAAGCAATGCATTGGAGACCTCTCTAGCATTCAAGTGGTTAAATACACCATTTTTACTAAATTTTTATTTGTCCCCTGTGGTGTAGTTTGTCTGCCCTGTAATGGATTTTTTATTAGATTTCTGAATAGGGCCCATAACATTCTGGGTTTGTCTGAACAATCTTGGGATAATCACTAGCAGTGTGAATAAGAATGACTCTTACTTTGTTTTAATTAAAATGAATATGGAACTTTAATTGCAAATGATCATATTCGCAATGCCATGACAATAGAAAATTACATGATTATGTGCTTTCATCAATAACTTGTTTATTTTAATTGCTAAAAACTGTACAGCATCCAAGTGAAATAATTCAGAGCCATTGTGATCTCCTCTATAGATGGTCACTATATATACATTGATGGGCGTACTGCTAATTCTGGAGAGAAAGCTCGCCTGCTAAGTCCTCCCTGTGATACTGGAGGACACCAGTGTTTCAGCTTTTGGTACCACATGTTTGGGGCTGCTCGTACAATGGAATTAAATGTGTATTTAGTAAGGAATGGAGTAGAGCAACTAGTGTGGCAATTAATCGGTCATCAAGAGGATAAGTGGTTGCCTGCAAATATCCCAATTTCAGATTCAAGAAATGTGCAGGTAAGCTGTTTTATGTGACTAAAGTGAGTATAACACTGCCACTGACTAGTGGTAGTTAAAGGAAATTACAATCCAACAGTTGCTGGACAGTCACATTTAGCCCACCACTACTAGACACACTGGTCACTCTCACTGATTTGGATCTCACTGAAATTCCTCTCTAAATGGTAGAGAAAGGCACAGGAATTGGCTGTGGGGGAGATGCTCCTCCTTCTAAGGGCCCACACTTACATATCATGATTTCCAGATAATAACGAAGAGTTCAATATTGCAGCTAGTGGGTAGGGACAGAACAGAGATATTAATGAGACTGAAAGAAATTTATGCTGCTTGACAGCAACTGTTCCAGTGTAACTCTGAAAGTTAAAAGAACACTTTATAATAAACTAGTGTAAAAGCCCATGTACATGGGCCAAGGTCCAGGTGATGTTAACCCTTTGAGTGCCAGATGCGTATGCAACGCATTGCTTTGCAATGTGTTGCGAACCCCCTGACACTCAAAGGGTTAAAAGGCCGGCATTCTGTGCGTTTGGCTAGTCTCTACTGCACATGACAGCTTCTGACAAACATCCTAGCAAATTATTATATAAGATTAATCCTGCAGAGATGTGTTAAATAATGATTAACTTGGATGAACAAGGTGTGGCACCTCCAGCTGCTGTTTAACTAAATGTTACATCAGTCTCAGTCAGCCATTTTAATGCGAAAGCTGCAATGCCTCAGGTGCCCACCTCTGCCTTAAATGACCAGAAGGGCTGTCCAATACTTCTCAGAGCCATGCACTGGAAACCCAACTAGCACTCAAAGGGTTAAAGGGAGCACTATGAACCAACAGTTAAGGTGTAAAGAAACACTAGCACTGCCTAATAATAAGCCCACACTTTTCCTTATTCTGGCCAGAAAAAAAATGTAAAGACCACCATTAATTACTCAATTCAGTGTGGATGTGTTACTCAAAATTACAGTAATATTTCATTACTGCTGGGTATCATGCACACAGTGGTGGACATATTTTGTTGTTGTCAGACTTCAAGTCTCCAAATTCTCCCATTGAAATCTTTTTTTTTTTTTTTTTTTTTTTTAAAGGAAATCAACAGTGCACTGATATTGAGGTCCTTTGGTCTAGCAGCAAACAATCATGTCTGCTTCCATGGACATAATATCTAGTACTTCTTAAATCTAAATTTTGGGGAATCAACCCTTGCAGAATTGATCTATAGTGGTTATAAGAATTTACTGGACAAATCAAGGAAATATAATATTAGGTATAAGGCATCTTTTAAACGATGTGTTGCTATCTTCCCTGACACCCAAGGGTTGACTTAAATAACAGGGTAAATGTCAGTTAAAATGAAATAGGACAAAGTATTGCATTTAAACAACATGTAATAAATATACACTATGTTTCATGATCTCATTTAAAGGTCAATAAAATATCCTTTCAAGCCACTTGCTGCACCCTCAGAGCTATGGGAATAGAGTTCTCATAGTTTGTTACTAATTTTTTCTTTCATGGTTTGCTGTGCAGATCACAGAGATCTGTACAGCTGGGTGATGTCAGTGCCTTACTCCTGCTTCAGGGGAGCTTTCTCCCCTCCCCATAGAACCCCCACAGACGCCATGTTGGCAAATCTACCAGCAATGTGCTATTATGTGATCTGCACAGAAAGATACTGACGTCATCTGGATGGGCAGATCTGGGAGAGAACTGGTGAGTTATGATTATGCTTTATGGAAACCCAGTTATTTGAGGATACAGCCAGGGGTTTAAAAGTGCCTTTTATTGGCCCTATATTACCCCTTTAAATGAGCAGTAAAGTGTACATTAAAGACCACTTTAAATGTAAGAATGTGCCCCAGAGACCTGAGAGAGGAGTTTCACATAGGTCTTGACTCACGGCTTAATATTTAACCCCTTAATGACAATGGTATTTTTGACACTAGAGGACAAGAGCAATTTTGGCATTTTATATGCTTTTGTTTGACCGTATTTTTCCTCCAGTTCATTTAATCTGCTCACACAAATTATATACCATTTTTAAGCACAAATAGAGCTTTCTTTAGATACCACATTTATATGTATAGCATATAACTTCATTTGATAATGAAAAAAAATGGAAAAAAACACAACTTTTTACAGGTTTTCTTGTCATATTTTGTGCTCATTTTATAAGGACTGGATATAAGGTATGAATGGTCTTTCATATCTCCCAAATGTCCCTTTTTAGGGGGGTACTGACCCACTAAGGTGAAAATCTCTATGTCCCTCCTTGGTGTCACTCTTTTAGGTGATCAGTCTATAAGGAGTGTGTATATAACTGTTTCACATTGGTCCACAGTAATAAAATTCACCTTAATGTTTGTTTTACCTTCAGTATATAGCATTATAAATTTGGCTGTGTAAATAAAATACTTTGGGCTTGTTCTAAATCATTTATTTAGTGACACAAAGTGTTTTTTTTTTCTTTTAACTAACCCACCTTCCTGCTCCCAGTACCTCAAAAGTACCTAATTTTTGGCCAGTTGAGGAGCTGGGAGTTCTGTTCCCTGCTTCTCTCTTCCTCACTCTCACTGTGGGGCAGAGAAAACTGACAAAGGCAATGTATACTATAGTCATTGGCTAAAGTGGCACATGTGATCGATGTAGCACCGATCACATGTACCAGCTTTCCGGGGAAAGGCTGATAATGACTTCTGTGGTCCTGGAGCAGTCGTAACAACCTCCCAGGCATGATCACGGTGCTCCCTGAGATACTGTGTGTTCATGAAGTCTTTGATGTGCCAGGACCATCACCCATCCCATGTGTGACTGTCCTGGCACATAACTCCTCACGAATGTGTTAAAGGGGTTTTATAATGAATTTTTACTGCCTTTTAATGCTCTTTTTAATGCTTGATATATCTTCAGTGCATAGTAAACCCATTTAAAACAATGGAATGGAAATGTTGTTTATTCCTATGGTGCAGTTGCTTTACCCCAAAATTATTGAACTTTTGTTTTTGTGCTTCTGGCCTTTAATAAGTGAACAACAATATCTTAATTTACAGTATCACTTTAAAAACTGACTGTATTTTTATCTGTACAGATAATGTTGGAAGGTGTAAGGGGTAATGATTATCGCAGTGACATTGCTGTGGATGATATTTTCATTTATCCTGGGTATTGTACAGGTAAAGTAATTATAATCTTGAATTAACATTGAAATATAGATACAAAAAGCAAATGTTTTCATTGTGTTTGTATAACTTCCACTAATCAATACAACATTTATTTATGTACAGTATTAAACATTCACAATATTATATTACTACTAATATTGCTCTGAGACCAATTTCACCACTGTATTTCTATTTTGGCATAATGTGAATGCCAGTGGTCAATGTACTTAAAAGGACGGAGCAATCCAACTGAACCAAATACCCCATGGGATTTCTAACCACTGGGATGCTCGGGAGGTCTCCAAGCACCTTAAAAGATATGCCACCAAGCTCCTCGAGCGCCTTGCATATAACCGGCTCACTAAATTCCTCTGCTCCCATTCCCTGCTAGATCCCTTGCAATCCGGATTCCGCCCTCATCACTCCACTGAGACTGCCCTCACTAAAGTGGCCAATGACTTGCTCTCAGCCAAGTCAAAAGGCCACTACTCCCTACTCATTCTCTTGGACCTGTTAGCCGCCTTTGACACAGTTGATCACCCACTCCTCCTCCAAGCCCTCCACTCCCTAGGTCTCTGTGACACTGCACTCTCCTGGTTTTCATCTTATCTCTGCAACCGCTCCTTCAGTGTTTCCTACTCCGGCTCCACTTCCCCACCCCTCCCACTGTCTTTTGGAGTGCCTCAAGGATCAGTACTGGAACCCTTGCTCTTCTCAATCTACACTGCTTCCCTTGGAAAACTAATAAACTCCTTTGGGTTTCACCATCATCTCTATGCTGATGACACCCAAATATATCTTTCCTCCCCAGACCTCTCCCCTTCCCTCCTGTCCTGAGTGTCTGACTGTCTGTCTGCTGTGTCTTCCTGGATGTCCTCCCGTCAACTCAAACTTAACCTTGGCAAAACTGAACTAATTCTCTTCCCTCCATCTACAACCAGCCTTATCCCAAATATTACCCTCACCGCTAACAATACTTCCATCACACCAACCCCTACAGCACGCTGCCTGGGGGTCACATTTGACTTTGCCCTATCCTTCATTCCTCACACCCAGTCAATCTCCAACTCATGCCGCCTCCACCTCCGCAACATCTCTAGAATCTGACCCTTTCTCACAGAAGACACTACCAAAATTCTAATCCAAATCCAAATACTCATCATGTCCCGTCTTGACTAATGTAACGCTTTACTAATTGGCCTTCCTCTCACCCGACTAACCCCGCTAAAGTCCATAATGAACTCTGCTGCAAGACTAATCTACCTCACTCATCGCTTCTCTAACACCACACCCCTCTTTCAGTCCCTACACTGGCTCCCATTAGCATACAGAGTAAAATTAAAAATTCTGGTGCTAACCTATAGAGCCCTCACTAACACTGCACCCCCTATATTTCATCTCTCATTTCCAAATATACTCCCGCCCACCATCTTTGCTCTGCACACGACCTTCTCCTCTCCACAGCTCTTATCACATCCTCCCACTACCTTCCTCTAGACTGTAAGCTCTCACGAGCAGGGCCCTCTGATCCTCCTGTTCTCCACATCTGATTGTACTATTCAATACCTCTGTATGTCTATTCCCAGTTGTACAGAGCTGTGGAATTAGTTGGCGCTATATAAATAAATAATAATAATAATAATAATAATAATATGCGTTGGAAGCCACGCTAGCATTAAAGGAGTTAAATCCACACTTTTATCAATGGGCATATGGACCATATATATTTGTCTCCTGTGGTTTACTTTGCCCCAAAATATTTTCAAGTTGTTTAATTCATCAGTCTCATTGAAGTACTCATACAATATATTTTTATAGTGATTATGGATAGAAACTATGTACTGCCACTGGTCACCAAATGTGCCAAAAATAGACTAATTTCTCAGTACCTAAATTATTTGACAGGGTCATACGTCAGAATAGCTGTTCTATAAATATAGTAAATACAACGTATTCCTTAAGACCTAAGCAGAGTTTATCAGCCACAGTCCTCCAGTAACCCTAAAAGTACAGTTTTATGGATTTTCTTGTGTAATCACAGGTGTAAATAGAGGAACTTTCATTCTTAGTTACATGTTAGAGGTGCTTCAGGATGAGGGTGAGAAAATCTGGACTATAGAACAGAAATCCCTATACTAATGAGGATTATGTACTAAGAATAACAAAACTTTCTCCACTTATATTTACTATTATTTTATAGCCTGTGTAACTAAAGGCAGACCTCATCCAAATGTAATGTTGATTTTTTTTCTCTGAATAACAATCTTTTTTATATAAATATGCTCATAAGGTATAGCAATTCTCCTGTTTTTATCATAGGTTCCACTACTCCAGCGCCAAGCCCTACAACAACCTCTGCTCCCAGACCACCAGGTAAAATAAATAATTATGTCCCTTATTAGAATAAAATTAATATTGTAGATTTTGATTAAAATTTTGCAAAATGTGCTGAACTGTGCTAAATGATGTCTTATAGCTGTTTCTTTATTGGATCATTATATAGTTTCCAAATGGTTAAAGGTCCTTTTGGATGAAGCAAGGAACAGTTACTGTAATGGGAAGTGTCTTAAAGGGATAGTAATATTTCACAGATAAAGAAGCTCCAATTAATCTTCATAGTATTTGGGCTGTGGAGAGCATTATTTCAATACTGTTCGAGTTTTAGTTCAAGAGTAATTGAATGATACAGTATCCTCTTCCCACTTCTTTTACTGATGTAACACTGCTCACCTCAGAGCAGCAAGACTGCCTGGATGGATCACAGCCAGGGACAATCTTCATTGAGCATTAGGAAAAACCTTGAGAAAAGAAACAATCTGAAGCACCACACTTTTGTCAATAAATCTAAGTTGGACTATCAATATGAAAATGTATCAAATACTTTATTTAAAAACACAAACATCTTTAGTATCCTTTCAGCATTTCTACATATGTAGTATTTTTAAATAAATGGTATTTGAAACATTTTCATATCGATAGTACAAGTTAGACTTATTGACAAAGATGTTGCGCCTCAGATTGTTTGCTATATATATCTTTTTTTTTCTTTTTTTCTTTTAATTTTAAAATCTTTATTGACTAATTCAGAAAGATACATATTCATATCAATGGATTACACATGAAACTGCAAGTCTAGAAAACAAGTCAAGTAGCCAAGTAATCAAAAGGTGTATAACAAGGTCAAACATATCTCAATGCAATACTTATGGCATATACCATGCAAGACTTGTTACACTGCTGTAAAGTCTATAAACACACATTTAGTTTTATAAGATAGAAGCCATCGATAGGATAGCTCTGAAACAAGTGGACAATTAAAGGATGGTGCATTTAACAGCATTTAATAAGTGAGAGCCACTTGACTAGGAAGACAATTAAATTCTAAGAGGAATATAATGATAAGACAGTATCAAAATTAGAAAGGAGACTTAAAGAAGATAGGTAGATCAGGAAGAGAACCGAAGAGAAAGTAGAAAGCAAGGAGAGTAAGGACAGAATAGGAAGAGAAAGGTAGGAAGGAGAAAGGGAGTCTGGGGGGCAGGGGAAAGGGGAGTCTCGCTCCAGCCAACTCAAAAAAAAACGTGGAGGAATAATCCCATGACCCAAGGCCCGTGCTGTCTCAAGTCGTAGTCACTGTATCAGAGGAAGAAGACGTGGACCTGTCCCAAAATTCCCACACCGCTCTGTAGTCCCCAGCTCTACCCAATGAGTAAGCATGTAGTTTCTCCATATCTCTGAGATGATTGACCCTCCCCCTCCAGTGATCCAGAGAGGGGACTGTCTGAATCCTCCAAGACGAGGCAATGGTCAATCGAGTTGCTGTCAGCATGAAGTGAAGTAATGGAAATTTCCGAGCGGGGAATGTAGTACTCAGGGAAAAAAGAAAGAAAAGAGGATCCCCCGAGACCGGGAAACCCAGCACCGCACAAAGAGCACCTTCAATCTTGGACCAATAAGTTGCAATCAATGAACAAGTCCACCAAATATGTGTCATTGTGCCTCCCATCTCCCCACATCTCCAGCACACATCTTGCACTCCGCAATTCATCTTTGCTAGCCGAGAGGGCGTCAGGTACCATCTAGTGATTAATTTGTAAAACCCTTCTTGGGAAGGAACATCCCTTGGGAGATAATGCGCCAAGCCAAAGATGCTCCTCCACACATCCCAATACTCTAACATAGGGACCTGCAGTTCCTTACTTCAAGCAATAGCAAAGCCTGGAAGGTCCTGGGTGTTGCCATCACCCAGAAGTTTGTATACCTTGGAGAGTAATCCGGACCGGTCAATATCGGTGACTAGAAATTTTTCCATTGGTGTCAGGGGTCTAACCACAGGTCCATGACGTAATAAACGTTGAATCTAGTGCCAAATTTGCAAGTATCTCCACCATTCTGACCCCGGGATTCCCTTCGATTGCACCAGGTCGCGGAACAAAACAGACTCCCCCCCTGCAAACAACATAGCGACTTGTCCCAATCCTTGGGTCTCCCAACATTGGAACGCCCCCGCTTCCATGCCTGGGGGAAAGTCTGGGTTACCCCGCAGAGCTAGAAGCGGTGAAGGATAGGCCGTCCAGCCTCTACGATCTCCCCTCCTCCAAAGGCGCAAGACTGGTCCCAAGATAGGACACTTCAACAAGGCACTAGGGATCTTGGCTCTCGGAATAAAAGGCAATTGCCTTGGGTCAAGGTGTGGGCACGTCTGCAATGAAATATGCGACCAGTCAGTCCGCGCAGTACCACGCATCAAATCCACTAAATTGGTAAATACACAGGCTTCATGGTATCGTTCAAAGTCTGGAAAAGCCAGTCCTCCCTCCTTCCGAGGGGCCATCAGCAGTTTTCGTCTACATCGTGGAGTCGTCTTTCACCAGACAAACTTGGAGAGTAGCGAGTGAAGAGAGCGAAAGAAGGACTTGGGGAGACTGATCAGCAAAGTCTGGAATAGATATAAGACACGTGGCAGAATAATCATCTTTATCACGTTTATACGTCCAAACCAAGATATATGTAAATCTTTCCAAGACCGCAAGGTGTCTGATATAGACTTCAGCAAGGGAGCATAATTAAGAGCGTATATGGATGGGATAGAGGATGGAATTCGCACCACCAGGTAAGTAATATGCGACGAGGGCCACGCAAATTGAAATTCCGTTTGCAAGGCACTACAAAGCTGAGGGTCTAGACCTACATTCAGGATTTCGGATTTGGAAGAGTTAATTCGCGAATTGGAGAGAAAACCGTATTCGTCCACCAGAGACATCACGGCCCTCAGAGAAACAACGGGGTCTGTCAAGGTTAGCAAAATGTCATCCGTAAATCCCGAGACCGCGAAGTCTCTATCAAGACCTGGCACTCCTTTGATATCCGGGTGTGATCTATTCGCGTTCAGTAGAGGTTCCAGAACTAGCACATAGAGCAAGGGTGACAAAGGACATCCCTGTCATGTGCCGTTTGAAATAAGAAAGGGAGTGGCGAGCGACCCATTCACCTTAACCCTAGCAGTAGGGCCTGTATATAACGCCTGGATCCAATTAAAAAATCTAGGACCCATCCCCATTGAGTCAAGCACCCCAAATAGAAACCCCCAATGAACCCTGTCGAAGGCTTTTTCGGAGTCTAAAGAGAGTAATATTGTTGGGACTTTAGTGATCGATACCCGGTGAAGGATCGAAACAATGCGAGTTGTGTTGTCTTTCGCTTGGCGGCCTGACACATAGCCGACTTGATCCGTATGGATCAAAGTAGGCATAAACTCTTTAAGCCTCAATGCCAGAAGCCTAGCAATTAACTTAAGGTCTACATTTAACAAAGAAATTGGTCTATAGCGCAGCTCTCAGGATCTTTTCCTTCCTTATGGATCACAGTAATGTGAGCTTCAAGCGCCTGGGGTTGGAAAACAGAAGAGGCAGAGATCGAGTTGAAAGTGATTGTCATCCATTGTGAAAGGACGTGTGAGAACGCTTTGTAATAGCAAGCTGGTAATCCATCGGGGCCAGGGCTCTTCCCCGACAGCAATTGTCGAATCGCTTTACGAATTTCATCAACCGTGAAAGCACGTTCTAAAGATGAGACCTCAGCCTCCGATAATTTTGTTTTAACGAAGCGCTGCAGAAAGGATCGCAAAAGCTCCTCCCGCCTACCTCCTGAAAGATCCGCAGGAGAGACAGGTAGGTTATACAAAGAGGCATAGAAAGTCCTAAAAGAATTTGCTATTTGGTCGCTTAGGACGGAGGAGATCCCCTGATGATCTTTGATTCTCCTGACCGCACACGCACTGAACTTCTTCCTCACTACTCTCGCCAGGAGTTTCCCAGACTTATTGCCCTGTAAGTAAGCCTGATATTTATGCCACATGTAGGATTTATGTACAGAAGACTTAAGGAGGGCAGAAACTTCCTGTCGCAGCCGGAGAACATCTTTACCCACCCCCGGATCCAAGGAAGACTTATGGACTCGCTCCAGGTCTGATATACGGGCCAATAAAGACTGCAACGCTCTAGCCCTCTCCCGTTTCCTGAAGGCCCCCATCTTAATGAACACTTCTCGAATAACAGCTTTGTGTGCCTCCCACCAAATCGGTGGGGAAACCTCGTTAGTAGCGTTTTCTCGAAAATAGTTCCGCAAAGCATGCTCTATCTTATCTCTCCCAGCAGCATCATACAAGAGTAACTCATTTAGTCTCCACATGGAGATACCTTTCTTGCTATCTGGGAAAGACAAGTCTATGAACACAGGACTGTGATCAGACCAGGTAATGTCTCCAATCCTCGGGTTACGTAAGAAGCCCAGTGAGTACTGATCACATAAGAAAAGGTCGATCCTGAAATATTTATTATGTGCATGGGAGAAGAAAGTGAAATCTCTCAAGAGGATGTTCCAGACGCCAAACATCAAGAAGGTGATGACAGTGAAGAGTGGCGTTAAAGGATGCAACAACTGATTTCTTAAAAGAAGAATGAGGAGGGTTACAGTCCATAGAGGGGTCTAATGGGAAATGAGCACCAATGAGCAAAACACCCTCGTGAAAGGCATCTAGCTGGACAAGGAGGTCTGACAGAAAATTACCCTGCCTCTCATTTGGGAAGTAAGCATTGACCAGCGTACTTTTGGTGTCCCAAAGGACACCCTTGACCATCACAAATCGTCCCGAGGGGTCACAAATGCTGTCTATGGCAGTCCAGGGCACAGAGCGGTGTAGGAAGATCGAGGCACCCCTAGCCCTAGACTCCGAAGTGGAGTGCCACTGAAACGGGTAATGGTAGGAGCCAAAAGCAGGATGAGTGCCCCTGCGAAAGTGTGTCTCCTGGAGGAATAGAATCCGAACCTCCCTCCTAATCATCTCCCTCAGTAACATGCTCCTTTTCTCAGGGACATTCAATCCATGCACATTAAGAGAACAGCACAACAACAAAGACTCAGCCATAGTTCAAATCAGGGAAATAGTGCGAAAGGCAAAAGCGAGAGTCCCCCCAGACACAGGGATAAAACAATAGGAATAGGGAAATAAGAGGACAAGTAAGAAATATTTGGACAAAGGAGTTAGGATGATTAGAAAATTCAAAAGTCAAGGAAAACCAAAAGGAAGGAATAAAAGAAGAGAAAGAAGAAAGAAACACCGAACCAGGGGAGTCTCCCAATGGGCACAGGGGGAGGAGCCCCAGGGGAGAGACAAGCGCACAAAAAAGTATGCAGATGAGTAACATTGTAACAAGGCTAAGCCAAGTCAACCCAGCCTGGGAACACATCAAAACATCCTAAAACATAAACAATTTAGTAACTTGAGAATAAAGTCAAACAGTGACCCCCAAGAAAAGGTGCCCGTCAGAGCACACCAACCTCTGCAGCTACAAGGCATAGGTATGAGTAGCATGTTTAATCCCCATATTCCAGATCATGCTCGGATCTCGAACTGAGGCCCCAGCTGGGGAATCCAGCGGGGCCGTGGCTCGAGAAGACCCGCACTACCTGTTCACAGCAGAAAATTCCAGGCATTAAGAATAAAGCCAAACCCAGCCCACCCCACACACAATCTATCGGTGATCGGCCCTGTGCATCCAAGTGCACAAAGCTCCCCCCCAGACCCCACCCCCAAAACATGCGGGGAAGAGCCCGGAGAAGCAGCCCCACACGCCCAGCCCACCGGCCACCCCCATCAAGCACAACAGGTGACACCATCCCGCGAGAAGTCCCATAATGGCTCCAGGGCCACAAAGACAGGCCCCCATTACCCCGCAACACAGCTCACCCAGATGCACAACCACAGCCACCCCCGCAGGTCAAAGAACTAGCTTAGATAGTATAGCTAGGGAGGCGATCTGCGGCCGCACACCCAGACCAGCCCAGTCAGCATCCAGTCGCCCAGCCAACAGACCCCCCCCCAATCCAGACTACACGCCAGAGTGAACCCCCCCGCATGGCAGAGAAAAAGCACCACCACCCGAAGAGGTCCACCCCAATGCCCCCCCCTCCAACACCACCCCCACATTACAGCGGTCTGGAAGATCTGACAATAAAGTATAATAAAGTATAACAAAACAGGCATATGGTGGCCAAGCTCAACCCCTTCGACTACCCTCAGGTGTTACAGAACACCTCTCTCAAATGTCCCCATTGTCACTCGAATCGGCACTAGCCGCAGAGAGTTTCAGACCCCGAGCCAAATAAGTCTCTGTGAGGGACACAGCAATGAGCAACCGTCGGGTCTGGTAATGTGCATAGGCACGCCACGGGATCTCCAGGCAGGATCAAGTCCCAAGGGTATGGTATGGATAATAAAAGCAGGGGAGTGTTCACTTCGGTCTAGTGTGAGGGAAGTCATACATCACCCGTTAAAGATGTCAGGCTGGAGAGCTTGGACCATCTCCCTTCAGGCCCCAGTGCGAGGTGCTTCGCAAGGCTTCTTGTCGAGACATGGTCTCAGAGGACGGGCCGGCCTCATCGGCCCATGAATCCTGCGGGGTGGTCGACATGGGCGGAATCTGTAGAGCAGTGCAGAATGTGTCAGCCTCCTCCAGCGTTCTGATGTAGGCAGTTGTCTCACCCTTTTGCGCTTGCAAACTGAAGGGGAACCCCCAACTGTACTTCACTTGATGCCAAACCAGATGGTTGGTCAGGGGCTTAAATGCTCGCCTCTGCTGGAGAGTGTAGGGCGATAAATCATTATAAATTTGAAATTCCGATCATTCATAGACCAGAGGCTCCCTTTCTCTACATCTCCTGAGGATCTGTTCTTTCTCTCTGAAATAGTGGAGACAACAGATTACATCTCTGGGCCTCTGGTTCAAGCCTGCTCGTCGCCCAAGGGCTCTGTGCGCTCTATCTAGGCAAATTTTGTATGTATCTGGCTTGTTCAAAATCTTTCGAAAAATAACTTGTAGAGCCTGCTCGAGCTGCTTGGGCGGGATGGTCTCGGGTAAGTTCTTCAGGCGTAAATTGCATCGGCGCCCTCTGTTATCTAAGTCATCCAACCTATATTGTAGGTTAGAAATTGTATCTTGCTGTTCCGAGACACATTGTTCCAATTCCAGAAGCTGATCCTTATAGTTAGTGTGTTCCGTTTCCAGAGACTGCACTCGGTGGCCCAATTGAGAGACATCTGATTTGAGCTCCTTCATGTCCCGGTGAAAGGAGGCCTTCAGATCATTAAAAAGTTCTTTCATGTCGGCCTTTGTCGGCCAAGCTGATAAATCTGGGTCAACAGTCTGCGACGCCATGTGTCTCAAGGCCGCAGGCACAGAAGACTCCCGAGAGTTGGGTCCAAGGGAGTCAGAGGGACCGGTGTCTACACACGCGGTTGCACCACGCGGCGGAGGCCTCCTGTCCGGGGTGGAGGCGGGCTGTCTCTTTGAAGGTCTAGACGAGCGTCTCTGGGTCGTGGGAGCAGACCCACACGGCATGTTTATCAGCGGGATCCTAAAGGAGAACAGAGGTCTCCACCAAAATTGTTAGCTGGGGTAGGAGCTAAGGGTTCCCAGCCTGAGTTGCAGAGCTAAACTAAAACACGTCCATCTTGGACAGACGCTAGCTCCGCCCCCTTGCTATATATATCTTATAGTGAAGATATTTGTTTGGTAGCAGCCTATATTTATACTAAGGGGTGCAAACGTGGAAATATGTATTTTCTATAAGGAAAAACCTGTCAAGGGGGTCAGGGTTTTCCTTAAGCTCACAGTAAGAAGATTATCCCTTGCTGCAGCCTGTCCAGTCAATAGATCAGATTTCACATCTGGGGGGATGCGGCTTACACCAGGTAAAAGGGGAGGGTGGGGGTTACTTTATCAATCAATTACTCTTGAACTACAACTCTGCCAGTATTGAAATAACACACTCCATAACCCAAATACCATGAAGACTAATTGGAGATGCATTTTTGTGAAATATTACTATCAGTTTAATGGTTAAAGTGTTAAAGTGTTATTATTATCTACAACATGTAAAATGATATTTTCTGTAGAACCTCAGTTTGCTCAAAGACAGCAATTGTACAAATGAATGTTTTCATGGAAGGATTCTAGGGCAAACCAACTGCACTCAATAAAATTCTAGATCATTTAAATTGTGTTTTTAACCCATTGAATGCTAAAGTGGTCTCCAATGACTTGGTAAGTCTTATTTAGCTCAATGAGAATTTGGTGAATGTTTATTCCTCCCCTATGGTGTTGTTGGTTTACTCATAATCAGGACAATTTTCTTTGTAATCAGTATCTTTCCTGATTTTTTTTTATAGTTTCCACTACTCCAACGTCCCCCCCAGTACTGTTACCACAACCACAGCAACTACTTCTATAGTGTCATCTCCGATGCCACCATCTTCAGATAAAAATAATTATGTCCTTCTCTGGTATAACCTTTGTAGATTGTGATTTGGAAAACTTGCTTATCCAAGACCTTTTATAGCTAAATTAAAACAATGTAAAAAAGCACACAGAAGGAGGCGCTCCTAGTGTAATATGTAAAGATGTCTTAAGTAGAGAACACACGGTAAATATATACTCACAAAGATGATGCTTGGGGTAACACTTATGTGTTCCCCAAGTATGCAAGCAGTAGGGATCTCAAGACCGTCCCAAATGGTCAACAGCAACGATAAATTAATATCAAGGGCAGCACCTCACCATCATCCAAAGGAAGCTCATAAGAAAAGAAAAGGAAAAAGAAAGAGGGCGCCCAATAGTGCCTGAGATCATTCAATACCAATATTGATTAAAATCCAGAAAGAAATATACTCACAAAAGTGAAGGCTGGAAATAGACATACATCTAAACCAGCTATAAACACATGGGAGGAATATCAACCTGTCCTCACTCAGGTATCTTCTATGTTCTCTGAAGTTGTTATTTCAGTGGAAAATCCAGGAAAAAGATAAAGGCTGCTGAATATCTTCCAAAATTGTAAAATTTATTGTGATAAAATATATAAAATATATATATGTATAAAAAGACCAATTGTAAAGACAATAATGTGTAACGTTTCGTGGCCTCAACCGCTTTATCAAACAAACTGGTCAATACAAACAAAAGGCTTATTTAGCTCAATGAGAATTTGGTGAATGTTTATTCCTCCCCTATGGTGTTGTTGGTTTACTCATAATCAGGACAATTTTCTTTGTAATCAGTATCTTTCCTGATTTTTTTTTATAGTTTCCACTACTCCAACGTCCCCCCCAGTACTGTTACCACAACCACAGCAACTACTTCTATAGTGTCATCTCCAATGCCACCATCTTCAGATAAAAATAATTATGTCCTTCTCTGGTATAACCTTTGTAGATTGTGATTTGGAAAACTTGCTTATCCAAGACCTTTTATAGCTAAATTAAAACAAGTCATATCTCTATTGGATAATTATACATTCATGAAAGAGTTAATATAAAGTTTTGATAGGAGTAGGACATCTTTGCTTAATAAGTATCTGACTGATGGTCCAAAATGTTACTTTGATTTGCATAAGCTTACTAAAATTGTCAATAATTGGTTATTTTTATCACATAAATTTTGAAAACATTTATATAAATAAATAACTTTTTTTCATTAGGCTTTACAATAAACTATACCTAATAAACATAATTGCAGAGTCAAATTTTTAAATTTTGGAATAGTCACATAAGTAGGATAAATTATATAGATGTATATCTCATGTGCTTCACAACTATTTCCCATCTTGCCCTAGGTTCATGTGAGGTACAAGGAGACCCTCATTACTACACCTTTGATAACCAAGTCCATCATTTCATGGGAACCTGCAACTACACGTTATCTAAACTGTGTGTAAGTGATGGAAACCTGATATACTTCAATGTAGAAGCAGCCAATGAGCACAGAGGAAGCAACACCGCAGTATCCTATGTTAACTATGTGAATGTAGATGTGTATGGATACAGGATCACTCTGGAGAAGGACAGACAGGTCAAGGTGAGTTTACAAGTCTTCTCATTACATATAATATATATAATGGGTATAGGTTAGCTGCAAAAAATAATATATAGATAATGAAGGAAGAAAATATACCCATGTTGTACACAAAACATACACAAATGAATCACAATTAGCTCCATTAGTTTCATTATTTTGTTGAATTGTTATTTAAAATAATAATTTCTGATTGCCAATTGACATAGAGAAGGATCATTAAACAGTTTCTCATGTAATGTTTTTGTGAATATAGGTGGATGGAAATTCTGTGATTTTACCAACTGATCTTCAACCAGGTGTTAGAATATTCCTCAGTGGACAAAATGTAATAATTACAACAACCTTTGGCCTGAATGTTAAATTTGACGGAAATCATATGGTGGTAGTGACCCTTTTAGAATACTATGCTGGTAAAGTGTGTGGACTTTGTGGAAATTTCAATGGGAATGCAACTGATGATTTCTTAAACCCAGATGGACAATTAGAGTCAAACTCGGCCAGTCTTGGCAACAGCTGGCAGGTGGACAATGATACAAGGTTAGTCCCATATGATTTAATAAATAGTCAAAAGATGTTTTTAACTGTAATTTCTTGATATTATCACTGGTGCATATACATATATAATGATCGTTTTTTAGCATATATAGTAGGTCTAGGGAAAAATAAAATGATCAGAAATGTTCTTAATTTTGTACTGGCAATTTATATTATTTGAACATGGAAATCAGTAAAATGTTTTTTTACCTGTGATATACAATATATTGATTCATCTGTTGCATAAAATATATGATAACACACAATCGTTTTCTTATTCCTTTCTTAAAAAAAAAACTTTGAATTGTTTTTAAATGCATACATATAAACAGAAAATATACTTTATAACAGATAAATATGTATGGGTGGTTAGTATCATCGTAAGTGATGTTGCAGTTCTCCTTAATATATGGGCCCCAGAGAGTTTCCAGATAAGGAGAATACTTGAGGGTAAAACAGCAGAATGAGAACTCTCATTTTGGTGTTTTATCACAACCTTAAGCTTTATAATAGGTATATCTGGCACCCTTCTTTTTTATATTTTGAATTGATCTAAATTAAACAATATGGGGTCTGTTTCATAAAAGAGCTCCACTGAAGAACAACACAAAACAACCATCGTGCTTCATTTATTCAATACATTAGTGGCAAAAGAAAAATATAAATGTATGCAATGTAAGCAATAACTTCTTTGTACAGGTTTGTTGATGCACACCAAGCCTAGGAACCATGCACTGGGGATTCAACAGATCTTATTCCCTGTGAGGTTGAGTCACATGCTAGCCTCTCTTGTAGTCAGCTGGGTAAACAATTACTTCTACAGCTCTTTGGTCCCATCCCTGAAGTGGTGAGGTCAAGCACCAGTAGAACTGCAAGACCATTTGTAGTGACCACACAGGGAATAAGATCCAGTGAATCCCTGGAGCACTTGCTCCTGTTCTCAGTGTGTATTAACAGACCTGTACAATGAAGTTATTGTTTGATTTTGCATAATTTTATTGAGGAGCTAATGTGCTTAATAAATGGAGCAGAATGAATGTTTTCGCCAGCTCTTCAATATTGCTTTTTTATTAAACAGATCCCTATGATCTGTAGAGTAAAGCTTGTTTACAAGCTACAAGCACTAGAATGCTAGTTTTAGAGAGAAACAGTTGCTAATTTGATCATCCTGAAAAAGATGATCCTAGTATACATCTTCTCCTGAAGGTCAAGATCTGAAATAAGGGAGGTTTCCCTAGGACTTATTTGGAGCATCAGCCAAAGAATGTGCAATATATAGAAACATAGGCCCTTATGTGTAAAACCAGTTCTAAAATATACATTGACTTTGATTTAAATGGGAATTTTAGCATTGCGAAGGCTAGAGAGATCCCCAATGTCTTGCAAAGCTACACATAATAATGGCCTGGACTTTATTCTAATATATAACTACCTTGAAAATATACACCAATGAAGATTCAAATTCTATTAACTTATTTTACAGTTGTTCCCCAGGAAAGGATGAAAAGCCAGCATGTACTAATGATGAGTTAAATATCATTGAGAGCACCAGCTACTGTGGACTCATCCTTGATATAAATGGACCATTCAAACAGTGTCATCATGTGGTTGATCCATCAGTTTACTTCCATAACTGTGTGTATGACTTGTGTGCGCTGAACCTGGATCCTAGCTCCTTGTGTAATAGTCTTCATTCCTACGCACAATCCTGCCAGTCTCATGGAGTTACAATAGAACCCTGGAGAAATGAAACCTTCTGTCGTGAGTAGATCTTACTGTAAAGTAAATATTGATTGTATGTATTGATTGTATGAAGACAATTTTCAGTTGTGTTCTCTGAGTTTATAGTTATTGTCTATGACTACCTTTTTATCTCTTTGTGGAACACAATCAGGGAGATTCACTAAGGTGTGATAAAGAGGTGATAAACTAGACATGATTTCTCCAGTTTATCACTTGTCCAGTTCCTATGGAGCCAATACACTAATATTTCTCCAACTTTGGAGATCTTAGTGCATAGGCTCTATAGAATAAGATAGATATTGGAGAAGTGATAAACTGGAGAATTCATCATCTCCAGGTTATCATCTCTCTATCACCTCTTAGTGAATCACCCCAATATGTCTGAAATAGAAATACAGGACAATATGAACAAAGTAAATGCACTATAGGGTACAAGTAAATTCCCCAGTGATTTAAATGGACCTTTTAACTCCTTGAGTGCAAGTGAAATCTCCAAAGCATTGCAAACCAATGCAATGGATACCTCTCTAACATTTAAGGAGCTAAAAGCTTAATCTAACCCTTTGAATACCAGAGGGGTGTCCATTACATTTCTAAGCAATGCACTGGATATCCCACTTGCACTCAAAGGGTTAAATCAATGGATGTATCTGAAATGTTTGTTACCCTACCATGTAGTTGCTTTGTCCCATAATTGTTCCATTTTTATTTGTGCACAATGCTTTTTTTTTACACATAAATAACTAATTTTTCCCACTGCAGCTCAGGTATTAGAAAATTAACCCTTTGAGTGCCGAACCAGTGACAACACATTTTTATTTCTATTGTGGTGCATTTACAATTGTCTGGAATTGATCATATTTTGCAGATACATAACATTTTTACATTGATACACATGCATCTTTATTTGTTTTTGTTTGCAGCGCTACAGTGTCCACCAAACAGTCATTATGAGCTATGTGGCACAGCATGTCCAGCCACTTGTGTCAATCCAGGATCACCATCCAACTGCAATCTCCCCTGTACTGAGGGGTGTGTCTGTGACCCAGGATATGTTCTCTACAATAATAAATGTGTTCCGAGTAGCCAGTGTGGATGCTGGGAAGGTGATAAATATTATCCAGTAGGCTCTGAATTCTGGACTGATGGCACTTGCTCTACAAAATGCAGATGCCCCTCAACAGGAAGTAGTTTAGTCTGTAACAGTGCATCATGTTCCAGTGACCAGTACTGTGGAACCACAAATGGGGTTTCTGACTGTATTTATTATAAATATGGTATCTGCAGAGTCCATAATGACCCTCACTATGACACTTTTGATAGATTAGTTCACCATTTTATGGGTCTGTGCACTTATACAGTGGCCAAACTTTGTACCAATTCCTCTTCACTACCATATTTCAACATTGAAGCAAAGAATGAACATCGAGGAAACCCGTCTGTAACATATGTGCAGAGGGTCCTTGTAGAAGTCTATGGATATAAAATACATATCGTCAGAAAAGAGAAAGCTCGTGTACTGGTAAGAAATATTTATTGTTTGTTTTAAGAATGCTATATATATGTTACAAAAATAATAAAATTGAGACAGTAAATTAAAATCAAGACACCTCCTAATAATAACCCCCAATTACCTTACTATGGCCTTAAATCGTAATGACCCCTATGAATTCTTCCCTGGTGCTTTTGTTCGAAAGTCAACATCTCCAATCAGTCCTGGATGTTATGAAGGCAGATATGACAGTTGCGGATGGGTTTTTAGAATGAAGTAAGTGTAGTACATGAGTCTACTTAACTCTTTAATGACCAGAGTGATGTGTAATGCATTACCAAGGAATGCATTTCAAAGAGAACCCTCTAGTTTTTCAAGGGTTAAGACTAATATGTACAGTTATAAGATTTTGGAGTTCTGTGTTATGACAAGCAAATGCCATGTGCTTCCATTGACATGACTTACAGAACTACTTGAAGATGTTATCAACTGACCAAGGGGACTAGGGCACAAATCATTTAGGCCATTATGTTTCTATACCATAGTAAGATAAGTGGGGAACTTTATTTTTATTATTAAATGTATTATTATTATTATGATAGATCAGAGGTATAAAATAAATAACAAATAATCTTTGGTGTTTCATGACAAGGCCTATAAAATCCTCCATAGATGATATCTGACCATAGTTAGACTTCACAGCAACCACCAAACCATATCTCCCCTGTGCTTCAGGGACAGATAATATCCTGGAGACATGCTTCATACTTGATGGGGCTGTTGGGTAGTCCAGGCTTTTTGAGAGGCAGTCGCAGACCTAATTTCTCATATCTGCAACATTCAACTGGATCTCAACCCTTGGTTGATGGTTCTTGGACCCCATCCAAGCTGTTTATCCCAAAAATTTAAAAACTACTGTCTCACATACTCTTGACTGGTAGAAACCTTACCTTTTAATGCCAGAAAGGTATGCAAAGCATTGCATTGCAATGAGATGGATACCTCTCTGGCATTCAAAGGGTTAATAGCATCTAATTGGAAACCTGAAAGTCTTCTTGATTCCTACCAAGGCAAACAGTCTACTTGGAGATTCTTTACTGTGGAAAAACTGACTACTCATCTTTATGACTTGTACAATAACTTTCTTTCTGTGTGGAAGCCCTGGCTTACCTATGCTGACCCTGATAATGACATTCTCATAGTCCAGCATGCTTGGTCTATTCCCCCACAGCCCCTTGTATAGGGGCTTCCTGTCGAGCACCCACCCCGTACTTTCCTCCTTTCTTATTTCCCTGATCTCTTTTTCCCCTTGTCCTCCCACACTCTTTTCATACTATCTTGTGCTTACAAAACCCAGCTCTATTAATCTTTCCAGTCTACACTCCTAGCTTTTGGATACATGATAGACACATCTCACTTGATTCCTCACAAGAGCATCATAGTACCACCATCAGTGGGAACCTGTGCATTCCATTTACACTTTACACTAGCTAGTCCGTAGTTAACTCTAGCCCTTTCTCTGATCCAATTTTAATTCCACTCCTCTCATTTCCCTCTTTTGTTTCTGAACCATCTTCTCCCCTGACCTCCATTCTCTTCCCCTCATCATCTATCACTGCATTAGCAATAACTCGTCGCACTAACTGTGATGCCATTGCTTTTGATTTGTATTCTCTTGTTATGTTTCTCATCTGCTCATCAATGCCTGTGTATGTCTGACTCTGTATATTGCTCAAATATTGTTGCCCCCCACACTTTCTTTTCCGGACCCAAAAACCAAAATCTTTGTTATTAAAACAAGTGTTAAAAATATATTTATTAACAAATTATTCCATTTTTTGTATGCTGTATCCCAGGTTGATGGAATCTGGACTACACTTCCTGTCATCTTGAATGGAGGTGCAGTGACAGTGAGTAGCAGTGGTAGATATGTTGTTCTGGAGACGGATTTCAGGCTCCGAGTGTCATATGATGCTGATCACACAGTGGAGGTGAAAGTTCCTGATACTTACTTCAACAAAACATGTGGAATGTGTGGAAATTTTAACAATCAAAAACAAGATGACTACATGATGCCTAATGGACTACAAGCTCAGAACTCTAATCAATTGGGAAACAGCTGGATTGTTTACGATGAGACATGTGATGAACCTCCACCACCTCCACCTATTGATTGCCCGCCAGAGAAAGAACAGCTTTACCAAAGTGATACTTTTTGTGGATTGTTAACAAGCACAAATAGTCCATTCCAGATATGCCATTCCAAAGTTGATCCTGGGACCTTTTTTGACAGCTGTGTATTTGATCTTTGTGCTTTGGATGGAAATCATGATGTTTTATGTAATGCAGTTCAAGCTTATGCTGATGCCTGTCAAAATGAGGGAATAACAATTCCTAACTGGAGAAACATTACTACCTGTGGTATGTTCCATCCTTAGAGTTTACACTGCGTACGTGTCTATAAAATACAATCTGAGTATGCTAATTTAAATAATTGTGTCAAATGAACATATAGTTGTTGACGTTACATTACAGTATGTAATAACCAATGGCTGTCTAGGAATGATGGGCTTAGTAATTCTGAACAGCTGGATGGCTTAATGTTACCCAGCATTAGCTGAGGTCCATCATTGTTGTTAGTTATAGTTATAACATTGTGACTGTTGCAGAGGTGTAATTAAATGCTAACAGCTGATATCTTTTGTTCAATATTTCAAATGTATCTAATGACAAACTTTTTCAGGTCTTCCCAATTGCATGCCAAACAGCCACTATAATGAATGTATGACTGCTTGTCCACCTACATGCCTTGACCCATATGCCCCAGCGAAGTGTAACAAGCCATGCGTGGAGGGCTGTGAATGTGATGGGGGCTATGTCACAAGTGGAGAAATGTGTGTACCTACGTCCAGCTGTGGTTGCTGGTATAATGAAAAATATTATAATGTGAGTAGCTCATATCCAGGGCCAGATTTCCCATTAAGCGCTCCACATTTTGAGGGGCACCTCAACAATGCTGGCCACAGCCATATTTTGAGTGGTGGGTATGTCAGTACTATCCAGATTCCAGTGCAGTTGGCAGGCACCCACTTCCGATTTATTATGTTCTGTCTAATTCGCATTTATATACCAATTTGACTATTTTTTTTTAACAGTTTACATAAACATTTACCTGTCTATTTTAGCCCCTTGGATGCTAAATGTGAAGGACATTCTTCAGCATCTAATTGGTTAAAAGCTTTTGTGATTATATTGTATAGTCGTATTACATTTTCAATGCCAGGTAACAATAGAGCAGACAAGGAAGGAGTAGGTGTATGGTTATGTATCTGGCTAAGGACACCTAAGAATCAGGATGCCTGGCCTAGGAGTGCTTGATATGTAAATCTGGCCCTGCTCATATTTCATGTTTTGATGTGCATGTGCTAATTAGGCCAACCAAAATATATAATAAATGCTGTCTCCTTTCTTTGCACTAGAAAGGAGAGGAAATCTTAGAAGAAAACTGTGAAAGAAGATGTGTATGTCAGGGAAGCAACAACATGGTCTGCACAACAGTGTCCTGCACTGCAGATGAAGTGTGCAAGGTTCAAAATGGATTATTGGGGTGCTACCCAGCTAGCACTGCTATCTGCCACATTTATGGTGATCCACATTATACAACCTTTGATGGGACACTTCACCACTTCCAGGGATCTTGTAATTACTCAGTGACTGAAACATGTGTAAACACATCAAACAACTTTATTGTTACAACAAGAAATGAACACAGAGGCACCCCAAGCTGGACAGCTATTAATTCTGTGGCCCTCACTGTAGATGGATTGCACATCTTACTTGAAAAGAACAACATTGTTTATGTAAGTTATATGATTTATGCTATATATATATATATATATATATATATATATATATATATATGTATAAAAATATATATTTTTTAATATATATAATACTGCACTATAAAATATTGCTCTACTTTGATATTGTTGATATCGCTGCCTGCATTTGTTTTCATTGCATAATAAATTTGGCCATTTACTATGACTATTTTAAAGAACATTAACTTGCAGGAAATTATATTAAAAATCAATATTATCACAGTGGTTTTTCTCTTTACAACTATAAAGATGGATTCTCTTTCTGCTTTTTATTTTTTTTTTTAGGTTAATAGTGTTTTGGTTACTCTTCCTGCTAATGTATCTGGAATAAGCATCATACAAAGTGGCCCATATGTGATTGTTACTACAGACTTTGGCCTGCAGCTTCAATTTAATGGTGACCATGAACTTTTTGTTAGAGTAAAGGAAAGCTATAAAGATATATTGTGTGGCTTATGTGGCACCTACAATGATAACACACTTGATGACTTTATGATGCCCAATGGCACTATTGCATCTAATGTCAATGATTTTGGAAACAGCTGGAGAGTTCCTGATAATGGATGGTCGTGAGTATTTCTTATTTTATTTATTGTCATATGCAAAGTGGTAAAAATTGAAATTAATGCAATTCACTGAAGGATATATCATATTTATAAGATTAACACTATAAGTTTTTTAATGGGGTAAAAGAAATGCCTCCTAACATCCCCACTGTTTTTGAATAGTCCAAACCAATTACTTATTTTATTCATGCCACTTTTAAAATAAAAGTGCATGCTATTATCCAATGTGCACAGTGCATGCTATTGTCCAGTGTGCACAATGCATGATATTGTCCAATATGTTTTAGTAGAATATAGATGTAAAGTGAGATATTGTTCCTTTGAGAATTCCTGCAAATTTACTGTTTTGATCTCTGGACATTCTCAGTCCTGTATTCCATTACACTTGATAATGTTATCAAAGGTTTTTATCAATACATGTTGTAGACATCTATTGTAATCTGTTTGATTAAACCAGTCAAAACCACTTATCAACTGCAACATAATCTAGGCCGTTGTCTTGTCTCAAAATCAGACCATGGCGGAAATATTGTTTATGAGGCAATTCCAACAGGAATCAAACAAAATGGCATTTTCTACCAGTTTATATTCCCCCGCAGTGATTTTTCTTATCTCTGCCTATAGTCTGGGAAATATGAACATTAAAGATTTTTTTTCTAAGCTGTATGAAAAAATAAAACCTGATAAGATTTTTCCCATTATGAAAGCACTTTATAAAAAAGTATGCGTTTTTAAGTTTTCTACTTGATAATGACCTCCAAAAGTATTCAGCAAAATTATTTTCTTAGACAATTTCCCTGATTTGTTATTAAAAGTAAAATGATTTCTTTTACTTTTACAAAAGTTTTTAGGTTGTTATTTTGCATGCTTTCTAGTATTTTCTATACTAAATTGAAAAGTAATTTTCTGACATTTCTACACAGCAAAAAGCCTTTTTCACCATTTTTTTTTCAGTATAATAAAGAAGTTTAACCATTTAAGTGTAGGAGGGGTTTCATCACTTTGCAAAGCACCAAGGGTTAAAACAATTTGTTTTTGTGCCATCAAAACAATATGTTATCGTGTATGTTTAGTATATTGATAATATATAATTGCTTCTTTTATAGATGTTGCATAAAATCAATCTGCTGTACATATACTATAATCTTTCTTAAAAAAACAACACAAAAAGAAAAAACATCCCCCACCCCCAAAAAAAAAGATATTGATTTTGATGTCAGGAAAGAATCAATTAGCCCAACTAGTCTGGCAGTGCCCATTTCTATGTAGAATTGTCAGAGTGATCTTCACAATAGTCTTATTCATGCTATTAAAATTGCTTCACTTTGTAAATATCTACAACATTCACAGGGAGCCTATTTTTTTAGCTCTGAATTTACTCTAGTTGTGCCTCCTCTCCTTTAACTAATTTACATATGCAACAAATCACTGTTTCTTATTTACTTCAAATAAAACGGTTATATGTTCATACTGAAACAGTGTGCTTTCCTATGTGTAAAAATTTTAAAAAAATTTTATTTATAAAATTGACAAAAGAAGGCCCAGTGCTTGACCTAGGCCTAGATATAATTTTGCTAAAACTGTGCCTGCACCAGTGCTTATTTACAGACTCTTTACCACATATTGACACATAGCTCTTCCAAGGCACATCATCTAAGTGTACAATCCATTTACATCATCTCTGTAGCAAGCACAAGGAAAAGAAATAGTCCTATGCCTATTTCCTCTACAGCCAATATGAACATAGTCTCTTCGTAGACCAAGAGTAATAAATATATCAAAACAAACATACTGTCACACTGCCACCATTGGGTGAAAGCAACACAAAAGGCCATATGTTCAAAGAAGTAGCAAAATAGGTTTTGTTGTTTGTAACAACTTTTCAAAGTACAGTGTTGTTGGGCTCGTTAATATTTTCAGAGAGTGTCGGTTGTGATTAGATATATGTTGTTTGTCCTGACTGATATTGTCATATGGAAAGGCAAAAATGTTGTATGTAGCGACAAAAAATGTCTTAACTAATGACAAAAATGTCATAACTAAAGTCTCAAATTCTCACATTCAGAACTTCACATTCCCTCCACTTTAATCTTCACGTACAAGTTTTGTCTTTTGCGTGACATTTTTTTGTTGTTAGTTACGACAAATTTTCTTTTCCCTATACAATAGCTTAGCCACGCTCTTCCCCCTCCCCTTTGCCCGGCAATTCTGGAGTTGTGTCGTACACAACAGACATTACTGTTTTTTGTCATATACTCTACAGAAAATATGTTGCTTATGCATACAATTGCTTATTTTTGTCGTTCATACACCTTTTGTTTGTCGTTATGCCTTTGAACATATGGCCCGAAACGTTCATTTAGGTATCAAGAGATTTCCACATTGACCTTAAATACTATCAGTCATAATATTTTTTATATAATAAAAGGTTATTCTTAATTTTCATCAACTCATTTTGCATGTAGGTGTGACCCGACTCCCCCTCCTCCAACAACATGTTCACCCTCCATACAACAAGAAGCTGAAGCTGAATGTGGAGTTCTGAACCTGGTTACTGGTCCATTTGCACAATGCCATGCACACATTCCACCTCATCATTACTTTGAGAGCTGCGTTTATGACCAGTGTGCCACAGGCGGGAGTGATGAATATTTCTGCAATGCCTTAGAGGCTTATGCAGCAGCCTGTGAAAGTATAGGAGTAAATCTAGGAGACTGGAGAAAGGATACTATTTGTGGTAAGATTTGCTTATTTTCCAGCAAAGGTTATACTTTATAGCCCCTTTAGATACAAAAAGGCCATACCACAATGCTACTATAGCACGCATTCCCTAAAGTGGCACAGATATGCATTCTTCATAAGCATTCTTTATTAAAGTGTATTATGGCCAGCCTATCTGAAACAGTTGGTGATGTGTACAGAGGTGCAATGTGACTGACATTTTGATAACCATAATGAAGTATGCTTTATTTTTATTCATGCAACAAATACATTTTCCATTTTCTGTTTCTCACTACGAAGACTGGCAATAAATAAAGACATGTTTACAATAACCTTTATGTGCTATTATCTTTTTCTTGGTTATATACGGGAAGCTAAAGAGCTTCTCGTTGTGAATTATAGGAACTTTCATTTGTCTCTTGTGGTACAGTTAGTTTGCCCCAGAATTGTTTACCTTTCTGAATTTGGCTATAGGTATGAATAAAATTGACTTTTGCAAGGTTTTTTGCTAATTATGTCTTCATTTTTTTATAGGTATAAGTACTTCGCCATCAACAGCCACCACAACGACCACCCCCACTCCCGCATATACAACTACTCCAGTTCACTCAAGCACATTCACTACAGGTAATTTTATACTGTATATGAACATCTTTAATATAGACCTGGCTATCAAATTTCTGATTCAATACAAATAATTAGCATTTTGTCATGTTTGTCATTTGCTCCAAAAAAACTTCCGTCATAGACACAAAAACAGAAACATACAGTATGATATGACTCATCTCCTGGAATATTTGTGTTCAAAATGTATTCAATCTTGTGATAGTACAAAGGATGTTTCACATGAAAGTCCTACTTTCCCAGGACCATATGCATGCATATATTGTATGAGTACGCTAACTTTTGCATTCAGCCTTTCAGGGATGCACTATCCAGATCTTAATGGATTTCCCTGAGTATTTGCCATTTTTCAAATGGTTGCACTTGCCCATTGATTAGGGCTGCTTCCGTTTACTCTTCCCAAAACCAATCAGCAGCATGACGGTTTGAGCTCAACGCAGTGCCATCAAACACATTTTTGGTGGTCAATTTCTAACTTTATAATTCTTTCAAATGGGAAACTTAATTTATGTCCTGTAGGCCGGTTTTAAGCAAGTAATGCATTGAGGACCCCTCTAGAATTCAAATAGTTAAAAGCCCATTTCAATCAGCAGCCAGCCAATAAGAATTATTGCCCTGGTAATAGATGTGTACTCTAACCAATGGGAGCACAAGATCTTGAAACTGAATCTGTTTGTGATTCAGAACCTGTGAAACCCTAACAGTGTTGAAAAAACAGACAGGGGCATCCAAAACTGGACTCTCCTGGTCAAAACTGGATAGGTGGCAGTCCTATCAATAACTAGTTTTGTCTGTAATCCAAAGATGAACACTATATTATAGCACGCCAAGGAACAAACCAACTACATAAAGACACTTTTAAGTTGTAAATAAATTTGAATTACAGTACTGGTAGTACCTTTGTTTCATATAGCAGGAAAAACCCTACATCAAATACAGTATTCTCCTTTAAGCAAAATATATTAAGAATAAAAAGGTCACTTGATTTTAATGTAAATTATGTTTATATTTTTATTTAAACCTTTTTGTATCATATCCAGTCTTTTTGATTCACATAGATGTATAACTGTTCTACTGTTTAATGTGAGTGTCTAATCTTGAGGTTATCAAACATTTGGATTGTAGTAACATCTCCACCTCAGTCCTGTGCCTGGTCTTGTTCATTTGATGCTGACTTCTGTAATTGGACACAATCTATGCATGATCAGTTTGACTGGACTCGCTATAGAGGGTCAACACCAAGTACTGGCAGTGGACCTTCATTTGATCACACCACCGGAGGTATTTGTGCTATTGTTTTTGCTGTGTATGTAACATGAAATCCAAAACATAGGGCTGTGTTGTAGCTAAAAGGAGCAAACCAATTGCAATAGAGGGGAGAAATAAACTCATTCCCAACATACTCACTGATTTAAATGGAGCTCTTAATTCCTTATGTGCTTAAGACATCTCCAGCAATGAAAAGCAATGCATTGGAGACCTCTCTAGCATTGAAGTGGTTAAATGCACCATTTTTACTAAATTTTTATTTGTCACCTGTGGTGTAGTTTGTCTGCAACTGTAATGGATTTTTTTATTAGATTTCTGAATAGAGCCCATAGTATTATGGGTTTTTCTGAATAATCTTGGGATAATCCCTAGCAGTGTGAATAAGAATGACTCTTACTTTGTTTTAATTAAAATGATTATGGAACTTTAATTGCAAATGATCATATTCGCAATGCCATGACAATAGAAAATTACATGATTGTGTGCTTTCATCAATAACTTGTTTATTTTAATTGCTAAAAACTGTACAGCATCCAAGTGAAATAATTCAGAGCCATTGTGATCTCCTCTATAGATGGTCACTATATATACATTGATGGGCGTACTGCTAATTCTGGAGAGAAAGCTCGCCTGCTAAGTCCTCCCTGTGATATTGGAGGACACCAGTGTTTCAGCTTTTGGTACCACATGTTTGGGGCTGCTCGTACAATGGAATTAAATGTATATGTAGTAAGGAATGGAGTAGAGCAACTAGTGTGGCAATTAATCGGTCATCAAGAGGATAAGTGGTTGCCTGCAAATATCCCAATTTCAGATTCAAGAAATGTGCAGGTAAGCTGCTTTATGTGACCGAAGTGAGTATAACACTGCCACTGACTAGTGGTAGTTAAAGGAAATTATAATCCAACAGTAGCTGGAGAGCCACATGTAGCCCACCACTACTAGACACACTGGTCACTCTCACTGATTTGTATCTCACTGAAATTCCTCTGTGAATGGCAGAGAGAGGCACAGGAATTGGCGGTGGAGGAGATGTTCTTCCTTCTAAGGGCCCTCACACACATATTTATTTTATTTATTTATTTTATTTAGAAAATGTTTTACGAGGAAGAATACATTTCTCTAATTTTCAAGCATGTCCTTTAACTAACCCACCCTCAGTCCTGCTCCTAGTACCTCAAAAGTACCTCATTTTTGGCTATGTGAGGCACTGGGAGTTCTGTTCCCTGCTTCTTCGCTATCACTGTGGGGCAGAGAAAACTGACAAAGGCAATGTATTCTATAGTCACTGGCTCAAGTGGCACATGTGATCAATGTAGCACTGATCACATGTACCAGCTTGCTGGGCAAAGGCTAATAAGGACTTTTGTGGCCCTGGAGCATCTGTAACAACCTTCCCAGCATGATCACGGTGCGCCCTGTGGTACGATATGATCATGAAGTCTTTGATGTACCAGGACATCAGCAATGCTGTGAGTGATGGTCCTGGCACATAACTCCTCACAAATGTGTTAAAGGGGTCTTATACTGACTTTTTACTGCCTTTTAATGCTAGATATATTTCAAGCCATAGTAAGCCCATTTAAAACAATAGATTGGAAATGTTGTTTATTCCTATGGTGCAGTTGCTTTGCCCCAAAATTGCTGCACTTTTGTTTTTGTGCTTATGACCTTTAGTAAATGAACCTCAATATATGAATTTACAATATCACTTTAAAAACTGACTGCATTTTTATCTGTACAGATAATCTTGGAAGGTGTAAGGGGTAATGATTATCGCAGTGACATTGCTGTGGATGATATTTTCATTTATCCTGGGTATTGTACAGGTAAAGTAAGAATTCATCTACTAATCAACACAACATTTATTTATGTACCTTATTAAACATTCACAATGTTATTTTACTAGTAATCTTAGCTCTGACACCAATTTTGCCACTGTGTTTCTATTTTGGCACAATGCAAGTGGTCAATGTACTTAAAAGAACTGGAGCAATCCTACTGAACCAAATGCCCATGGGATTTCTAACCATTGGGATGCTCAGCAGGTCTCCAAGCACCTTAGAAGCTATGCATTGGAAGCCATGCTAGCATTAAAGGAGTTAAATCCACATTTTTATCAATGGGCATATGGACCATTTTATTTGTCTCGTGTGGTTTAGTTTGCCCCAGAATGACTTCAGGTTTTCCATTTAATCAGTCTCATTGAGCTACTCATAAAATATATTTTCATAGTGATTATGGATAGAAACTGTTTACTTCCACTGTTCACCAAATGTACCAAAATTGACTAATGTCTCAGTACCTAAATTATTTGACAGGGTCATATGTCAGAATAGCTGTTCTATAACTATAGTAAATATAAAGTATTCCTTAAGACCTAAGCAGAGTTTATCAGCCACAGTCCTCCAGTAACCCTAAAAGTACAGTTTTATGGATTTTCTTGTCTTATCCCAGGCGTACGGTAAATAGAGGAACGTTCATTCTTAGTTACCTGTTAGAGGTGCTTCAGGCGGAGGGTGAGAAAATCTGGACTATAGAACAGAAATCCCTATACTACTGAGGATTATGTACTAAGAATGCAAAATATTCTCCACTTACATTTCCTATTATTTTATAGCCTGTGTAGCTACAGACTGACCTCATCCAAATGTAATGTTGATGTTTTCTCTGAATAACAATCTTTTTTATATAAATATGCTCATAAGGTATTGCAACTCTCCTGTTCTTTTCATAGGTTCCACTACTCCAGTGCCAAGCCCTACAACAACCTCTACTCCCAGATCATCAGGTAAAAAAAATAATTATGTCACTTATTAGAATAAAATGAATATTGTAGTTTATGATTAATGTTTTGGAATATGTGCTGAACTGTGCTAAGTGATGTCTTATAGCTGATTATTTATTGGATCATTATATATTTTCCAAATGGTTAAAGGCCCTTTGGGAAGAATAAGGGCACAGTTACTTTAATAGGAAGTGTCTTAAAGGGATAGCAATGTTTCACAAAAAAAGAAGGTCCAATGGATCTACATAGAATTTGGGCTGTGGAGAGCATTATTTCAATAATGATAATGATAACTGAATGATAAAGTATCCTCTTCACGCTCCTTTTACTGATGTAACACTGCTCATCTAAGAGCAGCAAGACTGTCTGGATGGATTGCAGCCAGGAACAATCTTCATTGAGCATAAGGAAAAACCTGGAAAAAACAAACATTATGAATCGCCACACCTTTGTCAATAAATCTAAGTTGGACTATCGTTATGAAAATGTATCAAATACCATTTATTTAAAAACACAAGAATCTTTAGTATCCTTCCAGCATTTCTACATATGTAGTGTTTAAAAAATAAAATGTAATTGATATATTTTCATATCCATAGTCCAAATTAGATTTATTGACAAAGGTGTGGTGCTTCATATTGTTTGTTTTCTCAAAATTTGTCATATATATCATATAGTGAAGATATTTAACTGGTAGCAGCCAATATTTATTTATATTAAGGGGTGCAAATATGGAAATATATATTTTCTATAAGGAGAAACCTGTCAAGGGGGGCATGGTTTTCCTTATGCTCACAGTAAGAAGATTGACCCTTGCTGCAGCCTTTTCAGTCAATAGACCAGATTTCACATCTGGGGGGATGCGGCTTACTCTAGGTAAAAGGGGCGGGTGGTGGCTTATCATTCAATTACTCTTGAACTACAAGTCTGCCAGTATTGAAATAACACCCCCTGCCCCAAACACCATGAAGATTAATTGGAGATGCATTTTTGTGAAATATTACTATCAGTTTAATGGTTAACGTGTTAAAGTGTTATTATGTTACAGCCTGTGTGGCGACAGACAAGTTCATACAACATGTAAAATGATATTTTCTGTAGAACCTCCGTCTGCTAAAAAGACAGCAATTGTACAAATTAATGTTTTCATGGAAGGATTCTGGGATATTGGATAATTATACATTCATGAAAGAGTTAAAATAGTTTTGATAGGAGTAGGACATCTTTGCTTAATAAGTATCTGACTGATGGCCCAAAATGTTACTTTGAGTTGCATAAGTTTACTAAAATTGTCAATAATTAGTTATTTTTATCACATAAATTTTAAAAACATTTATATAAATTCATAAATTTACTTCATTAGGCTTTACAATAAAATATACCTAATAAACTTAATTACATAGTCACATTTTTTAATTTTGGAATAGTCACATAAGTAGAATAAATTATATAGATTTATATCTCATGTGCTTCCCAACTATTTCCCATCTTGCCCTCAGGTTCATGTGAGGTACAAGGAGACCCTCATTACTACACCTTTGATAACCAAGTCCATCATTTCATGGGAACCTGCAACTACACGTTATCTAAACTGTGTGTAAGTGATGGAAACCTGATATACTTCAATGTAGAAGCGGCCAATGAGCACAGAGGAAGCAACACTGCAGTATCCTATGTTAACTATGTGAATTTAGATGTGTATGGTTACAGGATCACCCTAGAGAAGGACAGAAAGGTCAAGGTGAGTTTCCAAGTCTTCTCATTAAATATAATATATATAATGGGTATAGGTTAGCTGTAAAAAATAATATATATATTGAAGGAAGAAAATATACCCATGTTGTACACAAAGCATAGACAAATGAATCACAATTAGTTCAATTAGTTTCATTATTTTGTTGAATTGTTATTTAAAATAATAATTTCTGATTGCCAATTGACACAGAGAAGGATCATTAAACAGTTTCTCATGTAATGTTTTTGCGAATATAGGTGGATGGAAATTCTGTGATTTTACCAACTGATCTTCAACCAGGTGTTAGAATATTCCTCAGTGGACAAAATGTAATAATTACAACAACCTTTGGCCTGAATGTTAAATTTGACGGAAATCATATGGTGGTAGTGACCCTTTTAGAATACTATGCTGGTAAAGTGTGTGGACTTTGTGGAAATTTCAATGGGAATGCAACTGATGATTTCTTAAACCCAGATGGACAATTAGAGTCAAACTCGGCCAGTCTTGGCAACAGCTGGCAGGTGGACAATGATACAAGGTTAGTCCCATATGATTTAATAAATAGTCAAAAGATGTTTTTAACTGTAATTTCTTGATATTATCACTGGTGCATATACATATATAATGATCGTTTTTTAGCATAAATAGTAGGTCTAGGGAAAAATAAAATGATCAGAAATGTTCTTAATTTTGTACTGGCAATTTATATTATTTGAACATGGAAATCAGTAAAATGTTTTTTTACCTGTGATATACAATATATTGATTCATCTGTTGCATAAAATATATGATAACACACAATCGTTTTCTTATTCCTTTCTTAAAAAAAAAACTTTGAATTGTTTTTAAATGCATACATATAAACAGAAAATATACTTTATAACAGATAAATATGGATGGGTGGTTAGTATCATCGTAAGTGATGTTGCAGTTCTCCTTAATATATGGGCCCCAGAGAGTTTCCAGATAAGGAGAATACTTGAGGGTAAAACAGCAGAATGAGAACTCTCATTTTGGTGTTTTATCACAACCTTAAGCTTTATAATAGGTATATCTGGCACCCTTCTTTTTTATATTTTGAATTGATCCAAATTAAACAATATGGGGTCTGTTTCATAAAAGAGCTCCACTGAAGAACAACACAAAACATCCATCGTGCTTCATTGATTCAATACATTAGTGGCAAAAGAAAAATATAAATGTATGCAATGTAAGCAATAACTTCTTTGTACAGGTTTGTTGATGCACGCCAAGCCTAGGAACCATGCACTGGGGATTCAACAGATCTTATTCCCTGTGAGGTTGAGTCACATGCTAGCCTCTCTTGTAGTCAGCTGGGTAAACAATGACTTCTACAGCTCTTTGGTCCCATCCCTGAAGTGGTGAGGTCAAGCACCAGTAGAACTGCAAGACCATTTGTAGTGACCACACAGGGAATAAGATCCAGTGAATCCCTGGAGCACTTGCTCCTGTGCTCAGTGTGTATTAACAGACCTGTACAATGAAGTTATTGTTTGCATTGCATAATTTTATTGAGGAGCTAATGTGCTTAATAAATGGAGCAGAATGAATGTTTTCGCCAGCTCTTCAATATTGCTTTTTTATTAAACAGATCCCTATGATCTGTAGAGTAAAGCTTGTTTACAAGCTACAAGCACTAGAATGCTAGTTTTAGAGAGAAACAGTTGCTAATTTGATCATCCTGAAAAAGATGATCCTAGTATACATCTTCTCCTGAAGGTCAAGATCTGAAATAAGGGAGGTTTCCCTAGGACTTATTTGGAGCATCAGCCAAAGAATGTGCAATATATAGAAACATAGGCCCTTATGTGTAAAACCAGTTCTAAAATATACATTGACTTTGATTTAAATGGGAATTTTAGCATTGTGAAGGCTAGAGAGATCCCCAATGTCTTGCAAAGCTACACATAATAATGGCCTGGACTTTATTCTAATATATAACTACCTTGAAAATATACACCAATGAAGATTCAAATTCTATTAACTTATTTTACAGTTGTTCCCCAGGAAAGGATGAAAAGCCAGCATGTACTAATGATGAGTTAAATATCATTGAGAGCACCAGCTACTGTGGACTCATCCTTGATATAAATGGACCATTCAAACAGTGTCATCATGTGGTTGATCCATCAGTTTACTTCCATAACTGTGTGTATGACTTGTGTGCGTTGAACCTGGATCCTAGCTCCTTGTGTAATAGTCTTCATTCCTACGCACAATCCTGCCAGTCTCATGGAGTTACAATAGAACCCTGGAGAAATGAAACCTTCTGTCGTGAGTAGATCTTACTGTAAAGTAAATCTTGATTGTATGTATTGATTGTATGAAGACAATTTTCAGTTGTGTTCTCTGAGTTTATAGTTATTGTCTATGACTACCTTTTTATCTCTTTGTGGAACACAATCAGGGAGATTCACTAAGGTGTGATAAAGAGGTGATAAACTAGACATGATTTCTCCAGTTTATCACTTGTCCAGTTCCTATGGAGCCAATACACTAATATTTCTCCAACTTTGGAGATCTTAGTGCATAGGCTCTATAGAATAAGATAGATATTGGAGAAGTGATAAACTGGAGAATTCATCATCTCCAGGTTATCATCTCTCTATCACCTCTTAGTGAATCACCCCAATATGTCTGAAATAGAAATACAGGACAATATGAACAAAGTAATTGCACTATAGGGTACAAGTAAATTCCCCAGTGATTTAAATGGACCTTTTAACTCCTTGAGTGCAAGTGAAGTCTCCAAAGCATTGCAAACCAATGCAATGGATACCTCTCTAACATTTAAGGAGCTAAAAGCTTAATCTAACCCTTTGAATACCAGAGGGGTGTCCATTACATTTCTAAGCAATGCACTGGATATCCCACTTGCACTCAAAGGGTTAAATCAATGGATGTATCTGAAATGTTTGTTACCCTACCATGCAGTTGCTTTGTCCCATAATTGTTCCATTTTTATTTGTGCACAATGCTTTTTTTTTTACACATAAATAACTAATTTTTCCCACTGCAGCTCAGGTATTAGAAAATTAACCCTTTGAGTGCCGAACCAGTGACAACACATTTTTATTTCTATTGTGGTGCATTTACAATTGTCTGGAATTGATCATATTTTGCAGATACATAACATTTTTACATTGATACACATGCATCTTTATTTGTTTTTGTTTGCAGCGCTACAGTGTCCACCAAACAGTCATTATGAGCTATGTGGCACAGCATGTCCAGCCACTTGTGTCAATCCAGGATCACCATCCAACTGCAATCTCCCCTGTACTGAGGGGTGTGTCTGTGACCCAGGATATGTTCTCTACAATAATAAATGTGTTCCGAGTAGCCAGTGTGGATGCTGGGAAGGTGATAAATATTATCCAGTAGGCTCTGAATTCTGGACTGATGGCACTTGCTCTACAAAATGCAGATGCCCCTCAACAGGAAGTAGTTTAGTCTGTAACAGTGCATCATGTTCCAGTGACCAGTACTGTGGAACCACAAATGGGGTTTCTGACTGTATTTATTATAAATATGGTATCTGCAGAGTCCATAATGACCCTCACTATGACACTTTTGATAGATTAGTTCACCATTTTATGGGTCTGTGCACTTATACAGTGGCCAAACTTTGTACCAATTCCTCTTCACTACCATATTTCAACATTGAAGCAAAGAATGAACATCGAGGAAACCCGTCTGTAACATATGTGCAGAGGGTCCTTGTAGAAGTCTATGGATATAAAATACATATCGTCAGAAAAGAGAAAGCTCGTGTATTGGTAAGAAATATTTATTGTTTGTTTTAAGAATGCTATATATATGTTACAAAAATAATAAAAGTGAGACAGTAAATTAAAATCAAGACACCTCCTAATAATAACCCCCAATTACCTTACTATGGCCTTAAATCGTAATGACCCCTATGAATTCTTCCCTGGTGCTTTTGTTCAAAAGTCAACATCTCCAATCAGTCCTGGATGTTATGAAGGCAGATATGACAGTTGCGGATGGGTTTTTAGAATGAAGTAAGTGTAGTACATGAGTCTACTTAACTCTTTAATGACCAGAGTGATGTGTAATGCATTACCAAGGAATGCATTTCAAAGAGAACCCTCTAGTTCTTCAAGGGTTAAGACTAATATGTACAGTTATAAGATTTTGGAGTTCTGTGTTATGACAAGCAAATGCCATGTGCTTCCATTGACATGACTTACAGAACTACTTGAAGATGTTATCAACTGACCAAGGGGACTAGGGCACAAATCATTTAGGCCATTATGTTTCTATACCATAGTAAGATAAGTGGGGAACTTTATTTTTATTATTAAATGTATTATTATTATTATGATAGATCAGAGGTATAAAATAAATAACAAATAATCTTTGGTGTTTCATGACAAGGCCTATAAAATCCTCCATAGATGATATCTGACCATAGTTAGACTTCACAGCAACCACCAAACCATATCTCCCCTGTGCTTCAGGGACAGATAATATCCTGGAGACATGCTTCATACTTGATGGGGCTGTTGGGTAGTCCAGGCTTTTTGAGAGGCAGTCGCAGACCTAATTTCTCATATCTGCAACATTCAACTGGATCTCAACCCTTGGTTGATGGTTCTTGGACCCCATCCAAGCTGTTTATCCCAAAAATTTAAAAACTACTGTCTCACATACTCTTGATTGGTAGAAACCTTACCTTTTAATGCCAGAAAGGTATGCAAAGCATTGCATTGCAATGAGATGGATACCTCTCTGGCATTCAAAGGGTTAATAGCATCTAATTGGAAACCTGAAAGTCTTCTTGATTCCTACCAAGGCAAACAGTCTACTTGGAGATTCTTTACTGTGGAAAAACTGACTACTCATCTTTATGACTTGTACAATAACTTTCTTTCTGTGTGGAAGCCCTGGCTTACCTATGCTGACCCTGATAATGACATTCTCATAGTCCAGCATGCTTGGTCTATTCCCCCACAGCCCCTTGTATAGGGGCTTCCTGTCGAGCACCCACCCCGTACTTTCCTCCTTTCTTATTTCCCTGATCTCTTTTTCCCCTTGTCCTCCCACACTCTTTTCATACTATCTTGTGCTTACAAAACCCAGCTCTATTAATCTTTCCAGTCTACACTCCTAGCTTTTGGATACATGATAGACACATCTCACTTGATTCCTCACAAGAGCATCATAGTACCACCATCAGTGGGAACCTGTGCATTCCATTTACACTTTACACTAGCTAGTCCGTAGTTAACTCTAGCCCTTTCTCTGATCCAATTTTAATTCCACTCCTCTCATTTCCCTCTTTTGTTTCTGAACCATCTTCTCCCCTGACCTCCATTCTCTTCCCCTCATCATCTATCACTGCATTAGCAATAACTCATCACACTAACTGTGATGCCATTGCTTTTGATTTGTATTCTCTTGTTATGTTTCTCATCTGCTCATCAATGCCTGTGTATGTCTGACTCTGTATATTGCTCAAATATTGTTGCCCCCCACACTTTCTTTTCCGGACCCAAAAACCAAAATCTTTGTTATTAAAACAAGTGTTAAAAATATATTTATTAACAAATTATTCCATTTTTTGTATGCTGTATCCCAGGTTGATGGAATCTGGACTACACTTCCTGTCATCTTGAATGGAGGTGCAGTGACAGTGAGTAGCAGTGGTAGATATGTTGTTCTGGAGACGGATTTCAGGCTCCGAGTGTCATATGATGCTGATCACACAGTGGAGGTGAAAGTTCCTGATACTTACTTCAACAAAACATGTGGAATGTGTGGAAATTTTAACAATCAAAAACAAGATGACTACATGATGCCTAATGGACTACAAGCTCAGAACTCTAATCAATTGGGAAACAGCTGGATTGTTTACGATGAGACATGTGATGAACCTACACCACCTCCACCTATTGATTGCCCGCCAGAGAAAGAACAGCTTTACCAAAGTGATACTTTTTGTGGATTGTTAACAAGCACAAATAGTCCATTCCAGATATGCCATTCCAAAGTTGATCCTGGGACCTTTTTTGACAGCTGTGTATTTGATCTTTGTGCTTTGGATGGAAATCATGATGTTTTATGTAATGCAGTTCAAGCTTATGCTGATGCCTGTCAAAATGAGGGAATAACAATTCCTAACTGGAGAAACATTACTACCTGTGGTATGTTCCATCCTTAGAGTTTACACTGCGTACGTGTCTATAAAATACAATCTGAGTATGCTAATTTAAATAATTGTGTCAAATGAACATATAGTTGTTGACGTTACATTACAGTATGTAATAACCAATGGCTGTCTAGGAATGATGGGCTTAGTAATTCTGAACAGCTGGATGGCTTAATGTTACCCAGCATTAGCTGAGGTCCATCATTGTTGTTAGTTATAGTTATAACATTGTGACTGTCACAGAGGTATAATTAAATGCTAACAGCTGATATCTTTTGTTCAATATTTCAAATGTATCTAATGACAAACTTTTTCAGGTCTTCCCAATTGCATGCCAAACAGCCACTATAATGAATGTATGACTGCTTGTCCACCTACATGCCTTGACCCATATGCCCCAGCGAAGTGTAACAAGCCATGCGTGGAGGGCTGTGAATGTGATGGGGGCTATGTCACAAGTGGAGAAATGTGTGTACCTACGTCCAGCTGTGGTTGCTGGTATAATGGAAAATATTATAATGTGAGTAGCTCATATCCAGGGCCAGATTTCCCATTAAGCGCTCCACATTTTGAGGGGCACCTCAACAATGCTGGCCACAGCCATATTTTGAGTGGTGGGTATGTCAGTACTATCCAGATTCCAGTGCAGTTGGCAGGCACCCACTTCCGATTTATTATGTTCTGTCTAATTCGCATTTATATACCAATTTGACTATTTTTTTTTAACAGTTTACATAAACATTTACCTGTCTATTTTAGCCCCTTGGATGCTAAATGTGAAGGACATTCTTCAGCATCTAATTGGTTAAAAGCTTTTGTGATTATATTGTATAGTCGTATTACATTTTCAATGCCAGGTAACAATAGAGCAGACAAGGAAGGAGTAGGTGTATGGTTATGTATCTGGCTAAGGACACCTAAGAATCAGGATGCCTGGCCTAGGAGTGCTTGATATGTAAATCTGGCCCTGCTCATATTTCATGTTTTGATGTGCATGTGCTAATTAGACCAACCAAAATATATAATAAATGCTGTCTCCTTTCTTTGCACTAGAAAGGAGAGGAAATCTTAGAAGAAAACTGTGAAAGAAGATGTGTATGTCAGGGAAGCAACAACATGGTCTGCACAACAGTGTCCTGCACTGCAGATGAAGTGTGCAAGGTTCAAAATGGATTATTGGGGTGCTACCCAGCTAGCACTGCTATCTGCCACATTTATGGTGATCCACATTATACAACCTTTGATGGGACACTTCACCACTTCCAGGGATCTTGTAATTACTCAGTGACTGAAACATGTGTAAACACATCAAACAACTTTATTGTTACAACAAGAAATGAACACAGAGGCACCCCAAGCTGGACAGCTATTAATTCTGTGGCCCTCACTGTAGATGGATTGCACATCTTACTTGAAAAGAACAACATTGTTTATGTAAGTTATATGATTTATGCTATATATATATATATATATATATATATATATATATATATATGTATAAAAATATATATTTTTTAATATATATAATACTGCACTATAAAATATTGCTCTACTTTGATATTGTTGATATCGCTGCCTGCATTTGTTTTCATTGCATAATAAATTTGGCCATTTACTATGACTATTTTAAAGAACATTAACTTGCAGGAAATTATATTAAAAATCAATATTATCACAGTGGTTTTTCTCTTTACAACTATAAAGATGGATTCTCTTTCTGCTTTTTATTTTTTTTTTTAGGTTAATAGTGTTTTGGTTACTCTTCCTGCTAATGTATCTGGAATAAGCATCATACAAAGTGGCCCATATGTGATTGTTACTACAGACTTTGGCCTGCAGCTTCAATTTAATGGTGACCATGAACTTTTTGTTAGAGTAAAGGAAAGCTATAAAGATATATTGTGTGGCTTATGTGGCACCTACAATGATAACACACTTGATGACTTTATGATGCCCAATGGCACTATTGCATCTAATGTCAATGATTTTGGAAACAGCTGGAGAGTTCCTGATAATGGATGGTCGTGAGTATTTCTTATTTTATTTATTGTCATATGCAAAGTGGTAAAAATTGAAATTAATGCAATTCACTGAAGGATATATCATATTTATAAGATTAACACTATAAGTTTTTTAATGGGGTAAAAGAAATGCCTCCTAACATCCCCACTGTTTTTGAATAGTCCAAACCAATTACTTATTTTATTCATGCCACTTTTAAAATAAAAGTGCATGCTATTATCCAATGTGCACAGTGCATGCTATTGTCCAGTGTGCACAATGCATGATATTATCCAATGTGCACAGTGCATGCTATTGTCCAGTGTGCACAATGCATGATATTGTCCAATATGTTTTAGTAGAATATAGATGTAAAGTGAGATATTGTTCCTTTGAGAATTCCTGCAAATTTACTGTTTTGATCTCTGGACATTCTCAGGCCTGTATTCCATTACACTTGATAATGTTATCAAAGGTTTTTATCAATACATGTTGTAGACATCTATTGTAATCTGTTTGATTAAACCAGTCAAAACCACTTATCAACTGCAACATAATCTAGGCCGTTGTCTTGTCTCAAAATCAGACCATGGCGGAAACATTGTTTATGAGGCAATTCCAACAGGAATCAAACAAAATGGCATTTTCTACCAGTTTATATTCCCCCGCAGTGATTTTTCTTATCTCTGCCTATAGTCTGGGAAATATGAACATTAAAGATTTTTTTCTAAGCTGTATGAAAAAAAAAAAACCTGATAAGATTTTTCCCATTATGAAAGCACTTTATAAAAAAGTATGCGTTTTTAAGTTTTCTACTTGATAATGACCTCCAAAAGTATTCAGCAAAATTATTTTCTTAGACAATTTCCCTGATTTGTTATTAAAAGTAAAATGATTTCTTTTACTTTTACAAAAGTTTTTAGGTTGTTATTTTGCATGCTTTCTAGTATTTTCTATACTAAATTGAAAAGTAATTTTCTGACATTTCTACACAGCAAAAAGCCTTTTTCACCATTTTTTTTTCAGTATAATAAAGAAGTTTAACCATTTAAGTGTAGGAGGGGTTTCATCACTTTGCAAAGCACCAAGGGTTAAAACGATTTGTTTTTGTGCCATCAAAACAATATGTTATCGTGTATGTTTAGTATATTGATAATATATAATTGCTTCTTTTATAGATGTTGCATAAAATCAATCTGCTGTACATATACTATAATCTTTCTTAAAAAAACAACACAAAAAGAAAAAACATCCCCCACCCCCAAAAAAAAAGATATTGATTTTGATGTCAGGAAAGAATCAATTAGCCCAACTAGTCTGGCAGTGCCCATTTCTATGTAGAATTGTCAGAGTGATCTTCACAATAGTCTTATTCAGGCTATTAAAATTGCTTCACTTTGTAAATATCTACAACATTCACAGGGAGCCTATTTTTTTAGTTCTGAATTTACTCTAGTTGTGCCTCCTCTCCTTTAACTAGTTTACATATGCAAGAAATCACTGTTTCTTATTTACTTCAAATAAAACGGTTATATGTTCATACTGAAACAGTGTTCTTTCCTATGTGTAAAAATAAAAAAAAATGTTATTTATAAAATTGACAAAAGAAGGCCCAGTGCTTGATCTAGGCCTAGATATAATTTTGCTAAAACTGTGCCTGCACCAGTGCTTATTTACAGATGCTTTACCACATCTTGACACATACCTCTTCCATGGCACGTCATCTAAGTGTACAATCCATTTACATCATCTCTGTAGTAAGCACAAGGAAAAGAAATAGTCCTATGCCTATTTCCTTTACAGCCAATCTGAACATAGTCTCTTCGTAGACCAAGAGTAATAGATATATCAAAACAAACATACTGTCACACCGCCACCATTGGGTGAAAGCAACACAAAAGGCCATATGTTCAAAGAAGTAGCAAAATAGCTTTTGTTGTTTGTAACAACTTTTCAAAGTGCAGTGTTGTTGGGCTCGTTAATATTTTCAGAGAGTGTCGGTTGTGATTAGATATATGTTGTTTGTCCTGACTGATATTGTCATATGGAAAGGCAAAAATGTTGTATGTAGCGACAAAAAATGTCTTAACTAATGACAAAAATGTCATAACTAAAGTCTCAAATTCTCACATTCAGAACTTCACATTCCCTCCACTTTAATCTTCACGTACAAGTTTTGTCTTTTGCGTGACATTTTTTTGTTGTTAGTTACGACAAATTTTCTTTTCCCTATACAATAGCTTAGCCACGCTCTTCCCCCTCCCCTTTGCCCGGCAATTCTGGAGTTGTGTCGTACACAACAGACATTACTGTTTTTTGTCATATACTCTACAGAAAATATGTTGCTTATGCATACAATTGCTTATTTTTGTCGTTCATACACATTTTGTTTGTCGTTATGCCTTTGAACATATGGCCCAAAACGTTCATTTAGGTATCAAGAGATTTCCACATTGACCTTAAATACTATCAGTCATAATATTTTTTATATACTAAAAGGTTATTCTTAATTTTCATCAACTCATTTTGCATGTAGGTGTGACCCGACTCCCCCTCCTCCAACAACATGTTCACCCTCCATACAACAAGAAGCTGAAGCTGAATGTGGAGTTCTGAAGCTGGTTAATGGTCCATTTGCACAATGCCATGCACACATTCCACCTCATCATTACTTTGAGAGCTGCGTTTATGACCAGTGTGCCACAGGCGGGAGTGATGAATATTTCTGCAATGCCTTAGAGGCTTATGCAGCAGCCTGTGAAAGTATAGGACTAAATCTAGGAGACTGGAGAAAGGATACTATTTGTGGTAAGATTTGCTTATTTTCCAGCAAAGGTTATACTTTATAGCCCCTTTAGATACAAAAGGCCATACCACAATGCTACTATAGCACGCATTCCCTAAAGTGGCACAGATATGCATTCTTCATAAGCATTCTTTATTAAAGTGTATTATGGCCAGCCTATCTGAAACAGTTGGTGATGTGTACAGAGGTGCAATGTGACTGACATTTTGATAACCATAATGAAGTATGCTTTATTTTTATTCATGCAACAAATACATTTTCCATTTTCTGTTTCTCACTACGAAGACTGGCAATAAATAAAGACATGTTTACAATAACCTTTATGTGCTATTATCTTTTTCTTGGTTATATACGGGAAGCTAAAGAGCTTCTCGTTGTGAATTATAGGAACTTTCATTTGTCTCTTGTGGTACAGTTAGTTTGCCCCAGAATTGTTTACCTTTCTGAATTTGGCTATAGGTATGAATAAAATTGACTTTTGCAAGGTTTTTTGCTAATTATGTCTTCATTTTTTTATAGATATAAGTACTTCGCCATCAACAGCCACCACAACGACCACCCCCACTCCCGCACATACAACTACTCCAGTTCACTCAAGCACATTCACTACAGGTAATTTTATACTGTATATGAACATCTTTAATATAGACCTGACTATCAAATTTCTGATTCAATACAAATAATTAGCATTTTGTCATGTTTGTCATTTGCTCCAAAAAAAATTCCGTCATAGACACAAAAACAGAAACATACAGTATGATATGACTCATCTCCTGGAATATTTGTGTTCAAAATGTATTTAATCTTGTGATAGTACAAAGGATGTTTCACATGAAAGTCCTACTTTCCCAGGACCATATGCATGCATATGTTGTATGAGTATGCTAACTTTTGCATTCAGCCTTTCAGGGATGCACTATCCAGATCTTAATGGATTTCCCTGAGTATTTGCCATTTTTCAAAGGGTTGTACTTGCCCATTGATTAGGGCTGCTTCCGTTTACTCTTCCCTAAACCGAACAGCAGCATGACGGTTTGAGCTCAACGCAGTGCCATCAAACACATTTTTGGTGGTCAATTTCTAACTTTATAATTCTTTCAAATGGGAAGCTTAATTTATGTCCTGTAGGCCTGTTTTAAGCAAGTAATGCATTGAGGACCCCTCTAGCATTCAAAGAGTTAAAAGCCCATTTCGATCAGCAGCCAGCCACTAAGAATAATCGCCCTAGTGATAGATGTGTACTCTAACTAATGGGAGCACAAGAGCTTGAAACTGAATCTGTTTGTGATTCAGAACCTGTGAAACCATAACAATGTTGAAAAAACAGACAGGGGCATCCAAAACTGGACTCTCCTGGTCAAAACTGGATAGGTGGCAGTCCTATCAATAACTAGTTTTGTCTGTAATCCAAAGATGAACACTATATTATAGCACGCCAAGGAACAAACCAACTACATAAAGACACTTTTAAGTTGTAAATAAATTTGAATGAAACATCTTACAGTACTGGTAGTACCTTTGTTTCATATAGCAGGAAAAACCCTACATCAAATACAGTATTCTCCTTTAAGCAAAATATATTAAGAATAAAAAGGTCACTTGATTTTAATGTAAATTATGTTTATATTTTTATTTAAACCTTTTTGTATCATATCCAGTCTTTTTAATTCACATAGATGTATAACTGTTCTACTGTTTAATGTGAGTGTCTAATCTTGAGGTTATCAAACATTTGGATTGTAGTAACATCTCCACCTCAGTCCTGTGCATGGTCTTGTTCATTTGATGCTGACTTCTGTAATTGGACACAATCTATGCATGATCAGTTTGACTGGACTCGCTATAGAGGGTCAACACCAAGTACTGGCAGTGGACCTTCATTTGATCACACCACCGGAGGTATTTGTGCTATTGTTTTTGCTGTGTATGTAACATGAAATCCAAAACATAGGGCTGTGTTGTAGCTAAAAGGAGCAAACCAATTGCAATAGAGGGGAGAAATAAACTCATTCCCAACATACTCACTGATTTAAATGGAGCTCTTAATTCCTTATGTGCTTAAGACATCTCCAGCAATGAAAAGCAATGCATTGGAGACCTCTCTAGCATTGAAGTGGTTAAATGCACCATTTTTACTAAATTTTTATTTGTCACCTGTGGTGTAGTTTGTCTGCCCCTGTAATGGATTTTTTTATTAGATTTCTGAATAGGGCCCATAGTATTATGGGTTTTTCTGAATAATCTTGGGATAATCCCTAGCAGTGTGAATAAGAATGACTCTTACTTTGTTTTAATTAAAATGATTATGGAACTTTAATTGCAAATGATCATATTCGCAATGCCATGACAATAGAAAATTACATGATTGTGTGCTTTCATCAATAACTTGTTTATTTTAATTGCTAAAAACTGTACAGCATCCAAGTGAAATAATTCAGAGCCATTGTGATCTCCTCTATAGATGGTCACTATATATACATTGATGGGCGTTCTGCTAATTCTGGAGAGAAAGCTCGCCTGCTAAGTCCTCCCTGTGATATTGGAGGACACCAGTGTTTCAGCTTTTGGTACCACATGTTTGGGGCTGCTCGTACAATGGAATTAAATGTATATGTAGTAAGGAATGGAGTAGAGCAACTAGTGTGGCAATTAATCGGTCATCAAGAGGATAAGTGGTTGCCTGCAAATATCCCAATTTCAGATTCAAGAAATGTGCAGGTAAGCTGCTTTATGTGACCGAAGTGAGTATAACACTGCCACTGACTAGTGGTAGTTAAAGGAAATTATAATCCAACAGTAGCTGGAGAGCCACATGTAGCCCACCACTACTAGACACACTGGTCACTCTCACTGATTTGTATCTCACTGAAATTCCTCTGTGAATGGCAGAGAGAGGCACAGGAATTGGCGGTGGAGGAGATGTTCTTACTTCTAAGGGCCCTCACACACATATTTATTTTATTTATTTATTTATTTATTTTATTTAGAAAATGTTTTACGAGGAAGAATACATTTCTCTAATTTTCAAGCATGTCCTTTAACTAACCCACCCTCAGTCCTGCTCCTAGTACCTCAAAAGTACCTCATTTTTGGCTATGTGAGGCACTGGGAGTTCTGTTCCCTGCTTCTTCGCTATCACTGTGGGGCAGAGAGAACTGACAAAGGCAATGTATACTATAGTCACTGGCTCAAGTGGCACATGTGATCAATGTAGCACTGATCACATGTACCAGCTTGCTGGGCAAAGGCTAATAAGGACTTTTGTGGCCCTGGAGCATCTGTAACAACCTTCCCGGCATGATCACGGTGCGCCCTGTGGTACGATATGATCATGAAGTCTTTGATGTACCAGGACATCAGCAATGCTGTGAGTGATGGTCCTGGCACATAACTCCTCACAAATGTGTTAAAGGGGTCTTATACTGACTTTTTACTGCCTTTTAATGCTAGATATATTTCAAGCCATAGTAAGCCCATTTAAAACAATAGATTGGAAATGTTGTTTATTCCTATGGTGCAGTTGCTTTGCCCCAAAATTGCTGCACTTTTGTTTTTGTGCTTATGACCTTTAGTAAATGAACCTCAATATATGAATTTACAATATCACTTTAAAAACTGACTGCATTTTTATCTGTACAGATAATCTTGGAAGGTGTAAGGGGTAATGATTATCGCAGTGACATTGCTGTGGATGATATTTTCATTTATCCTGGGTATTGTACAGGTAAAGTAAGAATTCATCTACTAATCAACACAACATTTATTTATGTACCTTATTAAACATTCACAATGTTATTTTACTAGTAATCTTAGCTCTGACACCAATTTTGCCACTGTGTTTCTATTTTGGCACAATGCAAGTGGTCAATGTACTTAAAAGAACTGGAGCAATCCTACTGAACCAAATGCCCATGGGATTTCTAACCATTGGGATGCTCAGCAGGTCTCCAAGCACCTTAGAAGCTATGCATTGGAAGCCATGCTAGCATTAAAGGAGTTAAATCCACATTTTTATCAATGGGCATATGGACCATTTTATTTGTCTCGTGTGGTTTAGTTTGCCCCAGAATGACTTCAGGTTTTCCATTTAATCAGTCTCATTGAGCTACTCATAAAATATATTTTCATAGTGATTATGGATAGAAACTGTTTACTTCCACTGTTCACCAAATGTACCAAAATTGACTAATGTCTCAGTACCTAAATTATTTGACAGGGTCATATGTCAGAATAGCTGTTCTATAACTATAGTAAATATAAAGTATTCCTTAAGACCTAAGCAGAGTTTATCAGCCACAGTCCTCCAGTAACCCTAAAAGTACAGTTTTATGGATTTTCTTGTCTTATCCCAGGCGTACGGTAAATAGAGGAACATTCATTCTTAGTTACCTGTTAGAGGTGCTTCAGGCGGAGGGTGAGAAAATCTGGACTATAGAACAGAAATCCCTATACTACTGAGGATTATGTACTAAGAATGCAAAATATTCTCCACTTACATTTCCTATTATTTTATAGCCTGTGTAGCTACAGACAGACCTCATCCAAATGTAATGTTGATGTTTTCTCTGAATAACAATCTTTTTTATATAAATATGCTCATAAGGTATTGCAACTCTCCTGTTCTTTTCATAGATTCCACTACTCCAGTGCCAAGCCCTACAACAACCTCTACTCCCAGATCATCAGGTAAAAAAAATAATTATGTCACTTATTAGAATAAAATGAATATTGTAGTTTATGATTAATGTTTTGGAATATGTGCTAAACTGTGCTAAGTGATGTCTTATAGCTGATTATTTATTGGATCATTATATATTTTCCAAATGGTTAAAGGCCCTTTGGGAAGAATAAGGGCACAGTTACTTTAATAGGAAGTGTCTTAAAGGGATAGCAATGTTTCACAAAAAAAGAAGGTCCAATGGATCTACATAGAATTTGGGCTGTGGAGAGCATTATTTCAATAATGATAATGATAACTGAATGATAAAGTATCCTCTTCACGCTCCTTTTACTGATGTAACACTGCTCATCTAAGAGCAGCAAGACTGTCTGGATGGATTGCAGCCAGGAACAATCTTCATTGAGCATAAGGAAAAACCTGGAAAAAACAAACATTATGAATCGCCACACCTTTGTCAATAAATCTAAGTTGGACTATCGTTATGAAAATGTATCAAATACCATTTATTTAAAAACACAAGAATCTTTAGTATCCTTCCAGCATTTCTACATATGTAGTGTTTAAAAAATAAAATGTAATTGATATATTTTCATATCCATAGTCCAAATTAGATTTATTGACAAAGGTGTGGTGCTTCATATTGTTTGTTTTCTCAAAATTTGTCATATATATCATATAGTGAAGATATTTAACTGGTAGCAGCCAATATTTATTTATATTAAGGGGTGCAAATATGGAAATATATATTTTCTATAAGGAGAAACCTGTCAAGGGGGGCATGGTTTTCCTTATGCTCACAGTAAGAAGATTGACCCTTGCTGCAGCCTTTTCAGTCAATAGACCAGATTTCACATCTGGGGGGATGCGGCTTACTCTAGGTAAAAGGGGCGGGTGGTGGCTTATCATTCAATTACTCTTGAACTACAAGTCTGCCAGTATTGAAATAACACCCCCTGCCCCAAACACCATGAAGATTAATTGGAGATGCATTTTTGTGAAATATTACTATCAGTTTAATGGTTAACGTGTTAAAGTGTTATTATGTTACAGCCTGTGTGGCGACAGACAAGTTCATACAACATGTAAAATGATATTTTCTGTAGAACCTCCGTCTGCTAAAAAGACAGCAATTGTACAAATTAATGTTTTCATGGAAGGATTCTGGGATATTGGATAATTATACATTCATGAAAGAGTTAAAATAGTTTTGATAGGAGTAGGACATCTTTGCTTAATAAGTATCTGACTGATGGCCCAAAATGTTACTTTGAGTTGCATAAGTTTACTAAAATTGTCAATAATTAGTTATTTTTATCACATAAATTTTAAAAACATTTATATAAATTCATAAATTTACTTCATTAGGCTTTACAATAAAATATACCTAATAAACTTAATTACATAGTCACATTTTTTAATTTTGGAATAGTCACATAAGTAGAATAAATTATATAGATTTATATCTCATGTGCTTCCCAACTATTTCCCATCTTGCCCTCAGGTTCATGTGAGGTACAAGGAGACCCTCATTACTACACCTTTGATAACCAAGTCCATCATTTCATGGGAACCTGCAACTACACGTTATCTAAACTGTGTGTAAGTGATGGAAACCTGATATACTTCAATGTAGAAGCGGCCAATGAGCACAGAGGAAGCAACACTGCAGTATCCTATGTTAACTATGTGAATTTAGATGTGTATGGTTACAGGATCACCCTAGAGAAGGACAGAAAGGTCAAGGTGAGTTTCCAAGTCTTCTCATTAAATATAATATATATAATGGGTATAGGTTAGCTGTAAAAAATAATATATATATTGAAGGAAGAAAATATACCCATGTTGTACACAAAGCATAGACAAATGAATCACAATTAGTTCAATTAGTTTCATTATTTTGTTGAATTGTTATTTAAAATAATAATTTCTGATTGCCAATTGACACAGAGAAGGATCATTAAACAGTTTCTCATGTAATGTTTTTGCGAATATAGGTGGATGGAAATTCTGTGATTTTACCAACTGATCTTCAACCAGGTGTTAGAATATTCCTCAGTGGACAAAATGTAATAATTACAACAACCTTTGGCCTGAATGTTAAATTTGATGGAAATCATATGGTGGTAGTGACCCTTTTAGAATACTATGCTGGTAAAGTGTGTGGACTTTGTGGAAATTTCAATGGGAATGCAACTGATGATTTCTTAAACCCAGATGGACAATTAGAGTCAAACTCAGCCAGTCTTGGCAACAGCTGGCAGGTGGACAATGATACAAGGTTAGTCCCATATGATTTAAGTAATAGTCAAAAGATGTTTTTAACTGTAATTTCTTGGTATTATCACAGGTACATATAAATATATAATGATAGTTTTTAGCATATGTAGTAGGTCTAGGATAATATAAAACTATCAGAAATGTTCTTCATTTTATACTGGCAATTTATATTATTTGAACACAGAAATCAGTAAAATGTTTTTTTATACCTCTAATATATAATATATTGATTCATCTGTTGTATAAAATTTATGATAACACACAATTTCTTTCTTATTTCTTTCTTTAAAAAAATTTGAATTGTTTTTAAATGCATAAATATAGTGATGTTGGAGTTCTCCTTAACACGTTGGCCCCAGAGAGTTTCCAGATAAGGAGAATAATTCAGGGTAAAACAGCAGAATGAGAACTGTCATTTTGGTGTTTTATCACAACCTTAAGCTTTATAATAGGTATATCTGGCACCCTTCTTTTTTATATTTTGAATTGATCCAAATTAAACAATATGGGGTCTGTTTCATAAAAGAGCTCCACTGAAGAACAACACAAAACATCCATTGTGCTTCATTTATTCAATACATTAGTGGTAAAAGAAAAAGAAAAATGTATGCAATGTAAGCAATAACTTCTTTGTACAGGTTTGTTGATGCACGCCAAGCCCAGGAACTGTGCACTGGGGATTCATCAGATCTTATTCCCTGTGAGGTTGAGTCACATGCTAGCCTCTCTTGTAGTCAGCTGGGTAAACAATGACTTCTACAGCTCTTTGGTCCCATCCCTGATGTGGTGAGGTCAAGCACCAGTAGAACTGCAAGACCATTTGTAGTGACCACACAGGGAATAAGATCCAGTGAATCCCTGGAGCACTTGCTCCTGTGCTCAGTGTGTATTAACAGACCTGTACAATGAAGTTATTGTTTGCATTGCATAATTTTATTGAGGAGCTAACGTGCTTAATAAATGGAGCACAATGTATGTATTCACCAGCTCTTGAATTTTGCTTTTTTATTAAACAGATCCCTATGATCTGTAGAGTAAAGCTTGTTTACAAGCTACAAGCACTAGAATGCTAGATTTAGAGAGAAACAGTTGCTCATTTGATCCTGAAAAAGATGATCCTAGTGAACATCTTCTCCTGAAGGTCAAGATCTGAAATAAGGGAGGTTTCCCTAGGACTTATGTGGAGCATCAGCCAAAGAATGTGCAATATTTAGAAACATTGGCCCTTATGTGTAAAACCAATTGTACAAATATACATTGACTTTGATTTAAAAGTGAATTTTAGCATTGTGAATGCTAGAGAGATCCCCAATGTCTTGCAAAGCTACACATTATAATAGCCTGGACTTTTTTTTCTAATATATAACTACCTTGAAAATATACACCAATGAAGATTCAAATTCTATTAACTTATTTTACAGTTGTTCACCAGGAAAGGATGAAAAGCCAACATGTACTAATGATGAGTTAGATATCATTCAGAGCAACAGCTACTGTGGACTCATCCTTGATACAAATGGACCATTCAAACAGTGCCATCATGTGGTTGATTCATTAGTTTACTTCAGTAACTGTGTGTATGACTTATGTGCATTGAACCTGGATCCTAGCTCCTTGTGTAATAGTCTTCACTCCTACGCACAATCCTGCCAGTCTCATGGAGTTACAATAGAACCCTGGAGAAATGAAACCTTCTGTCGTGAGTAGATCTTACTGTAAAGTAAATATTGATTGTATGTATTGATTGTATGAAGACAATTTTCATTTGTGTTCTCTGAGTTTAGAGTTATTGTCTATGATTGTGGAACACAATCAGGGAGATTCACTAAGGTGTGATAAAGAGGTGATAAATTGGACATGATTTCTCCAGTTTATCACTTGTCCAGTTCCTGTGGAGCCAAAACACTAATATTTCTCCAACTTTGGAGATCTTAGTGCATAGGCTCTACAGAATAAGACAGAAATTGGAGAAGTGAAAAACTGGAGAATTCATCATCTCCAGGTTATCACCTCTCTATCACCTCTTAGTGAATCACCCCAATGTGTCTGAAATAGAAATACAGGACAATATGCACAAAGTAAATGCACTATAGGGTACAAGTAAAATCCCCAGTGATTTAAATGGACCTTTTAACTCCTTGAGTGCAAGTGGAGTCTCCAAAGCATTGCAAACCAATGCAATGGATACCTCTCTAAGATTTAAGAAGCTAAAAGCTTCATTTAACCCTTTGAATGCCAGAGGTGTGTCCAATACATTTCTGTGCAATGCATTGGATACCCCACTGGCACTCAAAGGGTTAAATCAATGGATTTATCTGAAATGTTTATTTGTTACCATACCATGCAGTTGCTTTGTCCCATAATTGTTCCATTTTATTTGTGCATACTGCACAATGCTTTTTTTACACGTAAACAACTAATTTTTCCCACTGCAGCTCAGTTATTAGAAAATTAACCCTCTGAGTGCCGAACAAGTGACAATACACTTTTATTTTCATTGTGGTGCATTTACAATTGTCTGGAATTGTTCATAGTTTGCAGATACACAACATTTTTATATTGATACACATGCATCTTTATTTGTTTTTGTTTGCAGCGCTACAGTGTCCACCGAACAGTCATTATGAGCTATGTGGCACAGCATGTCCAGCTACTTGTGTCAATCCAGGATCACCATCCAGCTGCAATCTCCCCTGTACTGAGGGGTGTGTCTGTGACCCAGGATATGTTCTCTACAATAATAAATGTGTTCCAAGTCTCCAGTGTGGATGCTGGGAAGGTGATAAATATTATCCAGTAGGCTCTGAATTCTGGACTGATGGCACTTGCTCTACAAAATGCAGATGCCCCTCAACAGGAAGTAGTTTAGTCTGTAACAGTGCATCATGTTCCAGTGACCAGTACTGTGGAACCACAAATGGGGTTTCTGACTGTATTTATTATAAATATGGTATCTGCAGAGTCCATAATGACCCTCACTATGACACTTTTGATAGATTAGTTCACCATTTTATGGGTCTGTGCACTTATACATTGGCCAAACTTTGTACCAATTCCTCTTCGCTACCATATTTCAACATTGAAGCAAAAAATGAACATCGAGGAAACCCTTCTGTAACATATGTGCAGAGGGTCCTTGTCGACGTCTATGGATATAAAATACATATCGTCAGAAAAGAGAAAGCTCGTGTACTGGTAAGAAATATTTATTGTTTGTTTTAAGAATGCTGTATATGTTACAAAAATAATAAAAGTGAGATAGTAAATTAAAATTCAAATACCTCCTAATAATAACCCCCAATTACCTTACTATGGCCTTAAAATTGTAATGACCCCTATGAATTCTTCCCTGGTGCTTTTGCTCAAAAGTCAACATCTCCAATCAGTCCTGGATGTCATAGAGGCAGACATGACAGTTGCGGATGGGTTTTTAGAATGAAGTAAGTATAGTACATGGGCCTACTTAACCCTTTAAGGACCAGAGTGATGTGTAATGCATTACCAAGGAATGCATTTCAAAGAGAACCCTCTGGTTCTTCAAGGATTAAAATTACCATGTACAGTTGTAAGAGTGTGGAGTTCCGAGTTATGACAGGAAAATGCCATGTGCTTCCATTGACATGACTTACAGAACTACTTGAAGATGTTCTCAATTGACCAAGGGGACTAGTGCACAAATCATTTAGGCCATTATGTTTCTTTACCATAGTAAGATAAGTGGGGAACTTTATTTTTATTATTAAATTTATTATTATTATGATAGATCAGAGGTATAAAATAAATAACAAATAATATTTGGTGTTTCATGACAAGGCCTATAAAATCCTCCATAGATGATATTTGACCATAGTTAGACTTCACAGCAACCACCAAACCATATCTCCCCTTTGCTTCAGGGGCTGATAATATCCTGGAGACATGCTTCATACTTGATGGGGCTGTTGGGTGGTCCAGGCTTTTTGAAAGGCAGTCGCAGACCTAATTTCTCATATCTGCAACATTCAACTGGATCTCAACCCTTGGGTGATGGTTCTTGGACCCCATCCAAGCTGTTTATCCCAAAAATTTAAAAACTTCTGTCTCACATACTCTTGGCTGCTAGAAACCTTATCTTTGAATGCCAGAAAGGTATGTAAAGCATTGCATTGCAAAGAGATGGATACCTCTCCGGCACTCAAAGGGTTAATGTCATCTAATTGGAAACCTGAAAGTCTTCTTGATTCCTACCAAGGCAAACAGTCTATTTGGAGAATCTTTACTGTGGAAAAACTGACTACTCATCTCTATGACTTGTACAATAACATTCTTTCTGTGTGGAAGCCCTGGCTTACCTATGCTGACCCTGACAATGACATTCTCATAGTCCAGTATGCTTGGTCTATTCCACCATAAGCCCCTTGTCTAGGGGCTTCCTGTTGAGCACCCACCCCGTACTTTCCTCCTTTCTTATTTCCCTTCTCTCTTTGTCCCCTTGTCCTCCCACACTCTTTTCACACTATCTTGTGCTTACAAAACGCAGCTCTATTAATCTTTCCATTCTACACTCCTAGCTTTGGGGTACATGATAGACCCATCTCACTTGATTCCTCACAAGAGCATCATTGTACAACCATGAGTGGGAACCTGTGCATTCCATTTACACTTTACCCTAGATAGTCCCTAGTTAACACTAGCCCTTTCTCTGATCCCTTTTTAATTCCACTCCTCTCATTTCCCTCTTTTGTTTCTGAACAATCTGACCTCCATTCTCTTCCCCTCATCACCTATCACTGCATCAGCAATAACTGATCACACTAACTGTGATTCTATTGCTTTTGGTTTGAATTCTCTTGTTATGTTTCTCATCTGCTCATCAATGCCTATGTATGTCTGACTCTGTATATTGCTCAAATATTGTTGCCCCGCCACACTTTCTTTTTTGTACCCAAAAACCAAAATATGTTTTATTAAAACCTGAGTTTAAAACAAGTGTTAAAAATATATTTAATAACCAATTACTCCATTTATTTTGTATGCTGTATCCCAGGTTGATGGAATCTGGACTACACTTCCTGTCATCTTGAATGGAGGTGCAGTGACAGTGAGTAGCAGTGGTAGATATGTTGTTCTGGAGACGGATTTCAGGCTCCGAGTGTCATATGATGCTGATCACACAGTGGAGGTGAAAGTTCCTGATACTTACTTCAACAAAACATGTGGAATGTGTGGAAATTTTAACAATCAAAAACAAGATGACTACATGATGCCTAATGGACTACAAGCTCAGAACTCTAATCAATTGGGAAACAGCTGGATTGTTTACGATGAGACATGTGATGAACCTACACCACCTCCACCTATTGATTGCCCGCCAGAGAAAGAACAGCTTTACCAAAGTGATACTTTTTGTGGATTGTTAACAAGCACAAATAGTCCATTCCAGATATGCCATTCCAAAGTTGATCCTGGGACCTTTTTTGACAGCTGTGTATTTGATCTTTGTGCTTTGGATGGAAATCATGATGTTTTATGTAATGCAGTTCAAGCTTATGCTGATGCCTGTCAAAATGAGGGAATAACAATTCCTAACTGGAGAAACATTACTACCTGTGGTATGTTCCATCCTTAGAGTTTACACTGCATACGCGTCTATAAAATACAATCTGAGTATGCTAATTTAAATAATTGTCTCAAATGAGCACATAGTTGTTGAAGTTACATTACAATATGTAATAAACAATGACTGTCTAGGAATGATGGGCAGTGTAATCCTGAACATCTGGATGGCTTAATGTTACCCACCACTAGCTGAGGTCCATCATTGTTGTTAGTTATAGTTATAACATTGTGACTGTCACAGAGGTATAATTAAATGGTAACAGCTGATATCTTTTGTTCAATATTTCAAATGTATCTAATGACAAACTTTTTCAGGTCTTCCCAATTGCATGCCAAACAGCCACTATAATGAATGTATGACAGCGTGTCCATCTACATGCTTTGACCCACATGCCCCTGCGACGTGTAACAAGCCATGCGTGGAGGGCTGTGAATGTGATGCGGGCTATGTTGCAAGTGGAGAAATGTGTGTACCTACGTCCAGCTGTGGTTGCTTGTATAACGGAAAATATTATAATGTAAGTAGCTCATATCCAGGGCCAGATTTCCCATTAGGCAGAAGAAGTAACCATCTAGTGCTCCACATGTTGAGTGGCACCTCAACAATGCTGGCTACAGCCATATTTTGAGTTATTGGTATGGTCAGTACTATCCAGATTCCAGTGCAGTTGGCAGGCACCCGCTTCCAATTTATTATGATCTGTCTATTTAACATTTATATACCAATTTGACTAGTTTATTTAACAGTTTACATAAACATTTACCTGTCAATTTTAGCCCCTTGGATGCTAGACAGGTCTTGCAATGTGATGAACACCTCTCTAGCATCCAATTGGTTAAAAACTTTTGTGTTTATATTGTATTGTTATATTGCACTTTCAATGCCAGGTACCAATGAAGCAGACAGGGAAGCAGTAGGTATGGTTATATATCTGGCTAAGGGCACCTAGAAATCAGGATGCCTGGCATAGTGGTACCTGATATGTAAATCTGGCCCTGCTCATAACTCAGATTTTGATGTGCATGTACTAATTAGAGAAACAAAAATGTATAATTAAATGCTGTCTCTTTTCTTTACAATAGAAAGGAGAGGAAATCTTTGAAGAAAACTGTGAAAGAAGATGTGTATGTCAGGGAAACAACAACATGGTCTGCAAAACAGTATCATGCACTGCAGATGAAGTGTGCAAGGTTCAAAATGGATTACTGGGGTGCTACCCAGCCAGCACTGCAATCTGCCACATTTATGGTGATCCACATTATACAACCTTTGATGGGACACTTCACCACTTCCAGGGATCTTGTAATTACTCAGTGACTGAAACATGTGTAAACACATCAAACAACTTTATTGTTACAACAAGAAATGAACACAGAGGCAACCCAAGCTGGACAGCTATTAATTCTGTGTCCCTCACTGTAGATGGATTGCACATCTTACTTGAGAAGAACAACATTGTTTATGTAAGTTATATGATTTATGCTATATATATTTTTTTTTAAATAAAACACTGCACCATAAAATATTGCTCTACTTTGATATTGTTGATATTCCTGCCTGCATTTGTTTTCATTGCATAATAAATTTGGCCATTTACTATGACTATGTTAAACAACATTAACTTGCAGGAAATTATGTTAAACTAGATATTATCACAGCGATTTTTCTCTTTACAACTATAAAGATGGATTTTCTTTCTGCTTTTGATTTTTTTTTAGGTTAATAGTGTTTTGGTTACTCTTCCTGTTAATGTATCTGGAATAAGCATCATACAAAGTGGTCCATATGTGATTATTACTACAGACTTTGGCCTCCAGCTTCAATTTAATGGTGACCATGAACTTTTTGTCAGAGTAAAGGAGAGCTATAAAAATACATTGTGTGGCTTGTGTGGCACCTACAATGAGAACGCACTTGATGACTTTATGACACCCAATGGCACTATTGCATCTAATGTCAATGATTTTGGAAACAGCTGGAGAGTTCCTGATAATGGATGGTCGTGAGTATTTTTTAATTTTATTTATTATCATATGCAAAGTGGTAAATCATACATTCAATTAAAAATTTTAAATTAATGCAATTTACTGAAGGATATATCATATTTAGAATATTAATACTGCAAGTTTTTTATGGGGAAAAAGAAATGCCTCCTAATATCCCCACGGTTTTTGCTTAGTCTAAACCAATTATTATTTTATTCATGCCACTTTTAAAATAATAGAGCATGCTATTATCCAATGTGACCAGTGCATGCTATTGTCCAATGTGCATAATGCATGGTATTGTCCAATATGCTTTGTGCGTGGTATTGTCCAATGTACACAGTGCATGAAATTGTCTAATATGTGTTTTAGTAGAATATAGATGTAAAGTGAGATATTGTTCCTTTGAGAATTCCTGCAAATTTACTGTTTGGATCTCTGGACATTGTCAGGCCTGTATTCCACTGCACTTGATAATGTTATCAAAGTGTTTTATCAACACATGTTGTAGACATCAATTGGAATCTGTTTGATTAAATCAGTCAAAACCATTTATCAGCTGCAACATAATCTAGTCCATTGTTTTGTTTCAAAATCAGACCATGACGGAAATATTGTTTATGAGGCATTTCTAAAAGGAAGCAAACAAAATGGCATTTTCCACCAGTTTACATTCCCCTGCAGTAATTTTGATTTTCTCTGCCTATAGTCTGTGAATTTTTTGCTAAGCTGTATGTAAATACTACAAAAGTAGTCAGAAAAATTATTTTCTTGGACAATTTCCCTGATTTGTTATTAAAAGTAAAATGATTTCTTACACTTTTACAAATGTTTTTCTTTTGCATGCTCTCTGGTATTTTCAGTACGAAACTGAAAGTAATTTTCTGACATTTCTACACAACAAAAAGCCTTTTTCATGATTTTTTTCAGTATAACAAAGAGCTTTAACCATTTAAATGTAGGAGTTGGTGCACACTTTGCAAAACAATGAGGGTTAAAACGATTTACTTTTGTGTTATTATCAAAACAATATGTTATTGTGTAGATTTAGTATATTGATAAATATATAATTGCTTCCTTTATAGATATTCAAAATAGATTATCATGTTGTATAAAATCAATCTGCTTCACATTTAATAAAATCTTCCTTAAAAAAAACAACACAAAAAGAAAAAACATCCACCCCCATCAAAAAAGAAGATACAGATTTTGATGTCAGGAAAGAATCAATTAGCCCAACTAGTCTGTCAATGCTCATTTCTATGTAGAATTATCAAAGTGATCTTTAGAATAGTCTGACTTCTACTTCAGGCTATTAAAATTCCTTTACTTTGTAAATATCTGCTACTTTCACAGGGATCCTGTTATTTTTTAGTTTTGAGTTATGCCTCCTCTTCTTTAACTAATTTACATATGCAACAAATCACTGTTTCTTATTTACTTCAAATAAAATGGCTATATTTTCAAACTGTAACAGTTTGCTTTCCTATGTGTAAAAATAAAAATGATGTTATTTATACAATTGACAAAAGAAGGCCCAGTGCTTGACCTAGGCATAATTTTGCTAAAACTGTGCCTACACCAGTGCTTATTTACAGACTCCTTACCACACCTTGACACATTGCTCTTCCAAGGCACGTCATCTAAGTGTACAATCCATTTACATCATCCCAGTAGCAAGCACAAGGAAAAGAGATTGTCCTATGCCTATTTCTTCTACAGCCAATCTGAACATAGTCTCTTCCCAGACCAAGAGGAATAGATATATCAAAACAAACATACTGTCACACTGCCACCCTTAGGTAAAAGCAACACAAAGGGCCATATGTTCAAAGAAATAGCAAAATAGCTTTTGTCGTTTGTAATGGCTTTTCAGTGTCATTGGGCTCATCAATATTTTAAGAGAGTGTCGGTTGTAATGAGAAATATGTCGTTTGTCCTGACTGAAATTGTCATATGTAAAGACAAAAATGTTGTATGTACTGACAAAAATGTCTTACCTAATGCAAACATTTTATAACTAACAACACAAATTCTCACATTCAGAACTTCACATTCCCTCCACTTTCTTCTTAATGTACAAATGTTGTCTTTTGCAAGACATTTTTTTGTTGTTAGTTACAACAAATTTTCTTTTCATCTATACGACACTGGAGAATAGCTTAGCCGCGCCCATTCTTCTCCCCTTTGTCCGGCAGTTCTGGAGTTCTATTCATTTAGATATTCAAAGAGATTTGCACATTGACTTTAAATACTATCATTCATAATATTTTTATATAATAGAAGATTATTCTTAATTTTCATCAACTCATTTTGCATGTAGGTGTGACCCGACTGCTCCTCCTCCAACAACATGTTCACCCTCTATACAACAAGAAGCTGAAGCTGAATGTGCAGTTCTGAAGCTGGTTACTGGTCCATTTGCACAATGCCATGCACACATCCCACCTCATCATTACTTTAAGAGCTGTGTTTATGACCAGTGTGCCACAGGCGGGAGTGATGAATATTTCTGCAATGCCTTAGAGGCTTACGCAGCAGCCTGTGAAAGTATAGGACTAAATCTAGGAGACTGGAGAAAGGATACTATTTGTGGTAAGATTTGCTTATTTTCCAGCAAAAGGTTATACTTTATAGCCCCTTTAGATACAAAAAGGCCATACCACAATGCTACTATAGCACGCATTCCCTAAAGTGGCACAGATATGCATTCTTCATAAGCATTCTTTATTAAAGTGTATTATAACCAGCCTATCTGAAACAGTTGGTGATGTGTACAGAGATGCAATGTGACTGACATTTTGATAACCATAATGAAGTATGTGTTATTTTTATTCATGCAACAAATACATTTGCCATTTTGTGTTTCTCAATACGAAGACTGTCAATAAATAAAGACATGTTTACAAAGAGAGCTAATAACCTTTATGTTCTATTTTCTTTTACTTGGTTATATTCGGGAACCTAAAGAGCTTCTCGTAGTAAATTATAGGAACTTTCAGTTAAATTGCCCAGAATTGTTTACCTTTCTGAATTTGGCTATAGGTGTGAATAAAATTGACTTTTGCAAGTTTTGTTTCTAATTTTGTCTTCATTTTATATAGTTATAAGTACTTCACCATCAACAGCCACCACAACGACCACCCCCACTCCCACATATACAACTACTCCAGTTCCCACAAGCACATCCACTACAGGTAATTTTTTCCTGTATATGAACATCTTTAATATAGACCTGGCATATCAAATTTCTGATTCAATACAAATAATTAGCATCTTGTCATTTTTGTCATTTGCTCCAAAAAAGGTCTGTCATAGACACAAAACCCAAAATATACAGTATAATATGGATTATTAGTGATCCAAACGTATTCAGTCTTGTGATAGTACAAAGGATGTTTCACATGAAAGTCCTACTTTCCCATGACCATATGCATGCATATATTGTATGAGTATGCTAACTTTTGCATTCAGTCCTTACAGGGATGCACTATCCAGATCATAATGGATTTGCCTGAGTATTTGCCATTTTTCAAAGGGTTGCACTTGCCCATTGATTAGGGTTGCTTACATTTACTCTTCCCAAAACCGAACAGCAGCATGGTTTGTGCTCAATGCAGTGCCATAAAACACATTGATGTGCACTCTAATCAATGGGAGCACAAGAGCTTGAAACTGACTCTGTTTGGGATGCAGAACCTCTGAACCCCTAACAGACAGGGGCATCCAAAACTGGACTCTGCTGGTCAAAACTGGATAGGTGACAAGCCTATCAATAATTAGTTTTGTCTTTAGTCCAAATATGAAGGCTATATTATAGCACGCCAAGGGAGAAACCAGCTACATCTGTGGTGGCTATTGTGAGGCCATCTGCAGCAAGACTACAACTCCCATCAACCCCTAGCCCTTGATTTGCATGGGATGAAGGGAAATAGAGTTTCCTATCATGTTGGGGACCTCACTTTACACACCACTGAACTACTCTATAAGGGACAAATACAAATTCACAAACTTACGTTAATTTAAAAAGTGCTTTTAACATCTGGAATGATAGACCGGTCATCGATGTATTGCAAAGCAATGTAATGGAGAATTCTTTAGCATTCAAGTGGTTAAACTCCCCATCAATGGGCCTTTTTATTTGTCCTCTATGGGGATGGACTCCAGAATCCTTTTTATATTACATTGTTCAGCCCCAAGAACATAAAATCCAAAACACATTTTTTGTGGAGTTTTGGTCGCTTACCATGAAGACTTTAATTGTTTTGTAAAAGTAATGAACTTCTGAATTTAGCAAAAGTCCTAGAAGATAATCAGTCATTAATTTGCTTTTCAGTTGATCCTGATGTATGTCACATGGCTTGCTCTTTTGACAATGGCTTTTGCAATTGGAAGCAGTCTCACCCAGATATCTTAGATTGGTTAAGGTGGAAAGGTCCAACGCCATCTGAATCAACTGGACCTTCTTCTGATCATACCACTGGAGGTACACAAAACAACAATTTCCTTATATTCTCATATTGGAAGGAAAAGTTATATTTAAACAATTGTTCATGTATTACATAGCTCATTTTAGCAGTAGCATATATGTTTTAACATTAAGGGTGGTATATTTGAAAGAAAAGGAGTTCTGGCGCAAACCATTCTCACTGCAGGGGAAAACTAAAAATTCCCATTGATTTAAATGGGAATTTTTAATTCTCCTCTATAGTGCAAATGGTTTGCCCTGGAAAGATTCTACTTTTCCTTTGAACAAACAGCCCTTAATCAGCTTTAACCCTTTGATTGCCAGAGGGGTATAAACTACATTGCACTCTGGCATTCAAAGGGTTAAACGCTCTTGAGTTTTATCTTTATAGCCTGTCCAAGAAGCTTATTGGGGAAAACTAAACAATACAATCAGAGAAACCCAGAACAAAGCCAATACATATGTTACTATACTTTTGTAAAATTGCTCGATTTTGATTGGTTTCTGAAAAAAAACAAAACAGTTTTTAATTGTGAGGATGTAATGCCCCATTTGAAGTACAGCATTATGGGTCATTGAGCATTTTCATAAGGAGCTGTCATTATGCTGTAACATAAGTTTGAACAAAAAATAAAAATAAAGCAAATTTAAAAGTGGGGAGTATTTAATCATTTGAAAATAATTGCCTTTAATCAGTATAACTTAGTCATTTATGTAACCCTTTGACTGCCAGAGAGAGGTATCTAACACATTGCAAAGCAATGCGTTGAATACCTCACGGGCCCTCAAAGAGGTTACAGATAATCAGATAGACATCAATTTTTGTGCCATATACTTTATTTCAGGAACTATGTACCTGGAATCTATTTTATCTGTAAAAACAATGAATATTTAACTGTGAACTTTCTTTTTCCCAGACGGTTTCTACCTCTATGTTGATGGACGTAATACAGTATGCGGTGATAATGCATGGCTAGAGAGTCCTGACTGCTTTCTAAACACAACACACTGCTTCCGCTTTTGGTACCACATGCATGGAGCTTCAGACGATACCGAACTGATTGTCTATGTCCTGACAGATTATGGTCTAGAACGTGTTAGTAGCTTGTATGGTGATGCTGGGGATGTTTGGCATTTAGAGGAAATTCTTTTGCTAAACAGTGGTCATTTTAAGGTAAGAATTTTTGACTGTTAACTTTTTTATACACATGATAATATGCACAAACAAACTGAAATAATTCTGAGGAAGATCAACGGCAAGATAGTGATCAGATCACAGTTCTCATTGATTTAAATAGTTCTCTTAACCCCTTGAATGCTATGCATTGGAGCCCTCTCTAGCATTCAGTGGGTTAAAAGCTCCATTTAAATCAATGGGGATTTTGATTGCTCCCTATGATGATATTGGTTTGTGCCAACATGATCAACTTTCCATTTGTTCATATGTGTCAAAGTAAAAGCATAATAAATTGGAGCAAAACAGTTGCAGCTTTTGTACCAAAGAAAAACCCCTCATTGACATCACTGGGGATTTTCTTTGATGTGTATGGAGGGAATGTACAAATATGCCAGTGTAGCTCATTTCTGTCCTGCGCCCTCACATAGGGAAATGCAGCAGAGCAGTCATACTCAGCTCTAGTCCTCTGGGCATACCAACAGGTCAGGTTTTTAGGATACCCCAATTAAGCACAGGTACTGCAATTAAAATGACTGAGCCACTGATTACCCAGCAAGCAGAGCTGTATTGAAAACATGACATGCTGGTGTTTTCCAAGGACTAAGATTGAGAATTACTGCAGTAATGTGTGTGTTCTCTTTAGTGCATAGAGATGAGCATACTCCACTGGGGTTAAGACTCTAATGCCAGAAAGTCTTGAATGCCTGTCTTCTAGCATGCACAGGAGAATGGAATAGTCCCCTTGTGGTTTGTTGTCATATAAAATAAAATAAAGCTCAGCAGAAAGAAATGCATATGTTCACTTACCCAGGCCCTCCTCTAGGAACAAGCAGAGTTAAGGGGATCATTTTAAGTAAATTGACATTGGGCAGTTGTAGCACTAGGAATTGGCTACAATCACCTATTACTGTGCTGGATAGTATTAGTATATCTCTGCTATAGTACAGCTGTTTTGCTCCACCTTTATGAATTTTTTTTTTTGCTTAGATACAGTATGCCTCATGGGAGGTATGTATTAACTGTAGATACCTGCTAAATACTATAATTTAACATCTGTTTCATTTGTGCAGTTAGGTAACAATGTATGACTGTCAGTGTGTCTATATATGGGTGCCTTGCACTGTTGTTTCACAATGGACCAATCACAGACAGCCCTTTGTAACACACTGTTTATATGCATATTCTATGTTATTGTAATTTTTTTAATAAACAGCACATATTCATGAATTTCTCATTATTTAGATTTCTATATGTAACCATTAGATACATATATTTTTCTGTACTCCAGATAACCCCCAAAAAATAAACAAATAAAAGAATATGCCACATGGAAAAAGTGAAAAAACACATGCGAACAGAGGAGATAATGTTGATAGTGACAAAATAATGGCACTTCATGCATTCAAGGGAGAAATGTTTGGATCCAATGACTAACAATATTCCTTTTCCTCTCTTAATGCAAAGTCCTTCGTTACATACACAGAATTAGGAGCAAAGAGTAAAAACGTCAAATCCATGCATTGCAGGCAAACATGTATGTACAATCATACATAGCGCCCTCTATTGCTTTTAGCAGTCAATACACCCATGGTGCTAGTGCGGTCTTTCTGTATTTTTTATGTGTAGCAGTCATTAACCCTTTGAATGCTAGAGAGGACTGGCAACATTCTAAGCCAATGTCACAACATTTTTTAATGCCAAAACACTACACATTCCATTACAATATTGCTGTTATTTTTAAGGCTAATTTTAGCCCCTTGATGACCAGACTCATAAGTCCCAAGTGTTCCTCTTTAGGAGATCAGAGTGTGTGGTGTGTATATAAGTGTATCACATTCCTATACAGCAATAAAACTCACATTAATGTTGTATAATCCTCTGTATATGTGTTTATAAATTGGTGTGTGTAACTAAAGTAGTTTTGTCTTGCTCTATGTCATTTATTCAGTTACACAATGAGATGTCAATAGGTCATTATATAACCAAAAATTCCTCAATAATGTCCTTCCCACCAGCCATGCCCACAGCAACAACGCCCTTCGGTGGCTATTTGAAATGTTGGTAGGTTTGCATAGGGGACTGAAACTCATTGCTTGTTTTGAGCACCCCTCTGATCCTCAAAGGGTTAGTCCTAGCCACAATGCTGTCCGTGGGACATCTCCCAAATAATGCTATTCTCTTCTATGGTGAGTTTTTCTAATAATATAATTTGCAAACACACTATTGAATAAAACAACATCTACTACATCTGTAAACACAAAGAAAGAAAAAAGGCACCATAGGTATAATGTAAAAAGAGAGTAATTCTGAGGAGAATCAACTACACCATAAGGAGAAAATAAAATGTCTCCAATTCTAGCCCTTGAGTGCTAGACAAGTCTACAATGTGTGGCTTTACAATTCATATGAGAACTTTCTACAATTCAGGTGGTTAAAAGTCCCTTTTAAATCAATGGGAATGTTCATTGGTCCCCTATAGACAAGTGGTTTAGCTTCCAGAATAAGGGTGCAAATTATGTTTATTACTTTACTAATCTATATGTAATTATTAATACAAACAACCAATTCGTGGAAATATAAACAGTGGATAGAAAGAGACAAAAAATAAATAAAAGAAATAAAAATAACGACAAAGGGTAATATAACAAAAGACATTGCAATCCTCTGTAGCATTTCATGGTTTAAAAGCCCATTTTAAATCAAATTCAGGGATTTCTTATTTGAATCCTACAGTGTTATTGGTTTCCTTGGACTGATCCCCATTGCATTTATACATAAGGCCCAGTGTGTTTTAAACTTAAAATCAGCACTTAGTGAGTTACATTTGAAGGACCAGAAAAGTGGGCAATGCATTGCAATGTTCTTAATGTGTTAACTTCTTGGGAGCCATTCCTCTAATTGTCTCATTACATCTACTTGTAAGTTTCACATTCATCATGTGTATTATGATGTAACCTTCTTGTATTATACTTTTTTGTCTCATAAGTTTCACAAGTGAAGTGTCATTTTCTCTTTTGCAACTGATGTGATGGTTTGTCTTGACAGATTATCATTGAAGGTTTGTTATGTGAAGAGAGACCAATTGATATCGCTATTGATGACATATCCCTTACCAAGGGTTATTGCATGAGTAAGTCATAAAATATACAATAACTTTTTTCAGGAAAATTACAGAGTGTGGTTTAGCAGCAGATGATGAATTAAATTGTCAGAATTGTCTGTGCCTGTTACATTAACACATGGTTCTTGATGGATTTATGCTAATCATTATCCAGATTATGTAGCATATTCAATGACCACATGGGAGTTTCCAAAGCAGAAAGACCACTGCTACACTGGTAAACCTGTGTCTTTACACTGTATTCCCCTTATAAGGCTAATTCAAGGGGATGTATGCACTTTTAAGCAGCCAGCTAGCTCACACAGGCTTTAGCAGTATTTGATTGATATTGCTCAGCCAGTGCTTAGATGTTTGCGAAGAACATTTTAACAATTCAGTCACTTATGTGACCAGCTTTTATGACATTTCTATAAACAGTTATGCAAACATTCACTGTTGCACTCCCCAGCAATTCCCTAGTAACCACTGACACTGTGTCAACATTGTGTTGACATTATATGGACAGCTCAAATGGGATGCATGCACCTACTTTTTGGGCATAGTTGGCAATGTGAACCAGCCCACAGAATACATATTCAGTTAGTTGAAATGTGATTGGAATTCTGATTTATCATAAATTATGTTTTTATATTAGACTAGTTGAAGAGCCCATGTACACTGGCAACAGTGCCGGCTGGTTGCGGTGCAGTCATGCTCAGTAAAGACTGCCTGTGACGGGGCTGATAGCGAGTGGGGTCTCCAAATTCAGACCGTGGTTGTCTCTGCTCAGTTTCGTTGCACAGAATGACCACGGTCTGAATTCGGAGTGCCCCTCTCCGTATCAGCCTTGTCACGGGCAGTCTCTACTGTGCATGACTGCGTTGCTACAATCTTTTAGTGAATTATTATATAGCATATTTAGTTTAATTGCAACTTAATCTGTTCTCTTCGTAGCACCCACAACTACAACTACAACAACCAAAAGTACTACGAAACCCACAACAACAGGTAAATACAGTCCATTTTCTGTAGGTGCAAGAGCAATATAGCACAGTCATAACAAGCACATATAGTTTAGTTGCTGAATTTAAGTCTTAGTAAGAATTCCCTTCTGCTAATTTTAGTAACTGGAGAAAGGAATTCATAAGACTCCTTTGTACAGTCAAAAAATAATATGACTAAGTTAATTTGAACCCTTTGATTGTCAAACCATGAAAGAGTGGCACTTGGGAGGGAGAACAGTGTAGAATGAACCAGATAAAACTGTCTAACTTGCATAAATGGACCAATAAATAAAGCTAAATATTGTATAAACTATTCTTTAAAATGCGAAAAAAATGCTAATATAACATAAAGGTGATTTTGAAAGCTCTTTCAAATGACCATAAGTTGTCATAAAATGTTAAATGCTTATGCTTATTTGAAACTTATCTGATATAATATTCGCAGATATTTATGTATTTCCCTGCTCTCCCCATGTGCTCTTCAGATGACCTTTGGCTTTCATCATCCTCATAAACTTATCTCGGTCATAAGTTATGATTACAAGACTTCTCCCAAGCCGAGACCCTACTGTGGAACTGGTTAGCACATGACATCTAGCTCCCCCCAACTTACTAGCATCAAATGCCCCCTGAAAATAAATGTTTTCACACAAGCTTATTCACCTACTCCATTGTTCTCTCTTCATGTTACACTGGGCAGATGACCCAAATTTACTCCTTAAAGGGACAGTTATGTCCCATAAAAACTTTTTCTAGTTTTGTAGAGGAGAATAAAATAAGCTTAATGGTGTAAACCCTATCTCTCAAGCCTCTATGGTTTGAGAGATATAGGCATTGAAATTTCCCCCCTCCCTCCACTTCTCCTGACATCAGGCATACTTTATAGACCTTTCCAATGAAGTATTTATTTTGCAATAATGCAATTTCTGCTCTGCTGCAGAGCCGCAGGCTGATCCCCAGACCGGGATCTCCTGCTGTCAGCTAGGCGCTGATGTCAGGAGAAGGGGAGGGAGGAGGGAACTTTCAATGCCTATATCTCTCTATATCTCTTAAACCATAGCAGTTTGAGAGATAGGATTTGCACCATTAAGCTTATTTTATTCCCCTCTACAAAACTAGAAAACTAGAATTTTTGTGGGACATTATTGACATTGAAAAGCAATGTGTTGGAGACCTCTTTAGCATCAAGGTGATTAAAGAAATGCAAACACTTCCTAATAATAACCCACACTTATAATCTAGGCTGTTTATGATTATAACCTCTAGGAATCAATTCTGGGTGGATTGATTTCCTAAGTGAATATTATATCAAATAATTAAAGATTAATATTGAGAAACCAGTCCACTCAGATATGCCTTGAGAGTTTAAACAGAAATATTAAATAAGAAGGGAAAAAGTATTGTTGCTTTACATTTCTCTATGCACCAATTTATTAGTGTCATTTGCTTATATAGATGTTAAAAAATGTATTAATGCATGTTAAATTAAATAAAAGAAATTAAACATAATTTCATAAACTAATCAATTTCTATGCATGGCACAAATTCCGGCATCTAAACTAGAAGCATTTTGTTTCAGGAACAGCAGCAGGTGAATTTTGATAACCATAATGAAGTATGTGTTATTTTTATTCATGCAACAAATACATTTGCCATTTTCCGTTTCTCACTACGAAGACTGCCAATAAATAAAGACATGTTTACAAAGAGACCGAATAATCTTTATGTGCTATTATCTTTTACTTGGTTATATTTGGGAACCTAAAGAGCTTCTTGTTGTGAATTATATGAAATTTAATTTGTCTCTTTTGGTACAGTTAGTTTGCCACATAATTGTTTACCTTCCTGAATTTGCCTATAGGTGTGAATAAAATTGACTTTTGCAAGGTTTTTTTTCTAATTTTGTGTTCATTTTATATAGGTATAAGTACTTCACCATCAACAGCCACCACAATGACCACCCCCACTCCCGCACATACAACTACTCCAGTTCCCACAAGCACATCCATTACAGGTAATTTTTTCCTGTATATGAACATCTTTAATATAGACCTGGCATATCACATTTCTGATTCAATACAAATAGTTTGCATCTTGTCATGTTTGTCATTTGCTCCAAAAAAGGTCTGTCATAGAGACAAAACCCAAAATATACAGTATGATATGGATTATTAGTGATCCAAACATATTCAGTCTTGTGATAGTACAAAGTATGTTTCACATAGAAAGTCCTACTTTCCCATGACCATATGCATGTATATATTGTATGAGTATGATAACTTTTGCATTCAGCCCTTACAGGGATGCACTATCCAGATCATAATGGATTTTCCTGAATATTTGCCATTTTTCAAAGAGTTGCACTTGCCCATTGATTAGGGTTGCTTCCGTTTACTCTTCCCAAAACCAAACAGCAGCATGATTTGTGTTCAATGCAGTGCAATAAAACACATTGATGTGCACTCTAATCAATGGGAGCACAAGAGCTTGAAACTGACTCTGTTTGGGATGCAGAACTTCTGAAATCCTAACAGACAGGGGCATCCAAAACTGGACTCTGCTGGTCAAAACTGGATAGGTGACAATCCTATCAATAATTAGTTTTGTCTTTAGTCCAAAGATGAAGACTATATTATAGCACGCCAAGGGAGAAACCAACTACATCTTTGGTGGCTATTGTGAGGCCATCTAGCTGCCGCAAGACTACAACTCCCATCAACCCCTGCTAGCTGTTGACGTGCATGGGATGAAGGGAAATAGAGTTTGCTTTCACGTTGGGGACCTCACTTTACACACCACTGAACTACTCCATAAGGGACAAATAGAAATTCACAAACTTACGTTAATTTAAAAAGTGCTTTTAACATCTGGAATGATAGACCGGTCTCCAATGTATTGCAAAGCAATGTAATGGAGAATCCTTTAGCATTCAAGTGGTTAAACTCCCCATCAATGGGCCTTTTTATTTGTCCTCTATGGGGATGGACTCCAGAATCCTTTTTATATTACATTGTTCAGCCCCAAGAACATAAAATCCAAAACACATTTTTTGTGGAGTTTTGGTCGCTTACCATGAAGACTTTAATTGTTTTGTAAAAGTAATGAACTTCTGAATTTAGCAAAAGTCCTAGATGATAATCAGTCGTTAATTTGCTTTTCAGTTGATCCTGATGTATGTCACATGGCTTGCTCTTTTGACAATGGCTTTTGCAATTGGAAGCAGTCTCACCCAGATATCTTAGATTGGATAAGGTGGAAAGGTCCAACGCCATCTGAATCAACTGGACCTTCTTCTGATCACACCACTGGAGGTACACAAAACAACAATTTCTGTATATTCTCATATCGGACAGAAAAGTTATATTTAAACAATTGTTCATGTATTACATAGCTCACTTTAGCAATAGCATATATGTTTTAACATTAAGGGTGGTATATTCGAAAGAAAAGGAGTTCTGGCGCAAGCCATTCTCACTGTAGGGGAAAACTAAAAATTCCCATTAATTTAAATGGGAATTTTTTGGTTCTCCTCTATAGTGAAAATGGTTTGCCCTGGAACGATTCTACTTTTCCTTTGAACAAACAGCCCTTAACCAGCTTTAACCCTTTGATTGCCAGGGGGTATACAACACATTGCACCCTGTCATTCAAAGGGTTAAACACTCTTGAGTTTTATCTTTGCATCCTGTCCATGAAGCTTATTGGGGAAAACTAAACAATACAATCAGAGAGAAACCCAGAACAAAGCCAATACATATGTTGCTATACTTTTGTAAAATTGCTCGATTTTGATTGGTTTCTGAAAAAAAAAAACAGTTTTTAATTGTGAGGATGTAATGCCCCATTTGAAGTACAGCATTATGGGTCATTGAGCATTTTCATAAAGAGCTGTCATTATGCTGTAACATAAGTTTGAACAAAAAATAAAAATAAAGCAAATTTTAAAGTGGGGAGTATTTAATAATTTTAAAATAATTGACTTTAATCAGTATAACCTAGTCATTTATGTAACCCTTTGACTGCCAGAGAGAGGTATCTAACATTGCAAAGCAATGCGTGGAATACCTCACGGGCCCTCAAAGAGGTTACAGATAATCAGATAGACATCAATTTTTGTGCCATATACTTTATTTCAGGAACTATGTAAATGGAATCTATTTTATCTGAAAAAAAAAAGAATATTTAACTGTGAACTTTCTTTTTCCCAGATGGTTTCTACCTCTATGTTGATGGGCGTAATACAGTATGCGGTGATAATGCATGGCTAGAGAGTCCTGACTGCTTTTTAAACACAACACACTGCTTCCGCTTTTGGTACCACATGCATGGAGCTTCAGACGATACCGAACTGATTGTCTATGTCCTGACAGATTATGGTCTAGAACGTGTTAGTAGCTTGTATGGTGATGCTGGGGATGTTTGGCATTTAGAGGAAATTCTTTTGCTAAACAGTGGTCATTTTAAGGTAAGAATTTTTGACTATTAACTTTTTTATACACGTGATAATATGCACAAAGAACTGAAATAATTCTGAGGAAGATCAACGGCAAGATAGTGATCAGATCAAAATTCTCATTGATTTAAATAGTTCTCTTAACCCCTTGAATGCGATGCATTGGAGCCCTCTCTAGCATTCAGTGGGTTAAAAGCTCCTTTTAAATCAATGGGGATTTTGATTGCTCCCTATGATGATATTGGTTTGTGCCAATATGGTCAACTTTCCATTTGTTCATATGTGTCAAAGTAAAAGCATAATACATTTGAGCAAAACAGTTGCAGCTTTTGTACCAAAGAAAAACCCCTCATTGACATCACTGAGATCTTTGATGTGTATGGAGGGAATGTACAATTCTGCCAGTGTAGCTCATTTCTGTCCTGCGCCCTCACATAAGGAAATGCAGCAGAGCAGTCATACTCAACTCTAGTCCTTTGGGCAGACCAAAGGAACGAGCAGAGCTAAGGGGATCATTTTAGGTAAATTGACGTTGGGCAGCTGTAGCACTAGGAAATGGCTACAATCACCTATTACTGTGCAGGATAGTATTAGTATATCTCTCCTATAGTACAGCTGTTTTGCTCCGCCTTTATGAATTTTTTTTGCTTAGATACAGTATTCCCCATGGAAGGTATGTATTAACTGTAGATACCGTGCTACATAATATACTTTAACATCTGTTTCATTTGTACAGTTAGGTAACAATGTATGACTGTCAGTGTGTCTATATATGGGTGCCTTGCACTGTTGTTTCACAATGGACCAATCACAGACAGCCCTTTATAACACACTGTTTATATGCATATTCTATGTTATTGTCTTTTTTTTTTAATAAACAACACATATTCATGAATTTCTCGTTATTTAGGTTTCTATATGCAACCATAAGATACATATATTTTTCTGTACTCCAGATAACCCCCAAAAAATAAACAAATAAAAGATTATGCCACATGGAAAAAGTGAAAAAACACATGCGAACAGAGGAGATAATGTTGATAGTGACAAAATAATGGCACTTCATGCATTCAAGGGAGAAATGTTTGGATCCAATGACTAACAATATTCCTTTTCCTCTCTTAATGCAAAGTCCTTCGTTACATACACAGAATTAGGAGCAAAGAGTAAAAACGTCAAATCCATGCATTGCAGGCAAACATGTATGTACAATCATACATAGCGCCTTCTATTGCTTTTAGCAGTCAATACACCCATGGTGCTAGTGCGGTCTTTCTGTATTTTTTATGTGTAGCAGTCATTAACCCTTTGAATGCTAGAGAGGACTGGCATAATTCTAAGCCAATGTTACAACATTTTTTAATGCCAAAACACTACACATTCCATTACAATATTGCTGTTATTTTTAAGGCTAATTTTAACCCCTTGATGACCAGACTCATAACTCCCAAGTGTTCCTCTTTAGGAGATCAGAGTGTGTGGTGTGTATATAAGTGTATAACATTCCTATACAGCAATAAAACTCACATTAATGTTGTATAATCCTCTGTATATGTGTTTATAAATTGGTGTGTGTAAATAAAGTAGTTTTGTCTTGCTCTATGTCATTTATTCAGTTACACAATGAGATGTCAATAGGTCATAATATAACAAAAAATTCCTCAATAATGTCCTTCCCACCAGCCATGCCCACAGCAACAACGCCCTTCGGTGGCTATTTGAAATGTTGGTAGGTCTGCATAGGGGACTGAAACTCATTGCTTGTTTTGAGCACCCCTCTGATCCTCAAAGGGTTAGTCCTAGCCACAATGCTGTCCGTGGGACATCTCCCAAATAATGCTATTCTCTTCTATGGTGAGTTTTTCTAATAATATAATTTGCAAACACACTATTGAATAAAACAACATCTACTACATCTGTAAACACAAAGAAAGAAAAAAGGCACCATAGGTATAATGTAAAAAGAGAGTAATTCTGAGGAGAATCAACTACACCATAAGGAGAAAATAAAATGTCCCCAATTCTAGCCCTTGAGTGCTAGACAAGTCTACAATGTGTGGCTTTACAATTCATATGAGAACTTTCTACAATTCAGGTGGTTAAAAGTCCCATTTAAATCAATGGGAATGTTCCTTGGTCCCCTATAGACAAGTGGTTTACCTTCCAGAATAAGGGTGCAAATTATGTTTATTACTTTACTAATCTATATGTAATTATTAATACAAACAACCAATTCATGGAAATATAAACAGTGGATAGAAAGAGACAAATAATAAATACAAGAAATAAAAATAACGACAAAGGGTAATATAACAAAAGGCATTGCAATCCTCTCTAGCATTTAATGGTTTAAAAGCCCATTTTAAATCAAATTCAGGGATTTCTTATTTGAATCCTACAGTGCAATTGGTTTCCTTGGACTTATCCCCATTGCATTTATACATAAGGCCCAGTATGTTTTACACTTAAAATCAGCACTTAGCAAGTTACATTTGAAGGACCAGAAAATGCATTGCAATGTTCTGAATGTGTTAACTTCTTGGGAGCCATTCCTCTAATTGTCTCATTACATCTACTTGTTAGTTCCACGTTCATCAGGTGTATTATGATGTAACCTTCTTGTATTATACTTTTTTGTCTCGTATGTTTCACAGGTGAAGTGTAGTTTTCTCTTTTGCAACTGATGTGATGGTTTGTCTTGACAGATTATCATTGAAGGTTTGTTATGTGAAGAGAGACCAATTGATATCGCTATTGATGACATTTCCCTTACCAAGGGTTACTGCATAAGTAAGTCATAAAATATACAATAACTTTTTTCAGGAAAATTACAGAGTGTGGTTTAGCAGCAGATGATGAATTAAATTGTCAGAGTTATTTGTGCCTATTAGTAAGTTTTTCATTGTACATTAACACATGGTTCTTGATGGATTTATGCTAATCATTATCCAGATTATGTAGCATATTCAATGACCACATGGGTGTTACCAAAGCAGAACGACCACTGCTACACAGGTAAAACCTGTGTCTTTACACTGTATTCCCCTTATAAGGCTATTTCAAGGGGATGTATGCACTTTAAAGCAGCCAGCTAGCTCAAACAGGCTTTAGCAGTATTTGATTGATATTGTTTATCCAGTGCTTAGATGTTTGCGAAGAACATTTTAACAATTCAGTCACTTATGTGACCAGCTTTTATGACATTTCTATAAACAGTTATGCAAACATTCACTGTTGCACTCCCCAGCAATTCCCTAGTAACCACTGACACTGTGTCAACATTGTGTTGACATTATATGGACAGCTCAAATGGGATGCATGCACCTACTTTTTGGGCATAGTTGGCAATGTGAACCAGCCCACAGAATGCATATTTAGTTATTTTAAATGTGATTAGATTTCTGATTTATCATTAATTATGTTTTTATATTAGACTAGTTGAAGAGCCCATGTACATGGGCAACAGTGCCGGCCGGTCTCGGTGCAGTAGAGACTGCCCGTGACGTGGCTGATACAGAGTGGGGCTTTTCGAATTCAGACCGCGGTCGTCTCTGCGCAATTTCGGTGCACAGAGAGGACTACAGTCTGAATTCGGAGTGCCGCGTTACGTATCAGCCTTGTCACGGGCAGTCTCTACTGTGCATGACTGCATTGTTACAAACTTTTAGCGAATTATTATATAGGATATTTAGTTTAATTGCAGCTTAATCTGTTCTCTTCGTAGCACCCACAACTACAACTACAACAACCAAAAGTACTATGAAACCCACAACAACTGGTAAATACAGTCCATTTTCTGTAGGTGCAAGAGCAATAAAACATAGTCATAGCAAGCACATATAGTTTAGTTGCTGAATTTAAGTCTTAGTAAGAATTCCCTTCTGCTAATTTTAGTAACTGGAGAAAGGAATTCATAAGACTTCTTTCTACAGTCAAAAAATAATATGACTAAGTTAATTTGAACCCTTTGATTGTCAAACCATGAATGAGTGGCACTTGGGAGGGGGAGCAGTGTAGAATGTACCAACTAAAACTGTCTAACTTTCATAAACTGAGCAATAAATAAATCTATATATTGTATAAACTATTATTTAAAATGTGAAAAAATTGCTAATATAACATATAGGTGATTTTGAAAGCTCATTCAAATGAATATAAGCTGTTATAACATGTTAAAGAAATGCTTATGCTATTTGAAACCTATCTGATATAATTTTAACAGATATTTATGTATTTCCCTGGTCGCCCCATGTGCTCTTCAGATGTCCTTTGGCTTTCATCATCCTCATAAGCTCCTCTCGGTCATAAGTTATGACTACACCTAGCCCCAACTGTGGAACTGGTTAGCACATGACATCTAGCACCCCCCAACTTACTCACTAGCATGAAATGCCCCCTGAAAACAAATCTTTTCACACAAGCTTATTCACCTACTCCTTTGTTCTCTCTTCATGTTACACTGGGCAGATGACCCAAATTTACTCCTTAAAGGGACAGTAATGTCCCATTAAAACTTTTTCTAGTTTTGTAGAGGAGAATAAAATAAGCTTAATGGTGTAAACCCTATATCTCAAACCGCTATGGTGTGAGAGATATAGACATTGAAAGTTCGCCCCTCCCTCCCCTTCTCCTGACATCAGGCATACTTTATAGACCTTTCCAATGAAGTATTTCTTTTGCAATAACGCAATTTCTGCTCTGCTGCAGAGCCGCAGGCTGATCCCCAGACTGGGATCTCCTGCTGTCAGCACAGAACTCACGTCAGGAGAAGGGAAGGGAGGATGGAACTTTCAATGCCTATATCTCTCAAACTGTAGCAGTTAGAGAGATATGGTTTGCACCATTAAGCTTATTTTATTCCCCTCTACAAAACTAGAAAAAAATGTTGTGGGACATTATTGACTTAGAAAAGCAATGTGTTGGAGACCTCTCTAGCATCAAGGTGATTAAAGGAATGCAAACACTTCCTAATAATAACCCACACTTATAATCTAGGCCGTTTATGATTATAACCTCTAGGAATCAATTCTGGGTGGATTGATTTCCTAAGTGAATATTATATCAAATAATTAAAGATTAATATTGAGAAACCAGTCCACACAGATATGCCTCATGAACTGACGGTCAGTGGATGGGAGATAGAAGTCCTTTTCAGCGTAGTGGTCCAGACACATAGTGGGTCTGTTTGGGAGAAAAAGTCTGTGTGAACAATGGGTTTTGATGGTGTTGTAGGGAAAGGGAGCAAGTTTGAGTTGAGGTTGGACAGGCCTTGCTCATAATATTTATGGTTGTTCTACCCAGGTTATCCCTTTGAGTGCCAAAGGGGTATGCAACACATTACAAAGCATTGCGTTGTGTACCCCTCTGGCACTCAAGGGGTTAAGGCAATTAGAAGTTTATTAGATACCTTAGTGTTCATTTAACCCCTAGTATTAGGAAATAGGAAGATAATGTGGTTGGTTGCTTTACAGGTTATTGGAGATATAAGTTAATCCTATGAGTACCAAAGGAGTGAGCAATGCCATGCCTTGCGCACAATTTTAGGGATGGTAATAACCTTGAGAGTTTAAACAGAAATATTAAATAAGTAGGGAAAAAATATTGTTGCTTTACATTTCTCTATGCACCAATTTATTAGTGTCATTTGATTATATAGATGTTATAAAATGTATTAATGCATGTTAAATTAAATGAAAGAAATTAAATAATTTCATAAACTAATCAATTTCTATGCATGGCACAAATTCAGGCATCTAAACTAGAAGCATATTGTTTCAGGAAAAGCAGCAGGTGAATGTTACAGAGGATTTATTAACAATTTTATTAACAATTTCTTCTACTTTCACTCAAGGCCCTGTAAATGGAACCACTTCTAGACCTACAACCACTCCAGGCCCTGTAAATGGAACAACTCCTACCCTGACAACTACTCCAGGCCCTGTAAACGGAACCACTACTAGCCCTGCAATCACTCCAGGTCCTGTCATAGAAACCACTCCTACCCCTACAGCTACACCAGGCCCTGTAAATGGAACCACTGATAGCATTACAACCACTCAAGGCCCTGTAAATGGAACAACTTCTATACCTTCAAGCACTCCAGTCCCTGTAAATGGAACCACTTCTGGCACTACAACCACTCCAGGCTCTGTAAATGGAACCACTGCTAGCATTACAACCACTCAAGGCCCCGTAAATGGAACCACTTCCAGACCTACAACCATTCCAGGCCCTGTAAATGGAACCACTCTTAGCCCTACAACCACTCCAGGCCCTGTAAATGGAACAACGCCTACTCTTGCGCCCACTCCAGGCCCTGTAAATGGAACCACTCCAAGCCCTGCACCTACCCCAAGCCCTGTAAATGGAACCACTCCAAGCCCTGCACCTACCCCAAGCCCTGTAAATGGAACCACTCCAAGCACTATAACTACTCCAAGCCCTGCAAATGGAGCTACAACCAGTTCTGCACCCACTCCAGGCCCTGTAACTGGAACAACACCTACCCCTGCATCATCTCCAGGCCCTGTAAATGGAACAACTCATATGCCTTCACCAACCACAGGCACTGTAGATGGAACAACTCCTAGCCCTGCACCAACCACAGGCCCTGTAGATGGAACAACTCCTAGCCCTGCACCAACCTCAGGCACTGTAATTGAAACCACTTCAAACACCATAATCCCTCCAGGTACTGTAAATGGAACTACTCCTAGCCCTGAAATAACTTCAAGACCTGCACCAGAAACCACTCCAGATTTTGCAAATGTCACAATTACTACTACTTCAGGAACTTCAGCAGGAACTATTTCAAGCTCTGCAGTGTCCAACAGTTCACAGACAATGACTACATCAGGCCCTATTACCTCTGGAAGCACATCTACTTCAGGATCTGCAACTACATCAGGCATTGTTTGTGACACATCCCCTGGATCCACAGCTACTTCAGCTTCTGCATCACCTTCCACAATTCCGGTCACCTCAGGTAAAATAACAAAAGCTATAAGTTATTCAAATGTGCATGGTATGTTTTTTTTACTGTGTAGAATTATGCAATAGGGGTATCAAAGTGTAAACATAAAGTACATACTAATAAAAATAATCTCTGACAAAAAGATTTACTAAAAGTAGCAGGAGGAATTGTGGAGAACACCATCTGCACTACAGTGTGTAAATACACATTCTCACATTTTATACTGATATTAACTGGGCTTTTAAACCCCATGTATGCTGGATAGATATCTCCCTTACTTATGTACTAAGAAGAATTTGAGTTAGTAGGGAGAAAACATCATCACAGAAGCAGGTAAAATAGACCCAATGATATTAATAGGGCTTTTACCAGCTTGAATGTTGGAGAGGTCTCCAGTGCATTGTATGACAATCTCCTGGATACTTAACTAGCATTCAAAAAGTTGCAGGCCCCTTTAAATCAATGGGAAATGTAATTTATGTCATTTATCCCCATACTGCCTTAGAATTGCTCCAACCTATTTTAGTATACAAGCTCATTCTGTTCTTGCTCCCTACGCATTTTACATGAATTATTAACTGTGTGCAGCTTCTGAGGTAGAGTATTTGTTCTTTGAACCTGCTGCTTGGCTCAAATCAAGTTCTACAGCTGCTGTGACAGAAAAGTCTACTGTAGTGAGGGCTTTCACTAAATAGAGCAAACTAACTGCACCAAGTGGGATAAATAAATATTCTGATTGATTTATAGGGATAGTAATGTCCCCCAAAAAAGTATAAACGAAATGGTAGATGCAATAAAAAAATACTTAATGCCCTTATTCCTCCATAAAGGTTTGAGAGATATAATTAAAAAAGGTCTCCGTTCCCTCCCCTTTCTGCCTGACGATCTGTAAAGCTGTCAGAAGCAGAATCTGGTCGCATGACCAGACGTGGCTCTTCAGGAGAGCTGACATTGAGATATCTAAAAATAAATACTTAATCGGAATGGTCTACAATGTGTGCTTGCAAACCAGGCACACATTGTAGACCATTCCGATGAAGTATTTATTTTTAAATATCTAGATGTCAGCGCTCCTGAAGAGCCACCGTCTGATCCCGGAACCAGGATCTCATGCCGTCAGCTATACAGCTGACATATGAGAAGGGGAGAGAGCGGAGAACTTTATTTTCTTTTATCTCTCAAACCTTTATAGGAATAAGGGAAGTAAGTCTGTTTTTATTGCATCTACTATTTCACTTATATTTTTTTCGGGACATTACAATCCCTTTAAATGGGGATTTTACCCTTGAATGCTATAGAGGGCTGCAGTGCATTGCTTCACAAGGGGTTAATAGTCCCATTTAAGCCATTGGGAGTTTCGGAGAATCTTTATTAACATCAGAATCTCCTGTTCTGAGAGTCCCAATTTAAATACATGTTAATACAGTAATGGAAGTTATTGTTGAAAATGTAGGGTAATGGGGGGTGGAGCTGACCGCGGACCAAGATGGACGCGTTATCTTGAAGCTCCTCACGCCGTTGGCAACTTTTCTACGCTTCAAGAGCAACTGACTCTTCCAGACACAAGATCTTTATCACCACTGGATAAGGATTGTATCCATACCTCATGACCCAGATGAAAAGATCTGCAAATCGGGCAGTGAAGAAGATCACTGATTTCCTACTGTCATGCAAAAGCATGCCAACAGGCGGCAAACCCGCTGAGGCCTCCTAGCCTACCCTGGACACTACTTTCTCCGCACGTATGTATCCTACAGCAACAGAGTTCCACCTATCCCCCGTGGCATCCATCCTCTCGAGACCAATGGATGGCCCCGGATACTCCAGAAGGACACTCTGCATCCGCTCCAGGGCCTACCATGGTCTCGGTACGGCTAGCTATGTACCTGACAAAACAGCACATCTCTCTCCTGTTTAGCAAAGAGAACATGCAATCCTTTATAGCCGACATAAAGTCTGACCTGCAATTGACCATGAAGTCTGAAATTGTGGACCTTTGTAAAGACTTTACACAACTAGGCCAACGCTTGCACTTTTTGGAGGAAAGTCATGAGGCTAGTTTGCAGCAGTCAAGTAATCTGGAACACATGCTGCTTCTTCAACAAGATGAAATTATAACTGAACTCCAGACCCAGCTGGATGATCTTGACAACAGAAGTCGGAGATCCAGCATCTGTATCAAAGATCTTCCAGAGAAGGTTCCACCGAAGGATCTGGTGGCATCGTTACAAGGACTCTTTACAGACATGCTGCAGACTGAGGGTGACCCTCCCATTAAGACAGACCGGGCACACAGGGCTCTGAGGCCAAGGGGTCCTCTTGGATCCAAACCCAGGGATGTCATCTGCTGTCTGCATAACTATGCAGACAAGGACAGAATTATGAGACACAACCATGAGCTCCCCAATTTGAAATTTGCCGGTGTTTCTATACACCTTTATAATGATCTCTCCATTCACACACTGCAGAAACGTAGGGCATTAAAGCCCCTGACTGCACATCTATGTAATTTAAATATATGCTACCTATAGGGTTTCCCTATGAGTCTTACAGCTACCCATAATGGTATCTGTGCCACTCTCTTGGATCCTGAAGATATTCCCAACTTCTGCGCCAACCTGAATATTGCTATCCCCCAGTTTATTCAGCAGACACTGGGGGTGTCGCACGACGCATCTTCTGCTCCACCGGGTAAAGATAGATGGGACAGGTGGTCGCCAGCGAGAACCCCACTTTCCAAAAAAAACACTCTGCAGAGAGGACAACCCGTCAATGTCTCAACCGGCTATAATTACGGAATTGCGAACCCAGATTCACTGTGCTGGTACTTGTCCTTCATTCTATGTTATTTTCACTTGATAATTTGGGGGGCTTTTACTTGATCCTTCATGTGTTGTGTTTGTATTGTGAGGGGGTTTGTTTGAAGGTCCCCTTGCACCCATGGCCGAGTAGAGTGCCTGCTTTTTGTGGCCCTTCAAGCCCTTGGGGGCGACGGGTATGACTAGATGGTACTGTGGGGGGATCATGGGGTGATCCAGGGATGATTTACCGGCTTTGCTCGATCCTCCCGGCGATGCCCATGATTTCTGTGGTTCTCTCTGGACAGAGTGGCAATGCATTTTCTTTAAGGATGTGCCTTATGTTTATTATGTTCCGCTGCTGCTTATCTGTGTGGTTTCTTATTATGAATGTTCTCCTAGCTGTGATAATTACCTGATGCTAACCTGGGTAGGATGGCCCCTTTTCCCTCTTTGTGTATACTACTTCCTTGCCCTCCCGGACATGTCCTGGTCGTATGTCTAGGCTGCTCCTGCCCGGACAACAGTGTTGGGGTTCCCCTTTGATGTTCCTATTCGTGCCCTACCGCACCAGTGATCCCAGACATTTTTTAATGATAGGCCATAGAGACCCTGATTTCTTCCTATATACCTGCAGCAACCTTGCCCTTCTATTGATAGTGACATCTGGTCATGGCTCATGCCGGGCTGGACAATGTTTTTCCATCTATTAAGTTCAGATGACAATCTTGCCCTGGAGAGATCCCCGCAAGGTTGAACACTATTTCGTCTCGCTGACCTTAGCACCTGCATTTTCAAGTATGTCCTGGCACAAGCCCTGAAGAAACATTGCTTTGTAGGACTTCAGCTTGTTTGGCACAAGCACTAAGGAAACATTGAATTGGAGGACTTAGGCTTGTTAGAAACAGCCCCACAAAAATGGTTTATTTTTGTATTTTCTTAAAGCACAAACCCTGAGAAAAATGGCCTAGTATTGAGTATTACAAGACAGACCAGCAGCAGCTTCAGCACTGGTGGCAGCACTTTCAGCACTGGCAGCAGATACAGCACTGGTTGCAGCAGGGGCAGCATGTCTGACAGCAGGCACAGTAATGGTAGCAGCAGATTCAGCACTGCCAACAGGAACAGCACTGGTTACAGCAGGGGCAGCACATTTGATAGCAGCAAAGTACTAGTGGCAGCGGGGGCAGAACATCTGACAGCAGGCACAGAAATGGTGGGAGCAGTATCAGGGCAGCATATCTGACAGCAGACACAGCACTAGTGGCAGCAGGGGCAGATTGTCTAGCAGCAGGTACAGCACTGGTGGCAGCAGGGGCAGCACGTCTGGCAGCAGGCACAGGCAGCTGACCTGTCCTCCTCTCACTACTACCTCCCTTCCCATTAAATTCTCCAAGATCCCTAGGGGTGATTTAGGGGGACAGCATTGGTTCTGTAGTTCTCACTTTCTCCTCATCCTCAGACTCAGTGGACTCATAAGTGTCCTTCCAATTCCTCCTTTTACAATTTTTAAACTTTCCCATAGTGATAGCTGTCACTATGAGCCTCTCCTGCCTCAATTTTTTCAAAAAGATCACAGCAGAACAGCATATCTATCTCTCTCTTTAGCTGCTTCAATTGTGCTGCACTTCCTGAAATACGCGTTTGTATAGCGAAAAAGTGAAAAACACGTAAATCAATGGGCAAAAACTTTCTAGCCATTGAAAAAATGGCAAAGAAATTTGGCCAATGGGTGAAAAAGCAAAGATTTTAATCACTGTTTTTAAACTGGTTTTCCCCGAGAAAATGTGGACAACAACGTGGTCTTCTCTGGATTTCTCACGGGAGCACAGCGAGAGCTTTCGCTCACCCCTATAAAAGATCCTGTTTCCTGCTTCAACAACATCAAACCCCAATGCAGGGTTGGGCCACTGAAGAACCTCTAACAGTTGCCAGGCTGCAATTCCCTTAACCCTTAGTCAGATCTCTCTTACATTCAAGTGGTTAAAAGTCTCATTTAAATGAATGTAAATTTGGGGAATTCCTATTTTGTTGTAATGGTGTGCTCCATAATTGCTCTTCTTTTTGTTAATTTCTACTAGAGACATACAGATATAGTCATATTTGCATTGTTTTCTATTGTGTTTTTGGCTTAAATTGTTAGCTACAAGTAAATTACTCAACATGCTTCATTGGTCATTTCTTTTTATGTGTAATAGAGACCACTAAAACACAGACCCCTATACAAAGTACCACAACAAGTCCAACTGTGTCACCGGCTGATTCAGGTATGTTAATATATTAATCTACTTCTTTTTTTTTTTGCTTCGAATGCAATTTGTACTAATTTAACATTTCCTGAAATTGTGCTGTCAGTTGCTAATTTGTTGCCTTATTTCTGGATATGTTATCTTTTAATCCATTGAAAGGCCACTTACTGTACATTCTTCTTGAACTCATATCCCTGCCTTTAACAGATAAGCATGGAACAGTTAAATACTGGTAGTTCTCAGAGTTATTCTGTTTGGTAAATTGTTTAGTAAAATGTATTTTATCAACTTATTTGCTATTGATCCCAGGATACTGTGAAGTAGAAGGAGATCCTCATTACCACACCTTTGATAAACAAATCCATCATTTCATGGGGACCTGCACTTACACCTTATCTAAGCTCTGTGTAATTGATGGAAACCTGACATACTTCAATGTGGAAGCAGCCAATGAGCAGAGGGGAAGCAACACTAAAGTGTCCTATGTTAAATATGTGAATATAGATGTACACGTACACAGGATCACTCTGGAGAAGGACAGACAGGTCAAAGTAAGTTTATTTCAGAAGATTATTATGAGTAATACATTTATATTATTATACATTTCTAAAGATTATGCTCTTACTCGTTAAAGTTACATGCTCTAGGAAAGTTTGCTATGTTTGTTGTTAGAAAGAGCCTTTACATTTACAGTATCCTCAGCGCTAACAGTAAAAGTGCATTTCTATCAGTTGTGAATTGGTATTCACCTTAATGGGCCAACTTGTCAAATCCTATATGAGCTTTGGTGGATAGATTTGAAATACTTCTTCAGTGTCTTCTCAGTCTGTTGATGAAATCTATACAACAGAAAATCCCATTAAAAAGATGAAAGATGTAGGACAGAAGGCATCAGACTGGGTTCAGTGGAATCTAAGGATTTTTGATAAAGTTCAATGTGTTCTACTGGCTAAATGTGATAAATGATGGAATAAGAACCCAGGATGGAGTAGCAGACAGTATAGCTGAACTTCTAAAAAGAACTGAACAGTACTTTAGTTAACAAACTGTAACACAGTGAACACATAACATTCCTTAAATTCCCATTGATTTAAAGGAAGACAGATACCTCTTAATAACTAATACCCACTTATTTTAAACTGGGAACAATTATTCATTTCTGTGTGGACTTGTTCTCCAAAATTAATCTTTAACTAGTCTGAATATCATACCCGTTGAGGCAGACCTGCTTTTTGTTGGACTCCACAGGCCCAGACTCCTCCGACTGAACTCTTCTTAGGGCGAGATGTTCAAAAAGTGGTGGTAACTGAAACTGTCTGTAATCAGAACAAAAAATTTCTTTTTGCCATAGTCCATCAATTCTCAGACATGTTACCGTTATTTTTTGCATCCAGTTCCTCCATCTCCGTCAAAAGGAAAAAGCTGTCTTAAAAGTGGGTGTGATTTGATCTACCGTCATATTGTAAGGTATTTTCAGAAAAAAAAATATTTTAAGTGACATTTTTTTGTCTGATTAACATAATTTTTTCCCAAAAAAATATAAATGGTCTTAACTTGGAGAAGACAAATTAAAGAACTGTTGAACGAGAAGCCATACAATAGAGTTAGCTGGTAAAAAAAGTCTATGTATGAATATTTGTCGTTTTAAAGACAAAAAAAGTCTTTGTTTCATGAAAATGTTTGTTTCAAAGACAAAATCAAAGACATTTTTAACATCAGAATTTTTAAAGGCAAAGTTCTTCAAGATCTTCTTAACCGTCATTGTTAACATATTTGACATATTTTTCAAACATGATGGATTTACTTCTGAAAATATGGTCTTTTTTTACCACCAACTCATGATCCAACAATTTTATCATTATGACAACTTTTTGAACATGTTGCCCTTAATCTCCTTGATATGTTAGAGTCCTATAACAAAAACATGTTGGCCTCCATGGACATGATATCCAGACCAATACTAATTAAAGTTTAATTTTGGAAAACTGGGCTAGGCAGAATGAATTCATAGTTTCCATTAGGATGTTCTGCCCCAGTTAACCCTTTGAGTGCCAGAATGCTTTGCAATGCTATTTGTTGGATACTACTGTGTAACTCAATGGGTTAATAATAAATCTTCAGTTACAGGTACCAATGATAAATGATGTACATTTCGATATCGATACTATGTTAATCCATATTTATTGAGAAATACAATGTGATGGAGACTTCTTGAGCATTCATTTGATTTACGGGTTTGACATTATAGATTTTAGGTAAAACTAAAGAGTGCCATTGAAGTTTAACCCACTGAGTGCCAGAAGGGTATCCAGTGTATTGCTTTGCATTGTGTTGGATACCCCTCCGGCAATCACATGGTTAACTCATGAAAACCACTGGCATGTAATTCATACATGTGAAGTATTTTTTAGCTACAGAGGTTTATATTGCTAAAAATGAACACTAATTAGCACAATGAAATTAATTAATTCATGCTCTAAATTACTTTCTCCAAATATTTCTTATGACACACTTGTAAGAACACCGTCTGTTGTACTAAAAAACAACTGGGACAATTCTGGGGCAATTCAACTGTACCAAAGTGGATAAAAAAGCCTGTCCATTTAAAAAGGGTTTGAACCTCTTGAATGATAGAGGTCACAAGTGAACTGTTTCATAATGTATTGGATGCCTCTTTAGCATTTAGGGGTTAAAACTCCCATTACAATGAAGGAAAATTTGGGAAATTTGTATTTGTCCATGTTTCAGTTTGTTTTACCCCAGGATATACCCACTTCTTAATCACTGATTCTCCAGTGTTATTTTATCTATACTCTTTTTGTGTCTGCTCTTTTTTACAGGTTGATGGAAAACCTGTGACTCTGCCCATCAGTCTCTCACCAGACATTGAAATCTTCCTCAGTGGACTTAATGTCTTGGTGACAACAGGGTTTGGCCTAGAAGTGAAATTTGACGGAAACCATAAAGTTAAAGTGACTCTTCCAGGGAGCTACAGGACAAAAGTGTGTGGCCTATGTGGAAATTTCAATGGATATCCAGCTGATGACTTCTTAAACCCAGATGGTGAGCTGGAGTCTAACTCTAATAATCTTGGTAACAGCTGGCAAGCTGACAATGACACAAGGTGAGTAGTTTTCTTAATGATTTTATTTGACATGTAAAATACAGACAGAAGCTAAACTGAATTTGAAAGGACTCACTTGCATTTCAGTAATAATCAAATTATTTCACAGATGCACTCCAGGAACAGAGAATAAACCAAACTGTACAAATGACGAGAGCAATATTATTGCTAGCAACAGCTTCTGTGGCATCATTACTGATCTAAATGGACCATTCAAACAGTGCCATCATGTGGTAGATCCACTAGTTTATTTCAATAACTGTGTCTACGACTTGTGTGAATTGAGCCTGGATACTGGCACCCTGTGTGACAGTCTTCAGTCCTACACAGAAGCATGCCAGTCCCATGGAGTCACAATAGAACCCTGGAGAAATGCAACATTCTGTCGTAAGTAAAAGAGATATATTCTTAATAATAACAGAGCAAGCAGATTGATACTAATTTAGCAATTTGAGTGGTGTGTAACTCAATACTTTGTAAAGTATTACTCACCTCTCTAAGTCAGTTGCTGTAGTAGACTACTTTATGGAATTATGCTAAATCTCAAAATAATTGCTGATTGTAAATAAGCATTTGAGTCAGGAATTAAGGTATCTGCCCATGAAATAAGTGACAAACCGACAAGTTAGTAAGCCTCATTCTATTGGCAAGCATGGAATCATATTTGACCTCCGTTTTTCTTCCTGAACAAATGTTCAAGAATTAATGCTTTTAGGAGAACTAGCATCTATTTTATAAGAACACACATGTAACTTACTGTGGCCAGAAAATTGTAAAGCCTTTTTGAATTTTGCCCTTGTTCCTTGGTTCGAAAGATAACCTATACAAGCATATAAATGAGCCTACTTAAGATAACAATGTTCAGTGAGCCATGAGTCATAGAGTTGAGGTTCTGTGGTTCTGCTAGCAACTATCATGGCTGCCTCCATGGATATGGCTCATTGAAGATGTTATCTCTAGAACAAAGGCTTAAGAGAAAAATTCATAGGGTCAAAGTAAGGCGAAGGGATGGATGAAAAGTCTTTTTCCTGCAGGAAATTTCACGATAAACCATCAATTTGACTCTTTTTTCCCCATGAAAATCCCTGCACCTACTCAAAGGCTAAAATTTTTGCCTTTTCAGCAAACACATTTTTCTGCTGGACCCCTTTCAGTTCCTGTGCGGGGGTGTGTGTGCATGTGTAGGGGGGGTAGTGTTATACTCAATTGTTCATTTCCATGACTGCTAGTGCAGCTGTACATGGATTAAAGTGGTGGCATGTGTAGTTGCATGTCTACCATGGTTACCATCTGTCCTCCCCATTTCTCTGATATGACATCCCTGCCTGTGCCTGGGAATTCCAAGAATTCCAACATGTGGGTTGGATAAAAGGGTAGAAAAATGCTAACAGGACAGAAAACAAACCATCATAGGGACACAAGTCTGAACACTTCTACCCTACAAATTAAACATTCAGCCCCAGCCCCATTTTCTACCAGGCCTATCATCACAATCCTCTATCATAATTTCTATCTAGGGCCATATTTTCCATTAACAAGGCCTAGGGCTGCATATGAAATAGTCTAAATATTTTTGAGATGTTCCTCAGCCAAACTGGCCATACCCACCTGTAAAAAGCTATGGGGGAGTGGCACACACTGTCTGAGAAATGAATCTTTTGAATATTCGTGCTTGTTCATAACCACAGTATTCCACAACATGGGCTCTAGATTCCATATGTGTGATTGTCAGTCCTGTCTCATATGGAATCTTTGTTTGGTCTCACCTCTGTCCTGCTATAATCTGCCATAGCATTTTAAAGAGCCTAATAAAGCTATGTATGTTTTAATTATTCTCTGGAAGTGCCATTCGTTCCTTTACCTTAGAGGCTTAGTGGCACCTGATGTAGAGATGAGTAAAAATAAGTTTTTTATATCCTGTCTTGGACACCTGATAGGGTTAATTCAAGGTGAGGGATCCCCTACAATATTTCCCACCTGGTCCAATACTAATTTGTGGGTATGACCTGGGTAATTCCAGGTTATTTAACAACACTTTTTTCTATGCAGAAAAAATTGGATAGGCCTGGGTATTGGGTTATGCAGTGAATGTGATCATGGGTGGGGCTAGAGGCATTATGAGTGCATTGCTTAATGTAACCTGTGATATGTCAGGCTCTTCTACTATCAATGCTTACAAAGTTTTACTTGCATATTTCATCTGAAATTGATTTAACTACTTGAATGCTAGAGACATCTCCAAAACATTGAACAGCAATGCATAGAACATGTCTCTAGGGATTAAAGTCAACAACACATATTTTCTGTTAATAGAATCTGTAATGGAAGTTGCCATCAATTCCCTTTAAATAGAAAATATAGAAAAAGGGTTGTTTAAAGGATCACTGGACTTTTTTCATGACTTTTTAATGATACCTATATGTTATAGGGCTTTTCCTGTTGAGTAATACAAGGACATGTCCCACCGTGAGCAGTTTATTTTTTTCAAAAGGGAGTAACAACATCTGCACTTCCTGTCAGTATGAACATGTTGACAGTTTGAATACATTCTATGGAGAACTGTTGTCAGTGACTTACCAATTTCATAGGAACAACAAAATAACTATTTGAATCTCAGACAAACTATAGGTTGATTTTGTGGCAAATAGAGGAAGTTATAATGTAAAAGAACAACAACAGTTTATACTGTAATAATCTCCCAGCAGTGCACGTAACCCTGTTGTATTCAGCAGGACAGTCACACAAAATATGGTATTTCATAAAATGGTTTACTGCTCCTTTAATAAAGATATAGTTCACCACATTTACAGTTCTTGATATTACAGAAACCCTTTGGTGCATCAGATATAAAGAATTCTGTTCTCAGTGTTTGTAATATAGCTTATACAAGGCTTTTTTAAGTATAAACAGAGCTTGTCTTTAAAGTACATTGGAGAAAAAGTAGATCATCTTAATCAATCAGGGTCTATTGATATAACTACTAAATAGCATGATTTCCTGTGATATTTACTTATGTTAACCCTATGACTGACAGAGGGTTGTGCAACACATTGCTGCACAGTCTATTGCACACCCCTCTGGCTGTGAAATGGTTAAGGTTCAATATATCAGGTAGCTATCTGAAATGAAATCCAGCATGCATTTTCATATACTATTAGTCTGTGTAATTCATAAGGATTTAAAATTAAATGAAAAATAAAAATGTAATTGCTCCCGAGTTAAATTGAAAAAAATTAGGTTTTGCGATATATATGGTTATATTTTTGTTTCAGTTCAGTTTTGATTCTGTTTCTAGCTGCAAAGTGTCCACCGAACAGTCATTATGAACTATGTGGAACAGCCTGCCCAGCTACTTGTGTGAATCCAAAACCGTCATCCTGCTACAATCTTTCCTGTGCTGAGGGATGTCTCTGTGACCAAGGATATGTTCTGTATGACAACAAATGTGTTCCAAGTGACCAGTGTGGATGTTGGAAAGATGATAAACATTATCCCGTTGGCTCTAAATTCTGGGCTGATGATACTTGCTCTTCAAATTGTACATGTCCATCACCAGGCAGTGCTATAGTCTGTGATAGTGCATCATGTCCAAGTAACCAGTACTGTGGAGTAACAAATGGAGTTCCTGGCTGTTATTTCTACACATTTGGTATCTGTAGAGTCCACAATGACCCTCATTATGATACTTTTGATAGGCTAAACCATAATTTCATGGGTCTCTGTACCTACACACTTGCTAAACTTTGTAACAGTTCCTCTTCTTTACCATATTTTAACATTGAAGCCAAGAATGAACATCGTGGAGACCCTTCAGTGTCATTCGTGGAATGGGTCATTGTTGAAGTTTATGGTCAAAAAGTGCAAATTGTAAGACATAATCAAGATCGTGTCTTGGTAAGAAATAATTTTGTATTGCTTCTTAGTTAATATTTTAGAGCTATTGATAAAAACTTGTCTTTATATTGATTGTATCTTCTTTGATTTTTCACAGGTCAACAAGATATGGACTACACTCCCAGTGACTTTAGCTGAAGGATTAGTGACAGTGACTTGGACTGGAAAATATGTTAGCCTAGAAACTGATTTCAGACTAACAGTTTCCTATGATGCAGATTCTTTAGTAGATGTTAAGGTTCCAAGTACTTATTCTAAACTGACCTGTGGAATTTGTGGCAACTTTAACAACCGTAAATCAGATGATTACATGATGCCAAATGGAATGCAAGCGAAGAATTCTGAAGAGTTTGGGCACAGCTGGATTGTAAATGATGGTGACCCACTATGTCATTCAGATAATCCTGAACCTCCACCTCTCAGTCCATGTTCATCAGAGAAAGAAGAACTCTACAAAAGTGATGCATTCTGTGGTCTACTAACAAGTAAAAATGGTCCATTCTATAAATGTAATTCTATAATCAATCCTGATGGATTCATTGAGAGCTGTGTCTTTGATCTTTGTGCTCTGGATGGAAACAAAGACATTTTTTGCAGCTTGCTAGCATCCTATGCTGATGCTTGTCAGAAAGAAGAAGTGCACCTAACGTGGAGAAACAGTACCTTCTGTGGTATGTATATTAGTTATATATATATATATATATATATATATATATATATTATTTTTAAATATAGAGAGACAATCGTTTCTATTTTTGTAACAAAGTATATTGAAAATACGCTGCTTATTGTGTTTTATTCAATTATTTTTCTGGAGAATACTTAAAAATAAATAAGATTGTATATGTACTTTGTTATTGTAAAATATACTATAACTAAATTCAGTTTGAAAAATATCTAACTCAGGAATGTCAAACTACATTTCAAAAGGAGCAAGACAGTGTAGGTATTCAGGATACGAATGATTTTGTTTAGGTTTTGTAGACAAAAGGACTGAACAAATAGCTGCATCTCCTGTGCATAATCAGGGATATCCCAAAACCTACACTGCCTTCACCCTTTAGGAATGTAGTTCAACATCCCTTACCCTAACTAATTAAATAAACAATTTCGTTTTAGCACTTGAATGCCCACTCAATAGCCACTACAATGCATGTGCGAGTGCCTGTCCTGCTACATGTCTAGAGCCAAATTCACTAGAAAACTGCAGTAAACCATGTACAGAAGGTTGTGAATGTGACGAGGGATACATCATTAGTGGAGGAACTTGTGTTTCCAAATCTAATTGTGGCTGCTGGTACAATGGCACATACTATGGTGTAAGTAGAAAAGTCCGTAAATAACTTAAGCAGTCCAAGTGTTAAAAATACTGTTGATTATAAAGGCAAATTTTCATTGCTTACAGGAAGGAGAGACATTCTTGGAAGGGAATTGTGAAAACAGATGTACATGTGTAGGCAATAACAACATGACCTGCACTCCAGTATCTTGTTCTAAAGATGAAATATGCAAAATTCAAAATGGGCTGTTGGGCTGCTACCCACCAAGTGTTGCAGAGTGCCACGTTTATGGTGATCCTCATTATAATACCTTTGATGGGACACTTCACCACTTCCAAGGGTCATGCAACTACACTGTGACTGAGACATGTGTAAACACATCAAATAACTTTATTGTTACAACAAGAAATGAGCACCGTGGAAGCCCAAGCTGGACAGCAATGAATTCTGTAGCACTCACTGTTGATGGATTCCACATCTTACTAGAAAAGAAAAATGTTCTATATGTAAGTATTGATAACTCTTTCTAGTAATATTTAAATAATTGACAATATCTTTTGTTATTGTATGTACTGCTCATTATTTTAAATTGTTGCATTTATTTATTCTGTAAATATTGTTTTTGGTGCTCTGAACCACAAATGTGGGAAGATATGTCCAAAAGTAAATTGGTTATGACTCTCTTCCTTTCAGATTAACAATGTTTCATTTACTCCTCCCATCAATCTGACTGGTATGAGCATCATACAGAATGGTCCATACATGATAGTTAATACAGACTTTGGACTCCAGCTTCAATTTAATGGTGACCATGAACTCTTTGTTAGAGTAAGTGAAAAGTACAAAGGAACATTGTGTGGACTGTGTGGCACGTACAATGGAATTTGGCAAGATGACTTCACAACATCCAATGGCACTATTGTATCAGGGGTTAATGATTTTGGAAACAGCTGGAGAGTCCCAGATGATGAGTGGATGTGAGTATTTCCAGGCAGTATGTGGAGTAGAACAATTTGAGTTAGAAAATAATTATGCAATTTATAAATATTATTAATAATTAGAAGATCTGCTCCTACATTAGATTAAAATCATCCTTGAGGATTTCCTATAAAATGTTTGTGTATGTATATAAATAGATTAAAATGCATAAAATCAATACACTGAACAAAATCTGTAATAAATATATTTTGTTTGACATATTAAAGTCAACATAATGCAGATGGAGAGAATATAGTTTAAATAATAATTTAACTTTTGGAAAGCATGCTTGCATAACAATTTCATGTTACAGTAACAATTTTTTTTTTTTACATAATGCTTCTCTTAACAATGCTCATAATTTGTTTTTCTTAATAGATGTGAATCTACTCCTCCACCTCCTCCTACATGCTCTTCCTCAGTACAACAAGAGGCTGAAAAGAAATGCTGGGTTCTAAAACAGACTGATGGCCCATTCAGGCCATGTCATTTGCACATTAGCCCTCATGGATACTTTGAAAGCTGCTTGTTTGACCATTGTGCCACCAGCGGAAGTGATGAACAGACATGCAATGTCTTGGAGTCTTATGCAGCAGTCTGCCAGGGCATGGGAGTTAATCTGAGGGATTGGAAAAATAATACTGTTTGTGGTGAGCATCAATTTTATTGTTCTTGTGTTTCGTAATGGTTCGTAATTCTCATTATTCTATGAGAATAGATATCTAGACAAAACAACTTTGCTTTTATCTATTTAAAAAAGTATTTGACATTTCTGTTTGAGGTGAGCATCAGTTATACCTCTATTCTGGTTCCAAATGGTTTGAAAATGCAGTATTCCATGGGACAGAAAATAGTCCATACAGATACAGACCAATTTCCTATATAAAAATAATCCTTCAAAAGATGACCAAAGCACAGTATTGGTACTATATTCCCAGTGCACCTTAATATGAGTCAGATTCACAGCTAGATAAAAGCTGTTAGTGAAGACACACAGTATGACAATGAAGCTGTTAGGGAAAATCTGCAAGACCCTGTGTAGGTAAATGCACCAACTGGTCCAAACATGTTTAAAAATGCTTTCAGTGCCAAATAAACTTAACATAAATTAAGATGTTATTATAAAAACACTATAAAAAGATTTTATTGGCTAACATCTGCCCAATAGCTTTAAGGTATGATAAAAGGATGATAAAATAGTCAGTAAAAGGTTTAAATAAATTAATAGGAAAATGAGGGACAAATAATGGGAGGAGAACAAAAATCAGTTATCCCAGTCCAAAAATCATCACGAACACCCCTCCCCCTTTTCGTCATACATTGAGTAAGAGCCAGCTGTTACTAACCGTTATGTTACCACAAGCCATATATGTATATGATACAAATTTTATGCCATATTCACACAAAATATATTGTAGATTTATGTACAATAATCATATATGCCCATGTACACCAGTTGCCTCTTCTTCAACTACACACTGATTACAGGATAAATTACCTTTACAGTTTTTACATGACTTTCTATGCATTATACTAACTGACTGTGTTTTTAATTAGATTTGTCAGTTACAACTCCTGCCCCCACTCCAGTGTCTACAACAGAAGATACTTTAGGTGAGTAAGTCACTATCCGTTTTAGAACCATTAAGGTTCATGTTTATTATGAGTCATAGTACCATCCAATTATGCCCTCTGATGAGATTTTTGAGAAAAGGATAAGAACACAGTCAGTAAGAGGTATACCTAAGAATAGGAAAATGAGGGACAAATAAGGAGAGGAGAACAAAAATCAGTTTTCCCAGTCCAAAACAATCAGAAAAAACACAATTTAACCACTTTTCATCATGAATTGACTAAGAGCCAGCTCTTATTAATCATTATGTTACCACACACCATATATGTGTATCATACAAATGTAATGCCATATTCATTCAAAATATACTGTAGATTTATGTACAGTAATCAAATATGTCCATGTACATCAGTTGCCTCTTCCTCAATTACACACTGATTACAGGATACCATATCTTTACATTAAATTACGTTTTTACATGACTTTTTATGCATTATACTAATTGACTGTGCTTTTAATTGGTTTTGTCAGTAACAACTCCTGCCCCCACTCCAGTGCCTACAACAGAAGATACTTTAGGTGAGTAAGTCACTATCAGTTTTAGAACCATTAAGGTTCATGTTTATTATGAGTCATACATAGGCGTGTGCACAGGGTGTGCTGGGTATGCTAGGCAAACCCTAATCGGCAACGTGCGCACCGGCTTTTCAGAAGTTAAATGGCCATTTCCGCATATTAATGCGGATGCGGCACCGGCTTTATACCTTAGCCACTTGCCACAGCTATCTGCTGCTGACTGCTGTGCTCGGGGAGACCAAGGGGGGGGGCAAGCACTCGGGCTCAAATGCTGCAAAAGCCTGCATGAGCTTTCCCCTCCTTTGTTGCGTCGCTGAGAGGAAGTGATGTCACTTCCTTTCAGCACTCATTGCGTTGGGGGAAGGTGTCAGGGAGCGAACAGCAGGTGAGGAGGCTGCAGGCACTGGCACTGACTCGGCTGTACGATGCATGAGTGAGTGTGTTAATGTTTAATGTATGTGAGTGTGAAAGATAACTTACACCTAATAATTTATTTAGCACACACACATATACACATAGATATATATACACATACACACACACACGCACACACTTGTGTGTTTGTGCTTTTGGGTGCACACCCTAATGCAATTGGCTGCGCACGCCTATGGAGTCATAGTACCATCCAATTAACCCCTCTGATGAGATTTTTGATAAAAGGATGAGAACACAGTTAGTATGAGTATACATAAGAATAGGAAAATGAGGGACAAATTATTATTATTATTATTAATCTTTATTTATATAGCGCTACCAAATTCCGCAGTGCTTTACAGTAGGGAGTAGACATACAGAGGTATTAAATAGTACAATCAAATGTGGAGAACAGAAGGATCAGAGGACCCTGCTCATGAGAGCTTACAGTCTAGAGGAAGGTAGGTATAACACAGGAGGAGTAAGTGCTATTGGGTGTAAGTGCCTCCTGCCACCTGACCTGCCAGTCAGTGGGTGGGAGTGAGAAGTGCTATTGAGTGCAGTGGTCAAGGCAATAGGTGGTTCTTAGTGATATTGTTTATGGAGGCAGGTGATAGGCTTCCCTGAAGAGGTAAGTTTTCAGGGAGCGTCTGAAGATCAGAAGGCTGGGGGAGAGTCTGATTGTGCGGGGGAGGGAATTCCAGAGCTCAGGTGCAGCACGGGAGAAGTCCTGTAGGTGGGAGTGGGAGGATGTGATAAGAGCTGTGGAGAGGAGAAGGTCGTGTGCAGAGTGAAGATGGCGAGAGGGAGTGTATTTGGAGATGAGAGATGAAATGTAGTGTGGTGCGGTGTTAGTGAGGGCTCTATAAATAAGCATTTTGAATTTAATTCTGTATGCTAATGGGAGTCAGCGTAGGGATTGACAGAGGGGTTTGGAAGCGATGAGTGAGGTAGATTAGTCTTGCAGCAGAGTACATTATGGACTGTAGTGGGGTTAGTCGGGTGAGAGGAAGGCCAATTAGTAAAGAGTTACAGTAGTCAAGACGGGACATGATGAGTGTTTGGACTAGAATTTTGGTAATGTCATGTGTGAGGAAGGGTCGGATTTTAGAGATGTTGCGGAGGTGGAGGCGGCATGATTTGGAGAGTGACTGGATGTGAGGAATGGAAAGTGTGTCAGGACCTGAGGAGAGGAGAACAAAAATCAGTTTTCCCAGTCCAAAACAATCAGCACAAACACACTTTAACCACTTTTCATCATGTGTTGACTAACAGCCAGCTCTTATTAACCATTATGTTACCACACACCATATATGTGTATCATACAAATTTAATGCCATATTCACTCAAATATACTGTAGATTTATGTACAGTAATCAAATATGTCCATGTACATCAGTTGCTTCTTCCTCAGTTACACACTGATTACAGGATACGTTATCTTTACAGTAAATTAAGTTTTTACAGGACTTTCTATGCATTATACTAATTGACTGTGTTTTTAATTGGATTTGTCAGTTACAACACCTGCCCCCACTCCAGTGTCTACAACAGAAGATACTTTAGGTGAGTAAGTCACTATCAGTTTTAGAACCATTAAGGTTCATGTTTATTATGAGTCATAGTACCATCCAATTATGCCCTCTGATGAGATTTTTGATAAAAGGATGAGAATACAGTCAGTAAGAGGTATACATAAGAATAGAAAAATGAGGGACAAATAAGGAGAGGAGAACAAAAATCAGTTTTCCCAGTCCAAAACAATCATAACAAACACACTTTAACCACTTTTCATCATACGTTGACTAACAGCCAGCTCTTATTAATCATTATGTTACCACACACACCATATGTGTGTTTCATACAAATGTAATGTCATATTCATTCAAAATATACTGTAGATTTATGTAAACTAATCAAAAATGTCCTTATACATCAGTTGCCTCTTCCTCAATTACACACTGATTACAGGATAAATTATCTGTATAGTAAATTTTTTACATGACTTTCTATGCATTATACTAATTGACTGTGTTTTTAATTGGATTTCTCAGTTACAACTCCTGCCCCCACTCCAGTGCCTACAACAAAAGATATTTTAGGTGAGTAAGGCACTATTGGTTTTACAACCATTTAGATTCATGTTTTTTATGAGTCATAGTACCATCCAAATAACCCATCTGATGCTAAAGAGGTCTCAAAGGCATCTCTTTGCAATGAGTTTGAAACATCTGTAGCATGTAAGGGCAAATGTAATAGTTGATTATTCTTTTATACCACAGGATAATTTTACAGGGATCCACTAATAGAACTAAAGAAAAATGCAACATTTTATTGGACTGCTAGTAAGATGGTTTGCCTGATAGAGATACAAAATATTCAACCATTTGAGTGCAAGAGGAGTGAATTATGCATTGCTTGTCAATGTCTTACTGATATGCCTGGCATTCAGTGTATTATCCCTTTGAGTTCAAGAGGGGTACACAATGCATTGCTCTGTAATGTGTTCAATATCCCACTGACATTCAATGGGTTAAAACCAATACTGATTTGTGTGTGTATGTGTGTGTGTGTGTTTCACGTATTTTTATACTCATATTTGTTTGAGGTTTTTACTGTAGGAAGTAAAATGGGCAGACTAGATGGGCAGAATGGTTCTTATCTGCTGTCAAATTCTATGTTACTATGTTTCTATATCCCTGATACTGAGCTCCATGGACATCTCCTTCCAGAGAGGTTTGTCTCAGGCACTATGAAAGCAGAGTGATGCAATGTATCACAATCCCTGCAGATCCAAGTGATCAGTATACTGTATTTAGACTGAAGACAGTTTTTTTCAGACAGAATGCTTCAAGGAAACAAATAAATATTCAGGGAGCTCACTGCCAAGGTAATACACGTTTATAATATAGGTAAAGATGAAAAAAGCAATTCAAAATATAGCCAGTTCGACTACATATTACGTGCTTGCTGAATATATAAAGTGAAAAAAGAAGCTTAAAGTCATTTTAATCCCTTAATGACTGGTGACGTGTCAGGGTCATCACAGTTTTTTTTTTCCAGGAATGGTGACGGTCCTGGCACGTCATGTATTTTGTGCTTGTAGTACTTCTGCGGGAGCACTGTAAGCACTAGCGGGGTCTGAAATTGACCTCTCCAAGACCAGACCGAGTTAAGGGTAGGACACTTCCCCTGACCATTCATCGTTAAGGGGTTAATAATGAGTATAGATTTTAATCTTAAATTACCCAATAAGATAACTTAACGTGGAAGACCTTGCCACTCCTAAAAAAAAATAGATATATATTTTCCCCCACAAACTCAGAGTTACTCTCTAGTACATAGGGATGAGCAAAACGTTTCAGCCAAAAACAAAAAAGTGAGGAAAATAGCACTTTTTCCTTTCTGTGGGAATTCTTGAATAAAGTACAGCTTTTCTTCTTTTTATTGCTGTAGCATGTGGCCTGCACAAGAGCCGCACATCCTGACCCCATTCTGGACTTGCTTAACTGGTAGCTATAGAACTATACAAAGTAACCCTCCCAACTTTGTCCCATGGTAAAAAGAAGAAACTCACAGCACTAGCACACTGTAATGTAAACACATAATATATGTATAAAGTTAAGAAATCAAGTAAATAAGGTATGGAGCAAAGCAAGCGATAAGGGGATTCACCTTGTCCCCAAACTAGGAACAACATAAAACAAAAGACAATAATGCGCCACTCCATACAAATTAACCAAATATGAACCTTGTATAGAGCATAACTTATATCAATGTCTTAATTTACTTAATTAAAAAAATGTGGTTTTGTTCCATAGTTTGGCCAAAGTATTTTAAACTGACTTACCCTGCCAAGGTACCCCATTTAAGAGAGTCCTAACCAATACATGTTGCCATCTTTATGGCTTAAACAAACAAACAAACAAAAAATCCTATATTAAAATTATGCCTGAAGAAATTACTTTTGTGGACAGACATAAGATTTAAAAACACCTAGTTAAAAATACCTAAACTATTAATCATAAAGTCTATTATTCTTCTGATTAGACTGACTTGCTTTCAGGCATGAGACGTTTGCAGTGAGTGGATAGGGACCCAAAAGGGTTGAACACTTAAAAAGGTCTATCCCACCCACCACAAGAAAATGCATGCAACCTGTGTAATGCAGCATAATTAAATGAAAACCGAGGCTAAGCAAGCCAGCCACAATTCGGCCATGTACTATGCCTTTATGAACCCCATTCAATAGTTGGGCATGTGTACAGTTTAACCCCTTCCCGACAATGGATGTACATGTACATCCCGCAGAAACTGTCACTGAGTGACAGAGGACGTACATGTATGTCCCGGAAGTTATTGTAAGTAATGTGGAAAAAAGTTTGGTGGGCGTTAAGTGCTGGCCGTGTGCGTGCGTGGCCGGTCACTAAGGGGTTAAGTGCATTTCATTCTATATCATTATCAGTTATAACCGTGAAATGAAATATGGTGAATATGCTAGAATGTGAAGGAGAAAATATCCGCAGAGCAAAGAAAAAAAAAGAAACTCACAGCATTAGCACACTGTAATATAAACATATATTTATACAAATTTAAGAACCCAAGTGAATAATGTATGGGGCATCGTAAGGAATAAGGGGATTCTCCAAGTCCCCAAACTAGGAACAACCTAAAACAAAAAACAGAAGACAATCCTGTACTACTCCATACAGTTTACCCAAATGTGGACTGTGTATAGAGTATTTATTATACCAATGTATACATTTACTTATTTGAAAAAATGAGGGCTTTGGTGCATAGTTAGACTAAAGGTTTTTTGTTCATTGGAAGGGGAACTATCACCTCTATTAAAGTGCTCCCCATCTTAATGTTGCATTTGAGTTCATCTTTATCCTTTTTTTTAATTTAATAAAGTATAGCTCAAGATTTTACCTTTAAAAAAAAGCCAGTGTCGTCAGTTCAGGACAGGCTGTGGTACTGCTCTGCACCGCAGTCTGCCAGTCTTCACCTCTTCCCCTCCCCAGTTGTTCATGTTATCACCTCCTCCTGTGATGGAGGAATCCAGCGTGTGAGTTGGAGTGCTCTCTTGTAAATGAGACTGTTCCAGCTCACACGCTGAATGGTATAACTGTCATATAGTATTCTACTCTCACTCATAAACAGTTAAAATTACATACGGACATTTGTATTTGATGTGTCAATGACATTCTTAGCAGAGAGTGTAGAAAGGAATTTGGTGTAAAGTGGTTTTGCCCATTATTAATTTTCCTTTATTTCAGACTGCCAGAAAATACAATTGTATCACAGATGACAAAAATTCCCCAAAATTTTTGTTGATTTGAATGGAGGATTCTGATCACATGAATGCTAGAGGTGTATCCAACACATTGCAAAGCAAATGCATTGGAAATGTCTCTCATTCAGGGTTTAGGAGCCCCATTTACTTTAATGGAAAATTTTATTTTTCTTCTACAGTGTAGTTGGAAGGCTCCAGAATTGCACTTCTATAGCGTAATGAACAGAGCATGGTGCATGTGCTGCATTACTTTATTATATTCTTATAGAATATGAAAGGTTTGTTGTGCAAACTGATATTATTTTTCTTTGGAACTCATTGCTTTATAGTACACTGGACTGGAAATATGTTTGGAACCCAAATACAGTATGCTAAATTTAATTTCATTAAATTATTCATTCAAATCTCTGCATTTCATTTCAGGCCATGCTATCTGCAGTGCATCTGGTGACCCTCACTACAATACATTTGATGGTGCTGTTCATCATTATATGGGAAATTGCAGCTACACTCTTTCTAAACTTTGCAATGCAACATCCAGTGGTCTTCCAGATTTCCATGTCTATACCACCAATGAGCACAGAGATTCCAACACCAGGGTGTCATATGTACAATCAGTTCATGTAGAGGTTTCCAACAACGAATTCACACTACTGAAGAACAAAAGATTGAATGTAAGCTACAATATTTTAATTATCACATTCCCATTATAATAACATAGGACCCTCAATATTTTCCTCATTGCTAATGTGTTTTACCTTTAATTATTATATGTTAATTAATATATTGTTAAACAATAGACAGTTTTGAGTGCCAGAGTAATTGCAGTCCAATGGAGAAATAAAGGAAAGATAACTACACAATCAGTCATTTGACTGAATAAACTACAAAGTGTCCTCCAACTCAAGAAGATACTTAATGTCATAACATGTATTGCATGTCTATTTACTTCAGTTAGTTTATAACACAATTCTGTCTGGTTTCAGGTTAATGGAAGAAGGACAAACTTGCCTACAAATGTGAAAAATAAATTTAGATCTTACATTAGTGGCAACTACCTGGTTTTAGAAACAGATTTTGGATTACAAGTTCGGTTTGATGGAAATCACTATGTTGATGTTTCACTGCCATCAGTATACAAGAGCTATGTTTGTGGATTATGTGGTATGTTGCAGTTACTAATCTGGTTATTTTACAATGTTTTATGAATATCAACTATCACCCACTACAGTGCTCATACAGATTAATTATCTGGTAAGATAAACATCAATATGTCTTCATTCATTGCAGGCAACTATAATGGTATTTCTGGAGATGACTTAATTAAGAAAGATGGTAATTTTGCAACAGATTCCAAAGACCTTGGTGATAGCTGGATAGTTTCCCCTGATGGTAAACTGTAAGTGTCATAAAATACAAGCAATATAGCAAAACATTGACTGTTAACCCTTTGACCCTTTGAGTGCCAGAGGGGTATGGAATGCATTTCAAAGCAATGCATTCCATACCCCTCTGGCACTCAAAGGGTTAAGTGCCAGAGAGATATCAACACATTGGTGGTTATTCACTAAGGCGTGATAAAGAGGTGATAGAGTAGAGAAGACCTCTGCAGTGATATCACTTCTCCAGTTCCTATGTTATTCTATGGAGCCAATGCACTAACATTTCTTAACCCTTTGAGTGCCATAGGGGTAGGCAATGCATTGCATACCCCTCACACTCAAAGGGTTAAGTTCTGGAGATCTTAGTGCATAGGCTCCATAGAATAACATAGGAACTAGAGAAGTGATATCACTGGAGATGTCTTCTCTGCTTTATCACCTCTTTATCACGCCTTAGTGAATAACCACCAATGTGTTGCAATGCGCTGGATACCTCTCTTTCACTCAAAGGGTTAATAAGCAGACTTTATTTCACATTTTAATTATTAGTTAAGGTTAAATTGGATGTGTCGCAGTAATATGAATTTAGCTACTTTTGAAGAGAATTAACCCTTTGAGTGCCAGAGGGGTATGAAACACATTGCTTTGCACTCAAAGGGTTAAAAACTGCCCATTTGTTTGCAATTGAAATTATTTTTGAGAAGTTAACTTTTACTAGTTTGTGGCACAGTGTGGTATGAAAGATCTATGATTTCTAAAGCACAGCAAGAAGTTTGGCCTCAAGCATAACTCATTAGCATACTGTGGAAATAATTAGCATAAAGTGCCACACTGCACCATCAAATCACAAATGTTAATTTCTATTTATTTACTAATTATTTACAATTTAGTTTGATGAAAAAAATGACCAGTACAACATATAAACACATTTTGTTTATCTATAAAACAATGTAAACTTGTCTTAAGGTGTCAGGCCCACCGTAACCCCTTACCGTCCACTGACATGCCAGGACCATCACAACTGTCCAGGCACTTAAGGACCAGTGACGGTCCTGGCACATGGTTTTTACTCGCAGTGTGATCAGTCACGTGGGCCGGCACGTCAAAGTTTTCAGTCTGGTCCTTAAAGGACCACACCCCGGGACCACTTGTCCTTAAGGGGTTAAGATTGCATAAATAATTATACACTCCATCACTTTCATATGTGTGTTTTGCATTTACTTTTGTTTACAATATTACTATAGATGTGGAACTGCCAAAAAAATGCATTTCTGTCTACAGTTAGTAAATAATTAGAATAAACTCTATGTTCTGTATTCAGACAATTCCATATGAACTAGGAATATTCTAACTGAACTCCTGTCTATATGCTATTTAATGCAGCAATGATTGAACTAAATGTTTTTTCCAACTGTTGTTAAAATATTTACATGCCCATCACACATTTTGTTTCCATAGCTGTGGCAGTCAGGATCTGGATACTTGTGATCCTCTCTTAGAAGCTGAATACTCACAAAATACAGTTTGTGGAATGATAAAAGACCCTACAGGTAATTGCCATACCATTATATTATACATGCACTATATTATCAGCTTCCATACTTAGGATATTGTAGTGCCAAAATGTTGTTGATGCTAGATTGTAAGTGCTTAAGTGGGATGGCCTACAGTTAAAGATGCAATTTCAATGATGTGTATTACATACTAATCTGATATTATATAATGTCATATATAATCTGTTAATAGACATTTCTCCACTGTTACTATCTATTGGTCATAAGACAGAAAGGAGAATATGCAGATCCATTACTGTAGTGCATCTGGAACTGGATCTATATTTGTGCGTAGGCAATTCAGTATATTAGATTGTAAGCTCTACGGGACAGGGACCTTTCATCCTCATGTATACTCACCTGCTGTTTCCTTATGATTGTCTATATAAGTACTTAATCACTACACTTATTGTACCCCTTCTATATCAAATGTATACTGTAAAGTGCCAAGTACACAGGTTGGCACTATATAAATAAAATATACAATACAATAATGTTGCTTAAAACTCTGACAAAACATGACCATAATGCAAATAAGCCCTTAATACCACCACTATAGCGAGCGCAAGAAAAAGGAAGAATTCTGCACTAATTTCATAGTCATACCCATACACTCTCACACTTCCCGATCCTTGTTAGTGTAGCATAAAACATTATGTTTTTTTTAGACATTGGCATTAGACAGGATGGGTGTACAAAATGAGTACATTGCAGTTATTTTAGTGTAAATGTCTATTCAGACATACTCCTCACTCAGGATAAAGGTAAATATATAAAACTCTGGAAGTAAAGACATTGGGTGAAATGTGCAAATCTGTTGGCTCAGCTCATTTTCTATGCTTGGACGTTGGCATTGAAAAAATTTTTCAACAAAGTTTTATATTATTAATTATTCTTGACTATCACATTTGTATATTGGTTAAAGCAGTAACTATATAAATCAGATTTCTATTCATTAATGTTTGTGTGGTTTATTTACATACATTAATAAGAAATAATGAAAATTCCCAGTTTTTTTATGTAAAAAAAAAATACATATTCTCCACTCCATTTTTTTCCCTTTGCTATTAGACCAGTTAACAAACTTATAAAGGATGCCATTTGCTACTATTTCAGTAGTTTATTAAATATAAAGTGTATATTTTTATTTTAAGGGAAACAGTCTGAAATTAATTAATCAAAATGAATTAAAATATATGTTATATAGTTAAAGCAATAAAGCATTCATTTTCTTATTTTGTTACATTTTCTAAATAAACTTTGGTGAAAAAAAAAAGGTTTTACAGAATTCCAAATTAAAACGTGGTTAAATTTTGGTGTATTATTGATAATTTCTATAGGTGTGCTGAAACCTTTTTATGGACCAATAAAAAGTCATAGAGGATTTAAAAGCTAATATTTCGGAAGTATTTGAATTATAAATGATCAGTGCAAAGAAAAATGTAAATATTTATTACAAAGGAGATTTGCAAGTTATGTTTAAGGAACGGGTAAAAACGGTATTCATTTTTCCATTTTTGCAATTTACATAAAGTAAAATTAATTGATTCATTTTCTTTTAGGCATCTTTAAGGACTGTCATGCACTAGTAAACCCAGACAATTTCTTTGAAAACTGTGTGCTGGACATGTGCTTTACTGAGAGCAAGTCAACTGCGCTATGTTATGCTGTGCAGTCATATGCTCAGCAATGTTCAAATGCTGGAGTATGTACAGAATGGCGATCATCAACATTCTGTCGTAAGTAATGCAGTCTTGATGAGTGTGTTTAAATATATAGATAGCTTCCAATGTCATTTTTTTATTTTATTCATTTGTTTTATAAAACATAATTAACTGTTTTTCTTAACCCTTCATTAATTTGTTTATTAAAATAATATATTAAAAAGTAAAATTCACTCAGTCTAAATACACATTGTTATCTGCGGTAATTTTCTAAAAAGAAAGCTACCAGGTCACCTCATTCTTTAATGGTATACTGTTTTGCTGTTTGCATTTAATAGATCATTGCTCGGCTGGTCTCATGTAATACCGATGAAAAATGTACTGGGTCTTAAATATGGCCTGACCTAGATAAAACTCACGCCTAACAATTTACAACATATTTTAAAATCTCTTTTATCTAATGATAAAATGATAATAAAGATAACATGTAAATACGTTATTTATTTAGTTCCACCTCTTTTTTTTTATTTGTATGTGTTATATGGATGTAAGATTCCCATTCCATTGTATTGGTACTGCCTTTAGTTCATGACATATGAATTTTAAAGTCCATGAAGCAGGGGACACGAATGCACTATGTTCAGTCACAAGTTTTGTTCACCAGTGTAACAGCAACAAAATGTTACTACAAAAACATTACTTGCAATTGTTTTAGTGCAACATCTTCTTCTTAAAAATCCAAATCAACAGAAACAACTACAGTTTTAAGAACATTTAATTCTGAATATTTTGAAACTGAATGAAAGTACTGATGTACAATGTATTGCCCTGAATATTTTAGTCACACAACACATTTGAACAACATTAAATAGCATAAAATGCAATGAGCAAAACAATTAGTAAATGCTCGTATATAGTCTAGTTGCCAAAAACAGATATTATACCATGTTTGTTATGGCCAGGGCCAGATTTATATGTCAGTTGCCCACGGGCAAGGCACCCTAATATCCTTAGTCCCACTTTTCTTCTCTTTTACGTGACCCTGCCCCCAACCCAATCCACTCTTGCCTGAAACTGAAAATTCCCTTAGCCTGTAACATTCAAGCACAAAAACAGTTCTTAACCTCTTCACTGCTACAGAGATCATTAAAGCAGTGAAAAGTATTGGAATACTATATTAGCAGGTGAAGTCTGCTGCAGGGACGTTGGAATTGTTAAATTATGTTTCCTTATATCTAGGCCCATGTGTAGATATAGAAAACTACTAATGGCCTTATGCAAGAAGCAAAGTTCTGGAGCAAACCAAATTACACCATAGGAAACAAATAAAAAAATCTCCAAGTGTTTATTGATGTAAATACGTATTTTTTAACCCCTTGAATGCTAGAGATGTTTCCAATAAATTGGTCTGCAATTCATCAGAAACCTCTCTAGCATTCAGGGGGTTTAAACACCCATTTAAATCAATGCTAAGTTTTATTTTTTTCCCTATTTCCAGTTGGCTTGCCCCAGAATTTCTTCTCTTTCATTTTGCATAAGGTTTTAAGTCATAACAACATTAGTGCATTAGACAATGTTTATCACCATTTTTGTTTCCTATATTAAAAATCTCCCCAGACATTTAACACATGTAGGAAATAGTTATCACACATATATCTTCTTCTCTTTGTTTATTTATGGAATTGCATGACATGATAGTGTTAGGTAAAGTAGATTTATTTGAGTTGCATAGTTAATTTTTATACCTTTTTATCCAGCCATATCTTGCCCCGGAGGAAGCCATTATGAAAGCTGTGGTACAGGGTGCCCTGCCACTTGTCATAACTCTACTTCAGCAATACAGTGCAATGCTCTCTCAGTGGAGGGTTGCTACTGTAATGAAGATTACCTTCTGAGTGGGGACAGATGTGTTCCAGAAAGTGACTGTGGCTGCATAGATACACAAAACAACTCTTATCAGGCAAGTATTCATAAACATTACCTAAATCATGGGTGTCCAACATGCGTCCCATGAGCTAAATGCAGACCACCTGGTCCCAGGATGTGGCCCACCTGAGATTTTTAGCAAAAACATTTTATCTAATTAGCTAGCATAGATGAATTAGTAAGCCAATAAGGCCTAGCCACCTGTCTGCCTCTACTGTATAGTTCAAGAATAGTTCAGTCTGTTAAATATCAGTGTTCTCACTGACTTGATCAATGACTAATCCTACATCTGTGCAACTTTGTATGACTATTGTTGATTAAACATTTTTTATACTCCTTTGTATTATGGCAAAAAAGCTAAATTTTTGAATAGCTGGCAGACTATAAATCCCCATTGTTTTCAAAACAAAAATGAATGTGATGATTGCACTTATGGATTTCTGATCATGTGGCCCATGAATGAAAAAGCTTGGCCTCCCCTGACCTACAAAAATGGGCACCTTTATTTCAATAACAGATATATCTACTGCCCATCCTTAACATTAATGGAGATTGTTATTATATGCATCTACTTCAATGTTTGAAGTAATTGAAGACTCTATTGCTCTATTGCTTCCATACTGTGATGTAAGGAATGACAATAACATGCCAACCCAAATATGAGTTAATTGAAGATATCTACTACGCACTGCACAGCTTCATTATAAAATGCAGACCCCTCTAACATCCAAGTGGCTAAATAACAACTCAAAACAGAAGCAGAATAAATAGTATACTAGCTTAGGGCTCTGAATAAAATAATATTGATTTTCTGGTATAGTGCAATACTATTGGCGAGATGCTCAAAAGTTCTTATGCCACGGTCCGTCAGCTCTCAGGCATGATACAATCATTTTTTGCATCCAATTCTGCCATCTCTGTCAAAGGGAAAAAGCAGTCATAAAAGTGGGCGTGGTTCAATCTATTGTCATATTGGAAGGTATTTTCAGAAAAAAATATTAATTTAGCTGACATGTTTTTACTGATTAATGTCATTTTTTACACAACAAAAAAAAATGGTCTAAGCTTGGAGAAAACAAATCAAAGTACTGTTAGTAGGAGTAAGAAGCAGTACTATAGAGTTAACTGGTAAAAAAAAAAAAGTCTTTGTTTGAAAATGTGTCATTTTCAAGAAAAAAAATCTTTATTTCATGAAAATTTTCATTTCAAAGACAAAATCAGACATTTTTAATATCAGAATTTTTAAGAGCAATATTCATCAAGATCTTGTTATCGTCATTCTTAAAGGGATAGTAATCCTTGAAAATAATTTTATTTTATATTGTAGCCCTTAAAAAAACCTGAAAAATGATATAAGTCTTATATCCCAAACCTTTATGGTTTGGGAGATATTCACAAGCAAATTTTCCCCCTGAGTGACATCACCTTTCTAGCTCTCAGATTTGGAATCCGGTCCCTTGACCGGCCGTGGTTCTCCAGAATTGCCGAGATCACGATCTTTAAAAAGAATTTCTTCATTGGAATGGTCTACAAAGTGTGCTTGCAAGCCAGGCACACTTTCTACACAGTTCTAATTAAGTAGTTCTTTTTAAAGATCTTGTTATCGTCATTCTTAAAGGTATAGTAATCCTTGAAAATAATTTTATTTTATATTGTAGCCCTTAAAAAAACATGAATAATTATATAAGTCTTATAAAAAGCAGGAGCTGAGTGGTGTATATCCATGCAAAATAAAGTTGCTATGAATTATGGCTAACTTTACTACAGCTGAGAAAATTATACAATAGCCTAATTATCAGCCTTACAAATGGCCTTTATTGTACATGAACCACTGATTCAAAAGGCTTCAGAGTCATTGGAAGAGAACATATTCTTCAGTCTCACTCTAGCCTGGTACCTTATTTCCAACACTAAAAAGTAGTTTTACTGTTCATAAATCACAGATTCTAAAAGCTGTAAGAATTAATCAAGTGAAAGTGGCAGCAAACATCTCCCTCAGTTTTGCTGTCACTCTTCTTCAAGAGGCAAAATCACTTGTTATACTGGTTTATCAATACAGTACTTAGTATAAAAAAATACCAAAGGTAAAAACCTGGAACATTGTCACTACTTAGACATCTCTTCTCTAATATAAACAAATCCAGTTTGGTTAGTCTCTTTTTATAACTCTCTGCTCCTTTTCTACTTTAATCATGAATATTTTAAGAATTGGAACCATATACTAGAAGATGCCTTAATAAGGATCTATATATATTTAGAATAATCTATTGCCCCTTTTATACAGGACAGAACACTACTGGCTATTGCAGCAGTTGAGTGACATTGCACACTGTTGTGAAGCCTATTCTCTATCAGTACACCTAAATGTCTCTCCAACGAGGATTCCTCAAATAGTTTCCCATTTAGTTTGTATGCAGCATCTTTGTTTCTGCAGCACATAACCTTACCTTTATCTGTAATAAACTTAATCTGTCACTTTACACCCATTCAATTAGTCTATCCAAATATTTGTGCAGAGAAACAACATCCTGCTCTGTATGTATTTTCTTACACAGCTTAGTGTTAACAACAAAGATTAAGACACTACTTTAAATACCTGCTTGTAGATCATTAAAGTGGAACTATCATTCATATAAAACTGACCCCAATTAATTTTTACTATACTTTTAATCATATAAATCTTTTTATATTCCTTATTAATTCCGGCAGAAATGTAAGTTCATCGGAGACTCACTGGCAGACAACAGAGCAGACATCATGCCAAAGAGACATCTGTCCACCTGCACTGTCCGTCCCTGACTCCTCAGTGATTGGCAAGCGGGAGTTTCATTATACCTTAAGGTACAGACAGGGATGGACAGCCCAAGAGCACAGATGCCTCTTCAGCAAAATACCTATCTGTGGGTCTCAGAAGAACTTAGATTTCTAAATAATGCCAGACTTAATAAGGATTTTCAAAGGATTTATATGCTAACGCTATAGTAAAAATTAATTGGGGGCACTTTTATATGAGCGATAGTTCTGCTTTAATAAACAAGTTAAAAAAGCATTGGGCCCAGGATTGAACCATATGGCACCTCACTTACATCTTCAAACCAACTTGAAAATATTCCATTTACAACAATTGTATCTATTGAATCTATTATTTAATCAGTTCTCTGTCCATTTACAGGCACAGTATCAAAGTCTTTTGCAAATACTACATCAACAGCAATCCATTTGTCCAAATTACTACTTACCCTTTTGTAAAATGCAAGAATGTTAAAATAGTTATTGCTTACCATCTTGTAAAATGTAGGTAAACATTCAAGAATATTATTTCTGTGTTGTAAATGAAGAGTGGTTTCACTCCCATGATAGTAATAATTACCATTTTATTTTTAGCTTGGCGAAAGTTGGTTCACTTATGAGAACTGCACCCAACGCTGCACATGCAACAAAAATAACAATATCATTTGTGAAGCATGGAGCTGTGGAGTGCTTGAAAAGTGTCAGATCCAGGATGGAGTTCTAGGATGTCAACCATCAGGTTTGTATTACATTATATTGATATCCTTTACAAGAAACATTTCCTCCTTTTGTTTTTCATTTTAGAATCTTGGAAAGGTATAAGTGAACCAGTTTTGTGGATTATGGTTTGTTGAGTTTCGTGAAAAAATAAACAGTTCTTTATATTGCTAATTATTATTTTTTTCTGTATTTGTAGGGAAAGCTTCTTGTCATGTGTCAGGGGATCCACATTTCTTCACATTTGATAAAGTGATGCACAGTTTTATGGGTACCTGCACATACACATTGCTTAAAGTCTGCAACAGTCAAAATGTTATCCCAGTGACCATCAATGGGAAAACTGAGGACCGTGGTCAACGTGCAGCTACATATCTTAAGGAAGTTTATATTGATGTCTATGATATGCGCATTACATTGCAAAAAAGCAAGAATGTACTGGTAGGTATCTGTTTTTCAGATATATATTCTTACCTGTTTTGAAGTCAGAGTAAAAAAGTTACTCCATCAAGTTCAATTTCATTTTAGAAACTGTCAGCTCTATAATTCTGGGATGAGGTCATGGACCTGAACTTAAATAACGTTGCCAATCTTTCCAGGTGTATAAATTGATTTCCACTTCTAATTCAGTACACAGTTTCAGTGTGCTCTTATTTTTGCAAAATTACCCAAGTCTCTCTTCCTGGTCATCATTTATTGGTCTTTATTGTATAAATTAAGCAGAATATCAATCCATAATAGCTGAGCCACTGTGCTGATAGTGTTCTACTTAGCTGACAATTCAAATGCAAGAGGGTTCCTTACTTAGTGTAGGCACACTAATAGAAAATACCAGTCACAGAAGGCCTATGTGCTCAAATGGTAGCATTCACTGAGAACTGACAAGCAGTGATTTTTCAGCTATTCTCTCATTAGTTGCAGTGACTTTGCCTACTTGACTCCTGCCAGTTTCTTCCAGTTCAGTTATCACTGGTTGACTCTTGAGAAAAAGTAACTTTAAGTGGTATTTCAGGGGGTAATATACTGACCCTTCATATATGCAGAAAAAACAGCTAAACATTAAGAACAGGAACATGTAAACACATGTTTTTCTCCCTGTGATCAAAGGTGGAAAATAATAAAATCCAAACCCCATGGGTTGACCATCTGAAAGGTGTTTCCATTGGAACTGTGGGAATCTATACTGTTGTGGAGACAGGATTTGGAATGCTAGTGACATTTGATGGAGACCATCATCTTGAAATCAGTCTTCCTGATTCTTACTATGGAAAGGTAAGTTCATACAATTTATGGAGGTTTTTAAAATTAAAGGCAAAGTGAGTATTAGATAACTTTAGAAACACAGAATTTGAAGGCAGATAAGAACCATTTGGCCCATCTTGTCTGCCCATTTTGCTAATGTAAAAACTTTAAACCTTGTTTGGTCATTGGTCTTGTCTTATGTTCAGGACAGCCTTATGCCTATCTCATGCATGCTTAAATTCTGTCACTGTATTAACGTCTTCCACTTCTGCTGGTAGGCTATTCCACTTATCTACTACCCTCTCAGTGAAGTAAAACTTTCTTACTTTACATCTAAACCTCTGTCCCTCTAGTTTTAGATTATGGTCTCTTGTTCTAACATTTTTACTAATTTGAAATGTACTTCCCTCCTGTACTTTGTTGAATCCCTTCATGTATTTGAATGTTTCTATCATATACCCTCTCTCTGTCTTCTCTTCTCAAAGCTATACATGTTCAGATCCTTTAATCTATCCTGATATTTCTTATGCTGTAAACCAGTCACCATTTTTGTAGCCCTTCTCTGAATTCTCTCTAGAGTAGCTCTATTCTTCTGGAGATGGGGTCTCCAGTACTGTACACAATATTCTAGGTGAGGTCTAACTAGAGATCTGTAGAGTGGCATGACCACTTCCCTTTTTCTGCTACTAATGCCCCTAACTATACAACCCAGCACCCTGCTTGCATTCCCCACCTCTTTGTTATATTGTCTGCCTATCTTTAAGTCATGAGAAATAATTACTCCCAAATCCCTTTCCTCTGTTGTCTCTGACAGAACCGTACCCTTAATACTATAATTTCCCTTGTATTTTTATGTCCCAAGTGCATTATTTTACATCTGTCAAAATTAAACTGCAGCTGTGGCACTCTTTTCCATTCTTCTAACTTAACTAAATCATTTATCATTTGGCAGGAATGCCTACCCTTTTGCAGATATTTGCATCATCTGCAAAAAGGTACACTTTACCTTGAAGACCTTTAGCAATATCACTAATAAAAACAGTAACAAGAATGGGTACAGATCCCTGAGTTACTCCACTAGTAATATGCCCTTCTCCATTGGCTATCACCCTCTGTCTTCTGTCACTCAACCATTGCCTTATCCATTTAACTATCTTTACATCCAGACCCAAACACTGCAATTTATTAATGAGTCTTCTTTGAGGGACAGTGTTAAATGCTTTACTGAAATCTAGATAAACTATATCTACTTCTCCCCCTCATCTATTATTTTTACTAAGATTAAAGGAACATTTTCAATCAAAATAGCATCTTCTTCTTTCATGCTTTCATAATCATATGTTGTTATAATTCAAATAATGATACCATGAATGCAAGTCATGCTTTACTGTTAATGCCTAAAACCCACACCCAGCAGTTTTCGTGCCAGGAAAATATAGGTAGAGCAATAAAACATTATCTTCATTCTCTGTAAATCATTTACTCCAGTGTAAAAGAGATCTACAACACATAGCAAATGAATACACTGTGTTCTCTAGCAGTTATAAATGAAGTCCTGGATGACTTACTTCAAAAAATAGAACACTTTGACAGTCATACTATGATTATAATTTATTAAAAAAGAAAAGAAATAAGAAACCAACAGCAAATAATTGATTGCCAGTGCAAATTGACTGAACTGGGAAATTTGTAAATTTGACATGTGTCTGAAGAACCAAGGGAGGGTGCTTGACTGCAGGAAGTCATTCAGAGTTTAGGCAAGGTTTGGGATCATGCCCCTCCTACTGGTTGTTCTGCGAGTCGGCTCATCACCAGAGCCGAAATAGCGATATCTAAGAAGAACTACTTCATTGGAACAGTCTACAAAGTGTGCTTGCAAACCAGGCACAGTTTGTAGACCGTTCCAATGAAGTAATTCTTTTCAAATGTCACTACTTCGGCTCTGCTACAGAGCCACCGGCTGGTCCCAGGTCCAGGATCTCCTGCTATCAGTAGAGCACTGATGACAGAAGGGCAGGGGGGGAGAACTTTAGATGCAAATATCTCTCAAACCATAAAGGTTTGAGAGATGGGATTTGCGCCACATAATTTATTTTTTAAAATCTACAAAACAACAAAGATATAATTCGACATAAGTGTCCCTTTAAGGCTGTATGTTAATGAAGGTAAGGTCCCCTTTTTGCCTACTCTGAACCATGTGCAGGAGCCAGATGATACGAAGAGATACGTTACATAACCCTCTGGTCTGTAAAGGGTTAAGATGGATTAATGGCCAACCCAGCAGAATTTCATTCAGGATTTCATTTCACACTTTTTAGTTATAATTCTAATTCAAATTTAAGATGATCTTATAATGCCAGAGAAGTACAAACTGAACATGGATGTGTTTGTAAGATTATTTGTATTCAGAAGTGATTTGTTTATTCCCCAGCTGAGCAACCTGGGGCCATTGTTGTGGACTACAACTCACATCATCCCCAAACAGCAAATGGCTGGACAGGTGATGATCAGAATGTAGATCTCAATAGTTGATGGGCTGCAGGCTGAAGGCTGCCCATCCCTGCTTTATTCATAGGGCTTAGAACTGGGACCTTCGACAGCAATCCAACTGCCCCATAGAGGACATGTAAAAATGTAATTTAAGTCAATAGAATTCTATAGTGGTCTCCAAATCATGTCAGAGCAAATTGTTGAAGACCACTTTAAACTTTATGGGGTTTAAGAACCCCATTTAAATGTACCAGAGTTTTTTTTATCTGTACTCTATAGGGTAGTTGGCATGACACAGAATTTCTTTGAACGTATGGCCAACTGTTTTGTCAGTGCATTGCCAGTTCTTTTACTCATGTGACAGTTCTTCATCATCTCATACAAGGGAACTCTGAGAACAATTAATAACTCATGCATTTTCATCCACTACAGGTTTGCGGAATGTGTGGTAACTTCAATGGCAAAAAGGATGATGAATTCCTCCTACCAAATGGTCTTCAAGCGTCTAACGTGACACATTTTGGAAACAGCTGGAAATCTGAAAAAGACAGTGACAAAAAGTAATTTTTTTAATGTGTATAGTCACTTGTTTTTGAGTACCTAAAGACAGCAACATTTTGGGAGGAGGAAACAGTTGTGTGGCTTAGACACAGAATCCCAAAACTGATCTAGATTTATTCTTTCCAAACCAACTGCACCATAAAGAGTAAATGTAAATGCCCCAAAATTACATTGATGTGAATTGGGTTTTTAATAACTTGAATGCTAGAAGTCATTAGAAGGGTTCAAATCCCAATAAAATCAGTGTAAATGTTTATTTGTCCCATACAGTTGGTTTGCCCCAGAATTGCACTACTTTAGCTTCCTGAATATGAGGTTTATGTATAAAGACAAAATAGAGACATTTTTGAACAAACCAACTTCATTTTTTTAAAGGGATAGTAATATTTCAAACTAAAAGCAGCTCCAATGATTCTCTATAGGGGCCATGGAGAGTGTTATTTCAATACTTGCAGAGTTGTAGTTCAAGAGTAATTGAATGATAAAGTATCCCCCTCCCACCCTTTTTACTGATGTAGCACTGCTCACCTCAGAGCACCAAGACTGTCTGGATGGATCGTAGAGAGGTACAATCTTCAATGAGCATAAGGAAAAACCTGAAAAACCTGTCAAGGGGTCAGGGTTTTCCTTATTCTCACAGTAAGAAGATTGTCCCTTGCTGTGAGCGATCCAGTCCCAGGACCAGATTCCACATCTGAGGGAAGGTGGCTTATACTAGGTAAAAGGGGAGGGATGGGGATACTTTATCATACAATTACTCTTGAACTACAACTCTGACAGTATTGAAATAACACTCTCCATGGCCCAAATACTGTGAAGATTAATTGGAGCTGCTTTTATTTTGAAACATTACTATCCCTTTAAATGTCCCCTTCAACCTATTCGTTATACACTGGAGACCTCTGTACTATTCAAGGGCTTGAAAGCCCCATTCAAACACTGTAACATCCATTGTGTCTACACGAAGACAGGGTAACTTCCCTCCATGTGCAAATTTGCTACCTACTATATAAGTGATTTGATAGCCAATATAAATATAAGTACTTTGTTATGCATCTATTTTAACCCTTTGAGTGACTTTGCAATGTGTTGCGTACTCCTCTGGCACTCAAAGAGTTAAATAACTGGATGTTATTACCCAGTGAGGCACCCTCTGTTGTTCCTTTGCCATTTACATCCATGGATAATCTGCATTTATACATAGGGCTGTAGGGGCTTTTTGTATAAAAGCAGAGTGGAGCTATTCTGTAGCAAACCAACTGTATCATATAAATGAAAAGTCCATATTCTGTCCCCAAACAAAGTTTTGGAGACCTGCCTAGCACTCAAGGAGTTAATAATCCCTTTTAATTAAATGGGAATGTTTGTTTCTCCCGTGTGTCACAGTTCGGTTCCTCAGAAAAGCTCTACTTTTATACGTAAGGCCCTATGGCCCATATTTATAAAGGCAAACTATAGTTATTCTGGAGTAAACCAACTGCAATACAGGGGACACATAAAAATTCCTGTTATACTAAACTGGGCTTTTAACCCTTTCAATGCTAGAGGTCTTCAATGCATTCCTTCTCAATGCAGTGGAGATCTCTCTGACACCCAAGGAATTAAAAAGCTCTGTTTAAGTGTATGGGAATGTAGGGAGTTTTAATTGTCCCATATAGTGCAGGTGGTTTACTCCAGAATAACTCCATTTTGCTTTTAGAAATATAGTCCTATATCCCTTAGATGATAGAGAATTGATATCACAAAGCAACACACTACAGAAGTCTCTAACATCCAAGGGGTTACAGAAGATAAAAGTAGCTGTTCTCTTTTCCAGAATTAGTCTATGACCACCATATACTACTCTCTTCCAGAATTAGTCTATGACCACCATATACTACTCGCTTCCAGAATTAGTCTATGGCCACCATATACTACTTGCTTCCAGAATCAGTCTATGGCCACCGTATAATACTCTCTTGCACAATTAGCCTGTGGCAACCATATAATACGCTCTAACAAAATTAGTCTATAGCCACTATATACTATTCTCTTCCAGAATTAGTCTATGACCACCAAGTACTAAAGTGTAACAATAGTAAAGTTAACATTTATTATCTGCTCCTCTTTTTTGTTAATTTTGCATAAGAAAATATCATATCCACATAAAGCTCAGAAAAAAATGTTTTGCGTGCACTAGAGTAAAGTGTTTACAATAGAAAACTGAGTTTCAATATTTACAAACAGTGCACAAGAAAATGTCCCATAGTCTAACATTGACTTTATGTCCAGTATAAGACAAAGTTTGCCTAAGTGTAATAGAGTAAAGAAAAATAATCAATATTCGCTTAATAGTAACTATTACCATGCTTTGATCTGCCTGCAGTTGCTTGGATGATTCACGGGAAGACCTATCACCACCGTGCAATGCTGCCCAGAGACCAGCAATAGAAAGGGAGTGTAAAGTACTTCTTTCAGACACATTCAAAGCTTGTCATAATTTAATTAACCCTGAGCAATTTGTTCAGATCTGTACTTATGACATGTGCAGATACAATGGCATGCAATCCACACTCTGTGCTATAGTACAAGGCTATGTAAGTGCCTGCAAGACACAAGGAGTACATATTAAGTGGAGAGGTCCCAAGCTCTGTCGTAAGTATACATCAAGATCTTTTTTACCTATCTACTCATGTCAGTGTACTGTTAGAGTCTCAAACTCAACATCTAAAAGACAAAATTAAAAATTGCTTCTCAGATTCTGCTATTTAACCAGCTGGATTCTAGAGACATCCAAGATGGTAACTGAACAGTAGACGTGTGTCCTAATGAGAAGACTCTGCAGTGGCCAGACAAATGTCCAGTTCCAAAGTTCTCCCATGAAGTATATTCATTAGTGTTTTTAAGTACTTTACAATGAAAAAGAAGCTCCACGGAACACCATAGTATCTTGAGAGGAATGTAACTGTAGAGCAGGCGTAAGCAACTTTTGGCAAAAGCTGTTTAGAGATTAAGCGAGTTGTAGTCCTCCACAGGTGGAGTGCTAAATATTGTGGGCCCCCTGTTGTAGACTACATAAATGCATTAATGTGTGTTATTTCAGTGACTATAAGGATTTTAAATCATGCATGCATAAAATGGAGCAATTCAGGGGTAACTCATCTGCCCCTTTAGGAAAAAATAGCATTTCCCTTAACTCAGACACCTTGAAATACACTGGAGACCTCTAGTATACAAGGGGTTAAAAGTGCCACTTAAATCAATAAGGATTGTTACCAGTCCCTTCTGTGTCATTTGCTTTTGGAATTGCTCCAGTTATCTTTGTGCAGATGGAACCTAATAGACTTATCACACATGCGCTATCAAGCATACAGTAACTGTTCTAGTGCTCTTTAGTAATTAAACCTATTAAATCAACAAACAATTCTGCATTCATTATTTAGTTTGTTTTGCATTTATACACACAGTAGCAAAATATATTGGCATAGCATAATTTACCAACATTTAATTAGATTTAGGTGGCGTATAGACAATATAAACAACTGAGATTATATATTCCCTTGTCGTTTATATGGTGTTTATCTATTGCAGCTTTTACATGTCCGACTCACAGTCAATACACAGAGTGTGCATCTCTGTGCCCACCTACCTGCAATGACATCTATGCGTCTGCTGTCTGTGACAAGCCCACAGCATGCATGGAAGGCTGTGTCTGTAAGGATGGATATGTGCTTAGTGGTGATAAGTGTGTCTCTCTCAAGGAATGTGGATGCAGGGATTCCAAAGATAACTACTATAATGTAAGTAATGTGTAAAGTGCTGGCAGATACCACATTCAAATGAGGGTCTCTCCATATATTATAATATATATTTATTAAGAGCCCACAAATTAAGTAACAAAACATAAGATTGAATAGAGATATTTAGCCTTATTACTCAAGCTTGAGAGATATAATTCTGAAGCAAACCAAGTGTATCATATTGGGGGGTAAGAATTCTGAACTAAATGGGGCTATAAACCTCTTAGATGCTAGAGAGGTCTCCATTGCATTGTGAAGTAATTCATTGGAGACTTCTGTACCATTCAAGGACTTGAAAGCCCCATTCAAGCACTGAAACATCCATTGTGTCTATGTGAAGGCAGAGTAACTTCCCTCTATGTGCACATTTCATACCTACTGTATAAATAATTTGATAGCCATTATTAATAATTGGTATACATTAGGGTTATTAGCACCACAATGGGATTTACAGAATATCTGTTTTAACCCTTTCAGTGCCAGTGGGGTACATAACAAATTGCGAATCCATGCGTTATGTTCCCCTCTAGCACTCAAAGGGTTAAACCCATGGTGCAGTTGGTTTTCTCTAGAAGTGCAGCTCTTCAGTTTGATGAATAAGGCCCATGGAAATTACTAAATCCAATGAATGAATGAATGGATGAACAAATGAATGTGTTTATATTTTATTCAGACAATAAAAGGTAACACAAGTGCTTTTAAGAGTAAAACAATGTGAGTGAAGCCTCTGTTCCAGTCCTTGTGATCTACCATGAGCTTTAAGTGCAAAATACAAATAGGAGTGCATGTTAATGTTAAAACTTTAAAGTGCCTTTGATGCTAAAAAAGTAGAAATGTCATCAAATTTGTAAAAATGTAATTAAGTAGGTATTTCTGTAGTAAATCTACCTTCTAAATGTTTATTTTCCCAACGTTATGAACGTTGTTACCAATGACAAACATCTGTAAGCTCCGAAAGCTGCACACACAAAGGAAAATTATGTGGCAAAACAACTTGTACTGCAGGGTTGTCCATTAAAATAATAGCAGCCCATTGGATAACATTGGATTATGTGGGGATCCTGGGTTACAAGTAAAAACTGGCAAAAGGCCCATATGCACCATGCATTATCTACATAGTATATATATATATATATATATATATATATATGTATATGTATACAGTGTTCCAGAAAGTAGACGGCACTCACAGGATCTTGATTGAGAAATCAAATGGTGTTTAATGGAATCGACATTTTGGCTATATTACTTAGCCTTTATCAAGATTATCTACTTTCTGGAACTTTGTATGTATCACTTATCTTTTTGATGTGCACCCAGGCATAAAGTATTGAACTGACAGAGAGTGCTACCCACTTGAACTTTATATATATATATATATATATATATATATATATATATATAATACTAGTAAATAAGTAAATTAGCACTATCTTACTAATGTCTCTGTATGTAAAATGTATATTCACTCTTTAGTAAATGCCTGTGACTGGGTAACAGAAGTTCTTAGATTCAGGTAAAGACAGTAAATCCAGGGTGATGAGTTCAGTGAACAGATGTACTAAGAGGAACTGGAGGAATCCTAGTGCAAACCAACAGCGCCAATGGGTTAAATAAAACTGTACTGCATTTAATAGGATATTTAAACCATTGTGTCTAAGAGGAGTCTCCAATACATTCCCCCCCAAAAAGCCCCATTTAAATCAAAGGGAGTGCAGGAAATTTGTAGTTTTCTCTATTGGTGCCGTTGAAATGCTGCAGAATTGCTGAAATGTTATGTAAATCCAAGTCAGTATCTATGTACAAGAAAAAACACTGAAAAACTGGTGTAGCTGGGAATTAGTACTAGTGTAAGTCCATCATTTATCAGTGAAGAAGCAACAATACCATATATGATAATCAGGGCCAGATTTCCCATTACATGTACATGACAAGAACAATCACACACTTCCACAATTATATCAAAGCAAGTGCAGAAGTAACAGCATCAAAAGCTTTATTAATATAAATAACAGTACGTCCAAAGTCTTCTGGCCATGGACCTAACAAGTGGAGAGACTCAAAAGTGATCGGGTACAAGCAGGTAGATGTAATGAAGCTCCATTTTTACTAGATCAATGAGTTTGCATTTAGAATGTTTACTTATGATCTTAGATGCCGACATATACAACCGCTCTACTTTTACATCCTCATCTGTCAATCATAATCCACTGTGACTTCACTGCAGAGTCAGAATGTGAGAATAGACTTACTCCCGTCTACCATTCCATCCTAAAAATTAACCCTTATGCTGCTGGAGAGAGAAAACAACATCTCACCTTATAAATGTAACCGGGGAAATAACAACACAGAATAGCAGTTACACTAATATACACATCGCTCCTTTAATTTAACTCTTTGAGTATCAGTAGAGCCAAGACAAAGTGTCCCGAGTACAGAAAGTCATGGAGACGGTGAAGCCAAAAAACTGAAGACTAGGAAAAATAATCAAATTTATCACATCTTTTTTTACACTGTAATATACAAAAAGTGTCTCAGTTATGTCAAAGAGGGATACAAATCACCCATATAGCAACTGTGTAAAAGATTAAATGCACCCCCTTAAATAAAGGGACCTCTGATACAGTTGATTTGCACCCTTCAAAAACAGCTTCATTATTGTGGTTACATCCAATGGGCAAAAATAAAGCAGCAGTATAACACATTATGGACATGTATTGAGAATCAGAATGAAAGTTAAAAGTAATTTCTCTAAAGGAAAATGGAAAACTATAGTAATGGCAATGAAGGGGACACAATATAAGGGGAGGTGTTGTTTTCTGTCTCCAGCAGCATAAGGGGTAATGACCAGAAGACTTTGGAGGTACTTTTACTCATACTAATAAAGCTGTTGATGCTTTTACTTTGCAAATTACTTTGATATGTTTGTGGAAATGCGTGATTGCTCTTGGCATGTACATCACTGTTCACTGACAGTCTTTAGAGGAACTCCTTCACTGCACCCACAATGCAATCCGGTCCTATTTATTTAATCTGGAGACTACATCTGATGTGATGGATTCACTAAAGTAGTCATAAGAGAAAAGCTTATGTATTTGATGTTCCTGTCTTTTTTGGAAGTAATAGCTGCTGAATTGCTGTGTACTTATCCAGATTTCCCATTAGGCAGAGTAGGCAACTTCCTAGAATGCCAAATTTTGAGGGGGTTCCTCAGTTGTGTTGGTCACACACATACTGAATTGTGTGCTATAGAGATCTCCAATGCATTGTGAAGCAAACAAGGGATTTAAGCTTCTTTTGACCTTGCTTATTTTAAGCCAAGGGTATTTTCTATGCCACAAAATAGTGTATAGGACAGGGGGGGCAAGGTCATATGAGGAGTGGGGGTGTGGCCATGAAAGATTGCAAGGGAGCAGGGGAGGAGGAGACAACTTAGTATAATGTTATAGTCAACAAGATGGGATGAGATAATAGCATGTATAGCAATTTTAGTTGGGGTATGAGAAAGAATATTTGAATTTTGACATATTATAGCAAAAGAGATAATATAGAATTAGGCCAGATGCTGGACATACACCAAAAAACTGAAAGGATCATATCAAGTATCACTCATATAACCTGTAGCATTTTAATTCTAGCAGACTGACAATTTTTTCATATGTTAATAGGTTGATGAGACCTGGCTTACACCTCACTGTACACAAAAATGTCAGTGTAACAAAGGCAACAAGATAGTCTGCAAGTCACACGGCTGTGCAAATGGAAGGTGCGATCTGGACAATAAGGGCAAATATAAGTGCAAAGCCACAGGTAAGTGCAGACAATTACAAACATGTTAATCAATGTATTGGATGCTAGAGATCTCAAATTCATTGCTTTGCAAGGTATTGTAGACATCTCTACCATCCAATGGGTTACGCCAGTGATGAAATGTAAGGCTCAATCTCAAAATCCGCACTCAGTGTAAATTTTGTATCACATATTAGAGTTCCATTTTGATCAATTTAAAACTATTTGTAGGCACCCATGTTAATTGCTTTTTTTACACAAATAGGCTACTATCATACATAAAATGATAGAAGATGCAAATACAATTCTACCTCTATATAAATCCTTGGTGAGGCCTCATCTAGAATATGGAGTAGAGTCTGAGGCATAGTTCTTAAAAAAATACATTATTGTACTGGGAAAGAGCAAAGACATGCAACAAAACTGATAAAGGGATTAGAGGATCTGAGGGGTTACATGATTACCATTTTCAAATATGCTCAAGGTCAATACAAAGTACTCTGCAAGGAACTATTTACTCAAAGAGCTGAGCTAAGAACATGAGGTTATCTATTAAGGCTAGAGGAAAGGTGCTTTTGACTAAAACAGGCAGGGATATTTTGCAGTAAGGGCAGTAAAGTTATGTAATTCTTTGCCTTGTGAAGCTGTGCTTAGAGATAATGTAATTGCTTTCAAAAAAGTAATAAATACCTATCTAGCGCAAAAAAGTTTTGAAAATTATGACAGTTGGCTTCAATGCAGATGGTATTTTGAGCCAGGGAAATAGCTGACTGCCAATTGGAGTCAGGAAGCAATTATTTTACCTGCTCGGGGCTTAATTGGAAATGGCTTCAGTGTTTTTTTTTTTGCCTTTCTCTGGATCAACAGACATGATTTGGAGTAGGCTGGACTTGATGGACCCATATCTTTTATCAGCCTCATCAACTATGTTACTATATTACTGCTATCAGTTGTTTTACTCAAAACATATAAGTTCACGGTGTCAGGAAGCAAATTACAGAGTGATTACTTATGGACAGTTGAAACTGGCAGCATGTCTCAGAGGTTTATATCAGATTCTACATATCAGCAGCAGGTTAGATTAGCAGAAGATCCCTGCTTAATCAGTTCCCTCAGGACTAAAATTGAGAATGACTGATTTACAGCAAAAACCTCTTCGAGAAATGTACATATCAAAAAATTAAACACTTGCATCTTATGAAACCAGCAATTCTACTGTTCTGATATAATGAGACAGTCGTTTGAGTGTTTTAAAACCCTAGGAGGCTACCTATGTTTCTAATGAAGGATGTGCATGACACTTTCTTCTACAAATCAATATTTTCCCCCTAAAGTCAGATATCAATGTACTTTATTAATAATAAGGTTGATAATTATTCTTACCTATCCTTAATTGCAACATGTTGCCCAGTTTAATGTGCTGTGATTGGCAATCCATATTTATGGAAATGTACACTTCCTCCCTCCAAAGTAAATTAACCCTTTGTGTGCCAGAGGGGTATCCAACGCATTGACAATCAAATGGTTAATGAAAATAATATTGTACTTCTGTATCCAGTCTATCCAATTTGCCCATTTCAAAATGAATAATCCTACATAGCTCTTGCAGTTCTCAGAACATAATTATGTCTATTAGGCACTACAGCCTCTTGTGGAATGCTGTTACTCTTTCTGTAATGTAGCATTTATGCACATTAGCTCTGGATATTTCATCCCCTAACTTTAGGTAATGTCTTATTTTTCTGAAAATGAATCCCTCCTTAAATAGATTAACCCTTTGAGAGCAAGTTGGTATGCAATGCATTGTGTACCCCTCTGGCACTCAAAGGGTTAAATAACTAACACCTGCTAATAATAACCTTCCAGTTTTCTTACCATGGTCAAAAAATCCCAATGGCCCCTATCCATTTTCCCCTTGCTCCTTGCTTCAGTGGATAACATTTTCAATCAGTCTTGCATGCCTTGTCCATGGAGGCGGGCATGACAGGTTCACAGGACTTAGAGCTTTCCTAACAGGTCCACAGGGTCTCAAACTCTGATCACAGCTCATGGTAATCACAAGAACCTTCATGCACTCTGTCTTCTTCAGTTTGAAAGAACTGGCAGCAACTGTCATGTCTGCCACTGAATGAAGATGTTATCTCTTAAACAAAGAGCAAAATTCACAGGGGCCATTAGGATTTTATGTCCATAATAAGGTAAGTGGAGGGTTATTATAAGGAGGTGCTTGTTCTTCTTTAACCCCTTAAGGACCAGAGATCCTATGAGTGGATGGCAGTTAATTACCATATAGAGGAGTTTGGCACCAGAACACGTGACTGATGATGTGTACTGGTGTGTCGAACGGGGTCTATGAGAGACCACTCCAATCTTGGAGCAGTCAATTTCAGACCCCCGCTAGTGCTTACAGAACTCCTGCAAGAAGGCTTTAAGCACAAAATACATGACATTACAGGACCATCACCAGTCCTTTAGGCAAGGAAACTGGTGACGGTCTTGACACATCACCGGTCCTTAAGGTGTTAATGGATTTCATTACACTGATGACTTCAAAGTGTTTCTGTCTTTCCCTTGTCTCATTTTTCCTACTGTCATTGGAATTTTTACCCTGGTTTCGTATCCCTAATTGGAGCTTTAATTACCAATACAATAAATGACTATTTTTATACTTTTTTCAGTTACACCTTAGCAACAGAGCTCCCCAAAGGTGTGGTTTTGTTTGTAAACAATTACCTTAATAATAAGAAAAAAGACACCACTTTTAGATGTGTCCTTGTTGTTCTGCGCCTATGTTTCAGATATACTTATAGAAAAAAGATGTATGTCATAGTTAACTTTTTGCAATGATTTAACTGTGTAATTAAACATTTTCTCAGGTTATTCAAGGTGTTCAATCTCAGGGGATCCACATTATCTGACTTTCGATGGATTGTCACATCATTTCCAAGGAAAAGACAGTTATGTGCTGGCACAAACAACCTCCTCGTTGTCTGACTTGCTGCAACCATTTGCAATCAAAGGCAAAAATGAACCAATGAACAGATATAGCTCATTCACATTACTAAAGGAATTGAGTATTGAGGTTTATGGCCATGTCATATTATTCTCACAAAAAAAGAAACTTGTGGTAAGGTTTCCAGATTTTCTGCTTTATGTTGTTTTTATACATAACATTTGCTGTTTTTTTATCTTTCTTAAAAAAATATTTTTATAACTAATGGTTTTGAAATTCAATCCAATACATACATTTACTATAATATGCCCTTAATAAAGCCAGTGAGATAGCTCAGTGATAAATACCCTGACTGCAGAGTCTGTTCATACCTCAAGGTTGCAGGTTTGAATCCTAGCAGGGTCAGCTTCAGCCCTTCATCCTTCAGAGGTTGATAAATGAGTACCATTGATTGGGTACTAATAACATCTATTATTTCAGCTGCCGATTTGGTTAGTTCTGAAAATGTCTGCTGAAAGTGCTTTGATTCCCACTGGGAGAAAGGTGCTATATAAATACTAGTTATTATAATTACCTGTAGGTCTTACAAAATTGTGTGATTAAATCACGTTTCTTTATGATTCTGTTTATTTTATATTGTGTATATGAATGACAGGAGTGGTTGTGGTTTCAAGTTAAAGTCAATAAGTACTAATAAGAACTGGAACAGTTATGGGGCCAACCAACAGCACCATAGGGCATAAATACAATTCCTATTTACTCAAATGGGGTTTTCAACCTTTGAATGATTGATATTGCATTGGAGACCTCTCTAGCATTCAAGTGGTTAAGAGCTCTATTTAAACCAATGAGACTTTGAGAATCTTTATTTGTCTCCTTTGATGCAGTTGCTTTGCTCCTAATTTCTCATCAACTTCTTAGTACATCTACCTCACAGTCTTAGTGGTTTTAGCATAGGGGCATATGCATAAGGTAAAGGGGAGCAATGTTCATGCAAACCAACGGCGCTATAGTGAACAAATAAAAATGGCCAGTAATTGTTATAGGGCTCTTAACTCACTGGATAACAAAGAGGTCTCCATTGCATTGCAAAAGAAATCTGAGGGGTTAATTTAACCAGTACTGTGAATTTGGTTTGCTTCCGAATTTTGGCTTTTATATCTATGTATATTCTCTGGATTACCTACATGGGAATGTTCCATGTAAAACTGAATAAATTCACTGCGATGTGCAATTCATTAAATCTTGTTTTCGGGGTTCCTTTTTTAAAAATGTTTATTTTTTTCTTCCCTCACACACTAGCTGGATGGTGTAAAGATACAACCTCCTGTTCGCCCACATGAAGGAATACATATTTATCAGAGACCAACAAGAATCTACTTAGAAACTGATTTTGGGTTTTCTATAAGTTTTGATGGTAAAGAAAATGCAGGTACGTACAAAAGGAAGAATTTCAACTGATGTTCTAACCTTTTCCCCTTTTAACCCTTTAAGTAAGAAAGGTACGCAACACTTTGCACCATAATGAGTTGCACACTTCTGGCACTGAAATGGTTAAATTAAATTCAAATTATTTTGACGACCTAGAAATGTAAATGTATTCATTTTGTCCCATTTAGTTGTGGATGCAAAAAAAGGTGTGTGGATACATAGATAGATAGAGAGATAGATAGAGAGATATTTAAATGGGTTAAGGGGTTAAGCGGCTTTTTTACAATGGAATGAAACTGGCAATTTGGTGATATTGTGGTTTTGGAAGTAGTACCTGATACCATCTCAATTAATACCTAGGATTCTAAAAACACATACCTGAGAACTTAGTGACATTTGTACCAGAAAAGTAGAGGTAGAGGTCTTGCAGGTCTTGTGCATGTTTAAGAATTGATATCTCAGACCTGTTGTATGTTAACCCTTTGATTGCAAGAGGGGTACAGAACACATTGCAGAGCAATGCCTTCTGTACCCCTCTGACACTCAAAGGGTTAAGGACTAACTGAACCCCCTCTGGATTAGAGAAAACATTGACATAGCACCTAGAATATACTTTTTTTTTTCTCAAAGATGTCAAGGTGAGCGAATTTCAAAAATTCTCAGGTATGTAGAGGCAATCAGTTGAACAGAAATTGGGTTTTAATTTATGATTTACCTCATAGCTGCTAAATTTGTTCTCTTTGAATATGGCCAACAAACTAATCAAAAACACTCCCAGAGTAACAACTGCAAGACAGACATTTTGATATGTAAACTGCTTTGCACATAGATACAAAGTCTTCAAACTGGCAAAGTACAATAATAAAGTTGTAGTTTTTAGGACCCATCAACAGTGCATGTTTTCAGTTGAGAATCACTTTATTGGACAAATCCTACCACTGAACTCTAAAAGGGAAATTATGGCTCCATTCTTATCTCAACTCTTTTGCATGATTTTTAAAAGTCCCAATGCATATGAATGTCTGTGAATTGTGTTAATCTGTTGTGTTCCTTCTTTTTGTTCCACACCAGAAATTACTGTTCCAAACACACACAAGAACATGTTAGAAGGTCTTTGTGGAAATTATGATGGAAGATATTCAAATGACTTCACCAAGCCTGATGGGGTTCAAGTTAGAGATGTGGTAGTGTTCGGTGAAAGCTGGAAAGTTAAGGCTTGGAAAGCAAACATCAGAACCAGGTAGTTATTGAAGGCTTTGTCCAAATCTAAATGAAATATGGATAACAAATTAATTTGTTTATTTTTTCTGCCACAAGGGATAATACAGGTTACAAGAAGCAAAGGTTCATGTGCATCTTTTATTGCCATTTTGAAAAATATTTACTGAAACTTCTTGAAAAATGAAGGGTTGTCTGTCTGAACAAAATGTTCTCCATTGTAATAGTTCTAATGTTCCTTTACCCAGACATTATAAATCTTTCATATGTTTTTGATACTTACTGCTTTATACTTTAAGCTAAAGAGGTACAATTCCGGGGCAAGCCAGCTGCACTATAGGGGACTAAAAAAACTCAGCAAACTCCAATTTAATTAAATAGGGTTTATATCCCCTTGAATGCCAGAGAGATTTCCAATATATTGCAAATAAAGTATGCTTTAGTCCTCAAGAGGTTAAAAGCAACTTTAATATGGGAATTTTAATTTGTCTCCTATGGTGAAGTTGGTTTTCTCCAGAATTTATGAAATCAGCCCTTACAGGTTTCAAGGACATTTTTAGGTCAATCATTTCAACAAGACAATGCTAATATTATATCACGAAAAGGAACACTAACACCAAAAATTATGATTGGGTTATATAATTATACATATCATATACTTCCATCTATTATCTGTAAAAGTAGTTTTATGTTAGATTCCAAAAAATTTAATCCTAAACTTGCATATTTTAAGCATGTGTGGACTGTCCCATATAGACACAATTCAGTTCATTGTTTTTTCACAACAAATGCTGTTAATGTGTTAAGATAAGTACCCAATACTCTTCAGTTCAGAAAGGCTGATATCTTATATCAGGCCATTTACAGACAATAAAACACAATCACTTCCCAGACATCTATCAAGATTTCTATTGTAATGGAATCTATGAAGTCCTGGTAAAGGCAGGAATTGGAGCCCCCAGAGATCATAAGTAAGACTACATTATAGGCCTCAGAAAAGTAGACTGAAGCACAAGGTATTTATTTGTGTATATTCGAGATCATTTTTTGATGTTGGTGTTCGTTAATATACAGAAAACTGGTGAAACACTTTCTAAATAAATAAATAAAACAGTAATTGTATTGCTAATATTATTTATTATTCATTTGTCACACAATGGTGTATCATTTCAGGAGAGACACAGAAGCAAGACTTCTGACAGAAGATGGAGTAGACTTAAACACAGGTGACAACTTAGCTTGTTCATCAGTGGAGCTTGCTTATGTAAACAGTTCTTCATTTTGTGGAATTCTTAGAGAATCCAATGGACCATTTAGAAGTTGCCATCCATATGTTTCACCAGATGTCTTTATCACGTAAGTAGTCAAGGACATTTTTGTCAAGTATCTGCAAAGCTTCCTGTGTGTCATCTTTAATTGGTCCTCTTGCATCATTCCTCACCTTTAGTCAATCTCAAAACCATGCCACATTCACCTATTAAATATCAACAGAATGCAGCCTTTTTATTTCATAAGAAACAGTTTAAAGGGTTAGTAATACTTGTATTAAACTTGAGCTTTAAGTCTTCTTTATGGGCTTTTTTACACATAGCGCTATATTTGAATACTCACAGTTCTGTAGTTCAAGAGCTATTCAGTCGGAAAGGATCCCCCTCCTGCCCCTTGCCCTGCATCATGCTGCATCTCAGTATGGTCCGGATGGAGCATGGCGAGGGACAATCTTCAGTAAGCAAAAGGAAAATCCTGCCCTCCTTCATCAAGGGGGGCAGGGTTTTCATCATAATTAATGTGTGAAGATTGTCCCACGCTGCATCCATCCGGTTCCACCACCGGATTACAGATCTAAGGGGAGGCAGCCAGAAGGGGCAGGAGGGGGATGCTTTCTGATTGAATCACGCTTGAACTACAGAACTGTGAGTATTCAGATATAGCATTATATAGCCCCATCCTAACTGCTTTTAACACACCTAAATTGGCCATGTCTTTCAAATAATTGTAGAAATACCAATAGGAATGCTTCTTCCAAACACATGTAGATTAGCCATTGTTATAACACTACACCATTATTTCAGTCTTTAGAATGGCATCTTTTATTCTGCACAATTACATTTGGAATTTTAACAATCAAAAATGGTAACAGCTCTTGAACATTCTGTATGACACCTCTTTTACCAAACACATTTGAAAATGTCTGTAAGGAAGAGGTGGATCAATTCTGGGTCAAACAAACTGCACCAAAGGGAACAAAAAAAAATCCCCACAAATGTTAATGGTGCTTTTACCTCCATGAATGCTAGATTGGTCTCCAGCATATTAATTCTAATTCCTTTGGAGACTTCTTTAGCATTCAAGGGATGAAAGACCCCATTCAACTTAATGGGGGATTTTTATTAGATACTTATGGCACAGTTGGTTTGCCCCAGAACTGCTCCAACTGGTGTTGTTATAATACTCTATATCTATTGTACCTCTTTGGCATCACATTTGGCATTTAATCAATAAATAGTAATAGCATTGTTTGTTTGTTTTTTTTGTTAAAGGAACTGTCTTTTTGATACATGTGTACAATTCCAAAACAAGGAATTGCTCTGTATCAATCTTGAGCAGTATGCACTTGCCTGCCAGGAAAATGGGACCTCAGTTGATGACTGGCGAGCAGCCACTGGATGTGGTAAGAACAAGTCAATGGGGCTTTTACATTTACTTTGCAATTTCTGTGTCATTTTGGATCACATTTTATAAAAACAAATTTCAATTAAGTAACCAAACCAAACCCCATAATGTTTTTTTGTTTGTTTGATTTTGAAAATAGGTATGGAGTGTTCAAGTAATAGTGAATACACTTCTTGTATGAACGCTTGTCCGGCATCCTGCAGCAATATGGCATCAGAGTCAGAATGTGATGCACCCTGCTCTGAAGGCTGCCAATGTCTTCCTGGGCATGTTCTTAGTGGTTTTGACTGTGTACCCTACAAGGAGTGTGGTTGCGTTTACCTTGAGAAGTATTACACGGTAATAAAACTAACTGTGCCTTTCAGTGCCTAGTATTATTTAACATAAAGCAAGTATATTGCCCAACACCTAGCTTCACCATTACAGTTGATGGAATTGACATTGATCCGGTCAGCTCAGCACGCTACCTTGGGGCCATATTTGATTCCTCTCATTCCTTCTCCCTCCACATAAACTCTGTTGCTAGAACATCTTGCTTCTTTCTCCGCAACAATGCTAAAATCCACCCGTTCCTCTACCAACAAACTACTAAACTCTTGTACATGCCCTCATTCTGTCCCGCTTAGACTATTGCAATATTCTACTAACTGGCCTCCCTGCTACTCATCTTTCACCTTTGCAATCGGTTTTAAACTCTGCTGCACAAATAACCTCACTCTCCCGAAAAACTGAACCTGCTCACATAATTCTTAGCCATCTGTCATGGCTCCCTATTCAGCAATGCATCAATTACAAAGTCCTTCTTCTCGCCTTTAATGCTCTCCACACTGCTACCCCTCCTTACATCTCTTCCTTCATCTCCTCTTATGTTCGTGGCCGCCTTCTTCAATCAGCACACAACGCCCTTCTTGTTACACCATCCACACCCTCTACCCTATCCCATCTCAAACCTTTCTCGCTTTCTGCTCCCTACCTCTGGAACTCCATACCCATTTCCCTATGTCTAGAACAATCTCCCTCTGTTTTTAAGTCTACCCTGAAATCTTATCTTCTGGAGCACTAGGACCATGCACTACCTTTCTCCAAAGCCAGCACTTGTAACTTCAGCACTTGACACCCTCTTACCCTGTTGTCTGTCTTCTATTACCCATTTAGACTGTAAGCTCCTTGGGGCAAGGACCTCTCTCCTAATGTTTCTATGAATGTGGCACTTATTTTATCCCCTCTTATTTAATGTAACTTACTTCTATTGTAAGGCGCTGCGTACACTATGTGGTGCAATATAAATAAAGATATACATACATACATTGCATAATATGGAAAATGCATGTTCTGTAGGATTTTTGTTCCTGAATAATGCAAATGTACTTTCTAGGAGATTCTTTGAATAAAAGTTATTACATCACAAAATTTTTTATTCAAAAGCATTTTTTTCTTTTATGATTAGGGAGCACTGTTTCTATCACCTAATATAGAGAGCTATAGTCTATGATTCAAGGGGGGAGATTCACTAAGTGGTGATCAAGAAGTGAAAGTGGAGATGACTTCTCCAGTGATATCACTTCTCCAAGTCCTATGTTATTCCGCGGAGCCTATGCACTAAGATTTCTTAAGCTCTGGAGATCTTAGTAAATAGGCTCTATAGAATAACAGGAACTGGAGAAGTGATAAACTGAAGAAGTCATCTCATTTTATCACCTCTTTATCATCAGTTAGTGAATCTCCCCAAAGATCTTCCATAAAGTGCATTCTAAAAAATTAAATTTTGTCTTTTGAACACTAGTTGGTGCTGTTACTAAGAGTGTGATAACATCTTTGAGCTGTAATAGTCTGAATGAAAAATCTACCAGCAATGTGATTTCTGTTTTTATTCTCCACTAGAACAAATATTTTTTCATAAAAAAGTTTTATGCTCTATGCAGCCCTTGCCCCAGAATTATTTCTGTTTGCTTTGTGCTTTTGATCTACAACAGGGTTAGCCACTTGTTGGTCCTTCATATGTTTGAGACTACAACTCCCATCAGCCCAAACCAGCCAACAGCTGGTTGGGATTGAAAGGAGATGTAGTCTCCAACAGCTGGAAGTCCAGCAATTGTCTACACCTTGTCTACAGTGTTCAACTGGTTGGAGTACAAAGGGGTGTTTCTTAAAAGAGCAGTAATGTTTTTTTCTGAAAAAACATATATTGTAGGGGTCTTATTGCTGAGTAAAACAAGGATATTCAAACTGCTAGGAGATGTGCCTTTCCAAAGATATTACAGACAAAACTGGTGTTATTTTACATTAAGATTCACACAATTCCGTTGCATTCTACGGGAGAGGTTAGCCAATAAAAACAGTTCTTAATAGACTGTGAACTGCTGAGTCACTTCTTGACAGTTTGAACTTTCAGGAAGTAGTGATACTGTTCTTCACTTGTTGACCGTTTGAGCTATTATAACTTTTAAATAAAACAACTGCCAGTAGTGGAAAACACTTTGTTTTACTCAACAGAAAAAGCTTTATAACATGTAGGACTTCATTTAAAAAAATGTATTACCCTTTAAGTTAAGTTTATCTGTAGTGGCAAAAAAGTCTTAAAATGCATATGAAATATTCTAGTCTCATGATTTGTATACAATTTCCTATGTGTTTATTTTACAGTATGGGGAAGTTTTCATGACCGATGACTGTACACAGAATTGTACTTGCACTGAGAGCTCATCTGTAATCTGCAATGAAATCCAGTGCAGAGTAGATGAAATCTGTACTACAGCAAATCAGATCCGTGGATGCTATATTCGTAAGTCTTCTTGTATTCTTTTGTCATTGTCCTGACCAGCCGTATTTAAGGAACAGTGTTTCTCCATCCAGGGAAATATATATGTGCATCTTTAAAGATTTTCTCTGGTTTTCAATGTGTTATTCTCTGCAAGGACACAGTGGTTGATGCATTTTGAGTGATGCAATTCTGGCGCAAACCAACAGCATCATAGTGAGAAAATAAATATTTCCATAAATTCCCATTGATTAAATGGGGCTTATAAGCATTCGAATGCCAGAGAGATATCCAACACTCTGAAACTCAAAGGGTTAATCCCCTTGAATGCTACAGTGGTTTCCAGCATATCATGAAACAATGCATTGAAGACCACTTTAGCATTCAAGAGGTTAAAAACCTTCATTCAAAGCAATAAGGATTTTATTTGATCCTTATTGTACAGTAGGCTTTTCAAAAATCCATCACTTATACTTACTATATCAAACTCCCAGAGTTCTGTAGAATAGAGTGAACATATACGGTAATGTGCAAAAGTGTTAAGCAGATGTGAAAAAAATCTGTAAAGTAAGAATGCTTTAAAAAATAGACATGTTAATAATCTATTTTTTAGACTTGTGCACGGGCAAAATTTTCGGTAAAATTCGAATTCGGACTAATTTTTTTTTTTCTAATTCGGATGATCTTAATTTCGGACCGGGCCTATTCGATTCGGACGAAATTCTGATCCATTCCGAATTATTCGGCCGAATTTAACATGGGTTAAATTATAGCAGTGTGCCTCCGTGCACGCTGCTATCATTATTTGCAGACAGGGTGTGCATTTAGAAAAAGATCCATCCCAAAAATGGACATTGTCGTACATTGAAAGTCTGTGCATGTCACCTCTACTCTAGCATGGGATGCCAGTCACAATGCAAACATCGAACATCGAAAACCCATGCCTGTCATTCAATTTAGCATGTTTGAACATCGAAACCCCATGCCTGTCCTTCAATCTAGCATATGTTTGAACATCGAAACCTCATGCCTGCATTCAATTTAGCATATGTTCGACATCGAAAACCCATGCCTGTCACATCCTACTCAACATAAGTGGTCGACTCGAACATGGACAAACTACATGTCACATTCTATGTTAGTACATGGGTAAAGATTAAGGTTTCATTTTCTGGTACCAGCCTCCTACCCTACTGTCCCTCTTTAGTACCCAAATTCCTCTCTCTCGTTTTCCTATCCTGATTTCCCCTCATATCAGATAACTCTATGTGTATATACATTGTAGAGTTTCATACTACATCAAGAATAAACATCAATGATTGTAATGTGATAGATGTAATGTGTTAACCCTTTGAGTACCAGAGTGGTACGCAATGCATTGCAAAGCAATGCGTTGCGTACCACTCTGGCATTCAAAGGGTTAAAAAGAAAAATTGAGACATTCTGTTGTGAACAAACTGCAACACAGGAGAGAAATAAAAAAAAATGCTTGACATCTATACTGAAGAGGGGTCCACACCATTGTCTTAGTATAGCAATATCACCGTTTTCCGTGAGTGTGCAATACAGGGCTCTACGATAATTGCTGGGCATTTCCCAATGTCATAATCAGGGGATGATGGAAGTTGTATTTTAACTACTGTTAGGAAACACATAAGTGATGCACATTCATCTCCCACCTAGAAATTATTTACACACGAGGCAACTCCCCCAAGTAATACCTAGCCCCTTTCCAAGTGAAAGGACTTCCAGAAAGGCTTCAGATCTCTTAGTGACTCACCTGTTATTGCCAGTCAGCGGGACCCGGAGAGTAGGAGGGGGTGATGCTATGGCTGCACGGCACGGTGCTCTTAGTTGGTCACTTGTCGCAATGTTGAAGCCAGCACCTTCTGGGTGGAGACACCTCACAGCAATCCTGTTCAGGACACATCATGCACTGTTGTGCACTCATACTAGGGATCCCAAATGTTTAGACTCATTTCGTACAGGGGGCACCCTCCTGTATTTGTAAAACCTCTCTAGCAAATCTGGGACGGTAGACCTATTTACTCAAGTCTTGACTTTAGGTGGGCGATAAACAATACAAAATAGGCATAATGTTTCACTATCACATAATTCACGTCACTGAAGCAGCCAGCAGGCATTGCCACTGAGTGAGCATAGGGCTGCCCGGCTGCTGACAGTCACACTGATGGGATGGGACACCCTGCAACACAGAAATGGCGGAAGAGCACAAAATAAACATGCTATGGGACGGTAAATTGCTGCCCCTGTCAAAGTGCTGCCTGGGTCCATGGACCCACTGGGACCCATGTAAGGGCCGGCCCTGTATTCGAACAAATACCTAATATTTTTTTATATTTTGCACAGGAACAAATATTACTTGCTCTTGCAGTGGCAATAACTGGAACTAATGCTGGCTGCCTACCTATGCCTAGCCTAATGCTACCTGCCTGCCTACACAACAACTGTACACTCTCTAATCTCTTCTCTCTCTGAGCTCCAACAACCCAATGAGGAAATGCAGGCTGTCTGTCTGTGTGACTGTGTCATTAGTCCAACCCCCATCATGAAACGAAGAAGGCTATTCGAATACAGACAAAAGAGGGAAGTAGTGCATGAAACGGAGAATGGAATTGGACTAGAGACATGGAGGGAAAATTATGGAGGGAAAGTAATTGAGCGCGCACAGGAAGTACAAAAAAGTCCTGGTCAAAAGTAGTCAAAACTTTTGGAAATGTGTCGATTGCCGAAACTTCCGAAAGTTTCGACGAATTTCGGACCTGGGCTGTTCGGAGTCGGATCATTTTTTCCGAATGACCCTTGAGTTTCGGATTGGCCGAATGTCTCCGAATTACCCCATTTTCGACGAAATCCGAATGTCTCCGAATGAATTCGCACATGTCTACTATTTTTATCAATTAACAAAATGCAAAGTGAGTGAACAGAAGAAAAATCTAAATCAAATCAATATCTGGTGTGACCATCCTTTGCCTTCAAAATACCATCAGTTCTTCTAGGTACACTTGCACACAGTTTGGGATTTTGTAGGCATATAATCAGGTGCATGATTAAACAATTATGCCAAACAAGTGCTAATGATCATCAATATAATATTTTGGTTGAAACACAATCATTAACTGAAATAGAAACAGCTGTTTAGGAGGACTAAAACTGGGTGAGGAACAGACAAACTCAGCTAACAAGGAGAGTTTGCTGAAGACTTTTAATGTCATACACCATGGCAAGACTCAGCACATCAACAAGACACAAGGTAGTTATATTACGTCAACAAGGTCTCTCTCAGGCAGAAATTTCAAGCCATGCAGGGGTTTCCAGATGTGCTGTCAAAGCTCTTTTGAAGAAGCACAAAGAAACAGGCAACACTGAAGACCGTAGATGTAGTGGTCGGGCCAAGGAAACTTAGTGCAGCAGATGAAAGACACATCATGCTCAGAATTAGCAGCAGTGGGATCCTGGTACATCCATCTAATGTCCGGAGAAGTTTGGTGATAAGTGGTTTTCATGGAAGACTTGCAGCCAAAAAGCCACTGTGGAAACAAGGCAAGCGACTCAACTATGCATGAAAACACAGGAAATGGGGTGCAGAAAATGGCAGCAGGTGATCTGGAACAATGATTCAAAATGTGTAATATTTGGCTGTAGCAGATGGCAGTTTGTTGGCCAAAGGGCTGCAGAGAGGTACAAGAATGAGTGTCTGCATGCAACAGTGAAGCATGGTGTGGGTTCCTTGCAAGTTTGGGGCTGCATTTCTGCAAATGGAGTTGGGGATTTGGTCAGAATTAATGGTCTCCTCAATGCTGAGAAGTACAGGCAGATACTTATCTATCATGCAGTACAATCAGGGAGGCATCAGAGTGGCCCCAAATTCATTCTGAAGCATGACAATGACCCCAAACATACAGCCAAAGTAATTAAAATCTATCTTCAACGTAAAGGAGAAAAAGAAGTTCTGGAAGTGATGGTATGGCCCCCACAGAGCCCTGATCTCAACATCAATGAGTCTGTCTTGGATTACATGAAGAGAGAGAAGCAACTGAGTCTGCCTAAATCCACAGAAGAACTGTGGTTAGTTCTCCAAAACGTTTGGAACAACCTACCTGCAGAGTTCCTTAACAAATTATGCGTAACTGTACCTAGAAGAATTGATGCTGTTTTGAAGGCAATGGGTGGTCACACCAAATATTGATTTGATTTAGATTTTTCTTCTGTTCACTCACTATGCATTTTGTTAATTGATAAAAATAAACTATTAACATGTCTATTTTTTAAAGATGTCTTACTTTACAGCATTGTCACACCTGCCTAACACTTTAGCACATTACTGTATAAAATACTGAAATATGTAATCTAATAACAAACAGTTACTGGTCTTTTGAAAGATGTAAAAAGTGTTACACAATTTATTTAGGTCATTGTTTCGATGCTCACCTTGACAAAGGTGCCGGTGAGCATTGAAACCTTGATATCAATAAATTATGTATTGCTTTTTACACCTTTCAAAAGACCAGTGAGTGCTGTTTATTTAAACAAAATAATAATAATAAAAAATATATATATCTATATTATATATATAAAATAGATAATACACTGACTGTGTTATAATGACAGTTACAGCGTGTGCATCCTCCTTTAGAATAAAAATAATTTCACCTGAAGTTTTGGTATCAGGAAGTGGGGATCAGTGCTCCCTCTATTACAGGGGTAAACAACCTTTGGCTCTCCAGCTGTTGGAGACTACAACTACTGTCATTCTTAACCAGGCATTAGCTGGCTGGGGAAGATGGTTATTGTAGTCTCCAATGTCAAGGAAGCAAAAGGTCGTCTTCCTCTGCTTTGGTGTTCAGAGTTATGTGACATGAGGGAAAAATGTAGATGCTCATTTTATATTAGAAGAAATGGCCAATATCTCCACTGGAAAAGTAAGACAGTTCTAATAAGTATATTTCCTTCTGCTCAAAAAGTAAATTTCATTAAAATAAATGTACAGGTCTGGTTAATCATAGAATTTATCTTCTTGAACAACAAAAATGGGCCAAAGTGTCAGCTTTAGATGCAGCTTTGTTTAGATATTGCATCTGTTATGTGCGTTATTCTTTATAAATCTTGGTTTGCCAGAAGGGTATCCAACATATTGGCAAACAATGCATTGGATAGCCATCCTGAATGCAAAGGATTAAATATCACACATTTCAAAGCTTGCAAAGTGTGCTTAGAACAGGGGCACATAAACCCATGTTCAGCCACCCCCAAACGGTACGGGTTTTTATTTTCTCCACACATGACCAAAGGTGGATCAATCAGTGGCTCTTTCAGCAGCACTGAGTGAACGACAATTACTTGTGTTTAAATAAGGATATCCAGAAAACATGTACTGTTGGGGTGCTTCCGGTTTGAGCATCCTTGTGTTTATACATCAGCCTCAAAGAGTTACACTGTATATGTAGGAGTAGTTTTTATCCCATTGACCAACATACAATATTCAGGTTATAATCTGAAACATGAAAAGAGTATACTTTTTGTCATATAATTCTATTCACTCATTGGTAAATATATGACTGGTTGACATGCAGAGTTATTGTGTCTTAGGCCATATGCACCAAACAAAAGTGAAACAATTTTGGAGCAAACCATTAGCACCCATTGAATTTTAGAGAGGTCTCCAGTGCGTTGCTCCACAATTCATTCATTCATTCATCCATTCATTCATTCATTCATTCATTCATTCATTCATTCAATCATTCATTCATTCATTCATTCAATCATTCAAGTGGTTAATGCCCAATTTAAATCAATCGGAATTTTGGGATTTTTTTTTTACTTTCCCCATTATTTCTCCTCTTTTGTTATGTCCTAAAGGCCCCTTGTGTTTACAAAATCATACACTGAGAAAATCCATTATGTTATATACTCTTAAATTGATATTACCATACTCATCTTTTAACTATAGATCATTAAAGCTGTAAACATAAACAACTGGATAGTGATGTGATGAGATTGAATCTGTATCACATTATTTCTAATTCTAAATTTACCTTTGCTTTCTTCCTAGCTGGTCCCTGTTTGGAGAATCCTTGTGAAAATGGTGGAACATGTATTGAATATCCTCCAGGGATGAATTCTACGTATGACATGTACTGTGTGTGTCCAGAGACATATAGTGGAATCTTCTGTGAGATAGAAGAGAAAAGTAATGAACATTTGCTTATAAAACTTTTCAAATAATGGTGAAAAATCAAATTTTATATATATATATATATATATATATATATATATATATATATATATATATCTATAAAAGAATAAGCCTCATTGCATAATTTATGGTACCCCACACACAGAACATAATTTATGTCTCCTCAGAAAAGAAACTCGCATTGAACAGAATGTCTAATTACATAATTTATGTCTCATTAGGAGACACAACTCCTATTGGGTGATTGAATGGGGACTTTACTGCTCTCATTGGGTGATTCAATGGGGGCGTGTTTATCATACAGGGAGTTGGCCCACCCACCAGTATCCAACTGACAAAAAAAAATATATAACTGCCACTCGCTCCTGAGGTAGGGATATCAGTAACTTCTCCTGGTCCACTCACAATCATGACCCCACAAACACACTGTTTCACCTCCCACAGATAACTGTAACCCTCCATGCACTCTGTTTCAGTATGAGGGTGTAATGTTCCCATAAAATACAAACTTAATAGCAACTTTTATTTAACTCTTCATCTCTTCAGTCACCTCACTGTCTCAACTGTCACTCCTCCACTTCCTGCTTCCTGATTCCCGCCCTTTCTCCTTAAAGGGAGAGAGATGCTTTGCTGTATGTTACAGAGGGCAAGCCTCAAACACCACTTTCTATTTGATGCCTCAGCATATTGCTACATTGCCTCAACTGAAGAGCCACCGTGTGTTATATTGCTATGTTACCTCAACTTAACCCTTTGAGTGCCAGAGGGGTAAGCAACGCATTGCAAAGCACACAGTCTCTCACACACTCTCAGTCGCACACACTCTCAGTCTCTCAGTTGCACACACTCTCAGTCGCACACAGTCTCAGTCTCTCAGTCGCACAGTCTCAGTCTCACACACTCTCAGTCTCACACACTCTCTCTCGCAGTCTCACACAGTCTCTCTCGCAGTCTCACACAGTCCCTCACACTCTCAGTCCCTCACACTCTCAGTCCCTCACACTCTCAGTCTCACACACTCTCAGTCTCACACTCTCACAGTCTCACAGTCTCACACTCACACAGTCTTTCTCGCAGTCTCACACAGTCCCTCACACTCTCAGTCTCACACACTCTCAGTCTCACACTCTCACAGTCTCTCTCGCAGTCTCTCGCAGTCTCTCTCGCAGTCTCACTCTCAGTCTCACACTCTCTGTCTCACAGTCTCTGTCTCACACTCTGTCTCGCAGTCTCACACAGTCTCTCTCGCAGTCTCACACAGTCTCTCTCGCAGTCTCACACAGTCCCTCACACTCTTAGTCCCTCACACTCTCAGTCTCACACACTCTCAGTCTCACACACTCTCAGTCTCACACTCTCACAGTCTCTCTCGCAGTCTCTCGCAGTCTCTCTCTCAGTCTCACACACTCTCAGTCTCACACACTCTCAGTCTCACACTCTCTCAGTCTCACACTCTCACAGTCTCTCTCGCAGTCTCTCACAGTCTCTCTCGCAGTCTCTCTCACAGTCTCTCTCGCAGTCTCTCTCGCAGTCTCACACTCTCAGTCTCACACACTCTGTCTCACACTCTCACAGTCTCTCTCGCAGTCTCTCTCTCAGTCTCACACACTCTCAGTTTCACACACTCTCAGTCTCACACTCTCAGTCTCACACTCTCACACACTCTCAGTCTCACACACTCTCAGTCTCACACACTCTCAGTCTCACACTCACAGTCTCTCACAGTCTCTCTCGCAGTCTCACACAGTCTTTCGCAGTCTCACACAGTCTCTCGCAGTCTCATACAGTCTCTCTTGCAGTCTCACACAGTCCCTCACAGTCCCTCACACTCTCAGTCTCACACACTCTCAGTCTCACACTCTCAGTCTCACACTCACAGTCTCTCACAGTCTCTCTCGCAGTCTCATACAGTCTCTCTTGCAGTCTCACACAGTCCCTCACAGTCCCTCACACTCTCAGTCTCACACACTCTCAGTCTCACACACTCTCAGTCTCACACTCACAGCCTCTCACAGTCTCTCTCGCAGTCTTACACAGTCTCTCGCAGTCTCATACAGTCTCTCTTGCAGTCTCACACAGTCCCTCACACTCTCACAGTCCCTCACACTCTCAGTCTCACACAGTCTCTCTCGCAGTCTCACACAGTCTCTCTCGCAGTCTCACACAGTCTCTCTCACACTCTCACAGACCCTCACACTCTCACAGTCTCTTACACTCTCTCACACACAGTCTCACAAAGTCTCTCACACAGTCACAGTCTCACACTCTCGCAGTCTCACACTCTCGCAGTCTCACGCTCTCTCACTCTCGCAGTCTCAGTCTCACACTCTCACAGTCTCACACAGTCTCTCTCCCAGTCTCACACAGTCTCTCTCGCAGTCTCACACAGTCTCTCTCGCAGTCTCACACAGTCTCTCTCGCAGTCTCTCACAGTCCCTCACACTCTCACAGTCTCTTACACTCTCACACTCTCACACTCTCTCACACTCTCTCACACACACCGTCTCACACAGTCTCTCTCGCAGTCTCACACAGTCCCTCACACTCTTAGTCCCTCACACTCTCAGTCTCACACACTCTCAGTCTCACACTCTCACAGTCTCTCTCGCAGTCTCTCGCAGTCTCTCTCTCAGTCTCACACACTCTCAGTCTCACACTCTCTCAGTCTCACACTCTCACAGTCTCTCTCGCAGTCTCTCACAGTCTCTCTCTCAGTCTCACACAGTCTCTCTCGCAGTCTCACACAGTCTCTCTCACACTCTCACAGACCCTCACACTCTCACAGTCTCTTACACTCTCTCACACACAGTCTCACAAAGTCTCTCACACAGTCACAGTCTCACACTCTCGCAGTCTCACACTCTCGCAGTCTCACACTCTCTCACTCTCGCAGTCTCAGTCTCACACTCTCACAGTCTCACACAGTCTCTCTCCCAGTCTCACACAGTCTCTCTCGCAGTCTCACACAGTCTCTCTCGCAGTCTCACACAGTCTCTCTCGCAGTCTCTCACAGTCCCTCACACTCTCACAGTCTCTTACACTCTCACACTCTCTCACACACACCGTCTCACAGTCTCACACAGTCTCAGTCTCACACTTTCACAGTCTCACACAGTCTCTCTCCCAGTCTCACACAGTCTCTCTCGCAGTCTCACACAGTCTCTCTCGCAGTCTCACACAGTCTCTCTCGCAGTCTCTCACAGTCCCTCACACTCTCACAGTCTCTTACACTCTCACACTCTCACACTCTCTCACACTCTCTCACACACACCGTCTCACACAGTCTCTCTCGCAGTCTCACACAGTCCCTCACACTCTTAGTCCCTCACACTCTCAGTCTCACACACTCTCAGTCTCACACACTCTCAGTCTCACACTCTCACAGTCTCTCACACACACCGTCTCACACAGTCTCTCACACAGTCTCACAGTCACAGTCTCACAGTCACAGTCTCACACAGTCTCAGTGTCTCTCACAGTCCCTCACACTCTCACAGTCCCTCACACTGACATAGTCTCTCACACTCTCACAGTCCCTCACACTGACACAGTCTCTCACAGTCTCTCACACTCTCACAGTCCCTTACACTCTCACAGTCTCTCACACTCTCTTACACACACAGTCTCACACTCACACACAGTCTCACACAGTCTCACTCTCACAGTCTCTCACTCTCACAGTCTCTCACACAGTCTCACACACAGTCTCACACTCTCTCTCACACTCTCTCAGTCTCAGTCTCACACAGTCTCACACAGTCTCACACAGTCTCACTCTCACAGTCTCTCTCTCTCACACACAGTCTCACACACAGTCTCACAGTCTCTCTCACACTCTCAGTCACACAGTCTCACACAGTCTCACACTCTCACACACAGTCTCACACTCTCTCTCACACTCTCTCAGTCTCACACTCTCTCACACTCTCTCAGTCTCTTTCTCACTCTCTCTCACTCTCTCACAGTCTCACACTTACACAGTCTCAGACTCACACTCGCACACACAGTCTCACACTCACACAGTCTCACACAGTTTCACACAGTCTCACACTCTCTCAGTCTCTCACACTCTCTCAGTCTCTCACACTCTCACAGTCTCTCACACTCTCTCAGTCTCTCACACTCTCACAGTCTCTCACACTGTCACAGTCTCTCACAGTCTCTCACACTCTGTCTCTCACACTCTCAGTCTCACACATTCTCAGTCTCAGTCTCTCTCTCTCTCACACTGTCTCACTCAGTCTCGCACTCACAGTCTCTCACTCACACAGTCTCTCTCACAGTCTCTCACACAGTCTCTCACACTGTCACAGTCTCTCTCTCACACACACACACACACACACACACACAGTCTCACACACACACAGTCTCACACTCACACACAGTCTCACACTCTCTCAGTCTCACACTCTCTCAGTCTCACACTCTCTCAGTCTCACTCTCACACACTCTCACAGTCTCACACTGTCACACACAGTCTCAGTCTCACAGTCTCACACACAGTCTCACACACACAGTCTCACACACACAGTCTCACACTCTCACAGTCTCACACTCACACAGTCTCACACTCTCACAGTCTCTCTCTCACTCTCACACTGTCTCACTCATTCACACTCTCAGTCTCACACGCTCTCACACTCTCACAGTCTCTCCCTCTCACAGTCTCTCTCACTCTCACACTGTCTCACTCATTCACACTCTCAGTCTCACACACTCACACGCTCTCTCACTCTCACAGTCTCTCACTCTCACAGTCTCTCACTCTCACAGTCTCTCACTCTCACAGTCTCTCTCTCTCACAGTCTCTCACTCTCACACTCTCTCACTCTCACACTGTCTCACTCATTCACACTCAGTCTCACACGCTCTCACACTCTCACAGTCTCTCTCTCTCACTCTCACAGTCTCTCTCTCTCACACTGTCTCACTCATTCACACTCTCAGTCTCACACGCTCTCACACTCTCACAGTCTCTCACTCTCACAGTCTCTCACTCTCACACTGTCTCACTCATTCACACTCTCAGTCTCACACGCTCTCACACTCTCACAGTCTCTCACTCTCACAGTCTCTCACTCTCACAGTCTCTCACTCTCACAGTCTCTCTCTCTCACTCTCACAGTCTCTCACTCTCACATTGTCTCACTCATTCACACTCTCAGTCTCACACGCTCTCACACTATCACAGTCTCTCTCTCTCACAGTCTCTCTCTCTCACTCTCACAGTCTCTCTCTCTCACTCTCACACTGTCTCACTCATTCACACTTTCAGTCTCACACACTCGCACTCTCTCACAGTCTCACACGCTCTCACAGTCTCACACGCTCTCACAGTCTCTCACTCTCACAGTCTCTCACTCTCACAGTCTCTCACTCTCACACTGTCTCACTCATTCACACTCTCAGTCTCACACGCTCTCACACTCTCACAGTCTCTCTCTCTCTCTCACTCTCACAGTCTCTCTCTCTCACTCTCACACTGTCTCACTCATTCACACTCTCAGTCTCACACGCTCTCACACTCTCACAGTCTCTCTCTCTCACTCTCACAGTCTCTCTCTCTCACTCTCACAGTCTCTCTCTCTCACTCTCACACTGTCTCACTCATTCACACTCTCAGTCTCACACGCTCTCACACTCTCACAGTCTCTCTCTCTCACTCTCACAGTCTCTCTCTCTCACTCTCACACTGTCTCACTCATTCACACTCTCAGTCTCACACACTCGCACTCTCTCAGTCTCACACGCTCTCACACTCTCACAGTCTCTCACTCTCACAGTCTCTCACTCTCACACTGTCTCACTCAATCACACTCTCAGTCTCACACGCTCTCACACTCTCACAGTCTCTCTCTCTCACTCTCACACTGTCTCACTCATTCACACTCTCAGTCTCACACGCTCTCACACTCTCACAGTCTCTCACTCTCACAGTCTCTCTCTCTCACTGTCTCTCTCTCTCACTCTCACACTGTCTCACTCATTCACACTCTCAGTCTCACATGCTCTCACACTCTCACAGTCTCTCTCTCTCACTCTCACAGTCTCTCTCTCTCACTCTCACAGTCTCTCTCTCTCACTCTCACACTGTCTCACTCATTCACACTCTCAGTCTCACACACTCGCACTCTCTCACAGTCTCACATGCTCTCACACTCTCACAGTCTCTCACTCTCACAGTCTCTCTCTCTCACTCTCACACTGTCTCACTCATTCACACTCTCAGTCTCACACACTCACACTCTCACACGCTCTCACACTCTCACACGCTCACACACACACACACACTCACACACACACAGTCTCTCTCACACACAGTCTCACACTCTCTCTCACACTCTCTCAGTCTCACACTCTCTCAGTCTCACACTCTCTCACAGTCTCTCTCACTCTCTCACACTCTCACACAGTCTCACAGTCTCTCATACTCACAGTCTCTCATACTCTCAGTCTCACAGTCTCTAACACTCACAGTCTCTCACACTCTCAGTCTCTCACACTCTCAGTCTCACAGTCTCTCACAGTATCTCACACTCTCACAGTCTCACACACTCTCACAGTCTCACACACTCTCTCACACTCACATTCTCACACTCTCAGTCTCACACAGTCTCTCTCACTCTCTCAGTCTCACACCCAATCACTCACACACTCAATCACACTCTCACAGTCTCACTCACTCACACTCTCACACAGTCTCACTCTCACACTCAATCACTCAATCACACTCTCACAGTCTCACACTCAATCACACTCTCACACTTACAGTCTCGCAGTCACACTCAATCACAATCACACTCTCACACTCAATCACAATCACACTCAATCACAATCACACTCAATCACACTCACACCCTCAATCACACTCTCACCCTCAATCACTCACACCCTCAATCACTCACACCCTCAATCACTCACACCCTCTCACTATCATACACACTCTCACTCACACATTCTCACTCAATCACACACACTCACTAACACACTCACTCAATCACTCACACGCAATCACTCAATCTCGCACTCAAATGCAATCACTCACACGTAATCACACCCTGGGAGCCAGCACGATCCACCTTCCACCATAGTCTCACTGTCACTCACACCCCGGGAGCCAGCACGATCCACCTTCCACCATAGTATGTGCAATTACCACACGCATTTCAATTACATGAATGAATGCCAGTCACTTACATCCCGGGAGCCAGCACGATCCACCTTCCACCATAGTATGTGCAATTGCCACATGCATTTCAACTATATGAATGAATGCCACAGTGGAGACATAAGTACAAACACAAACTCATTACAATGACACATAAGTCACCCCCTTATGACTCACTTCTGTGTGTGTCTCTGTGTGCCTGTGTGTTTCTCACTGTGTGTGTTGCATGTCTGTATCAATCTCTATGTGTCTGCATGTATGTGTGTATGACTGTCGCTCTTTAAGCATCTCAGTGCATGCGTGTGCATTTGCGTGTGTGTCTCTGTGTTTGTCTCGCATCCGTGTGTGTGCATTAATTCCCTATATATCCTGACGGGCAACGCCGTCCCACATTGCTAGTATATATATAAAAGAATAAGCCTCATTGCATAATTTATGGTACCTCACACACAGAACATAATTTATGTCTCCTCAGAAAACAAACACACATTGAACAGAATGCCTCATTACATAATTTATGTCTCATTAGGAGACACAACTCCTATTGGATGATTCAGTGGGGACTTTACTGCTCCCATTGGGTGATTCAATGGGGCATGTTTATCATACAGGGAGTTGCCCCGCCCCCTCCAGCCCACCCACCACTATCCAACTGACAAAAAAAAAATATATAGCTGCCACTTGCTCCTGAAGTAGGGATATCAATAACTTCTCCTGGTCCACACATACTCTCACTCAGGATCATGACCCCAAAAACACACTGTTTCACCTCCCACTGATAATTGTAACCCTCCATACACTCTATTTCAGTACGAGGGTGTAATGTTCCCATAAAATACAAACTCAGGGATAAACTTAATAGCAACTCTTTTATTTGACGCTTTTCATCTCTTCAGTCACCTCACTAACTGTTTTTATCTGTCACTCCTCCACTTCCTGCTTCCTGATTCCCGCCCTTTCTCCTTAAAGGGAGAGAGATGCTTTGCTGTATGTTACAGAGGGCAAGCCTCAAACACTATTTTCTATTTGTTCCCTCAGCATATTGCTATGCTGCCTCAACTGGAGAGACACCGTGTGTTATATTGCTATGTTACCTCAACTTAACCCTTTGAGTGCCAGAGAGGTACACCAGGGGCGTTTCTAGGTTCCAAAATGATCTGGGGCTAGAGCCCACAGCAAAATTCAACAGAGTGCCTACCACCAGTGGTAGTGATGATAACGCTATAGTGTGGAGTGAGTTATCATTACACAACATATATGTTTATTTTACTAATCTATATATAGTGCAATGCAAAGAGTTAAGAAGTAAGCCATTTTATGTTCAACTCTTGCCATTGTTTTTTGTTCTAACTAACTGAAGTTATTGTGGTGTAAACCAACTGTACCACAGAGAACAAATCAAATTAAATCAAACTAAATAGGGGTTTTAACTCCTTGAATGCTAGAGCGCTCTTCAATACATTGCAAGCAATGCATTGGAGACCTCTCTATCATTCAAGAGGTTAAAAAACTCTATTCAAGTGCAGTGGGTTTTAAGAACTTTTATTTGTCCACCATTTTGTGCAGTTGGTTTACTCCAGAATAAAACCAGGTTGCTTTAATACATATGAGCCATTGATGTAACTGAATAAATTATCAAGAGCAACACCAAAGTATTTTATTTACACAGATAATGTATAAAGAAATATAATGATGTTTAAACAAACATTAATGTGAGTTTTATTGCTGTGGAGCAATGTGATACACTTATATACCCATCACACAGTCTGATGTCCTAAAAAGAGGGACACCAGGGTGTGAAAGAGGGACAGAGGGATTTGTGGCTCAAAGAGGGACACTTGGGATGTATGCTTATACCCAGCATTGTTCCATTGCCCACTGGTAGCCATAGAACCCCTCCTACATTGCCTGATAACCTTGCGCTTCTAGCCCCTATTAGCCACACATCCACTGTCTGATACTCCAGTGGTTTGCCACCGGTAGCACTAGGCCCACACATGAACTGATATATCAGTCTTCTTCTACTGGCAACTGGCAGACATAGAACCACACACATATATTGTCTGATACTCTAGCATTGTTTCTCTGGTTACTGGTATCCATAGAACCATACATACACTGTGTGATACCCCATCATTGTTCCACTGGTTACCTGTAGCCAATCATACACTGTCTGATTGCCGACATTTTTCCATTGGCCGCTGGTAGCCACAGAACAACACACAAACGTTATGATACCACAGCCTTGTTCCACTGGCCACTGGTAGCCACAGATTCCCCATATACACTATGTGACCCCTACCAGCTTTGTTCCCCTGCCCACTGGTAGCTACAGATTCCCCACATGCACTGTGTGACCCCCACCAGCCATGTTTCTCTGCCCAGATTCCCCAAATACACTGTGTTACTCCACCAGCCTTCTGCAACTGCCTACTGGTTGCCACAGATTCCCCTCATACATTGTGCATCCCCACCAGCCTTGTTCTCCTGCCCACTGGAAGCCACAGATTCCCCACATACACTGTGTGCTCCCCCCCGCCCACTGGTATTCACAGATACCTCACATACACTATGTGATTTCCAACTGCATTTTACCCCTGCCCACTGATAGTCACAGATTCCATACATACATTATGTGACCCCCCACCAACCTTATTCCCATAACCACTGGTAGCCACAGATTATCTACATACACTATATAACCCCCCTAGCCTTGCTTCCCTGCCCACTGGTAGCCACAGATTCCTTACATACACTATGTGACCTCTTCCAGCCTTATTACCCTGTCCACTGGTAGCCACTGATTCCCCACATACACTGTGGACCCCACCAGCCTTATTATCCTGCTCTCTGAAAGCCACAGATTCTACACATACACTATATGACCACCACCATCCTTATTCCAATACCCACTGGTAGCCACTGATTCCCTACATAAACTGTGTGACCCCACCAGCCTAGTTCCCCTGCCCACTGGTAGCCAGCCCACAAATTCTCCACATATACAATGTGACACCCACCAGCCTTGTTTACCTGCCACTGGTAGCCATATATTTCCACCGTCTATACTGTCCCTCATACCTTCTCTTCTGCTCTGCCCCATTCTGCTTTCTGTTTCAGTGTACAGCCATGGGATCCACACTGCCTCCACTGGTACTTCAGATGCATGTTGATGACCTCATCGCAAAGCACCAGGAAGTGCTAGAAGAGCCAGTGTGGAGCGGATGGCTGTGTGCTGAAGCTGAGAATAGAGTAAGGCAGCAGCCTGCTGTTCCAAGCTATATATGCCCACAAGTTGCTGGGCAGCAGCCAGCCAGCCTCAAGATAAACAGCAGGAGGAGTGAGTCTGCTGATTGTCTGACATTAGGGGCTGCCCACTGACACACTTGGGGCTTCAGCCCCCTTAGCCCACCCCTAGCGACGCCCCTGGGGTACACAATGCATTGCAAAACAATGCGTTGCGTACCCCTCTGGCACTCAAAGGGTTAAGTAAGGAGATGTTACTGCTCCCATTGGGTGATTCAATGGGGGAGTGATTTAAATCATGCAGGGAGTTGGCCTGCCCCCACTATCCAGCCCACCACTATCCAAGTAACTGAAAAAACAAAATGGCTGCCACTCACTCCTACACCACAGACACTCACACTCATGTCATACACACTCAGTCATACACACTCAGTCATACACACACTCTAACACTCACACACTCTCACTCACACTCAATCACACATGCTCAATCACACACTCACACTCTCTCATTCACACTCTCACACACTCTCACTCAATCACACTCACTCAATCACTCACACTCTCTCACACACTCTCTCACACACTCTCACTCAATCACACACTAACACACTCACTAACACACTCACGCAATCACTCACTCTCGCACTCACTCACACCCCGGGAGCCAGCATGATCCACCTTCCACCATAGTCTCACTCACACCCCGGGAGCCAGCACAATCCACCTTTTACCATAGTATTTGCAATTCCCACATGTATTTCAACTACATGAATGAATGCCACTCACTCACACACACTCACTCACACCCCGGGAGCCAGCATGATCCACCTTCCACCATAGTATGTACAATTACCACGTACATTTCAACTATATGAATGAATGCCACAGTGGAGGCATAAGTACAAACACAAACTCATTACAGTGACACATAAGTCACTCCCTTATGACTCACTTCTGTGTGTGCCTGTGTGTTCCTCACTGTGTGTGTTGCATGTCTGTATCACACTGTATGTGTCTGCATGTTGTGCATTGCATGTATGTATGTATGACTGTGTCGATCTTTATGCATCTCAGTGAATGCGTGTGCATTTGCGTGTGTGTCTCTGTGTGTGTTTGTCTTGCATTCGTGTGTGCGCATTAATTGCCTCTATATCCTGACGGGCAACACCGTCCCACATTGCTAGTATATATACATATATACAGTATATATACACCATAAAATCTCGGGTATAATAGTCACTTTTTTACCCCCATTTCACATTATCTAACCATTAAACTTTAGTTTTGTTTGATTTTTGAAATCTGTGAGTGCACAGCTCTTTTTTGTATATCATATCCTACTGTGGCACCCGGTACCCAAGACCCATTCAGCATGAGTGCATATCCTTGCAGATATACATATATATATATATATATATATATATATATATATATATATATATATATATACCATAAAATCTTGGGTATAATAGTTACTTTTTTACCCCCATTTCACCTCATGTGAAGTGGGGGATGTGTCTTATACATGAGTTAAACAAAAAAATTAATGTCTCCCATCAATCCCTGTCCCCTTTCCCTCCCCCATGTCAAAAACATATCTTGAGTCCCCCACTTTCCCTCCTTCTATCCACCTCCATGATGAGGAGGCAGCTGGGGGTTCTATCCTGCGAGCAGCATGCTTGCTTTTGCCACCCACTTACTTGGCTGCTGTTTTCTCTCTCCATATCCTCTGTCGATTGGAAAATGTGTTTGTGCCTTGTGAGTACTTTCAGTTCCTCACAGGGCACTATCATAGTTTCAGTTAGCAGATCCTGTGCATTGAAACTATGGTAGCACCCTGTGAGGAACTCGCAGGGCAGTAATGCATTTCTATTGGGCAGAGGATCTGAAAGGAGAAAACAGCAGCTGAGGAAGCGGGTGGCAAATTCAAGCATGCACCCTACTAGACATAGAGGTGGATAGAGGGAGGGAAAGTGGAGGGCTCAAGACATGTTTTTGAGGTGAAGGAAGGTAAGAATGATCTAGGGGAGGCCGTGATTTAATTTGTTTTAGGCAGGTAGAGGGGGACAGAATGAGGGTGCGTATTATATACATGGGGTATAAAGAAATAGGTATTATACACATGTACTTACATTTTCCTCAAAATCTTGGATATAATTTACAGCCGTTTCTAGTTCGCTGTTCACCCCCAGGTCACCAGAGGGGAGGAGGTTGGCCTCAGGCAGTCAATCCGGGGATGTGATTTTCACAGGAGTGGGCTCCCACACCTGTGAAAATCACTGTAGTGCTGCAGTGTGCACTGTGCACCAAATCGAACAGGCAATGTTGTACACTGTTTTCTAGTGTGTATATATATATATATAGTTATAAACAGAGTTTGGTGCGGTAGCACTCACTATGAAATAATCCACATGCCTGGGTGCACGTCAAAAGATAAATCATAGATACATAAATCAATGGAGAATAGACGGCACTCACAGGATCTTTTGAAAAAAAGACGAGTTGTTTATTACAATTCTAATAATCAACTTGTCTTTTCTTCAAAAGATCCTGTGAGTGCCATCTATTCTCCATTGACTTATGTATATATGTGTGTATGTATATATATATATATATATATATATATATATAGAGAGAGAGAGAGAGAGAGAGAGAGAGAGAGAGAGAGAGAGAGAGAGAGAGAGAGAGAGAGAGAGAGAGAGTGGACTCTTGCTAAACTTTCTTCTTCATACACGGAGATACAAAGGGCTTTATGTTTGTATAAGAGCAATTCTGGGGCAGACCAACTTCACAATAGGACATGAACTTTCCCATTGATTTTAATTCAGCTTTAACTCCCTTAATGCTAGCAAGGTTTCCAACACATTGTGAAACAATACTTTGGAGACTTCCCTAGCATCCATAATGTCAAAAATCCCTATTTAAATCAGTGGTAAGCATCTTCTAGTGCCTTATTGTATGTTGTGCTTTATTTTTAATTTAGAATGATACAAACGGAAATCAGTAACAATAATAGGCCCTTTTTCTTCAAGCTAAAAAGGTTTATTTCTCAAGCAAGCCAACTCCCCCATTGGGTTGAAATTAAACTGTAACAATTTCCCATTGATATAAAATGGAGATTTTAACACCTTAAGTGTTAAAGACGTCTCCAATGTATTGTAAAGTGATGTTTTGTAGACCACTCTAACATTCAAGGGATTAAAGCCAATTTATATCAATGGAAATTTCAGTTCTCCTTGTGGTGAATTTGGTTTGCTCCAGAACTGCACTTCTTCAGCATCATGAATAAATGAGTATTTACATCATGTTGGTGAATATATAACAATATGCTTGTTTCTTTCTCTATCCTAGAATACGATAGCACAGTTATCTACATTGTGATTGGTGTTGTGGTTGGAGTCATCGTCATCAGCCTTGTGTTTGTCTTTGCTGCATATTTCTGCTTCAGATCCAGGTATAATAACTTTAGAAAAACAACAAATGAATGCATCTATAAATTAACTGCTTGGGTGCTAAATATGTCTGCAGTTGGGCACGCTTCCAATACCGAATGATGTATTGTTATTTACAGAGCTCCATACATGTACACAGCACTTTACAGAATGTTTTAAGAATGTCTTTACGCTTTGAATGCCAGAGGGGTACGTAACACATCACTTTACAATACATTGCATACCCCTGTGGCACTCAAAGGGTTAACCCAGAATCATTTCAGTTTTATTTTGATTATAGGGCTCAAAATTAAAATATGTTTTATATTTTTAATGTTAGCTGCTCTTTAATTTGGTATCCTTCATGAAATGGCCCAATATTTGTTTCCATTTTTTCACAATGTGTATTCACTTTTTTGCCTTTACAGAGCTCCATTTTATTCTGCTTTAGTTAACTTTCCTGACAATAGGCTTCTATACCTAGAGTGGTGCATCCTATAGAATACACACACACACACACACACACACACACACACACACACACATACCCTGTAGTTCACACAGCGAAATGCAGAATGCATATAACTGTAGAATACAACATAGTTCTAATGCAAAAAAGTATTTGACTAAACTTGTTTGCTGAATAGAATAGACCTACTTTATTTTTCTTTTGTCCACATTGTAGAGTCACTTATTATTTAATACATACAAAGTCACATGATTCTGCTAAATATTCAGAGAACAATTTAAATTCTCAGAAACTGCACAACAAATATTGCTGAGTTCAATTGTATAGTGAAATTCAAAGGGCCTTAAGTATAACAATTTTGGAGCAAACCAACTGTGCCACATGTTTAAAATAAACATTCCCATTGATTTAAATTAGGCTTTAAACCATAGAATCCTAGCAAGTTCTACAAGCTGTTGTTTTGCAATCAGTTTGAGACCTCTCTAGAGTTCAAGGGTTTAAAACCTCCATTTAAATGAATAGGAATTTTGAGAATATGTCCTTTATGGTGCTTTCAGTTTGCCCCAGAATTGCTCCACTCAACTTTTACGCAAAAGACACAGTGGTTTATTTCACCCTTTGCGTGCCAAAGTGGTACACAACACATTGCCACTCAAAGGCTCAAAGGGTTAATAAATTTGTACTTTAAACATGTAGTTCAAAACAAATAGCAATAATGCTTTTGTTTATGATAAAAGGTAATTGTGTACCAAAAATTTACATTTCTTATTAAAAAATGTCTTTATCACCCGCGGCTCCCACAAAAAACCTCCAAAAACTAACTGTTTAATATACTTATTGTTTAGAAAAAGCAAGAAAAGACTACTTGTGTCAGAATATTCTGAAGATGGAAGTGAAAGTTTATCACGTGTACCAGTGACTGCAATAAATGTACAGATATATGAAGAGCCAGCGGATTTAATTAATCTTGCATTCGAGGAAGATACTCATGTGCAGAAGGCTAATAAAGGTGCAAATGTGAATGACACTGATAGAAACATAAATGTAATGAAGGGTGATGAAGTTGCAGTTGTAAATGGGAATACACAGAAATCTGATGTGAAGAATGCAGCTGAAGGTATAAGTACGCAGGCACCGAAGTTAGATGGAAGAGGGAAGAATGCAGATGAAGGTACAAGTAAGCAGACATCAGATGGAGGTCGATAAAGAAGGTCGATAAAGATAAGTGTTCAGAAACCTGAAGAAGATGTAAATAAGGATGACAATGATCTAGCTATAAAAACAACAGATAAAGATGGAGATAAAGAGAAGGTTGAAAAAGATATAATGGATGAACAGACTCAGTTTTAATCTCCTAATATTTTCTATGTTTATTTTTAGAAGTCTAATCAAATGGTCGTTTAGTGTGTTCAAATACACTATATCCAATGCACTTAAATGTAATTTTGTAATTTATTTGGTCTCTCCATGTGCTAATTACACAGTAAAACTGAGACTATTTTCTCTGAATGTTACATATATTTTGCAACTTATTCCATCTATATTATTTGCTGAATTTGTAATTATAATGTATTGTTTGAAAAGATTGCAGAACGAAACATTCCTGGCAAGTACAAAATAAATAAAAACATACATATTATTAATATATAGATTTAACTATTCTTCTTTTCAAGTTTGAAGCAAACAGTGCATGGTATAATATTTGGGCTGTATTTAGTAAGCAAGAGAGTAGCTAGCAAACATGGATCAAATCAACAGCATCAATGGAGACACATTCCCTTTGATTTAAATGCATATTTTAACCTCTTGAATCCTAGAGAGGTCCCCAACCACAGGGGATGAAGAAGGTGAATTTGTGATGGGGCATGGCACCAAGGGTGCCCATCTTCCCCTGAATCCAGTAGGGTCTGCTATGCCTCTGGGAAAATGTTTGTGTGTTGTACAGTTATGCCAGTGTCCACAACTTCTATAGCATTCAAATGGTTAAAAGCCCAAATTAAATCAGTTTCATTAATCCATTTTTGGTACGTTTCCTTCTGAATATGGTCCTTTAACTGTCATATTTAATTGGATACAAAGTGAGCTTGGGAGACAGTTCTCACTTGAAAGGCATATTAACACTTAATATGAAAAAATATGTAATGTAGGGTTTATCCAGTTGAGTAAATCGTGGGTACTCCCACTACTGACAAAGGTTTTATTCAAGAGTTACTGCATTTTATTGGGTGCAATACTACTATGGCCTGGAATTTTATTGTGTACTTTTGTACAGCAGTCTACGTACAGCTATGGTCAGTTGACGCTAAACCTCCATCGAATGATGGCACAGCAGCGCCATTGTCAAATTTCAGGCCATGGAAGTACTGCATGCAAAAATACAAGTCTAAAGTGCAAAAAACATTGGACTAAAGGATATCTCAGCAGTGGAAATACCTTTGTTTCAGTCACCAGGATAAACCCCGCCATATATAGATTTTTCAGTATTACTTATATCAGGTTTATATTTATTAAAGGATGCTCTCTTTTTGTTCCTTAACTATCCTTTGCACTATTGAAAGAGGTATGACACTACGGATGTTATGCACAAGAGAGTAGCAATTCTGATGAAAGGGTACATCCCTGAAATGTTGTATATCCACCTACAAAAACAAAGCATTGGACTCATATCTTACTTTCTCGTGAGCAACCTCATTGTGCCATAGATGAGAAATAACAATTCCCCAAACTATTGACTTTACCCTTTATGTGCCAGTGGGACACCCAATGCTTTAGCCAATGCGTTATCTACCCCCTTGACACTCAAAGGGTTAAAATGGGCTTTTAACTCCTTGGATCCTAGAAAGGGGAAGCAAAGGATTGGAGATCTCTTATTAAATCAGATTGAGTTTTTGATTGTTCCTACATAGAACAACATAGAACAATTTTGCCCATACATTACTCATCTCTTCTACTGTGCAGAAGGCTCTAAGGGTTGTATTCAATAAAGTAAAGATCAGTCATTCTAGAGCAAACAAACTGAACCCTAGGAGATTAATAAAATTGCCAGTGAATTAAATAGGGATTTTAACCATTTGACTGTTAGAGGGTGTCTCCATCACATTGTGTTGAATTCAAGGATTTCAAAGCCCCAATTAAATCAACATTAATTTGGGGAATTTGTATTTGTCCACTGTGTTTCGGTTGGCTTACTCCTAAACTGGTCATCCTTATCTTATTGAATGTAACCCTAAGGACCTTATGTAGAAAGAACAGTAGGAGCAGTTCTAGAACCAACCAGCTGAGCTATAGAGGGAATGAAAATTTCCATTGATTGATGTCTATCGGACTCTTTTGGCAGGATGTTGGAAACATGCACAATCGCTATTTCCAGAGAGAAAGTATATCTGGGCCATTATCTCTCTAATGTAAATGCATGTATGAATAGCATGTCAATAAAAAAAGTATACATAAATAAAATATATTTTGGCCAATAATACATTGTTAGAATTTGTACTGCTGTATTATCATGTAAGTTATTATTGTTATTGTTGTTTTTAATACTATTAGTATACATGTTCAAAAGTGATTTAAGATCCATTTAGTGACTCCTATACTCCAAAATACTAATGTAGCATAATTTGAAAAAATATTCAAATATTTTGAAACTAGTAGTCAAACACTATAGATTCTATTTTTGGTGCTGATTGAGTATCCAAAGTATTATTGCAATGTTATTTTTCAGTTGCCAGCAATCAGCATGACTAATATGATAAGAAGAACAAGATAAATTCTGGGGTTAACCAACCACACCTCAGATGGGGAGGGGGTGAGGAAGAATCAAAGTACACATAATTTAAAATACAGAATACAAAAGAGAGACAAAGAAGAGGCGCCCCTAGTGCAGCCTGAATGTTGTAAAGAAGCCTCCACCACACACATGCACCCAGTGAGCGGATACTCACAAAGATCAAGGCTGTGATCCTACTTAAGGGCCTTCTGGGATATCTCACTGACCCAGACACAGTAGATCATAGAATACACAAACTGGGATGCTCCTGAGAAACTCAGTTTTTCCACACGGCCAAGACGTATAAAAACAAAAACACAAACAGGGCACCCAATAGTATAAAACAGTGAAGATCAATATAACAAATCACAGGTGAATGGTACTCACCATGTGAAACATATGTAATGAATAGAAAAATTCAAGACAATTGATCTGGTAACAAACCTCCCCACATGTGAGGACGTGTGTGGTCCCATCAAAATTAATATAACAAAGCAGAAGTAAATTATAGAGTAGAAAATCTCTACCAGTTTAAGCAGCATAATCAGCAAAAGCAAAGCGCTCTTCAACTCATAGTACACAATGGAAGAGTCCTAATTAAAGATGTGGCATTGTGGGCAAGAAATTGACCATTATTCAGTTGAAGCGACAATTGTCATTTAAAATAGGGGTTTTAAACTGCCGGAATTGCACAATATTTTCTTAGTACATCAACCTCCACATATATAACATGCAAGTGCAGTATAATGCAGTAGTTTCTGTAGCAGCAGAGCAGAATTATGACTCCATAGGGTCCTAGGTAGGATCCCAATTTGCACCCTCCCCCATTCATCCCAGCTGCACTTGATCACAAGATTTACCCCTAGCACATGGGATATATATAACAGTATTCACCATGTGATTCTACAGCTGCTGTTGGATTCCAACACCCCTGACAATGAGGACTATGGTAGTTGTAATCTTATAGCAGCTACACAATGGCTCAAAGTATATTCCGTTAAAGAGTTATCCAGCACAGAGTACCTTGTACACCTCTCTGGCACTCAATAGGTAAATCCAATTTGAGAGCTGGGGGAATTGGGCAGCCTTTTGGAATTTGTGTAGGAGAGAGAATGACATGGTGCATGTCAGTGTATGGAGATTGGGGAATTTTCTGTTTCACATGCCTTGGGGGGGTGATGGTGTTCCATTCAGATCTGGTCATGTACAGACATTAGTGTTGATCAACCCATCTAGGAGTTGTGTTGTAGTCCACTCTCCCACATATCCTCCTCAAGACGCTGCCTGACTAAATTTATATTCTTTATTTGTGAACAGTGTTTCATGAATGAAATGACTTCTGTAGAAGGTGAGGGGGTAATTAGTATCTGATGTGGCTTCTCTACTTATTTCTATTACAATTTTTTTTCTGTGCTTGACAGAAATAAATAATCTGCACCAGGTTTAACTACCTCATTGGCTTCAGCAGTGGTAACTTTATTAATGTATTATTTAAATAAAAATCACAAAACACAGATTAATCCCCTTCTTCCATTCCCACACAATGGACTTGGGACCAGCTTCCAACCCAGGCGCAGGACAACAATCTGCCCATGGTGACAGTCCTGGAAATTAGGGAGGATAACTCTCAGTTTGCACCTACGCCCCTTATGTTGCTATAGACCCTAGGCACTAGCCTAGGTTGCCTAGTGCATAATCCATACAAAGAAATATACACAAATATTTGTGTATCTAAGTATTTGAATACTACTGATAAGCTAGCTAGAATACTATTGAATACTATTGATAGGCTACCAAATGTTTGTGTATGTTTCTTTGCATGTATTTTGGAAAGTTTTGACTCTACCCCCTTATTGGTTATTCACCCCCTGTACCTTCCTTACTTCCCTCACAAGGGTTTTGCTCACAGAAGAGTTAAGATAGTATAACTGCTTTTCATTTGTGTTATACTAAATACATGTTCAATTCACATTTTAGGCAGATAGTGGCTTGCCCAATCTGAGGTGCGTTGATGAAGCAGGCAAGCTTCACAGTTTATTATTAGTGATGATCGAGCACCCCGATGCTCGGGTGTTCGGGTGCTCTGGCCGAGCGCCCCCGGAGGCTCGAGTGCTCGGCCGAGCACCCGAGCCCCATTGAAGTCAATGGGAGGACTCGAGCATTACACCAGGCACCCCCTGCTCTGATGAGGGGAGGGTGCCTGGTTCATAGGAAAAGGTCAGAAAATGATGGAAACACCACAGAAATGGTTCAGGGACAGCATAGGGAGGATGTCTGGATGCATCTTGGACTCCAACGTCGCTGCTGGGAACGATGTTTCGCCCGTAGTACGCCATTTTTACAGACTGACCGTAAAACACACAAAAAGGAAGATAAAAACGATTTTAGGCGAAAAATTGTTACCAGACAGTATTTGCTGTATATTTACTTGTATATCATCTGCAAATTCTGCCAAAAATGTCATCGATTTTTCGGAACTGGGGCCATGATTAAGAGGGAAACGTGCGCAGCGTAAAGCAGGTGTTCAACGTGGTTATGGCCCGGGTAAGGTACAGCATTCAGGAACGGAGGCCGCAGCTACCACAGGTTTTACAACATGTCCGTTTGCCCTTGTTAAGTCCAAAATTTATAGTCGGAACAGTGGGGTCTGATCCATTGAGTAAAAGTGACGAAGTGACTTAGTGGATGAAGCCAAGAACTACCTTCTGCTCTGTCGAACACCCCAGCCCTATTTAATTCAATGGGAGGACCTGAGGCACTCCGATACAACCTGTATATCACAAAATGGAGGGCCTCATTCACATTGTGGTACAATAGTTCAGGTAGTGGTCCAACACTCATAAAGCCTATGCACTAAGTGAAAGGGCTGCCAAAAATTAGACTGAAATGTCACTCCAATACACCCTTTATTACACATAAAGGAGGGCATCATACACACCCTTGAAAAATTAGGATTAATGGCCTGCTGGTGACCCTCTAAAACATTAGGGGCGAGGGCATGCCGCTAAGCTGACCATCTAAAACATTAGGAATGAGGGTCTGCTGCTGAGCCGACCATCTAAAACATTATGGGTGAGGGTCTGCTGCGGAGCTGACACCCAGTAGTTGTAAGGCACAGAGGGATCAGTTTAGGACGCTGACACGGTCTGCTACGTACTCCTTCACCATCTTCCAAAACTTTTCCCTCCTTGTGACACTAGGCCGCGCATCAGGGTGAGGGTGCTGGCGGGGTGTCCCACGCCTTGGAGAGTGTTGCCCTGCCTTTGTCGGAACTGCTGTGTGCTCCCCTTTTCTCCCCTTCTCGGTTGGCCAAGGTAGCACGTACTCTGCCGCCAGCGTTGTCAGATGGAAAATTTTGGAGCAATTTTTCGACAAGAACCTTCTGGTATTGCACCATTTTGCTTGTCCTCTCCACCGGAGGAATGAGAGATGAGAAATTCTCTTTGTAGCGGGGGTCCAGAAGGGTGAACACCCAGTAATCCGTGTTGTCTAAAATGCGTATAACGCGTGGGTCACGGGAAAGGCAGCCTAACATAAAGTCAGCCATGTGTGCCAGAGTACCAACAGGCAAGATTTCACTGTCCTCACCAGGAGGATGACTCTCAATCTCCTCATCCTCTTCCTCCTCTTCTGCCCACCCACGCTGAAGAGATGGAAATAAAGTTCCATGGCTACCCTCTGTAGCGGAGGCAACCGTGTCTTCCTCCTCCTCCTCCGCCTCCTCCAATTGTCGCTGAGAAGACGAAGTGAGGGTGCTCTGGCTATCACCTTGTGTAAGCTCTTCCTCCCCCATTTCCACCTCTTCCACATGCAAAGCGTCGGTTTTAATTGTGAGCAGCGAGCGTTTCAGTAGACACAGAAGTGGGATGGTTACACTGATAATAGCGTTATCGCCGCTCACCATCTGTGTCGATTCCTCAAAATTGCGTAAAACCTCACAGAGGTCTGACATCCATTCCCACTCCTCACTTCTGATTAGAGGAAGTTGAACGGAGAGGCGACGACCGTGTAACAGCTGGTACTCCACTACTGCCCTCTGCTGCTCACAAAGCCGGGCCAACATGTGGAAGGTGGAGTTCCAGCGCGTGCTCACGTCACACAGCAGCCGGTGAGCTGGCAATTGTAAGCGCTGCTGCAGCGTCAACAGGCCGGCTGAAGCTGTAGATGACTTACGGAAATGTGCACACCCACGGCGCACCTTGGTCAAGAGATCATGCAAATTGGGGTAGGTTTTTAGAAATCACTGAACCACTAAATTAAATACATGCGCTAGGCATGGTACGTGTGTGAGCTTGCCGAGCTCCAAAGCCGCCACCAAGTTACGCCCATTATCACACACAACCATGCCTGGTTGCAGGTTGAGTGGCGAGAGCCACTGCTCGGTCTGGTGACTAATCCCCTGCAACAGCTCTGAGGCCGTGTGCTGTTTGTCCCCAAGGCAGATCAGCTTCAGCACGGCCTGTTGACGCTTCCCCACTGCAGTGCTACACTGCTTCCAGCTACCGGCTGATGGGTGAGTGGCGCTGCGGAGGTGGAAACGGAGGAGGAGGAGGAGCCAATAACGTAGGTGCTGGCGGAAACCCTGATGGAGGTAGGGCCCGCAATCCTCGGCGTGGGTAGCACCTGTGCCATCCCAGGGTCCGAGTCGCTCCCAGCCTCCACGACATTCACCCAGTGTGCCGTCAGGGAAATGTAGCGTCCCTGGCCACAAGCACTTGTCCATGTGTCAGTCGTTAAGTGGACCTTCCCAGTAACTGCGTTGGTCAGGGCACGGGTGATGTTAAGGGACACATGGTGGTGTAAGGCGGGGACGGCACACCGGGAAAAGTAGTGGCGGCTGGGGACTGCGTACCGAGGGACAGCTGCTGCCATCAGGCTGTGGAAGGACTCAGTCTCCACAAGCCTAAATGGCAGCATTTCGATGGCCAGTAATTTTGAAAGGTGTGAGGTTAGTGCTATGGCCTGTGGGTGGGTGGCTGGGTATTTTCGCTTGCGCTCAAATGCCTGGGGTAACGACATTTGGATGCTGCGCTGGGACAGGGAAGTGGATGTGGTAGCTGATGGTGCTTCAGATGGTACAGGTGCAGGGCGGGAGGTATGCGGGCCTGCGCCTTCGACAGGCGATTGGCCGGCACCGAAAACAGGGGAAGAGGAGGCAGTGGTGTGGCCTGCAGACACAGATTGGCGATCCGGGCGTTCCTCCCACTTATTACGGTGCTTGGATGCCATGTGTCGGATCATGCTGGTGGTGGTGAGGTTTCTAGTGTTCATGCCTCGGCTCATTCTGGTGTGGCACAGGTTGCAAACTACAATTCTTTTGTCGTCCGCACTTTCCTTAAAAAAACGCCATACCGCGGAACACCTAGCCCTTGGCAAGGGATATTTACGCAAGGGGGTGCTCCGTGGAACATTTGCGGGCCGGTTTGGTGCAGTCCGCCTTCTTTCTTTAGCCACACCACTGCCTCTTCCAGCCTGTTGCGGTGCTGCAGATGGCTCACCCTCAGGACTGCTGTCATCGCTCGGCTTTCCACCTTCCCAGGTGGGGTCAGTGACCTCATCGTCCACCAAGTCCTCCTCCACTTCCTCACTCTGATCATCCTCCTCATTTCTTGATCCCACCACATCCTCAGTCATTGACAACTGTGTATCATCCTCCTTATCAAGGTCTTGAGACAGTAATTGTGGTTGATTTGATGGCAACTGTGTCTCATCATCATCATCATCCACTTCCTTTGACCTTAAATGCCGTTCCCCTCTGTCATCTTCTTGTGATTGGGTACCCTCTAGAGGTTGTGAATCAGGGCACAAGATCTCATGTTCCTCTGCAAGCGTGCTTGGAGAGAGGTTCAAATCAAGGATTGGTGATGAGATGAGCTCCTCACTATATCCCAGTGTGGGATCACTTCTTTGGCCAGACCCTCTATGGTGGGAGGAAGGATGATCAGGGTGAGGATTATGTTGACCAGACTCTTGGCTAGTGAGAGTGGACTTGGTGGAAGACAGGGTGGTGCTTAACCGACTGGAAGCAGTATCAGCTGAAATCCAACCGACCACCTGTTCGCAGTGGTCTGACCTCGAGAGTGATGTCCTGCGACGCCCTGTAAACTGAGACATGAAGCTAGGTATGGTGGATGTCTTTCTTTCTTGTGCTCTGGCACCAGGCACAGTTTCTACGCGTCCTGACCCGCGCCCTGAAATATCAGGATCATGTCCACTTCCCCGTCCCTTTTTACCCGCCTTCTTCATATTAAACGGAATATATGCCGGTAATCTGCGGCTAGGCACACGAAACAGAATGTGACGCTAATCTGCGGCTAGGCACACGAAACAGAATGTGACGCTAATCTGCGGCTAGGCACAGTGAACAGAATATGTGACGTTAATTTGTGAATTTGCACACTAAACAATATGTGACGTTAATTTGTGAATTTGCACACTAAACAATATGTGACGCTAATCTGCGGCTAGGCACACTAAACAATATGTGACGTAAATCTGCGGCTAGGCACACTAAACAATATGTGACGCTAATCGGCGGCTAGGCACACGAAACAGAATGTGTCGTTAATCTGCGGCTAGGCACACGAAACAGAATGTGACGCTAATCTGCGGCTAGGCACAGTGAACGGAATATGTGACGTTAATTTGTGAATTTGCACACTAAACAATATGTGACGTTAATTTGTGAATTTGCACACTACACAATATGTGACGTTAATCTGCGGCTAGGCACACTAAACAATATGTGACGCTAATCTGCGGCTAGGCACACGAAACAGAATGTGACGCTAATCTGCGGCTAGGCACAGTGAACGGAATATGTGACGTTAATTTGTGAATTTGCACACTAAACAATATGTGACGTTAATTTGTGAATTTGCACACTAAACAATATGTGACGCTAATCTGCGGCTAGGCACACTAAACAATATGTGACGTAAATCTGCGGCTAGGCACACTAAACAATATGTGACGCTAATCTGCGGCTAGGCACACGAAACAGAATGTGACGCTAATCTGTGGCTAGGCACACGAAACAGAATGTGACGCTAATCTGCGGCTAGGAACAGTGAACGGAATATGTGACGTTAATTTGTGAATTTGCACACTAAACAATATGTGACGTTAATTTGTGAATTTGCACACTAAACAATATGTGACGCTAATCTGCGGCTAGGCACACTAAACAATATGTGACGTTAATCTGCGGCTAGGCACACTAAACAATATGTGACGCTAATCTGCGGCTAGGCACACGAAACAGAATGTGACGCTAATCTGCGGCTAGGCACACGAAACAGAATGTGACGCTAATCTGCGGCTAGGCACAGTGAACGGAATATGTGACGTTAATTTGTGAATTTGCACACTAAACAATATGTGACGTTAATTTGTGAATTTGCACACTAAACAATATGTGACGCTAATCTGTGGCTAGGCACACTAAACAATATGTGACGCTAATCTGCGGCTAGGCACACTAAACAATATGTGACGTTAATCTGCGGCTAGGCACACTAAACAATATGTGACGCTAATCTGCGGCTAGGCACACGAAACAGAATGTGACGCTAATCTGTGGCTAGGCACACGAAACAGAATGTGACGCTAATCTGCGGCTAGGCACAGTGAACGGAATATGTGACGTTAATTTGTGAATTTGCACACTAAACAGAATGTGACAATAATCTATGGCTAGGCACACGTTTAAAATGGCCCTTTTTGTCACTGCGTTGTAAAATAATTGACCCTGTGCACCTAACAGAATATGTCAGCTTGTCACTGCACTGTGAAATATTTGTCCCTGTGCACCTAGTACAATGTCACCTTAGAACATGTCCCCCCCCCACAAAAAAATGAAATTCTGCCACCCCCAAAAAAAATTAAATGCTGCCCCCACACACAACAGTCCTAAAAAGGACTTTTGGGTCTTGAAAGAGTTTCAACAATTTTATTCTCCCTACACTGACTTCCTGTGCATCTAGTATTATATGTCACCTTACTAATATCCCCCCCACAAAAAAAAAGGAAATTGTGCCCCCCCAAACAAAATATAAATGCTGCCCCCACACACAACAGTCCTAAAAAGGACTTTTGGGTCTTGAAAGAGTTCCAACAATTTTATTCTCCCTACACTGACTTTCCCTGCCTGAGCGCATCTCTCCCTGGCTAAGAATGAGCCGAACTCGCGCGTCGGGTGCTATACAGCACCCGATCACGGGTTCTGGTCAGCCAATCAGTGTAATGCCAGCAGCCAACATGGCTGCTGGCATTACACTGATGTCAGAGCCTCCCCGCACGTTTATTGGCTGCGCAGCAGCCGCGAAACGTGCGGGGAGGAGACCCGAACATGGCGGGCGAGCACATGCGGTACTCGTACGAGTACCGCCATGTGCCGAGCAGAGCGATGCTCGAGCCGAACCGAGCTTCGGCCGAGCATGCTCGCTCATCACTATTTATTATCTGTAGTACATCACAGTTTATTTATTGGTAAAGGTTATGATCTGGTGCTAAGAATATTTATGTTTACTGTATGTATTGTATATAATCTGGCACTCTGCCGCAGTACATGATATTGGAAAGAGCAGATTTGTGCTTGATAGAACACTTGTATACATATCATAGCCTTACTAGAAAGGTAACAATACTCAACTCAAGTATATTTTTGAGTACAGACCTGAAATTTCATATTATACAGGATTTCAACCTCAAAGGACTGGATTTACAGCTCAGGAACCCCTAGGCTAGGACCATAGACTTACCTAGTTCCACTCATGACCACACCTTTACATGACTGTCCCCAGCCCTATCCACTGTTGTCTGAAACATGAAATATGAGTAGCCGCTCTTAAGTCACAGAAAATATGCATACCCTACAAAATTACTACAAGGGCTAAATTCATCAAACTAAAGCGGTGCAATTCTGGAGCAAACCAACTGCACCACAGGAATGAAATTAAAGCCTTTTAATTCATTTAATGTTAGAGATGTCTCCCATGCACTGTGAAGCAATATGAAGGAGATTTCTTTAGCATTCTGGGGGTTAACAGTTCTATTTCAGACAATAGAAATTTTCATAATTTTCTCCCCATTGGTACAGCTAATTTTCCCTTTTTTGCTTGATGAACACGGCGGTTGCTATTGTACAAAACATTCACTATAGAGCCTTGGTAAGATTTCCCAGGAATATGGAGTACAATTCTGCACAGCATTAAAAAAGCAAATTTGAAATAAAAAGAGTACAGAGATGTGTAACAGGTTAATAAAGGAAATATAACTAAAAACAAAGTCTAAACACATTAGGTTTGTTTAATTTACAAAATAGATGTCTACTGGGGACATTATTACAAGATACAAATATATTCAAGGTCAATAAAGGACAATCTGAGGTACTCATTATTTAAAGCCTTGAGCGACATACAAGTGGGTATCCATTAACATTTAAGGAAAGACCCTCCATCATGAAAATATCTGAATCTCAATATTTTCTGAATACATTTTTGAAGCGCAAACTATGGTGCCTGTATATAAGCATTCACTCTCTTGCACTTTTCACACAATTTGTTGTATTTAACATTGTATTAAAATGTTTTTAATTTGTATGTATCTCTTTTGATTTACACAACACACTTTATACTTTTTAGATAACACAAATGTTACTTAAAAAAATACAGGCAATTTTTGGTTGCATAATTATTCACCTCTCTGATTACTTGGTAGGAGCCCCTTTCACAGAACTTACAGCTGTCTTTTGCACATCTGGATCCTGCAATTTTTGTCCTTTCTTCATGGCAACATTGTTCAAGTCCTGAAAGTTTGATGAGATTAACTTTTCAAGTCTTGCACAAATTTTCAATCAGATTGATGTCTGGGTGTTTGACTGGGTCATTCTAAGATATTCAGATTATTGTCTTTAATCCACTATAAACCTGGCTGTGTGTTTAGTGTCATTGACCTGCTTGTTTGTGAACCTCCACCTCAGTCTCAGGTCACTTGCAGAGTGAAACAAGCTTTCCTTTAGAGTTGCCCTGTATTTGGTGCCATCCATCTTGCCCTCAATGCCAATAACTTTGATTTCCAGAGGGTTAGATATGGTATTGCATTTTAATGCATTAAGTACCCCTCCAGCATTCAAAGGATCAAAAGCATCCCACATTATGATACTGCCACCTCCATACTTCACTATGGAGATGGCCTTCTCACTGGCAAGGAAGTTATCATGGTGTCCTAATGTCTGGACCCTAATGTAGCTGCATAGCAATGCACGAGAGCATAGTTTGGGAATGTTGTCGGTTGCACATATCCCTTGATGTGGCCAAAGCCAGATACAGGTGCTGGCCTCGAAGCCAGATGTCTGATCCTGGTTGAGTCAGGATCCTGACCAGGGTGGGATAAGATGCACACTGGTATTAGTCTCAGACAAAGGACCCAGTGCAGATCTTCTAAGCGCACATTAAACAGAAAAGGTCCACACAAGATACTGCTTAAGGGTCGACAGTATGGGAATAGGAAATAGCACTTTACAGATAGCAGGCTGAGACTGCTTAAGGTTTGACAGTAGGGCAATATGGGATAGCCCTTCACATGTAGCAGGCTGGGACTGCTCAGAGTTCAGCCAGAACGTGGTATGAATACCTGTCATAGAAACACAGAATTTGATGGCAGATAAGAACCATTTAGTCCACCTAGTCTGACCATTTTCCTACTGTAAAAACCTTATTTGGTTCTACATGAAAGAAATAAAGTCGGAAGGTAGTAGTAAAATACCAAAGGGAGATATGACCAGAGGCTGGATATAACCTAGTCAATGTCAAAGATATAAATCTACAACTAGGAGTCGAACAGTCTCCGACATGGAAGAAGGGTAAGAATCTGCGACAAGCAAGTCCAACTATTATGACAAGTGTGATGAAAATCTGACTATGGTTCACATCGATTGAACTCGAATCACTCCAGAGATACAATAAAGAGGAGCACTACCACCACCAACTGATCCACTCACTCTAGTTCAAGTTCCACACCACTTATACCAGAAATAATATAGGGCAAAAAAAATCAGGGTAATAGATCAACATGGAAGATTGGCAATTTCATTGTATCTCTGTAGCTGCAGATTTTGGGACTGTAGGAGATCTGATGGAGGACTGACATCTTTCCATCTATGGCTACACAGTGAATCCCATGGAGGACTAGAATGCAGAAGTGGATGAAGGAGATTTCTAGTGTGTCACAGATCTTATCTGAATCACTAGGATTTCTTAATATGGTAAATTGCCTGTTAGGTAGTTATGTAGTAGTATGTTGTACCATTAGTGAAACGGGAATGCTCTGTTTCATAATAAAAGCAGCTCTAATTAATCATCATATTTTTTGGACTTTGGAGAGTGTTATTTCAATTCTGTCAGAGTTGTAGTTCCAGAGTAATTCAATGACAAAGTGTCCCCCTACCGCCCCTTTTACTGATATAACACTGCTCAGCCAGAGCAGAAGGGAGGTGCCCAGGTAGACTGCAGAGAGGGAAAATCTTCAATTAAGATAAGGGAAAAACCTGAAAAGCTTGTCAAGGGAGGCAGTGATTTTATTGTTTTCATAGGAATAAGAGTGTCCCTTTCTGTTATCTGTCTGGTCTATGGACTGCATTCCACATCTGAGAAGAGATTGCTTACACTAGGTAAAAGGGGCGGGAGGGGGAAACTTTGCTTGTGAATATCTCATAAACCATAAAGGTTTGAGAGATAAGACATATCATTCTTCATGTTTTTTAATGCCTACAAAATAAAATAAAGTTAAAACAAAGTATTACTATCCTTTTAATGTTCTTAGACCTCAGGTGGTAAGTGAGAGGCTTTAAAGCGAATCTACTGCAACATTTATGGTGAGGTGTTATTGTTAAGCAGATATTTTACCCCATAAATGAGCTTATCATTCAGTATCCGTTTTTGCATGATCTGTTCTTTCAATAAGTAATTATGGTGGGGCCTTAGTGAGGCTTGCACCAGTATACTGAAATTTTCAGTATAATTTAACAAACGGAGAGAAAATAACTATGAAGACATTGAGAGATAATAAAGAGGTAAAAATACATCCTGCAGGCAAAGGTGGAGGCATAGTCTTATTATGACTATAATAAAGAAGCCCTATGTATCCTTTCTGATAAGAAAACATATGTGAAATTAAATGCAGATCCCACAAGGGCTTTTCAGGAAGAACTTTTAGATCAAGGGAAAGAAAAGGGTATTCTTTATGTTAAGGAATATAATTTTGTTAATGTAACCGATCCCAGATTACCAGTTTTTTATTATTTACCGAAAATACACAAAAGTTTGGTCGACCCACCTGGTCAACCAATTGTATCTGGGATCGGTTCAATTAGCTTCAATCTTTCTGCATATGTGGAAACATTTTTACAGGGCTCAGTAAAAGAGTAAAGGTCTTACATTAGAGATACCACACAGATATTAAACATAGTTGATGAAGTTATTTGGGATTCTGACTGTTTGCTTGTTACAATAGATGTTTTTCCTTTATATTCTGTAATAATCCATGATGTTGGCTGTGAGGCTGTGAGTTTCTATCTATCTTTGAGAGAAGATATGCATTCAGATCAAATAGAATTTATTATTTTATGTATTAAATTTATTTTAACACATAACTATTTTTTGTTTGACTCAGTGTTCTTCCTCCAGATCTTCGGATGTACCATGGGCACCAGATTTGCACCAAGTTATGCCAACTTATTTATGGGATTATGGGAGCATTGGTTTATTTAGAATAACAACCCCTTTGGCGCAAATCTGGTGCTATGGAAAAGGTACATAGATGATATGTTTTTTATCTGGAGGGGAGACACCGACTCACTTAATTTATTTATCAGTTATATTAATACCAATAATTATAATTTGCTTTTTTCTTAAACTTACAGTCAAACATCTATCAATTTCCTGGATGTCACTTTATATATTCAGAATAACAAGATTTTTACTAGAAACTACTGTAAACCTGTGGATGCAAACAGTCTGATTCTTCCCAGTAGTTGCCACTTCAATAAATGGCTCATGAATATTCCCTTCGGAGAAGTTAGGAGATTAAAAGAAACTGTACAGACCCAATGGTCTTTTAGGAAGAATTACCAAAGTTAAGTGAGTGATTTATACAGAGGGGATATAATCTAGAAGAATTCAATCAAGCAGTTTCTAAGGTTAGCTTAATGGTTAGAAAGCAACTATTGGCTCCTAGAAGTCTAGAAGAAAAGAGTGTAGATTCGCCATTTCAATTAACATTAATAGTTAATTATAATACAGATCATAAATATTTTAATAAAATTATACAACGTCACTGGCAAGATCTTAAACAAGACAAATGGTTAGAAGCTGTTTTACCTAATAAGCCTAGGATAATATATAAAAAAGCTTAAAATATGGGAACCATTCTAGCCCCAACTGTGAAAAACAGGGATTCCAATGAGCATAAAAGGATCAATTGGTTGAGCACAGGTTTATCTGGTTTTCACAGTTGTGGCTGATGTATATGTTGTAAGAAAACTAATAATATTAAAAACTTACTTAATTTTACAACTACTAGTACTAAAAAGGAATTCCTAATTAAGGATCATTTGTCCTGTAAATCAAAAGATGCGATATATGTCCTACAATGTAGTTGTAATAAACAATACGTTGGATGGGCTAAAAGATGGTTTAAAGTAAGAGCGGAAGAACACATTACAAATGTGGAGAGGGGCTATAATCATCATAGTATTTCTCTACATTTCAAAAAGGAATATAATTCAAATCCCAAATATTTAACTTTCTTTACCATTGATAAAGTTATGATAGATTGGAGAGGGGGCAGCTACTTAGAGGCTATGTCTCAAATTGAATCAAAATGGATCTTCGACATGGACACCCTTCAACCTAAGGCGTTAAATGCTGAAATAGAACTGTTTGGGTTTTTATAGGATGGTACAATAAAGTTCAGAATTTTTGAACAGATTGCTCACAGGTGGGAGATACACTTTTAAGGTGTTTTTTAAGATAAAAAGGCTGAGTCAGATGTTTGCAATATATGCTTGTTTGTCTTGAGAAAGGAAGGGGTGTCCTCCTGAAACCCCTAGATTTTAACAGCATTTGTTGTATAATATTGATGGACACTAAAACAATATAGACGTCCTCAGTTTTTGGTTGAACTACAAAAAAAAAACAAAAAAAACATAGTTGTTTGTACTAGAGCTGTGGAACTTTCTCCCTGTCGAAGAATTAACCAATTTGGAGCCCATGCATTATGGACCATAACAGCGTATGAGGATTGGGAGTGAAGATCTTCACATATATATAACATCATGGAGTTGAATACTTGTAAGTCTGAGTGAAGACGGCGGTGGTGAGTCCATTTTATATGCTATCTGGACTGTAATAACCAGAATATTATCTGACCATCAACTCCACTTGCCTTTAAGTCTTGGCATAGCGAGCCATTGAGATATTTGAAAAGTAACTCTCCTCCCTAATTTGTGAACTATCTATGGATACATTTTCATCTACTGCTGGGCTACATTGTTTCCGAAACACAGCAACATTACCATCTAACTAAGTGTACGCCTATTTTTCTCACTTGGGCCCAACGTATTCAATTTATATAGTCATATTTATATACATATTTGTTTTTTTATAAATATACTATTTTTTAATAAATTGTGATTTTGGATGTATTTGTTATAATCCATTTATGTGACATGATCTATTTCAGCCTTTAGATAGAATATATTATTCTGCATAGTGAGCTATCCCTTTTATTGTTAAGCCTAACTCGATGTCCTTAATTCCTATTAGGTTTAGATTATATACTCCTTAGCGTTCTCTTTGCTGGTATATTTGTATATAAGTTTATATATTAGTTTGATAATACCCCACTACTAGGTGTTCAATTGCCCCAGCATATTGCTATTTGCAACTTGATTATATGTCTTCACCTGCACGTGTCCCTTACATTTTGTTTTTTTTTGGTCCATGGTCTTTCGGCAGGCGAGACTAATCACAGTAAGGTGCTTTGATCTTTTTCCCTTGATGCTATAACAGATCCTGATTTATATAATCGGGTGACTGTGTGGTGCATGTGGTTTTTTTTTTGGCACTTCATCTAGGGAGAGATGTTCAAAAAGTCATCATAATGAAAAACTTGTCGGATCATGAGTTGGTGGTAAAAGAAGGACAATATTTTCAGAAATAAATCTGTCATGTTTTAAAATCCATGTAAAGAATTAAAAATGAAGGTAAGAAGATCTCATTGAACATTGCTGTTAAAAATTCTGATCTTAAAAATTGTCTTTGATTTTGTCTTTGAAATGAAAAATTGCTTCTCAGTATTTTAAGTTTTCTTCTCCAAGTTTAGACCATTTTTATTATGTCAGGAAAAAATGACATTAATCAGACAAAAAAAGAATATTTTTTTCTGAAAATACCTTACATTATGACAGAAGATTAAACCACACCCGCTTTTAAGACGACTTTTTCCCTTTGACAGACATGGCGGAATTGGATTAAAAAAAATGACGGAAACATGTTTGAGAATTGACTGATCATGGTGTAAGCATGTTTTTATTCTGATTACAGACAATTTCAGTCACCACCACTTTCTGGACATCTGGACATCTTGCCGCATGAGGTATATTACTTGTGGTTTGAGTTTTTCTAATAGCGGTGGAGCGGAGGTTCTCTGGTGAGGCAGACGTGCAGAGTTTAGATCTGAGCAGACACATTTGTATTTTTGTGTTTGCATAGTAAGTTAAGATATTTTTGTCGGTACATTTGGTCAGCTTGTTGGTGAGTGATAAACACATATATATTGGGATATTTATTATATAGGTGATTTGGTCGGAAGCATTTTAGAGATATACATTGTGCGTACAAGTTACACACGGGTTATATTTTCCCTTTCCTCTCTGGTTCCTACTTATATTTATTTGATGCATATTTTAGGGCCTAGGAATATTATTTTATATTTTTCTATTTATTTTTGATAACACATAAAGTGGTGGTGTTAGTGTTTATTCCTTCATTGCCCCTTTTTTATATACTAGTTGAAAATCCGGTGTACACGGGACAAAGTGCCACCCAGCAATGGCCACGGTGCAGTCATGAGTAGTAGAGACTGCCCGTGCCGCGGATAATATGGAGTGGGGTGCTACGAATTCAGACCGTAGTCCTCTTTGCACAATGAAGGTGTGCAGAGAGGACTATGGTCTGAATTAGAAGCCCCGCTCCGTTATCAGCCGTGGTGCAGGCAGTCTGTTGTGCGCATGACTGCAGTGTGCGTAGCCGTCTCAACTGGACATGACAGCTTCTGACAAACATACATTTAGCAAATTATTATATAGGATAAGAATTGGTTGGTGATATTTTTTCACTTTAGTGTAGCGCATTAAGACATTATTTTGTTTAATCACAAAGTCAGCTGGTTTATTTAGCAATTTTTAAATAGGAGTTGCAGTGAAGTGTATAGATTAGTACAAAGGTTTTTATGACAGCTTTCCACGGGAGTTCCTGTGCATGGAAACCCCACAAAATGTCTGTTATTCTTTGTTTCTCTCTATACTTCCAGCTGGGTTCAGAATGTGCAGTTCTATGGCTGCCAGTTCAATGTGACAATGCTTGGGGGGGAGGATTTGGTCAGTATGTGTGGTTCTATGGCTTTTCAGTGGAGTGGGACCACACTGGGAAAGCAGTTTGTTGCTCTGTAGCTACTGTGAGACAATGCTGGGGGTATCTTTCCCCTCTGTGGCCCAGGTATCACTGAGCTGCTGCTGGTAGTGTGCAGAGGATTGTCATTGGCAGACTTTCTCTGTGGATGTTGGTGTTTTTCTTTCTTGTTTCATTTTATTTCTTCTTGTAGAAGACATTTAGGGCGAGATGTTCAAAAAAGTTAGTAGCGCTATTTCAAATCAGTCACGGAAGTTAATCCAGCATATATTCATACGTCAAAATGTTCTTCTAAGAATTTGTCGTAAATAGGAAATAGGTCGTGTGAAAAGTCGTTTGGCGGGAAAAGTTCTTTGAGATTGTCGCAATGGTGAACGAAGTATTTTCAGCTGGTTTTGTCGGTGGAGTATAAAAGTGCATAAGTGAATGTAAGTTGGAAAAAGGATGGAGTTAAATAAATGTGAAAAATATATGTAGCCCATAGAGAAGCACTCACGCTTGGTAAGCTGATTGCCTGGGTGCCTGTAATCCATCCTAATTTTGTAGAAATATCCAAAGATGGAAGAAGCACTCTCAGGTCTTGAAACAAGTGATGAAATGAGTCTTTATTTGTTTAGCTTGAAGTTTCGGTTAGTACTTGGCAACCTTCGTCAGAATAATGAGTGAAGAAAAAAAACACATAAATACCCTAAGTGAACAAACGGCGTGAAACTTAGCGCCTGAAGTGCAATTAACGTCATAGACAATGTGAAATGCAGTGTGAGTGACAGTTAAGAGCACCAATAATAGTTATCCCTCTTTACGTGTGTTAGCTAGCCAAAGGAGCAATAAAAGCTAATACAGACATATACGCAAATACCTATAACCAAAATAAAATCAATTCTAAAGTAATAATTAATCTATAAGAAGATAGAAACAAAGAAATAGAGAGAGATATCCACCTACTACTGTAACGCACTGCTATGTAATTAGGGGTTACCGGGAGAGGATAACTTGTTCATTGCGGGGACTCAAGCGCATTACGATGCATTGTCCGTCCCATCACAGCCGACTAGCAACCATTCTCCCAAATATCACAAGCTAGTGCCAGATACCTTGTAAAGTAAAAGATTGTCACAGGCCACTTCAAACACACTATCACATTGGGTACCTTGCTAACCCCGATCCAGAGATATTGTCGGTAGCTAGTCTTTGCAAGTGGACAAATAAAGGGGCAGCAGATGTATCCAGTCATTGGAGAAGAGGTCAGATTGGCAGTCTAATATATAATCGGGAAAAAAGCATGTGTAGATTACTATTATGTGCTCACAACTAATAAACAATCAATCAAGACATGTCAATTCGTAATTAGAAACACATTGAGCTAAACCTCTGATAGGAATGTATTCAGAATAATGCGCAGTCCAAGATACTAGCAGGAATTCATTAACTTTAAAAATAACAAACTTCAGAGAGTCTAGGAAGATTACAAAGAGAATCGTGTATATTCCTTGTTGTCTGGGCAGGGGGATCGTCCTTCTGCCCATAGACGCCAACATAGACGCGTTATTAAACCAAAGGACCTGAATACAACAGATTCCAGTGAGAATGCTTCTCAGTCAGACTCAGAAGAAACACATACTCCTAATACTACAGAACTCATTTCCCAACCTTCTGACACAGAAATTTCTTTTTTTAGTGGTTCAAACCCGTTCCAACAGAAAGGGAAGGGGCGGTCACGTCCACATCCAAGGAGGGGCGGTAAACATCAGAGACACAGCAAAACCACCCACGATTCCAAGGACGTAATCTTTAATCTTAGTGATAGACCTCTCACATCAGCAGAAATTTCACTTTTGAGTAAGGGATTATCCTTTGTCCCTACCACAAGAATGAACAAATTGAATTTGAAAAACTTCTTTAAAGACCAGATATCTCCTATGCCATCATACCTTTCCTGAGCGTACTCCTTCTGTTGGACTGCATGCTATATTCGGAGTTTCTTCATGGAGGTTGTGTGCGGGATTGGTGGGCTCCTGTTGGGCGGTTCTGAGACGTGCGTGTGTTTTTCTCTCTCTTCTCCTTCCTCCCCCTTTGCCCCACATCATACTTTTCTCATCACTTTCATCCTCTTCGCGATTACCTCTCTCATCTTTCTTTCTCTTTAAACCATTTCTATTTGACTTTTCTCTATACTCTCCCCTACGTTCTTTCATTAATATAGCCCTATATGGTAGAATGCAGATTATTTTGTCTTTTCCATAAAATGCAGTCTAGTTTCCTTATTCTCAGAATATTTGAAGATCCTTGATACTTTGTTATGTACCTTTCTGTTGTGCATTTGTACTTCAGTCTCCTCAATGCTTTTCTTTTCACTGTTTGTAAACTTTGTTTCTTTAATAAAGATTGTTTAAAAAAAAATAATAATATTAAACTAATTTAATGAATATAAAATGTGTAAATTAAATACATTATACATTTTTTAATAAAGAACTTAAAAATGATTTAAATACAATATTTCCAAGTTTTCCATCTTTTCAAAATAAGCATTTACTTTATTTTTTCTGGAACTCAAGAACAGTGCATGTCTTTCTTGAAGGTTTGGCATGCATTGACACTAACATCCTGTCATGTGATCTCCTTTTTTTGCACCTTTACAAGAAATCCTTCCTGTGTCAAAGGATCGTCTTTACTAATGAAGGTTTACCTATACTAATGAAGGTTACCTATATAGTCTGAGGAAAAGAAGTTTTAAACAAAACGTTATTTTTGAAGTAAAACTTACATACAAAAGCAATTAAGGTAGGTATATAATTTCATAATTTTGAATTTAAAGGGATAGTAACGTTCCGAAAAAAGTAATAGCAATATGGATGATACAATTAAAAAAGATTACTTGCCCTTATTCTTATCGCTCAAACCTTTATGGAAATATATGAAGATAAAGTTCTCCACTTCTTCCCCTTTCTCATATGTCAGCTGTATAACTGTATAGCTGACAGTATGAGATCCTGGTCCAGGGACCAGAAGGCTGCTCTTCAGCAGCACCAACATAGTGATACCTAAAAATAGATACTTCTTCAGAATGGTCTACAACGTGTGCTTGTAAACCAGGCACACGTTGTAGACCGCTCTGATGAAGTATTTATTTTTAGGTATCACTATGTCAGCGCTGCCGAAGAGCCGACCATCTGGTCCAGGGATCAGGATCTCATGCCGTCAGCTATACAGCTGATGCACGAGAAAGGGGAAGGAGCGGAAAACTTTATTTTCGCATATCTCTCAATCCATAAATGTTTGAGAGATACGAATAAGGACAAGTAATCTTTTTTAATTGTATCTTCCATATCCCTAATACTTTTTTCGGAACATTACTATCCCTTTAAGCTTGTTTGGCACAAGCCCTAAGGAAACATTAATTTGTAGGACTTAGGCTGGTTGGAAACAACCCCCCAAAAATTGTTTATATTTTGTAGGACTAGTTTTTTTTCTTTTTTTTTTTTTTTCAAAACACAAGACCTGAGAAAAAAATATAAATGCCCTACTGGAATAATGCCAGTAGGTCATGTTGGCCAGTGGCCACTGTCAAATGTCCTCCTGAGTCCTGAGTTGTAACTGCTGTTCGTACTGCTGCTGCTGAGCTGTTTAAGCAGAAGGATGTTTAGGCAACTGAAAGGGAATGGGATCAACAATAGCAGTAACATGAGTGATGGATGATGAAGGTTCCACTTGTCACGACTGGCTCCAGTGATGTGCCTGAGGCAGTAGCAGAAGAATAAGTAGCCCCCAGTATATGTAGAGAAAAGAAGAAGTTGGCCATCAAATCTTCTCCACCTGCCCCTCCACCAAAATCATGAATATGTTGTTATTAGAATATATATTTTTCCCTTGAGAGCAGGAACTGTGGCTCTCATCAGCAACTGCAATCTGCACATTATGTGTGGTAAATAACATCTGGGGGCACAACTGTATCCAAACACCATGACACCAGAACTCAAGTACTGCTGCTGTCACTATACCTGTTGTCAAGACCCTGCTAAGGACATATAACAACTTGCTGAAAGTTTAATAGTAATAACGAACCATCCCTGCCAGAATTCTAGCATATTCTGCAGGATGGAATATCCTCAGATGCCACCTGATGACCTGGTATCAATTCTCCTCCACCACACTGGCATGTGTGGTCTGTGCACCACACAAGTGCAATGGGTAGAGATGAACTGCCATATCCCAACATAAAATGAGTGGCTAACTATCACGGTGCCCGTGCTATTCAGCGACATTCTGTCAGTCTACACTCCTGCTTAACACCTATTGGCTGAGCTGTGATTGTCCCGGCACATCTCCGGTGTCCTTTTGTGGTGTTCCAGTACCAGCGCTTGTTCCTGATTATTGTGTGCTCTCAGTGTATCGACCCGGCCTGCCTGACTACTCTGCATCTCGTTTCCTGCCTGTGCAATGACTCTGACTGCCTGACCATTCTGCTTCTCATCTCCTGTGTACCGACCCGGCTTGGCTGACATGCCTGCTCCGTGTACCGACCCGGCTTGGCTGACACTCCTGCTCTGTGTACCGACTTGGATTGGCTGACGTTCCTGCTCCGTGTACCGACTTGGATTGGCTGAGGTTCCTGCTTCGTGTACTGACTTGGATTGTTCTACGTTCCTGTTCTGTGTGATTCCGCCCGGTTGGGCTGCTGCCTACTCTGCACTCCCTAATCGGTCTCCGGTTAAGGATAGTGCTTCACTTTCGCTGTCTGTGGACAGCTGTGCAGTTGGTCTTGGTTGCCTCTGTGTCATCCCCGGTGACATTCCCATTGGTCTGCCTTACAAACTATTCCCGGTTGGGTGCCTCTCAGGGAGAGTTGCTCAGATTTTGTCACTGCTACGGCAGTGCTCAGGCTGCTCATATCTCCGTTAATGCTACGGCAGTGTTCAGTTGCCTAGTCTCCATTACTGCCACGGCAGTGTCCAGTTGCCTAGTCTCCGTTACTGCTACGGCAGTGCTCAAGTGGCTCAGTCTCCGCTACTGCTACGGCAGTGCCCCTATTGCTCACTATCCGTTACTGCCATGGCAGCATCTCAGTTGCTCTGTCTCCGTTAATGCTACGGCAGTACCCAGTTGCCTAGTCTCCGCTACTGCTACAGCAGAGCTCACGTGGCTCAGTGTCCGTTACAGCTATGGCAGTGCTCAAGTTGCCTGGTCTCCGTTACTGCTATGGCAGTGTCTAATTCACTCAGTCTCCATTACTGCTACGGCAGTATTCATGTTGCCTAGTCTCCGTTACTACTACGGCAGTGCTCAAGTTGTCTGGTCTCTGTTACTGCTATGGCAGTGTCTAATTCACTCAGTCTCCATTACTGCTACGGCAGTATTCATGCTGCCTAGTCTCCGTTACTACTACGGCAGTGCTCAAGTTGCTCAGCCTCCGTTACAGCTAAGGCAGTCCACAATTGTCTGGTATACATATTCTTGGGCGTTACTCGTACTACAGCTCTCACCTCTATTTGAGCTCCTTAAAAGGCCTTACCACAACACTCTCTGTCTGCTATTAACCCATGCAGTACCGATATACTGGGACTCACTCAAGATCTGCCTAACCTGTGTCAGTATAATGTTCTATGGACTCTGTACTTATACTGGACCTGTGTGGGCTTACCTCTGTATAACTTGTCTAGTGGCTGTACTATATTAAATGTATATTACAGGACCTGTGAGGGTTATTGTGATCTTAATTGTTTAATAAAACTGTGTTTTATCCAAACCTACTGTGTCTGTGTGTCAAACAAACTGTTACACTATCATTTGGAGGAGAAGGTAATGATGAACGAGGTGGATTGGCAGAAGATGTACTTGTTACCCTAGAGGAAGATGGTGATGTTGATAGTGAGTTTGTTGTTTCGCTCGTCATGAAACTTCCAGTGTCTGTCTGGGTTTCTTTATTCTCCCTCCTCTTTGATCTCCACCTTTCTGGAGAGTGAGGGGGTGCTAGATTTCTTTGATGGGTGTTTGGCTTTAACTTGTTTGACATAAATGTCATTGTGTCTGTGTTTCATGTGTGTTATGAGGGAGGTTGAGCACAAGGTGTGTTTCATCCTTTCCCCTTCTCACTAACTTGTCACAAAATTTGCACTGTACCATTGTTGATAATGACTGCACTGTGCCTGCCGGAAGAGAATAATAGTTCCACACCCAGGACTTCTGGGGGGAGGGATAGGGAACAGGTGGAGAATTATGGCCTGTTTCTTCTTGTTCTCTGCATTCCCCTTCACTTTTTGTGGCAGCAGATAATGTTGCTGCTATTGCCTCAGATTTAACACTTCAACTAGGACCAGGAGTATTGCTGGCGCTGGCAAGTAGCAGTCACTATGAGCCTTTCCTGCCTCGATTTTTGCAAAATATCACAGAAGAACAGCACAGCACGTCTATCTCACTCTGTAGCTGCTTATATTGTGTCTGCCTTCAGCGAAAACATCACATTTTTATAGTGGAACTGTAAAAACAATGTAAATCAATGAGCGGAAACTTTACAGCCATTGAAAAAACGGCGAAAAATTTTGGCCAATGGGCGAAAGATGCAAAATTTTTTTTTTTTTATTTTCAAAAACTTTTATTGAAGTAAAAGAATAGTACATACATGAAGAAAACAACAAGTACCAAAACTGTGCACATTTTGTACATAAACACCAAGAAATATAAGCACAAGAAGGGTCGCAGCAGCATCTTGACAACCTGCTTTCTGAAGGTTTCTCGAGCATACAGTTATGAGAATTTTACAATGTGGCTAAAATGTGGAAAAGCTTTAGCATAAGATGCTCAGATAGGAAACAGGTCGGACTTATACACGGAAGTCCAAGTGGAAGGGAAGGTTTATGTTTTGAGTGGTATCACATAATCAATATGATTAGTATGTGACTATGATTATGTGACTAAAAAAAAAAAGAAAAAGAAAAAAGAAGGAGAAAAAGGAGAAGCTGAAAATGGAGAGGTGAAGAGTTAGAGAGAGAAGAGGAAGGGAGGGGAGTAGGCACGGAACCATCGATGATCAGGGGTATGCAATTTAGAGTGTTGACAGAGGTTTATTTATATCTCTTTACATGATGCAAAAGAGCAAGATTACGTCAGGTGTGGTAACGGCCCTTTCATATGACAGGATTACCAGAGTGGTGTTTTAGAAAACACCAAAGGAGAGTTAGCAAGGTGCAGTGCCAGGGAATTTGGAAATCCATAGAGCCCATAAGAAGGTATATTTATGAACCGTTGTCATGGCTTTTGCATGACAAAGTTCCATAAGGAGCATAGACTTTACCCTTTGGAGCCAGGCTGAGACCAATGGGGGGGATAGGGACTTCCAATTAGTCGGAATTAATGCCTTGGCTTCATTCAGATGAGGGAAGAGAATACCGCACATTTTCCCCATAGGGGAGTTCACTAAATGGGCCTGGTAAGAGAAGAGAAATAGGAGAGGATCTAAGAGAAGTCTTAAATTCAATGTATCATCAAGGTGTGTTCTGATACCCAGAAGGGAATTATAAGAGGGAAGGTCCACCAAATAAGGAAGAAGGAACTGGTATCGTTGGTACATCTCCAACACATAGGAGAGGTTGCAAGAGAAGCTTTGGCCATCTTATTTGGCGTAAGGTACCACCTTGTCAGTAATTTGTAATTTAATTCTTTTGAGGTTATAGATCTTGAGTGCATATACAATTGTCTTATAATACTAGCCCACGATGTCATTTCCAATGTCAGGTTAAAATCCCTTTCCAACAAAGAAAAAAAAAACATGGTGAAAGATGCAAACATTTTAACCGCTAGTTTTAAAACGGATTTTCCCACGAAAAAGCAGATAACGAAGTGTTTTTTGCGAGATTTCCCGTGGATACATGGCGACAAGTTTCGCCCTCCCCTATATATTTACTAGTTGAAGAGCCCGTGTACACAGGCCACAGTGCCAGCCGGTCACAGTACAGTCATGCACAGTAGAGACTGCCCGCGACGTGGCTGATATGGAGCGGGGAGCTCAGAATTCAGACCATGGTCCTCTGACTTCAGAACACCCCGCTCTGTATCAGCTGTGTCACGGGCAGTCTGTACTGCGCATGACTGCAGCACATGCAGCAGTCTCTACTGCACATGACTGCGTTGTGACAAACTTTTTAGTGAATTTTAATATAAGATATATATATATATATATATATATATATATCGAAAGAGAGAGAGAGAGAGAGAGAGAGAGAGAAAATGGATGCACTCTCAGGGTATGTGTTCAAAAACTTATATTGTAATCACCATCATACAAGTATCAATTAATGTAACCAAACTAGCAACGTTTCGGTCCTCGGTTCGGGACCTTCCTCAAGTTAAAAGAATATACAAATGAATAAAACATTTATAGTATGTTAACTCACCACGTGCAAGTCATTAAATCAAAAGGAATCATTGTGCAAGTGTTCAAACATCCGCTGTATCTGTGTTAGGCGCACCGGAAATGACTTGTCAAGATCAAAATCAAAGTTTCCAGGTATCACGTTAGTGCATTCCAACCACATAGCATTTGCGTTTCAAGTGGTTGGCATGTGCAGACGAGTCACATACTCGGATTAGTGATTAATGCCGAACCGTTAACTGTAATTGGTTGGTGGGTTATATTACACATTTAGTCACAATACAGTGCACAGCTCAGCATTAATCAGTAATCTGAGTACGTGATCAGTCTGCATGTGCCAACCACTTGAAATTCAAATGCTATGTGGTTGGAACGCACTAACGTGATACCTGGAAACTTCGATTTTGATCTTGACACGTCATTTCCGCTGCGCCTAACACAGACACAGCGGATGTTTGAATGCTTGCACAGTGATTCCTTTTGATTTAATGACTTGCACGTGGTGAGTTAACATACTACAAATGTTTTATTCATTTGTATATTCTTTTAGCTTAAGGAAGGTCCAGGACAGAGGACCAAAACGTAGCTACTTAGTTTACATTAATTGATATTTGTATGATGGTGATTACAATATAAGTTTTTGAACACATAACATGAGAGTGCATCTAATTTTTATCTGTTTATATATATATGCTTCAAACGTCGCACCCAGGAGAACTACTCTGCCCTGACAGCAACCTTCACCTCTCTCATGCAGACCTCAACTCTACAGACACAAAACTTTCCTAAATGTTTCTTTTTCCCTACTATTACCCTGTATTAGACTGATGTTAGCTGTACTATCACTGTCTTCATATAGTAGTTCTATTGTTTCCTTGCCTGAACATTTATGCGTTTGCTGTGATTTTCCTTTTGACACGGTATTGTTCACTTTAATATGTATTTAACTGTACCATGCTGTTTACCCTGATGTTGCAATGTTGGGGGGCCCTGCTGGTGTAGAGGTAGGTGAGGTTGCCTCTTGTCTCTCTCCCCTCCCGCAGCAGGGGGGGGGCTCATTTGTGAGATATTTAATTAGGGCCCCATGGGGGCAGATACCCTCCACCTTTCAGATGCTTTTTAAGGCTCGAAATGTTCTTTACTGTTTTATTTTTTCATGTGTTGAACTCAATGCTAATTCTATATTCCCCCTCTTGACCCACTGTAAATATTCACTCAGAGGCAGACTGGTTGACTCATTTCCCACCTCTGACCGGAGTACTATCTTAGACCTCTAAGGGTACATCTTTCCATTGTTCTTCTCTGCCCTCTTTCTCTTTCTCCTTCCCTTCTCTATTCTCTACCCTGCATGACTGCTGGACCTTTACTTGCTGTCATTGTGGTATGTTAGACGGTGGTTTGCTTTCACTGGAGCCTTATTCCCACTTAGATATTTATGGCCACTAATGATAAGCTGTCTATTTTATCCCTGAATGTTAAGGGCTTGAATTCTCCTCGCAAGAGGTGTATGGCACTTGCTGATCTGAAGCACCTGGGAGGAGATATTGCTTTCCTTCAGGAGATGCATTTCTGTAGGAACAAGGAAATTAATCTCACCAATAAATTCTTTGCTAAGGCCTATCTGAGTGCCTCTTCTACAAAAAAAAATGGAGTAGCAATTCTCTTTAGCAAACGCACTCCTTTTTCCCTTATCTCTTCCAAAAAAGATGCTGATGGGAGATTTGTTTTCGTTAAAGGTACTATTGAGGGACATGCATACATGTTTGCCAAATTATACCTCCCTAACTCTTCCCAGTTGGAATTCTTGGGCCCGGTCCTGGAAAGACTAGTGTTTTTAGTGAAGGTTTGCTAGTTCTTGGTGGCAACTTTGATTTTCCCCCTCCCCCTTAGTGGATTGCTTGTCTCACTCCTCCTCTATTCCCCAATCATATATCAGAAAGCTAAACAAAACCTTGCAAGCGCATAGACTTATAGATGTTTGGAGACTTTGCCAACCCACAGACAAGGACTACAACTTCTACTCCCATCCACACAAATTATACTCCAGAATTGATTATTTCTTCTTACACCATTCCTCGATCCCATCCATTGTGTCCTCGACTATAGGCAACATAACCTGGACAGACCGTGCCCCAATATCACTCACTCTACGTTTGACATTTATACCCTATTCACAGAGATGCTGGAGACTGAATGAACACCTCTGTCATGCACCTAACGTGTAGAAATCGTGTTTTATTATTTCGTCTTATATTACTGAAAACAACACAGCGGATGTTTCACCCTTAACAGTGTGGGAAGCTCACAAATCAGTTGTCCGTGGTGAACTAATCAAAATGGGCTCCTCAGAAAAGAAAAAACACAGGGAGACCACTGACTCTCTTATTCAGGTGATTCAAAACTTGAGACTCAACACAAATTATCTTTAGCTGATTTGGTTCTCCCAATGCTCCAACAGGCACGTTGTCAGCTTAAGTCTCCTCTTGAAATAGAAGTAGAGAGACAATTCTTGTTCGAATTACGCAGTAAACCAGGGAAATTACTTGCTTGGCAACTCAAGAATCGGACACTTTCTTCCTATATCCCTTCTATCTGTACGATTGCTGGCTCCAAGGTCCATTCTTCTTCGGATATAGCTGAGTGTTTCAGAACCTATTACACCAACCTTTACTATCTGAATTTGAAGCATTCCACTTGGGATACTTGTGTCTATCTGATACGGGAATACCTTCGGAACGCTTGTGTTCCATGACTGTCGAGTCCTGAAAGCAAATCTCTAGACACAAATATCTCTCTGGATCAAGTGAGTAAGGTGATCGATTCTTTACCAGCACGGAAAAGTCCCGGACCTGATGGGTTCTCACAGGCTTACTATAAAACTTTCAAACATTCACTACTTCCAATCTTAACAACCTCCTTTGCCTCTCTGCTTGGTGCCATTGGCTCCCACCCGGCGGTCACTGCAGCCCATATTTTGATCATCCCCAAGCCCTGCAAGGATCCCCTCTGCTGTGAAAATTTTAGGCCTATCTCGTTATTGAATCTTGACATGAAAATTTATGCCAAAGTTTTAGCGGAACGGATTAAATCCTTTTTACCTCGTCTCATAAACCAAGACCAAGCTGGTTTTACCCCTGGTAGGGAGGCCAGGGACAACACATGGAAATTACTTAGTATACTACATCACTCTTGCACTCAGAATATCCCAATGGTCTTTTTGACAACAGACGCAGAAAAGGCCTTTGACAGAATTCACTGGGATATTTTGAGGCTTGCTGCTTTTGGGTTTGGCCCCACTCTCTGCCAACACATTTTAGCATTGTACCAGAATCCTAGGGCAAAAGTGAGAGTAAATGGGACTTTGTACAGTTCCTTCTCTATCACTAATGGCACCAGGAGGGATGTCCCCTGTTGCCTCTGTTGTTTGTCCTTGTTATTAAAACATTTGCCCAACATGTGAGATTTGACCCAGATGTCACCAGCATACACCTTGCGGATAGGGAACACAAATTGTCGATGCTTGCTGATGACATTTTACTTACTGCCATGTTGCCAACCACATTTATCCCTGCTTTTCTTTCAGATAATGATACCTTCTCCGCCCTATCTGATTTTAAACTTAATGTAACTAAATCGGGGGCCATGCAAATAGACCTTTCAATTCTGACTCTCTCTGGTCTAAAAACTAAATTTCCATTTAAATGGATTAGATCGGGTCTCCCCTACCTAGGCATACACCTAACACCACATTTCTCCCACCTGTTCCCCAAGAATTTCCCTCCACTTCTCGCCTCCCTTCGCCTCGACTTTCTTTCTGTACCTCTTCCAAACTCTGCCTATAAAATCACCCGTTCCTTTCTTCCATTAACTTAACAAACTTCTAACTGACTTCATATGGGATTATAGAAAACCCAGACTTTCGGATCTAACACGCCCCTGAATATGTGGTGGCTTGGGCCTTCCCAATCTGCTCAGATATCACCAGGCCACACTACTGACAGCTGTTCCTGATTGGATACACAATTCGGACCATAAGGCCTGGGTACGCATGGAGTTATTGTGTGAGCCTGGAAGGGACCCAGTTTCTGACTTTTTGTTACCTGTGTCTCACGGATCGAGATCTTTCTCCTCTCACCCTCTCATTTCCCCTGTTCTGTCTCTGAATAGAACTAAGACCCGATCGGGCACTTTACTCCCCCTGCCCTCTCCTTTATCTCGTATCTTCTATGATCATGTTTTGCCTACTACATTGGATGCTTCCCAATTTCCTTATGGTCTGCTATCCCAAATACTTGCCTCATGGACTTTGTCCTCGACGGTCAAGTTATACTGTTTGATACTTTGAGCACAGGTTATAATCTTCCCCCGAAAGAAATCTGGAGATATCTCTGCTTGAAACATTTCCTTCAATCCGCTCCATTCGATTCTGCTTCTTCTAGGGTCTAGGTGATCTCAACATCTTTGAGAGACTCTTTCATAGAGACTGTGCCTCCTGGTTTTTAGGAAGAATTTACAACTTTCTCAATGATTCCTCGCACAAAACCAAACCTCCCTAGCTTTCAAATGGGAACAAGAGCTCGGATCCAGTCTTGAAGTACAGGACTGGAAAACTATATGGTCCACTATGACTAAGGCATCGATCTCCTCTCAGGAGCTTGAGATGAACTACAAACTGCTTTTTATATGGTATCTAACCCCTACCAGACTTCATGCTATCTCCCCCTCTTATAGTGCATTATGTTGGAGATGTTTATCTGGCAGAGGCACATATTTATACTTTTGGTGGACTTGCCCGGATATCCAGAGGTACTGGAGCTTGTGCATAACCATCATTAATTCAACATTGCAGATTGGTTTGCAGATGTACCCTCTTCAGACCCTTTTTTACAAGGACCTTCCGAAATTACTGCCACACAGAAAAATACTGCTTTTTACCATGCTCAACGTAGTAAAAGCACTAATCCCCCTCCACTGGAAGCAAGCCTCTGAGCCCTCTGCACTCTGAATGGAAAGCTAGAGTAGAGGACCAAATTCTCCTCATGCGAATGTATCTGATTCGGAAGGGTATTATCCCAGATGAGATTTGGCAAACCTTTCGCCCATGGTTCCTGCCTAAATTGCCTGTTATACCATCGTGATGGTTACCTTAATGCTTCTACCCACCATTTACTGCTTTTACTCCAGCAGCCGTGCACCTCCTCCTCCTTCTTTATTCCTTTTTTCTGCCCATACGAGCCCTCTCTCCCCCTTCTAACCCCATCCCCCCGTCCATCTGTTTCTTCTTTTCTATTTGCCACCTTTCTATTTTTCAAAGCCTTCTTTTACCTTTAATCAAGAGTCGATTATATGCCACTTACATTTTTGTAATGCTACCCATTCTGTTTCCCTATCCTACAGAGAGGGTACCCTGGCTTGGCTCTTGTTTTACACTAATATCTTCTGTCATTCCTTACCTTAAAGTCCTGACCCTTGATCCCCTGACATTATTTAAGTAACTTCTGATATTGTATACTGTATTTTACACTGTATTGATGCCTTTAAGTTTTCGTGTCATATTTGACTTTCTTTATTGCATTGTAATTTTCTCTTTTGAACCAACAAAGACATAAATATATATATAAAAAACCCATTACCATAACAACATAAATACAATATATTCTACCAGAGAGAAGAAATTATGTTGTAGAACATTGCCTCAAAGTGCTCCATTTATGAGTGCTAAAGGGTGTAAAGCAAGTCTTGGACAGAATAGGTAACATAAATCTGATGAGTTTATTTTTGCTGATTTGCGTGCAATAAACATGCAGTTTTACAACACAAGTGATAAGGAACATTTCGTAATCATGCATAATAAGGTACAAATAGCAGGGTGTGTAATCAGCAACTATATGAGTGATTCTGAATGCTAAATAAAGATAATAATACACTGTTCTCATAAGCACTGCATGTGTACACAACACTCAACAGACTCAGATGGCTATATGTACAATGACATGTTTGTCAGCCATTTCTTTGTAGTACAAATAGCTTTTGAGAAATTTATTTTCACTCTTTGGTGGCACAGTGTGACACTTTATGCTTATTAGTTTTTGTGCTGGGTCAGAATTATGTTCTATGAATGAAGACTACACACAAGAGCCTTTCTAACAACATAGTTTGGGATAAATTTGGTTCTGAACAAAGTTAATTGGCATATTGGACATGGAATTAGCATAAAATGGCTAGTACAACATACAGGCATATTTTTATTCTCTATAAAACAAATTTAGCTTGTCTTCAGGTGATGGGTTCTCTTTAACTGCAAAGACAGAAAAAACAAGGAGAGCTCCTAATAGTGTAATATAATCAGGATATTGTTCTTCCAAATAAACAAATACAAGTTATACTCACATTTGTCTGTGGTCAGCGACAGAGGATAATCTGGGCTGATTTACGAGCAAGTGGAGAGATCTCACCATCCCCACTCAGAGATTCTTGTACCACTTGGAGAGAGTGAGGGGAGGATTAGCAGCCTAAAGTATAGTGAACATCCACCTGTGCCTGGGGCAGGATTGAAACCCAGTCTGCGCTATTTGCTCTTTCTCATATATTTGATTGACAGCCATTTTGCTTCTGAGTATCCATGTGTGGGGTGTTCTTTGTGGTGGTGGAACATGACCCCTGATTTTATTGCACTAGGGTGCTCCCTATTGATCTCCTTTTCTCTTTTCTGCAGGTTCACTTTATGGTTAGTTTAGGTGGACAACTGTTGCAGTGATAGTAACAACTGATGTATTAGTTTATGACTGTTATTTGAGGCAGTTAACAGGGGTGACTATTATAGCAAATGGCTTAAGTTTCCATCTAGAGTACTTTAACACTGGGGAACTCAAAACTGTCCTCAGGCCCCTACAATGAGGCAGGTTTCAGGCAATCATTCTGAAGGAGCTGTCTCAGATGACAATATTTAGTTGTGTTTAGTTGAAGAGATCTTAAAAACATGCACTTTTGGGAGTATTTGAGGACAGTTTTAGTAATCCTGTTTTAACTCACCTACAATCTTGTTATGTGGATTTCTATGGAGTTTCCATGGAATCACATAAATATCAGGTAGTTTTGTTTCATGTGACATTGATATTGCTGTTTATATTGAGAGAAAGGGATTGTGGGAGAAAAAAAACACTGTTGCAGTAAAACTATGAAAACTGTTTTATTTAATCATATGCAAACAAAACAGTTGATTTAGACTCTTAGGTAGAGATGGGTGAAAATTTCCTCCTCAAACCAAAATCGGAGAATAATGGCTCTTCCTGCTTGGTGAATAATTTCCAGCGTAAAGTACTGTTTTTCTGCTTTTTTCACCTAGCTCATTGCATTGAAATCAATGGGAACATTGAATTTACACACAACACATAGTAAATGTTATTTTATTTCCCACAATCATAGTATAAAGGGGTATGAGGGTGCCTGTGTTGGTGAAGTGTGGGGAAACAATCAGTTGAACAGGAATTTTTTTTGGAGGGATTTGCTGACTGGGATTGGGGGGACAGTTAATAAAAAAAAAGACATGGTATAAAAGGTGTCTGAGGAGGGTGCCTGTGTTGGTGGGTGAAGTCTGGGGAAAGAGTCAGTTGGACAGGGAATTTTTTTGGTGGTGGGGGTTTGTTGACACAAACAGGGACCCCCTGATGTAAGGTGTGACTGGGGCAGACTGATACTTGATGGGACAGAGTATAATTTAGAGGATAATTTGTAGTACATGTGTTTGTTAGAAGCCAAAGTCCTAACTAAACATTAATTTGTAGGACTTACACTTGTTTGGCCTAAGCCCTGTGGAAACATTGCTTTGTAGGACTTACACTTGTGTTAGGCCCAAGCACTGACAAAACATTGATTTGTTGTAGGAATTAGACTTGTTAGAGGCCCAAGCCCTGAAGAAAAATTGATTTGTAGGACTTAGATTTGTTAGAGGCCCAAGCCCTGAGGAACAATTGATTTATAGGATTTAGTCTTATTTGGCACAAGCGCTAAGGAAACATTGATTTGTTGTTGGGAAAGCCCTGGGTACTAGCCCTGAGGAAACATTGATTTGTTGGACATAGACTTGTGTTAGGCCCAAGCCCGGAGGAAAAATTGATTTGTAGAATTTTGGCTTGTTAGTATCATAAGCCCTGAAGAAATCATATCAGAGATATTTTTTTCACTCAGGCTTGTCAGCATCACAAGCCCTGACGAATCACAGCTAATTTTCATCAATCTGGCTTGTTAGCTTCACAAGCCCCGAGGAATCAGAGATAATGTTTTTCAAACTGGCTTGTTATTGTCAGAAGCCCTGAGGAATCACAGATAATTTTTATCAGTATGGCTTGTTAGTGTCACAAGCCCAGAGGAACCAGGGATTTGTAGGTCTTAGTCTTGTTAGAAACAACCCCCCCAAATCAATGTCTTGTAGGCCTACTGACCTAGTTCTAGCAAGTCATGTTATTGTAGCCAGTGGCAAATGCCCTGGTGTCATTGCGGCATTTGTGACTGCTTTCCTTAGTGCAGCTGCTGAGTTGTTTATGCATCAGGATGATTAGGCAGCTCTAAGGGATTGGGATCAACAACAGCAGTGAAATGGGTGATGGTTGATCATGGGTCCACTTACCACTACTAGCTCCAGTGATGCACCTGAGGCAGTAGCAGCTCCACAACTAGCCCCACTACTTCAGGTGTATGTGGAGAAAATAAGTTGGCCAATAATGCTTCTTCACCTGCTCCTTCTTCACAATCATGGAGAGCAGGAAGCAACTGTGCCTCTCATCTGCAACTGCAATGTGCACTGTGTGTGTGTAAATAAGGGAAGGAATGAGAACAATGGGCATATCTGCACTCACATCAAACACTTGGCATAACTCTAACCAAAAACCATGACGTTTAGGGTCCCCAATGTGAAATCATCCCACCAGAAACCAAATATTGCAGCTTTCACTATGCTCCTTATCCACTCACCTCTAAGTACATGTAACAACTTACAAATTTATAGTAATGATGAACCCTCCCTACCACCAGCTTAGAATGTTGTGTGGGATTGAATCTTCTCAGATGCCGCTTAATGCCATGGTCCAGATTATCGTCCACCACACTGCCATGTGTGGTCACCACACCACATAGTGTGCAAAGAATCGACACAAACTGCCACATCCTGACATCTACTGAATGGCTATCAGTTGGTGGGGGAAGTAAAGATGAACAAGGTGGATCACCACTGCAGAAAACAGAAGAAGGGGAGGGGGAAAAAGAACAAGCGACCCTGTGCGGGATCAATAGATCTCAATGTTTGACCCCCACCAACACCCTAAGGTGCGTACTCACAAAATTAGTGACCGAAATTGGCATATACCAGACTCGGCAAATGGACCACTGGGGAAATTAAACTGTTCCCAGATAACAGTACTGCAATGTATCAAGGCTGCTCCGACCAGAAACACACTCCCCCTGGGTGGCTGTAGATTTGTGAAGTAGAAACATGTAACAAAAAACACACAGGAGTGCCCCAATAGTGCAATAATGCCAGTAAACTGAAAATCAGATGTACATAAAATACTATTGCACTCACGTGTAGCGATGGTCAGCAGACTGTCCCCACTCGGATCCTCAACAGAAAACAGCAAACATGAAGACTCCACAATTGACAGACTGGATCCAAGAAGTAAAGTTTATTCCATAAACACATGTTTCTACTTCACAAGGTGGATCACCTGAAGATGTAGTTACATCTTGTCACTGTTGGATCCTAGAGAAAGAAAGTGATTTGCTTGCTATCTAACCCTGGCTGGGTTTCTATATTCTTCCTCTTCTTTGATTTATGCCTTGTCTTTTGTTGCCTTTGGGGAGAGTCCGATAGTACAGCAACAGCAGTGCCCAATTTCTTTGGTGGGGGTTTGGCTTTAACATGTTTCACATAAATGTCATGGTATCTGTATTTCATGTGCGCTATCAGGGTGGTGGTGCCTACGCGTTCAATCCTTTCCCCTACTTCACTGACTTTTCACAAATTGTGCACAGTGCCAGTGCTGATGACTACAATGTGCTTACCCCAAGGGAAAAATAGTCCCATACCGAGGACTTCAGGGTGGAGGGGAAAAGTAGAGAAGAATGGCCTCTTTCATATTCTCCTCCACATTTACCTTCACTGGCTGGAGCACAGGATGATGTTGCTGCTGTTGCTGCTACTTCCTCAGAAACAGCACTACAGCTAGGAATATTGCTGCTGGCAAGTGGAACCTGTCCTAGTTCCACATCACTACTGGACTTCACTCCCTCTTTGTCCATGGTGGTCTGTGGCACACTAGCCTGCTCCTCATCCTGCTGCCCTTGAAACTCAGCAGCAGCAGGAAATACAGCAGCAGAAATCTCAGCAAATTTGCCAATCTCACTGATGGTGGTGGTGGTTCATCCCCATATCTGTCTCCCATTCCTGCTCGGTGTTGGCTAAAAAGGCCATAATGTCTCTTGCACCCCAGCAGCTCCACCATAATCCTCATCATCACCATCACCAACACCAGTCCCTCCTTGCTGCTGATCTATTACAGTCTCATCATTTGGAGGTGATGACAAATGTGACAGAGGGCCCTGTACTGTCACACTTGGCATCTCTTGAGCTGAAGAAGGCAGACTGGCAGCACTAGCAGCAGACACATTCAGCTGATCTGTGCTCATGTTTGTGGTATTACTACTTCTAGCCACCAGTTCTGCCTTCCTCAGTATCATGTTCCATAGGGACAATAATGTGGGGCGAAGGGGAATAACAGGGTCAAGGGAATGTTGTGGTCTCCCTTGACTGCTAGTCTGGCCACTCAGCATCCCTTCCCCTGCCACAGCATCAGCAGGAGGATCTACTGAGGACACACTAGTCCCACCAGCTGCTTCACTATCACTAATAGTAAACACATCAGTTTCAGTTTCTGAGTCACTACTAGTATCACTCCCTCCCTCAATCCTAACACTTTGAGTCCATAGCTGCTGGACCTTAGTAGTAGCAGTAGTGCTAAGACTGCTTGGGGATGGCAAGTGTGACTTAGGGTCCCCTTGTGTAACACTTTGCATCATCTCCTTCACCCCCATCCTGAGAATCAAAAGACACACTGACCCAAAGATCCCTAAGGATGATGTAGGGGGACTGGCTATCATTGGGTCTGGGGAATCAGGGCATCCAGGCACTTATATTGGCCGTGGTCACTTTCACCTCCTCAGACTCATGGATGGATAAAGGTCCTTCCAGCTCCTCCTTTTAGTGTTCTTCCAGGTGCTCATAGTGATTAGGGAAGGGCGAAAAGTGTGGAAACTTTCCCTCATGACTTTTCGCGAAAACGTACAGATTTTTCACTTTTCATGCAAAAATGTCCTCCTTTTCGCCTATTTTAACAAATTTTCCACTTAACACATCTTCTGCCTATATTTCCTATAGGTAATACATTTACCACTGTAATATTACTTCTTATGAGCGCTGAAATTTAGAAATAAGTGGCTGAAAGTCAAAGTTGTGAGTCCTACAGCAACATATGCATTGAAAAATGTGTTAGCATGCAGAATGCATTTGTCCTTTGCCCATAACACTAACTTCCTGCTGTGACACTGGCACATATTCATGATGACCAAGTAATAAAAAAATAAAGTACAATCTACAATGTGGTAGATGTGTATGGTAATGGTGCTGGTGGGGGACTGGCATAGTGTGATTTGTGTATGTATTTTTTACCATTGTCATACTCTATCCTCCTTCTCAGATTATTGACACGTATTACTTGTCGATCATAGCAGTGGTCCCAAGTGGGGTAGATAGTGGCAACCATTCTTCACATACCTCCTCCACCTCCTCATCGGCAGCAGAGGCACTCATCATATCTAACATTGTGGATGTTAACCTGTGTTGCTGCTGCTGGGTACTCAAAACAGGCTGAGTGAGACTTGGACTTTGAAGAGGCAATGATGTTGATGATGACTGATAGGGTGACTGTGTTCTTTTTGACCAGGGTCAGACTTTCCAATGGCTTTCTCAAACAGTTTGTAGACAGGCACAGTGCTCCTTAAACGTGGTAGAAGATTCAGACTTTGACTTTCTGTTAACCTTATAGCCCTGTCATCATCCTCACTCTCAACATCATCTTTATCTGAACAAGAGAAGAATGTTGGAGGGATATATTCTAGATCTGCATCATCATCATCAGTCATCATTAGTTCATCCTCAGCTGCATCAGCATCACCTGACAGTTCTTGCCCACTACTACCCTTATATTCCGCTAAGCTTTTGGAGATCTCAAACAATTTCTTTTAACTTTTACTGTAACAAAGGTCCATACTACTTTGAGGATGGGTTTTTCAGTGCTTGTTTGTCTCACTATCTGATGCAGCAGTCACTTCAGCTGCTACACCTTCCTCTATTATGCTATTGCCAGCATCATCAACACTTGAATGAGAGTTGTTATTGTATTCTGTGTTCTTCTTAAATGCTTCTTTATTTGTACTGGCACTGGTGGTGCTGGAACTAGTTTTGCTGGGACCTTGACAACTGCATCCTCTCTTTGAGTAGAGGGATCATCATCATTGATTGCAAACGCTGCAGCAACCATTGCTGCATTAAGTTTCCAAACTACTAGTTTACTCTCACGTCCCTACACTGCTCCACCCCTCCCCCTTCCCCTTCCCCTTGTGCGTTTGCTGGACATTACTCAACTACACTGTGTTTTTTTACTGTACGGTACACAACACAACACAACTGATGGAGCTGTATGATGCCTTGCCTAAGCCCAGTCATCTGTCTGTCACTGTCACCTAATACATTTAGTTCTTTATTCTATTGTTTTTTATTTATTTATTTATTTTTTTTTTTAAGTTGTCCATCCTGTTGCCTGAAAAACAAAATCAACAATATCTTTCCCCAGATTTCCCCACCCAGCACAAATACAATAACAGTAAGATCAGCAATCAAATAGATCCCTAGCTGCCTGTGTTCTTGCCAGTTAGTCACATGGAATTTTTGAGTATTTGGGGTCAACCTCCTTCCTCCCTTCTTCTCCCCAGAGTGCCCCACTGACTCTCCTAAAAGAACAAATGTCCTACCTAAAAATTCACTAATCTAAACTTCAATTCCCCTCTCTGTCTTCTCTAGCTCAAAAAAACATTCTGTCTCTCCTCTCACCAACACAAAATGGCATGCTTTGAGAGCCTGACCGCCTTTTATATGGCTGTAGAAAACTTTAGTATGATGGAGAAATATTTTTCTTCCCATTGATTTCAATGGGTAGAAAAGGCGTGAAAAAGCAGGAAAACAGCACTTTTCACAAAGAAAGCAATGCGTTCTGTACCCCTTTGGCACACAAAGGGTTCATTGGAAATGGCTTCAGTGTTGTTTTTTTTAACTTCCTCTGGATCAACAGGGGTGATATGGTATGGCTGAACATGATGACTGCCTATTGTTTTTAAGCCTCATCAACTATGTTACTAAGGGCCAGATTTAAAGGCAGGTGGTAGCCAAAAAAAACCAAAACACTGTTGGGTGTTTTGTAAGTGCAGTAAGACATTTAAAGGTCTGTCCTATGAACAGCTAATGGCAGTTCTCAAATCATTACAGCTGATAATCTTAAGTACATTGAGACCTATGGAACCATGCTCTCCATAGCCATATTAAGGAGTGCGGTACTGCTAATGGCAGAAAAACCAATACATTTAATGGGCAAAAGTTAAGACCCAGTTTTGTTAGCAGTAAAACAAATAGCGGCAAAAAAAACCCCACAATAGCATAAAATAGAAACAGCAGTCCACACACCATATAGCACAAGAATGCCAATGGCAAAATTAACCCTTTCAATGCCAAAATAACACACAAACCATGCCAATGCAAAATCAACCCTTTCAATGCCAAAATAAGACACAAACCATGCCCATGCCCCACAAATAACTGTTGGACACAACACAACAACCTAGCAACACCGCAGCGACAAGGCCTTCAAAAAGCTGACCAACACAAAATATCACAATACAGCATCACCAGCCGAAAGAGACACAACCTCCACAATGTCACACCCTCAACTAACAGTAACACAGCAATCAGAACACAGCAGATTTTAAAACACAAACAGACCTGCAAACACTTACCCGGACAACAAACACTTTCCCATTGGTCATCACCCACCTCATGGCCACACCTGGACAAAGCCCCAACAAGGTCTTACCTACTCTCATAGCCACTCTGTTGATGTTAGGATGTAGCAGTTTGTCTCTACCCATTGCACACTGTGTGGTGCACTGACCACACATGCCAGTGTGGTGGAGGAGAATCGCAATCAGTGCATCAAGCAGCATCTGAGGAGATTCCATCCTGTAGAATATGCTAAGATGGTGGCAGGGAGGGTTCATCACTACTATTAAACTGTCAGCAAGTTGTCATGTGTCCTTAGTGGGGTCTGGAGAAAGGTTATAGTGACAGCGGCAGTACTTGGTTTCGGGTGTCATGGTGTTTGGATACAGTTGTGCCCCCAGATGTTATTTACCACACACATACTGTGCACATTGCAGTTGCTGAGGACACCCACCGATCCTGCTCTCAAAGGAAAAAAAATATATTCTAATAACAACACTCCCATGATGATTTTGGAGAAGGGGCAGGTGGAGAAGATTTAATGGCCATCTTGTTCTTTTCTCCACAAATACTGGGGGCTACTTATTATGCTGCTACTGCCTCAGACACATCACTGGAGCCAGTCATGGCAAGTGGAACCTTCATCATCCATCACTCATGTTCTATTGGTGATCCCATTCCCTTTCAGTTGCCTAATCATCCTGCTGCTTAAACAAATGAGGAGCAGCAGTACGAACAGCAGTTGCAACTCAGGACTCAGGAGGAAATTTGACAGTGCCCACTTGCCAACACAACCTGCTGGCATTAGGCCAGTAGGGCATTTTTATTTTTTTTTCTCTGGGCTTGTGTTTGAAAAAAAAAAAATAAATAAATAAAAACTAGTCCTACAAAAAAATAAACAATTCTTGGGGGTTTGTTTCTAACAAGTCTAAGTCCTACAAATCAGTGTTTCCTTAGGGCTTGTGCCAAACAAGCTTAAGTCCTACAAATCAATGTTTCTTCAGTGCTTGGTCCTCTAATAAGTCTAAGTCCTACAAAGTCCAAGCCAGTGGCAGCTTATGTCAGGGGGTCCCTGTCTCTGTCACTTTAAATACAAACGTCTTATTTTATTTTATTGATCTATTTTTTTATTAACTGTCCCCCCAATAGCAGTCAAGAAAGCCCCCCAAAACAAATTCCCTGTTCAAATGATTCATTCATTCATTCACCAACACAGGCACCCTCCTCAGACCCCTTTATATTATTTCTTATGGTTTTTATTTTATTTTATTTAGGATTTCTTTTTTATTAACTTCACCCCAATCCCAGTAAACAACCCCCCAAAAATCATCCCCTGTTCAACTGATTCTTTCCCCACACTCCACCAACACAGGCACCCTCGTGCCCCTTTTATACTGTGCCTTTGGGAAATAAAATATTATTTGTAATGTGTTGTGTATAACTTCTATGTTCCCATTGATTTCAATGGGCGAAAAAAGCAGAAAAAAATGGAAAATCGGCACTGTTCGCTGGAAATTTTTTGCCAAACTGAAAGTGCCGTTATTTGCCGATTTCAGTTTGAGGCGGAAAGTTTCGCCCATCCCTAATATCCATCAATCGTGCATGTTGGTGAGCAAACTACAGTGGTTGATATTTGGTTCCCATGTGCAAATAGTGGATGGTCTAGCATCCATCAATAGCATCACCACTCCTGAAGATCCATGTGTAAACCAAATGTATGATATGACAGTTTAAGTGAGAGCAAATTATTTCGTACACAACACAAAGGCCTTCTTGCTTCTCCTTTAATTCAACAGTGTTGGTTATTTTGAGGCCTGTGTGTTGCACATACACCCAGTTAATCTCAGTGGCACTGTGATGTATGATTTGATCCATCTTTATTGAGATTCATTGAGTGATGATGAAGACCTGATGAAGTGGAGGTGAAGTGGAAATGATGACTTCTCTAGTGAAATTATTTCTTGATTTCCAATGTTTTTCTATGAATGTTATACTTTGAGACCTTAAAAACTTGAAACATGTTATTGAACTGTCTCCATAGACTAACATGCAAATTGGTGAAGTGATGGTATGGAAGGGTTAAATTCATCCCTCCATCATCTCTTTTTCACCGCTTAGTGAATGTCCCCTGTGGAGCATTTAATTGTAAGCCTGTTACATAGTTACATAGTTACATAGTAATTTAGGTTGAAAAAAGACTTGCGTCCATCCAGTTCAACCCTTTTCCTATTCCTGTTTACCATCGCTGACCCAAAAGAAGGCATCTGACTCCAAATGGCAATCAGACTTCTCCCTGGATCAACAAGCCCTAACTAAATATTAATCCCAATACTAACGTGCATAGCCCTCTATATTATGCTCTTTTAAATAATTATCCAGGCCCCTTTTAAAGGCATCTAATGTATTTGATAGCACCACCTCCTCCGGAAGTGCATTCCATACCTTTATTGTCCTTACTGTAAAGAAACCCTTCCGCTGTTGTAGACTAAATCTCCTTTCCTCAAGTCTAAGCGGGTGGCCCCTTGTCCTGTGTACTGTTCTGTTAATGAACAGGTCTTTTGAAAGCCCTTTATATGGGCCTTGAACTTGCTTTTGTTGTCGGTTAACCCTTTGAGTGCTGGAGGGGTTGTCAAAGCATTGTGGAGAGATGCACTGATGATCACTCTAGCAGTGCTGACTTCCCTGTGGGTACATGGGTTACATTGTGGAGGAACAGTAATGATCTTTAACAGACAACATTTTGTGAAGCATGGGTTGTGTCTGATCAGCACAACAACAAGAGAGTTGAACTGGGACTTGGACAGGTTTGGGCCTGGTAGAACCTTCCCATTTGTGCTTGTATTGTGTCCTGGTTTTAACCCTCAGGGTGCAGTGTTGGTGCAGTTGTGTGGAACACTGATGGGCATGTGTTGAGGTGTGACTGTGTTTGTGTGTGATGGCTGTGTCTGTTGATGTAGTGTGTGGTTATGTGATGATGCACTTACCACTAGTGTGGAGGATCCTTTCTTCCCCAGTGTCCGATCCTCCAGGGACCCCCTCAACAGCATCTCCTCCCAGTTATTGAAGGTGATGTGGGCAGGAGGACCACATCCGGTGCCTCAGGTATACAGGGCAACCTCCTCTATCTTCTTCTTGACCACTCTCTTGCAGTCCCCCTATCTTTCTTAATGGAGTCCATGTTCCGTCTGTAGGTGGCCACCCTGCTGCAGACCTGACTCCAGGCGGCCTTCTTCCTCACAGCCAATCCAGGTACCTTCTCCCTCTGAAAGATGTTCTCCCTCTCTAGAACAGCCTCCATGAGGGCCCTTTTCTCCTCGTCAGTGTACCGAGGATCCCTGAGCCTGTCCTCCATAGCTCCGGCCTGGTATGTGTCAGAGTGGTGGCAGGAATGTCCTGTCTGAGCTGCCCCTGAATGTGTAGGGTGCTCTCCGATAGGTACCCCTCATCCCGCTGACATTTATTTCCCTGCCCTTCATGTGCCTCTTCTAGGCCGTGTCCCCCTCCACCCCACGGATCTCCCTCTCTCATTCCTACTCTGACCAGGGATGCCCTCCTGATCTTCCTCCTCTTCACTACTCTCCCCATCCCTTTCTCCTGTCCTCCTCACCTCAACATCACGCATCCACTCACACTCAGGCACTCACACAGGCTTTTACAGACCCACTTGATCCAACTCACTCGCTGTCACTCACTGATTCACACTGTCAAAATAATATCTAAATATGCGTGTTGTGTAATAAACCAAAAAGTATGTGTGTGTAGGTTTGTGTTTGTATGGGTGTATGGAATATGTGCAAAAATGTGTATATTTAAGTGCAGATTTCTCTCCAAACTCCAAACTCCTTCTACCTTGCTCTTCTGTACTCACCGCTCTTTCTCTCTCTCACTCTACACTAACCTCCGCTCCTGGGTCCTGTGCTCTAGCTTGCCAAAACTTGAAACACAGAAAAGGTGTGACCATTATTTTCGGGTATATATAGGTGTATTTGAACATATTTGATACTTTGGGGTCTTGGGATTAGCTGTGGGTTTGAATTTGTTTGTGCATCAATCAGGCTTGCTTGTCAACTTCTTCCGTTTTGTTACAACTTGACTTAAGACGTGTTTATTGGCTGATTAGGATGCACAGTGATGAGGAAAAATGTGCAACGCATGTTTTTGTGTTATGTGTTTTTATTGTGCCTACACTCGTTAGCTATTCTTGTATACTACCTGTCGAATCTGACGTAAATCATGTATTATTTGCGGGCAATGTGCCTTTTTTTTTACTTAGCAACAGTTTTAGCGTAAACCTTTAAATCTGGGCCTATGTTACCAAAACAGAACAATTCTTGGTTTCTGTGGCTTAGATTCTAGGGCCTTGATTCAATTGATGCTGGTAAAACAGGCTGTAGGGCAATATTGGCTAAAGGCCCATTAGCAAAAAGTGCTAGCGGAGCAATTAAATAGACCTAACAGCTGAAATCACAGCGGACATAAGGCCACAGATACGGACTTGTGTCTAAATGTCCTTTTTATGTGTTAAGTTCCCAAAACGCATGCTAAACAGTGTGAATAATGGGAACATCAAAGAAAAAATTCTAACAATCGGTGCCTGACACAATGTAAAGCACAGACCGTTACCTTAAACAAACATTCACCCTCCCAAACACTAACCCTATAGTACCCCTAACAGTAATGCAAAAAGACTACTCCCAACAGTAGCCTAAAACCCAGATCTGTGTTACACTTACCTGCCATCCGCTGTCCATCTTCTTCTTTAATTTCCTCTCTTCTGGTTTCTTCAATCTTCTGTCTTCTTTCTTCAGTCCAATGTATAGTTGAAAAAGGAAAAAATGTAAATGCAAGATGTTTTAAAAACAAGCAAATTCCCTAAAGGTATGCGTGACTTAACCCTTTGTGTGCCAGAGGGGAACTCCTCCAGCACTCATTGGGTTAAATGCAGTCTGACATATGTGTTAAAAAAAGAATATGCTGCCCTTCCAGTTCCAGAAAAGTGTAATCCATTATTTTGGATAATAAATATAAGGGCTTTCACAGTGTTAAAAATGTTTCCTTTGCTGCTGCCTCTGCTGGCAGGAATCCATCATGCCGTTGCCCAAGTGAAGATGAGGGAATTTTGAACAGACACTGGCTTTTTATATGGACAGTCTCTGTTCAAAATGGATTCCAGTCTACAACTGGCTGGAATGTGTGCTTACATACCTCCTAGCCAGTCAGCTTCTAGCGGGTTTTGTCATCCCACCTAGAAGGCTGACTCTATTAACATTTGAAAAATGTTGGCATTGCTTTGGATGTATTGATATGGGGCTTAGGGCCCCATCCACTGGAGACAGAATTTTTCAAAACATTTTTCATGTTAATTTCCTGCATTGGCACTTTTGAGATGTTTTAAGGGACTCTGCACCCAAAACAACTGAGTGAAGATTTTCACACGTTAAGGTGGGTTTCTTGACTTATCATAGTGCTAAGGCATGGAATTGAATGGCATTTTTCGTCGTTTTGCTGTATGTCAATGGGCGAAAAAGACAAAACATTAGTGCCCGAGGTAGGGTCTTTTTAGCCTGTATTTCTTCATAGCAAAGGTAATTTAATTGGCTTACCATACTTGAAGAAATGCAGTTGGCTCTTTTTTTGCAGACAGAAGGATATTAATTGAGGCCTAAGTCCAAGAAAACTGGAGTTATTTTGGGGAAACCAGCTCTACCATTAGCAAGTACAAACACCTCCAAATTTCAATGAATTTAGATGGAGCATTTAACCCCCTGAATGCTAGAAAGATTTTCAGGCCATTGCAAAGCCTTGGAGAGCCTTCTAACATTTCACAGCCTGTTTAAATCTTTGTATTTTTATGTCCCCTGTAGTGCAATTGGCTTGCTCTAGAATTACTTAATTTTTTTCAGCTTAAGGCCCTTAGGCTAAACCAACTGCAACATAGAGGACAAATGAAAATTCTAAATTTACCATGCACTTGGATAGAGCTTTTTAACCCCTTTAATGCTAGAGAGGCCTCCAATATATTGCTTTGCAATCCATAGGAGACAACTCTAGCATTCACGGAGTTAAAAGCCTAACTGAATTTAACATGAACTTTTATTTCTCCCCTATGTTGCAGTTGGTCTACTCCAGAATATCTCCAGTTCTCCAGTTTGCATTTGCATAAATATGGGCCAAAGATTTAAACAATATCTGGCAGAAGAATACATATAAAGGTATATCTAGACCTTATCCACAGCTAACATAAGAACAGTTCAGATAATGATCTCACATAGTAGGAGAGAAGTCTTGTCTCACTGATAGGAATCTCTTTGTATACAGTCGAAGTTATCAGTGACTGCAATGTCTTGTTACTGCAGGTTAACATTTTCATGAACCTTCCTCCACATTAAGGTCTGCATTCAGGAAGGTAATGGTGAGGCATTCTACTAACTGTACTATGAGGGGAAATAAAAATTCCCATTGATTCAAAGTAACCTTCTGAATTTAGATTTCCTGTAAGTGTATAATATTAAAGTCAAATAGCCTATATTTGTATTATATGTCTTCACTTTTTTTATTTCACTGACAGTGAGCACCCTGGATCTATTTCCATAGAGATTTATGTCAGGGATATTGATATAATATAAACAAAATGCAAAAAAAAAAAAAAAAAGTTAGTGACACAGTGTGAAATAGAATGTCTCCATTTTGTAAAATACAATATACAGAGGACTCAGTGCTGCAGATATAGGGTAACATTGTATCATTCTCCCTGCTTTTACTGCCACTGACCAGAAAGCTCTCTGGAAATAGATCAACAGAGAGCATAAAAAGTGTAAAAAAAACGTGTAGTATTCTTAAGATCTTCCCTGCCTTCTTTTCATTTTGTGTAATCTGTCCTCCCTCCATTTTCATGTAATAGTTGCTTGTAGACTTCTCTCCATCCATTTATTGTAGTCTGTGGTTTGTTCCCCTCCCACTCAGGAGGGGCTTGTTCAGTAGAAGAATCTCTGCCTGGGAATCCCAAGAGAAGCTTAAAACCTAAGCAAATTATGAAACATAATTTTGGTGAAACATATCTTTTTGATTCGAATTGTGAAAATATAATTACACTACCCCTCACTGTGATATGCTTAAATTAGTTAACACTCAAATTTAGGCATGACCTTCACCTTTCTTGCTTAGTACACTACCAGACTACTTGAGCAGTATGCACACTCCAGCTGTCTCACTATAACCTCAACTCCACTGCCAACAACTCACTGCGTATACCACAATACAAGAAAGAAGCAGTAAGATCTGTCTTCTCCTTCATAGCTCTGAAAGACTGGAACAATCTGCCTGAAACAATCAAATTTCTATCAGTCTAAGTAAATGTTCTGTATATCTAAAAACAGTATGTAACTATATCTACTTTTTCTAATATGTATGTATATTTATGTGTATATAAAATACATTTAATACATTTCCTTCCTTCCATTCTGTGTAACCTCCCTCCACTTTCCTGTTGTAGTTTCTTGTAGACTTCCCTCCCTCCATTTTTAGTCTATGGTTCACTCTTCCCCACCGGGTTTTTTCAGCTGTAAAAAGTGAAGACCTTCTGGATGGAACTTTACTTTCAAATTTCAAGTGATGCTTGAAACCTAAGTGAGTTATTAGTGATCAAGAGTATGAATACACAGGAGCTGGTCTTAGTCTTTTGGTATGTGCTGTATTCTATATTGTTGGGTTTGGTGCATTGCAGTAGATGTCTGGTAGTTGTTTTCAGTGAAACATTTTGGAGGTATGGATATTGTAAAATATGTAGACAGTTTCCTGCCTTGAAAGATGAGAATGCTAAACTGAAGGTTGAGGTTGTAGGTTGTCTATGTCTTTGTGCCATGAACAGCTACAATTTGTTTAGACACTGCTTCCTTAGAGACCAGCTAGAAGAGGAAAGTAGTCTGGGCAACTGTTGGCACTGGTAATGTGAGGGTTGTGGATCACAGACGTGTTCCACAACTGCTGCCTTCGAGCAATTCTTTTTCTTCACTTGCAAATGAGAATGGTTGATCTGATGTAAACCATTCTGTGTGTCCTGTTCATGAGACTATTTACAGGAGAGCAGGTTGTTGTTGACCGACCCTAGAGAAAAGAGTAAAACTAAAAGAAGCTTCACACTGTAAAAATGTTAATCTGACGGATGATGATGATGGAAATAGTGTGGTTACTGGAGCTACTGTTCAGAGGGATAGAAGGTGCATTTAGCTACAATGTGTTAAAGGATTCTTCAAGCGAGAATGCTTCTATGACTCAAGTAGGGGAGCAGAAGTATAAAATAAGGGATTCAGAAGCTACTTAGCAGTTACTTCAACTATATGGGAGAGGGGTTGCCAAAAACTGTACAATAAAGCAGGCTGCCTCCCGCATGGTAACAAAAGTTAAAAATTAACTCCCTGTATTAATTTGGATGTGGTGGCTATAACTAAGTCGATGACAGGAAGAATTGCAATTTATGTAAAGAATAAACTATCTATATTAGTACAAGGTATTGAATTTAGAACACATTCATGTAACTTTTGAATTTGTACATATGTTTTTTCAGATAGGAGTAATTTAGAGACCTTGTTCAAGTTTTAGCAGCTCAGGTATTGATGGAGGAAATACCAAATATGCAAATGAGAAGTGATTTAAAGTCATGGAAGTTGTAATAGGTCTGATGAGTACTGGCATATTTTTGTAGCTGTAATAGTGAGAAATAGAGACAACCTGGATTCTTTTCTAGGGGCATCTTTTATACAGCTAATCCACAAGAAACAATACTAGATTTGATACTTCTGAATATTGATATTGTGCAAGATGTATCAGTGAGTGAGAGCCTGGTGACCAGTGATCTCCAACCAGTGTGGCAGACCATGCAGGCAATGACTTTGCATAACCAAACGCAAACAAAGGTCTTACATTTTAAAAGATCACACACAAGTGAACACATAAATAATTTCGGAGCACACGGGAGACTGCAACCAAATTCTTCATCAGGCATGATAACAAAGGTAAGAGAAAACAAAACACCAATCTAGTTCTCTAGATAATTTCAGTTACTGTAAAGGTTAAAAACTTACATATAGGATCTACAGTTGATATTCATCTTTAGACCAGAGGTTTTGCTTTCCTGTTGTAGTTCTTCAATGCATTCTTGCAGTTCTTCAGGACTACTGGGAAACAGTATGATATTATCGGAAAAATGTAAGAAAGTCCTTTTTTGTCCCAATTTATTTTGCGGAATGTGTCTTCTAAACAAGCAGAAAATAGTTTTGGGGAGAATGTGTCTCCTTGTCAGACACCTTTTTCTACATTGGTCTGGATATTATCATTGTTGACCTATATTGATGCAGTTGAATTATGATATATTGGTTGGAGGATATTAATGTAAGCTCTATCTATTCCTTGGTTGATCAGTTTATTTCTTGTTTTTTCACTGAGTCAATGAAGGATATGCATAATGGAAGGTTGTATTCATTACGTGTCTGTCTGTAACTTGTTGCACTGTCTGGATATTAGACTTGTGCAAATTGGTTCGGCCTATTTAGAAATTTGGATGAATAAGGGTCATTCGTCTTCATTCGGGCCAGCTGAAAGACAAGGGCCGTTCGCAAAAAAAAAAAAAAAATGCAAATAGCCCTGGTCTGAAATTTCGTTGTAAATGTCAGAAATTTGGACAACGGTTTCACGCGCTACTCTAATTCTTCCTGCACGCACTACTTTCCTGCCCTCTCTAGTCCAATTAGCTTCTTCGTTTCCTGATGGGGATTGGAATAATGACACCCAAACAGCCTAGATTTCCTGTTAGTTGTTGTTGGAGTTCAGAGAGAGAAGAAGCAGAGACAAAGTGTCCAGAAAAGCGAATTTATTATTAGCCAGTATACCTACATTTCCTGTTAGTTTGTTGTTGGAGCTTAGAGTGCCTAGTGCACTAAGTCTAGTGCCTTATTAGCCAGTCTAGTACCTTATTGCCACTGCCAGGAGCTGTAATTTTTTTTTCAGAGTGACATAGCCAAAGTATATTTTAAAGTATTTTAAATTTGGCCGAATAATTCAGATTATTGCAGAATTTCATCTGAGTCGAACAGGTCTGGTCTGAAATGCGGATTCTCTGAATGGAAAAAAAAATTTAGTCCGAAATTGTATTTTACCAAATTTTTTTGGTCCATGTTCTTGATAGTACCTTTGTGAAAACCTTGTAGATGATTGGCAATAGGATTACTTGGCTGTAGTTTTTTAGATCCCTCTTATCACCTTTTTGTTCAGTAGGAGTTCTGCATTTTTCCATGTTTCAGGCACTTTGCCGAGTAGTAGTTATTTTGAAAATAGTTTAGCTAGGGCTTTGAATAAGGTTTCTCCTCCAGCTTTCAACATTTCAATAGTAAGTCAGGTCCTACTGCTTTGCCATTTTTCACTGATATTATTGCAACTTCTATTTCTTCTATGAAAACTTTATTCACAGCTTCAGCCTCTGGCTCTGCACTCAGTTGTTGTCCTTAAAAGTTGAAGTCCTTTGCTGCTAGCCAGACTTGAAAAGTTACTTGCCACTGCAAGCCATAACATACCAACCAGGGCTGAATTTCTTCTCGGCATTGGCTTGTGGTGAGTGGAAATTTTGAGCCCTGTATATATATATATATATATATATATATATATATATATATATATATATAGCAATCCAAAATCTGAGTAAGCACACACAGGACTTCAACAGAATAGTGATGAATAAAGTAATTTAATAATTCAACGTTTCGGCTGTCAACCACGCAGCCTTCGTCAGGATAAGGTGTACTAACAAACAACGTCCCTTAAAAAAAAAACCACCACCATGTGAAGGCGCCAAACTTGAAATTATCCAATCAAGCACGCCTAATTTGCATATACATTAAAATAAACCTCATAAGGAAGTAGTCATAGAAGTCTGCGGCATGTGTCACTAATGTAACAAACAGTATATTGCAACAAAGTATCAAGGATAAACATAAAGAAAATAGAGGGTTTGTGCAGTATCGTTCTGCTATTAATCTGAGATAAATGAACTCTTCCAAAGATGAGCATAATCTTTGGATCATGTACGCACGCAAGCACAGCCAGATACAGAATGATAATAAGAGTATCAATAAACTTGAAAACTATAATAATTCACGAGCATATCCAGCCGTGCACACTCGTAATCATGTTGCAAAAATACGTAGGCAACAGTATCATTCTTACCGTGCATCCAAAGATGTAGCAGCACCATTGTAAGAACAAGCTGTGCAATGTGTCGGAGACTTGCACGTCTCCCCATGTAACGATACTGATTGGTTACCATACAACACTAGCTGCACAGGAGGTATTCCCCTAATATGCTAGCCTTCGGACTATATCCTTCCTTAGATATTGGGAGGGTGTCCATAAAATGGAAGAGTATGATTGATTCTGTCAGAAGATATTTTATATCATTGTACAGCTGGAGTATGATTTGGAATATCCAGGAGGATCCTTGCTATATAAGGATTTGGAGTATTTGATTGATTGACACGTGACCATATGACATTGGAATGATCAATAAGCGATCAAAGGATATGTAAAAATGTGGAGGCTTTATAGGCAATGGTGGATGGATTATTTGGAATGTTATCTAGTATTCATGGACTGGAATATAGTTGTGCACTCTCCAACAGTGTTCATTAAGGAACTTAAGCTCATTTAACATACAACTTTTTTGAATGTAGGTTCATGCATGTTAACCTGAGTGGTTCATATTGTATAGTCCTGTGTCTGTAAGGAACTTGTTTGCTGATATCTGAATATGTACTAGTATGTGTTATATCAATAGTTGCAACATTTGCTAGTGCGGGATGTTTTAGTTGTATCTCTTCCTCTATTTGCTTGTGGATCCTAGGTGCACGTTTCTGACAATTCGTATATAAGTGACACCGAGCTTCTTGCCCGGTTACAATCTGCTCATCGGGTTGTATTGATACCCAATTTTATTGGATTGTTAGTGGCGCGCATTTAGAGATCGCATGGACAGCTAGCGACATATAGTAATTATGAGTTTTGTTACACTGGGATACGTGTAAGTCTCCGATGCATTGCACAGCGCACTCTTACTCTGGTGTTACAACATTTGTCAAAGGACGTTTTATGGTATTTTTTTCATGTCCTTGGATTGGATTACAATGGTATATTTGTGCCCATTTAGGAGTGCAAGAACATATAGTACATAACTTTTTTTGATTGCAGGTACATATATATCAACGAGATTCGTTTACATTATATAGTCCTGTTATTATAAGGAACCTGGTCTTCGTTGTATGAATATATACTTGCACCTTTATATAGCATTTGTAAGAGCAGAGTGTTCTTGCTGTATGTCTTACTCTATCTGCTCATGCCTTCTAGGTGCACGTACTCAATTGTTTATTTTGTTTTGTTGCTGGAATTGTTGCCCGGTACCAACTGGGTAACGTGCTTTGAATGAATGCATGTGCAGCTAGTGTTGTATGGTAACCAATCAGTATCGTTACATGGGGAGACGTGCAAGTCTCCGACACATTGCACAGCTTGTTCTTACAATGGTGCTGCTACATCTTTGGATGCACGGTAAGAATGATACTGTTGCCTATGTATTTTTGCAACATGATTACGAGTGTGCACAGCTGGATATGCTTGTGAATTATTATAGTTTTCAAGTTTATTGATACTCTTATTATCTTTCTGTATCTGGCTGTGCTTGCGTGCGTACATGATCCAAAGATTATGCTCATCTTTGGAAGAGTTCAGTTATCTCAGATTAATAGCAGAACGATACTGCACAAACCCTCTATTTTCTTTATGTTTATCCTTGATACTTTGTTGCAATATACTGTTTGTTACATTAGTGACACATGCCGCAGACTTCTATGACTACTTCCTTATGAGGTTTATTTTAATGTATATGCAAATTAGGCGTGCTTGATTGGATAATTTCAAGTTTGGCGCCTTCACATGGTGGTGTTTTTTTTTTTAAGGGACGTTGTTTGTTAGTACACCTTATCCTGACGAAGGCTGCGTGGTTGACAGCCGAAAGGTTGAATTATTAAATTACTTTATTCATCACTATTCTGTTGAAGTCCTGTGTGTGCTTCACCTCTTTAAACATGAGTGCTTCACTTTTTGGATTATATATATATATATATATATATATATATATATATATATTTTTTTTTTTTTTTTTTTTTAAACATACCTCACTGGGGCGAAGGCATCACGGCCCCCAATGGCCCACTGGAACTGATAATTTACTTGTAAGTAATCAGCCATTGTGACCTAAACACACTAACTGTCTATTAAAATGCTCCTCCCTTACCTGGCTTTGGATACACCTCTAGTATAAACATACATACTTCCTGTTTCCTCAGAATGGTTTCACTGCCCACTGACCCCACCTTGCCTGATTCCACAGCTCACTGGTAGTCACTGATCTCCACATGATCACCACATGCACTGTCTGACACCCAAGCTTGGTTCTGATGTCTACAAATAGTCAAAGATTCCCACATACACTGTCTGAGCCCAATGTTTTGATCCACTGCCATCTAGTAGTTGCCGATCCCTGCATACACTGTTTGACCCTTAAACTTGGTTCTGCTGCTCACTGGTAGCCATAGATCCCCACATAAACTGTCTGACTCCCAATCCTGGTTCCACTGCCTACTGGTTGTCACAAATCCCCACATACACTATCGGACACTGCAGCTTGGTTCCCCTGCCCACTGGTAGTCACAAATCCCCACTTACACTGTCTCCCCCATTTCCCCCCAGCCTGGATCCACTACCCACTGGTAATCACAGATTCCCAGATATACTGTCTGACCCACCCCACTAGCTTGATTCTACTGCCCACTGGTAGTGACAGATCACAGAAGTTGTGAAAAGTTTGCTGCTGAATGATCAGGTCACAGAGCGAGATCTATGTGACATTTTGCATCATGGAGAAGAGGGAGGGCAACTGGAACTGCTACTCCAGGCCCTGGCTTCATGGCTTGCGGCTAGAAAGATATTAGTGCAAGAGAAGGAAAAAGTATGTACTGGAGGAGCTTTGTAATACACTAAGAGCAGAACTTGCTATGGAAGAAGCTGCAGCAAGGCTGGAGTCCAACAAACCTTCTGATTCTGAGGAAGCAGACATAGACATTAAGAGCCCTCGGGTTAACCTCCCAGATGAAGCCTCCATGGAGGAGTTAAACCAGCAGCTGAGAATGGCAAAGGGAGACCTAGATACAATGAAAGAAGAAGAAAAATTACTGAGAAAGGACATCAAAAAGCTGCAGACTGCATGCAAAAAAGCTCACAGTCAGAAGAGGCCTTCAATCTGGGAAAAGATGTAGGAAACCAAAGAAGCCATGACTGCAGTGAAGAGATAAAAGCTGGTCCTTGCAGACAAGGTGTCTCTCTTTTGTGTGATTCTAATTTGTCCTCACAAGAAAATTTGGCAATTAGGAGTTTGGGATCGGATGCGAATATTGTTGTTAAGCCGGCGGACAAGGGAGGTAGGATCGTCATCCAGGATAAGGAAGATTATGTTAAAGCAGCACTTCGGATTCTTAGTGATCAAGAATATTATATGGTTCTTGATGACGATCCCACCTCCAAATACAAAATGGTGTTTGATCAGTTTATTCATACTGCTTATACTGAGGGTGTTATCTCAAAAATGGAACGAGATTTTTTACAAATTCGGGATCTTCGGATAGCGGTTTTTTACCACTTGCCCAAGATCCATAAGAGTTTGATAGATCCTCCAGGACGACCAATAATCTCTGGTATAGATTGTTTAACATCGAATTTATCACATCTTGTCGATTTACACCTTCAGAGATATGTAGTTGGTTTGAAGTCATACTTGAAGGATACTACTCAACTTCTGAATATTTTAAATGAAATGTATTGGGAGTCTAATTTTTTATGGATGACTTTAGATGTACAGGCCTTATATTCCAACATAAGACATAGTGATGGTATTAAGGCTGTAGAGACTTATCTATTACAGGATATATATATGCCCCCTAAACAGAGGAATTTTATACTGGATTCTATTTTGTTTATCCTTGAGCATAATTATTTTTCTTTTTTGGGCCAATTCTACTTGCAAGTTAGGGGTACTGCGATGGGAACCAGGTTCACTTCGAGTTTCGCCAATTTGTTTATGGGTTTTTTTGAGGATGAACGTATTTGGCGTGACAATCCATTTGGAGCGAACCTGGTCCTATATCTCCGTTATATAGATGATATAATTATTGTTTGGCGGGATGATGGTACAGATCCAGCCCAGTTTGTTCAGTATGTTAATAATAACAGTGTTGGTATTAAGTTTACATCCAATATACAAAAGGAGTGTATTGAATTTTTGGATGTCCAACTGTTTATTGAGAATGATGGTAGAGTTGGCTCACGTACATTCTTTAAGGATGTTGATTGTAATAGTTATTTGGATTATACTAGCGCTCACTATAAGCCTTGGTTAAATAATGTTCCTTTCAGTCAGTTCAGGAGGATAAGACGCAATTGTAGTAATTTGGTCGATTTTGATCAACAGTCTCTTATTTTATCTCAGAGATTTTTGGACAAGGGTTATCCTCCTGAACTGATTGAGAGGAACTATTTACGTGCACGACAACTATCCAGGAAATCTACTCTTAGGGCTAATGATAGATCTAGTAATGTAGAACAGTCCTCATCCTATAAACGTTTGAGTTTTATTACGGGATTTAATATAGCACATAGGCATATAGAAAAGATTTTTAAGAAACATTGGAATGTTTTAAGATTGGATCCTTTTTTGAAACATATTGTGGGGCCTGTACCCTTCTTTACGTATAGGAGGGCTAAAACCCTTAAGAATTATTTGGCTCCCAGTAAGATTAGAGATAAGAAGCATATTGGTCATCAGAAGTCTCATTTTTTAAGTTTAGAAGGTAGTTATAAGTGTGGTAGACCCAGGTGTAGTACATGTTCATACATTTCTCATAAAGTTGTTAACTTCAGATCTTTTATGACTGGAGAAGTGTTTAAGATTCATAGTTTTTTAAACTGTGGGTCATCTAATGTAATATACCTCATTGACTGTACGTGTGGCCTACAATATGTGGGGAGAACCACGCGAACAGTCAGAGAACGTTTTGGACAACATCGGAGAAATGTTGAACGTGGTTTCCCTGATCACAGTGTATCTTGACATTGCACTGTTTTTCATAGGGGAGATCCAACTGCATTGAGGGTTACTCCAATAGAATATATCCATCCTCGAGAAGGGCTTAATAAACTAAATCATCGTGAGGCATTTTGGATTTTTAGACTCCAGACGATGGTGCTTAATGGATTAAATGAGAGCACTGAGAATATATATTGATATATATACTGATTTGAGATTCACATTTGTTTTCACAATTGATATATTGTATGGTATTTATTGATAAAGGGAATATAGATATTATATGATTATGTAATGTATAATTCATTGCACATATTAGTGGTAGCAGCACTTTTCATTTATATATAAGGTTGAATGAGATATCATTATAGAGATTAGCGTATATAAGGTGTGGGGAGAAAGAGAGGATAAAAATCATCTTTTTTTTTTTTTTTTTTTTTTTCTTATATATTTTTTATATTTTTTTATATATTTTTATTTATATTTTTTTATATTTTTCATTTTATTTTATTGTATTATGTTTTATTATTATTTTGTATTGTATATTGTATTGTTGTGTCTTGTATTTATTTATTTTATGTTATATGTATTTGTATGGTTTTGTTTCTCATGCGAGAAATTGTTTCCAATATTGTATACATATTTATAGTCCCTGTCTGGTCCCCTTTATATGTTCCCATGGACGTATTGTGTCTTGGGTAGTTTGGGTCCTGGTTGTGCGCTGCGTTCCAGCGCTGCGTCTCATTCTAGGGGGGTGGGACTACTTAGTGTTTCTGACTTTTGAAAAAGGAACCTGTGTGTTCCGAAACGCGTCAATACAGGTTTATTTATTTGAAATATTGTTGGCAGATGAAACTTTTTTATAATAAATTACATATATTTTTTATTGGATTTTGATCTCTCTGATTTGCATGAGTGGTAGCTGTTTCTGGGGAGGCTTGAAAATACCCCGTTGGAGATTGCTGGTTGTATTCACAACCAGCACCACTGATATCTGAGGTGTGAGTATATAGTCCACTGGAGTTCCATATTTTGGAGAAATTGTTTACTATTGGTTTGCGCTCTTCTGCCCTTTTGTTCTCTTTTGTGATTAACAGCAAGCAAGAAGGAGAAGCAGACAACTTGAGCCTGGGGTTAGTAGGAGATTGGTGAAAGAGAAGAATGAGGTAGAGATGATAAATACTGCTCAAAGGATGCATCTGCTCCCTCTGACCTTGATACTTTCCTCAGGGATTCCATCATGAAAGACTTCAATAGGATCTTTAAGTAGTCTGTAATTTTATCAGGTTCAACTGCTGGTCAAAGACTAAGTGGATTGCCAGTTTTCTCACAATATCACAAACGTAAAATGTTAGTTAAAGTCCAGGAGTCAGAAGGAAGCAAAAGCAGTGCTGTTATAAATGGACAGATCCTAATCTTATCTACTCCTAATCAGTTCCTGAGCATGTGGATATTCTTCTTGTGCATATATATTTTGTTTTCAACAGACGGTTATCCCAATGCATTTATAAAAGTTATGGTGTCCTCTTTATATGCAGTGTTTGCATGTTTCTTTAATATCTAATCCAAGAGTGCAATGATTGTAGGTACTCGCTTTGCTTACTCATTACAATTGACTTTTTCCATAAAATATAACAAGTTACAGCCTTTAAATGGCAACATTTTATCAAACATATAGAACACAGCTATTAAACTAACTGATTGTGAATCTCTTTATTATTATTCTTTTGGGGATGTAGGGTACACTGTTTTTGCTATTTTACTTATTGAATGATTGTCACATTTGTTTTTTTTATGTGCTCTTGGGACTCTGTGCTTTTGATTGTCAGAGAGATTTGTGACATTCTAGTTTGTGGGGTTGTCGTGTGTCCCACTGGCTTTTAGAGGGTTCAGGTGAAATGTATTTCATCTTGTAATGGGCCGTCATTACGGGTTTCTATCTCTCCTGAAGGAGGCCACAAGCAGGTAGCCGGGCTGGTGATCCTGGATTGCTGCATGGAAGACTGGATGGGGTTAAAAAGGGACCCTTTAGACCATCCAGGAATAAAAAGGCAGGAAGCTAACCTAGTCAAAATGACTAACTCCTTTTTTGCAAGTGGCCAGGGTTTTTAAACACATTTCAGGGGAAGGGGGATGTGACATTCAGTAAAATTGAATCAACAAAACAGTACAATAGAAACAGGTGTTACAGACAATCATGACACCAGACTAGTCCTTTCACATAGAAGGCAATACTGTATCCAAAACAAAGATGAAAGCGATTAGGAAAGTGAAACCTAATCAATCTGTACCAGACAGCGACACAGATACAATTTGGAGAGCATTGCAAAAATACAACCATTTAACCCCTGCAGGTACATGTAAGATTGTTGGTCAACAATTTCTTAACACAGGGGTCCAGCTTCTGTTACTTGTATTACAGTCCATGACAACATATTAAAACATTTGCATAACATTCAGCATAGAATGTAGGCATCCGATCAGAATGCCGCCTTCTTTTCAGCATGGACGGCAGGGAATTTAACATGGCCAGCCACATTTCTGTTGCCTACTGTCTGTTACACACATATTGTTTGATTGATTTATTTTGGGGATCTGCCCACCATCAGGCTGGGGGTTTCTGGACACTGGGATTTGTGGTGTTGTGGACCCCCTTATAGTTCCCCTGAATTTTGATTTTGAATTCATTCCTTCGGCATGGGGAGGACACAAGGCACTCTTATCCTCACATGTCCAGAATATCATGTCTCTCTAAGTTTTAGGCTGCTTAACTCTATCAGTTTCTACCAGATGGGTGAATACATTCATAAGGAAGATACTCATGTAAATCCATTCATGATGGAAGCTCCCACTGAGGGGAACTATAAAAAACAGAAAATCTTGTTTTTCAAGTGCTAACATTACTTTTTATGTGTTCTAGTTTACAGAAATCATTCCCACTTACCTAAAATTATGATTTAGTCTTTACCCCCTTCACTATGAAATGGAGGCATCTTTAGTATCCAAGGCATTAATTAACTGAATGTGTTTACATTTTTAAATGCTCATAGCAAAGATGAAGCAGCAATGTGTTAGAGCTTCAATGCCTGACTTGACTCAAGTCCTGACTTCTCAAGTAGCATGACCAGGACTTGTATTTTAGGCCTGAGGCTGATATCTGAGGGCACAAAGCATACCAAGGTTTTAATTTTTAAAGGGTGCATTCAATCAAATAAAGCTATAAACAGCCAGGTGGATGGACTTGCATTCAAATAGTGTGGATCTACAGCAAAGCCAGACCCACATGCGGCTAGGCAACTGGTATGTAGCATAAATTAAGTACTACAAAGAACTTCTGGAGCAAACTAACTGGAATATAAGACACAAATAAAAAATTCCCATTTATTTAAGTGCGTCTTTTTACCCCTTGAACGATAGTGAGGTCTCTGACACATTGTGAAGTCCCACGTAAATCAATGGGAATTTGGGAATCTTTATTTGTGATGAAATTGGTTTGGTGCAGAATTGCTCCAGTCCTACTTACTACATGAACTTCACTCTATAAAGCTGTCTAGAAACCTTCATACTTGCACTGTGGCAAACCATCTGCAACTAGGGAATCAAATAAAAAATCCCATTCATTTAAAAGGTCTCCTACATGCTTAGAAACAATTGAGCTGGAGACTTTCCTAGCTCTGAAATGCTTAAAGGGATAGTAATACTTCGTTTTAACTTTATTTTATTTTGTAGGCATTACAAAAACATGAAGAATGATATAAGTCTTATCTCTCAAACCTTTATGGTTTAAGAGATATTCACAAACAAAGTTTCCCCCCCCGTTCAACCAGATCAGAAGGGAGGTGCCCAGGTAGACTGCAGAGAGGGACAATCTTCAATTAAGATAAGGGAAAAAGCTGAAAAACTTGTCAAGGGGGGAAGGGCTTTCATTCTTTTCATACAAAGAAGATTGTCCCCTGCTGTTATCTGTCTGGTCTTACAACCAGATTCACATCTGAAAAGAGATGGCTTACACTAGGTAAAAGGGGCGGGGAGGGGAACTTTGCTTGTGAATATCTCATAAACCATAAAGGATTGAGAGATAAGACTTATATCATTCTTCATGTTTTTTTAATGCCTACAAAATAAAATAAAGTTAAAATGAAGTATTACTATCCCTTTAAGATCCATATTTAAATAAATGGAAATTAGTATTTGTTCCCTTGCCCTAGAAGTGTTCCACTTTAGTTTTTGTGCTTATTGTCCTTTAGGAATAGTACACGATGATAAGGACTAAGGTCTCTGACAGACTGTTCAATCTGTGCATTTTCTATTGATATGTGAATATGATGTTTATAGTCAATATAATCTAGGCGGCAATGCGTTTCATCAGCATTTACAGTCTCTGATGTATTTTTCCATAACTTGCTGACAAAGGTCATAGACGGCTTAATTTACAGATTACTGATTATTATGTCTTCCTTTAGGTACTAGTGAGGCTCTCATGAAGCCCTGCAGGATGCATCTTTCATAAGCAGGTGGTATTACTAGTTAGAGGTGTCATGCAGTGTTGTACTCTAGCACTATCTGGAATTTTGAAAATATGTCCATAATGTAAGCAGTGTTTTCACCCCTTGAGTGCCAGGGGGACTTCTGACATTTCTCTGACACGCAAAAGATTACATGGAAGAAGAAAACCATCTCCTTAATAACTAGCCTTGTTGTATTTAAACAATAACAGAACATTTAGAAAATAAAAGAAAACAAGTTTGTTGTACTAAGAAGGAAGATGGAGAAATTCTGGAGTAAACCAAGTTCACCATAGGGGGGACAAAAAAATGCACACTAATTTAAAGGGGATTTTACACACTTGAATGCTAGAGAGGTCTCCAGTATATTGATAAATAATGTGATGGAGATCTTGCTAACACCCTAGCATTTGAGTGGTTAACCCCTTAAGGACCATAGCATGTGCAGGGTTACAGGGTTCAGAGTTTAAAGGATTTAAATTAATGTGATTTGTGCAAATTTTAATTGCATTCCAAGGTGCAAAATGCCCAGAATTGTTCCAGTTTCTCTTAGTACATCAGTATCAATGTGTTGAATGATGACTGCTGCTGTACTGTTTCTTTATTTAATTTGTACAATGCTAAATGGTATAAAGCCTCTTGAACAAATGTTAAATGCATAAGGGAGATTTGGGGACACGTACAAATCCAGCACAGCTACTCTGATAATATTGGCATCTACCACTAGCGCTGCACTTAGGGGAGTGTGCTACAGCACATAATCATGTTAGTGCACACCAGCGGAGACATTCTAACATCATTAGGACTTGCCAACAAGACCCTTATACCTGCACAATATCAGGCATATGGAAATGGAATAAAGTTACATCATTTCATCTTCAATAAAGAACTGATTCTAGCCCCTGACCTAGGGCTTGATTCAATAGGCAGCCTTAAAAAAGAAAGGTTCCAACAGTAGTTTTAAGTCACAGTAATATATGCAATTACCCATGCTGTGACACACTACTGAATGAAAAAATGCACTACAGGCACTAAATGTGTGCCCATAGGAAACAATGACAAAGTAGCTGAGTTTGTGATTCAATTACATGTGGTGGCTAGCAACACACATTAAGGGACTTTTATCGCCAAATATTACTGTCTAAAAATTTGGTGATCAGTCCCCTAATGTGTGCCTAACCACTGACATGTAAGTGAAGTGTAAAAAATATAAGAAAAATGGTAAAGTAGGGATCCCTACAGCAGTGAGCCATGAATGTATTGATATGAAGCCCTAAGCCTCAACCATGGAAGCCAAAACATGTGAGTAAAGGAAAAACAATTAACCCTTTGAGTGCCAGTGGGGTATGCAACGCATTGCATAGTGTTTGATAACCCACTGGTATTCAAAGGGTTCATCCCTCAAAACTAACACCATACAATTAAAATTAACACTTACCTGTAATCCAGAGGGGTCTCCTGCGCCATGGTCTACTGCTTCAGTTCTTCTTCTATAGGCTTCTATTTTCTTCATTTTTCTAGTTAATAAAACCAATCTATCCTGAATGTTATGGTGCCTCTGAAGAAAGAAAGAGGAAAGAGACCCCCTCTCCTTGTACCTTTCAGGCTATTGCTTGAGCCACACTTAGGGAAATTTGCATACGGACTGTCTTTTATATGGCCAGTCCATGTTCAAAATGCTTGCCATGCTCCCATTGGCTAGGATATGGGGTTACGCAGGGCATGGAACTTGCCCTGCAGTAGCAGTAACCACACCTCCCAGCAAATGAGCTTCTAGCATGTTGAGGCATCCCTCCAGCTAGAAGCTGATTGGCTGGGAGGTGTGGTTACTGCAGGGCATGTTCTGTGCCCTGCACAACCCCACATCCCAGCGAATGGGAGCATGGAGAAAATTTAGATCAGGGACTGGCCATATAAAAGGCAGTCCCTGTTCAAGTTTCCCTCAGTTGACAATGGCCCCAAAAGTACAGGAAGGGTTTTTTTGCTCTTTTTTTCTGCCACCACTGGCTGGATCAGCGGCTGTGGCAGCATATCTTTAAGGACAGATTGATTTGAATAACTATATTATTCTTTACAAGTGAAACATTAACTTTACAGAAAAAGAAGCATGAAGAAAATCACAGAAACGAAGATGATGACAGATGAAGACGGAGATGACAGATGAATAAGAAAAAAGAAGAGGAATTAAAGAGGAAGACCAGAGTGCAGAAGACCCTGCTGGACGTCAGACTGCCAGGTAAGTTTTCTAGCTAGGGGTGATAGGATAATGTTAAAGCTAGTATGGGAACACTTTATTTTTAATGTTAGCGGTAGTGTAGAGCCAATGGGAAGGTTAATGATTGGAAGGGTTGCTGTCTTTGCAGCTCATGCTCCCAGATTGATACTGTGTCAAACCCCTGAGCATTAACTGGTTTTCTTTGATGTTCACATTACTTATGCTACTTAGCATGAGTTATGGAACTAAAAAAACATGACAAACATTGGGCTCTGTGTACCAATGCTCGTCGTGGTTCATGTTGACAGGGCAATTGAATTCCAAAGGTAGCACTGTGTGTGTGCCGTTCAGAGTTAATTTTTGCCCTATCATGTGTTTTACCAGTGGGAATTGGATCGTGCCCCTTTCGTGGGATGCTATTTGTACATTTTCCTATTGTTTAATGTTACAACTTGAATTGACAACACTAAAAACACAGATTAATTTTAGAGTTTGTTGTTTCACTAGTGTAATACTGAGCCATTTTCTACTTAGGTGCAATAGTCTGAGGGGGACAGTCAGGTAGGTAACTGATGGAAGTAGTTATTCAGTGTCACAATATACAGACACAGGCAGGATAATGTATGAATGTGATATTGCACTGAAATAGGAGTCTACACCTACTCACTAATATAAGGGAATACCATTGAGACTGATGTACTATATAGAACCTGGAGTAATATTGCAGTGAACCAATAATGGGAATTCCCAAATCTCCAATTGATATAAATGGGGCTTTTAGCCCATTGAATACTAGAGGTCTCCAATGCACTGCTTTCCAGCATATTGGAGAACTCTCTAGCATTCAATGAGCTAAAAGCCCCATTTAAATCAGTGGAAATTTGGATTTGTCCCCTACAGTGAAGATGGTTTACCCCAGAACGGCACTGTTCAACCTTTACACATAAGGCCTATAGTATTTACATGATGTGAATAAGAACTAATAGGGACACACCTGTTTTCTCTTTCTCTAAAATAGGAATTTTAACTGCTTGGGGACTAGAGTGGAGGGCATGCTACTGTATAGTGATGGTATTTGGGGCTGGCAGAGTGTGTTCATACGATGCAATAAAAGCATGTGTACATACCTACAGATGCAGGTGCATGGTTTTAACATATATGTGCAGAAAATAAGCATCTCTGGCAGATTAGTACATTCCCACTAATGAGGCTGAAGTACTAAGAGTAAATGGAGCAATTCTGTGGCAAACAATTTACAAACTGCACTATAGGGGAAAAATAAAAATATAACTGATTTAAACTTAACACCTTAAAATGCTTTGCAATTTGTTGAAGACCTCCCTATCTTGAAAGGGGTTAAAAGCCACATTTCAATCAATGGGAATTTGTGGAATTTTTATTTCTCCCCTATGGTGCTGCTGTTTTTTTCCAGAATTGCGCTGATTCTTATTAGTACATAATTCTCTGGTTCTTCTTTAAGGGTTCTTTCACATAGGCTGCCTTCTACAGTTCTGTTCCATGTGTTGTTTCACTCACCTTCTCCTGCATTCCACTGCCGGTGCAGGAAGGGCAAGTCCGAAGGTCAACCCATGTAAGTGGCAACCTATATTATACTGTCTGACATTCACATGAATTAGACACTTATTGGAGATGGTGAAGAGCATTTCAACCTACATCAGCACTCCTGTGAATGGTCTTCAGGAGGCCCCATGGGCTGCTTGCAGACCTTCCTTACAACATCTTTACTGTGGTAAAGCTGCAGTTTTCTGGACCATGGTGCACTGATACTCAGCAATATGAACGCCACCATAGCCCACATAATGGGTGACAACACCAATGCAGTTTTGCTACATTAGTGTCATCCCAGTGGGAAAGGGGTCATCTGTGCAACTACAGGGGGTGCAGAGGGTAAGGTCGCACCAGGGCCCAGCATCCAAGGGGGCCCCATCTGCCCCAGGGTCCAATGGGTTCAAGATATGTCTCTGAAAATATAAAAAATGTTTTGCACTAGGGCCCTCCAATGACTATATATGTGACTGAAAGGGTCTAAGTGTCCTTTATCCAGCAACAACACCCAGCTGTAAACTTAAAAATAAAAATAACCTTTGTCTCAGGGTGTGCACACCATTTAAGGCAGAATTGTCCCACACAGTGTTGTTTCTACAATATTCATTTTACAATATCTATTGTAAAGCATACCTATAAAAATGTCTTAACCCTTTAAGGACTAGAGGGGCAGAGATTAGCAAAATCTGAAACAGGCTGTTTCTCAGTAAGGACCCAAAACATAGCTTGTGAAATAACTATTTTGGTTATATGTTTCATTAAAGAGAAAACAAAAATAAAATGTCATTTTAGCTTTATACATCATTCATATTATGTTACTGACCACCCCTGCCATCTGAGAAAGGTAGAGAACCTTTTATCAGTTCAGGTTTTCCTCCATCCAATTAGCAGTGTCTCTCTCATCACCTCATTCATCAACTTCCCTCCCTTCTATCTCTTCCATCTATTCCCCTCTCTCCCACCTCTTCCATTTACTCCTCTCCCTCACATCTTCTCTAGTCTTCTCCCCTCACTTCCATCTGCTCTGGCCTAGTCTCCTGACTTCCATGCCCTTGGCCTGCTCCTGTCCCTTCCATGTCCTTCACCTGCTCCCTCTTGTGTTCTTGTTCCACTCCTTTCCATGTCCTTGACCCACTCCTTGGACCACTCATCTGCCTTCCATGTCCTCAGCCTGAACTCCCTCAGTTCATGTCCTTGACCTGCTCTCTTTGTCTGGTTTCTCTTCAGCACGCTTCAGTTTATCCATTGATCTCTTCTCAATGTCACTTATTGCCCACCCCCTATTGTTCTTGTCCTCTCCTGTCCTGTGCTCATTTTCCCTTACACCCCTGTAAATCCCTTGCACTTTATCCTCTGATTCCTGTATGACACATTCTGTATAAGTATGGATGGATTAAGGGCTTGATCCAAAGGTTGGAGTAGAAAAATGTTGGTAACACAAAATTGACACCGACCGACAAAATAAAATGTCTTTGTCGGTATTCAAATGTCCTACTGACATTTAGTACAACGGACGTTAGGACACAAAACTGGTGTTGTGTCCAAACATCCGTTTTGTGCGTTAAGTTCCCAAAACGCCACTGAATAACGTCAGTTTTGGGAACTTAACAGTAAAAAAACTAACAATCGATGCCTGACATACGGTCAAGCTCCGATCGTTAAAAAGTCTGTGTTAAACTTACCTGTCATCCACTTTCTGTCTCCTTCTCCATTCTTTCTTCTATCTTCTCTTGTATCTTCTTTCTTCTCTTCTTTCTTCTTCCTGTAAAAGAAAAAACTAGGTTTGAGTTAAAAGCATAGATACGTTAACCCCTTGAGTGCCAGAGGGGTACGCAATGCATTGCAAAGCAATGCATTGTGTACCTCTCTGGGGCCCAAAGGGTTAAAGTACATAGTAGTGTGCCATTCTTTAAATAAAAATTGCCCATATAGAATAATAATAATAAACGTTAGGAAATGTTTGCATATATCTTAATGCCAATGTATTTCTATTGTCTATAAGTCACTAAAAATCCAACTCAGCTTAATTCGTTGCTGTCTTCACCACTGTGTGAGGCGCTGAGGCAGCGGCGGAGACAGAATAAGGTGGCACAGCCCTCCCCTCTTCTTCTTCACAGGCCGATGCCCGCTCTGGTCTGAGGGAATTAGAATTGAGGCTGCCCTTATGTATGGCAGTCTTACTTCTAATTCCCTCACAGCCATTGGCTGATATATGCTTACGCATCTCCCAGCCAATCAACTTTGAGCGGCTGTGCTTTAAACTGATTGGCTGGGAGGCGCAAAGAGGAGAGGTCTGTGCCACCTTATTCGGTCTCCGCTGCCGTCTCAGTGCCTCACACAGCGGTGGAGACAGCAACAAATTAAGCTGAGTTGGATTTTTAGTTACTTATAGACAATAGAAATACATTGGCATTAAGATTTATAGCAAACATTTCCCAACATGTTTATTATTATGATTCTATATGGGCGATTTTATTTGAAGACTGGCACACTGCTTAGTACTTTAACCCTTTGGGCCCCATTGCTTTGCCGGTATTTTTTGACAGCACAGACATTTGAATAGCTTACTGTGCTGGAAAAAATGCCATCGGCAGAAAAAACAGCCATCTCCAACATTTGGATCGAGGCCTAAATGTTTTTTCCTGGTCTGCCGGATCGCCAAACAATCCATAACGAATATACATGGACTTAGAAGAAAGTGAACACTGAGAGAAAAGGAAAAGGCTCGGGGTGAGTGACTCCACTAAGTCAGGGTCAACTGTCCATGGGAATAATGTAATTATTGGTTATAGTTCCTTGACCAGAATTTGAAAATGAGCTATTGATAATTATGGATGTGCTGTCAAACAGTAGAATTCAAATCAATCTGAAAGCAGTAACATGGGAATAGTTGTGGGCAGTGAGATACCAGGTAACTTGATTATGTTAGGTCACTATTGGTCCTTTTCACCCTTGTTAAGTGTATCTGATATGTTTCTCTTTAATGCATATCAAAGTCATCAGATACACATAGTGAATGTGTATTTGTCCATCTGTCTGAGTTCTCATGTGTGTGTTAAGTCTGCACATAATAATTTGTTAGATTGTGACTTAGTGAGACCGGGTCATCAAGACTGAATTAACCTCCCGGTCCCCAGAAGTATCTCGTATGTTTAAATCGTAACGGTCTTAATCTAGAGACGAAAGTCAATTGACTCAATCTACTATAAAGTGTTGTAGCAGACACTACAGGAATAATTAGGATGTATAGTAACCCTTGATTATATAACACACTGTAGCATCACAGGGTATACCTTGCAACATTGTATACATGCTGTGTTGCTTTTTGCTACTGTGTTAGGTTAGTTCTGTCATTAAATCAACATAAGCGGTATTAAGAAGGGTTCGGATATACCATTAACCACATAAATAAACCACAGTTTATAAGATGGTTTTTTATATTTGTGTCAGCAGTACACAGAACTGCTTGTAGTGTTATTGTTACAAACCATCAAGGGTTAAGTCACGTCTCTTAAAATTTGTAGATTTTCCTAACTTTGTGAAGGAAAGTCAGGATTTTAATAAAGACACGGAGGCGAGTATTATGTATTTACCTCTATCTTTACTTCTCAGCAGCAAAGCTTAAACATGTTTAACTACAGAATAGAGAAAAAAACTTGATAGTCTGATAACCCCACCCTTATATCAGGTAACCAATCACATTCCCCACAGGTATATAACGATCAATCCATGTAGTTCCTCATCCTCTTTCTTTGGTGATAAAATAAAACTGTGACTGTATCTGGAATAAACCCTGGAAATGAAACATCTTGTCCAAACATCAGTATTATGGATTGGTCTGCGAATAATTAACCTAAAGGAAGATTTAACCCTCTGAGTGCCAGAGAGGTATACAACCAATTGCAGAGCAATGCTTTCCATACCCCTCTGGCACTCAAAGGGATAAACAACAAAGGGCGAGTTAGTGTAAGGGAGGGATAATACTCACCTCCGTGTCTTTATTAAAATCCTGACTTTCCTTCACAAAGTTAGGAAAATCTATGAATTTTAAGACAAGACATGGAGGTTCATATTATGCAAGTTCAAAGCTGTTGCATTACATTATGAGCAGCATGAATAAGTGGTTTAAAATAAAATGTCTTGAAGGTGGATTCATTGGACCAGTCCACAGCTTTGAGGATATCCTCTAATTGTCCTCCAGATAATAAAGATTTGGAAACCATAGCTCAAGAGAAGAATGGGCTCTAAATCTAGTAGTATTGATACCCACTGAAAACATGATCCAACGATTCCATCTCGCTAGAGTAGTTGATGACACAACTATATAAGATTTAACAAACAAAATCAGTAATTGGTGGGACCCAAGGGTCTAACAGAGGAAGTAACAGATTCATAGGTTTTTAAACAGAGAATAACACATAACTGTGGGTTTAAGGTGAGGTTAGTGTAGAAGATTTATTTGGAAGAGGATTTGGTTCTCCTAGAAATCCGGAATTGTACTCTATTGGGTTCATATGATCTATTGATGATATCTAGTGCATGAACGTCAGAGACCCTCCTAAACGAAATAAGACAAAGCAGCATAGTAAGCTTGGCTGAAAGTTGTTTAAGAGACAGTTCTTAGTTAGATGGCCAAGACTCCATAAACGTTAAAACCAGATTGACGTCCCAAAGAGTAGGATACTTGGACGATGGAGGCATAGATATATGGATTCCTTTCATCAGTTTACAACCAGAGGGTGTTGGCCTGAGGGAAAACCATCGCCAAGATTGTGAGATGCAGAGATAGCAGATCTATAAACGTTTATAGTTCTGTAAGCTTTACCCTGTTGAAAGCAGAAGAATAAGAAATTTTATCTAAATTTGAAGAAAAGGAATCCAAGTTCTGTTTCAGGCACCACTGTACCCAGATGGACCAGCAGGATCAATAACATGACTTAGTACCTGGGGTCCATGCCTCTGAGATGAGGAATTGATCTGTTTCCAAAAGAGTTTGTTGATTCCCGATATTAGCCAGGCTAATAGATGTAATTGATTGGGACGTAGAAGGTTGTGCATATTGCCTACCAGGTCCAGTAGAGGTTGGGATATGGAGATAGGTAACGGGGAACATCCACCAACATTTCTAGAAGTAGAGGGAACCAAGGTTGGACTGGCCAAAAGGGAGCAACCAAGACCAGGTTGATCTTTTGCTTCCTGACCTGAAGGACAACTTTGGGTATCATGGTAAACAGTGGGAAAGCGTGGTTCAAGTCTGGAGAAATGCTTCTATAGCTAGCGCTTCCGGGTCTACAGCTGAGGAATGCTGGTAGTCGTGTATTCAGTCTGGAGGCAAACAGGTCTAGGTGTAAGGGCCCCCAGATCGCGCTCAGGATTGAAAAAGTTGCCTTGTGGAGTGTCCAATCGCTAGAGTCCTTTAAGTACCTGGAATTCCAGTCTGAGATAACATTGGACAGACCTGGCACGTATTCCGCTTGGATCGAAATATTTTTGTCTAGACAAAATTGCCATAGTTTGTTTGCTAGAACCGCTAAGGTTCTTGACTTCGTGCCACCTAGGTGGTTGATATAACATACTGCTGACACATTGTCCATGTTTAAAAAAAACAATTCGCTGTGTGTTTTATGAAACTTTTGATGGCAAACGATCCTGCTAATAACTCTAATCAGTTTATGTGCATGTCCATTTCCGTGGAGGACCATTTCCCGCCGGTGGTGAGGTCTCCACACCGAGCTCCCCAACCCTTGCGTCAGACTCTATTATCAGTTCTGGAGACATTCCAAAGGTTGCTCTCCCATTTCACGCTTCCATGTGGTCTAACCACCATAGAAGTTCCTCTCATGTGTCGGAGGATAGAGGGATTAGATCTGCCTAACTGAGTCCTCTGCAAAGGTGTAAAGTCTTTAGTCTTTGAAGAGTTCGTTAATGGAGTGGTGCCGGAAAAATGTCGAATAGAAGTGGATTGAAGTGCTACTATTCTTGCTATTGACTGAATGAATATAAAGGTTTTCTGTAACGTGTTTTTGATCTCCCTGCGGATGTTCTTTATTTTGTTCCAAGGGAGACATAGGGTAGAATTCACGGAATCTACCACAAATCCTAAGAATTCCAATGTTTGAGTGGGTTGAATGACCGATTTCTGCCAGTTTATGAGGAAACCGAGTTGAGTTAGAGTGTGAATCATTAGAGAAAGGTATACCTTGAGGATATGTATGTTTTGAGACATGATCAGCATGTTGTCGAGGTAAATGATTAGATGGACCCCTCTGCTTTGTAGAAAGGAGATGATGGGTTTCATGATATTCATGAAACATGATGGGGCCGAAGAGAGACCTAATGGAAGGCAAGAAAACTGCCATGGTATCCCTTTCCAAATGAATTGGAGAAGTGACTGTTGGTGTTGTGCAATAGGAATAGTAAGGTATGCGTCTTTTAAATCCAATTTCACCATTCAATCTAGAGGCAATAATAGGTTTCTAAGACAATGCATGCCCTCCATTTTGAAATGGCGATACAGAACAAAAGAGTTTAGGTTCTTTAGATTTATGACCGGGAGTACCCCGGAATCTTTTTTGTGAACCAGAAATATGTTGCTTATAAAACCTGGTTCTGTCATGGGAGTGTCACGGTTTTCAAGATACTCAGACCAGTGGGTAAAAATAAAATGCAATTTATTTAAGAACCAAATAATGACTGATAATATCGCCCCCTAGGGGAGACACTGTGAAATAGTGGAATAGCAGTAGCATGCACAGTATACAATATACAGCAATGTACGGGCACTGAGTACTGATGTACAAATGGTTAATAGAATAATCAGTCCGTCTCAGTTGTGTAGTTTGGCACGCCCAAGGTGTTAAAGGTGGAGAATACTCAACACCCACACTCTGTAAAACTGAAGAAAAATGTCCAGCAAAGAGAAACCTGCCTTCCACCTGCTGTACGAAAATGGTAGCCCCCACGGGCATATGAACTGAGCGAATAGACTGCCAGAGCCTAGAGCGAATAGCCCACACGGGCGTAACGGAGATCACTGAGTACCGGAGCTGAAACCACTAGCCCCTCAGGGCGTCGTGAATGAACTGGATTGCAAGAGCTTGGGCCAGAAGCCCTACGGTCTATGGAGATGACTAGTTACCAGAGCTTGAGCTTATAACCCAGACGTGCGTGATGGATTTGCAAGAGCTTAAGCCAATAAACCCACTGGTGAGAGAGAGACTGGTTTGCAAGAGCTTGGATCTATAGCCCTACAGGCGTAACCACAGAGATGTGCACAGAAATAGCCAGAGCTGGGCGCCACCGGGCGCGGTAATGAGCTAAACCAGACTGCAAGGAGAGAACTGGCTCAGCACAAGGCAACTCTCTGTATGGGCTGCGCGCCCTCACTGGAACACAGCTCTGCACGGGTTAATGGCAAGTAGTTGTAGCACAGCTCTGCACTGGAGACAGCACGAAGTAGGAACACAGCACTGTACGGGTTAACAGCTCAGAAGTAGGAACGCAACCTCTGCATGGACTAACAGCTCGGTAGTAAGACACAGCTCTGCACGGGTTAACAGCTCGGTAGAGGAAACACAGCACAGCAGTGATTAGCTCAGTGGCAGGAATCAGCAGGCACGGAGCCGAGATGAATAGTGAGAACACAGTCACTATGTCGCCGTGGCAACAAGGCAGGACAGGAACGGGAGCAAGCTGAGTCGAATCACGGAGCAGGAATTCAGGCAAGCCGGATCAGGAAAACAAGCAGGAACGTCAGCCAGGCCGGGTCGAATCACGGAGCAGTTTCTCAGACAAGCCGGATCAGGAGAACGAGCAGGAACGTCAGCCAGGCCGGGTCAAATCACGGAGCAGGTACACAGGATCGTAGTCAGGGATAGCCAAGTCAGTAACTGGAGATCAGGAACACAGGAACACAGCACAGCAAAACTGGCTCAGGAACACCACGAAAGGGCAAATGACAGGTGCCACTAGCCCAGAATAAAAAGGTCACCAAGGGCGGGCCAAACAGGCTCAACCAATCGGAGTGCAGCACAAGTGAGAGTGACAGCCTGAGAAGCTGCACCGTGATAGTACCCCCCCTCAAAGGCCCCCTCTCCCAGCAGGAGGTCTTGGCTTCTGGGGGTATTTAGAGTGGAAGTTGCGCAATAATCTAGGTGCATGGAGGTCCTTGTGGTCAACCCATGAACGTTCCTCAGGGCCATAGCCCTTCCAATGGACCAAATATTGCAACTTCCCTCTAAACCTCCTAGAATCAATGACACTTTGTATCTCATATTCCTCTTGACCCTGAACATCCACCGGCCCAGGAACTACTGGGGAAGTAGTATAGCGATTGCATATCAAGGGTTTCAGCAGAGATACATGGAACACATTATGTATACGCATAGATGCCGGGAGTTCCAAAGCGTAGGAAACAGGATTCACTCTACGGATAACTTTAAATGGACCAATGAATCTGGGAGCCAGCTTATTGGAGGGCACCTGCAAATTGAGATTTCTGGACGAGAGCCATACCCTGTCCCCAACCTGGAAAGAGACCGCCGTCTGCAATTGTCATGACGCTGTTGTCGCCGAAATGACTGACCTAGGGTCCTCTGAACCTGTGCCCAAATGGAGCGAAGCTGCTCAATATGCTCATCCAGAGCTGGAATCTGTTGCGCTTGAAATGAGTCCAGGAGCAGACACGGCTGGAGCTCCCGGACGATGAATTAACTGCACAGTTCCTGATGATCGTTCACGAAGCAGTGCAAGAACTGCTCCAGTCCCTGATTGGTACGCTCGGCGGCTCCATTGGTCTGGGGATGGTAGGCGGAGGAAAAGGACAACTGGATGCCCATCTGAGCGCAAAATGCCCTCCAGAATCTGGACATGAACTGGCTACCACGATCTGATACCACCACTCTGGGTACCCCGTGCAAGCAAAATACCTCCTTAGCAAAAACCATAGCTAGTTCCTGGGCCGACGGGAGGCCAGAGAGGGGCACAAAATGAGCCATCTTAGAGAATCTGTCAACCACCATCAAGATAAACGAGTGCCCCTTAGAGATTGGCAGTTCCCCCAAAAAGTCAATGGAAATATGGGACCAAGGGCATTCACCATTAGGTACAGGTTGCAGAAGACCCACTGGGAGAAGCCTGGGTGTCTTAGCACAGGCACAGATGGCACACGCTGCCGTAAAGGCAGAACAATCGGCTCTGAGAGAAGGCCACCAAAATACTTGTGAGAGAGACCATATCAACTGATCCCTCCCAATGTGCCCAGCCGCCTTAGAGGAGTGGTAAGTCTCAAGCAGACGGGTACAGAAAGACTCATCCACAAAGTACTTTCCAACCGGAGTTTCAGGGGGTGCCCTTGCTTGAGATGCCAGAATCTCCTACCCCAGAGGTGAGGTGATGCTGGTACGCACTGTAGCCAGGATGCGATCAGGCTGAATGATAGACACAGGTTCTTCCTCCCTCTCAGTGTCCGAGGCAAATTGTCTGGACAACGGATCCGCCTTGACATTCTTAGAACCAGGTAGATAGGACACTATAAAGTTAAATCGGGACAAAAACAGTGCCCACCTAGCCTGCCGGGAGGACAACCTCTTAGCTTCGGAGAGATATGTCAGGTTCTTATGATCGGTTAGAATCAATACTGGTTTCTGAGTGCTCTCCAGAAGATGACGCCATTCCTTAAGTGCCAGGATAATGGCTAAGAGTCCCCTGTCACCAATCTCATAGTGGCTTTGGGCAACAGAAAGTTTCTTAGAGAAGAACCCGCAAGGTTTTAATGGACCATCCTCCACTGGTCGTTGGGAGAGCACTTCCCCGACCCCAACCTCAGAAGCATCGACTTCCAATGTAAATGGTAGGGCAGGGTTGGGGTGGGATAGTAGTGGAGCTGAGGCAAAAGCGTTCTCCGCAGCCTCGGACCACTGAGAAGGAGTAGCACCTTTACGTGTTAAGTCAGACAATGGTTTGACAATCGAGGAAAAGTTCTGAATGAATTTTCTATAATAGTTTGCGAAGCCCAGAAAGCGTTGGATACCTTTTAACCCTTTAGGGCGCGGCCACTGTAGTACTGCAGCCAACTTTTCCTGATCCATAGCAATGCCATTAACTGAAATCACGAACCCCAGGAAGGGTACCTGGGACCTATGAAATTCGCATTTCTCAAGTTTACAAAATAGTTTGTTTTGCCGTAGTCGTGACAAAACCTCAGAAATATCCTTAACATGTTGTGTGGGATTAGCAGAGTGAATTAAAATATCATCGAGATATACTACCACGCAGGATTGCAACATATCACGAAGGATGTCATTAATGAATTCCTGGAATACTGCTGGTGCGTTAGATGGCCCAAATGGCATAACCAGATATTCATAATGCCCAGATCTGGTATTGAATGCCGTCTTCCACTCATCTCCTGCCCTGATCCTGATTAGGTTATAAGCAGCTCTGAGATCAAGTTTAGTGAAAATGGATGATCCCTTTAACCTGTCAAATAATTTGGTTATGAGTGGAATGGGGTAGGCATTCTTAGGCATTAGCTTATTCAACCCACGGTAATCGATACACGGCCTTAACTCGCCATTCTTCTTTTTAACAAAAAAGAATCCGGCACCAGCTGGAGAGGAAGACTTGCGAATAATCCCTCTCTTGAGGGCATCCTCTATGTACTCCTCCATAGCCTTAGTTTCCTCGCAAGACAGTGGATACGTGCGACCCCTAGGGGGCACCACCCCCTAGCGCAGTCATAGGGTCTATGCGAGGGCAAAGCGCTAGCCTCCCCCTTGCTGAATACGTCACTGAATTTCTGGTATTCAGTAGGCAAGGAGGGGGAGGTACAGCAAATTCTGACAGGATGGGACAAGCAATGCTTGACACAGTATTCAGACCAAGACTTAACCTCACATCTCTGCCAGTCAAACTGTGGGTTGTTTAGTAGTAGCCAGGGAAACCCCAGTATAACTGCATGATGTGGAGAACGAATTATTTGAAAGCGTAAATCTTCCTTATGAACAGCCCCAACAGTCATAGAAATAGGGATAGTCTCCATAGTGATGAAAGCCGGTTCCAGAGGACGACCATCGATGGCCTCAACAGCTAATGGAGATCCCCTTTTGAGTAATGGAATCTTGTGTAATTCAGCAAAGGACTGGTCCATAAAATATCCTGCTGCACCGGAATCAACCAGTGCCATGACTGATACCGAGAGGTCTGCCCAAGAAAATGCCACCTGTATGGTGGGTTTCTGTATGCAAGAATCAAGGGACTGCTGTACACCACCTAGGGCCTGTCCCTCAAGGTACCCTAGGTGCGTCCGTTTCCCGGTTTTACCAGACATGTACATAATAGGTGCCCAGCCTTGCCACAATACATGAATAATTCCATCCTTTTGCGGTTTGCCCGTTCCTCTTTAGTAAGTCTGGTGAACCCTAGCTGCATTGGTTCACTTGCCTCCGGGAACCGTTCAGGAGGAATGGGAGGAGAGGGTGGGTTAAAAGGATTACCCTGCCCAATACTTCTGGGCTTTGCCCTTCTAGCCAACCATCTCTCGCGAATGCGAGAATCAATGAGCATAACATACTCTATAAAGTCATCCAGGCCACTGGGTAACTCCCTGGCAGAAATTTCATCTTTGATGGTGTTGGACATGCCCTGAGCAAATGTTGCCACCAGTGCCTCGTTGTTCCAACCGACCTCTGCTGCCAAGGTCCGGAATTCGATAGCATAATCGCCCAATGTACGCTCGCCCTGCTGTATTTCCATTAGCCTCTTGGCAGCAGAGGCAGTTCTGCCCAGAACCTCAAACACTTTACGGAACTGTTTTACGAACTCATCAAAGTTCCGAGTACAAGGTTTGGCATTCTCCCAGAGAGGGTTGGCCCATGCCAGTGCTCTGCCCGTCAGTAGGGAAATCTTAAATCCGACCTTACTACGGTCGTTAGGAAATGCCTGGGGTGTTAATTCTAGAAAGATTTCCAACTGATTAATAAAAGCCCTGCATAGGTTAGGATTGCCATCATATCTTAGTGGTAACGGCGCCACCGCCGTTAGCCCTCTTGAGGAGCCACAGACAGATTGTCCGGTGTCGTAACTGAGGGGACCACCGGATTTTGGTTTGGCTTATCAAGGTGTACCGTTCACTCAAGCAACGTCTGTAATGCCAATGCCAACTGCTCTAGGCGCTGTTCGTGAACATCCATCCTCCAGTGGATGTTTTGTGCATTACCTTCACCCTTACTGTCAGAGGTCATGGCCCTTTCGTACTGTCACGGTTTTCAAGACACTCAGACCAGTAGGTAAAAATAAAATGCAATTTATTTAAGAACCAAATAATGACTGATAATATCGCCCCCTAGGGGAGACACTGTGAAATAGCGGAATAGCAGTAGCATGCACAGTATACAATATACAGCAATGAACGGGCACTGAGTACTGATATACAAATGGTTAATAGAATAATCAGTCCGTCTCAGTTGTGTAGTTTGGCACGCCCAAGGTGTTAAAGGTGGAGAATACTCAACACCCACAGTCTGTAAAACTGAAGAAAAATGTCCAGCAAAGAGAAACCTGCCTTCCACCTGCTGTACGGAAATGGTAGCCCCCACGGGCGTATGAACTGAGCGAATAGACTGCCAGAGCCTAGAGCGAATAGCCCACACGGGCGTAACGGAGATCACTGAGTACCGGAGCTGAAACCACTAGCCCCTCCGGGCGTCGTGAATGAACTGGATTGCAAGAGCTTGGGCCAGAAGCCCTACGGTCTATGGAGATGACTAGTTACCAGAGCTTGAGCTTATAACCCAGACGTGCGTGATGGATTTGCAAGAGCTTAAGCCAATAAACCCACTGGTGAGAGAGAGACTGGTTTGCAAGAGCTTGGATCTATAGCCCTACGGGCGAAACCACAGAGATGTGCACAGAAATAGCCAGAGCTGGGCACCACCGGGCGCGGTAATGAGCTAAACCAGACTGCAAGGAGAGAACTGGCTCAGCACAAGGCAACTCTCTGTATGGGCTGCGCGCACTCACTGGAACACAGCTCTGCACGGGTTAATGCCAAGTAGTTGTAGCACAGCTCTGCACTGGAGACAGCACGAAGTAGGAACACAGCACTGTACGGGTTAACAGCTCAGAAGTAGGAACGCAAACTCTGCATGGACTAACAGCTCGGTAGTAAGACACAGCTCTGCACCGGTTAACAGCTCGGTAGAGGAAACACAGCACAGCAGTGATTAGCTCAGTGGCAGGAATCAGCAGGCACGGAGCCGAGATGAATAGTGAGAGCACAGTCACTATGTCGCCGTGGCGACAAGGCAGGACAGGAACCGGCCGCATAGACCGGAACAGGAACGTCAGCAAGCTGGGTCGAATCACGGAGCAGGTATTCAGGCAAGCCGGATCAGGAAAACAAGCAGGAACCTCAGCCAGGCAGGGTCGAATCACGGAGCAGTTTCTCAGACAAGCCGGATCAGGAGAACGAGCAGGAACGTCAGCCAGGCCGGGTCAAATCACGGAGCAGGTACACAGGATCGTAGTCAGGGATAGCCAAGCCGGTAACCGGAGATCAGGAACACAGGAACACAGCACAGCAAAACTGGCTCAGGAACACCACGAAAGGGCAAATGACAGGTGCCACTAGCCCAGAATAAAAAGGTCACCAGGGGCGGGCCAAACAGGCTCAACCAATCGGAGCGCAGCACAAGTGAGAGTGACAGCCTGAGAAGCTGCACCGTGATAGGGAGCCCCTACAATCGCTCCCTTTTTCTTGAATTTTGAGATCTCTAAATCCACTAGCTATAAATCCTCTTTTGAAAACTGGATAGAATGTGGGAGGTTTTTGTTGGTGGGGAATGGAATAAAATTCTATATGGTAACCCCTGACCATCTGTAATAAGCACGGGTCTGTTGTAATTTGAAACCAGGAGAGGAAAAAATGGGTGAGTCTGCCACCCACTCTTTCTTCCTTATGTAAAGGAAACATACTTACCTGTGAATGGTCTTGAACGAGGGAATCCCCTAGGGTTCTTGTCTCTCCACACTCTACCCAGTGGTGGATAGAAGGTAGACTGGATCCTATTCTCTTGGATATATGTACCCCTTGACGTGAAATTTGGGTCTTGCTGATTCCTATACTGTGCTCTGTAGGAAACTGAGGTTCGGCAGGGAAGTCGACCTCTACCCTTCCCGGCCCTGACAAAAACTTGTTGGTTCACCACTTTCCTCATTGAGGTTTGGGCCTTATCTAATGCCATGAAGGTATTCACAAACTTTCCTAAGTTCTTAATGAATAACTCGCCAAAAAGGAGCCCATTGGTCTCAGGTCCAGCTTCAGAAGCTGCCATTTCAGATAATTTTGGATCTATACATAGCAGTATGACCCTTCTACGTTCCATGGCCAGAGCCTTATTGGCATTCCCCAATAGGCAAAATGCACTTTGTATCCAGCCTCTTAGAGTGGTAAGGTCAATTTGTGAGGTGGAGGATAATGCTTCCTCACTCATATTAACAATCTTGGCTAGAGGGCCAACCAGATCTATAAGTTTATCTTGGCACTGTTTGAGTGAAGTTCAACACATCTTTCGTGGGTCTCTGCCTGACTTAGACATGTATTGTGCTATTTGGGGATCTAAGGATGGTTCTCGCAGGTCTTATTAATAGAGGGCCTTGGGCAGAGCGCAACTTATTTCTAGCTTTGGCATCTAGGTATTTTCAGATCCAAAAATCAATATATTTAGAGACGCGGTCCTTAGGGATCCAGTCCGCTGACCTGGGGTGTTTGATTGCACCTGGGTCAAAAAGGGGAAGACCCTGTTCGTCTAGGATTACATTGTCATCCATTTCAGTGTCCACTAAATCTAGATCCCCTTTGTCATCCATAGGAGGAGTATAGTCAGAATCTGAGGAACGATCCGTAGATTCTTTGTCAAACTCATCAGAGGATGAATCCAGACAAAAGGAATCTGGTTTGGACCTTGTCTTGTTTCTTTTTCTCGGATATCTATACTCCCAAGAAGAGGTTCTTAATTGTGGAGATGAACCATGTCTGGGCACCAGATTTTCTGGGCAGTTCAAGGGGAGAACATGAGAGTTCTCTTTCAGTATTACATTGTTGGCTTTCCTTTTTTTTTTTACCTCCTTTAATAGGTTGAACATTTTCTTTAGTCTGAGACTTATTTAAAGGGATAGTAATACTTCATTTTATCTTTATTTTATTTTATAGGCATTAAAAAAAAATGAAGAACGATATAAATCTTATCTCTCAAACCTTTATGGTTTGAGTTATATTTATAACCAAAGTTTCACCCTCCCGCCCCTTTTACCTAGTGTAAGTCATCTCTTCTCAGATGTGGAATGCAGTCCATAGACCAGACAGATAACAGCAGGGGACAATCTTCTTTCAATGAGAACAATGAAAGCCCTGCCCCCCTTGACAAGTTTTTCAGGTTTTTCCCTTATCTTAACTGAAGATTGTCCCTCTCTGCAATCTACCTGGGCACCTCCCTTCTGCTCTGGCTGAGCAGTGTTACATCAGTAAAAGGAGCGGGAGGGGGAGACTTTGTCATTGAATTACTCTTGAACTACAACAGAATTGAAATAACATTCTCCAAAGTCCAATTACTATGATAATTAATTGGAGCCGCTTTTATTATGAAACATTACTATCCCTTTAAATTGTAATCCTCCATTTTATGAGTTTGTTCAGTTGTTTGAGTCAAAGTCTTTTGGTTCAATGCCTCCATTTGAGATTTAGCAAGAGACTCAGTTGTTTGTGACATGCAGGAAGAGATGGCATTGGACACAGTTTTATTGACTGACATGACCAAAATTTATTGGATATTATCTATGGATTCATGGGCCAAAACCATCTCTTTCTGGGAATCAGAATTAGAGGAAATATCTTTCCTCAAAAAATAGGAAGGAATTCTATTTCCCTTAAGTGGTGTGGAGGGAGGAATAATATTTTTGTGAGACATCCTGTGTCCAATTATATGGAAAATTTAAGAAATGGTCTGAAGTAAATGTGTAACATTAATAATACTGAAATACAAGTGGCTAAAGAAAAATATCTATGTTAAGATACAATATATGCGAAAACACACAAGAAATAAAGTCAAATATATGAATTACACCACAGAAAGTAAATATATTAAAGGGAGTACAGCAGAGGGTACCTATCTGCTCGTCAGGTAACCAGGAACTGGTACCGACATGATGAAGAAGGTGCGCATGCGCAGTGTGCAGGCACCCAACACTTATGCCCAAAACCAAGATGGCCACCGCAAGTAACCGAGTAGCCGAAAAACTGAGTCGTTCAGGTCTAATGCTGATAAAGGACAGTGTGACACATACAGAAAATAAGCGGTTGATTTGGAGAGGGCACAAAGCACTCAGGGAAGAGCAAAAAAGGGCAGAAAAACAATAATAAATGCCAGAAATGGAGAGGTTATAAAGGGAAAAGTGGACCAAGTCAGGAAATGGTAAACCACATAAACTCGCAGCTAAACTGCAGCTATACAAACTCCCCAATTGTTAGGGGACTTGTAGCAAATTCCCATTTACATATTTTTATGATGCATGCTCCAAGTGTTTATTTCATCCCACAGGGACTCTACACTTTCACTGGACCCTTCATTAATATCTTCCCTTACACTAGTACTGTAAATGATATTCTAGAACAGCAGAGAGTACAGTGAAGAACAACTAAATGAATTAAGGGAATGGAATACTTGACGTATAAGAACCATTTAGACAAACTTAGTTTATTTACTGTAGAGAAAAGAGGACTTAAATGAGATCTTGTCACAGTGTACAAGTATATGAGAGGTCAATACAAGGATCTCTCTGGTGAGCTTTTCATTCCAAGGTCTGATGAAATAACCAGGGGACACCCCTTAAGATTGGAGAATAGAAGTTTTCTACTTCAGCAGAGGAAGTTTTTTTTTACAGTAATGTCTGTTAAAATTGTGGAATTCCTTGCCCTAGGATGTGGAATTGACAGATACTTTAGATTAATTTAAGAGAAGATTAGATACATTTCTTTCAAGAGGGAACATATAGGACAAGACCATGTATTAGTAGGAAAAATAAGAAGTTCAGATAAAGCCTGACTTATTTGGCAGCAGGAAGATCATATAATTCTCATTTCTTTGATTTATGAGGCAAAGGTTGAACTTGATGGACTTGTGTCTTTTTTCAACTTGTTTAATGTTACTATACAAGGTTTTAAGGCATGCTTTACAAATAGGCATAAATTCCACCTCTTTTATTAACCATATCCCTCCTAAAAAGTGAGAAACTCTCACTAGATTGACTGCCCAGTTATATGTATCATCTAACTAGGTTTAATTCACACCAGTTAGACCATACTGGTCATTCATTGCAATCAATTCCAGTTCCCCTGTCTTTCCAACCAGACTACATTTACATGAATAAATGTTATGCTACTACCATTCTGAAGAATTGCATTATTTGAATTTTGCATTTGCCTTTTATCAGGCTGCAACATATGCATCTCCATGTTAGATGAACTATCCCATCCCCCTCTCTTCCCTCCCATGCAGCCATAGATAGCATAGGAGAAAATATGTAAAGTTCTATAAGGAAATGCATTGATGTTGGTGAAAAGTGGAAATGTTATATATTTTCTGTAAAAATACTTGTAGAAAAAAATGGGACTTTTTGCCCATCCCAAAGTATTCCTACACTATGTTCTTTGATCTTAAAAGTAGCAGGGTTTGACTGAGATTGTACATGGTACTTCCTTTATAAATTTAAAACAGTAGAGACACTGGGAAATTGACAGCTTGCTAAGATGATGGCCCATCACTGGCTCACCTGCAAATGAGTATAAATCAGATCTGATTTCCACACTAATCTGGTTTTGCATTATGAACTTCCTCTGCAGCACCAAAATAGGTAAAATGTGCTGTAATTTGTAGATTGTGGGTTACAATGAAGGTTCAATCAGGGAGCATGGTAAGTAATAGTAAATAAATTAAAGACATTTGCTCCTGAAAAAACCAACGCTAACTTGCAGTTTGCAACGCATAACCATTAATGAATGCAAGTGATTTGAACTCCAAATATAATAAAGTTGCTAAGTCTCTGAACCAAAAGTCCATCCCTGTGTGTTTTCCTTACCTATGCCTCTAAATATAATTGTGCAAAATATGAACAATTGCTTATTCTCTTTCTCTACACCAATATCCAACTTCCCTCTCTGCAGTTTTGATCCTTCCCTCTCCCCTCCCACAAATACACAATGACATAGATTTCTAGTGTACATTGCTTGCTACACCAAGCTCCGACCAGGGCCTTCAGAATCCACTGTCCTGGTAACAGTCATCCTAGATTTGAGCCTCTCAGTATCAGTATCAATGAATGTTCATATACTTGTTTTGTCCATAACTGTGAAATGCTTACTCAACATTTCATACAGCTGATGATGATAAGATTGATATATTTATTATACATTTCATCCAATTGTTATCAGAGTACAGATAAAGTATAATTTGCTGCAACAAGATAATGTAAAACTAGTGAACGTCATGACCCAGCTTACCAAACTAAAAGTAAGATGCAAACGTTATTAAAGGGTATCGATTAGTTACAACTTAGAGACTAATTTGAAGCAATTCTAAAGCAAATCAAAAGCACCATATGTGACAAATAAAACTTTCCAAAATACAAAATTTAAGTGTTACATTGCTACTGAGAATGCCTGATCAATCTAAGAAATTGTTCAAATAAATACAAATAATTTTGAGTTTCAGGCTGGCAGATAATAAGGTCATATTTTTATGAATTTTAACTAACACTAATAAATCAAGTGTGCAAAGTGTGTTGAATAATAAAAAAAATTGGTCAAGCTAAGAAAATAGATACCTCCAGCCCCGTAAATGCAACATTATCTGTGAGTAAACAAAAATCACATTGCAGTAAGTATCAGCAAATGATTACCTAAATATGTTCTTTATTTAAATTAGTCCCCTACATAAGGCCAACCACAAAGTTCATTATTAGATGGTTTCAACAGATATAACATGTAATTTGTAAACCAGTCTGCAGAATAACAAAAGGAGAATGCAATTGAACCACTTCATACCATGAAGCCGAGCACTCCGTTGTATGTTAAAACTTTGCTTTTATTAAATCATCAATAGAATTCAAGATATACCGGCCAAAGTTTCAGTCCACACTTGGACTTTCATCAGGGACATTCTCATTACAGACTGCCTTTGTAGTCATCTCTTAAAGGGACAATAATATTTCATAATAAAACCAGCTCTAATTAATCATCATAGTGTTTGGACTTTGGAGAGTGTTATTTCAGTTCTGTCAGCATTGTAGTTCAAGAGTAATTCAATGACAAAGCATCCCCCTCCCGCCTCTTTTACTGATGTAAAACTGTTCAGCCAGATCAGATGGAAGGTGTCCAGGTAGACTGCAGAGAGGGACAATCTTCAATTAAGATAAGGGAAAAACCTGAAAAACTTCAAGGGGGGACAGGGCTTTCATTGTTCTCATAGGAAGAAGATTGTCCCCTGCTGTTATCTGTCTGGTCTATGGACTGCATTCCACATCTGAGAAGAGATGGCTTACACTAGGTAAAAGGGGCAGGAGGGGAAACTTTGCTTGTGAATATCTCTCAAACCATAAAGGTTTGAGAGAGAAGACTTATATCATTCTTCATGTTTTTTAATGCCCACAAAATAAAATAAAGATAAAATGAAATATTACTATCCTTTTAAATACTTTCTTTGTTGAACTTGGTGCCGGGACTCAGGGTGCACTGCTGCCATGACAACCAAGAACACCTGGCATCCGTTCATCCTTTATTTTGATTCATGAAAAAGACACAAGAACTTCAGTGTTGTATGTAACACATCAACTAAAAACAAATAAAATGACAGGCACTTTAGATGTAATGAATCAGACTAAATTGTTCATTCAACCCCTTTGGTGATTGAGTTTGTAGGGTATAAATCCAGAACTTTGCTCTTTTGGCTAGTCTTGACTTCCTATCTCCCCCCCCCATGGTGATTGTTTAACCACTTCAAAGGGGAAGCATTTAACTTCTTTAATTTTATGCAACGGAGTGCTGAATAGACATTTGGGCCTGGAACACCCCAGAATTATGGTCAGTGGTTCAGCAAATGATATATTGTTCTGATAAGCACATGAAAAAACAATGGGAGGGGGAAGGACAGAGGGGGAAATGTGGGAGGGGAGCTACTGAAATAGTGAATGACATCATTAGACCCCAAGGCCCAGCCCTCAGCTTAAAACTTTATTCAAGCAGACAAGAAAAATGACGATAAGTCAAATGATGGAAGATGGCCAGTGGCTAGAACCATCTTTAAATGCCTACAAGTCTTAAAGGGATAGTAATACTTCGTTTTATCTTTATTTTATTTTGTAGGCATTAAAAAAACATGAAGAACGATATGTCTTATCTCTCAAACCTTTATGGTTTAAGAGATATTCACAAGCAAAGTATCCCCCCCCGTTCAGCCAGATCAGTAGGGAGGTGCCCAGGTAGACTGCAGAGAGGGACAATCTTCAATTAAGATAGGGGAAAAAGCTGAAAAACTTGTCAAGGGGGGCAGGGCTTTCATTCTTTTCATACAAAGAAGATTGTCCCCTTCTGTTATCTGTCTGGTCTTACAACCAGATTCAAATCTGAGAAGTGATGGCTTACACTAGGAAAAAGGGGCGGGAGGGGGAAAACTTTGCTTGTGAATATCTCTTAAACCATAAAGGTTTGAGAGATAAGACTTATATCATTCTTCATGTTTTTGTAATGCCTACAAAATAAAATAAAGTTAAAATGAAGTATTACTATCCCTTTAAGCATTTAAGCAACTATTTTAAGTGAGAGCCTACCTTACTTAAATAACCCCTGTTTGAGCCATTTACATTAGAGAAGATGCGAATAGAAACTATGGAAGTATGGTCTGGTTTATGTATGATGAGTTTTGAGCAAAAGTGTCAGTGCCTAAAGGATGTGGACTTATGGATGGGTATAATGTCACACTGTGCACAGGGTCAGACTGTCTTACAAATCGGTATTTGCAAATGGTAGACTAACTGCAGTTTTCATCATGACTTTGGAATCTCCTCCAGCAAACCAACTCACAAAGATCAGTTGACTGAAGCACTGTCCCCTGTAGGGGTGGGCGAAAAGTCAGAAAAATGTCCTGCTTGACTTTTCACAAAAGATTTTTCATTTTTTTAACTTTTTCTTATTTTCTCCACTGCAAAAGTTTTCTCCGTTTTAGCCATTGCCAATACTTTTTGCCTATGTTTCCTATGACTGCAACATTTCCCACCACAATATTACTTCTTCTGAGGGCTAAAATGGAGAAATAAATAGCTGTTGTTAGTCCGAAAACACCGTATGACTTGAAAGTGTTATTAGCTGACTGAGTGCTTTGTGGTATGCACACAAGACTAACTTCCTGCTTATGTAACATTGGCACAACCATCTTTGAAAAATAATTACAGCTAGGGATATTCCAGCAGGGGGCAACAAATGAAATCAGTTCTTTAAGGTCACTGTTTTCAACAAAAGAAAAGGGTAACATGTCCACCGCCAACATTATGGCAAGTTTACAGATCCATAGGCGTACCTTTGCATTATGTTTGAGCAGGTTTACAGTGGAATCTGCTTTTCTATTTTACAGCTTGTTCATCTATTTGTTTTTGCCTGTTAGGTTTTACATTCCAAAATGCATACCTATGGGTTGCTCTCTGTCTGCTAATTATTTTTAGCAATTTGCAACTTTTGTAGAATGGGTCATTTGTTTTAGACAGGTTCCATTACCAAGATGATTTCCTATTTATTGACCCAGGGGACTCTAACACCTGTGAGAAATGCTTACATGCATTTATTTGGTTGGCCACAGGTTTGACATTCAATTATCTCAGCATACGACTACTGCTTCTTCTATTGTAATTCAATTGTATATCAAAGAAACTGACACAGAGGTAATCAGATTCAGTTTGCCAGTTGAGAAGCTAACCAAATGAAAGTTCCTTATTAATGCTGCTATATATATAAATAAGTTAAAGCTTAAGCATTTTCAGTCACTTCTAGGACATTTATATTTTGCTACTAGGGTTATCGTTTGGGGAAAATTACATACCCCGGCCATTCCTGTTGGCAATCAGAATTTCAATCCAGTTATGAACTTCAGTTGGTTACAGATGCTGCTGCATCTGTAGAGTTTATTATCTATTGGACTTGTCATTGGTGTACTAGTTTTGGTCTTAGGGATGGGGGGATTTAGTTCATATGAGCAACGTAACGCTACTTAGATTATTTTCTATAAATGCTTCACTGAAAATCTGGGAGGTCAGCTAAAACACAAACATATTATTCACTTTGACAACCAGTGGATAGATGTGCCGCTAATACAACATCTAACTCTCCTCTAGTACTTAGACCACTAAGGTAATTTGCAATGTGGGCCTTAAAATTCTATATTTGTTTCAGAGCTAACCATATTCTAATATGTATTAACAAGAAAGCTGATGCCTTGTCTCATCAGCAGTGGGACCTCTTTCCCAGTCTAGCACCGCAGATGAATGGTCAGAATATCTGCCATCCTACCTATAAGAGCTAATTTAGCCAATGTAATCACAATCCTTAACCCACTGAGTGCCAGAGTGGTACGCAGTGCATTGCTCTGCAATGATTTGTGTACCCCTCCGGCACTCAAAGGGTTAAGCAGACTATTTCAACAAGCACCTGGCAGTCTTATCAGACTGGTTAACGTCTAATAGTAGGGTCTGATATGGATCTAGAATTCAATAAGGCAGCTCTAAAACATCACTCGGTGTCCAGAAGTGGATAACTAGGCTAATGAACAGAAACAAGTACTGCCACAAACCAAGAAAGTATTGGCCAACTGTAATGGTTACATCTCAAGTGTAAAATAACTTAACAAATTATATTATCCACAGCAGAGATACAAAAATAGTCCAAACATAATCCCAGTTCAGAAGTAAATATAGGAGGGAATGATGAAAAATTATGTTATGAGTATTATATGCAATATATGTAATATTATGCAGCTCCCAGTATGGCCTTCCTCCACACATGCATAAGAAATGTACAAGAATGAGGCACAAAAAAGAACAATCTAAAAGCAGAGTTTATTTGAAGCACTTCCCACGCAGAGTAAAGAAACACAATTACAGAGTACATGACTTATGGATGCATAACTCTCTCTCAGTCTCTTATCACACTTACAATGTCCTAGACATCTTCCTTAGTCTTCTTGGTGCTCCACTGAATTATTTCTCTCTGTTGTTCTAATATCCACCATATTCCACACAAAGATACTCGTATCCACTTGTATAAGCATTGTCCCAAGGCAGGAAACACTGAATGTAGACCTAGGCAGCTCCTACTCTTATTGAAGTTAATCTGTTTCTTCCAGATAAAATCAGTGTTACGGTTCTCGATGATCTCTGGATCCACAAGTGCTAGCTGAAGAAATGGTGTATCTATCTATCTATCTATCTATCTATCTATCTATCTATCTAGAAAGAGATCATCATCAATAATGGTAGAAGCTGTCTGTGTGTATATTTACAGTATTTCCTGCCTTGGGACAACGATTATACAAGTGGATATAAGTTTCTTTGTCTGGAATTGGACAGATATTAAAACTTCAGAGAGCAAAAATTCTGTGGAGCACCGACAAGATTAAGGAAGATGTCTAGGTCATTGTGAGTGTGATAAGAGACCTGGAGAGAGATATTCATCCATAAGACATGTGCTCTTATGTGTGGGAAGTGCTTAAAATAAACTCTGCTTTTAGATAGTTCTTTTTTGTGCCTCATTCTTGTAAATTTGTCATGCATGTGTGGAGGAAGGTCATACTGGGAGCTGCATAAAGAATGGTATATTACTCATCACATAAGTTTTCATAATTTCCTCTCATCTCATCTCATCCCATCAATCTATTCATGTATATTTACTTCTGAATTGGCATTATGTTTCGACTATTTTTGTATCTCTGCTGTGGATAATATAATTTGTTATGTTATATTACACTTTATAGTTGCCGAGGTAAACATTTTAACACTGTTCCCATTGGCTGGCTGGGTGGCCTATATGCCTTGTAGTCAATTTAGTCAAATATTTATGTCACCACCCTGAGGCTGAAGTCCCCTTCTTTAGTCATAAAAAAAATTATTTATGTCAAAACTGAATTTTCTTTTTAAGGTTTTTTATCTTTGTCTTCAAAACCTGGGGTTCCTTGTGCCAACTTTTCTTCGCACTCATTCAGAATAGGAGCAGCAATCCAAACAGCTATCCTAGGCCTGGATGATGATTTAATCAGGAGACATGATTGTTGGTAATCCAAAAAGTTTATATTGTAAATATGATTACATGTTCACTTTTTAAAGCTCCTCACAGATCTATATGGATTCTAAAGCATTTATATGTCCATTGGTAAGGATTAGAGATCATCAGTATCCTCATGTAGCAGACTTAGGTTTTCAAAGAAAGAACTTCCAAGTTATTTAGATTGGGAAGAGGGGCATGCTTTGTGTAGTTATTGCCTGAATTCATGTTAGCTTTAAAATCATTTGTTAACCAACATACTGTTTTGATTAATTTTGGAGGTATATAATAATTAATTCTATGAAATGGATCTGGACTAATTAAGAATTCTTTTTGCCAGTACATTTTTTTTATCTAGTTGGGGTGATTCCTCATCTTAGTTGGCTTCTGATTCCTCTTATGAAGCAACTGAAGCAGTGTAGGCATAAGTTTAATCACACAATGTCCAGATTTACAAGGGTCTTGTGTATATTTTTCTGGCATTTTGAATTAGAATTTGGTGGTGAGGGCCTGTTTTGGGATGATTCAATTCATGTTTCTGACATTGTTCTGGGTGTATTTAATGTTGTCATACAAGATGTCCTGGAGTGAGCAGTTTTTCTAGTAGATGTCTCTGAGCCCAATATATTGTGTTAAATGGGCTTGCACATTTTTTAAATTAATAAACCAGGATTCAGTATGTTTGGAACTCCTGGTTTGGGTTTCTGGGCAGAGTTCAATTTCATGTGGATAAACTAGCCAGACCTTTGGCCTGTGGTGAATTTCAATGTTTTCATTAACAAATTATTTTTTAAATAAAGTAAGATATGTCCTGTCACTACCACACAATCAATGTTTCTTGCTCTTCCTTTGCTAACATTTCACTTTCAGGAAGGGTGGTGGGAGAGGAAGGCTTGGGGGTGCTGACTGGGTTTTTGTTAAGAAGTGCATCCAGCTGCTCCCATGAATCCATCTCTGTTTGCCTGGTGAAAATAAGGATACTCAGAAGAGAATCAATAGCCTATTGTGACTGCTTCAGAATCTAATATTTTAGGTATTGGTTCCTCTTTGATTGCTGAACAAAGATTTTTTTAAATATAATCTGTACAGGAAGAAGTGATAGCAAAGTAAAGTTGCAACATTAAAATGATGATTTACATTTTATATATTCTTCAGGAATCTCACAAAGTGTAAACCAACCATACAGTAACAAACAGCAGATAACATGCCAGGTCCTTTCTGACTCACATTTATAAATTATGATTGTCAGTCAGTAGATATGTGTTTATATTGGTTGTCAAGGTTAGAAGATAAGACTATGACGTACAAGAAGATCCCAGGGAATACCTTTGGTACCGCTCCCATAATAACTTGAGATTATACCTCCCATGCAAGACTTGTAAGGTGTTCATTAGGCACAAAGGTGCACACTTTATTAGAATGTTGTAAAAAAAATTGCTTTGCAGATTGAATTGTCTGTAGCAAGCTTATCTGAGGCAAACAGTTATAATCACTGTTCTAATATTCTAGTTCCTTCCATTTAGTTAAAATTGTCATTGTTTTGATTATTGTGTAGTGTTCTCAAAGTAACACAACCAGGCTGATGTGCTAAGAAATCTAGGGCAAATCAACAACACCAGAGAGGACAAATAGAAATGCCCATTGATTTACATTTTTTAACCATTTTGAATGCTAGAGAGGTCTCCAGGGCATTGCAAATGTATGCATTGTGGAGACCTCCAGTATTGAAAGAGTTTCATATCTCATTTAAATTAAAGGTCATTTGTGAGAGTTTCTTAAGTGTCCAGTATGGTGAGGTTGGTTTGCCCCAGAATAATGCTAATTCTTCTTAGTATATCTATCTCAGTGCCACATTTTTTATTGAATCAGTTACACATTAATCTAAATATGATCAATTATAGAATCATCCAGTAATACAAACCCCTAAGAAAAACTCTTGAGTCTGTATTCAATGCCATATCCTGATCAATATAATGCATTTTAATACAGACCTCAACAAAATTTCTGTACTTTGATAGACAGATATCAGGGAAGTTGCTACATACTATTTTAGGTGGCTAAAGCTCCAGGGGGCTTAATGCACAAAAGTGTGATAAAGCGGTGATAAATGGGAGATAACTTCTCCTGTGTGATAACTATTATTCTGTGGAGCCATGGCACTAAGATATCTGCAAATTAGGAAATGCAGAGTTTATCACACCCTTTAACAAACCCTAGTGTATCTAACCCCAGTTCTCATTCTTAAATCATATGGTTTCATGATTGGAGCATATAATGGTGCTATTCTAATTATTAATTGTGCAATTGGACTGCACTGTGTCCGTATTTAATGTATTAGGTTGGTCAAAGCTCCTGGTCTTTTAGAATAATACCCTGTTTTTTGGGAAACTAGTATTCTTATGTTTCCTAAAAAGTAGATTAAATATTTAGTTCATACATTGGAGAGCTGTTGATAACAAACTAATAAGCCATTGATCCATTTAAAAAAATTCTACTCCCCCACATATACAATAAAATAAAATAAATCTATGATGAGCACAATGTGTGCTGGATCCATCAATACAATCAATGTGTATTTAGATTTACAATCTAAAAAACTGGTAGCATAAAACACAGTCAGGTCTAAAAAATATGATAAAAAACAATTTTAAATAGACCTTCCACAGATCTATTATTGAATTCCTGAATTCTATGAATAGAAAGTCTGTTATACTGCATATCCTTTTAAATGTTACTAAATCACTAAGGCTGATGCACAAAAAAAAAACTGGTAGAGTTATGCACTAAGCTGTGAAAAAAGGTGATGAAGTGGAGATGACTTTTCCAATGATACCACTTCTTCATTTCCTATGTTATTCTATGGAATCTATGCACTAAGATCTCCAAAGTTGAAGAAATCTTAGTGAATTGGCTCCACAGACTAACATAGGAAGTGGAGAAGTGATATCACTGGAGAAGTCATCTCCGCTTTATCACCTCTTTATCCAACCTTATGACATAACTCCCTGGAGTCATTCTGGAGTTAACCAAATGTACCATATGTGGGTTAATGAACATTCTCGTTGATTTAAATGAGACCTTTAAAACCACTGGGCATTCTAGAGAGGTCTCCGACACATTTCATTGCAATGTTTTGGATACCTCTGTAACATTCAATGAGTTAAAAGACCCATATAAATCAATAGGATTTTTTTATTTCTCCTATACGGTACACTTGATTTACTCCAAAATGACTCCTGGGGGGTTATGCACTAAAGCGTGATAAAGTGGTGATAAAGTATAGAAAACATCTCCAGTGATATCACTTCTCCAGTTCCTCTGTTATTCTATAGAGCCTATGTATAGGGATGGGTGAAAATTTTCGCCTCAAACTGAAATCGGCGAATAATGCCACTTTTTGCTTGGCTAAATTTCCCACAAAAAGTGCAGTTTTTCCGTTTTTTTCCGCCTTTTCCGCCCATTGAAATCAATGGGAAGAAAAATATTTCTATACCACTGGAAAGTTTTCTACAGCCGTATAAAAGGCTGCCAGGCTCTCACAGCATGCCATTCTGTGTTTGTGAGAGGAGAGAGCAGCATGTTTTTTAGCTAGAGGAGATAGGCAAATAAAGGGGAATTGAAGCTTAGTTTAGGGAGTCATTTAGGTAGGACATTTGTTCTCTGTATTAGGGGAGTCTGGGGGCACTCTAGGGGATAAGAAGAGAAGAAAGGAGGTTGACCCCCATATACTCCAAAATTCCATGTGACTGACTGGCATGACACAGGCAGATAGTGTCCTATTTGCATTCTGATCTTGCTTTTATTATCTCTGTGCTGGGTGGGGAAGTCTGAGGAAAGATGTTGATTTTGTTTTTCAGTTATAATTTTTTTGGACAGACTGTGATAAGACAACAGGGTGGACAACTTAAAAAAATAAATTAAAAAAATAAAAACATAACAAAGAATAAAAAAATAACTATCTTAGGTGACAGTGACAGACAGCTGACTGGGCTTAGGCAAGGCATCATACAGCTGCATCAGTTTTGTTGTGTACCGTACAGTAAAAAAACACAGTGTGATTGTGTAATGTCCAGCAAATGCACAAGGGGAAGGGTGGAGCACTGCAGGGATGTGAGAGTAAAGTAGTAGTTCAAAATCTGACTGCAGCAATAGTTGCCGCAGCATGTGCAATCAATGATGATGATCCCTCTACTTCAAGGGAGGATGCAGTTTGTCAAGGTCCCAGCAAAACTAGTTCCGGCACCACTAGTGCCAGTAGAAATAAAGACCCATATAAGAAGAACACTGAAGATGACAAGTCGCATTCAAGTGTTGACGATGCTGGCAATAGAATAATAGGGGAAGGTGTAGCAGCTGAAGCGCCTGCTGCATCAGATAGTGAGAGAAAAAAGCACCAAAACACCCATCCTAAAAGTAGTAGGGAACTTTGTTACAGTAAAAGTAAAAAGAAGTTGTTTGAGTCCTCCAAAAGCTTAGAGGAATATGAGGGTAGTAGTGGGCAAGAACTGTCAGGAGATGCTGATGCTGCTGAGGATGACCTAATGATGACTGATGATGATGCAGATCTAGAATGTATCCCTCCAGCATCCTTCTCTTGTTCAGATACAGATGAAGTTGAGAGTGAGGATGGTGACAGGGCTATAAGATTAGCAGAAAGTCAAAGGCTGAATCTTCTACCACTTTTAAAGGGCACTGTGCCTGTCTATAAACTGTTTGAGAAAGCCATTAGAAAGTCTGACCCTGGATAAGAACAGATGTCAAAAAGCACACAGTCACCCTATCAGTCATCATTGGCATCATCGCCTCTTCAAAGTCCAAGTCCCACTCAGCCACACACACCTGTTTTGTCTACCCAGCAACAGCAACACAGGTTAACATCCACAGTGTTAGATCTGATGAGTACCTCTGGTGCTGCTGCTGCTGTAAGTGCTGCACCTTTGACACCTAGCAGTAGTGGCAGTAGAATTACATCAACATCTAGCTCCAGTAGTAATAGCAGAAACCACACATGACAGACAAAGCCAGAACAAATATATTAACAGCAGCACAGATGAGGAGGTGGAGGACAGATGGGACCACTGATATGATCAATAAGTAATGTATGTCAATAATTTGAGAAGGAGGATAGATTATGACAATGGTAAAAATGCATACACAAATCACACTATGCCAGTCCCCCCACCACCACCACCACTAAAATACATATCTGCCACATTATAGGTTGTACTTTATTTTTTTTTTATTACTTGAAATCATCATGAATATGTGCCAGTGTCACTTAAGCAGGAAGTTAGTGTTGTGTGCAAATGACACAACTTTGACTTTCAGCCACTTATTTCTAAACTTCAGCCCTCAGAAGAAGTAATATTACAGTTGGAAATGTAGTACCTATAGGAAATATGGGGGAAAATGTGTTAAAATAGGCAAAAAATGTGTTAACATAAGGGGAAAATTTGTTAAAATAGGAGAAAAGGAGGAAATTTTTGCATAGGCGGAAAGGCAAAATTTTTTGCGGGAAAAGCGAAGAATCGGCACGTTTTTGCAAAAATTTTCACAGGAAATTTTCCACACTTTTCGCCCACTCCTGCCTATGTACTAAGATTTCCAAAGTTGGAGAAATCTTAAAGGGATAGTAATACTTAAGCTGTCCATGGGATCGTGTAGCAACAGCACCACTGTACAATTTCAGGCCACTGTAATACTGCACCTAAAAAATTCAACATTGAGCTGCAATAACTTTTGAATAAAACACCTTTCAGCAGTGGGAGTACCCCATTTTTCTCAGGGGATAAACACTAAAATATATATTTTTTTACATATTAAGTATTACTACCCCTTTAATGAATAAGCTCCATTGAATAACATAGGAACTGGAGAAGTAATATCACTGGAGAAGTCATCTCCACTTTATCACCTCTATATCACGCTTTAGTGCATAACCCCCCAATTCTTTTTAGTACATCATCCTCAGTGACTTGCTAACAAATAATTTTACATAATTTCTATGAATGAAATTCAGAATATTCTACTGAAAAAAAATCCCTGTGATTTGACTTTGACATTTCTAAACAAATCAGATACAATAGTCACGTATGTGTGATAAGAAAGAAGTAAAAGATAAAAGGAGTAAAACAGTGGTCATAGTTTACTGGACTGTCTAGCAAGAGATATGTTTACTAGTTGAAGAGCCTGTGTACACGGGCCACCCAGCAATGGCCGCGGTACAGTCATGCACAGTAGAGATTGCCCACACAGTGGCTGATAACAGAGTGGGCCTCTTCGAATTCAGACCATAGTCCTCTCTGCGCACCGAAGGACTATGGTCTGAATTTGGAGTGTCCCGTTCCGTTATCAGCCACGGCGCGGGCAGTCTGCACTGCGCATGACTGCAGAGCGCGCAGCCAACTGTACTGCGCATGACAGCTTCTGACAAACAATTTAAGTAATTATTATATTGGATAAGCTGCAATTCTGCACAATCAATACCACTTTTAAAAACTGAAAGTGAAGCTTTCGGTTATTGGGCCAGGAATTAGATGTAATTTGTAACCAGAAGAAACCAGAAGAACATAACACAGGCAATGTAATCAAGTAGAAATATAGGCTACACGAATAAAGTTGGTCTTTCTGTCTTATAGATGTAAAGGGCAATTATGAGTATGACATGATTAGTGCCGAATTAGTATATTTTCTCCCTATGGAGCAGACCTGCTGATGAAGCGAGTTCCAGTGGAACAACTCAAGAGCATAACAGTGGGCTGAAAAGAGAATCCATAGGGCTTACTCGCTGTTTCTGTGAGAAGAGTCTGAACTGTAAAACTTCAGTCTTTCAGATCAGCCTCTTTGGCAGTTCCCATAGACCCTCTGTGTTTGGCTTGAAACCTGACACAGAGGGTCTATGGAGGCTGTAAGCACAACTCTGAAGTTTGTGGTTGAGAACCATAAACTTCCTAGTTGGATGCCAACGTGCTGTCAGCCAGTGTGTGGGAGGTGCAGTTTTGTGACCCTCCCCCAAATGGCTAACTTTGATTTGCCTTTAAGCATAGAAAGAAATAGTAGTAATTTCTGGAATGTTAGTAACAGTCCATATTCAGGAAGCTAAAGAGGTACAAGTCTAGAGCAAACCAACTTCATTTTGTATAATGAAGCAATGTGTTGAAGAACATGTTAGCAGTCACAGCGTTAAAATCCTCTTTTAAAACAATGAGAATTTTACCTTTTTTTTTTTGGTCCCCATGACGCCAGTGGTTTGCACACCTTTAGTTTAAAGGGATAGTAATACTTTAATATTACTAATCCCCATAGTGTAGCTATTTAAAAAATAGTTAAATTGCCACCAGGTTCATCTCTCAGACATTTATGGTTTGAGAGATAACCTTAAGCAAAGTTCCCCCCTCGCTCCCCCTTCCCTGAAGTTAGTGTTGTTCTGACTGCAGGGGAAGGCTGTCGTACGACAGGCTTGCGGCTCTGCAGCTGAGCCAAGTTTACATTAGTAAAAAATAATTATTTCACTGAAACTGTCTTCTACGTGTGCTTGGTTTGCAAGCACACGTAGAAGACCGTTTCAGTGAAATATTTTTTTTTTTACTAACGCGATCTCGGCTCTGCAGCAGAGCCGCCTCATAAAAATAAAACCGGATATCCCTGCAGTCAGTACAAGGCTGACTTCAGGGAAGGGGGTGGGAGGGGGGAACTTTGCTTACGGTTTTCTCTCAAAACCTGCGGGCAATGGAATTATTTTTGAAATAGCTACACTATGAGGATTAGTAATATTAAAGTATTACTATCCCTTTAAAGAACATGACCCATTGGGCAACTCAGGACTTCAAGTAACTTTGTTTATTTTGATAAGCTTAGAGTGCAAAGATCTGTTTCATCTAGAGGACATCTTCATACTATAATATAATAATATGGAGCAAGGGGAGTCAGATAACAGAACAGCTAGAAAAAAGTGATTGCAACTAACCAATTCAAATGAGTAAAAAATTACACAAGAACAAAGTGAATTTTGGTTAAAACCACAAAGGTGAGATTCACTAAGCGGTGATAAAGAGGTGATGAAGTGGAGATGACTTCTCCAGTTTATCACTTGTTCAATCCCTATCTTATTCTATGGAGCCTCTACACCAGCGGTTGTCAATCTTTATTGTTCGGGGCACCCCTAACACATAATCTACAACATTCGGGGCACCCCTAACATATTTAATGTACTTTATCAAGGTCATAAGAAGGGTACAATACATACAGAAAACAAGGAGCACCCTAAGTTGATGTCCGTGGTACACAAAAGTGCAATGGCACCCTGGTTGAGAATCACTGCTCTACACTAAGATTTCTTCAACTTTGGAGATCTTAGTGCATAGGCTTTACAGAATAATATAGGAATTGGAGAAGAGATAAACTGTAAAAGTCATCTCCACTTTATCTCCTCTTTATCACCGCTTAGTGAATCTCCCCCATATGTTCTTTAGACATGCATGCCCTGTCCAGGATGAGATGAGAAAAATACACTGCAAGCTGATTTACTCCTTAAAGTGGACCAGTCATCTTATGATAGCTTAGTTAATTTTTAAAAAGTAATAAAAACTGTTCATGTTTTCTACTAGCTATTTGTTAGTAATATAAGTAGTTTTTGTTGGTGGCTCAGTGTGTCAGTTTATACTAATTAGTTACTGAGCTGGGCCAGTATTACCAGATGCTCTGCTGTACACACAATGGAGTAATTTCTAAGAGGAGAGCAAGTGATACCTTTGGTCATAAACATAACATAACCAAATAGCATATAGTGCAGGTAATTGATTTGAATGCAACATTGTGACATCAAATTATGGATGTTAGATTCTAAACTATTTCTAAATACACACATACACTGTACACACTGTACACACAAACACCCTCTCTACACACACACTCTACACATACACATTCTACATACACATACACATACACATACACACACACACTGCACATATACACTCTACAAACAGACTGCATATATACACACACACTCTGTAGACAAGACACACATTACACAAGAAATGCACACACATGCACACTGTACACAAGATACACACTACACAAGACATGCACATCACTGTATGCACAACACTTTGCAAAACGCTATATGCCAAACACAGTACGGAAAATTCAATATGCTATATGCCAAAGGCAATACATAAAATGTTATAAGCAAAATGTTATACGCAATAAGATATACGGCAAATGCTATAAGCCAAAAACTATATGATAAACCACTATATGCAAAACACGAAATGCTATATGAAAAACTCAATATGCCAAAAGAAAAAAAACACAAAATGCAATTTACCAAATGTTATAAATGTTAAATGTTCAATGCTATATGCAATATGCAAAGTGAGATATGAAAAACTCTTAGGTAACCCATTTTTTCCAGCTGGTCTAACTCATCCCTTTTTCAAAACACGTAAATCAGCTTCACTTGATACATTGGGATTGTTGTCTATGGATAACGGATTCATATCACTATCCATTCTTCAATTATCTCTTGATAATCAAATAATTCCATGGTGGATTTATCTACAGATACAACATTGGTTCAATGAACTTAACCAGATTAATCCATTAAACAGATCTCTAACTAAATTTGAAATTATTTTGAATAATAGACCGTTAGGACTTAAACCATTAACTACCTGTTATAAACTCATTATTAATAGCTCCCCAGAAGTGAAATTCTATTTTCTTAGAATCTGGGAACATGAATTGGGTTTAGAGCTTGTACTGTTAGATTGGCTTAAAATTTTCGCACTTCTGAAATGTTCAGCTAGAGATGTGAAAACTGAGGAATTGAATTACATACTGCTTACCAGATGGTATATGACTCCGCAGAGATTGGCCAACATTGATAATAACTCCTTTCCTCTTTGTTGGAGATGTAAATCTGAAATTGGTTTGATGTACCATATATGGTGGTCATGTCCCCAAATCTCCTCGTTTTGGTCAGAGATTGCTTCTACGATTAATCTGGTTTATAATATATCGATTCCGGTAGATCCGTTGATTTTCTTATTTCATCACACGAGTTATATTCTTGACTTCCACATCCCCAAGAAATGGAAATGCATTCAGATGCTATTTAATAACAGCAAAAGTCTGATTCCGTTTTTTTGGAAACAGACGATTGTTCCTACTAAACAGGATTGGATTAATAAAGTCAATGAATATGTCAACTTTGATTTTTACCATGCTTTGGCAAATTTTTCCATAAATGAACATATCATAAACTGGGACGAATGGAATGAATACTTTCCTTTAAAGGGATAGTAATACTTCATTTTAACTTTATTTTATTTTGTAGGCATTAAAAAAATATGAAGAATGATATGTCTTATCTCTCAAACCTTTATGGTTTATGAGATATTCACAAGCAAAGTTTCCCCCTCCTGCCCCTTTTACCTAATGTAAGCAATCTCTTCTCAGATGTGGAATGCAGTCTATAGACCAGACAGATAACAGAAGGGGACACTCTTGTTCCTATGAGAACAATGAAAGTCCTGCCCCCCTTGACAAGTTTTTCAGGTTTTTCCCTTATCTTAACTGACGATTTTCCCTCTCTGCAGTCTACCTGGGCACCTCCCTTCTGCTCTGGCTGAACAGTGTTACATCAGTAAAAGGGGCAGGAGGGGGACACTTTGTCATTGAATTTCTCTGGAACTACATTACTATCCCTTTAAATAACATTTGTGTCTCCTAGTATACATGTGAGATGCTTATATCTGTTCATATTCGATGGTTTCTTTTCTGGGTTTGGGAATGTGGGCCTTCACATTCATTTTTCAGATAGACTGGATATGTAGTTTTTGTGAAATACTTCTGAATGGGATGTGCTCTTTTCCCCTTCCCTTCTTTTTTTCTTTCTTTCCTACTATTTTTCTATTTTTCTCTTATTACTTGCTTATACCTTCCCCTCTGGAAGGTCTACTATACACATAGACTTAGAATCAATCTATGTCCACAATATCTGGCTCTCATATTATTAAGACAATAGCTTATGATAATTTTGGTTTCATTCTCTTCTTCTTGTATTTTATGGTGTTATTTTCTAACTTTATGAAAATGTTCATTTATTTTTAAATCTATTGGATATTGATATTATAATTCTTTAAGCTACAAATGGAGAGTTCATGCAGCTTTTAGCTTTACCTTTTACCTTTGTATTCTCTCATTTATTCAATAAAGACAAAAAAAAGAGATATAAAAAACTGAAATAGGACAAATGAAAAAATATAATTTGCCAAACTTTATAAAAACCAAACGCAATAAGCCATCTGAAAATTGACATCCGCACAACACAGTATGCCATGCGCTATACTGAAAACATTGTATACAAAATGTTATATGCCAAACACCATTCGGCAAACGCCATATGTTAAACATTATATGCAATTTGCAAAATGCTTTTCGCCATACATTATATATACCTAACATTATATATGCCAATGGCACAACACAATACTCAAAATGCCAAACACAATATGACAAATGCTATATGCACAAAGCTAAATGTACAATGTTATATGCCAAACAATATGCAGAACACACCACATACAAAACACAATATGCCATACTTCAAACACCATACGCCAAAGGCACAACACTATACAACAAACAACATAGGCTAAATGCCATACATCAAAAGCTATATGCCAAACACTATGGGCAGTATGTTCATAGAGATAATGATAAAAAATTTGTTGTATGAAAGACAAAAATAAGTAATTGTATGCAGGAACAACATATTTTCTATAGAGTATAAGAAAAAATCTAGTAATGTTCGTTGTGTACGACGCAACTCCAAAATTGACAGGCAAAGGGGCGGGGCAAGGGTGTGGCTAAACTATTCTCCAGTGTTGTATAGAGGAAAATAAAATTTGTCGTAACTAATGACAACAAATTTCTTTCAAAAGACAAAATTTGTACATTAAGAAAAAGTGGAGGGAATGTGTTCTGAGTGTGAGAATTTTTGTCTTTATTTAAGACATTTTTAAAGACATTTTTGTCGTTAGTTAAGACTTTTTTTGTCATTCCCTCTGACAATTTCAGTCAGGACAAATGACATATTTCCAATCACAACCGACACTCTCTGGAAATATTAATGAGCACAACGACACTGTACTTTGAAAAAAAAGCTATTTTGCTACTTCTTTGAACATATGGCCCTATAAGCAATACTCCAGATGCAATATGAAAAACGCAATGCACCAAACCCAATACTCCAAATGCTGTATGCCTTACGCACAATGCTATACACAGTATGCTATACGCAAAACACTGTATTCTATACACAAAATGCTATATGGAAAATAAGCAAAATGCAATATATGCAAAACATATGCTCTCACTCACATATGGTCTTGCTCACATGCACCTTCATGCACACACATTCACACACACACTTGCTCACACACAATCTCACACTCATGCTCACACCCGCACTGCAATGTGTTTCACACCTTTTGGAGCTGAAAGGGCTAAGCACTGAAAATTGAACAAGCCAGTCATTGTTTTATTAACCTCACAAAGCAAAAATAAAAACAATATTACATTTTATTATAAATTGCTTTATACCAAGCCTTGGTTATTTTGTCTAAGAGGAAAGAAAACATGTTTAGATGTCGCCTGTTCACTCTGTGAATTAAAAATCCTATATATGAAACATCAAACAGGGAGTGTAACTTACAAGTAATGGAAGACAATGATAAAACAAGAACGTAACATGCAAAAGTGCAAACTCTACAGGTGAAATCAGTGTCACCATGAAAACCAAATTATCTCAAACAGACAGATAAAGAATTCTCCTAGTTGGCTCAGATAAGTATTTCCACCTCCATAAACACTTTATGGCCATCTCCTCCCACTTATCATGGAATTTAAGCCCTCACATTCTCTATTCTCATTTCTTAGCACTAAGGAAAGGTTGTGGACTGAATCATCATGCTGAATATATGACAGTGAAGCCTTTTGAACTGAAGACATGGGGAAACACAAGAATCTGATATTTGTTTTTTATCTGTTTAATTTATTAATTTTGGAAAATGAAGGGTAAGTACTGTTACAGACTACTACTTTTTTCTTCTTTTTTTTCTTACAAGAAATTGACAGGTTTAGAAAATCACAATTTATTTTTTTATTTTTCAGAACGAAAATGCATAAGATTTTGAGCCTTATGCACAAAAAACAAAAGGAGCATTTATTGGCCAAATGAACTGCTCTATAGTGGGGAAACAGTAATCCTAGCTGATTTAAATGGGGCTTTTAACACCTTGAATACTACTAGTGAGGTCTCCAGTGCATTGCTTCACTTTTAAGGAGTTACAAATGCCAAACTAATGTAAATGCAGTTAGTCTTTTATTGCTCCTCTTTTCTTTTATGCATAAGTTCTTAGAGCTATAACTTCCCCTACAGGCAAGTGCTTATTGTAAGCCTCTTAATAAATTATATTATGCACCCACTTAGATGCTAGAAAGGTCTCAAATTATTTGCTCTTTAATGTGTTGAAGAGTCAGACCTCTATGACTTCCAAGCTGATAATGCGATTGAAGTTTAAGGTTGACATTCCAAAATTATTTAATTACTGTTTATTGCAATCAGAATACTTATATATATTCTTACATAAAGAAATTAGCCTTTAAGATAGAAATTTTACCTGAAGATCTTATCTGTTTACCATGTTCCAGCTCTCACAATTAAAGATCCATTTCTAAAAGTAATGCAAATTGGATCCAAATATGCCACTTATTCTAGCATAATTATACAGACCAATGGACACTCTAATTTGCAATTTCTTTCAAACTCCTGTGGAATTTTTACAGACATATATGTGTGGGCCTCAGCTTAGGTGTTGTGTTGAAAACTTGAGTGCTAATTCTCTACACAGTATGGGATTGAGGCCAATCTAACGGCTCGCTTACTTCAGGGTGTGAACTCTGTTCAGATTCATTCATAGCACTGTACTAGTATTGCACATGAACTGTTATTGTAATGTGTCAGAATGTGCAGCCAACAAATAAAAGTTAATTTCTCAAAAACAATTTATGTTAAAATTAAATGGCTAGCACAGCTTATAGGGGGCAAAAGTACATATTCACTGGTACTGCTCCACTGGTGTTAATGTCAAATACCAGTGACTAGATTGAAGAGAATACACTAAAGGCATATTGTTAAGACTTCAGGGAGGGTTGAATTGAAATGGAACTTCAAACGTCAGAAAAAAAAATCTGTCTTTCTTGCAATTATGAGTCCTGATCAGTGAGAATCCAGCAGGCACCTAAACAAACATTTCTTACTGGACAAGAACCATATTTCTCCATTCTGTATTGCTGAAAATTTTTTTAAACAGAGGCTGACTTATCATTGGCTGAACAGATGCAAAGCACCAGGCCCAGACAAGTTTTAGTGGTGAACTGAACACTAAAAATGTTAACACTTTGAGCGCAAGAGGGGGTACACTACGAATTGCTTTGCAATGTGTGGCATACTCCTCTGGCATTCAAAGTATTAAAGGTTTTTCAGAAGTTGGCAGTGAAAGGGGCCCAAAAATTATTTTGCACCAGGGCCCTAATATTTTAATTATTTAATTGGACACAGAGGAAAATGGAGCTATTTTGGAGCAAACTAACTGTATAACAGGGGACAAATATTCTCAAAATTTCCAATCATGTAAATGGGGTTTTAACCCCTTGAATACAAGTTCTTCATCAGTATATTACTTTGCATTGCATTGGTGACCTCTCTAGCATTCAAGGGGTTAAAGGTTCCATTTAAATAAATGCAATGGTTTATTTGTCCCCTATGGACCCCCTCTTGGTATGTTGCAGAATTGCACCTCTTTAGCTTCCTGAATATGGCAACTGTCTCTACAAAGTTCAAGTTAATTTGCAGATGCAAATTTCCATTGTAGCTGTCAGGTCCCTTGATAGAGTGATCCTTACCTTCTTGTATCTTGAAGTTTTTGGTGTGACTTCCTGAGTCAAAGTAGCAGTGGGCAGCTCTGCTCCCCTGGAAATTGAAGGGACATAAAAACATAATAATGAACCCACATTTACAATAATATGGACAGAAAATGCTAATCTCCACTATGAATCAAGTATTTGTTGATTTGTACTTTTAATTAAATGGCTCTTTTAATGTCTGGACTTTTGAGGGGTCCCCACTGCATTGAGGAGAAGGTTGAACTTGATGTACTTGTGTCTTTATTCAACCTAATTTACTATGTTACTATGTAAGAATAATAGGACTGTAAACCTTTCAGAGATTATTGTACTGAGGTATAAAGTGTATTTTATTATGAAATGAACCTAACAAGATCTTTCCTTATCTGTTCCATTTGTAATATAAACAGTTATCTCAGTGCTTAATGATGTAAGTAGTGTGAAGATAGTCAAAGATCATCCACGTTACCATATAACACTGATATGATCATCATATTACAGCAGGAGTAGTAAAGTCAGTCGTTGAACTTCCATCTGTTGGAGCCTACAATCCCACAATCCTCAAACATCCAATGACTGAGTGGTGATGATGATGATGTTGTAGTCTCTAAGAGCTGGAGGTTCACCTACTGATTACCACATTCTGCACTATGAATGATGTAAATGACATAGATCTCACAGCCGAAGAACAATGCAACATGTATTTATATTATTATTCATTTGAATTTTGTTTTGCATTCTTTTGGTGAAACCAATTAATTATACATCTTTCCCTTTGCTGTAGTCCTCAAATCAGTAATACATATATCGTGATTATATATAAACCTGCTCTTTCATCCAGCCTTTCCCAAACTTGTAACAAAGATTGACAATACAGATACAGATAAGCTGCACAGCAATGCGGATGACTGATGCTGAAACAAAGCCTCCTGTCCAGTGTTCCTTATAACAAGAGCATTGGTTAGTGACCCAGCATGAAAAGATTAGCATTAAAGAGAGCTGCATGATGCGTGTTAGTCTAGTGCAGCCCTGTATAAAAACTCCTATTTAACTCTTTCAGTCCTGGGTTGCTCACCTATGCTCTTCTTTGAGAGAATATTGATTGTGTTGCACCCCCCCACGAAGACCTTCCCAGTTTGGGAACCAATGATATAGATAATCATGGGCATTTCTGTGGTAAAGGACAGTAGTGAAATGAAAAATCCACAGGTTGTCACTGATTTAAATTAAGCTGTTTAACCTCTTGAATGCCAAGAAGGTCTTCAGTGCCTTGCTTCCAATACATTGGAGGCCTCTCTAGCATTGAAAGAGTTAAAAGTTCCATTTAAGTCCATAAAAATGTATTAGGGGGAAGTTCACAAAATGTCGATGTCCTGTCAGAACAGTGTTGGAGGCACATCGAAAGTATGCACTAACGTCTCTTCAAATTCACTTATCCATCAGTTTGACATCCATCTGACATGCTTTCACCAGGATTAGGAATTTTCACTCATCACATCAACAATGGCCTATTTCCTTGTGTAAATGTAGCATAATGAGTCATTTCCATATGGAAATGCAGGATAATGAGCCATTATCATATTCAAGGGTGTGTCTTTATATGTTAATGTGGCACTTCACCACATGCACTAAACTCCAATAAGCAGCCTCTGCTGTCACAGTTCACAATCTCAACTTCGTCTACCTGTAGCTGGGGAATTTGGGATATCCCTGTACTTTCCAATGCAGTAACAGCCCTCAGTCAGAAGCAGGGAGGGTTGTGAACTGCTGTCGATGTGGAAGCAATGTTCTCCCTCACACATCAACAGCAGTATGAAAATACTGAAGTCTGAGAGCATTCTCTCTCTGCTGCCCCCACTTGGTCAGGGGAGTAGAAATAATCCTTTCAGCACCATGAACAGCTTTGAGTGCCATTGGGGTGTGACTTGTGCACCCCTGTGGTACTCAAAGGGTTAAAAAAGTTCACCAAGTAGTACATAATCATCCCTCAGCTCTGTATCATATTTTATACAGTTTGTGCACTCCAAAGAGAACAGGGCCGGGGGTCAGGCAGCTTCCATGTAGATTTGTGGCTACCGACTGCCCTCCAGCTTTGTTCCCTTGCCCACTGGTAGCCACAAATCCACATGGATGCTGAGATGGAAGCTGATTATGTACTGCTTGGTGTACTTTTTTAACCTTTTTAGTGCCACAGGGGTGAGCAATGCACATGCCCATGGCACTCACAGGGTTAAGGGAGTGATGCTGTTTGTGATGCTGAAAGGATCCTCTCCACTCCCCTACTGACCAAATGGGGCAGCAGAGAGAATGCTCTCAGACTTCAGGATTGTCGTACTGCTGGTGATGTTTAAGGGAGGGCATCCCTTCCACATCAACAGCAGTTCGACAACCTTGAATGCTAATGGGGAGATTCTCCCCTCCCCTTGCATACGTACATTTTAGTGAGCAACGTGTGTCTACATTGAGATGTCAAAGTGTTTTGAACACATTGACAAAATCATATTGCCACAGCATCGACCTTCAGTGAATCTCTCCCCCTGTTCCCCCTAGAGTGAAGTTTGTTTGGTCTAGAATTGCACCTTTCCACTTTTATACATATGGTTAATTCCTAAAATCCTTTTATATACTTGGTTTGTTTATTTGTTGACATGGAGTTGTTTTCCATAAATATACTTTGCCTCTTTATTCGGTATAGTCTTCAGTAGTTTCTTTACTTTGCACCTTGTAAAATTAGATCACTTTATTTAAAGAACAAATATTAACACAAACTACATGAATATCCAAACAGCGTTTATCAGAGATGTGTTATAATAATAAACTATGTAAGCTAATAAACAGTCAGTGAAACTGAGGAACAGCAATCGAGGAATCATTTCTTGTCTGAATGTATTTTCTTTACAGGGTGAATGGAATTAACACAGAAGATGTCAGGAATCTACCTCCTGGTAAGGCTATAGTTCCCCTACTAACTGATTGAGGACCAGATGGGTAAGCAGTACATTGTGAAGCAATGTATACAGTATTACACACCACACTGGTCCTCAAAGGGTTAATATATAACATTGGTCTTGGTTTATCACATAGAATTCTGTGTTTAAAAGAAAGTGGAATCATTTTGGGCAAACCAACTGAATCATAGCAGGAAAACTCCCAAGCTCCCATTGCTTCAAAAGGGACTTTTAACTCCATGAATACTTGAATGGTCAGCCAATGCATTGGTTTGAAATGTGTTGGAGATCTCTCTAGCAATCAAGGGGTCAAAGTTCCATTTAAATCAATAGGAAATGTATTTCTTCTCAGTGCTGCAGTTGTTTTGCCTGCAGAATCTTTCCATCTTTCTTCTGCACATAGGGCTCAGGTATAATGTTTATTCATTCCCCATGAATTGTCCTCCTCAAGCCAAGCATGGGCAAACTGAGGCCCTTCAGATGAGGAGAACTACATTTTCCATCATTCCCAGCTAGCCTCTGGCTGGAAGGAGATGTTGGGAATTGTAGTCATCTACATCTGGAGGATATTAGGATATTCTCTCCTGCGTTATGCTGTTTAGTATGGCTATGTTTTTAACAAGTGATGTAAACTCTGGTGGTAAGAATGCAATTACCGGTAGTTATTCCATTGCATTCTATAAGAGAAGTGAGAAGTGAGAAGTGAGACACTGATGCAGATCCCCATAGAAGGTTGAACTTTCAAGATGTAATCACCCTTTCACATACTTCCTGACAATTTGAACAGTTATAACATTTCTCTTGTTTTACTCTGCAGGAAAAAACATACAACATATGGGTTTTGATATTTGAAAAGTTTACTGCTCTTTTAAAAAAAAAAAAAAGAAAAAAATTCTCCTGCCGAGACATGGACAAACCCTCCCATAAACTTGAATGTACAAGGTTAGCTCATGTCAGTTAGGTCTAAAGGATACAAACTGCAAGTGATGTCCAAGACAGAAAAACTGTTGTTAGTTTTCAAACATGGCTGTTAGAGAACCTACAGGTGCTTCCCAATGCAGTCACCCACAAATCACTCAGGGTTTTATACACAACAGAAAAGAGTAATTATTCTAGCTTAACCAACTGCACCAATAAGGGACAAATAAGTTTTCTATTGACTTAAATATGTATTTAACCCTTTTAATGTCAGAGAAAGTATATCTCTAACATTCAAAAGGTTAAACTTTCAATTTAAATGAAAGTATATTGTTAAATCTTTCCTGTGCTGCAGTTGTTTTTTCCCCAGAATTGCTGCTTTTTTAATGTGTCCATGAAACCTTTTATCTGCTTCCATAGGATGGCAGTCAGTACAGCTGAAGGTGATTGCTGACTTTTAATTGTTCAGTATCCATCACTCATATCATCCCAGCTGGCCAATGGCATGCTGAGAATAATGGGTATTGTAAATCAATTAAAACAGATGAAACACAAGTTTATTCATGTCCTTTTATGTCTTAGACAGTGAGTCCCTCGCTCACAGAACCTAGTCATGATATGCAAAATAAAAGCAGATAAAGCAACTTGCTGAAGTTTATAAGGAAAGAAACTGCACTGTTGCAATACTGTTACCCATAATCTCCCTGTATTTAATTTACTGGTCTTCTATTATTAGTAAAGGTTCAATATGCTGAAAAAAAAAAAAAAAAAATATATATATATATATATATGGTACCCCACTCCTGGGAGATGATTCATTCAAAATTTATTGCAGTTTATCTAGCTAGTGTTTGTTGCTGTTCAAATGGACTTCAGTTGCCAAGATTAATCATCTGTGCTGAATTCCAATAAAAAAAAAAAACAATCTTTACCCTGCGCATTAGGTAGGAAATATGTGGCTGTTTTTTCATAATGTATACTTACCGTGAACAAAACAGGATAAAGGTTAACAGATAAGTATGTGCCTCACCACAACAGGCAGGTTTCAGAAGGAGACCAGGAGGGTTATGTGCTAAGGTGTGATGAAGAAGTGATAAAGAGGATATCACTTCTCCTGTCTGATAAACTCTCAACTTCCTATATTATTCAATGGAGTTCATGCACTAAGATATCTCCTGTTCGAGAGATGTTAGTGCATAGCCTCCATTGAATAGCATATCAACTGGAGAATGTGTCATGCTGTAGATATTACATCCTCTTTATCACATTTGCTGTTTACCACACTTTAGAACAGCTCCCCCAGATGGTGAAAAGCAATTTAAAATGGATCTGTCACCTACCAGCTCACCCTCATTAATAGTGTCTGTTTAAATGATCTTTACATTGTGGTTTTTGTTTTTCAATAAACACAGTGGTTTTAGGAAATATTGGTTTAGTAGTAAGGGACTCAATAACTAAAGCAGAACTGAGCTTTCTGACCTTTGTGGCACAATTTGCATAATTAATTACTCAATGGAGGAGTAAAGTACAATATAGGATAATGCATTTTTTTATTTTTCGAAGAAGAGGTGCCTGTACTGAGCATCCCCACAAAAAATCCCTGCTCACATTTTATGGTATTGTATAAACATGACCTTGTTCTTATTTTCAGGCTACATCTCATACTGTGATTTTAATGACAATGCAAGGCCACTTTGTGACTGGAAACAGTATTACGGACCTGATGAACAGGCAGACTGGATAAGGGCTGTAAGCAACACGCCAACTGATGGAACAGGTCCAGATGGGGATTATCCTGATGGAAGTATGAGCCATAGCTTTTATTATATATTTCTGAAATGTTTGCCAAGAGCATATCTGGAATCGCTTGTAATAACCTATTTAATTGTGCTTGCTTATTAAATTTACACATAGCAGTATTCAGTTAACCTCTTGGAGAGACATCTCCTTCGAATTACTTGAGTTTGTAGGTCAATGTCCTTACCGCAACCCTAGCACAAAAATATAGTTACGCCATTTTAAGAAATGCACTGAAGATGACTCAAGAATCCAAGTAGTAACTGAGCATAAAAAAATGATGGTTGGGGAACAGCAACCAATAATATGATGTTGTCTACTGTGGGAGGGGTTGTTCTGCTGTAGGCCTAGAAATAGTGTCACTTCAGCACACCAGGAATGAATTATCAAGACAAACAGTTTATTGCATATTAGTGTAAAAGCCCGTGTACACGGGCCAAGGTACGGGTAAAGTTATGCAGACGCTATCTCACTGCTCCATGCGATGCCTCACTCATGCAATGCAATCATGCGCAGTAGAAACTGCCCGAACGCACGCATTGTCTACTGCACATGACAGCTTCTGACAAACATCCTAGCAAATTATTATATAGGATGTGAAAGCAAAGATCAGGTGACATTAGGAACAACACAGTCCTTTCTCAAAAGTTTGTAATACAAACATAAGCACACGTGCACACTGAGATAGCATTGTGCTGGTTCAAAATATCTCCTGTCTTCTATGAATATAAACTTCCCAGAACACTTGGGGCTTGGACCAAGTTAATGGAATATTAGTGCACCTACACCATTACTAGTAGATAGTTTAGTTTCCTAATATATCTGGGTCTTTGGCTTACTACGCCATGTATCACAATTGCAGCATTGTTAGTAGATAGATTAGCACTATTACATGCCCTAAACTAGGAACAAAATAATTTATCCTTCTGAGTGCCAAAGTGATGTGCAATACATTGCTTTGAGTTGGGTACCACTTCAAAGGGGTAAGAGTGAGAGATGCATACTCAGAATCATGAGTGTTCCCAATCCTTGTCAAAGGCATCATCTGCCAACCTTTTCCCCCTTCCATGGATCACTCCATTTGCACAGAGCAGGAGCTGCTGTTTGCTATGATAGGAGTGCTATTTTTTGCTACAAGAAAAGAATCAATGATTTGATTATATTTTGTCTTCTCTTATGTGATAGGTATTTAGTGAGGATTGCTGCTTTGTTTTTAGTATACCTATTTGTCCACTTTACCGTAGTTGACTTGATCTGCAATCGATCCACTTATCAGTTTATACATATTGTCCAGGAAGTTTCTGTTAGGGAAAAAATAACAAATCTTAGACTCCTCAGACTGAACAGTACATTAATTCTAAAATGGATTATATTTTATTTTCCAATAGATCGCTATTATATTTACCTAGAAGCAAGTAACCTGATCCCAAATGATGTCATCAGGTTGGATAGCCCACAGCTTACCATCACAGGAGATGTGTGTGTAGACTTCTGGTATCACATGTTTGGCTCTGAAACTCAGAATGAACTGAGGGTTCAAATCATTGATGAAACAGGTCAATCAGTCTTTTGGAGTAGAACTGGGCAGCAGAGCTCTTCGTGGTTATATGGCTCATTCACTTATCGATCAACACAAGTGAAGAATATTCAGGTAAAAAAATCTCTTCAGTCAATTTATGTTCAAAGTTCAAAGGTTTATGGTGCAATAAATAGGGGGAAGGAATTCTGGGAGAATGTAGAGATAAAATATGTACAAAGTGTCCAAATGAGTAATGCAGAGTGACACTCTGAGGTTGATGAACCTATGTAAAAACGGTGTAATTCTGTGCCACAGGTAAAATACGTAAAAATACCCTAAATTGTTGTTGATTGAGCTTTGCAAATATTATATTTATTTTTTTCTCTGTGATTCATTTGCTTTGCTCCAGAATTGTACCTCTTTCCTAATACAGCAGTCTCATTCCCTCACTCAATTCAAATCAAGGAGACAAAAACAATGATGCGAAAAGAAAAACTATAGCACAGTAGGGGACAAATCTATTTAAATCTTTTGTTTTTCTTAACCCCTTGAATGCAAAATCAGCATACAAAATGTGAGAGGCTTATGAGGATGAACAACAGCACAATGGGATGTCCTACGGCTAGTCACCGTTCAGAAGCATCACGTTTTAGCTCTCTAGTGCCATTATAGAGGAGACATTTCCATGTACATATTAGACTAATCCCACCCAAAAAGGGCGGTCCAGTTCCAAAATGACAGGCAAGTACCCCCTGCACGGGAACACCAGATAACCTCCAACATATATTTCGGCCTTGTTGGGCCTCATCAGGAGGGTGTAGCTCAATTCCCTAGGCATTGAGAGCAAGGGGTCCACGTCTGGATTACCCTTCACTCTTAGGGAGACCCCCTAAGAGTATTTAAAATCAAAGCAATGCATTGGAGTCTTCACTGGCATTCAATGGATTAACCCTTTGAGTGCCAGAGGGGTATCCAACGTGATTTGCAATGCGTTGGTTAGCCCTTCTGGCACTCAAAGGGTTAAACGCCCCATTTAAATCAATGGAGACGTCATCTCCACTTTATCACTTCTTTATCACACCTTAGTTTATAACCTCCTTGGAGGTTGACGTCCCTATAAGAACTGGAACAATTATGGGTCCAACCAACTATACCATATGGGACAAATAAAAATGCCTATTGATTTAAACCCTTTGAATGTTAGAGTGCATTGGAGACCTCTATAGCTTAAAAGCCCCATTTAAATTAATGGGAATTTAGGGGGATTGTACATGTCACGTATGGTGCAGTTAGTTTGCCCCAGAACTAGTTTTATGTTGACAACCTTTCTGGCACTCAAATACTTAAAGGAACAGTAACCTTTTTAATGAAAGATACATGTTATATGGCATTTCTTGCAGAGTAGAATACTCAAATGTTATTATAGTTCAAACTCTTATTTTCATTAAACTACCATTTTCTGTTATGGACACCACTCACCAGCTGCTGCTGTTGCTATCACTTATTTTGGAGACACACCGTCAACAACTCAATCCTCAATGGGGTTTATGCACTAAAGCGTGATAAAAAGGTGATAATGAGTAGATGACTTCTCCAATTGTACCACTTCTCCCATTCCTATGTTATTCTATGGAGTCAATGCACTAAGAGTTCTCCAGCTTTGAAACCGTAATACATTGTATCCATAGAATAACATAAGATCTGGAGAAGTGATATCATTGGAGAAGTTCTCTCCTCATTATCACCTATTTATCATGCCTTAGTGCATCTCCCCCTATGAGTACATTATAAAAAAAATGCAAACTTTGGACACCATTTGGCACTGTTGCTAACAGGTTGAGCTAATTTCATATTTTAATGAAATCTCTTCCATTGGTAGGAGTAGCCTTGTTTTACTTCACAGAAAAACCTCTATAATAATGGTTCTCAACACATGCTTTCAAGGCCAACTTACAAGCCAGCAGTTGTGAATTTACCTGCTAGAGCACAGCTGTGTCGATCAGAGGCTCATTCAATTTGATTAACTAATTTGTGGTCTAACAAGGAAATCTTCAAATCCTGACCTCTTAGTGGGCCCTGGAGGCATGGGTTGAGAACCATTGCTCTACAACAAGTTTACTTTTCCTTTCATGGAAAAACTAACATGTCTCAGTAATAAACCCACATTTACTTTCACATGGTCAGACAATCCGAATGACCATTACAAATCAGTTCTACATGGACAGGCTCCCTGAAAATGAATCTATAATTTATACTGGTTATCATATCCATGGAGGTAGACATGACTCTTATTTGCCGTTCTCCAAGATCCCAAACTCTACTCACTAAAGACATTTTTTTCCATATAAGACAACATCATTGGAACATGTTTCCAGGCCTGGAATAATGGTTGCCTCCATGGTCACTTGCTAGGTTTTTACTATGAAATTCAGATGTGAGTTTTAGGACTGCAAACTGGATGCTGTATTTATTAAAAGGCATTATTTTTGTATTTGGTGATCAAACTTTGTGGATGTATATTATTTACTTTTCTGATGTTGATTGGAATGTTACCTCTTATTCTTTAATTAATATGATTACTCGTGACAAATTCACATTCATTTCCTGCTAAGTTAATATATAAATAATAACTTTTGGATTTAATAAAATAAGGTACACACTGTATATTTAAAAGCATAACACAGTTACATGCATTTGTTTACCACAAGGAGATCAATGGAAATATGTATCTTGTACAATAGTGAGATGTCACACTTCTAGGCCTGTGGATGTCAGAGATCTACAGGACTGGAATGCAATTTTGTTTTTAGTGCCATCTAGTGGTTTCTTAAGAGACACATTTCTACTTGCATTTGAAGATAGATGTATTGAATTCTAGGATAAATAATAGATGGCTATTTTCCTTTACAGGCAGCTAAATTATGTCAGTGTTTTTTCATCACAAATTTATAATAAAATGCTTTTGGAAATTTAGAGATTAAACCAATAACCTGCTGTTATGGTTGCCAACTGTCAGTAAATTCCTTGGCAAATAGTAAACATAAGCTAAAATAAGAGGAGGCCTGTAAAAATATGTCTATGTATGGAAAATCAAAAAATGCATTTTCTTACAGTAAGGACAATAAAAATTATTTTTCAGGAGTTGACAACTCTGCCCACTGCAGAATCCGCTGATGCCTGTCAGTGAGTCTGGTATGCTAAAAACCACTGGAGCAGGTCTGGAGCAAACCAGCTGCCTCATAGAGCACAGATTATTATAGATTTCAAACCCTTGAATGCTATGGGTCTCCAATGCTTAGCAATGCTTTAGACGCATCTCCTTGCATAAAAAGGGGTTAGAATCCTGATTTAAATCAAGGCAACTTTAGAGGATTTTTATTTGTCTCCAGTGATGCAGTCAGCTTGCTTCAGAGCTGGTCCTAGTCTTTGTGCATCAGCTGCAGTGTTTGTTGCAGTAGCAACACTAAACCATGGTGAACCTCAATGGAAAGGTGGGGTAATAACATCCAGACTTATTGACAGGTGATAAGTGCAATAATTTCAGCAATCAAATAAATATATTATTAACATCAAGCACACTTCATATATTCAATTGTATTGTAATTTATGATAGAAATAATAAGCATATAAACACTGAGTTTCACAAATATGATTATTATTAATTTATCAAGGCACTTGCATTTAATATTGGGCTAAAAAGCAAAATACGGAAGGTTTTTATTGATATTCTTTCTGGGGATTTAATAATTTACCCAAATACAATTACTGTTGTAGCATCAGGGTATTTATAGAATTAAAAATCTACCAGCTATTTTTCTTTAATGGATTTAAATAGCTGGAGTGTAACAAATTTTCTCTAAAGTAGTTAAAACAAAAACCCTGGGTATTGGTGCACCTCCATATTCACATAATATGAACTGTGCACAGTGGCATAATTACTTGTAGGTCCTGGTGCAACATTATATTGCCCCCCATCACAAAAGTATGTTTAGAGGCATAACTAGATCCTACTGTACCCTAATGCAGATAGGGCCCCTTGGATGCTGGGCCCTTGTGAAACTGCACCCTCTGTGCCCTCTGCAGTTATGACCCAACTCTATAAATTGCTACATATCGCTTGCATAAAATCACTGAATTAAATCTGAGACTTTAGCCATAGAACATGGCCACTGTATGCCAAGCTAGACACTACACCAAGGTACCACAATATAGGTAAGTCCTACCTCTAATTTGCTTTGTCTTGAGAGCTGGCTCTTCCTATTTCACTGTTTATAGTGGATAAAGTCTGTCTGAATAGCATTTTAAAGTATGCTAAAGACACTGAACATTGCACTCAGGGGTGGGAATGGTCTGGTCAGACTCCTAGATATATAATTCCAGTCCAGATTTTGGGAAACACAAAGAAAAATATTCCAATAACTGTAGTGCAACCAATGTAAACATTAAGTAACATCAATCCATGGTATGGGGAAGGTGACAGACAGCATGAGAAGTAGACCAAAAACTTTGTGGCAACAGTGGATAACTTTAGTGATTGTGAAATCTCTGTTTATAATTGTTACATATCTATTAAATGTTTTCTTTCGTAACAGGTCAACTTTATAGGTATCAGAGGGTTAACCGAATATGGGGACATAGCTATTGACAACATTGGAGTGAAAAATGGACCTTGCGGTAAGATATTTTAGCTACTAATAAGATTTGAATGATTGCTTTCTCATCCACCAATAACATATATACATTCACAAAAATATTCAGTAAAGCAGTAGTATAATAGCAGAATGGAACAGTAGTACATCTTATAATGCTGGATTCAGTGAGATTTCAGCATTGGTTTTCTCATTGCGTGAGAACTTGGGGGAGTTTATTTTTATACTAGTTGAACAGACCATGTACACGGGCCACAGTGCCACCCAGCAACAGCCGTGGCTGATAACGGAGCAGGGTGCTCCAAATTCAGACCATAGTCCTCTCTGCACGCCGAAGGTCTGAATTCGAGTGCCCCGCTCCATTATCAGCCACAGCGCGGGCAGTCTGTACTGTGCATGACAGATTTTGTCAAACATACATTAGCGAATTATTATATAGGATATGTGTAAATCAAGGCTAAATATTATACTAGCATTATTGATAACTTAGTCCTAGATTGCATTGCAGGTGATATTTCTGGTTTTATATCACAGATTCCTATTGAAAACTATGTAATTGATAAAACCAATAGTAACATATATCACATGCAATGGAATCTAGTTACTTTTCTTCAAAATTTCTAATAGGAATTCAAAATATTTTATGGCTCAAAGAAAGTCTATTCATTGTATCAACCATACTTTAGTAACTGCTCGTTGACATTATTATTAAACAACAATGAAGATTTTAAACCTATTCACTATGTTCTACGCATTTTCTATCCTACTTTTTCTTCATCGCTTCTTTAGTTTGTTTCACAAAATAAACTGTCCACAATTTGCAGACAGACAATTTTTAAGCATTTTAACCCTTTCAGTGCCAGTGGGGCACCCAACGCCTTGCTTTGCAATGCATTGGGCACCCCTCTGGTACTGAAAGGGTTAACCTTCTTGCTTTGTTGTATGAGTCTATCAACACTGAGAAAGTAATATTGAGTAGAAAAATACTATAGTTAGTATTTTTTCTTAAATGCTGTTATCTTGTTATTTTTTTATTTCCCTTCTTCTATATCAGGGATGGAAAACCGTAGGCCCTCCTGTTGTTATGGACTATAACTCCTATAATCTCCTACCAGCCACTGGTTTGTAGGGGATGATGTGAATTTCAGTCCACAACAGCTGGAGGATCCCAGGTTGCCCAACAATACTCTATATCAGGGCTGTCCAAGTTCAATCCTCAAGGGCCACCAGCCGGCCTGGATGTAAGGATTTCCCTGATTAAACACAGGTGAGTCAGTTAAAATGAATGATCCACTGATAACTCATCTGTGCTTAATCAGGGAAATCCTTACATCATGGCCTGTTTGTGGCCCTTGGGGACTGAACCTGGAGAGCCTTACACTGTATCATGCCAGTCTCAAACATCGAATCCCTGACTAGAAAATCGGGAGATTGGAGTGATTCATATTAAAAAAATAATACTTGGAAAATGTTAAACCAGGGACACAAATTGTGCATAAATGGCACTGTGGTGGTGTTATTATGAAGGCAAAGGTCATAGGACTGTATTCAACAAACTAGCAGTTTACAAAATAAAGGGACAGAGAAAATTCCCACAACTTCCATTGAATTAAATGGGGTCTTTTAACCTCTTGAACACTACAGAGGTCTCTATTGCATTGCTTTGCAGTATGTTGGAGACCTCTCTAGCATTCATGGCGCTTAACCTTTTGAGTGCCAGTGGTGTACACAACTCATTGCAGAGCAGTGCAGTGTGCTGCATACCTATCTGGCACTCAAAGGGTTAAAAACCCAAAAGAAATAATTGAGAATGTTTAGCTTCATGAATAGAACATATATTTATAATTAAAAACTCATTAACAGCAATTGCATGTCTCTGTTCTAATGGTCCCTATGTAATTTGCCTTTTTGCCACTAATGTTTTGGTTCATTTTGCGCAGATCCATACCCAACTACAGTGATACCAACCACTCCTCCAGATTTATCAGGTACTATATGTAGTCTGATTATTACTGAAAGCTTCTTTTATCAGTTCTAAATTATGAGAACTTTGAAACTCTAAGGGCTCCATACACAATGTGAATGGTAAAGAATTCTGGGTCAAATCCGTAGGTAACAAATAAAATTTTTCAAAGAAAAAAATAGTAAGATCAGGCTATAGTTTGCTTATTCAACTATATTCATATTCACTTACATTGAACAGCATCATGTTTTTGCATTCCACATTATACAAGATCCCAGTGCAGGAAGCAGATTTCTGTGATGCCACCAAATGCTCATTTTATAGTATCCAAAATTAGCATTCATCAGGGTACTTAACCCTTTGCGTGCCAGAGGGGTACACAACGCATTGCAAAGCAATGCGTTGCGTACCCCTCTGGCACTCAAAGGGTTAAAACACAAGATTTATCTGAGTGAATTAAAAGTAAAGTAGACCACAAGAAATATAAAAAAACCCTTTCTACATAAGTCAGATGTTTTATGCTCTGGAAATTATTCATTAACTGATACAAAATGCGGAACCACTTCCCTAAATCATCACTGGAAGGGTGAGGACAAGCCTATAGACTAAAATGGAGGTGTACATACAGGGCTGTATGTTCAAAAGGATAAAGACAAAAAAATATAGTATGAATGACAAAATAAGTAATTGTATGCATGAATGACATATTTTCTATAGAGTATACGTCAAAAAACTAGTAATTTCTGTTGTGCACGACACAACTCCAGAATTGCCGGGCAAAGGGGCGGGGAAAGGGCGTGGCTAAGCTATTCTCCAATGTCATATACAGGAAAAAAAATTGTCGTAACTAATGACAAAAAAATGTCTTACAAAAGACAAAATTTGTACGTTAAGAAAAAAGTGGAGGAAATGTGAAGTTCTGAATGTGAGAAACCTATAGTAAGCACAACATAAGTACAATTACCATACCTATATACTGACATTTTTGTCTTTAAGACATTTTTGTCATTAGTCAAGACATTTTTGTCATTACATAGAACAATTTCAGTCAGGAATTGTACAAAATGACATATTTTCAATCACCGCTGACACTCTCTGAAAATATTAATGGGCCCCACATACTGTACTTTGAAATGTCGTTATAAACTACAAAAGCTATTTCGCTACTTCTTTGAACATATGGCCCAAAGTGTGTCACTAATATGGAGAACTTGTACACCTTTACTCCCACATCAGTAAGGCAGCTTATAGTCTAATACTAGACTGGTGTTTTCATCCTCATAGCTTATTCATGTAGAATACTAAATATTATTACAAACAAATAAAAAAACAAATAAAACTAGATTATATATATGCCAGTCTGAAGTTTAATCATGGGACCATGGGTGCCTTACTTTCAACTCCATTAAAAACTTCTTTTCTATTTAGAATTTGTAGGAAACTCTATCATATTGGTTATTTAAATGTTTTCAGTTGCAATAAATTGAAATAATCTCCTCTCTCCTGAATATATGCCTAAATGTGCTTGGCAACAGCAGAATCTTTATAATTAACCCTTTGAGTGCCAGAGGTGTACGCAAAGCAACATGCAAAGCTGGGAACTCTCCATACTTGTCCCAGAGACTCCAGTTTTCACACTGCATCACTGGGTCTCCGGGGCAGAGGCTGATTGTCTGGATGTGAGGAGTTTCTGCTGAAACTCTGGCCACTTCTTCTCTTTCTCAGCCTTTCCTCCTACTCCCCGCCTAATTTTCCTCTTTCACAGCCTATTTTTGATTTTTTTTCTAGCCCTTTAAGCCCCACCCTCACTCAGAGTTAAGCCCTGCCCCCTTTTTGACATAATTCACGTCATTTTTCTCCACAGGACCCTCCTCTGGGGAGAGCATACAACAAAGTTCCCATGTATGGCAATGCGCTGCATACCCCTCTGGCACTCAAAGGTTTAAAAATAAAAATCACTCAAATTCTTACTGAAATAAATTATCAATACATTGGAGAATGGAGACCTCTCTGGCATTTGAGGGGTTAAAAGCCACATTTAAATTAATGAAAAATGTGTTTCTCCTTGTTAGTGTGGTTGGTTTGGTCCAGAATTGCTCCACTTCTTTTGTGTACATAGCCTTTAATTACATGCCCTTGGATTTATTTTTTCCAAATGTGGTTGAACCCTTTGAATACCAGGTACCCTCTGGTACTCAAAGGGTTAAGACGTTATTGTTTGTTGCTTCCTTTTCTAAAATATGCTGTATCTGTCTATACACAGAGGGGTCTTGCGGTGGTTATGGTGATCCCCATTACTTTACATTTGATGGTTACCCTCACACGTTCATGGGAAACTGCACTTACACGCTCACCAAGCTCTGTGAAGCCAACAGCAGCTTACCATATTTCAATGTGGAAGTTGGACATGAGTACAGAGATGGTAACACACAAGTTTCCTTTGTTAAGCAAGTGACTTTATATGTCCACGGATATAAAATCAGCCTGGAGAAGGAAAAAGTTGTGAAGGTAGGAGAAACAAAATGAAAATGTAAATCTGTAAAATCAGTTCTGTGTACAATTATTATTTGAATGGTAAAGGAATACACAGCACAACACATTGACATTCATCAGATTCAATAGTATGGGTAGTCCGAAACAAACAGTGATGTAGTTGTGACAAGGAAGGCCAAACCTGGTGCATTTTTCTCAGTGAGGCTCTTTCCTGGTTTACCACAGGACAGTTTTATCAACTGTTGAGGCCCCTGGCTGAATTGTGAATGGAGACCCCCAAAATATAGGAATAACTTTAAGATTTGCATCCTCTTTGTGGGAAATCCAACCACATTTATTTGTTGTGCATACAGAACATCCCTGCTCCTTGATCTTAGGATTTAATTGACTCCTTCTTATGAAATTGGTACTGTCAGCAACCCAAGGTGAGGCCTCCAGAAAAAGGAAGCTCCCAGATAACCCCTTATATACCTGTTTATTAAAATGCCCTTGCACATTAGTGAACAGCTAGCAAACACCCAGACTATCCCCTACTTTACCTTTACCTAAAAGCCTCTGTTGGCTTCCCTGCTGTGATCAAAGCAGAGGCAGGATTAGCGTGAGAAAGGTTCTCACATAGGTGCAATCAATGGTGTAACTTCTCATTGAGGGAGCATGATTCAAACATTGGTTTATGTGCAGTAAACCAAAGATATTCTGCCAGGGGTGTAATAAAACCTGTGGGGCTCCTTGGATGCCAGGCCCTGGCACAGCTGCACCTGTTCCACCCCCAGGTTACAATGCTTTCTGTGCCGGGTGTCCAAGACTGTAATCTGCTCTGTGTGTTGTAAATTGAGATTAGGATGAGAACTAAGCTTTCTGTGGCCTTGTGGAGGGGGAGAAGTGACCATATGGGGAGGTAAGGGAGAAGGGCCGGTGTGAGCACTACCTATATTTTTAGGACTACATCACACTGAAAATATTTGATTTGATTAAATGAGCTGGAAATAGTGAAGTTATATTTAGTGTTTGTTTTATTAAAGTGGTTAAAAAAAAAAAAAGGTTTTTGTGCCTTAGTTGTGAAACTACAGGGGTGCAATTCTGGATCAAACATAGGGGACAACTAAAAATTCAGCGATTGAAATGATTAAAATGATTGAAATTACATTAACCCTTTGAGCACCAGAGCAGTACAACAAGTTGCAAAATAATGTGGTGTGCACCCCACTGGCACTCAAAGGGTTAAGAATTTGAAAGTTGGTCTGTTAATATGGAGTGTTTCGCCTTTAGGTAAATAATTGTTTGTGGAAATCCCTGTATTTAGTTATATATTTATACCTTATGCAGGAAGACATTCAGTTGAGGAGCAAACCATCTACATGACAGGGGAAACAAATTCTCATTCATTTACATGCCCCCCCTTCCCTTTTGAATTGGGTTGAAGACCTCTCTAGCGTTCAAAAAGTTAAACAGTCCACTTAACCCTTTGAGTGACAGAGGGGTACACAAAGCATTGCTTTGCAATGCATTGCATACCCCTCTGGTACTCAAAGGGTTAAAGTAGTTGGAATTTTGGGAAATAATTTTCGTTCTCTATGGTGCAATTGGTGTTCTCCAGAACTGCTATTCATTCCTTAGAACATCAGCCTCACTGGATCTGATGGACTAAAAAGTGGTACAAATCTGGAGCAAACCAACAGCACCATAGGGAACACATACAAATTCCCATTGATTGAAATGGGGTTTTAACCCTTTCAATGCTAATGAGGTTTCATCCCATTCCTTAGCAATGCATTGGTGACCTCTCTAGAATTCAAGGAGTTAAAGGCCCCATTTCAACCAATATGAATCTTTGAACACATTTTACCTATGATGCTTTTGGTTTGCACCAATTTGTTTAGCACACCAATACCACCGCGTTTTGCCCACACACACACATTGCTTTGAAATACTCATGAAGAGGCTTATGTACTAAGAGGAACTTGAACTGTTCTGGAGAAAACCAATGGCACCATAGTCGACAAAACGACAAAAATCCCCATTTGTTTAACCCTATAAGTGCCAGAGGGGTATCAGATGCATTGCAAAGCAGTGCATTGTACACCGCTCTCGCACTCAATGGGTTAAATTATGAGTTACTAATGAATTGTAAATCAATACACTGGGAACCTTTCTGTAGTGCTCCTTCTAAGATGGGCAAAAGTGAAAACCCAGTGCTGTAAGAGTTAAAAGAATAATGAAGAGTGAGCAGCAATGAATGATGCGTCTGTTATTCCAATGTATCCCTGAAGAAACAGTCCTCTTTAACTCTTTCAGCACAGGGTCACTCACTTCTGATTACCATATTACTAACAGTGGCTTTCTAGCATTCAAAGGGTGAAAAGCCCTATTTTAAAAAAGGGGATTTGTATATGTTCCCTTTGAGGCAGAATTGCTTCAGTTCATCTTAGTACATCAGTCTCAGTGAGGATTAGTATCTGTCCTAAATGTGTTTTTTCTTTTTCTTTAAACCAGGTCAATGGATTGGTGCAGCAGCTTCCAGCGAACTTAGTTCCAGGTATATCAATTGGTTTCAGTGGTGAGTATGTTGCTGCCACAGCTGACTTTGGCCTGAGAGTGAAGTATGATGGGCATCATCTAGTTGCAGTCTATCTTTCTAAAAAGTACCAAGGCAAAGTGTGTGGAACCTGTGCCAACTTCAATGGAAACACTTCGGACGATAGTCTTAATCCAAATGGAATACAAGAGCCAAATTCCGTTAGCTTTGGCAACAGCTGGCAGGTCCAGAATGACTCAAGGTAGGTGGTTCAAGCAGCAATTAGGGGCAGTGTATACATCTACCAGCATAGCTCATTTCTGTGTTTGGTATGGGAATCATTCCTACACTGTGAGGGAATGTACTAGAGAGTATGAACGCTTAATGCACTAAGGACTTCATCTAAAATAGAAAATTCTGAAACACTCCAACTGTACTATAGGGAGATATAAAAATTATGATTTACTTAAATGGGACTTTTAACCATTGGAATGCTAGTGAATGTAATGCATTACATATCTTTTTTAGCATTCATTTTAATAAATGAAAATTTCTGAATTTTTTAATTCTCCCCATGTTGCAGTTGCATGTTCCAGAATGTAACCTCTTTTCAAATCTTAGACCCATATTTATAAAGAAAAAACTGGAGTTATTCTGGAGTAGACCATCTACACCATAGGGACAAATAAAAATTCCTGTTAAATTAAATTGGTCTTTTAATCCCTTGATTTTTAATTCTCCCATGCTCTCTAGCATTCGGTGGGTTAAAACGCTCTGAAGAGGAGCAATTCTGAAGCAAACGAACTTCACAGCAGGGGGCGCATACAAACCTCATTTTACTTTCAGTGGAAATTGTAGTCCTTTGAGTGCTAGAGAGGTGCATTTATGGGGTTAAATTCCCCATTTAAAGCATCAGGAATTATTATTTTGTTCACCATGGTGGACTTGGTTCTCTTAAGAATTGTTGCTGTTTGCTTTTGTGCATAAGGCCCTAAATATTTTGCAAGATATCTTTTTGACCACAGTACTTCAACTATAAAACAGCATGTACAATGTATCCAAACTATTTTATCACTTTGATTCAAAACCTAAAACTTCAGGTTATCCCTTGGATGCTAGAAATACCTCCAACTCGCTGGAAAGAAATGTGATGGAGATGACTCTGGCATCCAAGATGATGGTATCCTTTTAAAAGGTCGCACGCAAAAGAGCGTGCAACTACATCTCGTATGAACCATGTCGCCGGGATAAAAATGGTGACTGGAGAATCTCTCACTGCACGAAAGCGTGAGATTCTCAGGTCGCGATATCAAACATCGCAATCTAGTGTTAGTCTGCTCCTAAATAGAAGGGAAAGGCAAAATAAGAGACAGAGCGAGAGAGAGTGTCTGTCTTCAGGCAATTATCCTTGCTGCTCCAGGCTCTCTCTCTCTGTGTGCAGACTGACAGGGCAGAGCATGCAAAGAAAGGGAGATAGACAGCCCGGACCAACAGTGCACATCTTCAGAGAATACCTGAGGGAGAAGGCCCAGAGCCTGGACTTTGAGAGCATGGACAAAGAGGTGCTGTTTCGGGTGCTGCTCTCTTTCTACGCTGAGGCGTGCTCCTGGTGACATGGTAATGAGAGACGTGGTCACATGCTCTTTTGTGTGCAACTTTTTAAAAGTGGACCCAAGGTGTTAACCACTTGAATAATAAGGTCTTCAAGGCACCGTCCCTTTGTGGGATTTTTTTCACGACAAACTTTATTCGAATCACGGCAATGGAACAGTGGGCAATGGGACAAAAGTGGTAGATTTCTGAAGCAAACCAACTGTACCATAGGGGAGAAATAAACATGCACATTGATTTAAAAGCAGCTTTTAACCCTTTAATGCTAGAGAGGTCTCTAATGCACTGAAAATCAATAAGTTGGAGACCTGTCTAGCATTCAAGAGGTTAAAATCCCATTTAACTCAAAGGAAATATATATTTAACGAATTCCCATTTTAACTCTTTTAACCCTTTGAGTGCCAGAGAGGTATGCTATGCATTGCATACCACTCTGGCACTCAATAGGGTTAACTCTTTGAATGACTAATTAAGTACTAAGAAGAACTGGATTAATCATATCACAAACAACTGTGCCACAGGGGACAAATAAAAATACCCCAGTTATTTATATAGGATTTTAACAGAGGTCTCCATTGCATTGCATTGTATCACGTTGGAGACCTCTTTAGGAGAAGGAGGGGTTAAACTCCCATTAACTCAACAGTAATTTTTATTTATCACCTTTGGTGAGGTTGGATGATCTGTCCCAGAATTTCTCTACTTTTGTTTAGTGCATACGGCCCTCATAAAGTGATGGGGGGAAACACATGTATGTACAAATGACAGATGATCAGTATATGTTTTGGAATAACATGTAGCATTGCTTTGTTTCTCTTTAAGTTGTACAATTGCTACTGAACATAAACCTCAATGCACAGCGGAAGAAATTCATGAAATTCAGAGCCACCAGTCCTGTGGAGCTATGCTTCCATTTGATGGCATATTCCAGCACTGCCATCTTATTGTAGATCCCCGGGAATATTTTCTCAATTGTTATTATGATATGTGTGAGTTACATCTGGACCAGAAGACTCTCTGTAACAATCTTCAGGCATATGCAGATGCCTGTCAGTCAGCGGGTGCTGTTGTGCTGCCCTGGAGAAATGAAACGTTCTGCCGTAAGTAGGAAACCATTCCCTTTAATGCATTATTTTTGCTGGGCTGCTTCTCAATAGTTAATCTATGTCTGTACATGTTCACCAGCACATGCACCAAGTACTGTTGGATCAATACTGGAGAAAAGCGACTGTATCACCATAGCTGAGAACTTCCTTCTGTGGAGAGGGATCATGGGCTGCAAATAGGCTTATGCTAATTATATGATTAGAGTCATAAAGTGGGTGGATCTTAACTCAGACTGGGCTGAGAAGTGGGTGGGAAGTGGGAGGAACAGGATGGGAAGGAGGAAAAGTGGGAAGAATTACTCAGGAAACGCACCTCAGCCTGAGAATCAGCCTTTAAGTGCCAGAGGGATACACAACGCATTGCAGAGAAATACATTGCATACCCCTCAGGCATTAAAAATGGTTAACACTAAAAACCAGAGTCTCTGTGGCAGATTTGTAGAGTTCCTAGGTATGTATACCACAATAGCAGACACATGCATGTTTCCTATATCTCCATTGATTTAAATAGGGTATGTAACGCCTTGGTACAACTGGGGGAAGATTCACTAACAGGTGATAAAGAGGTGATAATGTGGAGATGACTTCTCCAGTGATATCACTTCTCCAGTTCCTGTGTTATTCTATAGAGCCTATGCATTAAGATCTCCAAGTTGAAGAAATCTTTGTGCATAGGCTCCATAGAATAACATAGGAACTGAAGTGATAAACTGGAGAACTTATCTCCATTTATCTCTGATAAACTGGAGAACTTATCTCCATTTTATCACCTCTTTATCACCTCTTAGTGAATCTTTATCACCTCTTAGTGAATCTCCCCCCTAGTTTCTAACAAATTTACTCCAATGTTCTTAACATAGCCTCAGAAAGTCATACTTCCAACCCAATATTCCCAGAAAGCATTAAAAAAAGGTTGATTATTATTTATTTAAGGCTGGCTTATTCTGAATGTGTTGAAACCCCCCCCCCCCCGAATACCAGAGACATCTCCAAAGCATTGCAAAGCATTCAAGGGGTTAAAATCCCCATTTCGATCAACCGGTTTGCCCCAGAACTCCTCCACCTCTCTGGCAGTTCAGGGGTTAAAATCCCTTTTTAAATGAATGGCAACTTTTGGAGTTCATTTTTCTCCTATTTATTTGAAAGCAAAAATATTAAATAAGTAAATAAATAAAACTATTTTTGTACATGTTATTCAGTTCAATAAAACGAATCATGTTCAAGATATTGCTTGTATAGTAAAACTGAGTCCATATTGTGACTGCAAATCTATAATTATATTTTACAGCGCTACAGTGTCCACCGAACAGTCATTATGAGCTATGTGGTACAGCATGTCCAGCTACTTGTGTCAATCCAGGATCACCATCCAACTGCAATCTCCCCTGTACTGAGGGGTGTGTCTGTGACCCAGGATATGTTCTCTACCATAATAAATGTGTTCCGAGTAGCCAGTGTGGATGTTGGGAAGGTGATAAATATTATCCAGTGGGCTCTGAATTCTGGACTGATGACACATGTTCTACAAAATGCAGATGTCCTTCAACAGCAGGCAGTTTAGTATGTGATCCTGCATCATGTCCAACGAATACATACTGTGGCATAGTAAATGGTGTCCCTGACTGTTCTGAACTCACATTTGGCAACTGCATAGTATATGGTGATCCTCATTACAATACCTTTGATAAACAAACCCACCACTTTATGGGAATATGCACCTATACACTGGCGAAGCTTTGCACCAATTCCACTTCTCTACCATATTTTAATGTTGAAGCCAAGAATGAGCATCGTGGACACCCATCAGTGTCTTATATACAGAAAGTGATGGTGGAAGTCTACAACTATCAAATCACAATTTTTAAAAATGAGCCAAATCGTGTCTATGTAAGTTTCCTAATTAATTTTTTTTTCAAATATCAAAGATTAGTGTGTGTTGCATGTGAGATAAAGTAATATATTTTACAGATATTTAAAAAAGCACTTCCCTATCAATAACAAAGTACTTTCTTCTTAGGTAAATGGCATCTGGAATACTCTTCCCATCAGTTTGGTTAATGGATCACTGACCGTGACCAAAAGTGGAAGATATGTTGTTGTTGAGACTGATTTCCAACTTACAGTTTCTTACGATAATGATCACACTGTGGAGGTAAAGGTTCCTACCACCTATTTCAATCAGACTTGTGGAATGTGCGGTAACTTAAATAACAATCCTCAAGATGATTACATGATGCCCAATGGACAACAAGCTCTGGATTCTAATGAGCTGGGGAATAGCTGGGAAGTGTATGATGATGATCCTTTATGCAATACAATTGTCCCCCCACCTCCCCCTGTGTGTCCACCAGAAAAAGAAGAACTGTATGAGGGAGAGGGATTCTGTGGTCTTCTGAAAAGCAAAGATGGTCCATTCCAGGCCTGTCATTCTGTAATTAACCCAGATAGATTCTTTGACAGCTGTGTATTTGACCTCTGTGCTCTTGGAGGCAATATAAATGATCTATGTACTGCTTTAGAGGCCTATGCAGATGCTTGCCAAAGGGTTGGAGTTACCATTGCTTGGAGAAACTCAACTTTCTGTCGTAAGTATCTACCAAAAGCTAAAAATAGTATTTTTGAATTGTTTAGAAAGGAAATACAATAGTGAAAATGATGCTCTTTATAAAGTTTGATTTCTTTAGGAGGATATAAATGAAATGGTATTATGTTTTCACATTATTTGTGTATTTCTTTTTCAGCCATTTCTTGCCCCACTAACAGTCACTATAATGTATGCTCCAGTGCTTGTCCAGCCACATGCCTGAACCAAAATGCACCAGATACCTGCAATAAGCCATGTGTGGAGGGATGTGAGTGTGATGATGGCTTTGTGCTTAGTGGAAGCACTTGTGTTTCTGTCAGTAACTGTGGCTGCTTTTATGACGGCAAGTACTACGAGGTTAGTATTTATTTATGGCTAGTCTCCTTATTTATTGATATTCTTTATTTTCATGGATCCATAATGTACCTATTTAATTACAACTGATAGCAAGGTTGATATAGTATTAAACGGAGTGATTCCAGGGTAAATATACTGTACCATAGGGGGTAAATGCAACTTTCCAACATTCACATTGATTTAAATATGGCTTTTAACCTCCTGAACACTAGACAGGTCTCCAAAGCATTGTGAAATATTATACTGGAGACCTTGCTAGAATTCACATTCAAATCAATGAACATTTTTAGTTATACCTAAATATAATAAGGATAATTTTAAATATGCTCCAAAAATTTTACTTTATGGAATAGAAGTGATTAGGAAAATAGCTGTATTGCAGAAATGAAATAGAATTTTAAAGCGGCACTTTCACTTAGTATAAAGTCGCACTCCAATAATTAAACATATGGTGACTAGCTTCATAATACTTCTATTAACTCTCAGAAGTGCCAGATTCTAAAGAAATCCTTATTATTCAGAGACTGAAGGCCAGGTTAGTGCCGTCTGTGTGCCTTCCGGTTCAGTCCCTTCCGGTTACCTTAAGGTTACCTTAAGGTAACTTGCAAAGCCTCCTAGAGGAGACTGGGACTGACAGCGCAGGTGCGCAGACAAGATGTCTGGTCTGATGCCTGGCTTCTGGTTTCCGAAGATTAAGGATTACTTTAGAATCTAGTAATCTATGAAGCTAGTCGCCATATGTTTAACTATTGGAGGGCGACTTTATGCTGAGTGAAAGTTCCGCTTTAAACATTTCTTGTGATCAACTTATTAAGTGTTTTTAATCTCTACTAGTATAAAAGTCCGTGTACACGGACCAAGGTCTGGGTGATGTTAACCCTTTGAGAGCCAGAGGGGTATGCAAGGTTTTAAAGGCCCGTCCTGCTCTGCGTTCTGCTGCTGACGCAGTCATGCACTGTAGAGACTGCCCGAAAGCACAGAATGCTCCCAGCACAGAACTCCCAGCATTCTCTGTTCCCAGCATTCTGTGCTCTCAGCACAGAACTACCAGCATTCTGTGCTCCCAACATTTTGTACTCCCAGCATTCTGTGCTCCCAGCATTCTGTGCATTTGGGCAGTCTCTACTGTGCATGACAACTTCTGACAAACATCCTTAGCAAATTATTATATAGGATATGTAATCTGTAATAAGATCATTTCCCCCTTTTCACAGAAAGATGAAATGTTCTGGCAAGGAGAATGTGAAAGCCAATGTACATGTGAAGGAAACAATCATGTAAATTGCAAGCATGCACCCTGTGGCCCTACTCAAATATGCAAAGTTCAGAATGGACTTCTAGGATGTTACCCAGCAGACAGCTCCATTTGTCATATTTATGGTGACCCACACTACATTACATTTGATGGCCAGTTGTACCATTTCCAAGGATCTTGCAACTATACAGTTGTAGAAACCTGTAAGAACTCATCTGTATACTTCTCAGTTACAACAAGGAATGAGCACAGAGGAAGCCTGACCTGGTCAGCTATAAATTCTGTGGCTGTTAGAATTAACAACACACACATAATATTGGGAAAGCTGAATATAGTTCAGGTAAGTGTTATTGAAAAATTGGCTTTGCCTTTTTTACACTATTATGAATTGTTGCAATATAATTCACTTTTGGTGGTTCTTACTGAAGCTATTAAAGAAAAACCTTTTTTCTTCACAATTATTTTTTCAGGTTAATGGAGTCATTGTGTCTTTACCTCATAACTCAATACCTGGCATCTCAATAACTTTAAGTGGTTCCTATGTTGTCCTGCAAACTGACTTTGGACTTGAGGTTAAATTTAATGGCGACCATGAACTATTTGTTAAAGTGAATGAAAATTATAAAGGACAGCTCTGCGGTCTCTGTGGCACCTACAATGACAATATAATGGATGATTTTCTAAAGCCCGATGGATTGATTGCACAAACTTCAAATGAATTTGGTGACAGTTGGCGCATACCAGATGATGACTGGGTGTAAGTACAGGCACATTATCAAATAGAAGTACAGATAAATACCAAACTCTACATGTACTGTTTGAACTCTAAATAATTTTATGTGGCAGCATCTTATATATATATATATATAAATATATATATACTAGCAATATCCATCAGGATATTTAGGGAATTAATGCATACACACGGATGCAAGACAAACACACATAGAGACACACACGCAAATGCACACGCATGCACTGAGATGCATAAAGAGCGACAGAGTCATACACACATACATGCAATGCACAACATGCAGACACACAGAGTGTGATACAGACATGCAACACACATAGTGAGGAACACACAGGCACACACAGAGACACACACACACACAGAAGTGAGTCATAAGGGGGTGAGTGTGAGTGAGTGTGTGTGAGTGAGTGGCATTCATTCATGTAGTTGAAATGCATGTGGTAATTGCACATACTAGGGTAGAAAGTGGATCGTGCTGGCTAAGGGGTGTGAGTGAGTGTGAGTGAGACTATGGTGGAAGGTGGATCGTGCTTGATCCCGGGGTGTGAGTGTGAGTGAGTGCGTGTGAGTGAGTGCGTGTGAGTGATTGCGTGAGTGTGTTAGTGAGTGTGTGTGAGTGTGTGACTGAGTGAGAGTGTGTGAGTGTGAGAGAGTGTGAGAGTGAGAGGGTGTGAGTGAGAGTGTGTATGAGAGTGAGAGAGTGTGAGTGAGAGAGTGTGAGTGTGTGTGATTGAGTGTGTGAGTGAGAGTGTGTGAGAGTGTGTGTGTGAGATTGAGTGTGTGTGACTGAGTGAGAGTGTGTGAGTGAGAGAGTATGAGTGTGTGAATTATTGTGAGTGTGTATGATTGAGTGTGTGTGGGAGTGTGTGTGAGAGTGTGAGTGTGTGTGTTTTTTGTCTGATGTGTTTCTGTCTATGGTGTAGGAGAGAGTGGCAGCCATTTTGTTTTTTCAGTTACTTGAATAGTGGTGGGCAGGCTGGATATGGGGGCAGGCAAACTCCCTGCGTGATTTAAATCACTCCCCCTGCGTGATTTAAATCACTCCTTACTTAACCCTTTAAGTGCCAGAGGGGTACGCAACGCATTGCATTGCAATGCGTTGCATACCCCTCTGGCACTTAAAGGGTTAAGTTGAGGTAACATAGCAAAGTAACACACGGTGGCTCTTCAGTTGAGGCAGCGTAGCAATATGCTGAGGGAACAAATAGAAAGTGGTGTTTGAGGCTTACCCTCTGTAACATACAGCAAAGCATCTCTCTCCCTTTAAGGAGAAAGGGCGGGAAGCAGGAAGTGGAGGAGTGACAGTTGAAAACAGACAGTGAGGTTGACTGAAGAGATGAAAAGAGTTAAGTAAATGAGTTGCTATTAAGTTTATCCCTGAGTGTTTGTATTTTATGGAAACCTTACACCCTCGTACTGACACAGAGTGTATGGAGGTTACAGTTATCTGTGGGAGGTGAAACAGTGTGTTTGTGGGGTCATGATCCTGAGTGAGAGTGTGTGTGGACCAGGAGAAGTTATTGATATCCCCTACTTCAGGAGCGAGTGGCAGCTATATTTTTTTTGTCAGTTGGATAGTGGTGGGCGGTCTGGAGGGGGCGGGCCAACTCCCTGTATGATAAACATGCCCCCATTGAATCACCCAATGGGAGCAGTAAAGTCCCTATTGAATCACCCAATAGGAGTTGTGTCTCCTAACGAGACATAAATTATGTAATGAGGCATTCTGTTCAATGTGTGTTTGTTTTCTGAGGAGACATAAATTATATTCTGTGTGAGGTACCATAAATTATGGAATGCGGCTTATTATTTTATATATATAGATATACAGATGTAAAATAACAAGCAAAATAAGTATCTTGTAATACCTTTTTTATTGGACTAACAGAATTTTGGATTGACAAGCTTTCGTAAGAATCTCCCTTTCTCAAGTCTAAAGCATTTCTGAGTAAAAGGACACAGAATTCACAGTGATACATGCAGTTCAAAGTTTAGCTGTGTTTTGGGTTAAGAAAACATGACTGCAGATAAGACAAGAGAATCTACACTCTTCTTGCAGAGGGTCGTAAATACCTTTTGTAAGGATTGTGGTGGGGGGAGAAAAAAAATGCAGGAGATGGTATTCTCATATAGCTATAGACAAAACAGAGTTGCATTTAAGATAGATTGAAGAGGAGACATTAATACAGATTATGAGACTGTAGTCGTTGAGGCAAAGCATGAGTACATGAATATAATGAGTATTAGATTTATAGAGGTGAAAGCTTAAGTAAGAAAATGTCATGACGAAATCAAATATGTTAGAGAGTGCTAAAGAAACCTGGGTGTATGATGACGCTGTCAATGGTGATTAAAAAGGGAAAAATTGGGCAAAGTTTGTGGAACAGTAGGATGAGATTTATCATGAACATATTGGGACACATAGAGTTTGGAAGGCATGTCTCCTTCAAAAGAAGTTTCTTTCTTCTGGAATTAGTTACTGATGCATCTGCGGCAGATTGGTAATTAATGTCAGCCATACAGGTAGTAGTAAAGGCAATTTTGACTGCCTTTGTCATAGACTTGTTGGACTGACTTCTGATTTGCTACAGTGAGAGAGAGAGAGCTGTAGTTGGATTGGGACCAGGAACCTGACTAGCTATCTGTGAAGTTCCTAGGCTAGATGCACTTCATATCTGTACGATGTGGACACAAACAAGTCTCTGACTAGTACATTCATGTGGTATATTGAGTTTGACAATACCAAATCATATTTGCTCAATTCAAAATATGTACTGAGGATCACAATATATTGCATTTCTATTATCTGGTAGTTGTGAACCAAACATTGTTGACCCATCTCCCTGTGATCCTGTGGATGAGAAGCTGTATGAGGATCAATGCAAAGTCATCTTGTCAAGCAGTGGGCCTTTCAAGGACTGCCACTTTTACATCCTCCCTCAGTTATATTTTGAAACTTGTGTCTATGACCAATGTGCCACAGGAGGAAGTCCCGACCAGTTCTGTAATGCTCTAGAGGCTTACGCTGATGCCTGTGAAAATGCAGGTATTCATCTTGGAGACTGGAGAGAGAACACCATTTGTGGTGAGTCAAATTTGTCTAGACTTGTAATGTCTTTTGTTGTTTTTGTAGTTTCAAATCTGGTTTAGTTTCAGATTCATTGTAAAATAACAAAATTACAGTATAAGATTAAACACTTTGTTTGAATGTCATGAAGCTTTACAGCACCATTGCAGAGTATAATTTATTACTGGTAAATAATCCTTTTTTGCTCTTCAAATAACTTTAGTGTTAAATAATATTAAAAGAAAATAAATCTTTTAACCCCTTGAGGACCAGCTGGGTGTGCAACTCATTGCAAAGCAATGTGCTGCTCAGCCCGCTGTTCCTCAAGGGGTTAATGAAAAAATATTTGTTAAAGGGTTTTTTCTGCAGATTGAAACAAGGGTATGCCTACTGTTGGAAGATTTTTTCATTCAAAGGGTTTTTTTGTATCAAACTGTTACCAACAGCACCAACTGGTGTTCAGGAGCCAAACTGTTTTTCATAATGGAGTCAGTGAAAGAGCTTGAGTCATAGACTATCCATAGTAAGTGATAGGAACAGCACCATGTGCTGTCCACTGTAGGGTATTGCAATATAATGTAAATAAGACACGTTTAAGCTGTAATTACATTTGAATGAAACACCTTACACCACTGCTAGCACCTTTGTTTCATATAGCAGGAAAAAGCCTACATCAAAGACAGCAAAATATGTTAAGAATCAAAAGGTAACTTGATGGTAAAGTAAATAATGTTTATATTTGTACTTAAAACTTTTTGTATCACATCCAATCCGTTTAATTCACACAGACATGTCATTGTTCTACTGTTTAATACGAGTGTCTAATCTTGATGTTATCAAACATTTTGATTGTAGCACCAACAACACCTCCACCTCAGTCCTGTGCCTGGTCTTGTTCATTTGATGCTGACTTCTGTACTTGGACACAATCTATCCATGATCATTTTGACTGGACTCGCTATCGAGGGTCAACACCAAGTACTGGCAGTGGACCTTCATTTGATCACACCACCGGAGGTATTTGTGCTATTGTTTTTGCTGTGTATGTAACATGAAATCCAAAACATGGGGCTGTATTGTAGCTAAAAAGGAGCAAACCAATTGCACTAGAGGGGAGTAATAAACACATTCCCAACATACTCACTGATTTAATTGGTGTTCTTAATTCCTTATATGCTTAAGACATCTCCAGTGATGAGAAGCAATGCACAGGAGACCTCTCAAGCATTCAAGTGGTTAAATGCACAATTTTTACTAAATTTGTACTTGTCCCCTATGGGGTAGTTGGTCTGCCCCTGTAATCGATTTTTTATTAGATTTCTGAATAGGACTCATAGCATTCTGGGTTTTTCTGAACAATCTTGCGATAATCCCTAGCAGTGTGAATAACAATGACTCTTACTTTATTTGTTTTAATTAAAATGAATATGGAACTTTAATTGCAAATGATCATATTCGTAATGCCATGACAATATAAAATTACATGATTGTGTGCTTACATCAGCAACTTGTTCATTGTAATTGCTAAAAACTGTACAGCATCCAAGTGAAATAATTCAGAGCCATTGTGATCCCCTCTATAGATGGTCACTATATATACATTGATGGGCGTACTGCTAATTCTGGAGAGAAAGCTCGCCTGCTAAGTCCTCCCTGTGATACTGGAGGACACCAGTGTTTCAGCTTTTGGTACCACATGTTTGGGGCTGCTCGTACAATGGAATTAAATGTATATGTTGTAAGGAATGGAGTAGAGCAACTAGTGTGGCAATTAATTGGTCATCAAGAGGATAAGTGGTTGCCTGCAAATATCCCAATTTCAGATTCAAGAAATGTGCAGGTAAGCTGTTTTATGTGACCAAAGTGAGTATAACACTGCCACTGACTAGCGGTAGTTAAAGGAAGTTATAATCTACTGTTCCAGTGTAGCTCTGAAAGTTAAAAGAACACTTTATAATAAGCTAGTTGAAGAGCCCGTGTACACTGGCAACAGTGCTGGCCAGTCACAGTGCAGTCATGTGCAGTAGAGACTGCCCGTGAGGAGGCTGATTTGGAGCACTGACCATGGTCTGAATTCGGAGCGCCCCACTCTGTATCAGCCGCATCACAGGCAGTCTCTACTGCACATGACTGCAGCATGCGGTCCTCTCTGCATACCGACCATGGTCTGAATTTGGAGTGCCCCGCTCTGTATCAGCCGCGTCAGGGGCAGTCTCTACTGCATATAACTGCGTTGTTACAAACTTTTAGCGAGTTATTATATAAGGATTAATCCCACAGAGATGTGTTAAAGGGACAATAATATCCCATAAAAAATGTTTAGAGTTTTGTAGAAATTAAAAAAAATAAGCTAAATGCCACAAATCCTACCTCTCAAACCACTATGGTTTGAGAGGTATCATCCATTAAAGTTCCCCTCTCCCTCCTCTTCTCCTGATGTCAGCTGTAAGTGGACAGCAGGAGTTCCTGGTCCGGGGACCGACAAGCGGCTCTTCAGCAGAACCGCAATAGTGCAATTTAAAAAGAAATACTTCTTTGGAACGGTCTACAAATTGTGCCTGGTTTGCAAGCACACTTTTTAGACAATTCCAAAGAAGTAATTCTTTTTAAATCACTCTATTGTGGCTCTGCTGAAGAGACTCCTCATGTCGGCCGACACGGATCTCCTTCTGTCAGCTTTACACCTGAAATCAGGAGAAGAGGAACTTTATCTGAGAATATCTCTCAAACCATAGCGGTTTGAGAGACAGCATTTGTGGCATTTAGCTTATTTTTTTTTAATCTCTACAAAACTCTAAACATTTTTTTATGGTATATTACTGTCCCTTTAAATAATGATTAACTTAGATGGACAACCTGTGGCACCTCCACCTGCTGTTGAACTAAATGTTCCATCAGCCTCAGTCAGCCATTTTAATCCAAAAGCTGCAATGCCTCAGGTGCCCACCTCTGCATTAAATGACCAGAGGGGCTGTCCGATACTTCTCAAAGCAATGCACTGGAAACCCAACTAGCACTCAAAGGGTTAAGGGGAGCACTATGACGCAACAGTTAAGGTTTAAAGAAACACTAGCACTGCCTAATAATAAACCCATACTTTTCCTTAATCTGGTCAAAAAAAAAATGTAAAGACCACCATTAATTACTCAATTCAGTGTGGATGTGTTATTAAAAATTACAGTAATACTTCATTACTGCTGGGTATCATGCCTACAGTGTTATGAATGTTTTGTTGTTGTCAGACTCCAAATCTCCAAATTCTCCCACTGAAATCTTTTTGTTTTAGGAAAACATCAGTGTGCTGATATTGAGGTCCTTGGGTCTAGCAGCAAACAATCATGTCTGCTTCCATGGACAATATATTGAATACTTCTTAAATCTAAATTTTGTGGAATTAATCCCTACAGAATTGATTCATAGTGGATATTAGAATTTACTGGCCAAATCAAGGAAATATAATATTAGGTATAAGTCATCTTTTAAACAATGTGTTGCTATCTTCCCTGACACCCAAGGGTTGACTTAAATAACAGGGTAAATGTCAGTTAAAATGAAATAGGACAAAGTATTGCATTTAAACAACATGTACAAAATATACACTATGTTTCATGATCTCATTTAAAGGTCAATAAAATATCCTTTCAAGCCACTTGCTGCACCCTCAGAGCTATGGGAATAGAGTTCTCATAGTTTGTTACTCATTTTTTCTCTCATGGTTTGCTGTGCAGATCACAGAGATCTGTACAGCTGGGTGATGTCAGTGCCTCCTCCTTCAGGGGAGCTTTCTCCCCTCCCCATAGAACCCCCACAGAGGCCATGTTGGCAAATCTACAAGCAATGTGCTGTTAGGTGATCTGCACAGCAAGATACTGACGTCATCTGGATGGGTAGATCTGGGAGAGAACTGGTGAGTTATGATTATTCTTTATGGAAACCCAATTACTTGAGGATACAGCCAGGGGTTTAAAAGTGCCTTTTATTGGCTCTATATTACCCCTTACCCACTAGAGGACAAGAGCAATTTTGGCATTTTAGATGCTTTTGTTTGACCATATTTTTTCTCCAGTTCATTTAGTCTGCTCCCACAAATGATATACCATTTTAAGCAAAAATAGGGCTCTCTTTAGTTATATAATTTAATGTGATAATAATGAAAAAACACAACTTTTTATAGGTATAGGACCAGATAAAAGGTATGAACGATCTGTAATACCTCCCAAATGTACTTTTTTAGGGGGGTACTGTCCCTCTGAGGTGAAAATCCCTATGTCCCTCCCTGATGTCACTCTTTTAGGTGATCAGACTATAAGGGGTGTGTATATAACTGTTTCACATTGGTCCACAGTAATAACATTCACCTTAAAGGGATAATAGTGTTTCATAACTAAATAATCTTCATAGTGTTTGGGCCATGGAGAGTGTTATTTCAATCCTGCCAGAGTTCAAGAGTAATTGAATGTTAAAGTATCCACTTCCCTCCCCTTTTACTGATGTAACACTGCTCACCTCAGAGCAGCAAGACTGGCTGGATAGAATGTAGAGAGGAACAATCTTCAGTGAGCACAAGGAAAAATCTGAAAAAAACCTATAAAGGGGGACAGGATTTTCCCTATGTTCCCAGTCAGAAGATTGTCCCTTGCTGTGATCTGTCTAGTCAAGAGTCCAGATTCCACATCTGAGGGGAGGTGGCTTACACTAGGTAAAAGGGGTGAGAGTGGGATACTTTATTATTCAATAACTCTCAAACTACAACTCTGACAGTATTGAAACAACACTCTCCATGGCCCAAATACAATGAAAATTAATTGGAGTTGCTTTTTTGTTCGTAATTCCTTTAGTGTTTGTTTTAACTACAGCTTATATCATTATAAATTAGGCTGTGTAAATAAAATACTTTGGGCTTGTTCTAAAACATTTATTCAGTGACACAATAATTTTTTTCCTTTAATTAACCCACCCTCAGTTCTGCTCCCAGAACCTCAAAAGTGCCTCATTTTTGGTCATTTGAGGTGCTGGGAGTTCTGTTCCCTGCTTCCTCACTATCACTGTGGGGCAAAGAAAACTGACAAAGGCAATGTATACTATAGTCACTGGCTCAAGTGGCACATGTGATCGATGTAGCACTGATCACATGTACCAGCTTGCTGGGCAAAGGCTAATAAGGACTTTTGTGTTCCTGGAGCAGTCTGTAACAGCCTCCCAGGCGTGATCACAGTGTGCCCTGAGGTTCGAAATGATAATGAAGTCTTTGATGCACCAGGACCATCACCCATCTTGTGCGTGATGATCCTGGCACATAACTCCTCACGTATTTGTTAAAGAGGTCTGACTTTATATTGCCTTTTAATGCTCTTTTTAATGCTTGATATATCTTCAAACCATACTATACTCATTTAAAACAATGGATTGAAAATGTTGTTTATTCCTATGGTACAGTTGCTTTGCCCCAAAATTGCTGAACTTTTGTCTTTGGACGTATGACCTTTAGTAAATGAACCTCAATATCTTAATTTACAGTATCACTTTAAAAACTGACTGTATTTTTATCTGTACAGATAATCTTGGAAGGTGTAAGGGGTAATGATTATCGCAGTGACATTGCTGTGGATGATATATTCATTTATCCTGGGTATTGTACAGGTAAAGTAAATAGAATACTGAATTAATATTGAACTATAAATACAAAAACACAACTTTTTATTTGTTTTTGTATAACTATGCTTAGAATTTCCAAATTTTGCAGAATTCTTCCACTAATCAATATAAAATTTATTTATGTACCTTATAAAACATTTATAATTATATTACTAGTAAAATTAGCTATGTGACCAATTTCACCACTGTATTTCTATTTTGGCACAATGTGAATGACAGTTGTCGATGTACTTAAAAGGACTGGAACAATCCAACTGAACCAGATGCCCCATGGGATTTCTAACCATTGGGATGCCAGGGAAGTCTCCAAGCACCTTGAGAAGCTATGCGTTGGAATCCACGCTAGCATTCAAGGCGTTAAATCCACATTTATATCATTGGTATATGGGTCATATTTATTTGACTCCTGTGGTTTAGTTGGCCCCAAAATGATTTCAGGTTTTTTAAATTCATCAACCTCAATGAGCTACTCATAAAATATATTTTCAAAGTGATTATAGATAGAAACTGTGTACTGCCACTGGTCACCAAATGTACCAAAAACTGACTAATGTCTCAGTACCTAAATTATTTGACAGGGTCATATGTGAGAATAGCTGTTCTACAACTATAGAAATACAAAGTATTCCTTAAGACCAATGCAGAGTTTCTTGGCCACAGTCCTCAAGTAACCCTAAAAGTACAGGTTTTATAGATTTTCTTGTCTGATCACAGGTGTATCGTAATTTGAGGAACATTCATTCTTAGTTACCTGTTATAGGTGCTTGAGGCTGTGGGTGAGAAAATCTGGACTATAGAACAGAAATCCATATACTACTGAGGATGATGTACTGGTGCAATCCTGTGACACACTTACTGCACCATAGGGGACAACTGAAAACTACCATTGAGTCAAATGGGGCTTTGAAGCTCTTGAAATCTAAAAAGGTCTCAAACACAGTCTAGCATTCAAGAGGCTAAAAGCACCTTTTAAATAAATGGGGATTTGGGGAAAGTTAATATGTCTCCCTTGGTGCAATTCATTTGGTACAGAATTATCTCAGACCTAATTTGTACATCAGCCAAATGGTATCAGTCACAGTACAGTAGTGAGAGCCCACTAGTTTTTTTGTTTTTTTTTTTGCAATAATTCAATTTTTTTTCTCTTCCATATCTTTTTCATTCTGTAGAGCATCAGTTTAATTAATTAATTAATTATCAGCTTAATTAACTATTAATTATTTCACATCAAAACATAGGAAGAATAACAAAACATTCTTCACTTACAGACAGGCCTCATCCAAATGTAATGTTAATGTTTTCTCTGAATAACAATCTTTTTTATATAAATATGCTCATGAGGTATAGCAATTCTCCTGTTCTTTTCATAGGTTCCACTACTCCAGCGCCAAGCCCTACAACAGCCTCTACTCCCAGACCACCAGGTAAAAAAGAATTATGTCCCTTATTAGAATAAAATTAATATTGTAGATTTTGATTAATATTTAAAAAAATGTGCTGCACTGTGTTTAACCCCTTAACGACCGGTCGTTTGGCGCGTCGTGGTCACTTAAGGACCATGCAGTCGTTTTTTTTTTGTTTTGTTTTCCACTTCCGGACTCCAGGAATGGCGTTCAGCCGTGGGGGAGCCCAGAATTCCATGACGGTCATAGTATGTCATGGGTCATTAACTCAGATCTACCTATGACGTACTATGACTGTCAAGGGTCGTTAAGGGGTTAATGGTGTCTTATAGCTGATTCTTTATTGGATCACTATATATTTTCCAAATGGTTAAAGGTCTCTTTGGAAGAAGTAGGGCACAATTACAGTAATAGAAAGTGTCTTAAAGGGATAGTAATGTTTCACAAAAAAGAAGCTCCAGTTAATCTTCTTAGTATTTGGGCTGTGGAGAGCATTATTTCAATCCTGTCAGAGCTGTAGTTCAAGAGTAATTGAATGATAAAGTATCCTCTTCCCGCTCCTTTTACTGATGTAACACTGCTCACCTCAGAGCAGCAAGACTGCCTGGATGGATCGCAGTCAGGGACAATCAATATGAAAATGTATCAAATATCATTTATTTAAAAACACAAGAATCTTTAGTATCCTTTCAACATTTCTACATGTGAAGTGTTTTTAAGTAAATGGTATTTGATACATTCTCATATTGATAGACCAACTTAGATTTGTTGACAAAAGTGTGGCTCTTCAGATTGTTTGTTTTCGCAAAATTTGTTATATATATCTTATAGTGAAGATATTTATCTCTTAGCAGCCTATATTTCTATTAACCCCTTAAGGACCCTTGACAGTCCAGGCATGTCACTGGTGGATTTGAGTTAAGGACCCATGATGTGGCAGGACCGCCATGGAATTCCGGGCTCCCCGTGTGGCTGCACGCCATTCAGGGGAGTCTGAAATCGAATGTGAAAAAAAAAAACGCTCTGTGGTCCTTAAGTCATGGCCGCGTGAGTGCACGGCTGGTCCCTAAGGGGTTAAGGGGCGCAAACATGGAAATATATTTTCTATAAGGAAAAAACTGTCAAGGGGGGCATGGTTTTCCTTATGCTAACAGTAAGACAATTGTTCCTTGATCCAACTTGTCCAGTCAATAGACCAGATTCCACATCTGAGGGGATGTGGGTGACACTAGGAAAAAGGGACAGGAAAGGGTTACTTTTTCTATATGGACAGAAAAAAAAGAAGGAATACAGGCATACAAGCACCAAACCCACCCCAAAGTAACAAAGACAAGTTTATGACTGGAGTCCCAAAGGAGTGAGAGAAAATTGAAGAAAAGAAAATTAAAATTTAACCTTTATTAAACACTATTAAATGAGAAAAAGGCAAATTTAAAATAATTTAAAAGTAATGGTCTTTGTTAACACACGAACAAAGTACCATTAAAATCTTGGTTGTGTACAAGACTTTTATCATTAGGCTCCTTGAGTTCACCTTGACTCACAATTATTTCATGTTTAGAGATCATTTCTACCTACTAATCCAGGGTAATGAAATGGGGGCGGTATGTGCCCCCACATATGCAAACCTGTACCTCGGATGGTGGGAGAGTGAGGTGGCAATGAGCGACAGAATGAGTCAGTTGAACATCTATGCAAGTTTGTAGTACAGATATATTGATGATATGATAATTCTTTGGGATGGAGAATTATCTGTTTTTGAGGAATTCATAAGATGTCTTAATGAAAATTAATATGATCTGAAATTAACAATGGATGCCAGCCTCTCTAGTATAAACTTTACCCTGTATAAAACTGAGGAAGGATTTCTACCGAGTGATCTGTATAGGAAAAGTACAGCCACAAACTCAGTACTACATCATAACAGCTTTCACTTGCCATCAGTTGTAAGGGCAGTACCGACTGGAGAATTCTTAAGATTAAAAAGGAACTGCTCAGAAGAGGAGAATTTCAATGTAAGAGCTGATGAACTTTCCATGAGATTCAGGTATATAGGTTATGGTGTCCATACCATTAGACCATCAAGACAAAGGGCCAAACATACTCCCAGAGACTCTCTTTTAAAGAAGAAAATAACTGACATCAAGCCTGATAAGACAATTAGATTCATAAGCACGTTTAATAAACAGTGGAAGTTGATTATTCAGATTATCAGCAGACATTGGCACATCTTACAAACGGATAATGACTTACATAAAGTAATTGGAGACAGGGTTCAAACCTGTTGTAGAATAGCTCCCAACTTAAGGGATATTCTTGTAAAAAGCCATTTTTCAGAAAAAGAAACCACTTACCACTGGCACATATATGTATGGAAATTGGAAGTCGTGCTCATTTATGACTAATATCAAGGAGATCAATGATAGATTTGGTCAAAAACAAAAATCAAGTCATTCTTTAATTGCAATTCCAAAGGAGTTGTATATGTTTTAAAATGCCCCTGTGAAAAATTATATGTGGGCATGACATCTCACCCTTTGAAAGAGAGAGCCAGAGAACACTTCAATAACATTAAGAATGCAACCAGGGACCGTTTGAATAATCTAAATCTCACCAGCGTCAGCAGACATTTCTTGAATTTCCATAATGGTGATCCTACTAAGACGAAGGTAGCTGGCTTAGAACAAATTTCATTGTGCATCAGTGGTGGTGACATTGAGAAAAAATTACTGCAGAGAGAAAATTGATGGATTTTCTTATTGAACTCAATGTCCCCACAAGGATTAAATGAGGGTATGCGCCTTTCAGCACACTTATAACATATTTTTTAAAAATGAATTTGTCATCTTGATTATTGAATCTATCAAGTACTTATTTAATAACTCTTAATTACTTATACAGGTTTGGAATTATGACTGTTATGTTTTACCTTTAGTACAGAGGATTTCCTAACAACTGATGGTAATCAATAAGTACAATAAGCAAATATATCCTTTTTACTTGGGTCAAATGTAAGGAGCATTCTTGCATTTAAAACATGTATACATTTTGCTAATGATTGGCAATCTGTAATTGTTCAATAAGATTGTAAATTGCACTACTTGGTTATAATATGTTTTGTTTACATATGTACAAATGACCATATGCATAGAAGTGGATCTCTATACTCTACAGTATGACCCAGCTGGCTCATTTACTTTGATCTGGCGACGGGTCACATAGAAAGACGGATCTCCATTACATTGCATTGCATGCTTTAGGTTCCTTTTTTGGACAGTAGCCTGTACTATCCCATTTATATATATATATTCTTATTCAGTGTATTTGTTTCTGTTTGAATTCAGCATAGTAACTGATAGGTCATCAGGTGTCAATCATTCTATTGAATGAACCAATGAATGAGGAGAGGGAGGGAATCCCAATAGTTTAAAAACCGTCATGACAATGGAGGCCCAGACCTTTGAGAAAGCCGTTTTGGGTGAAACGTGCGTCCAGATAATGGCTATGGGCATACACTAGCCTCTATGGCCATCATCGTCTCTCTTTGTAACAATGTATTTATTTACTATAAGGACTCGTATACATTAGTAAGATTATGCTGCTTATATGATATAGGATTTTGCAAGCTTCAGTTTAGATTAGAGATCTGTGCGCTTCAGGGTGATACGAACATCTCAGTGTTGATTAGCAGCACATAAGCATGGATTGTGGGTAACCACCGAGGCACCAGATATTCAGAGTACTAGTGCGAGTGTACCTGAACTTGAATCACTAGCCTCTGTTTGGCATATACAATTGCAATCCAGCCGGAATATATACAGCGGCATGGATCAGGCAATTTGAAACCTTAGTACTTAGTCTCATGTATATACTCTGACAGAGATTATTAGGATCAGACTCTCAAGTGCTAGTGCTGTGAGACGCTGATACTATGTTGCGTCTATACGTTCTTACTGGCAAAAATTTACTTGAACCTTTCTGTATCTTGCTTCAATAACCATTAGTGTATATAGTGGGTTAACTGAGCCTACTCACATATAACTATTCTGGACAGCGGGACGTAACTAGTAATAGAGATTGGGCAGGATTCATCCACTCTGCTCTCTTTAAGAGCCAATAAATATATTGGCATCTGGTATGTGAACTTCTGTAATCAGCTATCAGCATCTCTGTAACACATCGTAGAAGTCTTTACTGGTTAGGAGACATCACATTGGGTTATTTTATCATCAAAAAATATTGCACAACCAAGATTTTAATGGTGTTTTGTTCATGTGTTAACAAAGACCATTAGTTTTAAATTATTTTAAATTAGCCTTTTTTTCTTTTAATAGTGTTTAATAAAGGTTAATTTTTAATTTTCTTTTCTTCAATTTTCTCTCACTCCTTTGGGACTCCACTTATAAACCTGCCTTTGTTACTTTGGGGTGGGTTTGGTGCTTGTATGCCTGTATTCCTTCTTTTTTTCTGTCCATATAGTTTGTATATAACATTACAGAGCAGCACACTCCCTTTAGTTAACAGACACCCATAATACTTAAAGAGGTGCACCATATCTTCCTGTGTATAGGGTTACTTTATCATTAAATTACTCCTGAACTACAACTCTGACAGTATTGAAATAACACTCTCCATGGCCCAAATACCATGAAGATTAATTGGAGATGTATTTTTATGAAACATTGCAATCACTTTAATGGTTCGCGTGTTAAAGTGTTATGTTACAGTCTGTGTGGCTACAGACAAGTTCTTACAACATGTACAATTAAATTTTCTGTAGAACCTCAGTTTGCTCAAATATAGCAATCTTAAAAATTAATGTTTTCATGGAAGGATTCTGGGGCAAACCAACTGCACTCAATAAAATTCTAGATTATTTAAATTGTGCTTTTCACTCGTTAGAGTGGTCTCCAATGAATTGGGAAGTCCTATTCAGCACAATGAGAATTTGGTGAATTTTTATTCCTCCCTTATGGTGTTGTTAGTTTACTCAGAATTAGTACATTTTCCTTTTTTCTCAATATCTTTCCTGATTTTTTTTTTATAGTTTCCACTACTCCAACGTCCCCCCCCAGTACTGTTACCACAACCACAACAACTACTTCTACAGTGTCAACTCCGAGGCCACCATCTTCAGGTAAAAATAATTATGTCCTTCTTTGGTATAATCTTTGTAGATTGCGATATGGAAAACTTGCTTATCCAAGACATTTTATATCTAAACTAAAACAAGTCAGGTCTTTATTGGATCGTTATATATTCAAGAAAGAGATAAAATATAGTTTTGATAGGAGTAGGCTGATGGTCCAAAATGTTTCGTTGACTTGTATAAGTTTACTAAAATTGTCAAAAATGAGTTATTTTTATCACATAAGTTTTGAAAACATTTATATAAATCGATAACTTTACTTCATTAGGCTTTAAAATAAAATATACCTAATATACATAATTACAGAGTCAAATTGTTTAATTTTTATACAGTCAGATAAGCATAATAAATTATATAGATGTTTTTCTCAGGTGATTCCCAACTATTTCCCATCTTCCCTCAGGTTCATGTGAGGTACAAGGAGACCCTCATTACTACACCTTTGATAACCAAGTCCATCATTTCATGGGAACCTGCACCTACACATTATCTAAACTGTGTGTAAGTGATGGAAACCTGATATACTTCAATGTAGAAGCGGCCAATGAGCACAGAGGAAGCAACACTGCAGTATCCTATGTTAAGTATGTGAATGTAGATGTGTATGGATACAGGATCACTCTGGAGAAGGACAGACAGGTCAAGGTGAGTTTACAAGTCTTCTCATTACATATAATATATAATGGGTATTGGTTAGCTGCAAAAAATAATATATATCTTGAAGGAAGAAAATATACCCATGTTGTATACAAAGCATAAACAAATGAATCACAGTTCCATTACTTTCATTGTTGAATTGTTATTTAAAGTAATAATTTCTGATTGCCAGTTGACACAGAGAAGGATCATCAAACAGTTTCTCATGTAATGTTTTTGCGAAAACAGGTGGATGGAAATTCTGTGATTTTACCAACTGATCTTCAACCAGGTGTTAGAATATTCCTCAGTGGACAAAATGTAATAATTACAACAACCTTTGGCCTGAATGTTAAATTTGATGGAAATCATATGGTGGTAGTGACCCTTTTAGAATACTATGCTGGTAAAGTGTGTGGACTTTGTGGAAATTTCAATGGGAATGCAACTGATGATTTCTTAAACCCAGATGGACAATTAGAGTCAAACTCGGCCAGTCTTGGCAACAGCTGGCAGGTGGACAATGATACAAGGTTAGTCCCATATGATTTAAGATATAGTCAAAAGATGTTTTAACTGTAAGTGCCTGGTATTATCATGGGTACATATACATATATAATTACAGGTTTTTTGTAGCATATATAATAGGTCTATGGAAAAATAAAATAATAGAAATGTTCTTGTACTGGCAATTTATATTATTAGAACACAGAAATCATCAAACCTGTAAAATGTTTTTTTTTTTACCTGTAATATAATAAATTGAATCATCTGTTGTTTAAAACATATGATAATACACAATTGCTTTCTTAAAGAAAAACAAAATATTGTTTTTAAATGCATACATATAAACAGAAACTATACTGTATTAACTGAGGGGTGTTATTTCAATTCTGTCAGAGTTGTAGTTCCAGAGTAATTCAATGACAAAGTGTCCCCCTCCCGCCCCTTTTACTGATGTCACACTGTTCAGCCACAGCAGAAGGGAGGTGCCCAGGTAGATTGCAGAGAGGGACAATCTTCAATTAAGATAAGGGAAAAACCTGAAAAACCTGTCAAGGGGGGCAGGGCTTTCATTGTTTTCATAGGAATAAGAGTCTCCCCTTCTGTTATCTGTCTGGTCTATAGACTGCATTCCACATCTGAGAAGAGATTGTTTACACTAGGTAAAAGGGGAGGGCGGGGGAAACGTTGCTTGTGAATATCTCATAAACTATAAAGGTTTGAGAGATAAGACTTATATCATTCTTCATGTTTTTTTAATGCCTACAAAATAAAATAAAGTTAGAATTTTAAGATAAGTAGAATAATTCAGGGTAAAACAGCAGAAGGAGAGCTCTCATTTTGGTGTCTTATCACAACCTTAAGATTTATAATAGGTATATCTGGCATCATACTTTTTTATATTTTGAATTGATCCAAATTAAACAATATGGGGTCTATTTCATAAAAGAGCTCCATTGAAGAACAACATAAAATATCAATTGTGCTTCATTTATTCAGTATATTAGTGGCAAAACAAAAAGAAAAACATAAATGTATGCACTGTAAACAATAACTTCTTTGTAACGCTCTGTTAATGCACACCAGACCCAGGAACCATGTACTGGGGATTCAAAATATCTTATTCCCTATGAGGTTGAGTCACATGCTAGCCTCTCTTGTAGTCAGCTGGATAAACATTGACTTCTACAGCTCTTTTATCCCGTCCCTGAAGCTTTGAGGTCAAGCAGCCGTAAAACTGCAAGACCATTTGTAGTGACCGCACAGGGAATAAGATCCAGTGAATTCTTGGAGTACTTGCTGTGTGTGTATTAACAGACCTGAACAAATAAGTTATTGTTTGCATTACATAATTTTATCGAGGAACTATTGTGCTTAATACATTGAGCATAATATTTGTTTTCCCCAGCTCTTCAATGTTGCTTTTTTATTAAACAGATCCCTATGATCTGTGGGGTAATGTTTGTTTACAAGCTACAAGCACTAGAATGCTAGATTTAGAGAGAAACAGTTGCTCATTTGATCCTGACAAGACGATCCTAGTGAACATCTTCTCCTGAAGGTCAAGATTTGAAATAAGGGAGGTTTCCCTAGGACTTATTTGGAGCATCAGCCAAAAAATGTTCAATATAGAGAAACATAGGCACTTATGTGTATAAACAATTGTGCAAATACACACTGACTTTAATTTAAATGGGAATTTTAACATCATGAATGTTAGAGAGATCCCCAATGTCTTGCAAAGATACACATAATAATGTCCTGGACTTTTTTCTAATATATAACTACCTTGAAAATATACACGATTGAGGATTCATATTCTATTAACTTATTTTACAGTTGTTCCCCAGGAAAGGATGAAAAGCCAACATGTACTAATGATGAGTTAGTTATCATTCAGAGCAACAGCTACTGTGGACTCATCCATGATGTAAATGGACCATTCAAACAGTGTCATCATGTGGTTGATCCATTAGTTTACTTCAATAACTGTGTGTATGACTTGTGTGCATTGAACCTGGATCCTAGCTCCTTGTGTAATAGTCTTCATTCCTACGCACAATCCTGCCAGTCTCATGGAGTTACAATAGAACCCTGGAGAAATGAAACCTTCTGTCGTGAGTAGATCCTACTGTAAAGTAAATATTAACTGTATGTATTGATTGTATGAAGACAATTTTCAGTTGTGTTCTTGGAGCTTATAGTTATTGTGACTATGACTTCCTTTTTATCTCTTTGTGGAACACAATCAGGGAGATTCACAAAGCAGTGATAAAGAGGTGATAAACTGGACATAACTTCTCCAGTTTATCACTTCTCCAGTTCCTATGTTATTCTATGGAACCCGTGCACTAATATTTCTCCTACTTTGGAGAGATCTTAGTGCATAGGCTCTTCAGAATAACATAGGAACTAGAGAAGTGATAAACTGGAGAAGAAATCACCTAGAAATACAGGACAATATGCACAAAGTAAATAAGGAACCATTCTTGAGCAAAGCATCTGCACTGTAGGGTACAATACAATCCCTATTGATTTAAATTGACCTTTTAACTCCTTGAATGCAAGTGAAGTCTCCAAAGCATTGCAAATCAATGCAATGGGCACCTCTCTAACATTTAAGGCGCTAAAAGCTTAATTTAACCCTTTGAATGCCAGAGGAGCATTCAACACGTTGCGAAGCAATGACTTGGATACCCCACCTGAACTCAAAGGGTTAAATCAATGGAAGGATCCGAAATGTTTATTTATTTCCCTAGCGTGCAGCTGCTTTGTCCCATATTTTCTCCATTTATTTGTGTATAGTGCACAATGTTTGTCCCACTGCAGTTCAGTTATTATAAAATTAACCCTTTGAGCACCAAAACAGTGGCCAACACACTTAAAAAAAAAAAAAAAAACAAAACACTTTCTTGAGCATGAAATCAGATCAAGTATTATATAAATATTTGTTTTCAAATAGGTTAGCCATTTGAGTGCCAAGGAGGTATCCAAGACATTTATCAACTCTCTGGCACTCAAAGGTTTAACCCCTTCTGGCAATCAAATGGTTAAGGAAATAGACAGGAAATACAAACTATTATTTTTTATATGTCATTAAAATAAAAATTCCCATTGATTTAAATGGAGCTTTCAAACTCTAGAATGCCGATGAGGTCTCACACATATTGTAAAGCAATGCATTGGAAACATCTCCAGCATTCAAAGAGATGAAAGGCACTTTTAAATTAATGGTGTTTTGTGGAATTTTAATTTCTCTTGTGGTGCCTATACAATTGTCTGGAATTGTTCATATTTTGCAGATACACAACATTTATACATTGACACACATGCATATTTATTTGTTTTTGTTTGCAGCGCTACAGTGTCCACCGAACAGTCATTATGAGCTATGTGGCACAGCATGTCCAGCCACTTGTGTCAATCCAGGATCACCATCCAACTGCAATCTCCCCTGTACTGAGGGGTGTGTCTGTGATCCAGGATATGTTCTCTACAATAATAAATGTGTTCCAAGTCTACAGTGTGGATGCTGGGAAGGTGATAAATATTATCCAGTAGGCTCTGAATTCTGGACTGATGGCACTTGCTCTACAAAATGCAGATGCCCCTCAACAGGAAGTAGTTTAGTCTGTAACAGTGCATCATGTTCCAGCGACCAGTACTGTGGAACCACAAATGGGGTTTCTGACTGTTTTTATTATAAATATGGTATCTGCAGAGTCCATAATGACCCTCACTATGACACTTTTGATAGATTAGTTCACCATTTTATGGGTCTGTGCACTTATACAGTGGCCAAACTTTGTACCAATTCCTCTTCGCTACCATATTTCAACATTGAAGCAAAGAATGAACATCGAGGAAACCCTTCTGTAACATATGTGCAGAGGGTCCTTGTAGAAGTCTATGGATATAAAATACATATCGTCAGAAAAGAGAAAGCTCGTGTACTGGTAAGAAATATTTATTGTTTGTTTTTTTGTTATTAGAATGCTATATATATTACAAGAATAATAAACATGCGATAGTAAATTCAAGGGCCGCCTAATATTAATGCCCACGTACCTTATGGCCTTAAAATCCTAATGACCCCTGTGAATTATTCCCTGGTGCTTTTGTTCAAAAGTTAACATCTCCAATCAGTCCTGGATGTCATGGAGGCAGATATGACAGTTGCTGATGGTTTTTTAGAATGAAGTAAGTATAATACATGAGCCTACTTGAAGTGATAGTAATATTTAAAATGTAAAAAAAAATATGTTGTAGGGTTTATCCCCCAGAGTAAGAGAAGGGTATTCCCACTGCTGAAAGTTGTTTTATTCAAAAGTTATTACAGCTTAAAGTTGAACTTTTTAGATGCAATATCACAGTGGCCTGACATTGTACAGTGGTGCTGTTGCTACACCATCCTATGGACAGCTCTGATCCCTGGACTACTCTTATTTTACTCAGGGGAATAAATCCTACAACATATATTTTTTTTTTTACATTTTAAGTATTACTATCCCTTTAACTCGTTAAGGACAGAGTGATGTGCAGTGCATTGCCAAGCAATGCATTTCAAAGAAAATCCTCTGATTCTTCAAGGGTTAAAACTACCATGTGCAGTTGGAAGAGTTTGGAGTTCTGTGTCCTGACAAGCAACTGCCATGTTCTTCCATTGATATGACTTCCAGAACTACTTGAAGATGTTATCAATTGACCAAGGGACTAGGGCATAAATCATATAGGCCATTATGGGGTTTCTTTTTACCATAGTAAGATAAGTGGGGAGCTTTATTGGGTGGTGTATGTTCTCCATTAAGCAGTGACCTTTAAAATAATATGATTGATCAAAGGTATAAATTAAATAACAAATAATATTTGGTGTTTTCAGACAAGGCCTATAACATCCTCCATAGATGATATTTGACCGTAGTTAGACTTCACAGCAACCACCAAACCATCTCTCCCCTGTGCTTCAGGGGACGATAATATCCTGGAGACATGCTTCATACTTGATGGGGCTGTTGGGTGGTCCAGACTTTTTGGGAGGAAGTCGCAGACCTAATTTCTCATATCAGCAACTTTCAACTGGATCTCAACCCTTGGGTGATGGTTCTTGAACCCCGCCCAAGCTGTTTACCCCCACAAAGTGAAAAGAATTTGTCTCACATACTCTTGGCTGTTAGAAACTTTACCCTTTGGGTGCCAGAAAGGTATGCAAAGCATTGCATTGCAATGAGATTGATACAAATCTGGTGCTTAAAGGGTTAATAGCATTTAATTGGAAGTCTGAAAGCCTTCTGGAATCCTCCCAAGTCCTACAGTCTGCTTGGAGAATCTTTACTGTGGAAAAACTGACTGCTCATCTCTTTGTACAATAACATTCTTTCTGTCTGGCAGCCCTGGCTTACCTGTGCTAACCCTGACAATGACATTCTCATAGTCCAGTATGCTTGGTCTATTCCACCATCAGCCCCTTGTCTAGGGGCTTCCCTGTTGAGCACCCCCCATCTGTACTTTCCTCCTTTCTTATTTTCCTTATCTCTTTTTCCCCTTGTCCTTCCACATTGTTTTCATACTATCCTGTGCTTACAAAATGCAGCTCTATTAATCTTTCCAGTCTGCACTCCTAGCTCTGGGATACATGATAGACACGTCTCACTTGATTCCTCACAAGAGATTCATAGTACCACCATGAGTGGGAATCTGTGCATTCCATTTACATTTTACACTAGCTAGTCCCTAGTTAACACTAGCTCTTTCTCTGATCCCTTTTTGACTCCACTCCTCTCATTTCCCTCTTTTCTTTCTGAGCCCTCTTCTCCCCCTGACCTCCATTCTTTTCCCCTCATCACCTATCACTGCATCAGCAATAACTCATCAGAATAATTGTAATGCTATTGCTTTTGATTTATATTCTCTTGTTATGTTTCTCATCTGCTCATCAATGCCTGTGTATGTCTGACTCCACCTTCCCCCTTCCCCACTTCTTTTCTGTACCCAAAAACCAAAATCCTTTTTATTAAAATTTGATTTTAAAGTATAAAAAATATATTTAATAACCAATTACTCCATTTATTTTGTATGCTGTATCCCAGGTTGATGGAATATGGACTACACTTCCAGTCATCTTGAATGGAGGTGCACTGACAGTGAGTAGCAGTGGTAGATTTGTTGTTCTGGAGACGGATTTCAAGCTCCGAGTGTCATATGATGCTGATCACACAGTGGAGGTGAAAGTTCCTGATACTTACTTCAACAAAACATGTGGAATGTGTGGAAATTTTAACAATCAAAAACAAGATGACTACATGATGCCTAATGGACTACAAGCTCAGAACTCTAATCAATTGGGAAACAGCTGGGTGGTTTACGATGAGACATGTGATGAACCTACACCATCACCACCTATTGATTGCCCGCCAGAGAAAGAACAGCTTTACCAAAGTGATACTTTTTGTGGATTGTTAACAAGCATAAATAGTCCATTCCAGATATGCCATTCCAAAGTTGATCCTGGGACCTTTTTTGACAGTTGTGTATTTGATCTTTGTGCTTTGGATGGAAATCATGATGTTTTATGTAATGCAGTTCAAGCTTATGCTGATGCCTGTCAAAACGAGGGCATAACAATTCCTAACTGGAGAAACATTACTACCTGTGGTATGTTCCATCCTTAGAGTTTACACTGCATATGTGTCTATAAAATACAATCTGAGTATGCTAATTTAAATAATTGTCTCAAATGAGCATATAGTTTTTGAAGTTACATTAGAATATATAATAACCAATGGCTGTCTAGGAATTATGGGGATTATAATCCTGAACAAGTGGAGTGATTCATGTTGCCCACCACTAGTTTAGGTCCATCATTGTTGTTAGTTATATTTATAACATTTATTAAATGCTAACAGCTGATACCTTTTGTTCAATATTTCCAATGTATCTAATTACAAACTTTTTCAGGTTTTTCCAACTGCACGGCCAACAGTCACTATAATGAATGTATGACTGCTTGTCCACCTACATGTCTTGACCCATATGCCCCAGCGAAGTGTAACAAGCCATGCGTGGAGGGCTGTGAATGTGATGCGGGCTATGTTGCAAGTGGAGAAATGTGTGTACCTACGTCCAGCTGTGGTTGCTTGTATAATGGAAAATATTATAATGTGAGTAGCTCATATCCAGGGCCAGATTTCACATTAGGCAGAATAAGTAACCATCTAGTGCTCCATATTTTGAGGATCATTTGAACAATGCTGGCCACAGCCATATTTTGAATTGTGGATATGGTCAGTACTATCCAGTTTCCAGTGCGGTTGACAGGCACCCACTTCCAATTTATTTGATCTGTCTATTTAGCATTTATATAGCAATTTGACTAGTTTATTTAACAGTTTACATAAACATTTACCTGTATGCTAGATAGGTCTTGCAATCTGATGTCCACCTCTCTAGCATCCAATTGGTTAAAAGCTTTTGTGTTTATATTGTATAGTCTTATTGCACTTCAATGCAAGATAACAATGGAGCAGACAGGAGTCGGAGTATGGTCATGCATCTGGCTAAGGGTACCTAGGAATCAGGATGCCTGGCCTAGGAGTGCCTGATATGTAAATCTGGCCCTGTTCATATCTCAGGTTTTGATGTGCATGTGCTAATTAGACCAATAAAAATGTATAATTAAATTCTGTCTCTTTTCTTTTCGCTAGAAAGGAGAGGAATTCTTAGAAGAAAACTGTGAGAGAAGATGTGTATGTCAGGGAAACAACAATATGGTCTGCACAACAGTATCATGCACTGCAGATGAAGTGTGTAAGGTTCAAAATGGATTATTGGGGTGCTACCCAGCCAGCACTGCAATCTGCCACATTTATGGTGATCCACATTATACAACCTTTGATGGGACACTTCACCACTTCCAGGGATCTTGTAATTACTCAGTGACTGAAACATGTGTAAACACATCAAACAACTTTATTGTTACAACAAGAAATGAACACAGAGGCAACCCAAGCTGGACAGCTATTAATTCTGTGTCCCTCACTGTAGATGGATTGCACATCTTACTTGAAAAAAACAACATTGTTTATGTAAGTTATACGATTTATGCTACATATTTTTTATATAAAACACTGGACCATAAAATATTGCTCTACTTTGACATTGTTGATATCCATGCCTGCATTTGTTTTCATTATATAATAAATATGGCCATTTACTATGACTATTTTAAAGAACATTCAGCTGCAGATATTATTACAGTGGTTTTTCCCTTTACAACTATAAAGATGGATTCTCTTACTGCTTTTGATTTTTTTTTAGGTTAATAGTGTTTTGGTTACTCTTCCTGCTAATGTATCTGGAATAAGCATCATACAAAGTGGCCCATATGTGATTGTTACTGCAGACTTTGGCCTCCAGCTTCAATTTAATGGTGACCATGAACTGTTTGTCAGAGTAAAGGAGAGCTATAAAGATACATTGTGCGGCTTGTGTGGCACCTACAATGATAACACACTTGATGACTTTATGACACCCAATGGCACTATTGCATCTAATGTCAATGATTTTGGAAACAGCTGGAGAGTTCCTGATAATGGATGGCCGTGAGTATTTGTTATTTTATTTATTGCCATATGCAAAGTGGTAAATTATACATTCAGGTAAAAAAATAAAATGAATGCAATTCACTGAAGGCTACATCCTATTTAGAAGCTTTATCTGTTTTTATGGGGAAAATCAGAAATGCCTCCTAATATCCCCACTGTTTTTGCATAGTCCAAACCAATTACTTATTTCACTCATACCTCTTTTAAAATCATAGTGTCTGTTATTATCCAATGTGCACAGTGCATGCTATTGTCCAATATGTGTTTTAGTAGAATATGGATGAAAAGTAAGAGATTGTTTCTTTGAGAATTCCTGCAAATTCCCTGTTTTGGGGCTGGATTCTATTGCAGCTGCTAATTTTTTTGCAGGTTTCCACATAGAATTCAATAAGAAAATATTTGCTAAAAAAAGGAGGTAACATTTATCACCTGCAATAGTATTCAACCATATAACTCTGGACATTCTCAGTCCTGTATTCCATTCCACTTGATAATGTTATCAAAGGGTTTTATCAACACATGTTGTACACATCAATGGGAATCTGTTTGATTAAACCAGTCAAAACCACTTATTAACTGCAACATAATCTAGGCCATTTTTTTGTCTCAAAATCAGACTATGGTGAAAGTATTGTTTATGAGGCAATTCCAACAAGAAGCAAACAAAATGGCATTTTTTCCACCAGTTTACATTCCCCTGCAGTAATGCTCGTCCGTGCCTATAGCCTGGGAAATATGTAAATTAAAGATTTTTTTGCTAAGCTTTATTATGAAGCAAAAAAACCTGATAAGAAATTTGCCCTTTGAAAGCACTTTATAAACAAGTATACGTTTTAACCTTTTCCACTTGCCTAGACCTCGAACAGTAAAATTTATTTCCCTGATTTGTTATTAAAAGTAAAATTATTTCTTATACTTTTACAATGTTTTTATGCTGTTGCTTAGCATACTTTCTGGAAATTTCAGTACTAAATTAAGCAGTAATTTTCTGATATTTCTACACAGCAAAAAGCCTTTTTCACCATTTTTTATATTCAGTCTAATAAAGACCTTTAACCATTTAAGTGTCGGGGGGGTGCAAGGGATAAAACTATTTTGTTTTTTGGCATCAAAACGATATGTTATTGTGTATGGTTAGTATATTGATAATAAATAATTTCTTCCTTTAAAGATATTTGAAATTATCATGTTGTCAAAAGTCAATCAGTTTTACATTTACTATAATATTTCTTTAAAAAAAAAAAAAAAAAAAAAAACGGACAAAAAGACCCCCCCCCAAAAAAAATATAGATTTTAACCCTTTGTGTGCCAGAGGGGGTACGTAACACATTGCTCTGCAATGCGTTGCTTATCCTACTGGCACACAAGGAGGTAATGTCAGGAAAGAATCAATTAGCCCACCTAGGGCTAAATTCTATTGCAGGAGATAAATGTTAACACCCGTTTTATCAAAAATGTTATATCGAAGTGTATGGGGAGAACTGGAAATAAAAGCAGAGATAAAATAAGCACCTGCAACAGAATCTAGCTCCTAGTATGTCAATGCTCATTTCTAAATAGAATTGTCAGAGGGATTTTTTTGATTAGTCTTATTTCTACTTTAGGCTATTAAAATGCCTTTACTTTGTAAATATCCACTACTTTCACAGGGAGCCTATTTTTTCAGTCCTGAATTTAGTCTAGTTATGCCTCTTCTCCTTTAACTAATGTACATATGCAAAAAATCACTAATTCTTATATTCTTCCAATAAAACAGTTATATTTTCATACTGTAACAGTTTGTTTCATATGTGTAAAAAAAAAAAAAATGATGTTATTTATAAAATTGACAAAAGAAGGCCCAGTGCTTGACCTAGGCCTAGATATAATTTTGCTAAAACTGTGCCTGCACCAGTGCTTATTTACCAAGACCAAGAGTAATAGATATATCAAAACAAACAAACTGCCACTCTGCCACCACTGGGTGAAAGCAACACAAAATTTTCGTTTAGATATTCAAAGAGATTTGCACATTGACATTAAATACTATCATTCATAATATTTTTATATAACAGAAAATTATTCTTAATTTTCATCAACTCATTTTGCATGTAGGTGTGACCCGACCCCCCCTCCTCCAACAACATGTTCACCCTCCATACAACAAGAAGCTGAAGCTGAATGTGGAGTTCTGAACCTGGTTACTGGTCCATTTGCACAATGCCATGCACACATCCCACCTCATCATTACTTTGAGAGCTGCGTTTATGACCAGTGTGCCACAGGCGGGAGTGATGAATATTTCTGCAATGCCTTAGAGGCTTATGCAGCAGCCTGTGAAAGTATAGGAGTAAATCTAGGAGACTGGAGAAAGGATACTATTTGTGGTAAGATTTGCTTATTTTCCAGCAAAGGTTATACTTTATAGCCCCTTTAGACACAAAAAGGCCACAATGCTACTATAGCACGCATTCCCCAAAGTGGCACATATATGCATTCTTCATAAGCATTCTTTATTAAAGTGTATTATGGCCAGCCTATCTGAAACAGTTGGTTGATGTGTACAGAGTTGCACTGTGACTGACATTTTGATAACCATAATGAAGTATTTTTATTCATTCAACAAATACGTTTGTCATTTTCTGTTTCTCAATACGAAGACTGGCAATAAATAAAGACATGTTTACAGAGAGACCCAATAACCTTTATGTGCTATTTTCTTTTTCTTGGTTATATTTGGGAAGCTAAAGAGGATCTCATTGTGAATTATAGGAACTTTCAGTTAAATTGCCCCAGAATTGTTTACCTTCATGAATTTGGCTATAGGTGTGCATAAAATTGACTTTTGCAAGTTTTTTTTTCCTAATTTTGTCTTCATTTTTTATAGGTATAAGTACGTCACCATCAACAGCCACCACAATGACCACCCCCACTCCCGCACATACAACTACTCCAGTTCCCACAAGCACATCCACTACAGGTAATTTTTTCCTGTATATGAACATCTTTAATATAGACCTGACATATCAAATTTCTGATTCAATACAAATAATTTGCATCTTGTTATTTTTGTCATTTGCTCCAAAAAAGGTCTGTCACAGACACAAAAACAGAAAAATACAGTATGATAGCACTCATCACCTGGAATATTAGTGATAAAAACATATTCAGTCTTGTGATAGTACAAAGGATGTTTCACATAGAAAGTCCTACTTTCCCATGACCATATGCATGCATATATTGTATGAGTATGCTAACTTTTGCATTCAGTCCTTACAGGGATGCACTATCCAGATCATAATAGTTTTCCCTGATTATTTACCATTTTTCAAAGGGTTGCACTTGCCCATTGATTACGGCTGCTTCCATTTACTCTTCCCAAAACCGAACAGCAGCATGACTGTTTATGCTCAACGCAGTGCCATCACACACATTTTTGGTGGTCAGTTTCTAACTTTATAATTCTTCCAGATCAGAAGCTTAATTTATGTCCTGCAGGCCTGTTTTAAGCATGTAATTTATTGATGACCCCTCTATCATTCAAAGAGTTAAAAGCCCATTTCGATCAGTAGCCAGCCAATAAGAATTAATTATTGACTTTTGTAAGTTTTTTTTCTAATTTTGTCTTCATTTTTTATAGGTATAAGTACCTCACCATCAACAGACACCACAACGACCACCCCCGCTCCCTCACATACAACTTCTCCAGTTCCCACAAGCACATCCACTACAGGTAATTTTTTTTATAGACCTGGCATTTCAAATTTCTGTTTCAATACAAATAATTTGCATCTTCCCATGTTTGCCATTTGCGCCAAAAAAGTTCTGTCATAGACACAGAAACATACAGTATGATATGACTCATCTGGATTATTAGTGATCAAAATGTATACAGTCTTGTGATAGTACAAATGATGTTTCACATGAAAAGTCCTACTTTCTCAGGACCATGTGCATCCATATATTGTATGAGTATACTAACTTTTGCATTCGGTCCTTACAGGGGTGCACTGCAATTTCTAACAGTATAATTCTTTCAAATGGGAAGCTTAATTTATGTCCTGCAGGCCTGTTTTAAGCAAGGAATGCACTGAGGACCCCTCTAGCATTAAAAGAGTTAAAAGCCTTTTTCAATCAGCAGCCAGCCAAAAAGAATTATTGCTGTGGTGATAGATGTGTACTCTAATCAATGGGAGCACAAGAGCTTGAAACGGACTCTATTTGGGATGCAGAACCTCTGAAACCCTAACAGACAGAGGCATCCAAAACTGGACTCTGCTGGTCAAAACTGGATAGGTGACAATCCTATCAATAATTAGTTTTGTCTTTAGTCCAAAGGTGAAGACTATATTATAGCACGCCAAGGGAGAAACCAGCTACATCTGTGGTAGGCACTGTGAGGCCCTCTAGCTGCTGCAAGACTACAACTCCCATCAACCCCTGCTTGCTGCTGGCTTGCAGGGGATGAAGGGTAAAGAGGAACTCACTTTACACACCACTGAATTACACCATAAAGGACAAATACAAATTCACAAACTTGCATTGATTTAAAAAGCGATTTTAACATCTTGAATGATACAAGTGGATAAACTCCCCATCAATGGGCCTTTTTATTTGTCCTCTATGGGGATGGACTCCAGAATCCTTTTTATATTCCACTGTTCAGCCCCAAGAACATAAAATCCAAAACACATTTTTTGTGGAGTTTTGGCCGCTTACCATGAAGACTTTAATTGTTTTGTAAAAGTAATGAACTTCTGAATTTAGCAAAAGTCCTAGAAGATAATCAGTCGTTAATTTGCTTTTCAGTTGATCCTGATGTATGTCACATGGCTTGCTCTTTTGACAATGGCTTTTGCAATTGGAAGCAGTCTCACCCAGATATCTTAGACTGGATAAGGTGGAAAGGTCCAACGCCATCTGAATCAACTGGACCTTCTTCTGATCATACCACTGGAGGTACACAAAACAACAATTTCCTTATATTCTCATATTGGAAGGAAAAGTTATATTTAAACAGTTGTTCATGTATTACTTAGCTTTTAGGAATAGCATATATGTTTTAACATTAAGGTTGGTATATTCAAAAGAAAAGGAGTTCTGGGGCAAAACCCACTGTAGGGGAAAACTAAAAATTCCCATTCATTTAATTGGGAATCTTTAGTTCTCCTCTATAGTGCAAACGGTTTGCCCCAGAACGCCTTTACTTTTCCTTTGAACATACAGCCCTTAATCACCTTTAAACCTTTGCTCTGCACTGTGTTGCATACCCCTCGGGAACTCAAAGGGTTAAAACGATCTTGATTTTTTTACCTTTACAGTCTGTCCATGCAGCATATTTGGGAAAACTAAGCAAAACAACCAAAGAGAAACCCAGAACAAAGCCAAAAAATATGCTACTAAACTTTTTTTTAAATTACTTGATTTTGATTGGTTTCTGAAAAAAAAACAAACAGTTTTTAATTGTGAGGATGTAATGCCCCATTTGAAGTACAGCATTATGGGTCATTGAGTATTTTCATAAGGAGCTGTCATTATGCTGTAACATAAGTTTGAACAAAAAATAAAAATAAAGCAAATTTTAAAGTGGGGAGTATTTATTAATTTGGAAATAATTGACTTTAATCAGTATAACTTAGTCATTTATGTAACCCTTTGACTGCCAGAGAGCGGTATCTAACACATTGCAAAGCAATGCGTTGAATACCTCAGGGGCCCTCAGAGAGGTTACAGATAATCAGACAGAATCAACTTTTGTGCCATATACTTTATTTCAGGAACTATGTACCTGGAATCTATTTTATCTGGAAAAACAACGAATATTTAACTGTGAACTTTCTTTTTCCCAGATGGTTTCTACCTCTATGTTGATGGACGTAATACAGTATGCGGTGATAATGCATGGCTAGAGAGTCCTGACTGCTTTCTAAACACAACACACTGCTTCCGCTTTTGGTACCACATGCATGGAGCTTCAGACGATACCGAACTGATTGTCTATGTCCTGACAGATAATGGTCTAGAACGTGTTAGTAGCTTGTATGGTGATGCTGGGGATGCTTGGCATTTAGAGGAAATTCTTTTGCTGAACAGTGGTCATTTTAAGGTAAGTATTTTTGACTGTTAACATTATTATACACATGATAGTATGCACAAAGAAGCTGAAATAATTCTGAGGAAGATCAACGGCAAGATAGTGATCAGATGAAAAATCTCATTGATTTAAATAGTTCTTTTAACCCCTTGAATGCTAGAAAGATCTCTATTGCATTGCAAAGCAATGTATTGGAGACCTCTCTAGCATTCAGTGGGTTAACTCTTTGAGTGCCAGAGAGGTACGCAGCGCATTGAAAAGCGTTACATTTATACATAAGGCCCACCATGTTTTACACTTAAAATCAGCACTTAGCGAGTTACAATTGAAGGAACAGAAAAGTGGGCAATGCATTGCAATGTTCTTCTTGGGAGCCATTCCACTGTTTGTCTCATTACATCTACTTGTTAGTT